>CM048745.1:31049612-32355445 GCA_026315105.1 Locusta migratoria
CACTACCTTCATTTTTTCGGCAGAATATTTTATTTTGCTGTTTCTTAATGGTAATGTTTTTTATTCGCCGTTTGTTTAAGGAAAATAGTCATATTTTCAAGGAGCAGATGATTTTGGATGTATATAGATGCATTGGGCCGGTGGGCGTCTGGTGTGCGATTCACCGGTTTTGACACTTATAGCCACTACTTTCATTATTTCGGAAGAATGTTTTATTATGCTGTATCTGAATGGTAATGCAGTTTATTCCCCGTTTGTTTAAGTAAAATAGTCATATTTTCAAGGATCAGATGATTTTGGATATATATAGTTGCAATGGGCCCGTGGGCGTCTAGTGCGCGATTCAACGATTTTGACACTTGTAGCCACTACCTTCATTTTTACGGCAGAATGTTTTAATTTGCTGTTTCTGAATGGTAATGCATTTGATTCGGCGTTTGTTTAAGTAAAATAGTCATATTTTCAAGGAGCAGATGATTTTGGATGTATATAGTTGCAATGGGCGAGTGGGCGTCTGGTGTGCAATTCACCGGTTTTGACACTTGTAGCTACTACCTTCATTTTTTCGGCGGAATGTTCTTTTTGCTGTTTCTGAATGGTAATGCACTTTATTCGCTATTTGTTTAAGTAAAATAGGAATATTATCAAGGAGCAGATGATTTTGGATGTATATAGTTGCAATGGGCCGGTTGGCGTCTGGTACGCGATTCACCGGTTTTGAAACTTATAGCCACAACCTTCATTATTTCGGAAGAATGTTTTATTATGCTGTATCTGAATGGTAATGCAGTTAATTCGCCGTTTGTTTCAGTAAAATAGTCATATTTTCATGGAGCAGATGATTTTGGATGTATATAGGTGCAATGGGCCGGTGGGCGTCTGGAACGCGATTCACCGGTTATGACACTGATAGCCACTACCTTCATTTTTTCGGCAGAATGTTTTATTTTGCTGTATGCTAATGGTAATGCAGTTTATTCGCCGTTTGTTTAAGTAAAATAGTCATATTTTCAAGGAGGAGATGATTTTGGACGTATATAGTTGCAATGGGCCGGTGGGCGTCTGGTGTTCGATTCACTGGTATTGACACTTATAGCCACTATCTTCATTTTTTCGGCAGAATGTTTTATTTTGCTGTTTCTTAATGGTAATGCAGTTTATTCGCCGTTTGTTTAAGTAAAATAGTCATATTTTTAAGGAGGAGATGATTTGAGGATATATATAGTTGCAATGGGCCGGTGGGCGTCTGGTGCGCGATTCACCGTTTTTGACACTTATAGCCACTACCTTCATTTTTTCGGCAGAATATTTTATTTTGCTGTTTCTTAATGGTAATGCAGTTTATTCGCCGTTTGTTTAAGAAAAATAGTCTATTTTCAAGGAGCAGATGATTTTGGATGTATATAGTTGCAATGGGCCGTTGGGCGTATGGAGCGCGATTCACCGGGTTTGACACTTATAGCCACTACCTTCATTTTTTCGGAAGAATGTTTTATTATGCTGTATCTGAATGGTAATGTTGTTTATTCACTGTTTGTATCAGTAAAATAGTCATATTTTCAAGGAGCAGATGGTTTTCGATGTATATAGTCGCATTGGGCCCGTGGGCGTCTGGTGCGCGATTCACCGATTTTGACACTTATAGCCACTACCTTCATTATTTCGGAAGAATGTTTTATTATGCTGTATCTGAATGGTAATGCAGTTTATTCGCAGTTTGTTTCAGTAAAATAGTCATATTTTCATGGAGCAGATGATTTTGGATGTATATAGGTGCAATGGGCCGGTGGGCGTCTGGACCGCGATTCACCGGTTATGACACTGATAGCCACTACCTTCATTTTTTCGGCAGAATGTTTTATTTTGCTGAATCCTAATGGTAATGCAGTTTATTCGCCGTTTGTTTGAGTAAAATAGTCATATTTTCAAGGAGGAGATGATTTTGGACGTATATAGTTGCAATTGCCGGTGGGCGTCTGGTGCGCGATTCACCGGTTTTGACACTTGTACCCACTACCTTCATTTTTTCGGCAGAATGTTTTATTTTGCTGTTTCTGAATGGTAATGCATTTGATTCGGCGTTTGTTTAAGTAAAATAGTCATATTTTCAAGGAGCAGATGATTTTGGATGCATATAGTTGCATTGGGGCGTTGGGCGTATGGAGCGCGATTCACCGGTTATGACACTTATAGCCACTACCTTCATTTTTTCGGCAGAATGTTTTATTTTGCTGTTTCTTAATTATTCGCCGTTTGTTTAAGTAAAATAGTCATATTTTCAAGGAGCAGATGATTTTGGATGTATATAGATGCATTGGGCCGGTGGGCGTCTGGTGTGCGATTCACCGGTTTTGACACTTATAGCCACTACCTTCATTATTTCGGAAGAATGTTTTATTATGCTGTATCTGAATGGTAATGCAGTTTATTCCCCGTTTGTTTCAGTAAAATAGTCATATTTTCAAGGATCAGATGATTTTGGATATATATAGTTGCAATGGGCCCGTGGGCGTCTAGTGCGCGATTCACCGATTTTGACACTTATAGCCACTACCTTCATTTTTTCGGCAGAATGTTCTATTTTGCTGTTTCTTAATGGTAATGTTGTTTATTCGCCGATTGTTTAAGTAAAATAGTCATATTTTCAAGGACAGATGATTTCGGATGTATATAGTAGCAATGGGCCGGTGGACGTCTGCTGCGAGATTCACCGGTTTTGACACTTGTAGCCACTACCTTCATTTTTACGGCAGAATGATTTAATTTGCTGTTTCTGAATGGTAATGCATTTGATTCGGCGTTTGTTTAAGTAAAATAGTCATATTTTCAAGGAGCAGATGATTTTGGATGTATATAGTTGCATTGGGCGGGTGGGCGTCTGGTGTGCAATTCACCGGTTTTGACACTTGTAGCTACTACCTTCATTTTTTCGGCGGAATGTTCTTTTTGCTGTTTCTGAATGGTAATGCAGTTTATTCGCTATTTGTTTAAGTAAAATAGGAATATTATCAAGGAGCAGATGATTTTGGATGTATATAGTTGCAATGGGCCGGTTTTCGTCTGGTACGCGATTCACCGGTTTTGACACTTGTAGCCACTAACTTAATTTTACGTCAGAATGTTTTATTTTGCTGTTTCTGAATGGTAATGCAGTTTATTCGCCGTTTGTTTAAGTAAAGTAGTCATATTTTCAAGGGGCAGATGATTTTGGATGCATATAGTTGCATTTGGCCGTTGGGCGTATGGAGCGCGATTCACCGGTTATGACACTTATAGCCACTACCTTCATTTTTTCGGCAGAATGTTTTATTTTGCTGTTTCTTAATGGTAATGGTTTTTATTCGGCGTTTGTTTAAGTAAAATAGTCATATTTTCAAGGAGCAGATGATTTTGGATGTATATAGATGCATTGGGCCGGTGGGCGTCTGGTGTGCGATTCACCGGTTTTGAAACTTATAGCCACAACCTTCATTATTTCGGAAGAATGTTTTATTATGCTGTATCTGAATGGTAATGCAGTTTATTCGCCGTTTGTTTCAGTAAAATAGTCATATTTTCATGGAGCAGATGATTTTGGATGTATATAGGTGCAATGGGCCGGTGGGCGTCTGGACCGCGATTCACCGTTTATGACACTGATAGCCACTACCTTCATTTTTTCGGCAGAATGTTTTACTTTGCTGTATGCTAATGGTAATGCAGTTTATTCGCCGTTTGTTTAAGTAAAATAGTCATATTTTCAAGGAGGAGATGATTTTGGACGTATATAGTTGCAATGGGCCGGTGGGCGTCTGGTGTTCGATTCACTGGTATTGACACTTATAGCCACTATCTTCATTTTTCGGCAGAATGTTTTATTTCGCTGTTTCTTAATGATAATGCATTTTATTCGCTGTTTGTTTAAGTAAAATAGTCATATTTTTAAGGAGGAGATGATTTGAGGATATATATAGTTGCAATGGGCCGGTGGGCGTCTGGTGCGCGATTCACCGTTTTTGACACTTATAGCCACTACCTTCATTTTTTCGGCAGAATATTTTATTTAGTTGTTTCTTAATAGTAATGCAGTTTATTCGCCGTTTGTTTAAGAAAAATAGTCTATTTTCAAGGAGCAGATGATTTTCGATGTATATAGTTGCAATGGGCCGTTGGGCGTATGGAGCGCGATTCACCGGGTTTGACACTTATTGCCACTACCTTCATTATTTCGGAAGAATGTTTTATTATGCTGTATCTGAATGGTAAAGTTGTTTATTCACTGTTTGTTTAAGTAAAATAGTCATATTTTCAAGGAGCAGATGGTTTTCGATGTATATAGTCGCATTGGGCCCGTGGGCGTATGGTGCGCGATTCACCGATTTTGACACTTATAGCCACTACCTTCATTATTTCGGAAGAATGTTTTATTATGCTGTATCTGAATGGTAATGCAGTTTATTCGCCGTTTGTTTAAGTAAAATAGTCATATTTTCAAGGATCAGATGATTTTGGATGTATATAGTTGCAATGGGCCCGTGGGCATCTAGTGCGCGATTCACCGATTTTGACACTTATAGCCACTACCTTCAATTTTTCGGCAGAATGTTCTGTTTTGCTGTTTCTTAATGGTAATGTTGTTTATTCGCCGATTGTTTAAGTAAAATAGTCATATTTTCAATTAGCAGATGATTTTGGATGTATATAGTTGCAATGGGCCGGTGGACGTCTGCTGCGAGATTCACCGGTTTTGACACTTGTAGCCACTACCTTCATTTTTACGGAAGAATGTTTTAATTTGCTGTTTCTGAATGGTAATGCATTTGAATCGGCGTTTGTTTAAGTAAAATAGTCATATTTTCAAGGAGCAGATGATTTTGGATGTATATAGTTGCAATGGGCGGGTGGGCGCCTGGTGTGCAATTCACCGGTTTTGACACTTGTAGCTACTACCTTCATTTTTTCGGCGGAATGTTCTTTTTGCTGTTTCTGAATGGTAATCCAGTTCATTCGCTATTTGTTTAAGTAAAATAGGCATATTATCAAGGAGCAGATGATTTTGGATGTATATAGTTGCAATGGGCCGGTTGGCGTCTGGTACGCGTTTCACCGGTTTTGACACGTGTAGCCACTAACTTAATTTTACGTCAGAATGTTTTATTTTGCTGTTTCTGAATGGTAATGCAGTTTATTCGCCGTTTGTTTAAGTAAAGTAGTCATATTTGCAAGGGGCAGATAATTTTGGATGTATATATTTGCAATGGGCCGGTGGGCGTTTGGAGCGCGATTCACCGGTTATGACACTGATATCCACTACGTTCATTTTTTCGGCAGAATGTTTTAATTTACTTTACCTAATGGTAATGCAGTTTATTCGCTGTTTGTTTAAGTAAAATAGTCATAGTTTCAAGGAGGAGATAATTTTGGATGTATATAGTTGCAATGGGCCGGTTGGCGTCTGGTGCGCGATTCACCGGGTTTTGACACTTATAATCACTACCTTCATTTTTTCGGCAGAATGTTTTATTTTGCTGTTTCTGAATGGTAATGCATTTGTTTCGGCGTTTGTTTAAGAAAGATAGTCTATTTTCAAGGAGCAGATGATTTAGGATGTATATAGTTGCAATGGGCCGTTGGGCGTATGGAGCGCGATTCACCGGGTTTGACACTTATAGCCACTACCTTCATTTTTTCGGCAGAATTTTTTATTTTGCTGTTTTTCAATGGCAATGCAGTTTATTCGCCGTTTGTTTAAGTAAAATAGTCATATTTTCAAGGATCAGATTATTTTGGATGTATATGGTTGCAATGGGGCCGTTGGGCGTCTGGTGCGCGATTCACCGGTTTGGCCACTTATAGCCACTACCTTCATTTTTTCGGCAGAATGTTTTATTTTGCTGTTTCTTAATGGTAATGTTGTTTATTCACTGTTTGTTTAAGTAAAATAATCATATTTTCAAGGAGCAGATGATTTTGGATGTATATAGTTGCATTGGGCCCGTGGGCGTCTGGTGCGCGATTCACCGTTTTTGACACTTATAATCACTACCTTCATTATTTCGGAAGAATGTTTTATTATGCAGTATCTGAATGGTAATGCAGTTTATTCGCCGTTTGTTTCAGTAAAATAGTCATATTTTCATGGAGGAGATGATTTTGGACGTTTATAGTTGCAATTGACAGTGGGCGTCTGGTGCGCGATTCACCGGTTTTGACACTTGTAGGCACTACCTTCATTTTTTCGGCAGCATGTTCTTTTTGCTGCTTCTGAATGGTAATGCAGTTTATTCGCCGTTCGTTTAAGTTAAATAGTCATATTTTCAAGGAGCAGATGATTTTCGATGTATATAGTTGCAATGGGCCGGTGGGCGTCTGGTGTGCAATTCACCGGTTTTGACACTTGTAGCTACTACCTTCATTTTTTCGGCGGAATGTTCTTTTTGCTGTTTCTGAATGGTAATGCAGTTGATTCGCTATTTGTTTAAGGTAAAATAGGCATATTTTCAAGGAGCAGATTATTTTGGATGTATATAGTTGCAATGGGCCGTTTTGCGTCTGGTGCGCGATTCACCGCTTTGACACTTGTAGCCACTAACTTAATTTTTCGTCAGAATGTTTTATATTGCTGTATCTGAATGGTAATGCAGTTTATTCGCCGTTTGTTTAAGTAAAGTAGTCATATTTTCAAGGAGCAGATAATTTTGGATGTATATAGTTGCAATGGGCCGGTGGGCGTCTGGAGCACGATTCACCGGTTATGACACTGATAGCCACTACGTTCATTTTTTCGGCAGAATGTTTTAATTTACTGTATCCTAATGGTAATGCAGTTTATTCGCTGTTTGTTTAAGTAAAATAGTCATATTTTCTAGGAGCAGATGATTTTGGATGTATATAGTTGCAATGGGCCGGTTGGCGTCTGGTGCGCGATTCACCGGTTTTGACACTTGTAGCCACCACTTTCATTTTTTCGGCAGAGCGTTTTATTTTGCTTTTTCTTAATGGTAATGCAGTATATTCACCGTTTGGTTAAGTAAGATAGTCATATTTTCAAGGAGCAGATGATTTAGGATGTATATAGTTGCAATGGGCCGGTGGGCGTCTGGAGCGCGATTCACCGGTTATGACACTGATTGCCACTACGTTCATTTTTTCGGCAGAATGTTTTAATTTACTGTATCCTAATGGTAATGCAGTTTATTCGCCGTTTGTTTAAGTAAAATAGTCATAGTTTCAAGGAGGAGATGATTTGGATGTATATAGTTGTAATGGGCCGGTGGGCGTCTGGTGCGCGATTCACCGGTTTTGACACTTATAGCCACTACCTTCTTTTTTTCGGCAGAATCTTTTATTTTGCTGTTTCTGAATGGTAATGCATTTGATTCGGCGTTTGTTTAAGTAAAATAGTTTATTTTTTGAATGTGGAGATGATTTTGGATATATATAGTTGCAATTGGCCGGTGGGCGTCAGGTGTTCGATTCACTGATATTGACACTTATAGCCACTATCTTCATTTTTTCGGCAGAATGTTTTATTTTGCTGTTTCTTAATGGTAATGCAGTTTATTCGCCGTTTGTTTAAGTAAAATAGTCATATTTTTAAGGAGGAGATGATTTGAGGATGTATATAGTTGCAATGGGCCGGTGGGCGTCTGGTGCGCGATTCACCGTTTTTGACACTTATAGCCACTACCTTCATTTTTTCGGCAGAATATTTTATTTTGCTGTTTCTTAATGGTAATGCAGTTTATTCGCCGTTTGTTTAAGAAAAATAGTCTATTTTCAAGGAGCAGATGATTTTGGATGTATATAGTTGTAATGGGCCGTTGGGCGTATGGAGCGCGATTCACCGGGTTTGACACTTATAGCCACTACCTTCATTATTTCGGAAGAATGTTTTATTATGCTGTATCTGAATGGTAATGTTGTTTATTCACTGTTTGTTTAAGTAAAATAGTCATATTTTCAAGGAGGAGATGGTTTTGGATGTATATAGTCGCATTGGGCCCGTGGGCGTCTGGTGCGCGATTCACGTTTTTGACACTTATAGCCACTACCTTTATTATTTCGGAAGAATGTTTTATTATGCTGTATCTGAATGGTAATGCAGTTTATTCGCCGTTTGTTTCAGTAAAATAGTCATATTTTCAAGGAGGAGATGATTTTGGACGTATATAGTTGCAATTGGCGGTGGGCGTCTGGTGCGCGATTCACCGGTTTTGACACTTGTAGCCACTACCTTCATTTTTTCGGCAGAATGTTTTATTTTGCTGTTTCTGAGTGGTAATGCAGTTTATTCGCCGTTTGTTTAAGAAAAATAGTCTATTTCAAGGAGCAAATGTTTTTGGATGTATATAGTTGAAATAAGCCGGTGGGCGTCTTTCTCGCGATTCATTGGTTTTGACACTTATTGCTACTACCTTCATTTTTCGGGCAGACCTTTTTATTTTGCTGTTTCTGAATGGTAATGCAGTTAATTCGCCGTTTGTTTAAGTAAAATAGTCATTTTTTTGAAGGAGGGGATGATTTTGGATGTATATAGTTGCAATGGACCGGTGGACGTCTGGTGCGCGATTCACTGGTTATGACAGTTATAGCCACTACCTTCTTTATTTGGGCAGAATGTTTTATTTTGCTGTTTCTCGATGGTAATACAGTTTATTCGCCGTTTGTTTAAGTAAAACAGTCATATTTTCAAGGAGCAGATGATTTAGGATGTATGTACTTGAAATGGGCCGGTGGGCGTCTGGTGCGCGATTCACCGATTTTGACACTTATAGCCACTACCTTCATTTTTTCCGCAGAATGTTTTATTTTGCTGTTTCTTAATGGTAATATTGTTTATTCGCCGTTTGTTTAAGTAAAATAGTCATATTTTCAAGGAGCAGATGATTGTGGATGTATATAGTTGCAATGGGCCGGTGGGCGTCTGGTGCGCGATTCACCGGTTTTTACAATTTTAGCCACTGCCTTCATTTTTTTATGGTATTTTTTATCATATACTACTAATTAAAATGTAAAACACGTCACAGGCTAACATCCAGTAGAGTTGGCTATTAGGGTCATTATATTGTAATAGGGGTGTTTCCAGGGAAAACCAAAATAATGAAAATACAAAAAAAAAAAAAAAAAAAAAAAAAAAATACAAATTTCTCTTTAAATAGTATTTCTTATCATATACTACTAATTAAGAGGTAAAACACGTCGCAGGCTAACCTCCAGTAGAGTTGGCTGTTGTCACAGCCGTGTCGTAATTGGCTCCAAGGGTCTTTATATTGAAATGGGAGTGTTTCCAGGAAAACACATTATAATGCAAATAACAAAAAAATACCCATTTCAGAATTAATTATCATATACTAGTAATTAAGTGGCAAAACACGTTGCAGGCTAACCTCCAGTGGAGCTGGCTGCTGCCACAGCTGTGTCGGCATTGGATCCCAGGGTCTTTATTTAATAATGGTAGAGTTCCGATGGAAACACACCATAATGCCAATAATAAAGAAAAATACAAATTTCTCTTTAAATAGTATTTATTCTCATATACTACTATTTAAGAGGTAAAACACGTTCCAACTAACCTCCAGTGGAGCTGGCTGCTGTCACAGCCATTTCGGCATGGGTTCCTTGGGTCTTTATATAGTAATGGAGTGTTTCCAAGGAAAACCACAATAATGCAAATAACAAAAAAAAAATAAAAATTTCTCTTTAAATAGTATTTATTATCATATACTACTAAGTAAGAGGTAAAACACGTTGCAGGCTAACCTCCCGTAGAGTTGGCTGCTGTCACAGCCATGACGTAATTGGCTCCAAGGGTCTTTATATTGTAATGGAAGTGTTTCCAGGAAAACACACTATAATGCAAATAACAAAAAAATACCAATTTCTCTTTAAATAGAATTAATTAACATATACTACTAATTAAGTGGTAAAACACGTTGCAGGCTAACCTCCAGTGGCGCTGGCTACTGCCACAGCCGTGTCGGCATTGGATCCTAGGGTCTATATTTAGTAATGGGAGAGTTCCCAGGGAAACACACCATAATGCAAATAACAAAAAAAATACAAAATTCTCTTTAAATAGTATTTATTATCATATACTACTAATTAAGTGGTAAAACACGTTGCAGGCTAACCTCCAGTGGAGTTGGCTGCTGTCACAGCCGTGTCGTAATTGGCTCCAAGTGTCTTTATATTGTAATGGGAGTGTTTCCAGGAAAACACACTATAATGCAAATAATAAAAAAAATATCAATTTCTCTTTAAATAGTATTAATTATCACATACAACTAATTAAGTGGTAAAACACGTTGCAGGCTAACCTCCAGTGGAGTTGGCTGCTGTCACAGCCGTGTCGGCATTGGATCCTACGGTCTTTATTTAGTAATTGGAGAGTTCCCAGGGAAACACACCATAATGCCAATAATAAAGAAAAATACAAATTTGTCTTTAAATAGTATTTATTATCATATACTACTAATTTAGTGGTAAAACACGTCGCAGGCTAACCTCCAGTGGAGTTGGCTGCTGTCACACCCGTGTCGGAATTGGCTTCTATGGTTTTTAAATTGTAATGGGAGTGTTCCCAGGGAAAACCACAATAATGCAAATATCAAAAAAATAAATAAATAAATAAATAAATGAAAATTTCTCTTTAAATAGTATTTATTATCATATACTACTAATTAAGAGGTAATACACGTCACAGGCTAACCTCCGGTGGAGCTGGCTGCTGCCACAGCCGTGTCGGCATTGGATCCTACGGTCCTTAAATAGTAATGGGAGAGTTCCCAGGGAAACACACCATAATGCAAAAAATAAAGAGAAATACAAATTTCTCTTTAAATAGTATTTATTATCATATACTACTAATTCTGCTACTACTGTTCTGCTATATTTACCATTAGAACAATATCTCAGATAAGTGATTTTTCAACACGAAAAGTAGTCTATTTCGCTTACTCTCACTTATGACGTACGGCATTGCTTTTTGGGGTAACTCGCCTGATGCAAAAAGGATATTTCTGGCTCAAAAACGGGCGGTTCGAGCAATATCTGGTGTAAGTTCGCGAACGTCATGTCGACCCCTTTTCAGTAGTCTGGCAATTTTGACTCTGGCGTCACAATACGTTCTTTCTTTAATGTCGTTTGTTGTTAATAATATCAGCTTCTTCCCACGAGTTAGTAGCTTTCACTTGGTGAATACTAGACAGATGTCTAATCTACATTTGCACCACACCACCTTAACACTTGTGCAGAAAGGGGAGCAGTATACTGCGGCATACACTTTCAATAATGTGCCACATGAACTAAAGAATCTTAGCACTAATCCACATGCTTTCAAATCTAAATTGAAGAGTTACCTCGTGGCTCACTCCTTTTATTCTGTCGAGGAGCTCCTAGAAAAGTTAAGCAAGTAAGCAATTTCATTTTTTCTTTATTGATTCTATTCACTTTGTCTTAAGATTGTCGTGTGCAAAGGAATACTTAAAATTTTTCTATTACCATTCTTGGGTAACAATGTATTGACTTGTTCCATGACCATGGAGTCTTACTCCTCAAGTGGGTCCTATGGAACAGAAAAAACAAATAAAAATAATAATAAATAAGAGGTATAACACGTCGCAGGCTAACCTCCAGTGGAGTTGGCTGCTGCCACAGCTGTGTCGGCATTGTGTACTAGGGTTTTTATATAGTAATGGGAGAGTTCCCAGGGAAACACACCATAGAGCAAATAATAAAGAAAAATACAAATTTCTCTTTCAATAGAATTTATTATCATATACTACTAATTAAGAGGTAAAACACGTCGCAGGCTTACCTCCAGTGGAGCTGGCTGCTGCCAAAGCCGTTACGGCATTGGATCCTATGGACTTTAAATAGTAATGGGAGAGTTCCCAGGGAAACACACCATAATGCAAATAATAAAGAAAAACACAAATTTCTCTTTAAATAGTATTCATTATCATATACTTCTAATTAAGAGGTAAAACACGTCACAGGCTAACCTCCAGTCGAGTTGGCTGCGGTCACAGCCGTGTCGGAATTGGCTCCAAAGGTCTTTATATAGTAATGGGAGTGTTTCCAGGGAAACACACTATAATGCAATTAACAAAAAAAATACCAATTTCTCATTAAATAGTATTAATTATCATCCACTACTAATTAAGTTGTAAAAAAACGTCGCAGTCTAACCTCCAGTGGAGCTGGCTGCTGCCACAGCCGTGTCGGCATTGGATCCTAGCGTACTTATTTAGTAATGGAAGAGTTCCCAGGGAAACACACCATAATGCCAATAATAAAGAAAAATACAAATTTCTCTTTAAATAGTATTTATTATCATATACTACTAATTAAGAGGTAAAACACGTTGCAGGCTAACCTCCAGTGGAGTTGGCTGCTGTCACAGCCGTGTCGGCATTGGATCCTACGGTCTTTATTTAGTAATTGGAGAGTTCCCAGGGAAACACACCATTATGCCAATAATAAAAAAAAATACCAATTTCTCTTTAAATAGTATGAATTATCACATACAACTAATTAAGTGGTAAAACACGTTGCAGGCTAACCTCCAGTGGAGTTGGTTGCTGTCACAGCCGTGTCGGCATTGGATCCTACGGTCTTTATTTAGTAATTGGAGAGTTTCCAGGGATACACACCATAATGCAAATAATAAAGAAAAATACAAATTTCTCTTTAAATAGTATTTATTATCATATAATTCTAATTAAGAGGTAAAACACGTTGCAGGCTAACCTCCAGTGGAGTTGGCTGCGGTCACAGCCGAGTCGGGATTGGCTCCAAGGGTCTTTATATAGTAATGGGAGTGTTTTCAGGGAAACACACTATAATGCAAATAACAAAAAAAAATACAAATTTCTCATCAAATAGTATTAATTATCATATACTACTAATTAAGTGGTAAAAAACGTCGCAGTCTAAACCCCAGTGAAGCTGGCTGCTGCCACAGCCGTGTCCGCATTGGATCCTAGGTACCTTATTTAGTAATGGAAGCGTTCCCAGGGGAACACACCATAATGCCAATAATAAAGAAAAATACAAATTATTCTTTAAATAGTATTTATTATCGTATACTACTAATTATGAGGTAAGACACGTTGCAGGCTAACCTCCAACAGAGCTGGCTGCTGTCTCAGCCATTTTGGCATGGTTTCCTTGGGTCTTTATATAGTAATGGGAGTATTCCATGGGAAACAAGCCATAATGCAAATAATAAAGAAAAATACAAATTTCTCTTTAAATAGTATTTATTATCATATACTACTAATAAAGAGGTAAAACACATTGCAGGCTAACCTCCAGTAGAGCTGGCTGCTGTTACAGCCGTGTCGGCATTGGCTCCTAGGGTATTTATATAGTAATGGGAGTGTTTCCAGGGAAAACCACAATAATGCAAATACCAAAAAAATACTAATTTCCCTTTAAATGGTATTTATTATCATATACTAATTATTAAGAGTAAAACAAGTCGCAAGCTACCCTCCAGTGGAGTTGGCTGCTGCCACAGCCGTGTCGGCATTGGATCCTATGGTCTTTATATAGTAATGGGAGAGTTCCCAGGGAAACACACCATAATGCAAATAATAAAGAAAAACACAAATTTCTCTTTAAATAGTATTTATTATCATATACTTCTAATTAAGAGGTAAAACACGTCGCAGGCTAACCTCCAGTGGAGTTGGCTGCGGTCACAGCGGTGTTGGAATTGGCTCCAAGGGTCTTTATATAGTAATGGGAGAGTTCCCAGGGAAATACACCATAATGCCAATAATAAAGAAAAATACAAATTTCTATTTAAATAGTATTTATTGTCATATACTACTAATTAAGAGGTAAAACACGTTGCAGGCTAACTTCCAGTGGAGCTTGCTGCTGTCAGAGACATTTCGGCATGGGGTCCTTGGGTCTTTATATAGTAATGGGAGTGTTCCCAGGGAAACACACCATAATGCAAATAACAAAAAAAAATACAAATTAATCTTTAAATAGTATTTATTATCATATACTACTAATTAAGAGGTAAAACACGTCGCAGGATAACCTCCAGTGGAGCTGGCTGCTGCCACAGCCGTGACGGCATTGGCTCCTAGGGTCTTTATATAGTAATGGGAAAGTTCCCAGAGAAATACACCATAATGCCATTAAAAAAGAAAAATGCAAATTGCTATTTAAATAGTATTTATTGTCATATACTACTAATTAAGAGGTAAAACACGTTGCAGGTTATCTTCCAGCGGAGCTGGCTGCTACCACAACCGTTACGGCATTGGATCCTATGGTCTTTATATAGTAATGGGAGAGTTCCCAGGGAAACACACCATAATGCAAATAATAAAGAAAAAAACAAATTTCTCTTTAAATAGTATTTATTATCATATACTTCTAATTAAGAGGTAAAACACGTCGCAGGCTAACCTCCAGTGGAGTTGGCTGCGGTCACAGCGGTGTTGGAATTGGCTCCAAGGGTCTTTATATAGTTATGGGAGTGTTTCCAGGAAAACACACTATAATGCAATTAACAAAAAAATACCAATTTAACATTAAATTGTATCAATTATCATATACTATTAATTAAGTGGTAAAACACGTCGCAGGCTAACCTCCAGTGGAGCTGGATGCCGTCACAGCCGTGTTGTCATTGGCCCCTAGGGTCTTTATATAGTAATTCGAGTGTTTCAA
The DNA here is from genome assembly GCA_026315105.1 of Locusta migratoria. Classification (NCBI taxonomy): domain Eukaryota; kingdom Metazoa; phylum Arthropoda; class Insecta; order Orthoptera; family Acrididae; genus Locusta; species Locusta migratoria. Next base: position 31,064,289 of record CM048745.1, read on the forward strand.
GAGAAACACACCATAATGCAAATAACAAAAAAAAAAAAAAAAATACAAATTTTTCTTTAAATAGTATTTTTTACCATATACTACTAATTAAATGGTAAAACACGTCACAGGCTAACCTCTAGTGGAGCTGGCTGCTGTCCATAGCCCTGTCTTCATTGGCTCCTAGGGTCTTTATATAGTAATGGGAGAGTTTCCAGAGAAACACACAATAATGCAAATAACAAAAAAAGCAAATTTCTCTTTTAATAGTATCTATTATCATATACTACTAATTAAATGGTAAAACACGTCACAGGCTAACCTCTAGTGGAGCTGGCTGCTGTCCACAGCCCTGTCGGCATCGGCTCCTAGGGTCTTTATATAGTAATGGGAGAGTTTCCAGAGAAACACACAATAATGCAAATAACAAAAAAAAGCAAATTTCTCTTTTAATAGTATCTATTATCATATACTACTAATTAAATGGTAAAACACGTCACAGGCTAACCTCCAGTGGAGCTGGCTACTGCCACATCCGTGTCGGCATTGGATCCTAGGGTCTTTATATAGTAATGGGAAAGTTCCCAGAGAAACACACCATAATGCAAATAATAAAGAAAAATACAAATTTATTTTTTAAATAGTATTTATTATCATATACTTCTAATTAAGAGGTAAAACACGTCGCAGTTTAACCTCCAGTGAAAATGGCTGCTGTCACAGCCGTGTCGGAATTGGCTCCAAGGGTCTTTATATAGTAATGGGAGTGTTTGCAGGGAAACACACTATAAGGCAAATAACAAAAAAATACCAATTTCTGTTTAAATAGTATTAATTATCCTATACCACTTAATTAAGTGGTAAATCACGTCGCAGGCTAACCTCCAGTGGAGCTGGCTGCTGCCACAGCCGTGTCGGCATTGGATCCTAGGGTCTTTATATAGTAATGGGAAAGTTCCCAGAGAAACACACCATATTGCAAATAATAAAGAAAGATACAAATTTATCTTTAAACAGTATTTATTATTATATACTACTAATGAAGCGGTAAAAGACGTCGCAGGCTAACCTCCAGTGGATCGGGCTGCTGCCACAGCCGTTACGGCATTGGATCCTATGGTCTTTATACAGTAATGGGAGAGTTCCCAGGGAAACACACGATAATGCAAATAATAAAGAAAAACACAAATTTCTCTTCAAATAGTATTTATTATCATATACTACTAATTAAGACGTAAAACACGTCGCAGGCTAACCACCAGTGGAGCTGGCTGCTGCCACAGCCGTTACAGCATTGGATCCTATGGTCTTTATATAGTAGTGGGAGAGTTCCCAGTTAAACACACCATAATGCAAATAATAAAGAAAAATGCAAATTTATGTTTAAGTAGTATTTATTATCATATACTTGTAATTACGAGGTAAAACACGTCGCATGCTAACCTCCAGTGGAGTTGGCTGCTGCCACAGCCGTGACGGGATTGAATCCTAGGGTCTTTTTTTCGTAATGGGACAGTTCCCAGGGAAACACACCATAATGCCAATGATAAAGAAAAATACAAATTTCTCTTTAAATAGTATTTATTATCATATACTATTAATTAAGAGGTTAAACACATTGCAGGCTAACCTCCAGTGGAGCTGGCTGCTGCCACACACGTGTCGGCATTGGATCCTAGGGTCTTCATATAGTATTGGGAGAGTTCCCAGGGAAACACACAACCATAATGCAAATAATAAAGAAAAATACAAATTTCTCTATATATTGTATTTATTATCATATACTACTAATTAAGAGCTAAAAAAGGGCGCTGGCTAACCTCCAGTGGATCTGGCTGGTGTTTACAGCCCTGTCGGCATTGGCTTATATGGTCTTTATATAGTAATGGGAGACCTCCCAGGGTAACATACCATATTGCAAATAATAAAGAAAAATACAAATTTACCATTAAACAGTATTTATTATCATATACTACTAATTAAGCGGTAAAACATGTCGCAGGCTAACCTCCAGTGGAGCTGGCTGTTGCCACAGTCGTTACGGCATTGGATCCTATGGTCTTTATACAGTAATGGGAGAGTTCCCAGGGAAACACACCATAATGCAAATAATAAAGAAAAATACAAATTTCTCTTTAAATAGTATTTATTAGCATATACTTCTAATTAAGAGGTAAAACACGTCGCAGGCTAAACTACAGTGGATTTGGCTGCTGTCACAGCCGTGTCGGAATTGGTTCCTAGGGTCTTTATATAGTAATAGGAGAAGTTTCCAGGGAACCACACTATAATGCAAATAACAAAAAATACCAATTTCTATTTAAAAAGTATTAATTATCATATACTACTAATTAAGTGGTAAAACACGTTGCAGGCTAACCTCCAGTGGAATTGGCTGCTGTCACAGCCATGTCGGCTTTGGCTCCAAGGGTCTTATAATGCAAATTATTAAGAAAAATACAAATTTCTATTTAAATAGTATTTATTATCATACACTTCTTATTAAGAGGTAAAACACGTTGCAGTCAAATCTCCAGTGGAGTAGGCTGCTGTCACAGCTGTCTCGGAATTGGATCCAAGGATCTTTATATAGTAATGGGAGTGTTTCCAGGGAATCACACTATAATGCAAATAACAAAAAAAATACCAATTTCACTTTAAATAGAATTTTTTATCATATACTACTAATAAAAAGGTAAAACACGTCGCAGGCTAACCTCCATTAGAGCTGGCTGCTGTCCATAGGACTGTCTGCATTGGCTCCTAGGGTCTTTATATAGTAATGGAAGTGGTCCCAGGGATACACACCACAATGCAAATAACAAGAAATAGAAAGTTTCTATTTAAATAGTATCTGTTATCATATACTACTAATTAAGAGGTAAAACACTTCGCAGGCCTACCTCCAGTGGAGCTGGCTGCTGCCACAGCCGTTACGGCATTGGATCCTATGGTCTTTATATAGTAATTGGAGAGTTCCCATGGAAATACACCATAATGCAAATAATAAAGAAAAATACAAATTTCTATTTAAATAGTATTTATTATCATATACTTCTAATTAAGAGGTAAAACACGTCGCAGGTTAACCTCCAGTGGAGCTGGCTGATGTCCACAGCCCTATCGGCATTGGCTCCCATGGTCTTTATATATTAATGGGAGTGTTCCCTGGGAAACACACCACAATGCAAATAACAAAAAAAAAAAAAAAAAAAAAACACAAATTTCTCTTTAAATATTATTAATCATCATATACTACTAATTAAGAAGTAAAACACGTCACAGGCTAACCTCCAGTGGAGCTGAATGCTGCCACAGCCGTGACGGCATTGGCTCCTAGGGTCTTTATATATTAATGGGAGAGTTCCCAGGGATACACACCATAATGACAATAATAATGAAAAATACAAATTTCTCTTTAAATAGTAATTGTTATCGTATACTACTAATTAAGAGGTAAACAAAAATAAAAATTGAAAATAGATGACTTACCAAAAGGACCGGCTTGTCGATAGAAACAAATAAAAAAATAAAATCACACACAAACGCACATACAAGCTTTCGCAGCCTAGCTGCTTTTTGTTTATCCCACCGGGAAAGGTTCCCTCTATAATTCTCGTTTAATTAAGGGGTAACACACATTGCAGGCTAACCTCCAGGGGAGCTGGCTGCTGTCACAGTCATTTCGGCATGGGTTCCTTGGGTCTCTATATAGTAATGGGAGTTTTTCCAGGGAAACACCCCACAATGCAAATAAAAAAAAAAAAAAATAAAATAAAATAAAAAAAATAAAAAAAAAAATTACAAGTTTCTCTTTAAATAGTATTTATTATCATATACTACTAATTATGAGGTAAAACATGTCGCAGGCTAACCTCCAGTCGAGCTTGTTGCTGTCACAGCCGTGACGGCATTGGCTCCTAGGGTCTTTATATAGTAATGGGTGGTTTTCCAGGGAAACACACCATAATGCAAATAATAAAGAAAAATATAAATTTCTCTTTAAATAGTATTTATTATCATATACTTCAAATTAAGAGGTAAAACACGTCGCAGGCTAACCTCCAGTGGAGTTGGCGGCTGTCACAGCCGTGTCGGCATTGTCTCCTAGGGTCTTTATATTGTAATGGGAGTGTTTGCAGGGAAAACCACAATAATGCAAATAACAAAAAAAAAAATACAAATTTCCCTTTAAACAGTATTTATTATCATATGCTACTAATTAAGAGGTAAAACACGTCACAGGCTAACCTCCAGTGGAGCTGGCTGCTGCCACAGCCGTTACGGCATTGGACCATATGGTCTTTATATAGTAATGGGAGAGTTCCCAGGGAAACATACCATAATGCAAAAATAAAGAAAAATACAAATTTCTCTTTAAATAGTATTTATTATCAGATACTTCTAATTAAGAGGTAAAACACGTCGCAGGCTAACCTCCAGTGGAGTTGGCTGCTGTCACAGATGTGTCGGAATTGGCTCCAAGGGTTTTTATATAGTAATGAGAGTGTTACCAGTGAAACACACTATAATGCAAATAACAAAAAATACCAATTTCTCTTTAAATAGTATTAATAATCATATACTACTAATTAAGAGGTAAAACATGTCGCAGGCTAACCTCCAGTGGAGCTGGCTGCAGCCACAACCGTGTCGGCATTGGATCATGGGGTCTTTATTTAGTAATGGGAGAGTTACCAGGGAAACACACCATAATGCCAATAATAAAGAAAAACACAAATTTCTCTTTAAATAGTATTTATTATCATATTCTACTAATTAAGAGGTAAAACACGTCGCAGGCTAACCTCAAGTAGAGCTGGCTGATGTCTGCAGCCCTATCGACATTGGCTCCTATGGTCTTTATATATTAATGAGAAGTGTTCCCTGGGAAACACACCACAATGCAAAGAACAAAGTAAAATACAAATTTCTCTATAAATTGTATTTATTATCATATACTACTAATTAAGAGGTACAAAATGTTGCTGGCTAACCTCCAGTGGATCTGGCTGATGGCCACAGCCCTGTCGGCATTGGCTCCTATGGTCTTTATATAGTAATGGGAGTGTTCAAAGGGAAACACTCCACAACGCAAATGACAAATAAAAAAATTAAAAAAAATACAAATTTCTCTTTAAATAATATTAATTATCATATACTACTAATTATAAGTAAAATACGTCACAGGCTAACATCCAGTGGAGTTGGCTGGTGTCACAGCCGTGTCGGAATTGGCTCCAAGGGTCTTTATATAATAATGGGAGTGTTTCCAGGGTAACACACTATAATGCAAATACCAAAAAAAAAATACCAATTTCTCTTTAAATAGTATTAATTATCATATACGACTAATTAAGTGGTAAAACACGTCGCAGGCTAACCTCCAGTGGAGCTGGCTTCTGCCACAGCCGTGTCGGCTTTGGATCCTAGGGTCTTTATTTAGTAATGGGAGAGTTCCCAGGGAAACACAGCCTAATGCCAATAATAAAGAAAAATACAAATTTCTCTTTAAATAGTATTTATTATCATATTCTACTAATTATGAGGTAAAACACGTCGCAGGCTAACCTCCAGTGGAGCTGGCTGATGACCACAGCCCTATCGGCATTGGCTCCTATGGTCTTTATATATTAATGGGAGTGTTCGCTGGGAAACACACCACAATGCAAAGAACAAAGAGACATACAAATTTCTCCTATAAATTGTATTTATTATCATATACTACTAATTAAGAGGTAAAAAATGTTGCTGGCTAACCTCCAGTGGATCTGGCTGATGTCCACAGCCCTGTCGGCATTTTCTCCTATGGTCTTTATACAGTAATGGGAGTGTTCCCAGGGGAACATACCACAATGCAAATAACAAAAAAAAAAAAAAAAATACAAATTTCTCTTTAAATAGTATTTATTATCATATACTACTAATTAAGAGGTAAAACACGTCGCAGGCTAACCTCCAGTGGAGTTGGCTGCTGTCAGATATGTGTCGGAATTGGCTCCAAGGTTCTTTATATAGTAATGGGTGTGTTTCCAGGGAAACACACTATAATGCACATAACAAAAAAATACCTATTTCTATTTAAATGGTATTAATAATCATATACAACTAATTAAGGGGTAAAACACGTCACAGGCTAACCTCCATTGGAGCTGGCTGCAGCCACAACCGTGTCGGCATTGGATCATGGGGTCTTTATTTAGTAATGGGACAGTTACCAGGGAAACACACCACAATGCAAATAACAAAAAAAAAATACAAATTTCTCTTTAAATATTATTTATTATTCTATACTACTAATTATGAGGTAAAAAACGTCGCAGGCTTACCTCCAGTGGAGCTGGCTGCTGCCACAGCCGTTACAGCATTGGATCCTATGGTCTTTATATAGTAATGGGAGAGTTCCCATGGAAACACACCATAATGCAAATAATAAAGAAAAATACAATTTTCTCTTTAAATAGTATTTATTATCATATACTTCTAATTAAGAGGTAAAACACGTCGCAGGCTAACCTCCCTATCGGCATTGGCTCCTAGGGTCATTAAATAGTAATGAAAGTGTTCCCAGGGAAACACACCATAATGCAAATAACAAAAAAAATACAAAATTCTCTTTAAATAGTATTTATTATCATATACTGCTAATTAAGAGGTAAAACACTTCGCAGGCCTACCTCCAGTGGAGCTGGCTGCTGTCCACAGCCCTGTCGGCATTGGCTCCTAGGGTCATTAAATAGTAATGGAAGTGTTCCCAGGGAAACAAACCATAATGCAAATAACAAAATAAAAATACAAAATTCTTTTTAAATAGTATTTATTACCATATACTACCAATTAAGAGTTAAAACCCGTTGCAGGCAATTCTCCAGTGGAGTAGGCTGCTGTCACAGCTTTCTCGGAATTGGCTCCAAGGGTCTTTATATAGCAATGGGAGTGTTTCACGGAATCACACTATAATGCTAATAAAAAAAAAAAAAAAAAAAAAAAAAAAAAATAAAAAAAAAAAAAAAAAAAAAAAAAAAAATTCTCTTTTAATAGTATATTTATCATATACTACTAATTAAAAGGTAAAACACGTCGCAGGCTAACCTCCATTGGAGCTGGCTGCTGTCCATAGCCGTGTCGGCATTGGCTCCTAGGGTCATTATAGTGTAATGGGTGTGTTTCCAGGGAAATCCACAATAATGCAAATATAAAAAAATACAAATTTCTCCTTAAATAGTATTTATTATTCTATACTACTAATTAAGAGGTAAAACACGTCGCAGGCTAACCTCCAGTGGGGCTGACTGCCGCCACGGCCGTTACGGCATTGGATCCTATGGTCTTTATATAGTAATGGGAGAGTTCCCATGGAAAAACACCATAATGCAAATAATAAAGAAAAATACAAATTTCTCTTTAAATAGTATTTATTATCATATACTTCTAATTAAGAGGTAAAACACGTCGCAGGCTGACCTCCAGTGGAGTTGGCTGCTGTCACAGCCATGTCGGCATTGGCTCCTAGGGTCTTTATATTGTAATGGGAGTGTTTCTAGGGAAAACCACAATAATGCAAATAACAAAAAAAAAAATACAAACTTCTCTTTAAATATTATTTATTATCATATACTACTAATTAAGTGGTAAAACACGTCGCAGGCTAACCGCCAGTGGAGCTGGCTGCAGCCACAACCGTGTCGGCATTGGATCATGGGGTCTTTATTTAGTAATGGGAGAGTTACCAGGGAAACACACCACAATGCAAATAAAAATAAAAAATACAAATTTCTCTTTAAATATTATTTATTATCATATACTACTAATTAAGAGGTAAAACACTTCGCAGGCCTATCTCCAGTGGAGCTGGCTGCTGTCCTCAGCCCTGTCGGCATTGGCTCCTAGGGTCATTAAATAGTAATGGAAGTGTTCCCAGGGAAACACACCATAATGCAAATTACAAATGAAAAATACAAAATTCTCTTTAAATAGTATTTATTATCATATACTACTAATTAAGAGGTAAAACACTTCGCAGGCCTACCTCCAGTGGAGCTGGCTGCTGTCCACAGCCCTGTCGGCATTGGCTCCTAGGGTCATTAAATAGTAATGGAAGTGTTCCCAGGGAAACAAACCATAATGCAAATAACAAAATAAAAATACAAAATTCTTTTTAAATAGTATTTATTATCATATACTACCTATTAAGAGGAAAAACACGTTGCAGGCAAATCTCCAGTGGAGTAGGCTGCTGTCACAGCTGTCTTGGAATTGGCTCCAAGGGTCTTTATATAGTAATGGGAGTGTTTCACGAAATCACACTATAATGCAAATAACAAAAAAAAATACCAATTACTCTTTAAATAGTATATTTATCATATACTACTAATTAAAAGGTAAAACACCTCGCAGGCTATCCTCCATTGGAGCTGGCTGCTGTCCATAGCCGTGTCGGCATTGGCTCCTAGTGTCATTATAGTGTAATGGGTGTGTTTCCAGGGAAATCCACAATAATGCAAGTATAAAAAAAATCAAATTTCTCTTTAAATATTATTTATTATTCTATACTACTAATTATGAGGTAAAAAACGTCGCAGGCTAACCTCCAGTGGAGCTGGCTGCTGCCACAGCCGTTACAGCATTGGATCCTATACTCTTTATATAGTAATGGGAGAGTTCCCATGGAAACACACCATAATGCAAATAATAAAGAAAAATACAATTTTCTCTTTAAATAGTATTTATTATCATATACTTCTAATTAAGAGGTAAAACACGTCGCAGGCTAACCTCCAGTGGAGTTGGCTGGTGTCACAGCCGTGTCGGAATTGGCTCCAAGGGTCTTTATATAATAATGGGAGTGTTTCCAGGGTAACACACTATAATGCAAATAAAAAAAAAATACCAATTTCTCTTTAAATAGTATTAATTATCATATACGACTAATTAAGTGGTAAAACACATCGCAGGCTAACCTCCAGTGGAGCTGGCTTCTGCCACAGCCGTGTCGGCATTGGATCCTAGGGTCTTTATTTAGTAATGGGAGAGTTCCCAGGGAAACACACCATAATGCCAATGATAAAAAAAATACAAATTTCTCTTTAAATAGTATTTATTATCATATTCTACTAATTAAGAGGTAAAACACGTCGCAGGCTAACCTCCAGTGGAGCTGGCTGATGTCCACAGCCCTATCGGCATTGGCTCCTATGGTCTTTATATATTAATGGGAGTGTTCCCTGGGAAACACACCACAATGCAAAGAACAAAGAAAAATACAAATTTCTCTATAAATTGTATTTATTATCATATACTACTAATTAAGAGGTAAAAAATGTTGCTGGCTAAACTCCAGTGGATCTGACTGATGTCCACAGCCCTGTCGGCCTTGGCTTTTATGGCCTTTATATAGTAATAGGAGTGTTCCCAGGGAAACACACCACAATGCAAATAACCAAAAAAATACAAATTTCTCTTTAATTTGTATTTATTATCATATACTACTAATTAAGAGGTAAAACACGTCGCAAGCTAACCTCCAATGGAGTTGGCTGCTGTCACAGCCATGTCGGCATTGGCTCCTAGGGTCTCTATATTGTAATGGGAATGTTTCTAGGGAAAACCACAATAATGCAACTAACAAAAAAAAATCAAATTTCTCTTTAAATAGTATTTATTATCATATACTACTAATTAAGTGGTAAAACACGTCGCAGGCTAACCTCCAGTGGAGCTGGCTGCTGCCACAGCTGTTACGGCATTGGATCTTATGGTCTTTATATAGTAATGGGAGAAATCCCAGGGAAACACACCATAATGCAAATAATAAAGAAAAATATAAATTTCTTTTTAAATAGTATTTAATGTCATATACTTCTAATTAAGAGGTAAAACACGTCGCAGGCTATCCTCCAGTGGAGTTGGCTGCTGTCACATATGTGTCGGAATTGGCTCCAAGGGACTTTATATAGTAATGGGTGTGTTTCCAGGGAAACACACTATAATGCAAATAACAAAAATATACCAATTTCTCTTTAAATAGTATTAATAATCATATACTTCTAATTAAGTGGTAAAACATGTCGCAGGCTAACCTCCAGTGGAGCTGGCTGCAACCACAACCGTGTCGGCATTGGATCATGGTGTCTTTATTTAGTAATGGGAGAGTTACCAGGGAAACACACCATAATGCCAATAATAAAGAAAAATACAAATTTCTCTTTCAATAGTATTTATTATCATATACTACTAATTGAGAGATAAAACATGTCGCAGGCTAACCTCCAGTGGAGCTGGCTGCTGCCACAGCCGTTACGACATTGGATCTTATGGTCTTTATATAGTAATGGGAGAGTTCCCAGGGAAACACACCATATTGCAAATAATAAAGAAAAATATAAATTTCTCTTTAAATAGTATTTATTATCATATACTTCTAATTAAGAGGTAAAACACGTCGCAGGCTAACCTCCAGTGGAGTTGGCTGCTGTCACAGATGTGTCGGAATTGGCTCCAAGGGTCTTTATATAGTAATGGGTGTGTTTCCAGGGAAACACACTATAATCCAAATAACAAAAAAATACCAATTTCTCTTTAAATAGTATTAATAATCATATACTTCTAATTAAGTGGTAAAACATGTCGCAGGCTAACCTCCAGTGGAGCTGGCTGCAACCACAACCGTGTCGGCATTGGATCATGGGGTCTTTATTTAGTAATGGGAGAGTTACCAGGGAAACACACCATAATGCCAATAATAAAGAAAAATACAAATTTCCCTTTAAATAGTATTTATTATCATATACTACTAATTGAGAGATAAAACATGTCGCAGGCTAACCTCCAGTGGAGCTGGCTGCTGCCACAGCCGTTACGGCATTGGATCTTATGGTCTTTATATAGTAATGGGAGAGTTCCCAGGGAAACACACCATAATGCAAATAATAAAGAAAAATATAAATTTCTCTTTAAATAGTATTTATTATCATATACTTCTAATTAATAGGTAAAACACGTCGCAGGCTAACCTCCAGTGGAGTTGGCTCCTGTCACAGATGTGTCGGAATTGGCTCCAAAAGTCATTATATAGTAATGGGAGTGTTTCAAGGGAAACACACCATAATGCTAATAACAAAGAAAATACAAATTTCTCTTCAAATAGTATTTATTATCATATACTACTAATTTAGAGGTAAAACACGTCGCAGGCTAACCTCCAGTGGAACTTGCTGCTGTCACAGGCATGACGGCATTGGCTCCTAGGGTCTATATATAGTAATGTGAGTTTTTCCAGGGAAACACCCCACAATGCAAATAACAAAAAAAAAATACAAATATCTATTTAAATTGTATTTATTATCATATACTACTAATTAAGAGGTAAAACACTTCGCAGGCCTATCTCCAGTGGAGCTGGCTGCTGTCCACAGCCCTATCGGCATTGGCTCCTATAGTTTTTATATAGTAATGGGAGTGTTCACAGGGAAACACACCACAAAGCAAATAACAAAAAAAAAAAAAAAAAAAAAAAATACAAATTTCTCATTAAATAGTATTAATAATCATATACAACTAATTAAGTGGTAAAACACGTCGCAGGCTAACCTCCAGTGGAGCTGGCTGCAGCCACAACCGTGTCGGCATTGGATCATGGGGTCTTTATTTAGTAATGGGACAATTACCAGGGAAACACACCACAATGCAAATAACAAAAAAAAATACAAATTTCTCTTTAAATAGTATTTATTATCATATACTACTAATTAAGAGGTAAAACACTTCGCAGGCCTATCTCCAGTGGAGCTGGCTACTGTCCACAGCCCTATCGGCATTGGCTCCTAGGGTCATTAAATAGTAATGGAAGTGTTCCCAGGGAAACACACCATAATGCAAATAACAAAAAAAAAAAATACAAAATTCTCTTTAAATAGTATTTATTATCATATACTACTAATTAAGAGGTAAAACACTTCGCAGGCCTACCTCCAGTGGAGCTGGCTGCTGTCCATAGCCGTGTCGGCATTGGCTCCTAGGGTCATTATAGTGTAATGGGTGTGTTTCCAGGGAAATCCACAATAATGCAAATATAAAAAAAAATACAAATTTCTCCTTAAATAGTATTTATTATTCTATACTACTAATTAAGAGGTAAAACACGTCGCAGGCTAACCTCCAGTGGAGTTGGCTGCTGTCACAGCCGTGTCGGCATTGGATCCTATGGTCTTTATATAGTAATGGGAGAGTTCCCAGGGAAACACACCATAATGCAAATAATAAAGAAAAATACAAATTTCTCTTTAAATAGTATTTATTATCATATACTACTAATTAAGAGGTAAAACACGTTGCAGGCTAACCTCCAGTGGAGCTGGCTGCTGTCACAGCTGTATCGGCATTGGCTCCTAGGGTCTTTATATTGTAATGGGAGTGTTTCCAGGGAAAACCACAATAATGCCAATAACAAAAAAAAAAATACCAATTTCTCTTTAAATAGTATTTATTATCATATACTACTAATTAAGAGGTAAACACGTTGCAGGCTAACCTCCAGTGGAGCTGGCTGCTGTCAAAGCCATTTCGGCATGGGTTCCTTGGGTCTTTATATAGTAATGGGAGTGTTCCCAGGGAAACACACCATTTTATGTAGCGTACCTCCAGGGGGATGACCAGTTCAACGGAACGAACTATTTGGTGTCCTTCTGGTGTGCATAGAATTACTGTTCGTACTTTCTGGTCTCTTCCTTCGACTAGTCTCTCTATTCTTGCTTTCTTCCATAGGTGGCGCGGGCGTCCATCCTCTTGTACCAGAGCAACATCACCGGGGCGGAACTTGATGACTCTTGTCGAAGTGCCCCAAACTTCGTGGAAGCTTCTAAGTTGCAATAGATATTCTTTAGTGCATCGCTTCCAAAAGTCATCTGTCAACTTCTGTTGCAGTCTGAATTCTTTTGTCAAAACAGATTTAGTCGATGGTTCTGGTCCTGTTGGCACTGTCAGTAGTCCTTCACCAATAAGAAAGTGGGCTGGTGTTAAAGGTTCATCGTCGTCTCCTTGAGAAATTGGTCTTGAATTCACTGCGGCTTCGATATTAATCAGCATGGTATTGAGCTGCTCTTCCGTTAACCTTGATTGACCAAGTACTTTTCGTAGGCATCGTTTGATGGTACCCACCATCCTCTCCCAAAACCCTCCCCACCAAGCCGCACGGGGGGCGATAAATTTCCATGAAATGCCATCTCTGGCCAGGACACGTTGAGTCTTTGGGTTAGATAACGCACTCCATATTTCAGACAGTTCAGCATTAGCTGCATGGAACGTCTTTGCATTGTCTATGTAGATTGTATGGGGTAGTCCACGTCTACCAGCGAATCTTTGAAGAGCCATGAGGAATGCGTCTGTTGTCATGTTAGAGCACAATTCCAAGTGCACTGCGCGTGTCGTCGCACAAGTGAAGAGTGTTATGTATGCCTTTTCCATGGTAGTGCCAACCTTTACATAGAGAGGGCCTGCAAAATCTATGCCAGTTATAGAAAATGGCTTGGATGGTCTTACTCGATTGGCTGGTGGGGGTGCTTCAACTTGTTGGCCCCGTAGATTGTCTAGAATTTTGCAGGGAAGACAGGAGTGCAAAACTCTCTTGATAACTTGATGGGCACGCAGGATCCAGAACTCTCTTCGAAGTTCTGCCAACACTATTCTCACGCCAAGATGATGTAGTCGAATGTGCATTTGCTGAACCAGTAAAGTTGTGAAGTGATGGCTACCGTCGAGGAGTATTGGATGACGTTGCTCGTTAGGGACAGCTGCGTCGTGTAAGCGTCCTCCAAGTCGGAGAAAACCATCTTCTAGGTAGGGATAGAAACATGCTATTTTAGAGTCTTTCGGGACAGGTTGATTGTTATTGAGTGCATGGAGCTCCTGTGAGAAACATTCCTGTTGAACAGCTCGTATCCAGTAATGACGTGCTTGAGCAAGTTCCACTGCCTTCAGCTCTCCCTCGAGTTCCGAACTTTGTCGAATATTGTGAATGAATCTTAGTATCCACCCTGTTACGCGAATTAGTTTCCAATAGGAGCTGAATTTGGAGCAGTCCATAAGGTTAGAAGAAGTGGCTACTGTCATCACATGCCGTAAGTTCTACTTTTCTTCTGGTAGGTTATCAGTCATGAATGAGGCGTTAGATGGCCATCTTGATTCTGCAAGTGCAAGCCATGGAGGCCCCTTCCACCAGTGGTTCACAGATTGTATTTGGTTACCATAAAGTCCTCGTGTAAGATGGTCGGCAGGGTTCTCACTCCCAGGGCAATGTCTCCATTGACTGGGATTTGTATGGGCGTGAATCTCTGTAACTCTGTTGCATATAAATGTCTTCCACCTGTTTGGGTCACTGCGTATCCAACCTAAAGTCACCATAGCGTCTGACCACAATTTTGCTTCATTTATTTTATGCCCTGTTGCTGTGCAGTAGTAATACAGTAATCGTGATCCTATTAACGCTGCTAGAAGTTCAAGCTGCGGAAGAGTTAACTTCTTGATGGGGGCGAGTCTGGTTTTGCTACATGCCAAATGAACAACAATATGGTCTTCCACGGTCATGCGAATATACAAAGCCGCTCCATATGCTCTCTCAGATGCATCGCAGAAGACGTGGATCTGAGTATTGCTCTTTGTTGAAGTTGCTAGCCATCGTGGAATTTGTATTTGAGACAGTGAAGGTAGGGTAGAAAACCAAGTGTTGCATCGAGACCCAATATCGGGTGGCAGCAACTCGTTCCAATCAATACCTCTGCACCATGTACCCTGAAATAACAGTTTTCCAATAAGAGACACTGGAGAGAACAATCCTAATGGATCATAAAATTTGGTTGTAATTTGCAACAGTGTCCTCTTAGTAGTGGGGCCTACAGGAATCCTACTAGTAATATCCATTGCGTTCATGTAGAAGCAGTCTGTTTCTGTATTCCAGTAAACACCAAGAACTTGCATTTCCGGGTTAATGTCTTGTCCTTCAGCCCTCCATATGGTCTTTAGTTGATCCGAATTGGTGGCCCATTTCGCTAAATCGAAACTCAGTAGTTTCATCATTGCGCTGAGTTCATAGTACAGAGTTATAGCATCATTATCATTCTCAGTGCCAGAAACGAAATCATCCATAAAGAAGCTGCTCTCAACAAGAGGTGCTGCAAGGGGAAACTTAGTTCTATGTCGTTTAGCTAGTTCTCTCAGTGTTGCGGAGAGTAAAAATGGACTGCATGTTAGTCCAAATGGCAGTCTAGTGAAGCAATAAGACATTACTTCGTCTGTCGTCTGGTAATTCCCATCACTGTCTTTGATTACGCAGTACCATAAGAATCTGGTTAAGTCCCTGTCACTTTCATGTAAGACTAATTGCAAAAATGCTTGTTTAATATCACTGACGATTGCTATCTGATGTAGTCTGAATCGTAACAATATGGCGAATATTTCTGGTAGAAGATTCGGTCCCGCTTCTAATGCGTCGTTGAGAGAAGGTGTATTGGCTTCATGTGATGATGCATCAAAGACTATCCTCCACTTCGTCTTACCAAATTTCTCTCTTTTCACTGCTTGATGTGGAAGATAGAATATGTCATTCCCAAGATCTTCCGTGGGGGCACATTCTATATGACCTTTTATAATGTAGTCCAACATGTGACTGCAGTACATGTCCTTAAGGTTTTCGTTATTGCAAAGTCTTTTATGTAATGTGTTAAATCGACGTTCTGCGTTGAGTCTGTTACTTGCCAGCGGAACACCTTGTTTTCTTGGGAGACGTACGACTCTTCGATGGTCTCGCACACAATAGGATGAACGAAAATCCTCAAGAACTGCGGAATCATTTTTACTCAAAGCTCGAGGAGGGTTTGCCGTTATTCCAATCGTTTCTAAGTCCCAGAACTTCCTTAATTCATCATCAGATGGTGAGTATGTTTCATGGATGAGATTTACAGCAACTGAATTAGCACAAACTCCCGAACGATTTCCACTCAGGACCCAACCAAATATGGTGGGAATTAGAACAATCAACGGAGAAATACGGACTGGTGAACTGGCCTTGACTATCCTCCAGTAATGGTCACTACCGATTAAGATCTCTATTGGTAAGTCTTCTTGAGATCCAGTTTTAGGATCAGCTAACTGAACTCTGCAAAGGTTCTCTTTGGTTACAATGTCTTGTGAGATCACTGGCTGAGGTGAGAAAGAGTGATCACTTTCGTAAGCAGTAATAGAGACAGTCGAATTTGCCCAGGCTCCTTTAATATTAAAACGAACGAGTTTACGGTGACATGAGTAAGTCTTCTCTGCCTCAAAAGTACAAACAGTCATCTCATGTTGATCAGTGATTTGTAGCTTTAACTCTTTTATCAGAGACTTTGATATAAATGTAGCTTGGCTTCCGCTGTCCAGTATACACCGAGTCAAACGCCTTAGGCCGGTCGGCCCTATGATGCAAACCTGAGCTGTTTGCAAGAACGTGAAATTTCTGGTCGTAGCATCGATTTGACTAACAGAAGCGACATTTATCTGAACCCCTGTTGCCTTAAGGGTATCCTGATTCGTGCACAAAGACCTATGATGTGACTTTTTACAGTTAGTGCAAAGTGCCTTGCCTTTCTTCCCACAGTTAGCTGCTTTACGTCCTCTGTTCAGGCATAAGAAACAACGGTTAGAATTTTTTAGTGTCTCCTTTCTTTTCACTACGTTTGTAACTGTCTTACAATCCTGAGCCCAGTGGTCACGAGATTCGCAGAAAACACAGAACGGTACCGGTTGTTTAGTTACCTTTGTTAACTGTTGCTTGGATTTAGTGCGAACATGGAGAGCTGCCGCGGTAGAGGTGTAACTTGAAGACGTAGGCGTCATGCAACGGATCTTTTCTGTGGTGAGAGCTGCCTCTACTTCTTCTCCTACAAATTCAATTAGTTTAAGAATATCACCCTCTGACAGACCTTCACGTTTAACATGTATTATCCAACGCCGACACATGTCGTCTGGAAATGCTCTAAGTATTTTCGGTGCGAGCACTCGGCCATAGGCATTTACATCTTCTCCGAGTGCACGCAGAGCTTGAATATGGCGATTGCAGTCAATAAATGTGGAGTTAAGCACATCTGGAGTCACAACCTGTATTGGCTTAATACTTTCGAGATAATCTAAATGAGCCTGTATAATTCTATCTTTGTTACCGTAACGAGCCTTAAGCATCTTCTTTGTCTCCTCATGTGTTTCGGCTGTCACAGCGATACCTTCCACCAAACTTTTTGGTTCCCCTTCTAAATAACCGCGCAAAAATATGTGCTTGTGAACGGTTGACAATGAGGCGTTCTTATCAACTGATTGCTCAAACTGTTCCCAAAATCGAGCCCATGATTCTATATCTCCTGAGAATGACTCAAGCTTTATGGAGGGAAGCTTAACTGTGGTTACTGGAGCAGCAGAGGCAACTGTTGCTGCAGGTTGGGCGTCGTTAACTGAAACATGCGACATGGCTCTAGACAATTTTTTCTCCATTTCTTCAGAAGTTAGTATGAGGACACGCTTGGCAGTATCTATGTACTCATCGCATCTGGATATGTCAGCGGCGTAATCATTATCGTCAAGAAGGCTGTGAATTTTGTCATCAAGTCGTATCAATTTATCTAAGGTCTCCTTTAATCGTTCCCTACAGTACTCCACGTTCTCCACGGACAAAGAATCGGCAAATTCTTGTATCTCTTTGACAAACCGCGTAATATTGGCTCTTTCTCTAGTTCGTCGTCTTTTCAGATGATGCAAACGTGCGCTTGCGTCAGCAGTTTCGACGTCAGACATCTTGGCTATGTTATACGGTACTTCGCAATGTATGGAATGCGTAACTGAAGCAGAACAGATTTACTTTACTTCGTAGTAATCAGTGAATATAGCACCACTCAAAGAACTGCGTAAAATATTAAGACACGTTGCGTACGCTACTTTTAATAACTTCGTACTACGATACTGTTGTGAATGCCAAACAAACAATCGACAGTGCGTGTGACGTCATCAACTGCAATACCTATCTGCTGTCGGAGATTATTACGTATGGTATTCAAGTTACAACAATATTTATTTCTGTGAGGCTTCTACTATTCTTTGCTACTTCAAAAATATCTCGCCGTGAAGCAAGGCTACATATAAGTAGTCATTGTACTTATCTCAGTCAGCTGTTGAGACGATGTCGAAGTCGTGACGTGATTCCTCATTCACAGCTCCGTATTACTCTGATACGGCGTGCAGTTTGCTTACATAATTATCACTGAATCTTGTGTCTGTGTTATTATTATTTTTTTTTCTTGCATTCTCTTCCCGGGTTTCGGCACCAATTTTTTTTATGTAGCGTACGTCATGAATAATAACACAGATTCACTGTTTACGTTCTGTATTTTCAAAGACAAAAGCTACATCAAAGATTCAATTATGAATCCAGAGATATTTACAAAGACATTACAAAATAATATATTATCAATTCCTAACACACCATAATCCAAATAACAAAAAAAAAAAATACAAATTTCTCTTTAAATAGTATTTATTATCATATACTACTAATTAAGAAGTAAAACACGTCGCAGGCTAACCTCCAGTGGAGATGGCTGCTGTTACAGCCGTGTCGGCATTGGCTCCTAGGGTCATTATAGCGTAATGGGAGTGTTTCCAGGGAAAACAGAAATAATGCAAATAACAAAAAAAATACCAATTTCTCTTTAAATAGTATTAATTATCATATACTACTAATTAAGTGGTAAAACACGTCGCAGGCTAACGTCCAATGGAGCTGGCTGCTGCCACAGCCGTGTCGGCATTGGATACTAGGTTCTTTATTTAGTAATTGTTGAGTTCCCAGGGAAACACACCACAATGCAAATAACAAAAAAAAAAAAAAATACAAATTTCCCTTTAAATAATATTAATTATCATATACCACTAATTAAGAGGTAAAACACGTCGCAGGCTAACCTTCAGTGGAGCTGGCTGCTGCCACAGCCGTTACTGCATTGGATCCTATGGTCTTTATATAGTAATGGGAGAGTTCCCAGGGAAACACACCATAATGCCAATAATAAAGAAAACTACAAATTTCTCTTTAAATAGTATCTATTATCATATACTACTAATTAAGAGGTAAAACACTTCGCAGGCCTACCTCCAATGGAGCTGGCTGCTGTCCACTGCCCTGTCGCCATTGGCTCCTAGGGTCTTTATATAGTAAAGGGAGAGATCCCAGGGAAGCACACCATTAGGCAAATAATAAAGAAAAATACAAATTTCTCTTTAAATAGTATTTATTATCATATACTTCTAATTAAGAGGTAAAACACGTCGCAGGCTAACCTCCAGTGGAGCTGGCTGCTGCCACAGCCGTGTCGGCATTGGATCCTAGGGTCTTTAGTTAGTAATTGGAGAGTTCCCAGGGAAACACACCATAATGCCAATAATAAAGAAAAATACAAATTTCTCTTTAAATAGTATTTATTTTCATACACTACTAATTAAGAGGTAATACATGTCGCAGGCTAACCTCCAGTGGAGCTGGCTGATGTCCACAGCCCAGTCGGCATTGGCTCCTATGGTCTTTATATAGTAATGGGAGTGTTCCCAGGGAAACACACCACAATGCAAATAACAAAAAAAAAAAAAGAAAAAAAAAATACAAATTTCTCTTTAAATAATATTAATTATCATATGGTTATTCTTTATGCACAAGGTTCATAAAATGAGAGAAAGAATGTGTTTATAACTTTGAATGATCACTCAAAACATTGCAGACAAGAAACAAGAACAGAAAACGAATTAAAAACATTTGAAGTAATAAAAATTGAATGAAGTTCAGAGATATAATTTACATAGCTTAACACTCGGGTCCGCCACATACTTCCTCCGCAGTGACAGCGTCCATGTATTTTCGAGGGAATGTGACCTGTCGACCTGATCTGGTGACCCGTGGTGAAGGTGCACTGGGTTGATTGCTGTCTGTTGTCTTCTGAAGGTTGATAGTCTTTGGGTTGGAAGGTGACGGAATGTCCGAAGTGGTTTCTCTTGATGTGTCGTCCATGTTATTCGATGAATAGTCTGTCAGAAGAAAGGGAGGTTTCAATCTGTCAATGCTAATAGTTTGTTTTCCTGTTGGCATCTCTACCTCAAAGTGCTTGTCACTGCGAGACAAGACTGGATATTACCCGTCATATGTTGGCTGAAGCGGTGTTCGGATAGCATCATGTCGCACAAAAACAAACTTGCTTGTCATCAGTTGAGGGTGAATAAAGATCTTTTTGTGGGTGTGATGTTTTGCTGGAACTGGTCTTAGGCTTCTCATCTGTTCCTTCAATTTGAAGACAAAACTTGGGATGTCAGTTACTAATTTCTGTTCATTGAGAAATGCTGCTGGTAACCTAATTGCTGAACCATAAGTCATTTCCACTGGTGAGGTATTGACTTGCGGAATTATGTAGGAGCGAAGTCGTAATAAGACCAGAGGAAGCTTCAAAACCCAATCATCAGACATTTGTGCTTTTAAAGCAGATTTTAACTGACGGTGCCAGCGTTCAATTTTTCCATTTGCTGCAGGATGATATGCTGTAGTTTTAATGTGGACAATGCCCAGTGTGCTTGTGAGACATTTGAAAAGTTGACTCTCAAACTGCCTTCCGCGATAAGTAGTTATGATTTGAGGCACACCAAAACGAGATATCCAAGTTGAGATGATGGCAAATGAAACTGTTTCTGCTGTGATGACAGCTAATGGAACTGCTTCTGGCCATCGAGAGAAATGATCAATGATTGTTAGTAAATAGCGATATCCCTGTGATGGAGGTAGGGGTCCAACAATATCTATGTTAATGTGACTGAATCTTGCTGTCGTTGCTGGATAATGTCCCACTGCACTATTGGTGTGTCGCCAGACTTTACTTCTTTGGCAAGGAATACATGTTGAAGTCCAGGTCTTCACGTCCTTTTTTAGTGATGGCCAAATGAAGTGATTCCTCACTAAATTAATGCTTGCTTGGACACCAGGATGAGCTTGACTGTGTAGTGATTTGAAAATTGCCTGTCGTAGTTGTTGGGGTACGTATGGGCGAATCATATCTTCAGACATGTCACAAACAAGTTCTCTACCATTTGGCAAAATTATTGTTTGAAGTGCAAGGGATGTCGTATTCTTAATGTGTGGAAGCTCTTCGTCACATTGTTGGCTTTCTGCAATTTGTTCCAAGGTAACAGTTGGAGGTATAGTGATTGAAGCAATTCGTGAACAGGCATCAGCTGCGATGTTCTCCTTCCCCGTAGTGTAACGTATGTCTGTGGTGAACTGTCCAATGAAACTAATGTGTCGGATCTGACGTGGAGAAGCTTTGTCTGGACGTTGCTTGAACATGAAGGTGAGTGGCTTGTGGTTGGTGTAAATCGGAAAATCTCGTCCTTCAAGCATGTACTGAAAGTGCTTCACGGCTGAGTAGGCAGTAAGGAGTTCTCTGTCATAGGTTGAGTAATTCCTTTATGCTTTTGATACTTTCTTGGAGAAGAATGCTAACGGTTGCAGATTATTGTCACTAATTTGTTGTAAAGATGCACCAATAGCATAATCTGAGGCGTCAACCATTAAAATTATAGGTAAACTTGAAGATGGATGAGCCAGAAGTGCTGAATCAACCAAGCTATTTTTCAGGTCATTAAAGGCTTGTCGAAGATTTTCTGTCCAATTAATTTTCCTCTGATCATTTTTCTTCGTCCCATGGAGTAGGTTCAAAAGATCTGCTTGTTTACTGGTTGAATTTGGTAGTGCTCTTCGGTAAAAATTAATGAGGCCAAGAAATCGGGGTAGTTCTTTTATTGTTGTAGGTAGCGGATAGTCAATAATTGTTTGTACTTGCTCTGGTAGTGGTCTGATTCCTTCTGCAGCTACCATATATCCCAGAAAAGGTACTTCTGTTGAACTGAAAATGCATTTATTCAGATTGATTCTGATGTTGAACTTACTGAGGCGTTCGAAAAGCAATTGAAGATGCTTCTTGTGCTCTTCTTCATCTTGTGATGCTACTAGAATGTCATCTATATAACAGTACACAAAATCGAGATCTCTCAGTATATTGTCGATATATCTTTGAAAAGTTTGAGCCGCGTTTCGGAGTCCAAATGGAAGTCGTAAAAATTCAAACAAACCAAATGGAGTTATCACTGCTGTCTTAGGTACATCGTCTGGATGTACAGGGATGTGATGGTAAGCTCTGACAAGATCTATCTTTGAAAATATTTGTTTTCCATGCAGTTGAATGTTAAAATCTTGAAGGTTAGGAATAGGATATCTGTCAGGTTTGGTGATGTTGTTGAGAGCACGGTAATCTCCGCAAGGTCTCCAGGATCCGTCTTTCTTGGGAACTAAATGGAGGGGACTTGACCAGGTGCTCTTTGACAGCTGGCAGATTTTCATATTAATCATTTGTTGGACCTCTGCTTTAGCTGCCTTGAGTTTATGTGGTGGTAGTCGTCGTGCCTTTGCTGCTACAGGATGTCCTTCTGTGACAATCGTATGAAAAACAGTGGTATCTGGAATGTCAAAATGTATGTTTTCATGAAGCAAGCTGGGAAATTTCTTGAGAATGTCAGCATGTTTTTGATCTGGAGGCATTACATAAACTGTTTCTATGCCCGAGACTTTAATCAGTGTGCCAGTTGTTGCTGCTGACGTTAATGGGTCGATTAGACGTCTGTTCTTGAGATCTACTAAAAGATTGTAATGATGAATGAAGTCGGCTCCGATAATCGGCGATTGCACATTTCCAATTACGAAATTCCACGTGAAATTGCGCAGTAAACCCAAATTGAGTACTAATAGACGCTCTCCGTAAATATTAATACAAGTGCCGTTTGCCGCATAAAGTTTACGATCTGTTTTTCTTCGGCGGTCACTATCCGAAGGCGGAATCACAGAAATGTCTGCTCCAGTGTCGATTAGGTAATGTCTTCCGCTACTTCTGTCTGTGAGAAATAGGCGGCGTGAAAAATTGCTCCGATCACTTGCCGCCGCTAATGTGGAGCGTTTGAGTCTGACTGCTTGTTGGAATTTTGAGCGGGAGGTGGTTGATACGAGCATGGGCTCTGACATTTCTTTGCCCTGTGGCGATATTTAAAGTGATACCAACATAGTGCGCCATTAGGATTAAAACGCTGGAATGAGCATGACCTATCTCGTGATCTACTTCGTGAGGAACGAAATGAACGTGAGCTGCTTCTTGAACTTGACTGTGTTTTCAATTCATTGACAGTCAGCGTTAATTTGGCGATTTGTTTCTCTAGTCTTGAGATACTGTCGTTATTTGCATCATTTATTTTACTGGTTGAAATACTGGATGATGCCTGCAATGCTTGAGCACAAATATTTGATCCTGGGTGTGATAATTCAACAATCTTGTCAGCCATTGTAGCTATGGTATCAAGATAATCTCTACTTGTAGCTAGTATAGAACGTGCGGTAACAGGAAGCCGCTGCATAAAAATGGTATTCAGAAAATCGTGCTTGACTTGTATACCAGCTAAAGTTCGCATCTCACGTAACAGCTCAGTTGGCTTCTTATCACCTAATTCCAGTTCTGTTAATAATTTTGTTACTTATCTATTTTCTGACTCTTCAAATTCCAGAATTAATCTTGTTTTAAGCTCTGTGATTGGAGTGGTAGATAACGGTCGAGTTAAAAAGTCGGAAATTAAGTCCACAACATTCGCGTCTAATGATGCCACAACATGATTAAATTTCGTGGTATCGTTAGTGATACCCAACATGGTAAACTGAGCTTCAATTTAAAGAAACCATAACTTTATGTTTTTCTTCCAGATGGGCGGAATCTTCACTGAAACACGTGAAATACCCGCTTCGTCCCATGATAATGAAGGCCGTGAATTTGCGTCGTTGCCGTTGTCGGTCATTTTTGCACTTCACAAATTAAAAATGCATTCCGCTCCGTATTAATCACGTCGGGGTCACCGATATGGTTATTGTTTATGTACAAGGTTCATAAAATGAGAGAAGGATGTGTTTATAACTTTTAATGATCACACAAAACATTACAGACAAGAAACAAGAACAAGAAACGAATTAAAAAAATTTGAAGTAATAAAAATTGAATGAAGTTCAGAGATATAATTTACATAGCTTAATACTATGGTCCGCCACAATCATATACTACTAATTAAGAAGTAAAACACGTCGCAGGCTAACCTCCAGTGAAGCTGGCTGCTGCCTCAGCCGTTACGGCATTGGATCCTATGGTCTTTATATAGTAATGGGAGAGTTCCCAGGGAAACACACCATAATGCAAATAATAAAGAAAAATACAAATTTCTCTTTAAATAGTATTTATTATCAAATACTACTAATTAAGAGGTAAAACACGTCGCAGGCTAAACTCCAGTGGAGCTGGCTGCTGTTACAGCCGTGTCGGCATTGACTCCTAGGGTCATTATATTGTAATGGGAGTGTTTCCAGGGAAAGCCACAATAATGCAACTAACAAAAAAAATACAAATTTCTCTTTAAATTGTATTTATTATCATATACTACTAATTAAGTGGTAAAACACGTCGCAGGGTAACCTCCAGTGGAGCTGGCTGCTGCCAGAGCCGTGTCGGCATTAGCTCCTAGGGTCTTTATTTAGTAATGGGAGAATTCCCAGGGAAACACACCAGAATGCCAATAATAAAGAAAATAAAAATTTCTCTTTAAATAGTATTTATTATCATATACTACTAATTAAGAGGTAAAACACATCGCAGGCTAACCTCCAGTGGAGCTGGCTGATGTCCACAGCCCTGTCGGCATTGGCTCCTATGGTCTTTATATAGTAATGGGAGTGTTCCCAGGGAAACACACCAGAATGCAAATAACAAAAAAAAAAAAAATACAAATTTCTCTTTAAAAAATATTAATTATCATATACTACTAATTAAGAGGTAAAACATGTCGCAGGCTAACCTCCAGTGGAGCTGGCTGCTGCCACAGCCGTTACGGCATTGGATCCTATGGTCTTTATATAATAATGGGAGAGTTCCCAGGGAAACACACCATAATGCAAATAATAAAGAAAAATACAAATTTCTCTTTAAATAGTATTTATTGTCATATACTTCTAATTAAGAGGTAAAACACGTCGCAGACTAATCTCCAGTGGAGATGGCTGGTGTCACAGCCGTGTCGGCATTGGCTCCAAGGGTCATTATATAGTAATGGGAGTGTTTCCAGGGTAACACACTAAGATGCAAATATAAAAGAAATACTAATTTCTTCTTAAATAGTATTAATTATCATATACGACTAATTAAGTGGTAAAAAAAGTCGCAGGCTAACCTCCAGTGGAGCTGGCTGCTGCCACAGCCGTTATTGCATTAGATCCTATGGTCTTTATACAGTAATGGGAGTGTTCCCAGGAAAACACACCAGAATGCAAATAACAAAAAAAAAAAAAAAAAAAAAAAAAAAAAAAAAAAAAATACAAATTTCTCTTTAAATAATATTAATTATCATATACTACTGATTAAGAAGTAAAACATGTTGCAGGCTAACCTCTAGTGGAGCTGGATGCTGCCACAGCCATTACGGCATTGGATCCTACGGTCTTTACATTGTAATGGGAGAGTTTCCAGGGAAACACACCATAATGCAAATAATAAAGAAAAATACAAATATCTCTTTAAATATGATTTATTATCATCTACTACTAATTAAGAGGTAAAACACGTTGCAGGCTAACCTCCAGTGGAGCTGGATGCTGTCACAGCCACTTTGGGATGGGTTCCTTGGGTATTTATATAGTAATGGGAGTGTCCCCAGGGAAACATACCATAATGCAAATAACAAACAAAAAAAAAAAAAAAAACAAAAAAAAAATAGAAATTTCTCTTTAAATAGTATTTGTTATCATATACTACTAATTTAGAGGTAACACACTATGCAGGCTAACCTCCAGTGGAGCTGGCTGATGTCCACAGCCCTGTCGGCATTGGCTCCTATGGTCTTTATATAGTTATGGGAGTGTTCCCAGGGAAACACACCATAATGCAAATAACTAAAAAAATACAAATTACTCTTTAAATAATATTAATTATCATATACTACTAATTAAGAAGTAAAACACGTCGCAGGGTAATCTCAAGTGGAGCTGGCTGCTGCCATAGCCGTTACAGCATTGGATCCTATGGTCTTTATATAGTAATGGGAGAGTTCCCATGGAAACACACAATAATGCAAATAATAAAGAAAAATACAAATTTCTCTTTAAATAGTATTTATTATCATATACTACTAATTAAGAGGTAAAACACGTCGCAGGCTAACCTCCAGTGGAGCTGGCTTTTGCCACAGCCGTGTTGGCATTGGATCCTAGGGTCTTTATTTAGTAATGGGAGAGTTCCCAGGAAAACACAGCATAATGCCAATAATAAAGAAAAATACAAATTTCTCTTTAAATAGTATTTATTATCATATACTACTAATTAAGAGGTAAAACTTGTTGCAGGCTAACCTCCAGTGGAGCTGGCTGATGTCACACCCATTTCGGCATGGGTTCCTATGGTCTTTATATAGTAATGGGAGAGTTCCCATGGAAACACACCATAATGCAAATAATAAAGAAAAATACAAATTTCTTTTTAAATAATATTAATTATCATATACTACTAATTAAGAAGTAAAACACGTCGCAGGCTAACCAACAGTGGAGCTGGCTGCTGTTACAGCCGGGTCGGCATTTGCTTTATTTTTTTTTATTTTTTTTATTTGTTTTTTTTCTGTTCCATAGGACCCACTTAAGGAGTAAGACTCCATGGTCATGGAACAAGTCAATACATTGTTACACAAGAATGGTAATAGAAAAAATTCAAGTAGTCCTTTGCACACGACAATCTTAAGACAAAGTGAAAAGAATCAATAAAGAAAAAATGAATTAGCTTAATTGTTTAAATTTTCTAGGAGTTCCTCGACAGAATAAAAGGAGTGAGCCACGAGGTAACTCTTCAGTTTAGATTTGAAAGCATGTGGATTAGTGCTAAGATTCTTAAGTTCTTGTGGCAGCTTATTGAAAATGGATGCCGCAGAATACTGCACCCCTTTCTGCACAAGTGTTAAGGTGGTGTGGTGCAAATGTAGATTAGACATCTGTCTAGTATTCACCGAGTGAAAGCTACTAACTCGTGGGAATAAGCTGATATTATTAACAACAAACGACATTAAAGAAAAAACGTATTGTGACGCCAGAGTCAAAATTCCCAGACTACTGAAAGGGGTCGACATGACGTTCACGAACTTACACCAGATATTGCTCAAACCGCCCGTTTTTGTGCCAGAAATATCCTTTTTGCATCAGGCAACTTACCCCAAAAAACAATGCCGTACGTCATAAGTGAGTGAAAGTAAGCAAAATAGACTACTTTTCGTGTTGAAAAATCACTTATCTCAGATATTGTTCTAATGGTAAATATAGCAGAATTTAGTTTTGGAACAAGATCCTGAACATGGGCTTTCCATGACAGCTTACTGTCTATATGAACACCTAGAAATTTGAACTGTTCAGTCTCACTTATCACATGCCCATTATGTGTAATCATAATGTCAGATTTCGTCAAATTATGTGTTAGAAATTGTAAAACCTGAGTTTTACTGTGATTTAACATCAACTTGTTTTCTATTAGCCATGAACTTATCTCTTGAACTGCATTATTTGATACTGTGTCAATATTATGAGCAACATCCATCATTACCAAACTGGTATCATCAGCAAACAAAAATATTTTACAATCACCTGTTATACCCGAAGGCATATCATTTATATAAATAAGAAACAGCAATGGTCCCAAAACAGACCCCTGGGGCACCCCATACTTAATTGTGCCCCATTGGGATTGCACGTCATAGCCATTTTCTACACTGCGGAGAATTACCTTCTGTTGTCTATTATTAAAGTAAGAGATGAACCAGTTGTGGGCTACTCCCCGTATTCCATAATGTTCCAACTTCTGCAACAATATTTTGTGATCAACACAATCAAACGCTTTTGTTAAATCAAAGAAGACCCTAATGTCCGTAGTTTCTTATTTAACCCATCAAGTGCCTCACAGAGAAACGAAAATATAGTGTTTTCAGTCGTTAAACCACTTCTAAAACCAAACTGTATGTTTGACAGGAAATTATGTGAACTGTAATGATCAATTAATCTTGAATATACAGCCTTTTCAATAACTTTGGAAAAAACCAATGGCATAGAAATAGGTCTATAGTTGTCTACATTATCCCTTTTTCCTTTTTTATAAATCAGTTTCACTACTGAGTACTTTAATCTGTTAGGAAACTGACTATTCTGAAAGGAAAAATTACAAATATGGCTTAGTACTGGGCTAACATTTGGAGAACAGTACTTTAGAATTCTGCTAGATACCCCATCATATCCACAAGAGTCCTTAGTCTTTAGTGATTTAATTATTGACTCAATCTCACCTATGGAAGTATCATGAAAGATCATTTCAGGTAACAGCCTCGGAAACGCATTTTCTAAAAATGTTATATGATTACCTGTAGAAACTAGAGTTTTGTTTAGTTCCTCTACTATATTCAGAAAGTGATTATTGAACATTGCACATATATCTAACTTGTCAGTAACAGAAACATTCCTACTACGCACTGACGTTATATCTTCTACCTGCTGCTCCTGACCAGACACTTCCTTCACAACTGACCAGATAGTTTTAATTTTATCCCGAGAGTTTGCTATTCTTTTTGCGTACCACATACTTTTTGCATTCTTAATGACATTTTTCAGAACCTTACAGTACTGTTTGTAATGAGCTACTGCATCTTCATTCTGACTGCTTCTAACATTTTGATACAACTCCCGCTTAGTTCTACATGATACTCTTATCCCCTTTGTCAGCCACCCTGGCTGTCTGTTAGTGAAAGTACCCTGTTTTGAGCGTTCTAGCGGAAAGCAACTTTCAAACAGCATAATAAATGTGTTCAGAAAAGCATTATATTTATCATCTGCATTATCAGCACTATAAACATCCTGCCATTCTTGTTCCTTAATTAGGCTTAAAAAGGTCTCAATTGCAACTGGATTAACTTTTCTGAGTAGTTGATATTTATGTTTAACATTTGTTTGAGAACAAATACTTTTTAGAATTAAAAGTTGGGCATCGTGGTCTGATAGGCCATTTACTATTCTGCTGACAGAGTGCCCCTCTAATAATGAAGAATGAACAAAAATATTGTCAATGGTAGAACTGCTATTTCCTTGCACTCTCATTGGAAAAAATACTGTTTGCATCATGTTATAGGAATTAAATAGATCTAACAGCTGACTTTTCCTTGAGCTATCACCTACACAATTAATGTTGAAATCTCCACACACAATTAAATTTTTATACTTCCTATACAATGAACCCAGAACCAATTCCAGCTTGGGCAGAAACATTTTAAAATCTGAGTCAGGGGATGTGTAAATAACAACTATTACTAGTTTAGTTCCATTAACATTAACAACTCCTGCACAACATTCAAATATCTGTTCTGTGCAGTGTTTAGAAAAATCAATTGACTCCGATGAAAAATCGTTTTTTACATACATGGCCACTCCCCCACACTGCAAGGAACTCCTAGACTAGAAGGCAGCTAATCTGTGTCCTGGCAAAGGAAGTCTCTTAATTGTCACACCACTTAAAAAGTGCTCTGAAATTCCAATAATGTCAGAATCAGTATCAATAAGCATTTCATTAACTTTATCTCTGATACCCTGTATATTTTGATGAAAAACAGTAATTCCCTTATTACTTATATTCTTAGACTTTGTCAAAGGTGGTTCATTTCTTAGAGGGACTTCCTTTAAGCAGGAATATCTATCAGCTGTCTTCAGTCTAAAACAGGTGCAGCCCTAACACCAACTACTACAGAAATTTTTCCATGAGTGAAACCCCCACCCCCTACTACACCGTCATCTATGAGCTTTGCCAACCTCCCCTTCCCAAACCTATTGAGGTGCAGACCGTGCCTAGTAAAATCCGACCTTTGGATAGTCTCAACTGGCACCACTGCAATGTGATCCATGCCCTCCGTCATCAGCGCCTTCCCAAACCCCATGTTAAGACGGCTGACAGCCGTATTAAGACAAGGCCTATCATGACGCTGAAACAGCTGCACGAAATGCACATTCGTGCCACCAGTTTCAGTTGCTATCCTTTCCAGATCACCACCTATATCATATTCCCCGTCCCTATCAAGACTATTCCCGGCCCCACCCACTATAACTACTTGATCCTCTTTTGCAAAATTCCTACATAAGTCCCCTATGTTACAAGTGACCTGAGCTAACCCTGCACTAGGCTTCACTATGCTGGTGACCTGGTACTCACTCCCAAGTACTTCCTGCAACTGTTGGCCAACACCTCTGCCATGAGAACTACCTAGCAGCAGAACCTTCTTCTTCCTAAGAGACCTCTCTACAGATTTCGGCTTACCAAAAGCTGAGGTGTGCTGCGTACTTCCTACACCTACAGCTACAGGAGGTTCATCTCCACTCAACTCTGACAGTTGGTCAAACCTATTTGCAACTTGCAATGTAAAGCTAGCTGAATACCTTCTCCTAGCTACCTTCTTGCCAACTGCCAGTTCCCATTCCCCAGCCCACCTTCCCCTCCTCAACCTACCTAGTTCCTCTTCAGCGTTTTTCAACTGCACCTGAAGGGCGCAGGTCAAACGCTCCTGCTTCTCTATCAACTTATTCCTGCTGCAAATCCTACAGTTCCAGGAGAGAACCTCACCACAATGCCCACTGTCTTCCCCACTGCACTCCCCCCCCATGAAAATACTTACTACAAATCCCACACTGCAGCCCACTACACACAACCCTACGACAGAGCCCACACTTTTCACTCATGGTAAAATTTTACAATAATTTGTTAAGAAAAACTAGACATCTACGTTATGAAGTTAAGTTTCTACAAAATAAGTAGGAAGTACCTCTTAACTATAGCAATCAACAAACCTCAGTCTCTACAAATCAAGTAACAACAACTAATAGTATCAGAAAAGAGCAAATAACACTACCACAGAAACTTTACACTGTTGCTTGTATAAACAAGTTCAAATTCAAGCATCACTAATAAAATAACTAAATACTGTGAGAGTACAAGAGTTATCAAATACCGTAACTTAAAGTTTCCCAACCTCAACTACGTTAAAAACAGCAAGTCACCTGTTGAAAAGTACAAATGTTAATAAACAACTAGCGTGATAACACCTCCTGAAATCTAAAACTTCAATAATTTGACTACAATACACAAACACTTATTGGAACTTAGCTTTCGAAGACCGCTACGGCTGGAACCACTCGCCACCAGATGTAAACAAACGTCGATGCCGGCGCACACGCGAACACAAATAACACCACTTAAAGCAATTACGGCACAACAAACGCTAAAATAACTGACGATCCTTTACTAGAACACCTCTAGATTGAATATTGTCACGAAATAACAATTAAAATAATTATATTAATCCTAAAATTATATAAAAAATCGAGAGAGATGTGCACAGCAGTCCAGCACAAGTGACGTCACGCCAAAGATCCCAGGGTTATTATAGTATAGTGGGAGTGTCTCCAGGGAAACCCACAATAATGCAAATAACAAAAAAAATACAAATTTCTCTTTAAATAGTATTTATTATCATATACTACTAATTAAGAGGTAAAACACGTCGCAGGCCAACCTCCAGTGGAGCTGGATGCTGCCACAGCCATTACGGCATTGGATCCTATGGTCTGTATTTTGTAATGTGAGGGTTCCCAGGGAAACACACCAGAATGCAAATAATAAAGAAAAATACAAATATCTCTTTAAATAGTATTTATTATCATATACTACTAATTAAGAGGTAATACACATCGCAGGTGTCACAGCCGTGTCTGAATTGGCTCCAAGGGTCTTTATATAGTAATGGGAGTCTTTCCTGGGAAACACACTATAATGCAAATAACAAAAAAATACCAATTTCTCTTTAAATAGTATTAATTATCATATACGACTAATTAAGTGGTAAAACACGTCGCAGGCTAACCTCCAGTGGAGCTGGCTGCTGCCACAGCCGTGTCGGCATTGGATCCTAGGGTCTTTATTTACTAATGGGAGAGTTCCCAGGGAAACACACCATAATGCCAATAATAAAAAAAAATACAAAT
Source organism: Locusta migratoria (assembly GCA_026315105.1). Lineage (NCBI taxonomy): Eukaryota > Metazoa > Arthropoda > Insecta > Orthoptera > Acrididae > Locusta > Locusta migratoria. The sequence continues at coordinate 31,096,498 of CM048745.1, forward strand.
TTCTCTTTAAATAATATTAATTATCATATACTAATAATTAAGAAGTAAAACAAGTCGCAGGCTAACCTCCAGTGGAGCTGGCTGCTGCCACAGCCATTACGGCATTGGATCCTATGGTCTGTATTTTGTAATGTGAGGGTTCCCAGGGAAACACACCAGAATGCAAATAATAAAGAAAAATACAAATATCTCTTTAAATAGTATTTATTATCATATACTACTAATTAAGAGGTAATACACATCGCAGGCTAACCTCCAGTGGAGCTGGCTGCTGCCACAGCCGTATCAGCTTTGGATCCTATGGTCTTGATATAGTAATGGGAGAGTTCCCAGGGAAACACACCATAATGCAAATAATAAAAAAAATACACATTTCTCTTTAAATAGTATTTATTATCATATACTACTAATTAAGAGGTAAAACACGTCGCAGGCTAACCTCCAGTAGAGCTGGCTGCTGTCACAGCTGTGACGGCATTGGCCCTAGGGTCTTTATATAGTAATCGGAGTTTTTCCAGGGAAAAACCCCACAATGCAAATAACAAAAAAAATGCAAATTTCTCTTTAAATTGTATTTATTATCATATACTACTAATTAAGAGGTAAAACACGTCGCAGGCTAACCTCCAGTGGAGTTGGCTGCTGTCACAGCCGTGTCGGAATTGGCTCCAAGGGTCTTTATATAGTAATGGGAGTGTTTCCAGGGAAACATACTATAATGCAAATAACAAAAAAATTACAAATTTCGCTTTAAATAGTGTTAATTATCATATACTACTAATTAAAGACTAAGGACTCTTGTGGATATGATGGAATATCTAGCAGAATTCTAAAGTATTTTCTCCATATGTTAGCCCAGTACTAAGCCATATTTGTAATTTTTCCTTTCAGAATGGTCAGTTTCCTAACAGATTAAAGTACTCAGTAGTGAAACCGCTTTATAAAAAAGGAGAAAGGGATAATGTAGACAACTATAGACCTATTTCTATGCCATCGATTTTTTCCAAAGTTATTGAAAAGGCTGTATATTCAAGATTAATTGATCATTTCAGTTCACATAATTTCCTGTCAAACGTACAGTTTGGTTTTAGAAGTGGTTTAACGACCGAAAACGCTATATTTTCGTTTCTCTGTGAGGCACTTGATGGGTTAAATAAGAGGCTACGGACATTAGGCGTCTTCTTTGATTTAACAAAAGCGTTTGATTGTGTTGATCACAAAATATTGTTGCAGAAGTTGGAACATTATGGAATACGGGGAGTAGCCCACAACTGGTTCACCTCTTACTTTAATAATAGACAACAGAAGGTAATTCTCCGCAGTGTAGAAAATGGCTATGACGTGCAATCCCAATGGGGCACAATTAAGTATGGGGTGCCCCAGGGGTCTGTTTTGGGACCATTGCTGTTTCTTATTTATATAAATGATATGCCTTCGAGTATAACAGGTGATTGTAAAATATTTCTCTTTGCTGATGATACCAGCTTGGTAGTGAAGGATGTTGCTCGTAATATTGACACGGTATCAAATAATGCAGTTCAAGAGATAAGTTCATGGCTAATAGAAAACAAGTTGATGTTAAATCACAGTAAAACTCAGTTTTTACAATTTCTAACACATAATTTGACGAAATCTGACATTATGATTACACATAATGGGCATGTGATAAGTGAGACTGAACAGTTCAAATTTCTAGGTGTTCATATAGACAGTAAGCTGTCATGGAAAGCCCATGTTCAGGATCTTGTTCCAAAACTAAATTCTGCTATATTTACCATTAGAACAATATCTGAGATAAGTGATTTTTCAACACGAAAAGTAGTCTATTTTGCTTACTTTCACTCACTTATGACGTACGGCATTGTTTTTTGGGGTAAGTCGCCTGATGCAAAAAGGATATTTCTGGCTCAAAAACGGGCGGTTCGAGCAATATCTGGTGTAAGTTCGCGAACGTCATGTCGACCCCTTTTCAGAAGTCTGGGAATTTTGACTCTGGCGTCACAATACGTTTTTTCTTTAATGTCGTTTTTTGTTAATAATATCAGCTTATTCCCACGAGTTAGTAGCTTTCACTCGGTGAATACTAGACAGATGTCTAATCTACATTTGCACCACACCACCTTAACACTTGTGCAGAAAGGGGTGCAGTATTCTGCGGCATCTACTTTCAATAAGCTGCCACAAGAACTTAAGAATCTTAGCGCAAATCCACATGCTTTCAAATTTAAATTAAAGAGTTACCTCGTGGCTCACTCCTTTTATTCTGTCGAGGAACTCCTAGAAAAGTTAAAGAATTAAGCTAATTTATTTTTTCTTTGTTGATTCTTTTCACTTTGTCTTAAGATTGTCGTGTGCAAAGGACTACTTAAAATTTTTCTATTACCATTATTGTGTAACAATTAATGTATTGACTTGTTCCATGACCAGGGAGTCTTACTCCTGAAGTGGGTCCTATGGAACAGAAAAAACAAATAAAAATAAAAAAAATAATAATAATAATAAATTAAGAGGTAAAACACGTCGCAGGCTAACCTCCAGTGGCTCTGGCTGCTGCCACAGCCGAGTCGGCATTGGATCCTAGGGTCTTTATATAGTAATTTATGAGTTCCCATGGAAACACACCATAATGCAAATAATAAAGAAAAATACAAGTTTCTCTTTAAATAGTAATTATTATCATATACTGCTAATTAAAAGGTAAAACACATAGCAGGCTAACCTCCAGTGGAGCTGGCTGCTGTCCATAGCCCTGTCTGCTTTGGCTCCTAGGGTCTTCATATAATAATGGGAGAGTTCCCAGGGAAACACACCGTAAGGCAAATAATAAAGAAAAGTACAAATTTCTCTTTAAATAGTATTTATTATCATATACTACTTATTAAGAGGTAAAACACGTCTCAGGCTAACCTCCAGTGGAGCTGGCTGATGTCCACAGCCTTGTCAGCATTGGCTCCTATGGTCTTTTAATTGTAATGGTAGTGTTAACATGGAAACACACCACAATGCAAATAACAAAAAAAAAAAAAAAATTCAAATTTCTCTTTAAATAATATTAATTATCATATACTACTAATTAAGAAGTAAAACACGATGCAGGCTAACCTCCAGTGGAGATGGATGCTGACACAGCCGTTACGGCATTGGTTCCTATGGTCTTTATATTGTAAAGGGAGAGTTCCCAGGGAAACACACCATAATGCAAATAATAAAGAAAAATACAAATATCGCTTTAAATAGTATTTACTATCATATACTACTAATTAAAAGGCAAAACACGTCTCAGGCTAACCTCCAGTGGAGCTGGTTGCTGCCACAGCCGTGTCGGCATTGGATCATATGGTCTTGATATAGTAATGGGAGAGTTCCCAGGGAAACACACAATAATGCAAATAATAAAGAAAAATACAAATTTCTCTTTAAATAGTATTTATTATCATATACTACTAATTAAGAGGTAAAACACGTCACATGCTAACCTCCAGTGGAGCTGGCTGCTGCCACAGCCGTGTTGGCATTGGATCCTAGAGTCTTCGTTTAGTAATGTGAGAGTTCCCAGGGAAACACACCATAATGCAAATAACAAAAAAGAAATACATTTCTCTTTAAATAATATTAATTATCATATACTACTAATTAAGAGGTAATACACTTAGCAGGCTAACCTCCAGTGGGGCTGGCTGCTGCCACAGCCGTGACGGCATTGGCTCCTAGGGTCTTTATATAGTAATGGGAGTTTTTCCAGGGAAACACCCCACAATGCAAATAACAAAAAAAAAACAATTTTCTCTTTAAATTGTATTTATTATCATATACTACTAATTATGAGGTAAATCACGTCGGAGGCTAACTTCCAGTGCAGTTGGTTGCTGTCACAGCCGTGTTGGAATTGGGTCCAAGGGTCTTTATATAGCAATGGGAGTGTTTCCAGGGAAACACACTATAATGCAAATAACATAAAAATACCAATTTTTCTTTAAATAGTATTAATGATCACATACTACAAATTAAGTGGTAAAACACGTCGCAGGCTCACCTCCAGTGTAGCTGGCTGCTGCCACAGCTGTGTCGGCATTGGATCCTATGGTATTAATTTAGTAATGGGAGAGTTCCTAGGTAAACACACCATAATGCAAAAACAAAAAAAATACAAATTTCTCTTTAAATAGCATTTATTATCATATACTACTAATTAAGAGGTAAAACACGTCGCAGGCTAACCTCCAGTGGAGTTGGCTGCTGTCACAGCCGCCTCAGAATTGGCTCCAATAGTCTTTATATAGTAATGGGAGTTTTTCCAGGGAAACACACTATAATGCAAATAACAAAAAATACAAATTCCTCTATAAATAGTATTAATTATCATATACTATTAATTAAGTGGTAAAAAACGTCGCAAGTTAACCTCCAGTGGAGCTGGCCTTTGCCACAGCCGTGTCGGCATTGGATCCTAGGGTCTTTATTTAGTAATGGGAGAGTTCCCAGGAAAACACACCATAATGCCAATAATAAACAAAAATACAAGTTTCTCTTTAAATAGTATTTATTATCATATACTGCTAATTAAGAGGTAAAACTCGTTGCAGGCTAACCTCCAGTGGAGCTGTCTGCTGTCACACCCATTTCGGCATTGGTTCCTTGGGTCTTTATATAATAATGGGAGTGTCTCCAGGGAAAACTACAATAATGCAAATAACAAAAAAAAAATAGAAATTTCTCTTTAAATAGTATTTCTTATCATATACTACTAATTAAGAGGTAAAACACGTCGCAGGCTAACCTCCAGTGGAGTTGGCTGGTGACACAGCCGTGTCGGAATTGGCTCCAAGGGTCTTTATATAGTAATGGGAGTGTATCCTGGGAAACACACTATAATGCAAATAACAAAGAAATACCAATTTCTCTTTAAATAGTACTAATTATTATATACGACTAATTAAGTGGTAAAACACGTCGTAGGCTAACCTCCAGTGGAGCTGGCTGCTGCCACACCCGTGTCGGCATTGGATCCTAGGGTCTTTATATACTAATGGGAGTGTACCCAGGGAAACTCACCACAATGCAAGTAACAAAAAAAATATATATATATATATATATATATATATATATATATATATATATATATACATTTCTCTTTAAATAATATTAATTAACATATACCAATAATTAAGAAGTAAAACAAGTCACAGGCTAACCTTTAGTGGAGCTGGCTGCTTCCACAGCCGTTACGGCATTGGATCCTAAAGGACTTTATATAGTATTGAGAGAGTTCCCAAGTAACACACCATAATGCAAATAATAAAGAAAAATACAAAATTCCCCTTAAATTGTATTTATTATCATATACTACTAATTAAAAGGTAAAACACATCGCTGGCTAACCTCCAGTGGAGCTGGCTGCTGTACATAGCCCTGTCTGCATTGGCTCCTAGGGTCTTTATATAGTAATGGGAGTGTTCCCAGGGAAACACACCACAATGCAAATAACAAAAACAAGCAAATTTCTCTTTAAACAGTATCCATTATGATATACTACTAATTAAGAGGTAAAACACTTCGCAGGCCTACCTCCAGTGGAGCTGGCTTCTGTCCACTGCCCTGTCGGCATTGGCTCCTAGGGTCTTTATATAGTAATGGGAGAGTACCCAGGGAAATAGTATCTATTATCATATACTACTAATTAAGAGGTAAAACACTTCGCAGGCTAACCTCCAGTGGAGTTAACTGCTGTCACAGCCATGTCTTCATTGGCTCCTAGGGTCTTTATATAGTAATGGGAGTGTTCCCAGGGAAACACACCGTAATGGAAATAACAAAAAAAAAAAAAAAAAAAAAAAAAAAATTTCTCTTTAAATAGTATGTTTTATCATATACTACTAATTAAAAGGTAAAACACGGCGCTGGCTAACCTCCAGTGGAGCTGGCTGATTTCCATAGCCCTGTCGGCATTGGCTCCTATGGTCTTTATAAAGTAATGGGAGAGCTCCCAGGGAAACACACCATTATGCAAATAATAAAGAAAAATACAAATTTCTCTTTAAATAGTATTTATTATCACATACTTCTTATTAAGAAGTAAAACACGTAAGGGCTAACCTCAAGTGGAGCTGGCTGCTGTCACAGCCGTGACGGCATTGGCTCCTAGGGTCTTAATACAGTAATGGGAGTGTTTCCAGGAAATACACACAATAATGCAAATAACAAAAAAAATACCAATTTCTCTCCAAATAGTATTAATTGTCATATACTACTAATTAAGTGGTAAGACATGGCGCAGGCTAAGCTCCAGTGGAGTTGGCTGCTGTCACAGCCGTGTTGGCATTGGCTCCTACGGTTTTTATATAGTAATGGGAGTGTTCCCAGGGAAAACCACAATAATGCAAGTATAAAAAAATAAATAAACAAATAAAATAAAATACAAATTTCTCTTTAAATCGTATTTATTATCATATACTACTAATTAAGAGGTAACACACGTCGTAGGCTAACCTGCAGTGGAGCTGGCTGCTGCCACAGCCGTGTAGGCATTGGATCCTAGGGTCTTTATATAGTAATGGGAGTGTTCCCAGGGAAACACATCATAATGCAAATAATAAAGAAAAATAAAAATTTCTCTTTAAATAGTATTTTTTATCATATACTACTAATTAAAAGGTAAAACACGGCGCTGGCTAAGCTCCAGTGGAGCTGGCTGATTTCCATAGCCCTGTCGGCATTGGCTCCTATGGTCTTTATAAAGTAATGGGAGAGCTCCCAGGGAAACACACCATAATGCAAATAATAAAGAAAAACAAATTTCTCTTTAAATAATATTAATTATCATATTCTACTAATTAAGATGTAAAACACGTCGCAGGCTAACCTCCATTGGAGCTGGCTGCTGTCACAGCTGTGTCTTCATTGGCTCCTAGGGTCTTTATAAAGTAATGGGAGTGTTCCCAGGGAAACACACCATTATGCAAATAATAAAGAAAAATACAAATTTCTCTTTAAATAGTATTTATTATCATATACTACTAATTAAGAGGTAAAACATGTCGCAGGCTAACCTCCAGTGGAGCCGGCTGCTGTCACAGCCGTGACGGCATTGGCTCCTAGGGTCTTTATATAGTAATGGGTGCTTTTCCAGGGAAACACCCAACAAAAAAAAAAAAAAAAAAAAAAAAAAAAAAATACAAATTTCTCTTTAAATAGTATTTATTATCATATACTACTAATTAAGAGGTAAAACACTTCGCAGGCTAATATCCAGTGGATCTGGCTGCTGTCCACAGCCTTGTCGGCATTGGCTCCTATGGTCTTTATAAAGTAATGGGAGAGTTCCCAGGGAAACGTTGTTGTTGTTGTGTGTTTAAAGGGGACTCAACTGCTGGGTTATCAGTCCCCTGTTCCCAGCTAAGAGTTAATCTTTAAAAGTTTCCTTTTGTTGCTTAGTACTCGAATTTCAGTATACTCCCAGTACAAAGAGACAGTCAATGGTAAAAGGACGTAACATAGGACGAGACAAGCGTTGACGAAATAGACAGAAAACTAAAACAAGGCAGCGGAATCGTGTGGCTGGCTGATCACAAGGATAATACAGGATGAGCCAACCACTCTGCAAACTTTAAAATCCCTAAATTAAAGCAAGACTTAAACCGTAAAATGACAGCGGCCTATTGTTCTGGAGGGGTGAAGCCCTAAAAACCGGGCCTATAGGCCCCACCATTAAATAGACCAATAGAAGCCAGTTGCACGAATAAAACCTAAAACACGGTCGATCACAGAGACATCGTCAGATAAAATCAATGAGAGCTCACAAGGCAGCGTAAAAGCCTGCCTCAAGTCGGCTAAAAGTAAGCAGACCACCAGAATGTGGACCACAGGCAATAGGGCACCACAACGGCAAGTTGGTGGGTCCTCTCTTCGTAGAAGGTAGCCGTGTGTTAACCATGTATGACCAATGCGTAGTCGGCATAGTACAACGGACTCCCTACGAGAGGCTCGCAGGGAGGACCTCCACATTGCCGTAGTAGGCTTAACAGTACGGAGCTTATTTGGTGTGTTCGATTTAGCCCACTCTGTGTTCCAAAGGTTTAAAACCTTCCGATTGAGCACCGCCCAGAGATCCCTCTCCTGGAGGCCGATTTCCAGGATAGTTGAGGTAGTGGCCTCCTTCGCCAGTTGGTCAACACGTTCATTTCCTTTTATTCCAATGTGTCCCGGAGTCCAAAGGAAGACCACAGTGCGACCAGATGTACATAGTCTGTATACAGCTTCCTGAATGGACCATACCAATGGATGTTTTGGGAAACAATGGTTAAGGGCTTGCAGACCACTCAGGGAGTCAGTACAGATAACCACAGACTCCCCGGGGCAGGCTCTGAGGTGTTCAAGGGCCCGCCAAATGGCGACAAGTTCCGCCGTAAACACACTACTCCCACAGGGCAATGAATGTTGTTCTACATGCCGGCCGTGGGTATAGGCATACCCAACATGGCCATCGACTAGGGAGCCATCGGTGTATATAAATTCAGCGCCATGGTAGGAATGTAGAAGGGCCTGGAACTGTTGACGCAGAGTCGTTGGTACAACGGAGGCTTTGGAGTCTCGGGACAAGTCCAACCGAAGCTGGAGGCGAGGAATGACCCAAGGAGGAGTACTGGGACGGTACTGGAAGGTGAGAGGAATAGGAAAGGACTCTAGAGAAGAAAGAAGGGAACGAACACGAACCGCAATCGGGAGACCCGACCGTGGACGTCGTCGCGGGGAAGGGAGTGCGTCAGCTGGGAAGTGGAGCCTGCGATTTGGGTGGTGAGGTATGGCATGAATATGGGCAATATAAGAAGCCATTAGCTGTTGCCTTCTGAATCGCAGGGGGGGGGGGGGGGGGAACCCCAGCCTCAGCAGGAAGGCTTGTCACAGGACTGGTACGGAAGGCCCCCGTTGCTAAACGGATGCCACTGTGGAGTACTGGGTCCAAGGCCTGCAACGCAGATGGGGCTGCTGAACCATACACAATGCTCCCGTAATCTAAGTGTGATGGAATCAGCGCCCTGTAGAGCTGCAAAAGACTTGTACGAGCGGCTCCCCAACTAGTGTGGCTGAGGCAGCGTAGAATATTGAGGTACTGCACGCACTTCTGCTTGAGCTGGCGAAGATGGGGCACCCAAGTGAGCCGGCTGTCGACGAGCATGCCAAGAAATCGGTGAGTCTCTTCGACACGAAGAAGTTCATCATATAAATATCACTCTGGGTCCAAATGGACAGCGCGATGACGGCAGAAGTGCATAACCCGGGTTTTAGATGGAGAAAACTGGAATCCATGGGTTGAGGCTCACGACTGCGCCTTTCGAATGGCTCCCTGTAGACGCCTTTCAGCTACCCCAATGCTAGCTGAGCTGAAGTATAAGCAGAATTCATCGGCGAAAAAGGAGGAAGAAACCGATGACCCCACTGCCTCAGTAAGTCCAGTGATGGCAATTAAAAATAGGGGTACACTAAGGACGGAGCCCTGTAGGACACCGTTCTCCTGGACGTGAGAGGAGCTGAGGGAAGTACCAACCCGTACCCGAAAAGATCGGGAAGAAAGGAAGTTTTGAATAAAAAGTGGGAGCGGACCTCTCAAGCCCCAAGCGTGCAGTGTAGCCAGTATCTGGTGGCGCCGTACGCCTTTCTGAGGTCGAAAAAGACGGCAACAAGATGCTCACGCCTGCTAAATGCCGTACGAATGGCAGACTCCAGGGCCACTAAGTTGTCAATGGTGGAGCGGCCTTGCCGGAAACCCCCTTGACGTGGGGACAACAGACCCCGATGTTCAAGTATCCACATAAGCCGTCGGCTCACCATACGTTCAAATAGCTTGCACATAACGTTGGTGAGGCTGATTGGGCAGTAACTATCAGCCACCTGTGGGTCAGCACCAGGTTTGATCACCGGAATAATGATGCTTTCTTGTCATTGTGACGGGAAAGCCCCCTCCACCCATAAACGGTTAAACAGGGCGAGAAGCTGGTGCTGAAACTCCACGGAAAGGTGCCGAATGAACTGGCTGTGGATTCTGTCCGGTCCTGGAGAGGTATCGGGGCATGCGGCAAGGGCAGTTTCAAATTCCCATACACTGAAAGCAGAGTTGTACGATTCGGCTCGACGCGTGTGAAAGGACAACCGTCTCTGTTCAACACGCTCCTTCAGAGCACGGAAGTCCGCACCGTATTCGCATGTTGCAGAGGCGTGAGCATAATGCTCGGCCATGTGTTCTGCGATGGAGGTCGGGTCGGTGCATAGGGTACCCTGGATGCGTAGGCTGGGAATCGCTGCCAGTGGACGGTACCCAAATAGGCGCCTAACCTGGGACCACACCCGAGATGCTGAGGTGCGACGGCCGATGCTGGCGACAGTCCTGTTTACCCTGCCAGATGAGCTGTCGAGCCCGGGCCCGGAGCCGCTTAAAAGCTATAAGGTTTTCTACAGTGGGGTGTCGACGATGCCGCTGGAGTGCCCGACGACCATCCCGAATGGCCTCAGCGATTTCCGGCGTCCACCAGGGCACAGACTTATGCCGTGGGGAGCCAGACGTGGTAGGAATGGTAGCCTCAGCAGCGGAAACTATCGAACTGGTGACCTGGTGAATCGCAATATCCAAGTCGGCTGGCAGTGGAATGGGAACTGTAGCAGCTGAGGTGAAGTGGTTCCAAGCTGCTCGACTGAGAGACCATCGAGATGGGCAGCCCGCAGGGGAAAAATCAAGGAGCGTCAAGAGAACAGGAAAATGGTCGCTGTTGCAAAGGTCATCATGGAGCCCCCACTGGAAGTGCGGGAGCAGGCTCAGGGAACAAACAGAGAGATCAATTGTGGAATACGCGCCGCAAGCCACGCAAAAATGCGTGGGTGCACCAGTGTTTAGCAGGCAGACGTCTTGCTGTGATAAGAGCGTCTCTATGTCCCTACCACGGCCTGTTGTCTGCGCTCCACCCCACAAGGGATGGTGAGCATTGAAGTCTTCCAGAATCAGAAATGGTGGGGGAGGTTGTGCCACCAGGGTAGCAAGCTCAGTAAATGAAATCGTCTCATCTGGAGGAAGGTAAAGCGAACAGACCGTCAGTTCCTGCATAGCCCGGATTCAAACAGCCACCGCCTCAAGAGTCGTGTGTAGAGGCACAGCGGCACTGGGGACAGTGGCAAGGACGTAAATACAGACACCTCCAGAGACCCTGTCATATACAAGACGATTTTTGTAATAGCCCCGATACCCACGAAGGGCTGGGGTCCTATTAGCAGGAAACCAGGTTTCCTGCAGGGCTACACAAAAAGCTGGGAAGCGGCACAACAAGTGCTGTAACTCTGGCAGATGGTGGGAAAATCCGCCACAGTTCCACTGGAGGATCAGAGAGCCTCCTGGTCGCTGGGGCATGTGGAATTTGGCGGCGCAGTAGGGGTCGCAGTATCTTCTGCCGTCACCAATTTCCGAGGCAGAGCCTCAACGTCCATGGCTTCCGCAGACTCGGCAATTGCCAAGTCTTTGGGGCACGCGAGAATCTCTATCTCGTCCTCAGAAGAAGAGGTGGAGGGGGGTGGTGGCAAGGTTGCCACCAGGGTATCCTTCTCCTTAGGTGGTTTCTTGTCTTTCTTCTTCTTCTTCGTTTCGCGCTTCTCTTTAGGTTTCTCATGCTGGGAGGGCGCTGCCAGCTCAGTCCCCAGGACTGAGGAGCGGCGTGCAGCCCTGCGACCAGCTGGCAGTACTTTCTGCCATCCACTGGCATCTGCTGATTCAGCGGGAGAAACCTTAGAGGGAAGGGATCTAAGCGACCCCTTCCTAGCGCGAGGAGCCAGAGCAGGCTGTTGTGACTCTGGCTCACATGTGGGGACTGATGTCCCCATTGGTTGGGGGATTTTTGCTTCCAAGGCAGGGGCTTTGGAAGCAACAGTGTGAGATGTGCCCCATACCACCAAGGGGGCAGATGGTGACGGTTGGGCTCGAGGGCCCACTGTGACAGACGGAACTGGCAGTAAACTAGTCTGTGGAAAAGGTTTCGTGGCTGCTGCATAGGATGTTTTGATGCTGACTGCGTGGAGTTTCTCATATTTCCTCTTGGCCTCGGAATAAGACAGCCTATCCATGGTTTTGTATTGCATGATCTTCCTTTCTTTGTGCAGTACAGAGCAGGTAGGCGAGCAAGGTGGGTGCTGCTGTCTACAGTTAACACAAATGGGAGGTGGTGTGCAAGGGAGGTCCGGGTGCGATGGACGACCACAGTCCCGACAGGTGGAGTTGGCGGTACACCTGGAGGACATGTGCCCAAACCTCCAGCATTTAAAATAGCGCATAGGGGGAGGAACGTAGGGCTTTACGTCACACTGGTATACATCACCTTGACCTTCTCAGGCAATGAGTCGCCCTCAAAGGCCAAGATGAATGCACCAGTGGCGACCCTGTTGTCCTTCGGACCACTATGGACTCGCCTTACAAAGTGGACACCTCGCCGTTCCAAGTTCTTGCAGAGTTCGTCATCTGACTGCAAAAGGAGATCCCTATGAAAAATCAAACCCTGTACCATGTTCAGGTTTTCGTGTGGGGTGATAGTAACGGGAACATCACCCAGCTTGTCACAGGCGAGCAAAGCCTGTGACTGTGCTGGGGATGACGTCGTTATTAAAACTGACCCAGACCGCATCTTCGACATGCCGTCTACTTCTCCAAACTTATCTTCCAAGTTCTCGACGAAAAAGAGAGGCTTTGTGTTCACGAAAGATTCACTATGAGTCCTGGAACATACTAAATACCTTGGAGCATATTGTTGTCCTCGGCTACGAGACCTGCGTTCCTCCCATGGCGTGGCCAAGGAAGGGAAAGACTGGGGGTCATAAGTCTCAGCATTGAATTCTACTTTTCCTTTCTTAGAGACGGTGGATAAACACCCACAAGCGTTACTCTGGGTACTTTTCATCGTGGTCCCACGAGCAGCTAGGGAAATGAAGGTCCACCCAGGTAGAGCCCCGCTTGCCTGGGTAAGCCTTGTACAACTGAGGTGCGGCAGGTTCCTCAGAGGTTGCTCGCTAATGACTGTTCAACCTCAACAGCCATGCATCTCCTCGGCACGTAGCCCACCTAGAGATTGCGTTTTTTTTTAGAGAGGTTTGTACCGTCCTCGCGACCCGGGCGATGAAGCCAAGATCCCCGGGCTCTGAAACGTACAACGTTCCACCGTCGCGACGAACGATGGTCGTTGAAGCACGCACAGAGCTTACAGTGTAGCGAACTGTTGGCGCGACACAGCCCACAGCTCAGGAACCCGGGTTCGCCAAGCCCGTACTCAGCAAGTTAATGCTGAGCCCCTGAGGGGCCAGGGAAACACACCATAATAATAAAGAAAAATACAAATTTCTCTTTAAATAATACTAAATATCATATTCTACTAACTAAGATGTAAAACACGTCGCAGGCTAACCTCCAGTGGAACTGGCTGCAGTTACATCCCTTTCGGCATTTGCTCCTAGGGTCATTTTATTGTAATGGGAGTATTTCCAGGGAAAACCACAATAATGAAAATAACAAAAAAAATTAATAGTTATTATCATATACAACTAATTAAGAGGTAAAACACGTCGCAGGCTAAGCTCCAGTGGAGTTGGCTGCTGTCACAGATGTGTCGGCATTTGCTCCTAGTGTTTTTATATAGTAATGGGAGTGTTCCCAGGGAAAACCACAATAAGGAAAATATCAGAAAAAAAAATTTCAAATTTCTCTTTAAATAGTATTTATTATCATATACTACTAATTAAGAAGTTAAACACTTCGGAGGCTAACCTCCAGTGGAGCTGGCTGCTGTCCATAGCCCTGTCTGCGTTGGCTCCTAGGGTCATTATATAGTAATGGTATTGTTTCCAGGGAAACACACAATAAAGCAAATAACAAAAAAAAATACCAATTTCTCTTTAAATAGTATTAATTATCATATACTACTAATTAAGTGGTAAAACACATTGCAGGCTAACCTCCATTGGAGCTGGCTGCTGCCTCAGCCGTGTCGGCATTGGATCCTAGGGTTTTTATTTAGTAATGGAAGAGTTCCCAGGGAAACACACCATAATACCAATAATAAAGAAAAATACAAATTTCTCTTTAAATAGTATTTATTATGATATACTACTAATTAAGATGTAAAACACGTCGCAGGCTAACCTCCAGTGGAGTTGGCTGCTGCCACAGCTGTGTCGGCATTGGATCCTAGGGCCTTTATATAGTAATTCGAGTGTTTCCAGGGAAACACACCATAATGCAAATAACAAAAAAAAAAAAAAATCTATTTAAATAGTATTTTTTATCAAATTCTACTAATTAAAATGAAAAACATGTCGCAGGCTAACCTCCAGTGGAGCTGGCTGCTGTCCATAGCTGTGTCTGCATTGGCTCCTAGGGTCATTATATAGTAATGGTAGTGTTTCCAGGGAAACACACAATAAATCAAATACCAAAAAAAAAAAAAAAAAAAGCAAATTTCTCTTTAAATAGTATCTATTATCATATACTACTAATTAAGAGGTAAAACACTTCGCAGCCCTACCTCCAGTGGAGCTGATGCTGTCCACGTCCCTGTCGGCATTGGCTCCTAGTGTCTTTATATAGTAATGGTAGTGTTCCCAGGGAAACACACCATAATGCAAATAACAAAAAGAAAAAAAAAATACCAAATTCTCTTTAAATAGTATTTATTATCATATACTACTAATAAGGAGGTAAAAAACGTCACAGGCTAACCTCCAGTGGAGCCGGCTGCTGCCACAGCCGTGTCGGCATTGGATCCTAGCGTCTTTATATCGTAATGGGAGAGTTCCCAGGGAAACACACCATAATGCAAATAATAAAGAAAAATGCAAATTTCTCTTTAAATAGTATTTATTATCATATATTACTAATTAAGAGGTAAAACACGTCGCAGACTAACCTCCAGTGGACCTGGCTGCTGTCACAGCCGTGACGGCATTGGCTCCTAGGGTCTTTATATAGTAATGGGAGTTTTTCCAGGGAAACACCCCACAATGCAAATAACAAAAAAAAATACAAATTTCTCTTTAAATTGTATTTATTATCATATACTACTAATTAAGGGGTAAAACACATCGCAGGCTAACCTCCAGTGGAGCTGGCTGTTGTCACAGCCGTGTTGACATTGGCTCCTAGGGTTTTTATATAGTAATGGGAAAGTTCCCAGGGAAACACACAGTAAAACAAAAAAAAAAAAAAAAAAAAAAAAAAAAAAAAAAAAAAAAAAAAAAGAAACAAAAAAAACAAAAACAAAAAACAAAAATTTCTCTTTAAATGGTATTTATTATCATATACTACTAATTAAGGGGTAAAACATGTCGCAGGCTATCCTCCAGTGGAATGGCTGCTGTCACAGCCGTGTCGGAATTGGCTCCAAGGGTCTTTATATAGTAAAGGGAGTGGTTCCAGGGAAACACAATATAATGCAAATAACAAAAAAATACCATTTTCTCTTTAAATAGTATTAATTATCATATACTACTAATTAAGTGGTAAAACATGTCGCAGGCTAACCTCCAGTAGAGCTGGCTGCTGCCACTGCCGTTACGGCAATGGATCCTATGGTCCTTATATAGTTATTGGGAGTGTTCCCAGGGAAACACAGCACAATGCAAATAACAAAAACAAATACAAATTTCTCTTTAAATAGTATTTATTATCATATACTACTATTTAAGAGGTAAAACACGTCGCAGGCTAACCTCCGGTGGAGCTAGCTGCTGTCACAGCCGTGACGGCATTGGATCCTAGGTCTTTATTTAGTTTATTTATTTATTTATGTATTTGTTTTTTCTGTTCCATAGGACCCACTTCAGGAGTAAGACTCCATGGTCATGGAACAAGTCAATACACTAATTGTTACACAATAATGGTAATAGAAAAATTTTAAGTAGTCCTTTGCACACGACAATCTTAAGACAAAGTGAAAAGAATCAATAAAGAAAAAATAAATTAGCCTAATTGTTTAACTTTTCTAGGAGTTCCTCGACAGAATAAAAGGAGTGAGCCACGAGGTAACTCTTCAATTTAGATTTGAAAGCATGTGGATTAGTGCTAAGATTCTTAAGTTCTTGTAACAGCTTATTGAAAATGGATGCCGCAGAATACTGCACCCCTTTCTGCACAAGTGTTAAGGTGGTGTGGTGCAAATGTAGATTAGGCATCTGTCTAGTATTCACCGAGTGAAAGCTACTAACTCGTGGGAATAAGCTTATATTATTAACAACAAACGACATTAAAGAAAAAACGTATTGTGACGCCAGAGTCACAATTCCCAGACAACTGAAAAGAGGTCGACATGACGTTCGCGAACTTACACCAGACATTGTTCGAACCACCCGTTTTTGAGCAAGAAATATCCTCTTTGCATCAGGCGACTTACCCCAAAAAACAATTCCGTACGTCATAAGTGAGTGAAAGTAAGCAAAATAGACTACTTTTCGTGTTGAAAAATCACTTATCTCAGATATTGTTCTAATGGTAAATATAGCAGAATTTAGTTTTGGAACAAGATCCTGAACATGGGCTTTCCATGACAGCTTACTGTCTATATGAACACCTAGAAATTTGAACTGTTCAGTCTCACTTATCACATGCCCATTATGTGTAATCGTAATGTCAGATTTCGTCAAATTATGTGTTTTAAATTGTAAAAACTGAGTTTTACTGTGATTTAACATCAACTTGTTTTCTATTAGCCATGAACTTATCTCTTGAACAGCATTATTTGATACTGTGTCAATATTACGAGCAACATCCTTCACTACCAAGCTGGTATCATCAGCAAACAAAAATATTTTACAATCACCTGTTATACTCGAAGGCATATCATTTATATAAATAAGAAACAGCAATGGTCCCAAAACAGACCCCTGGGGCACCCCATACTTAATTGTGCCCCATTGGGATTGCACGTCATAGCCATTTTCTACACTGCGGAGAATTACCTTCTGTTATCTATTATTAAAGTAAGAGGTGAACCAGTTGTGGGCTACTCCCCGTATTCCATAATGTTCCAACTTATGCAACAATATTTTGTGATCAACACAATCAAACGCTTTTGTTAAATCAAAGAAGACGCCTAATGTCCGTAGTCTCTTATTTAACCCATCAAGTGCCTCACAGAGAAACGAAAATATAGCGTTTTCAGTCGTTAAACCACTTCTAAAACCAAACTGTACGTTTGACAGGAAATTATGTGAACTGAAATTATCAATTAATCTTGAATATACAGCCTTTTCAATAACTTTGGAAAAAACTGATGGCATAGAAATAGGTCTATAGTTGTCTACATTATCCCTTTCTCCTTTTTTATAAAGCAGTTTCACCACTGAGTACTTTAATCTGTTAGGAAACTGACTATTCTGAAAGGAAAAATTACAAATATGGCTTAGTACTGGGCTAACATATGGAGAACAGTACTTTAGAATTCTGCTAGATACCCCATCATATCCACAAGAGTCCTTAGTCTTTAGTGATTTAAATATTTACTCAATCTCACCTATGGAAGTATCATGAAGGATCATTTCAGGTAACAGCCTTAGAAACGCATTTTCTAAAAACGTAATATGATTACCTGTAGAAACTAGAGTTTTGTTTAGTTCCTCTACTATATTCAGAAAGTGATTATTGAATATTGCACATATATCTAACTTGTCAGTAACAGAAACATTCCTACTACGCACTGACGTTATATCTTCGACCTGCTGCTCCTGACCAGACACTTCCTTCACAACTGACCAGAGAGTTTTAATTTTATCCCGAGAGTTTGCTATTCTTTTTGCGTATCACATGCTTTTTGCATTCTTAATGACATTTTTCAGAACCTTACAGTACTGTTTGTAATGAGCTACTGCATCTTCATTCTGACTGCTTCTAACATTTTGATACAACTCCCGCTTAGTTCTACATGATACTCTTATCCCCTTTGTCAGCCACCCTGGCTGTCTGCTACTGAAAGTACCCTGTTTTGAGCGTTCTAGCGGAAAGCAACTTTCAAACAGCATAATAAATGTGTTCAGAAAAGCATTATACTTATCATCTGCATTATAAGCACTATAAACATCCTGCCATTCTTGTTCCTTAATTAGGCTTAAAAAGGTCTCAATTGCAACTGGATTAACTTTTCTGAGTAGTTGATATTTATGTTTAACATTTGTTTGAGAACAAATACTTTTTAGAATTAAAAGTTGGGCATCGTGGTCTGATAGGCCATTTACTATTCTGCTGACAGAGTGCCCCTCTAATAATGAAGAATGAACAAAAATATTGTCAATGGTAGAACTGCTATTTCCTTGCACTCTCGTTGGAAAAAATACTGTTTGCATCATGTTATAGGAATTAAATGGATCTAACAGCTGACTTTTCCTTGAGCTATCACCTACACAATTAATGTTGAAATCTCCACACACAATTAAATTTTTATACTTCCTATACAGTGAACCCAGAACCAATTCCAGCTTGGGCAGAAACATTTTAAAATCTGAGTCAGGGGATCTATAAATAACAACTATTACTAGTTTAGTTCCATTAACATTAACAACTCCTGCACAACATTCAAATATCTGTTCTGTGCAGTGTTTAGAAAAATCGATTGACTCCGATGAAAAATCGTTTTTTACATACATGGCCACTCCCCCACACTGCAAGGAACTCCTAGAGTAGAAGACAGCTAACCTGTGTCCTGGCAAAGGAAGTCTCTGAATTGTCACACCACTTAAAAAGTGCTCTGAAATTCCAATAATGTCAGAATCAGTATCAATAAGCATTTCATTAACTTTATCTTTGATACCCTGTATATTTTGATGAAAAACAGTAATTCCCTTATTACTTATATTCTTAGACTTTGTCAAAGGTGGTTCATTTCTTAGAGGGACTTCCTTTAAGCAGGAGTATCTATCAGCTGTCCTCAGTCTAAAAAAGGCACAGCCCTAACACCAACTACTACAGAAATTTTTCCATGAGTGAAACCCCCACCCCCTACTACACTGTCACCTATGAGCTTTGCCAACCTCCCCTTCCCAAACCTATTGAGGTGCAGACCGTGCCTAGTAAAATCCGACCTTTGGATAGTCTCAACTGGCACCACTGCAATGTGGTCCATGCCCTCCGTCATCAGCGCCTTCTCAAGCCCCATGCTGAAACAGCTGCACGAAATGCACATTCGTGCCACCAGTTTCAGTTGCTATCCTTTCCAGATCACCACCTATATCATATTCCCCGTCCCTATCAAGACTATTCCCGGCCCCACCCACTATAACTACCTGATCCTCTTTTGAAAAATTCCTACATAAGTCCCCTATGTTACAAGTGACCTGAGCTAACCCTGCACTAGGCTTCACTATACTGGTGACCTGGTACTCACTCCCAAGTACTTCCTGCAACTGTTGGCCAACACCTCTGCCATGAGAACTACCTAGCAGCAGAACCTTCTTCTTCCTAAGAGACCTCTCTACAGATTTCGGCTTACCAAAAGCTGAGGTCTGCTGTGTACTTCCTACACCTACAGCTACAGGAGGTTCATCTCCACTAAACTCTGACAGTTGGTCAAACCTATTTGCAACTTGCAATGTAAAGCTATCTGAACACCTTCTCCTAGCTACCTTCTTGCCAACTGCCAGTTCCCATTCCACAGCCCACCTTCCCCTCCTCAACCTACCTAGTTCCTCTTCAGCGTTTTTCAACTGCACCTGAAGGGCGCAGATCAAACGCTCCTGCTCCTCTATCAACTTATTCCTGCTGCAAATCCTACAGTTCCAGGAGAGAACCTCACCACAATGCCCACTGTCTTCCCCACTGCACTCCCCCCCATGAAAATACTTACTACAAATCCCACACTGCAGCCCACTACGCACGACACTACAACAGAGCCCACACTTTTCACTCATGGTAAAATTTTACAATAATTTGTTAAGAAAAACTAGACGTCTACGTTATGAAGTTAAGTTTCTACAAAATAAGTAGGAAGTACCTCTTAACTACAGCAATCAACAAACCTCAGTCTCTACAAATCAAGTAACAACAACTAATAGTATCAGAAAAGAGCAAATAACACTACCACAAAAACTTTACACTGTTGCTTGTATAAACAAGTTCAAATTCAAGCGTAACTAATAAAATGACTAAATACTGAGAGAGTACAAGAGTTATAAAATACCGTAACTTAAAGTTTCCCAACCTCAACTACGTTAAAAAAAGCAAGTCACCTGTTGAAAAGTACAAATGTTAATAAACAACTAGTGTGATAACACCTCCTGAAAAATAAAACTTTAATAATTTAACTACAATACACAAACACTTGTTGGAACTTAGCTTTCGGAGACCGCTACGGCTGGAACCACTCGCCACCAGATGTAAACAGAGCCAAAGTAATGGGAGAGTTCCCAGGGAAAACCACCATAATGCCAATAATAAAGAAAAATACAAATTTCTCTTTAAATAGTATTTATTACCATATACTACTAATTAAGAGGTAAAACACGTTGCAGGCTAACCTCCAGTGGAGCTGGCTGCTGTCACAGACATTTCGGCATAGGTTCCTTGGGTCTATATATAGTAATGGGAGCGCTCCCAGGGAAACACACCATAATGCAAATAACAAAATAAAATACAAATTTCTCTTTAAATAGTATTTATTATCATATACTACTAATTAAGAGGTAAAACACGTCGCAGGCTAACCTCCAGTGGAGCTGGCTGCTGCCACAGCCGTGTCGGCATTGGATCCTAGGGTCTTTATTTAGTAATGGTAGAGTTCCCAGGGAAACACACCATAATGCCAATAATAAAGAAAAATACAAATTTCTCTTCAAATAGTATTTATTAACATGTACTACTAATTAAGAGGTAAAACACGTTGCAGGCTAACCTCCAGTGGAGCTGGCTGCTGTCACAGCCATTTTGGCTAGGGTTCCTTGGGTCTTTATATAGTAATGGTAGTGTTCCCAGGGAAACACACCATAATGCAAATAACAAAAAAAATTCAAATTTCTCTTTAATTAGTATTTATTATCATATACTACTAATTAAGAGGTAAAAAATGTCGCAGGCTAACCTCCAGTGGAGCTGTCTGCTGTCACAGCAGTTTTGGCTCCTTAGGGTCTTTAGATAGTAATTCTAGTGTTTTCAGGGAAACACACCATAATGCAAATAACAAAAAAAAATACAAATTTCCCTTTAAATAGTATTTTTTATCATATACTACTAATTAAAAAGTAAAACACGTCGCAGGCTAACCTCCAGTGGAGCTGGCTGCTGCCCATAGCCCTGTCTGCGTTGGCTCCTAGGGTCTTTATATAGTAATGGGAGTGTTTTCAGGGAAACACATCACAATGCAAATACCAAGAAAAAGCAAATTTCTCTTTAAATAGTATCTATTATCATATACGACCAATTAAGAGGGATAACACTTCGCAGGCCTACCTCCAGAGGAGCTGGCTGCTATCCACAGCCCTGTCAGCATTGGCTCTTAGGGTCTTTATATAGTAATGGGAGTGTTCCCAGGGAAACACACCATAATGCAAATAACAAAAAAAAATACAAAATTCTCTTTAAATAGTATTTATTATCATATACTACTAATTAAGAGGTTAAACACGTCGCAGGCTAACCTGCAGTGGAGCTGGCTGCTGCCACAGCCGTTACGGCATTGGATCCTATGGTCTTTATATAGTAATGGGAGAGTTCCCAGGGAAACACACCATAATGCAAATAATAAAGAAAAATACAAAATTCTCTTTAAATAGTATTTATTATCATACACCACCAATTAAGAGGTAAAACACGTCGCAGGCTAACCTCCAGTGCAGTTGGCTACTGTCACAGCCGTTTCGGCATTGGCTCCTAGGGTTTTTATATAGTAATGGGAGTGTTCCCAGGGAAAACCACAATAATGCAAATATCAAAACAAAATAAACAAATTTCTCTTCAAATAGTATTTATTACCATATACTACTTATTAAATGATAATACACGTCGCAGGCTAACCTCCAGTGGAGCTGGCTGCTGTCAAAGACATTTCGGCATGGGTTCCTTGGGTCTTTATATAGTAATGGGAGTGTTCCCAGGAAGACACACCATAATGCAAATAACAAAAAAAATACAAATTTCTCTTTAAATAATATCTATTATCATATACTACTAATTAAGAGGTAAAACATGTCGCAGGCTAAACTCCAGTAGAGTTGGCTGCTGTCACAGCCGTGTCCGAATAGGCTCCGAGGGTCTTTATATAATAATGGGAGTGTTCCCAGGGAATCACACCATAATGCAAATAACAAAAAAAAAAATACAAATTTCCCTTCAAATAGTATTTATTATCATATACTACTAATTAAGAAATAAAAAGCGTCGCAGGCTAACCTCCAGTGGAGCTGGCTGCTGCCACAGCCGTGTCGGCATTGGATCCTAGGGTCTTTACTTAGTAATGGTAGAGTTCCCAGGGAAACACACCATAATGTCAATAATAAAGAAAAATACAAATTTCTCTTCAAATAGTATTTATTAACATGTACTACTAATTAAGAGGTAAAACACGTTGCAGGCTAACCTCCAGTGGAGCTGGCTGCTGCCACAGCCATTTTGGCTAGGGTTCCTTGGGTCTTTATATAGTAATGGGAGTGTTCCCAGGGAAACACACCATAATGAAAAAAAAAAATATAATTCAAATTTCTCTTTAATTAGTATTTATTATCATATACTACTAATTAAGTGGTAAAACACGTCGCAGGCTAACCTCCAGTGGAGCTGGCTGCTGCCCATAGCCCTGTCTGTGTTGGCTCCTAGGGTCTTTATATAGTAATGGGATATGTTTTCAGGGAAACACACCACAATGCAAATAACAAGAAAAAGCAAATTTCTCTTTAAATAGTATTTATTATCATATACGACCAATTAAGAGGGAAAACACTTCGCAGGCCTACCTCCAGAGGAGCTGGCTGCTGTCCACAGCCGTGTCGGCATTGGCTCCTAGGGTCTTTATATAGTAATGGCAGTGTTCCCAGGGAAACACACCATAATGCAAATAACAAAAAAAAATACAAAATTCTCTTTAAATAGTATTTATTATCATATACTACTAATTAAGAGGTTAAACACGTCGCAGGCTAACCTGCAATGGAGCTGGCTGCTGCCACAGCCGTTACGGCATTGGATCCTATGGTCTTTAAATAGTAATGGGAGAGTTCCCAGGGAAACACACCATAATGCAAATAATAAAGAAAAATACAAAATTCTCTTTAAATAGTATTTATTATCATATACTACTAATTAAGAGGTAAAACACGTTGCAGGCTAACCTCCAGTGGAGCTGGCTGCAGTAACAGCCCTGTCGGCATTGGCTCCTAGGGTTTTTATATAGTAATGGGAGTGTTTCCGGGGAAACACACCATAATGCAAATAACAAAAAAATACAAAATTCTTTTTAAATAGTATTTATTATCATACACCACCAATTAAGAGGTAAAACACGTCGCAGGCTAACCTCCAGTGGAGTTGGCTACTGTCACAGCCGTTTCGGCATTGGCTCCTAGGGTTTTTATATAGTAATGGGAGTGTTCCCAGGGAAAACCACAATAATGCAAATATTAAAACAAAAAAATTACAAATTTCTCTTTAAATAGTATTTATTATCATATACTACTTATTGAAAGATAATACACGTCGCAGGCTAACCTCCAGTGGAGCTGGCTACTGCCACAGCCGTTACGGCATAGGATCCTACGGTCTTTATATAGTAATGGGAGCGTTCCCAGGGAAACACACCATAATGGAAAAAATAAAGAAAAATACAAAATTCTCTTTAAATAGTATTTATTATCATATACTACTAATTTAGAGGTAAAACCCGTCGCAGGCTAACCTTCAGTGTAGTTGGCTGCTGTCACAGCCGTTTCGGAATTGGCTCCAAGGGTCTTTATATAGTAATGGGAGTGTTTCCAGGGAAACACACTATAATGCAAATAACAAAAAAATACCAATTTCTCTTTAAATGGTATTAATTATCATATACTTCTGATTAAGTGGTAAAACACGTCGCAGGCTAACCTCCAGTGGAGCTGGCTGCTGCCACAGCCCTGTCGACATTGGATCCTAGAGTCTTTATTTAGTAATAGGAGAGTTCCCTGGGATTCACACCATAATGCCAATAATAAAGAAAAATACAAATTTCTCTTCAAATAGTATTTATTATCGTATATTACTAATTAAGAGGTAAAACACATTGTAGGCTAACCTCCAGTGGAGCTGGCTGCTGCCACAGCCCTGTCGGATTGGATCCTAGAGTCTTTATTTAGTAATGGGAGAGTTCCCAGGAAAACACACCATAATGCCAATAATAAAGAAAAATACAAATTTCTTTTTAAATAGTATTTATTATCACATACTACTAATTAAGAGGTAAAACACGTTGCAGGCTAACCTCCAGTGGAGCTGGCTGCTGTCACAGCCGTGTCGGAAATGGCTTCCAGGGTCTTTATATAGTACTGGGAGTGTTTCCAGGGATACACACTATAATGCAAATAACAAGAAAAATACCAATTTCTCTTTAAAAATCATTAATTATCATATACTACTAATTAAGTGATAAAGCACTTTGCAGGCTAACCTCCAATGGAGCTGGCTGCTGACACAGCCGTTACGGCATTGGATCCTATGATCTTTATATAGTAATGGGAGAGTTCCCAGGTAAACACACCATAATGCAAATAATAAAGAAAAATACAATTTTCTCTTTAAATAGTATTTATTATCATATACTTCTAATTAAGGGGTAAAACACGTCGCATGCTAACCTCCAGTGGAGATTGCTGCTGTCACAGCCGTGTCCGAATTGGCTCCAAGGGTATTTATATAGTAATGGGAGTGTTTCCAGTGAAACACACTCTAATGCAAATTACAAAAAAATACCAATTTCTCTTTAAATAGTATTAATTATCATATACTACTAATTAAGTGGTAAAAAAAGTCGCAGGCTAACCTCCAGTGCAGATGGCAGCTGCCACAGCCGTGTTGGCATTGGACCCTAGTGTCTTTATTTAGTAATGGGTGAGTTCCCAGGAAAACACACCATTATTCCAATAATAAAGAAAAATACAAATTTCTCTTTAAATAGTATTTATTATCATATACTACTAATTAAGTAGTAAAACACGTTGCAGGCTATCCTACAGTGGATCTGGCTTCTGTCACAGCCGTGTTGACATTGGCTCCTAGGGTCTTAATATAGTAATTCGAGTGTTTCCAGGGAAACACAACATAATGCAAATAACAAAAAAAATACAAATTTTCGTTTAAATAGAATTTATTATCATATACTACTAATTAAGTAGTAAAACTAGTTGCAGGCTACCCTCCAGTGAAGCTGGCTGCTGTCACAGCCGTGTCGGAATTGGCTCCAACGGTCTTTATATAGTAATAGGAGTGTTTCCAGGAAAAGACACTATAATGCAAATAACAAAAATAACCAATTTCTCTTTAAATAGTATTAATTATCATATACTACAAATTAATTGGTAAAACACGTCACAGGTTATGGTGTGTTCCCAGGGAAACACACCATAATGATAATAATAAAGAAAAATACAAATTTCTCTTTAAATAATATTAATTATCATATACTACTTATTAAGAAGTAAAACACGTCGCAGGCTAACCTCCAGTGCAGCTGGCTGCTGTCACAGCCGTGTCCGCATTGGCTCCTAGGATCTTAATAAAGTAATTGGAGTGTTTCCATGGAAAACAGCAATAATGCAAATAACAAAAAAAATACCAATTTCTTTTTAAATTGTATTAAATATTATATACTACTAATTATGTGGCAAAACACGTCACAGGCTAACCTCCAGTGGAGCTGACTGCTGTCACAGCCGTGACGGCATTGGCTCCTAGGGTCTTCATTTATTAATGGGAGAATTCCCAGGGAAACACACCATAATGCCAATAATAAAGTAAAATACAAATATCTCTTTAAAATGTATTTATTATCATATACTACTAATTAAGAGGTAAAACACGTTGCAGGCTAACCTCCAGTGTAACTGGCTGCTGTCACAGCCATTTAGGGATGGGTTCCTTGGGACTTCATATAGTAATGGGAGTTTTTCCAGGGAAACACCCCACAATGCAAATAACAAAAAAAAAAAAAAAAAAAAATACAAATTTCTCTTTAAATTGTATTTATTATTATATACTACTAATTAAGAGATAAACACGTCGAAGACTAACCTCCAGTGGAGCTGGATGCTGCCAAAGCCGTTACGGCATTGGATTCTATGGTCTTTATATAGAATTGGGAGAGGTCCCAGGAAGACACACCATAAAGCAAATAATAAAAAAAAATCAAATTTCTCTTTAAATAGTATTTATTAACATATACTACTAATTAAGAGGTAAAATATGTCACTGGCTAACCTGCAGTTGATCTGGCTGATGTCCACAGCCCTGTCGGCATTGGCTCCTATGGTCTTTATATAGTAATGGGAGTGTTCCTAGGGATACACACCACAATGCATATAACAAAAAAAAAGAAAATACAAATTTCTCTTTAAATAATATTAATTATCATATACTACTAACTAAGGAGTAAAACACGGCGCAGGCTAACCTCCAGTGGAGCTGGCTGCTGCCACGGCCGTGTTGGCATTGGCTCCTAGGGTCTTTATATTGAAATGGGAGTGTTTCCACGATAAACCACAATAATGCAATAACAAAAAAAAAATAGAAGTTTCTCTTGAAATAGTATTTATTATCATATACTACTAATTAAGATGTAAAACACGTCGCAGGCTAACCTCCAGTGGAGCTGGCTGCTGTCACAGCCGTGACGGCATTGGGTCCTTAGGGTTTTAAAAAGTAATGGGAGTTTTTCCAGGGAAAAACTCCACAATGCAAATAGCAAAAAAAAAAAAAAAAAAAAAAAAAAAAAAAAAAAAAAAAAAAAAAAAAATACAAATTTTTTTTAAATTGTATTTATTATCATATACTACTAATTAAGATGTAAAAAATGTCGCTGGCTAACCTCCAGTGGATCTGGCTGATGTCCACAGCCCTGTTGGCATTGGCTCCTTTGGTCTTTATATAGTAATGGGAGTGTTCCCAGGGATACACACCACAATGCAAATAACAAAAAAAAAAAATACAAATTTCTCTTTAAATAATATTAATTATCGTATACTACTAATTAAGAAGTAAAACACATCGCAGGCTAACCACCAGTGGAGCTGGCTGCTGTCACAGCCGTGTCGGCATTGGCTCCTAGGGTCATAATATTGTAATGGGAGTGTTTCTAGGGAAAACCACAATAATTCGAATAACAAAAAAAAATACAAATTACTCTTTAAATAGTATTTAATATCATATACTACTAAATAAGAGGTAAAACATGTAGTAGGCTAACTTCCAGTGGAGCTGGCTGCTGTCACAGCCATTTCGGCATGGGTTCATTGGGGCTTTATATAGTAATGGGAGTGTTCCCAGGGAAACACACCATAATGCAAATAACAAAAAATATACAAATTTTTCTTTAAATATAATTAATTATCATATACCACTAATTAAAAAGTAAAACACGTCGCAGGCTAACCTCCAGTGGAGCTGGCTGCTGTTACATCCAAGTTGGCATTGGCTCCTATAGTCTTTATATAGTAATGGGAGTGTTCCCAGGGAATCACCACAATGCAAATAACAAAAAAAAAAAAAAAAAAAAAAAAAAAAATACAAATTTCTCTTTAAATAATATTAATTATCATAAACTATTAATTAAGAAGTAAAACTCGTCGCAGGCTAACCTCCAGTGGAGCTGGCTGCTGCCACAGCCGTGTCGGCATTGTATCCTAGGATCTTTATTTAGTAATGTGAGAGTTCCCAGGGAAACACACCATAATCCCAATAATAAAGAAAAATACAAAATTCTCTTTAAATAGTATTTTTATAATATACTACTAATTAAAAGGTAAAACACATCACATGCTAACCTACAGTGGAGTTTGCTGGTGTCACAGCAATGTTGGCATTGGCTCCTATGGTTTTTATATAGTAATGGGTGTGTTCTCAGGAAAAACCATAATAATTCAAATATCAAAAAAAAATTAAAATATACAACTATCTCTTAAAATAGTATTTATTATCATATACTACTAATTAAGAGGTAATACACGTCGCAGGCTAACCTCTAGTGGAGCTGGCTGCTGTCACAGCCGTTACGGCATTGGCTCCTAGGGACTTTATATAGTAATGGGAGTTTTTCCAGGAAACCACCCCACAAGACAAATAAAAAAAAAAAAAAAAAAAAAAAAAAAAAAATAAAAAAATAAAAAAAAAAAAAAAAAAAATTTCTCTTTAAAATGTATTTATTATCATATACTAATAATTAAGAGGGAAAAAATCTCACTGGCTAACCTCCAATGGATCTGGCTGATGTCCACAGCCCTGTCAGCATTGGCTCCTATGGTCTTTATATAGTAATGAGAGTGTTCCCAGGGAAACACACCACAATGCAAATAACAAAAAAAAAAAAAAAAAAAAAAAAAAAAAAATACAAATTTCTCTTTAAATAATATTAATTATCATAAACTATTAATTAAGAAGTAAAACTCGTCGCAGGCTAACCTCCAGTGGAGCTGGCTGCTGTCACAGCCGTGTTGGCATTGGCTCCTAGGGTCTTTATATAGTAATTCGATTGTTTCCAGGGAAACACACTATAATGCAAATCACAAAAAAAGTATACAAATTTCCCTTTAAATAGTATTTTTTATAATATACTACTAATTAAAAGGTAAAACACGTCACAGGCTAACCTCCAGTGGAGCTGGCTGCTCCCCATAGCCCTGTCTGCATTGGCTCCTACGGTCTTTATATAGTAATGGGGGTGTTTCCTGGGAAATACACAATAATGAAAATAACAAAAAAAAGCAAATTTCTCTTTAAATAGTATCTATTATCATATACTACTAATTAAGAAGTAAAACACTTCACAGGCCTACCTCCAGTGGAGCAGGCTGCTGTCCACAGCCCTGTCGGAAATGGTTCCTAGGGTCTTTATATAGTAATGGGAGTGTTCCCAGGGAAACACACCATAATGCAAACAACAACAAAAATACAAAATTCTCTTTAAATAGTATTTATTATCATATACTACTAATTAAGAGGTAAAACACATCGCAGCCTAACCTCCAGTGGAGTTTGCTGCTGTCACAGCCGTTTCGGCATTGGCTCCTATGGTTTTTACATAGTAATGGGAGTGTTCCCAGGAAAAACCACAATAATACATATATCGAAAAAAGAAAAAGAAAAAAATACAAATTTCTCTTAAAATAGTATTTATTATCATATAGTACTAATTAAGAGGTAATACACGTCGCAGGCTAACCTCTAGTGGAGCTGGCTGCTGCCACAGCCGTGTCGGCATTGGATCCTAGGGTCTTTATATAGTAACGGTAGAGTTCCCAGGGAAACACACCATAATGCAAATAATAAAGAAAAATACACATTTCTCTTTAAATAGTATTTATTATCAAATACTACTAATTAAGAGGTAAAACACGTCGCAGGATAACCTCCAGTGGAGCTGGCAGCTGTCACAGCCGTGACGGCATTGGCTCCTAGGGTCTTTAAATAGTAATGGGAGTTTTTCCAGGGAACAACCCCGCAATGCAAATAAAAAAAAATACAAATTTCTCTTTAAATTTTATTTATTATCATATACTACTAATAAAGAGGTAAAAAATGTCGCTGTCTAACCTCCAGTGGATCTGGCTGATGTCCACAGCCCTGTTGGCATTGTCTCCTTTGGTATTTATATAGTAATGGGAGTGTTCCCAGGGATACACACCACAATGCAAATAACAAAAAAAAATACAATTTTCTCTTTAAATAATATTAATTATCGTATACTACTAATTAAGAAGTAAAACACATCGCAGGCTCACCTCCAGTGGAGCTGGCTGCTGTTACAGCCGTGTTGGCATTGGCTTCTATAGTCTTTATATAGTAATGTGAGTGTTCCCAGGGCAACACACCACAATGCAAATAACAAAAAAAAATACAAATTTCTCTTTAAATAATATTAATTACCATATACTTCTAATTAAGAAGTAAAACACGTCACAGGCTAACCTCCAGTGGAGCTGGCTGCTGCCACATCCGTGTCGGAATTGGCTCCAAGTGTCTTTACGTAGTAATGGGAGTGTTTCCAGGGAAACACACTATAATGCAAATAACAAAAAAATACCAATTTCTCTTTGAATAGTATTAATTATCATATACTACTAATTAAGTGGTAAAACACGTCGCAGGCTAATTTCCAGTGGAGCTGGCTGCTGCCACAGCCGTGTCGGCATTGTATCCTAGGATCTTTATTTAGTAATGTGAGAGTTCCCAGGGAAACACACCATAATCCCAATATTAAAGATAAATACAAAATTCTCTTTAAATAGTATTTTTATAACATACTACTAATTAAAAGGTAAAACACATCACAGGCTAACCTCCAGTGGAGTTTGCTGCTGTCACAGCCATGTTGGCATTGGCTCCTATGGTTTTTATGTAGTAATGGGTGTGTTCTCAGGAAAAACCATAATAATGCAAATATCAAAAAAAAAAATAAAAATATACAACTATCTCTTAAAATAGTATTTATTATCATATACTACTAATTAAGAGGTAATACACGTCGCAGGCTAACCTCTAGTGGAGCTGGCTGCTTTCACAGCCGAGATGGCATTGGCTCCTAGGGTCTTTATAAAGTAATGGGAGTTTTTCCAGGAAACCACCCCACAATGCAAATAACACAAAAAAAAAAAAAAAAAAAAAAAAAAAAAAAAAAAAAAAAAAATACAAATTTCACTTTAAAATGTATTTATTATCATATACTAATAATTAATAGGGAAAAAATCTCACTGGCTAACCTCCAGTGTAACTGGCTGCTGTCACAGCCATTTAGGGATGGTTTCCATGGCACTTCATATAGTAATGGGATATTTCCAGGGAAACATCCCACAATGCAAATAACAAAACTAAAAGAAATTCAAATTTCTCTTTAAATAGTATTTATTATTATATACTACTAATTAAGAGATAAACACGTCGAAGACTAACCTCCAGTGGAGCTGGATGCTGCCACAGCCGTTACGGCATTGGATTCTATGGTCTTTATATAGAAATGGGAGAGGTCCCAGGGAAACACACCATAAAGCAAATAATAAAAAAAATTCAAATTTCTCTTTAAATAGTATTTATTAACATATACTACTAATTAAGAGGTAAAATATGTCACTGGCTAACCTGCAGTTGATCTGGCTGATGTCCACAGCCCTGTCGGCATTGGCTCCTATGGTCTTTATATAGTAATGGGAGTGTTCCTAGGGATACACACCACAATGCTTATAACAAAAAAAAAAAAATACAAATTTCTCTTTTAATAATATTAATTATCATATACTACTAATTAAGGAGTAAAACACGGCGCAGGCTAACCTCCAGTGGAGCTGGATGCTGCCACGGCCGTGTTGGCATTGGCTCCTAGGGTCTTTATATTGAAATGGGAGTGTTTCCACGATAAACCACAATAATGCAATAACAAAAAAAAAAAAAAAAAAAAAAATAGAAGTTTCTCTTGAAATAGTATTTATTATCATATACTACTAATTAAGAGGTAAAACACGTCGCAGGCTAACCTCCAGTGGAGCTGGCTGCTGTCACAGCCGTGACGGCATTGGGTCCTTAGGGTTTTAAAAAGTAATGGGAGTTTTTCCAGGGAAGAACCCCACAATGCAAATAACAAAAAAAAAAAAAAAAAAAAAAAATACAAATTTTTCTTTAAATTGTATTTATTATCATATACTACTAATTAAGATGTAAAAAATGTCGCTGGCTAACCTCCAGTGGATCTGGCTGATGTCCACAGCCCTGTTGGCATTGGCTCCTTTGATCTTTATATAGTAATGGGAGTGTTCCCAGGGATACACACCACAATGCAAATAACAAAAAAAAAATACAAATTTCTCTTTAAATAATATTAATTATCGTATACTACCAATTAAGAAGTAAAACACATCGCAGGCTAACCACCAGTGGAGCTGGCTGCTGTCACAGCCGTGTCGGCATTGGCTCCTAGGGTCATAATATTGTAATGGGAGTGTTTCTAGGGAAAACCACAATAATTCGAATAACAAAAAAAAAATACAAATTTCTCTTTAAATAGTATTTATTATCATATACTACTAAATAAGAGGTAAAACACGTTGTAGGCTAACCTCCAGTGGAGCTGGCTGCTGTCACAGCCATTTCGGCATGGGTTCATTGGGGCTTTATATAGTAATGGGAGTGTTCCCAGGGAAACACACCATAATGCAAATAACAAAAAATATACAAATTTTTCTTTAAATTAATTAATTATCATATACCACTAATTAAAAAGTAAAACACGTCGCAGGCTAACCTCCAGTGGAGCTGGCTGCTGTTACATCCAAGTTGGCATTGGCTCCTATAGTCTTTATATAGTAATGGGAGTGTTCCCAGGGAAACACCACAATGCAAATAACAAAAAAAA
The DNA here is from genome assembly GCA_026315105.1 of Locusta migratoria. NCBI lineage: Eukaryota > Metazoa > Arthropoda > Insecta > Orthoptera > Acrididae > Locusta > Locusta migratoria. Next base: position 31,129,062 of record CM048745.1, read on the forward strand.
ATACAAATTTCTCGTTGAATAGTATTAATTATCATATACTACTAATTAAGTGGTAAAACACGTTGCAGGCTAATTTCCAGTGGAGCTGGCTGCTGCCACAGCCGTGTCGGCATTGTATCCTAGGATCTTTATTTAGTAATGTGAGAGTTCCCAGGGAAACACACCATAATCCCAATAATAAAGAAAAATACAAAATTCTCTTTAAATAGTATTTTTATAATATACTACTAATTAAAAGGTAAAACACATCACAGGCTAACCTTCAGTGGAGTTTGCTGGTGTCACAGCCATGTTGGCATTGGCTCCTATGGTTTTTATATAGTAATGGTTGTGTTCTCAGGAAAAACCATAATAATGCAAATATCAAAAAAAAAAAAAATAAAAATATACAACTATCTCTTAAAATAGTATTTATTATCATATACTACTAATTAAGAGGTAATACACGTCGCAGGCTAACCTCTAGTGGAGCTGGCTGCTGTCACAGCCGTGACGGCATTGGCTCCTAGGGACTTTATATAGTAATGGGAGTTTTTCCAGGAAACCACCCCACAATGCAAATAACAAAAAAAAAAAAAAAAAAAAATACAAATTTCTCTTTAAAATGTATTTATTATCATATACTAATAATTAAGAGGGAAAAAATCTCACTGGCTAACCTCCAATGGATCTGGCTGATGTCCACAGCCCTGTCAGCATTGGCTCCTATGGTCTTTATATAGTAATGAGAGTGTTCCCAGGGAAACACACCACAATGCAAATAACAAAAAAAAAAAAAAAAAAAATACAAATTTCTCTTTAAATAATATTAATTATCATAAACTATTAATTAAGAAGTAAAACTCGTCGCAGGCTAACCTCCAGTGGAGCTGGCTGCTGTCACAGCCGTGTTGGCATTGGCTCCTAGGGTCATTATATTGTAATGGGAGTGTTTCCAGGGAAACACACCATAATGCAAATAACAAAAAAATACAAATTTCTCTTTAAATAGCATTTATTATCATATACTACTAATTATGGGGTAAAACTCATTGCAGGCTAACCTCCAGTAGAGCTGGCTGTTGTCACAACCGTGTTGACATTGGCTCCTAGGGTCTTTATATAGTAATTCGATTGTTTCCAGGGAAACACACCATAATGCAAATCACAAAAAAAAGTATACAAATTTCCCTTTAAATAGTATTTTTTATAATATACTACTAATTAAAAGGTAAAACACGTCACAGGCTAACCTCCAGTGGAGCTGGCTGCTGCCCACAGCCCTGTCTGCATTGGCTCCTACGGTCTTTATATAGTAATGGGGGTGTTTCCTGGGAAATACACAATAATGAAAATAACAAAAAAAAGCAAATTTCTCTTTAAATAGTATCTATTATCATATACTACTAATTAAGAAGTAAAACACTTCACAGGCCTACCTCCAGTGGAGCAGGCTGCTGTCCACAGCCCTGTCGGAAATGGTTCCTAGGGTCTTTATATAGTAATGGGAGTGTTCCCAGGGTAACACACACCATAATGCAAACAACAACAAAAATACAAAATTCTCTTTAAATAGTATTTATTATCATATACTACTAATTAAGAGGTAAAACACATCGCAGGCTAACCTCCAGTGGAGTTTGCTGCTGTCACAGCCGTGTCGGCATTGGATCCTAGGGTCTTTATATAGTAACGGTAGAGTTCCCAGGGAAACACACCATAATGCAAATAATAAAGAAAAATACACATTTCTCTTTAAATAGTATTTATTATCAAATACTACTAATTAACAGGTAAAACACGTCGCTGGATAATCTCCAGTGGAGCTGGCTGCTGTCACAGCCGTGACGGCATTGGCTACTAGGGTCTTTAAATAGTAATGGGAGTTTTTCCAGGGAACCACCCCGCAATGCAAATAAAAAAAAATACAAAATTCTCTTTAAATAGTATTTATTATCATATACTTCTAATTAAGAAGTAAAACACGTCACAGGCTAACCTCCAGTGGAGCTGGCTGCTGCCACATCCGTGTCGGAATTGGCTCAAAGTGTCTTTACATAGTAATGGGAGTGTTTCCAGGGAAACACACTATAATGCAAATAACAAAAAAATACCAATTTCTCGTTGAATAGTAATAATTATCATATACTACTAACTAAGTGGTAAAACACGTCGCAGGCTAATTTCCAGTGGAGCTGGCTGCTGCCACAGCCGTGTCGGCATTGTATCCTAGGATCTTTATTTAGGGATGGTTTCCATGGGACTTCATATAGTAATGGGATATTTCCATTGAAACACCCCACAATGCAAATAACAAAACAAAAAAACAAAATACAAATTTCTCTTTAAATAGTATTTATTATTATATACTACTAATGAAGAGATAAACACGTCGAAGACTTACCTCCAGTGGAGCTGGATGCTGCCACAGCCGTTACGGCATTGGATTCTATGGTCTTTATATAGAAATGGGAGAGGTCCCAGGGAAACACACCATAAAGCAAATAATAAAAAAAAATCAAATTTCTCTTTAAATAGTATTTATTAACATATACTACTAATTAAGAGGTAAAATATGTCACTGGCTAACCTGCAGTTGATCTGGCTGATGTCCACAGCCCTGTCGGCACTGGCTCCTATGGTCTTTATATAGTAATGGGAGTGTTCCTAGGGATACACACCACAATGCATATAACAAAAAAAAATACAAATTTCTCTTTAAATAATATTAATTATCATATACTACTAATTAAGGAGTAAAACACGGCGCAGGCTAACCTCCAGTGGAGCTGGCTGCTGCCACGGCCGTGTTGGCATTGGCTCCTAGGGTCTTTATATTGAAATGGGAGTGTTTCCACGATAAACCACAATAATGCAATAACAAAAAAAAAAATAGAAGTTTCTCTTGAAATAGTATTTATTATCATATACTACTAATTAAGAGGTAAAACACGTCGCAGGCTAACCTCCAGTGGAGCTGGCTGCTGTCACAGCCGTGACGGCATTGGGTCCTTAGGGTTTTAAAAAGTAATGGGAGTTTTTCCAGGGAAAAACCCCACAATGCAAATAACAAAAAAAAAAAAAAAAAAAAAAAAAAAAAAAAAAAAAAAAAAAATACAAATTTTTCTTTAAATTGTATTTATTATCATATACTACCAATTAAGAGGTAAAACACGTCACAGGCTAACCTCCAGTGGAGTTTGCTGCTGTCACAGCCGTTTCGGCATTGGCTCCTATGGTTTTTACATAGTAATGGGAGTGTTCCCAGGAAAAACCACAATAATACATATATCGAAAAAAGAAAAAGAAAAAAATACAAATTTCTCTTAAAATTGTAATTATTATCATATACTACTAATTATGACGTAATACATGTCGCAGGCTAACCTCTAGTGGCGCTGGCTGCTGCCACAGCCGTATCGGCATTGGATCCTAGGGTCTTTATATAGTAACGGGAGAGTTCCCAGGGAAACACACCATAATACAAATAATAAAGAAAAATACAAATTTCTCTTTAAATAGTACTTACCAGCATATACTACTAATTAAGAGGTAAAACACGTCGCAGGCTAACCTCCAGTGGAGTTTGCTGCTGTCACAGCCTTTTCGGCATTGGCTCCAATGGTTTTTACATAGAATGGGAGTGTTCCCAGGAAAAACCACAATAATACATATATCGAAAAAAGAAAAATAAAAAAATAAAAATTTCTCTTAAAATAGTATTTATTATCATATAGTACTAATTAAGAGGTAATAAACGTCGCAGGCTAACCTCTAGTGGAGCTGGCGGCTGCCACAGCCGTGTCGGCATTGGATCCTAGGGTCTTTATATAGTAACGGTAGAGTTCCCAGGGAAACACACCATAATGCAAATAACAAAGAAAAATACACATTTCTCTTTAAATAGTATTTATTATCAAATACTACTAATTAACAGGTAAAACACGTCGCAGGATAATCTCCAGTGGAGCTGGCTGCTGTCACAGCCGTGACGGCAATGGCTCCTAGGGTCTTTATATAGTAATGGGAGTTTTTCCAGGGAACAACCACGCAATGCAAATAAAAAAAAATACAAATTTCTCTTTAAATTGTATTTATTATCATATACTACTATTAAAGAGGTAAAAAATTTCGCTGTCTAACCTCCAGGGGATCTGGCTGATGTCCACAGCCCTGTTGGCATTGGCTCCTTTGGTATTTATATAGTAATGGGAGTGTTCCCAGGGAAACACACCACAACGCAAATAACAAAAAAAAAAAAAAAAAAAAAAAAAAAAAAAAAAAAAAAAAAAAAAAAAAATACAAATTTCTCTTTAAATAATGTTAATTATCATATACCTCTAATTAAGAAGTAAAACACGTCACAGGCTAACCTCCAGTGGAGCTGGCTGCTGCCACATCCGTGTCGGAATTGGCACTAAGTGTCTTTACATAGTAATGGGAGTGTTTCCAGGGAAACACACTATAATGCAAATAACAAAAAAAAATACCAATTTCTCTTTGAATAGTATTAATTATCATATACTATTAATTAAGTGGTAAAACGCATCGCAGGCTTATTTCCAGTGGAGCTGGCTGCTGCCACAGCCGTGTCGGCATTGTATCCTAGGATCTTTATTTTGTAATGTGAGAGTTTCCAGGGAAACACACCATAATCCCAATAATAAAGAAAAATACAAAATTCACTTTAAATAGTATTTTCATATTATACTACTAATTCAAAGGTAAAACACATCACAGGCTATCCTCCAGTGGAGTTTGCTGGTGTCACAGCCATATTGGCATTGGCTCCTATGGTTTCTACATAGTAATGGGAGTCTTCCCAGGGAAAACCACAATAATGCAAATATCGAAAAAAGAAAAAGAATAAAATACAAATTTCTCTTAAAATAGTATTTATTATCATATACTACTAATTAAGAGGTAATACACGTCACAGGCTAAACCTCTAGTGGAGCTGGCTGCTGCCACAGCCGTGTCGGCATTGGATCATAGGGTCCTTATATAGTAACAGGAGAGTTCCCAGGGAAACACACCATAATGCAAATAATAAAGAAAAATACAAATTTCTCTTTAAATAGTATTTATTATCAAATACTACTAATTAAGAGGTAAAACACGTCGCAGGCTAACCTCCAGTGGAGTTTGCTGCTGTCACAGCCGTTTCGGCATTGGCTCCTATGGTTTTTACATAGTAATGGGAGTGTTTCCAGGAAAAACCACAATAATACATATATCGAAATAAGAAAAATAAAAAAATACAAATTTCTCTTAAAATAGTAATTATTATCATATACTACTAATTATGAGGTAATACATGTCGCAGGCTAACCTCTAGTGGCGCTGGCTGCTGCCACAGCCGTATCGGCATTGGATCCTAGGGTCTTTATATAGTAACGGGAGAGTTCCCAGGGAAACACACCATAATGCAAATAATAAAGAAAAATACAAATTTCTCTTTAAATAGTACTTACCAGCATATACTACTAATTAAAAGGTAAAACACATCGCAGGCTATCCACCAGTGGAGTTTGCTGCTGTCACAGCCGTTTCGGCATTGGCTACTATGGTTTTTACATAGTAATGGGAGAGTTCCCAGGAAAAACCACAATAATACATATATCGAAAAAAGAAAAATAAAAAAATACAAATTTCTCTTAAAATAGTATTTATTATCATATAGTACTAATTAAGAGGTAATACACGTCGCAGGCTAACCTCTAGTGGAGCTGGCTGCTGCCACAGCCGTGTCGGCATTGGATGCTAGGGTCTTTATATAGTAACGGTAGAGTTCCCAGGGAAACACACCATAATGCAAATAATGAAGAAAAATACAAATTTCTCTTTAAATAGTATTTATTATCAAATACTACTAATTAAGAGGTAAAACACGTCGCAGGCTAACCTCCAGTGGAGCTGGCTGCTGTCACAGCCGTAACGGCATTGTGTCCTTAGGGTCATTATATTGTAATGGGAGTGTTTCCAGGGAAAACCACAATAATGCAAAAAAAAATACAAATTTCTCTTTAAATAGTATATATTATCATATACTACTAATTAAGAGGTAAAACACGTTGCAGGCTAACCTCCAGTGGAGTTGGCTGCTGTCACAGCCATTTCGGCACAGGTTCCTCGGGTCTTTATATAGTAATAAGAGTCATCCCAGGGAAACACACCATAACGCAAATAACAAAAAAAATACAAATTTCTCTTTAAATAGCATTTATTATCATATACTACTAGTTGAGGGGTCAAACGCGGTGCAGGCTAACCTCCAGTGGAGCTGGCTGTTGTCACAACCGTGTTGACATTGGCTCCTAGGGTCTTTATATAGTAATTCAATTGTTTCCAGGGAAACACACCATAATGCAAATAAAAAAAAAAGTATACAAATTTCTCTTTAAATAGTATTTTTTATAATACACTACTAATTATAAGGTAAAACACGTCACAGGCTAACCTCGAGTGGTGCTGGCTGCTGTCCATAGCCCTGTCAGCATTGGCTCCTATGGTCTTTATATAGTAATGGGAGTGTTTCCCAGGAAAACACACCACAATGCAAATAACCAAAAAAAAAAAATACAAATTTCTCTTTAAATAATATTAATTATCATAAACTACTAATTAAGAAGTAAAACTCGTCGCAGGCTAACCTCCAGTGGAGCTGGCTGCTGTCACAGCCGTGTCGGCATTGGCTCCTAGGGTCATTATATTGTAATGGGAGTGTTTCCAGGGAAACACACCATAATGCAAATAAAAAAACAAAGTATACAAATTTCTCGATAAATAGTATTTTTTATAATACACTACTAATTATAAGGTAAAAACACGTCACAGGCTAACCTCCAGTGGGTGCTGGCTGCTGTCCATAGCCCTGTCTGCATTTTCTCCTATGGTCTTTATATAGTAATGGGGGTGTTTCCTGGGAAATACACAATAATGCAAATAACAAAAAAAGCAAATTTCTCTTTAAATAGTATCTATTATCATATACTACTAATTAAGAAGTAAAACACTTCGCAGGCCTACCTCCAGTGGAGCTGGCTGCTGTCCACAGCCCTGTCGGCAATGGCTCCTAGGGTCTTTATATAGTAATGGGAGTGTTCCCAGAGAAAACCACAATAATGCAAATATCAAAAAAAGAAAAATAAAAAAAAAAAAAAACAAATTTCTCTTAAAATAGTATTTATTATCATATACTACTAATTAAGAGGTAATACACATCGCAGGCTAACCTCCAGTGGAGCTGGTTGCTGTCACAGCCGTGACGGCATTGGCTCCTATGGTCTTTATATAATAATGGAAGTTTTTCCAGGGAAAAACCCCACAATGTAAAATAAAAAAAAATACAAATTTCTCTTTAAATTGTATTAAGTATCATATACTACTAATTAAGAGGTAATACACGTCGCAGGCAAACCTCCAGTGGAGCTGGCTGCTGCCACAGTCGTGTCGGCAGTAGGTCCTAGGGTCTTTATATAGTAATAGGAGAGTTCCCAGGGAAACACACCACAATGCAAATAATAAAGAAAAATTCAAATGTCTCTTTAAATAGTATTTATTATCATATACTACTAATTAAGAGGTAAAACACGTCGCAGGCTAACCTCCAGAGGAGCTGGCTGCTGTCACAGCCGAGACGGCATTGGGTCCTTAGGGTCTTTATATAGTAATGGGAGTTTTTCCAGGGAATCACCCCACAATGCAAATAACAAATAAAAAAAAATTATAATAATACAAATTTCTATTTAAATTGTATTTATTATCATATACTACTAATTAAGAGGTAAAAAATGTCGCTGGCTAACGTCCAGTGGATCTGGCTGATGTCCTCAGCCCTGTTGGCATTGGCTCCTATGGTCTTTGTATAGTAATGGGAGTGTTCCAAGGGAAACACACCACAATGCAAATAACAAAAAAATACCAATTTGTCTTTGAATAGTATTAATTATCATATACTACTAATTAAGTGGTAAAACACGTCGCAGGCTAATTTGCAGTGGAGCTGGCTGCTGCCACAGCCGTGTCGGCATTGTATCCTAGGATCTTTATTTAGGGAAACACACCATAATGCAAATAATAAAGAAAAATACAAATTTCTCTTTAAATAGTATTTACCAGCATATACTACTAATTAAGAGGTAAAACACGTCGCAGGCTAACCTCCATTGGAGTTTGCTGCTGTCACAGCCGTTTCGGCATTGGCTCCTAGGGTCTTTATATAGTAATGGAAGTGTTCCCATGGGAACACACCATTAAGCAAACAACAACAAAAAATACAAAATTCTCTTTAAATAGTTTTTACTATCATATACTACTAATTAAGAGGTAAAACACATCGCAGGCTATCCTCCAGTGGAGTGCTGGTGTCACAGCCATGTCGGCATTGGCTCCTATGGTTTTTATATAGTAATGGGTGTGTTCTCAGGGAAAACCACAATAATGCAAATATAAAAAAAAAAATAAAAAAATACAACTTTCTCTTAAAATAGTAATTATTATCATATACTATTAATTATGAGGTAATAAATGTCGCAGGCTAACCTCTAGTGGCGCTTGCTGCTGCCACAGCTGTATCGGCATTGGATCCTAGGGTCTTTATATAGTAACGGGAGAGTTCCCAGGGAATCACACCATAATTCAAATAATAACGAAAAATATAAATTTCTCTTTAAATAGTACTTACCAGCATATACTAATAATTAAGAGGTAAAACACGTCGCAGGCTAACCTCCAGTGGAGTTTGCTGCTGTCACAGCCGTTTTGGCATTGGCTCCTATGGTTTTTACATAGTAATGGGAGTGTTCCCAGGAAAAACCACAATAATACATATATCGAAAAAAGAAAAATAAAAAAATACAAATTTCTCTTAAAATAGTATTTATTATCATATAGTACTAATTAAGAGGTAATACACGTCGCAGGCTAACCTCTAGTGGAGCTGGCTGCTGCCACAGCCGTTTCGGCATTGGATCCTAGGGTCTTTATATAGTAACGGGAGAGTTCCCAGGGAAACACACCATAATGCAAATAATAAAGAAAAATACAAATTTCTCTTAATATAGTAATTATTATCAAATACTACTAATTAAGAGGTAAAACACGTCGCAGGATAACCTCCAGTGGAGCTGGCTGCTGTCACAGCCTTGACGGCATTGGCTCCTAGGGTCTTTATATAGTAATGGGAACCACCCCGCAGCTAAGAAAAAAAAAAAAAAAAAAAAAAAATTCTCTTTAAATTGTATTTATTATCATATACTACTAATTAAGAGGTAATACACATCGCAGGCAAGCCTCAAGTGGAGCTGGCTGCTGCCACAGCCGTGTCGGCATTGGATCATAGGTTCTTTATATAGAAATGGGAGAGTTCCCAAGGAAACACACCATAATACAAATAATAAAGAAAAATAAAAATTTCTGTTTAAATAGTATTTATTGTCATATACTACTAATTAAGAGGTAAAACACGTCGCAGGCTAACCTCCAGTGGAGCTGGATGCTGTCACATCCGTGACGGCATTGGGTCCTTAGCGTCTTTATATAGTAATGGGAGTTTTTCCGGGGAAACACCCCAAAATGCAAATAACGAAAAAAAAAAAAAAAATACAAATTTCTATTGAAATTGTATTTATTATCATATACTACTAATTATGAGGTAAAAAATGTCGCTGGCTAACCTCCAGTGGATCCGGCTGATGTCATCAGCCCTGTTGGCATTGTCTGCTATGGTCTTTATATAGTAATGGGAGTGTCCCAGGGAAACACACCACAAAGCAAGCAACAAACAAAAAAAAAAAAAAAATACAAAATTCTCTTTAAATAAAATTAATTCTCATATACTACTAATTAAGAAGTAAAACACATTGCGGGCTAACCTCCAGTGGAGCTGGCTGCTGTCACAGCCATGTCGGCATTGGCTCCTAGGGTCATTATATTGTAATGGGAGTGTTTCTAATGAAAACAACAATAATGCAAATAACAAAAAAAATACAAATTTCTCTTTAAATAGTATTTATTATCATATACTGCAAATTAAGACGTAAAACACGTTGCAGGCTAACCTCCTGTGGAGTTGGCTGCTGTCGCAGCCGTGTCGGAATTGGCTCTAAGGGTCTATATATAGTAATGGGAGTGTTTCCAGGGAAACACACCACAATGCAAATAATAAAGAAAAATTCAAATTTCTCTTTAAATAGTATTTATTATCATATACTACAAATTAAGACGTAAAACACGTCGCAGGCTAACCTCCTGTGGAGTTGGCTGCTATCGCAGCAGTGTCGGAATGGGCTCCAAGGGTCTTCATATAGTAATGGGAGTGTTCCACGGGAAACACACCATAATGCTAATAACAAAAAAAAATACAAATTTTTCTTTAAATAATATTAATTATCATATACTACTAATTAAAAAGTAAAACACGTCGCAGGCTAACCTCCAGTGGAGATGGCTGCTGTTACAGCCATATCGGCATTGGCTACTATGGTCTTTATATAGTGATGGTAGTGTTCCCAGGGAAACACACCATAATGCAAATATAAAAAAAATACAAATTTTTCTTTAAATAGTATTTATTATCATATACTACTAACTAATATGTAAAACACGTCGCAGGCTAACCTCCAGTGGAGAAGGCTGCTGTCACAGCCGTGACGACATTGTCTCCTAGGGTCTTTATATAGTAATGGGAGTTTTTTCAGGGAAACACCCCACAACGCAAATAACAAAAAAAAAAAAAAATACAAATTTTTCTTTAAATGGCAGTTATTATCATATTCTACTAATTAAGAGGTAAAAAATGTCGCTGGCTAACCTCCAGTGGATATGGCTGATGTCCACAGCCCTGTTGGCATTGGCTCCTATGATCTTTATATAGTAATGGGAGTGTTCCCAGAGAAACACACCACAATGCTAATAACAAAAAAAATATATAAATTTCTCTTTAAATAATATTAATTATCATATACTACTAATTAAGAGGTAAAACACATTGCAGGCTAACCTCCAGTGGAGCTGGCTGTTGCCACAGCCGTTACGGCATTGGATCCTATTGTTTACTTATTTATTTATTATTTATTTTTTTTCTGTTCCATAGGACCCACTACAGGAGTAAGACTCCATGGTCATGGAACAAGTCAATACATTGTTACACACGAATGGTAATACAAAAATTTTAAGTAATCCTTTGCACACGACAATCTTAAGACAAAGTGAAAAGAATCAATAAAGAAAAAATGAATTAGCTTAATTGTTTAACTTTTCTAGGTGTTCCTCGACAGAATAAAAGGAGTGAGCCATGAGGTAACTCTTCAATTTAGATTTGAAAGCATGTGGATTAGTTGTAAAATTCTTAAGTTCTTGTGGCAGCTTATTGAAAATGGATGCCGCAGAATACTGCACCCCTTTCTGCACAAGTGTTAAGGTGGTGTGGTGCAAATGTAGATTAGACATCTGTCTGGTATTCACCGAGTGAAAGCTACTAACTCGTGGGAATAAGCTGATATGATTAACAACAAACGACATTAAAGAAGAAACGTATTGTGACGCCAGAGTCAAGATTCCCTTACTACTGAAAAGGGGTCGACATGACATTTGCGAACTTACACCAGATATTGGTCGAACCGCCCGATTTAGAGCCAGAAATATCCTTTTTGCATCAGGCGAATTACCCCAAAAAACAATGCCGTACGTCATAAGTGAGTGAAAGTAAGCGAAATAGGCAACTTTTCGTGTTGAAAAATCACTTATCTCAGATATTGTTCTAATGGTAAATATAGCAGAATTTAGTTTTGGAACAAGATCCTGAACATGGGTTTTCCATGACAGCTTACTGTCTATATGAACACCTAGAAATTTGAACTGTTCAGTCTCACTTATCACATGCCCATTATGTGTAATCATAATGTCAGATTTCGTCAAATTATGTGTTTGAAATTGTAAAAACTGAGTTTTACTGTGATTTAATATCAACTTGTTTTCTATTAGCCATGAACTTATCTCTTGAACTGCATTATTTGATACTGTGTCAATATTACGAGCAACATCCTTCGCTACCAAGCTGGTATCATCAGCAAACAAAAATATTTTACCATCACCTGTTACACTCGAAGGCATATCATTTATATATATATTTTTATACAGTAATGGGAGAGATCCCAGGGAAACACCCCATAATGCAAATAATAAAGAAAAATACAAATTTCTCTTTAAAGAGAATTTATTATCATATACCTCATATCATAAGATATAAAACACGTCGCAGGCTAACCTCCAGTGGAGATGGCTGCTGCCACAGCCGTGTCGGCATTGTATCCTAGGGTGTTTATGTAGTAAAGGGAGAGTTCCCAGGGAAACACCCCATAATGCAAATAATAAAGAAAAATACAAATTTCTCTTTAAAGAGAATTTATTATCATATACCTCATATCAGAAGATATAAAACACGTCGCAGGCTAACCTCCAGTGGAGATGGCTGCTGCCACAGCCGTGTCGGCATTGTATCCTAGGGTGTTTATGTAGTAATGGGAGAGTTCCCAGGGAAACACACCATAATGCCAATAATAAAGAAAAATACAAATTTCTCTTTAAATGGTATTTATTATCATATACTACTAATTAAGAGGTAAAAAAAGTTGCAGGCTAACCTCCAGAGGAGCTGGCTGCTGTCCACAGCCCTGACTGCATTGGCTCCTACGGGCTTTATATAGTAATGTGGGTGTTTCCAGGGAAACACACAATAATGCAAATAACAAAAAAAAGCAAATTTCTTTTTAAATAGTATCTATTATCATATACTACTAATTAAGAGGTAAAACACGTCGCAGGCTAACCCCCAGTGGAGTTTGCTGCTGTCACAGCCGTTTTGGCATTGGCTCCTATGGTATTTATATAGTAATGAGAGTGTTCCCAGGGAAAACCACAATAATGGAAATATCGAAAAAAGAAAAATAAAAAATACAAATTTCTCTTAAAAGAGTATTTATTATCATTTACAACGAATTAAGAGGTAATACAAGTCGCAGACTAACCTCTAGTGGAGCTGGCTGCTGCCATAGCCGTGTCGGCATTGGATCCTAGGGTCTTTATATAGTAATGGGAGAGTTCCCAGGGAAACACACCATAATGCAAATAATAAAGAAAAATACAAATTTCTCTTTAAATAGTATTTATTGTCATATACTACTAATTAAGAGGTTAAACACGTCGCAGGCTAACCTCCAGTGGAGCTGGCTGCTGTCAAAGCCCTGACGGCATTGGGTCCTTAGGGTCTTTATATAGTAATGGGAGTTTTTCCAGGGAAACACCCCACAAAGCAAATAACAAAAATAAAAAAAATACAAAATTCTCTTTAAATTGTATTTATTATCATATTCTACTAAATAAGAGGTAAAAAAACTCGCTGGCTAACCTCCAGTGGATCTGGCTGATGTCCACAGCCCTGTCTGCATTGGCTCCTATGGTCTTTATATGGTAATGGGAGTGTTCCCAGGAAAACACACCACAATGCAAATAACAAAAAAAAAAATTACAAATTTCTCTTTAAATAATATTAATTATCATATACTACTAATTAAGGAGTAAAACACGTCGCAGGCTAACCTCCAGTGGAGCTGGCTGCTGTCACAGCGGTGTCGGCATTGGCTCCTAGGGTCATTATATTGTAATGGGAGTGTTTCCAGGGAAAACCACAATAATGCAAATAAAAAAAAATACAAATTTCTGTTTAAATAGTATTTATTATCATGTACTACTAATTAAGAGGTAAAACACTTTGCAGGTTAACCTCCAGTGGAGCTGGCTGCTGTTACAGACGTGTCGGCATTGGCTCCTAGGGTCATTATTTAGTAATGTGAGAGTTCCCAGGGAAACACACCATAATCCCAATAACAAAGAAAATTACAAAATTCTCTTTAAATAGTATTTTTTATAATATACTAGTAATTAAGAGGTAAAACACATCGCAGACTAACCTCCAGTGGAGTTTGCTGGTGTCACAGCCATGTCGGCATTGGCTCCTATGGTTTTTATATAGTAATGGGTGTGTTCTTAGGGAAAACCACAATAATGTAAATATCAAAAAAAATAAAAAAATACAACTTTCTCTTAAAATAGTATTTATTATCATATACTACTAATTAAGAGGTAAAAAATCTCACTGGCTAACCTCCAGTGGATCTGGATGATATCCACAGCCCTGTCGGCATTGGATCCTATGGTCTTTATATAGTAATGGGAGTGTTCCCAGGGAAACACATCACAATGCAAATAACAAAAAAATACAAATTTCTCTTTAAATAATATTAATTATCATATACTACTAATTAAGAAGTAAAACACGCCGCAGGCTAACCTCCAGTGGAGCTGACTGCTGTCACAGCTGTGTCGGCATTGGCTCCTAGGGTCATTATATTGTAATGGGAGTGTTTCCAGGGAAAACCACAATAATGCAAATAACAAAATAAAAAAAAATAATAAAAAAAAAAAATAAAAAAATAAAAAAAATAAATAAAAAAAAAATTTCCCTTTAAATAGTATTTATTATCATATACTACTAATTAAGAGGTAAAACACCTTGCAGGCTAACCTCCAGTGAAGCTGGCTGCTGTACATAGCCCTGTCTGCATTGGCTCCTAAGGTCTTTATATAGTAATGGGGGTGTTTCCAGGGAAACACACAATAATGCAAATAACAAAAAAAAAAGCAAATTTCTCTTTAAATAGTATCTATTATCATATACTACTAATTAAGAAGTAAAACACTTCGCAGACCTACCTCCAATGGAGCTGGCTGCTTCCACAGCCCTGTCGGCAATGGCTCATAGGGTCTTTATATAGTAATGGAAGTGTTCCGAGGGATACACACCATAATGCAAACAACAATAAAAACTACAAAATTCTCTTTAAATAGTATTTATTATCATATACTACTAATTAAGAGGTAAAACACGTCGCAGGCTAACCTCCAGTGGAGTTTGCTGCTGTCACAGCCATGTCGGCATTGGCTCCTATGGTTTTTATATAGTAATGGGAGTGTTCCCAGGGAAAACCTCAATAATGCAAATATCAAATAAAGGAAAAGAAAAAATACAAATTTCTCTTAAAATAGTATTTATTATCATATACTACTAATTAAGAGGTAATACACGTCGCAGGCTAACCTCTAGTGCAGCTGGCTGCTGCCACAGCCGTTAAGGCATTGGATCCTATGGTCTTTATATAGTAATGGGAGAGTTCCAGGGAAACACACAATAACGCAAATAATAAATAACAATACAAATTTCTCTTTAAATAGTATTTACTATCATATACTTCTAATTATGAGTTGAGACACGTCGCAGGCTAACCCCCAGTGTAGCTGGCTGCTGCCACAGCCGTGTCCGCATTGGATCCTAAGGTATATATAGTAATGGGAAAGTTCCCAGGGAAACACACCATGATGCAAATAATAAAGAAAAATACAAATTTCTCTTTAAGTAGTATTTATTATCATATACTACTAATTAAGAAGTAAAACACGTCGCAGGCTAACCTACAGTGGAGCTGGCTGCTGCCACAGCCGTTACGGCATTGCATCCAATGGTCTTTATATAGTAATGGGAGAGTTCCCATGGAAACAAACCATAATGCAAATGATAAAGATAAATACAATTTCCTGTTTAAATAGTATTTATTATCATATAATACTAATTAAGTGGTAAAACACTTTGATGGGTAATCTCCAGTGGAGCTGGCTGCTGCCACAGCCGTTACGCCATTGGATCCAATGGTTTTTATTTAGTAATGGGAGAGTTCCCAGGGAAACACACCATAAACCCAGTAACAAAGAAAAATATAAAATTCTCTTTAAATAGTATTTTTTTATAATATACTACTAATTAAAAGGTAAAACACGTCACAGGCTAACCTCCAGTGGAGCTGGCTGCTGTCCATAGCCATGTCTGCATTGGCTCCTAGGGTCTTTATGTAGTAATGGAAGTGTTTCCAGGGAAACACACAATAATGCAAATAACAAAAAAAAAAGCAAATTTCTCTTTAAATAGTATCAATTATCATATACTACTAATTAAGAAGTAAAACACTTCGCAGGCCTACCTCCAATGGAGCTGGCTGCTGTCCATAGCCCTGTCTGCATTGGCTCCTAGGGTCTTTTTATAGTACTAGGAGAGTTCCCAAAGAAACTCACCATCATTCAAATAATAAAGACAAATACAAATTTCTCTTTAAATAGTATTTATTATCATATACTTCTAATTAAGAGGTAAAACACGTCGCAGGCTAACCTCCAGTGGAGCTGGCTGCTGCCACAGCCATTAAGGCATTGTATCCAATGGTCTTTATATAGTAATGGGAGAGTTCCCAGGGAAACATACCACAATGCAAATAATAATGAAAAATACAAATTTCTCTTTAAATAGTATTTAATATCATATACGGTACTTCTAATTAAGAAGTAAAACACGTCGCCTACTAACCTCCAGTGGAGCTGGCTGCTGCCACAGCCGTGTCGGCATTAAATCCTAGGATCTTTATTTAGTAATGTGAGAGTTCCCATGGAAACACACCATAACCCCAATAACAAAGAAAAATACAAAATTCTCTTTAAATAGTATTTTTTTATAATATACTACTAATTAAAAGGTAAAACACGTCACAGGCTAACCTCCAGTGGAGCTGGCTGCTGTCCATAGCCATGTCTGCATTGGCTCCTAGGGTCTTTATGTAGTAATGGAAGTGTTTCCAGGGAAACACACAATAATGCAAATAACAAAAAAAAAAGCAAATTTCTCTTTAAATAGTATCAATTATCATATACTACTAATTAAGAAGTAAAACACTTCGCAGGCCTACCTCCAATGGAGCTGGCTGCTTCCACAGCCCTGTCGGCAATGGCTCCTAGGGTCTTTATATAGTAATGGAAGTGTTCCGAGGGATACACACTATAATGCAAACAACAATAAAAACTACAAAATTCTCTTTAAATAGTATTTATTATCATATACTACTAATTAAGAGGTAAAACACGTAGCAGGCTAACCTCCAGTGGAGTTTGCTGCTGTCACAGCCATGTCGGCATTGGCTCCTATGGTTTTTATATAGTAATGGGAGTGTTCCCAGGGAAAACCTCAATAATGCAAATATCAAAAAAAGGAAAAGAAAAAATACAAATTTCTCTTAAAATAGTATTTATTATCATATACTACTAATTAAGAGGTAATACACGTCGCAGGCTAACCTCTAGTGCAGCTGGCTGCTGCCACAGCCGTGTCGGCATTGGATCCTTGGGTATTTATATAGTAATGGGAGAGTTCCCAGGGAAACACACCACAATGCAGATAACCAAAAAAATTAATTTTCTCTTTAAATAATATTAAGTATCATGTACTACTAATTAAGAAGTAAAACACGTCGCAGGCTAACCTCCAGTGGAGCTGGCTGCTGCCACAGCCGTTACGACATTGGATCCTATGGTCTTTATATAGTAATGGGAGAGTTCCAGGGAAACACACCATAACGCAAATAATAAATAACAATACAAATTTCTCTTTAAATAGTATTTACTATCATATACTTCTAATTACGAGTTAAGACACGTCGCAGGCTAACCACCAGTGTGGCTGGCAGCTGCCACAGCCGTGTCCGCATTGGATCCTAAGGTATTTATATAGTAATGGGAAAGTTCCCAGGGAAACATACCATAATGCAAATAATAAAGAAAAATACAAATTTCTCTTTAAGTAGTATTTATTATCATATACTACTAATTAACAGGTAAAACACGTTGCAGGCTAACCTCCAGTGGAGCTGTCTGCTGTCACAGCCGTGACGGCATAGGCTGCTAGGGTCTTTATATAGTAATGGGAGCTTTTCCAGGGAAACACCCCACAATGCAAATAACAAAAAAAAAAAATACATATTTCTCTTTAAATTGTATTTATTATCATATACTACTAATTAAGAAGTAAAACACGTCGCAGGCTAACCTACAGTAGAGCTGGCTGCTGCCACAGCCGTTACGGCATTGCATCCTATGGTCTTTATATAGTAATGGGAGAGTTCCCATGGAAACACACCATAATGCAAATGATAAAGAAAAATACAATTTCCTGTTTAAATAGTATTTATTATCATATAATATTAATTAAGTGGTAAAACACTTTGATGGGTAATCTCCAGTGGAGCTGGCTGCTGCCACAGCCGTTACGCCATTGGATCCAATGGTCTTTATATAGTAATGGGAGAGTTCCCAGGGAAACACACCATAAACCCAGTAACAAAGAAAAATATAAAATTCTCTTTAAATAGTATTTTTTATAATATACTACTAATTAAAAGGTAAAACAAGTCACAGGCTAACCTCCAGTGGAGCTGGCTGCTGTCCATAGCCCTGTCTGCATTGGCTCCTAGGGTTTTTTTATAGTACTGGGAGAGTTCCCAAAGAAACTCAACATAATTCAAATAATAAAGACAAATACAAATTTCTCTTTAAATAGTATTTATTATCATATACTACTAATTAAGGGGTAAAACACGTCGCAGGATTACCTCCAGTGGAATTGGCTGCTGTCACAGCTGAGTCGGCATTGGCTCCTCGGGTCTTTATATTGTAATGGGAGTGTTTCCAGAGAAAACCACAATAATGCAAATAACAAAAAAATACAAATTTCTCTTTAAATAGTATTTATTATCATATACTTCTAATTAAGAGGTAAAACACGTCGCAGGCTAACCTCCCGTGGAGCTGGCTGCTGCCACAGCCGTGTCGGCATTAAATACTAGGATCTTTATTTAGTAATGTGAGAGTTCCCATGGAAACTCACCATAACCTCAATAACAAAGAAAAATACAAAATTCTCTTTAAATAGTATTTTTATAATATACTACTAATTAAAAGGTAAAACACGTCACAGGCCAACCTCCAGTGGAGCTGGCTGCTGTCCATAGCCCTGTCTGCATTGGCTCCTAGGGTCTTTATGTAGTAATGGAAGTGTTTCCAGGGAAACACACAATAATGCAAATAACAAAAAAAAGGAAATTTCTCTTTAAATAGTATCTATTATCATATACTACTAATTAAGAAGTAAAACACATCGCAGGCTAACCTCCAGTGGAGTTTGCTGGTGTCACAGCCATGTCGGCATTGGTTCCTATGGTTTTTATATAGTAATGGGTGTGTTCTCAGGGAATACCACAATAATGCAAATATCAAAAAAAAAAAAAAAAAAAAAAAAAAAAAAAAAAAAAAAAAAAAAAAAAAATACAACTTTCTCTTAAAATAGAATTTATTATCATATACTACTAATTATGAGGTAATACAAGTCGCAGGCTAACCTCCAGTGGAGCTGGCTGCTGTCACAACCGTGTTGACATTGGCTCCTAGGGTCTTTATATAGTAATTCGAGTGTTTCCAGGGAAACACACCATAATGCAAATAACAAAAAAAAAAGAATTCAAATTTCTCTTAAAATAGTATTTATTATCATATACTACTAATTAAGAGGTAATACACCTCCCAGGCTAACATGTAGTGGAGCTGGCTGCTGCCACAGCCGTGTCGGCATTGGATCCTTGGGACTTTATATAGTAAAGGGAGAGTTCCCAGGGAAACACACCATAATGCAAATAATAAAGAAAAATTCAAATTTCTTTTTAAATAGTATTTATTATCATATACTACTTATTAAGAGGTAAAACACGTCGCAGGCTAACCTCCAGTGGAGCTGGCTGCTGTCACAGCCATGACAGCATTGGCTCCTAGGGTCTTTATATAGTAATAGGAGAAATCCCAGGGAAACATACCACAATGCAAATAATAATGAAAAATACAAATTTCTCTTTAAATTGTATTGATTATCATATACTTCTAATTAAGAGGTAAAACACGTCTCAGGCTAACCTCCAGTGGAGCTGGCTGCTGTCCATAGCCCTGTCTGCATTGGCTCCCAGGGTCTTTATGTAGTAATGGGAGTGTTTCCAGGGAAACACACAATAATGCAAATAACAAATAAAAGGAAATTTCTCTTTAAATAGTATCTATTATCATATACTACTAATTAACAAGTAAAACACTTCGCAGGCCTACCTCCAGTGGAGCTGGTTGCTGTCCACAGCTCTGTCGACATTGGCTCCTAGGGTCTTCATATAGTAATGGGAGTTTTTCCAGGGAAAACTACAATAATGCAAATAACAAAAAAATACAAATTTCTCTTTAAATAGTATTCATTATCATATACTACAAATTAAGAGGTAAAACACGTTGCAGGCTAACCTCCAGTGGAGCTGGGGGCTGTCACAGACATTTCGGCATAGGTTCCTTGGGTCTTTATATAGTAAAGGGAATTTTTCCAGGGAAACACCCCACAATGCAAATAACAAAAAAAAAAATACTAATTTCTCTTTAAATTGTATTATTATCATATACTACTATTTAAGAGGTAATACACGTCGCAGGCAAACCTCCAGTGGAGCTGGCTGCTGCCACAGCTGTGTCGGCATGGGTTCCATGTGCCTTATATAGTAATGGAAGTGTTCCCAGGGAAACACACCATAATGCAAATAATGAAGAAAAATACAAATGTCTCCTTAAATAGTATTTATTATCATATACTACTAATTAAGAGGTAAAACACGTCGCAGGCTAACCTCCAGTGGAGCTGGCTGTCGTCACCTCCGTGACGACATTGGGTCCTTATGGTCATTATATAGTAATGGGAGTTTTTCCAGGGAAACACCCCAAAATGTAAATAACAAAAAAAAAAAAAAATACAAATTTCTCTTTAAATTGTATTTATTATCATATACTACTAATTAAGATGTAAAAAATGTCGCTGGCTAACCTCCAGTGGATCTGGCTGATGTCCACAGCCCTGTCGGCATTGGCTCCTATGGTCTTTATATAGTAATGGGAGTGTTCCCAGGGAAACACACCACAATGCCAATAACAAAAAAAATACAAATTTTTCTTTAAATAGTATTTGTTATCATATACTACTAATTATGAGGTAAATAATGTCGCTGGCTAACCTCCAGTGGATCTGGCTGATGTCCGCAGCCCTGTCAGCATTGGCTCCTATGCTCTTGATATAGTAATGGGAGTGTTCCAGGGAAACACACCACAATGCAAATAACAAAAAAAAAAAATACAAATTTCTCTATAAATAATATTAATTGTCACATACTCCTAATTAAGAAGTAAAACACGTCGCAGGCCAACCTCCAGGGGAGCTGGCTGCTGCCGCAGCCGTTACGACATTGGATCCTATGGTCTTTATTTAGTAATGGGAGAGTTCCCAGGGAAACACACCATAATGCAAATAATAAAGAAAAATACAAATTTCTCTTTAAATAGTATTCATTATCATATACTTCTAATTAAGAAGTATAACACATCGCAGGCTAACCTCCAGTGGAGTTGGCTGCTGTCACAGCCGTGTCGGAATTGGCTCCAAGGGTATTTATATAGTAATGGGAGTGTTTCCAGGGAAACACACTAAAATGCAAATAACAAAAAAATACAAATTTTTCTTTATATTGTATTTATTATCATGTACTACTAATTAAGAGGTAAAGAATGTCACTGGCTAACCTCCAGTGGATCTGGCTGATGTCCACAGCCCTGTCGGCATTGGCTCCTATGGTCTTTATATGGTAATGGGAGTGTTCGCAGGGAAACACACCACAATGCAAATAACAAAAAAAAGTACAAATTTTTCTTTAAATAATATTAATTATCACATACTTCTAATTAAGAAGTAATATACGTCGCAGGCTAACCACCAGTGGAGCTGGCTGCTGTTACAGCCGTGTCGGCATTGGCTCCTAGGGTAATTATATTGTAATGGGAGTGTTTCCAGGGAAAACCACAAAAATGCATATAACAAAAAAAAAAAATACAAATTTCTCTTTAAATAGTATTTATTATCATATACAACTAATTAAGAGGTAAAACACGTCGCAGGCTTACCTCCAGTGGAATTGGCTGCTGTCACAGCTGAGTCGGCATTGGCTCCTCGGGTCTTTATATTGTAATGGGAGTGTTTCCAGAGAAAAGCTCAGTAATGCAAATAACAAAAAAATACAAATTTCTCTTTAAATAGTATTTATTATCATATACTACTAATTAAGAGGTAAAACACGTCACAGGCTAACCTCCAGTGGAGCTGGCTGCTGCCACAGCCTTTACGGCATTGTATCGTATGGTCTTTATATAGTAATGGGAGAGTTCCCGGGGAAACATACCACAATGCAAATAAAAATGAAAAATACAAATTTCTCTTTAAATTGTTTTTATTATCATATATGTAGCCGCTTCTTAGTATCATATTAAAATAAAATTAAAAATAACTGCTTGCACTTAATACACTTTAATCACGTCAATTATAGAACAAAGAATAGAAGACAATAAACAACAGAAATTATATCATCAAAGAGCAATTATAGTTTAGCATTAATGATAATCTTTGCCGTCTTCGTCTGCACTGTACGTCATTCAGTTTCATATTAATATTGTTGTTCCCACACAGCCCCCTTCCGGTAGAGCGGAGCTCCTGGTATTTGTGGAAACTTGTAATGAATTTGCCGTCCTGTTCTTGTATACCGCACTGTTTGATTTCTTTCACTATGCGTGTCATGTTCTGATTGCTGTTTTCTATTTTTTCCTTTGAGCATCTTCTGGCGATGTTGTCCAACTAAAGGTTGTTGATTGCCTTGTGTGTCTTCTGTTGACATTTCTTCTTTTAAAAGGTGGGCAGGTTTCACTCTGTCATTGGACACCATAACTTGTTTATTTTGTATTTGCAGTTTTATTGTACCGGTATGCTGATTGTGCTGTAGTACCTTGTATGGTCCTGTATATGGTGGCTGTAATGGTTCTCTCACTGCATCAGTTCTTAACATCACATGTGAACATTCGTTCAAATCACGGTGTATGAATGTATTGTCATTTCTATGTTTAATCGGTGACTGGGGCCTTAGTTCTGCTAATTGAGCTCTTAGTCTTTTTAAGAAGTAGGGTAGGTCAGTCCGCTCTTTTCGTTCTTCAAAAAATTCACTAGGGAGTCGCAATGTTTCCCCGTATACCAGTTCAGCAGTAGACGCCCCTAAGTCTGGCTTAAAAGCTGTGCGAAGGCCCAATAATACTAGCGGCAAGGCTGTTGACCAACTTTCTTTGTGGCACATCAAGGCACTTTTCAAAGTCCGGTGCCATCTTTCCACCATTCCATTACTTTCCGGGTGGTAGCTGGTTGTACGATGACGCCGGAACCCACAAATGTTTGCCAGTTCAAGGAACAATTCTGATTCCAATTGTCTGCCTTGATCAGTGGTGACACGTACCGGGCACCCGAATCGTGCTATCCATGATGACAAAAAATTTCGACTAACTGTTTCTGCCGAAATATCTTGTAGTGGAATTGCCTCTGCCCACCTTGTAAATCGATCAATTACTGTAAGGAGATAACGATACCCTTCAGACATGGGTAGCGGACCAACTAAATCGATGTGTACATGTTCAAAACGACCAGATGGTTCTTCAAAATGTCCCAAGGGTTTCTTTGTATGACGTCCAACCTTACAACGCTGACGAGCAAGGCACGTCTGTGTCCACTTTCTACAATCTCTTTTGATTTGTGGCCAAACGAAACGATCAGTCAGCAATTTGATACCTGCTTTTTTGTCCTGGATGAGTCAGATTATGTATACTGTCAAAAACTTCTTTCCTCAAACTCTCAGGTATAAAAGGCCGAGGTTTACCTTGAGAAACGTCACACCAAATTGTAATTTGTTCACCTTCAGGTTGTACTTCTTCCAGTTTCAAACCTGTGGAGGGGTTTTGCCGAAAAGTATGAAGTTGTGCATCTTGCATTTGTTCTCTTGCTAATCTGTGATAATCTACCGTAGTTGTTATCATGGTGATTCGTGAAAAATAGTCAGCGACAACATTTGCTGCTCCTTTAATATGACATATGTTGGTCGTGAACTGACTTATGTACTCCAGCTGACGAAATTGTCTAGGGGACAAAGCATCTGTATGTTTAGAGAAAGCAAACGTGAGTGGTTTATGATCTGGGAACACAGTAAACGGTCTGGCTTCTATGTACGATCGGAAATGTTTTATTGATTCGTATAGTGCCAACAATTCACGATCGTATGCGCTCCAGTTTCTTTGAGCCTTTGTAAGTTTCTTTGAAAAAAAACCTAATGGTTGTAAATTTCCGTTTACTTGCTGCTGCAGTGCCCCCCCGATCGCTTCTTGACTCGCGTCTACTACTAGAGATAGTTTTGCATTTCTCACAGGGTGGGCCAACAGTATAGCTTGCTTGAGATTTGCTTTAATTTGTTCGAACGCTCGTTGCATTTCCGTCGTCCACTGTAGTCTCCTGTTGTTGTTACTCTTTGGACCTGCTAATAATTCAGTGAGCGGTGCTTGTAACGCAGCCATCCCTGGTAAATGACGACGGTAAAAATTTATTACACTGAGGAACTTGCGTAATTGCCGCAAATCGTTTGGTAGGGGCATCTTTTGTATTTGGTCAACTTTCTCATCCAATGGACGTATGCCAGCAGCCGAGAGATTATGACCTAAATATGTGACATTATCTCTTCGTAATGTGCACTTATCTTCATTAACTGTGATCGCGTATAATTTAAGTCTATCAAAGACAGCCTTAAGATGCTTTTCGTGAAGTTCTGACGTCGCCGAAAACACCAAAATGTCATCTAGATATGCAAAAGTGAAGTTTAACCCTCTTAACACCTCGTCGATAAATCTTTGCCATGTTTGGGCTGCATTTTTTAGTCCGAATGGCATGCGTAAAAATTCAAAAAGGCCAAAAGGTGTTGTAACTGCAGTCTTAGGTATGCCCACTTCAGCTACCGGTATCTGATGATACGCTTTTTGACAGTCAATAACACTGAAGAAATTCATGCCTGCTAGTACATTCGTAAAATCACGAATATTTGGTATCGGGTATCGATCGGGAATTGTTCGTGTGTTTAATTCTCTGTAATCTCCACACGGCCTCCAACTACCATCTTTCTTTTTAACCATGTGTAAAGGTGAAGCCCAAGGGCTGTCTGATCTCCTTATCACCCCTGTGTCTAACATACGATTGAACTCAGTTTTTGCATCCATGAACTTATCTGGTGCTAATCTTCTCGGTCTGCAAGAAATTGGGGGGCCCGGTATTGTGTTTATGCGATGCACTGTTTTGTGTGGTACTAAATTTTGTACTGAAACAGGTAGATATTTATTTTTATCTGCGTTAATCATTTGAATAGGTTTATATCCTTCAGTGCCGATGTTCTTTAGATAACCAGATACAATTTCTTCTCCTTTCCTAAGTTGAGCCGTCCGAATATCTACACTGATGCTATTTGCATAAAGAAAATCTGCTCCTAGTATATGCTCTGACACTTCAGCTATAACAAATGTCCATTTACAAACTGCATTAAATCCTAGGTCCAATTCTCTGACACAACTGCCATACGTTTGTATCGGCTGTTTGTTTGCAGCTGTGAGACAAATCAACAGATGTTCCCTACTTGTTCTACTCGACTGCACAGGTATGGTACTTACATCAGATCCAGTATCTACAAGATAATAACACGAAGTATTTACGTCCTGGACGTAGAGCCGTCTGGACACAGGTAAAAAAGAAATGTCTGTACTTACAATTATTTCCATGTTACGCACGGAACGTACGTAATTGCAAGGAGGTGTACATTTAGCTGCTCGCTCACCAAACCTCCTGTGGTACCAACATAACTGGTCGATCTTCTCTTCTCCTCCATCTCGTACGCGTGTGTCCTTCGCCGCTATCTTCCAGTTTTCAAATTGTTTTTGTAGTCCATCTAATTGTTCCTTTAACTGCAGGAAATGAGATTTTGTCTCCGGTTTACGTTCTTTGGTGATTGCTGCTGCTTCAAAGTGATCCGTCATTGATATTGCTTCCATCGACGCAAATGTATCTGTTGTCTTGATTGTTGAGAAAACTCTGTCGGCTAATCGAAGAATGTGGATAATATCTTGACTGTCATCTGCCGCTACAGCTGCTCTGACTGCCGAGGGAAGCTGTGACGCCCAAATGTAACGAAGCGTAACATTTGATAGGTCTTCCTCTGTTACTACACTTCTTAACTGTCGCCAGAATTCTGACGGAGATCTATCGCCTCGACATTCGTTTCTCAGAACCTGATGTATCCGTTGATCTAGAGGTTTGCTGAGTCTGTCTATTAACAACTGCTTAAGGTGAGTATATTGTTGCGTCGACGGAGGGCTTTTAATTGCATCTTCAACTATTGTCGCAGCTCTGTAGTCCAAACCATTAACTGCTATTGCAAACTTCTCGTTATCGTCCTTAATCCCATTATGAACAAACGCCAGCTCTAACATGGAAAACCATAACTCCGGTTTGTCTGGAAGGAACTGCGGAGTGCGTACTTTCATGTGTGTTCTGGACCAATTCTTTTTATCTTCTCCGCTATCTGCGCAATCTGCCGCGCGTCTCTCGGAAATTCGTTGGGGCGAATTACTCTGTTGTCGTCTCATCTCGTTACGCAAATCTTGCATTTGATTTCTTAACGTGTCTTGTAGCTGTGTTAAATCCAACACCTGGTTGCTACGTTCCACTCTACGTTGTGGCGAATTTACATCCTCCCGCGTATTTTCTTCTTCTTGTGCGTGTTCTTCAGTCTCTGGGGTCACCACATTGTAGCCGCTTCTTAGTATCATATTAAAATAAAATTAAAAATAACTGCTTGCACTTAATACACTTTAATCACGTCAATTATAGAACAAAGAATAGAAGACAATAAACAACAGAAATTATATCATCAAAGAGCAATTATAGTTTAGCATTAATGATAATCTTTGCCGTCTTCGTCTGCACTGTACGTCATTCAGCTTCATATTAATATTGTTGTTCCCACATATACTTCTAATTAAGAGGTAAAACACGTCTCAGGCTAACCTCCAGTGGAGCTGGCTGCTGTCCATAGCCCTGTCTGCATTGGCTCCTAGGGTCTTTATGTAGTTATGGGAGTGTTTCCAGGGAAACACACAATAATGCAAATAACAAATAAAAGGAAATTTCTCTTTAAATATCAACTATTATCATATACTACTAATTAAGAAGTAAAACACTTCGCAGGCCTACCTCCAGTGGAGCTGGCTGCTGTCCACAGCCCTGTCGGCATTGGCTCCTAGGGTCTTTATATAGTAATGGGAGTTTTTACAGGGAAAACCACAATAATGCAAATAACAAAAAAATACAAATTTCCTTTAAATAGTATTTATTATCATATACTACTAATTAAGAGGTAAAACACGTTGCAGGCTAACCTCCAGTGGAGCTGGAGGCTGTCACAGACATTTCGGCATAGTTTCCTTGGGTCTTTATATAGTAAAGGGAGTTTTTCCAGGGAAACACCCCACAATGCAAATAACAAAAAAAAAAAAAAAAAAAAAAAAAAAAAAATACAAATTTCTCTTTAAATAGTATTTATGATCATATACTACTATTTAAGAGGTAATACACGTCGCAGGCAAACCTCCAGTGGAGCTGGCTGCTGCCACAGCCGTGTCGGCATTGGATCCTAGGGTCTTTATATAGTAATGGGAGAGTTCCCAGGGAAACACACCCCAATGCAAATAATGAAGAAAAATACAAATGTCTCTTTAAATAGTATTTATTGTCATATACTACTAATTAAGAGGTAAAACATGTCGCAGGGTAACCTCCAGTAGAGCTGGCTGCCGTCACAGCCGTGACGACATTGGGTCCTTAGGGTCATTATATAGTAATGGGAGTTTTTCCAGGGACACACCCCAAAATGTAAATAACAAAAAAAAATACATATTTCTCTTTAAATTGTATTTATTATCATATACTACTAATTAAGATGTAAAAAATGTCGCTGGCTAACCTCCAGTGGATCTGGCTGATGTCCACAGCCCTGTCGGCATTGGCTCCTATGGTCTTTATATAGTAATGGAAGTGTTCCCAGGGAAACACACCACAATGCAAATAACAAAAAAAAAATACAAATATCTCTTTAAATAATATTAACTATCATATACTACTAATTAAGATGTAAAACATGTCGCGGGCTAACCTCCAGTGGAGCTGGCTTCTGTCACAGCCGTGACGGCATTGGCTGCTAGGGTCATTATATTGTAATGGGAGTGTTTCCAGGGAAAACCACAATAATGAAAATAACAAAAAACATCCTAATTTCTATTTAAATAGTATTTATTATCATATACTACTAATTAAGAGGTAAAACACGTTGCAGGCTAACCTCCAGTGGAGCTGGCTGCTGTCACAGCCAATTCTGCATTCGTTCCTTGGGTCTTTATATAGTAATAACAAAAAAAAAATACAAATTTCTCTATAAATAGTATTTATTATCATATACTACTAATTAAGAGGTCAAACTCGTCGCAGGCTAACCTCCAGTGGAGCTGGCTGCTGTCACAACCGTGTTGACATGGGCTCCTAGGGTCTTTAAATAGTAATTCGAGTGTTTCCAGGAAAGCACACCATAATGCAAATAACAAAAAAAAAAAAAAAAAAAAAAAAAAAAAAAAGAATACAAATTTCTCTTAAAATAGTATTTACTATCATATACTTCTAATTGAGAGGTAATTCACCTCCCAGGCTAACCTCTAGTGGAGCTGGCTGCTGCCACAGCCATGTCGGCATTGGTTCCTAGGGTCTTTTTATAGTAAAGGGAGAGTTCCCAGGGAAACACACCATAATGCAAATAATAAAGAAAAATACAAATTTCCCTTTAAATGTTATTTATTATCATATACTACTAATTAAGAGGTAAAATACATCGCAGGCTAACGGCCAGTGGAGTGGCTGCAGTCACAGCCGTGACGGCATTGGCTCCTAGGGTCTTTATATAGTAATGGGAGTTTTTCCAGGGAAACACACCACAATGCAAATAACAAAAAAAAAAATACAAATTTCTCTTTAAATTGTATTTATTATCATATACTACTAATTAAGAGGTAAAACACATTGCCGGCTAACCTCCAGTGGAGCTGGCTGTTGCCACAGCCGTTACGGCATTGGATCCTATGGTCTTTATATAGTAATGGGAGAGTTCCCAGGGAAACACATCATAATCCAAATAATAAAGAAAAATACAAATTTCTCTTTAAATAGTATTTATTATCATATACTTCTAATTATGCTGTAAAACACGTCGCAGGCTAACCTCCAGTGGAGATGGCTGCTGTCACAGCCATGTCGGAATTGGCTCCAAGGGTCTTTAAATAGTAATGGGAGTGTTTCCAGGGAAAAACGCTATAATGCAAATAACAAAAAAAAAAAAAAATACCAATTTCTCTTTAAATAGTATCTATTATCATATACTACTAATTAAGAGGTAAAACACGTTGCAGGCTAACCTCCAGAGGAGCTGGCTGCTGTCACAGCCATTTCGGCATGGGCTCTTTGGGTCTTTATATAGTAATGGGAGTGTAACCTGGGAAACACACCATAATGCAATTAACAAAAAAAAAAAAAAAATACAAATTTCTCTTTAAATAGTATTTATTATCATATACTACTAATTAAGAGGTAATACACGTCGCAGGCCTACCTCCAGTGGAGCTAGCTGCTGTCCACAGCCCTGTCTGCATTGGCTCCTACGGTCTTTATATAGTAATGGGGGTGTTTCCAGGTTAACACACAATAATGCAAATAACAAAAAAAAAACCAATATCCCTTTAAATAGTATTAATTACATATACTACTAATTAAGTGCTAAAACACGTCGCAGGCTAACCTCCAGTGGAGTTTGCTGCTGCCACAGCCGTTTCGGCATTGGCTCCTATGGTTTTTATATGGTAATGGGAGTGTTCCGCGGGAAAACCACAATAATGCAAATATCGAAAAAAGAAAAATAAAGAAATACTTATTTCTCTTAAAATAGTATTTATTATCATATACTACTAATTAAGAGGTAGAACACGTTGCAGGCTAACCTCCAGTGGAGCTGGCTGCTGTCACAGCCATTTCGGCATGGGTTCCTTGGGTCTTTATATAGTATTGGGAGTGTTTCCAGGGAAACACACTATAATGCAAACAACAACAAAAAATACCAATTTCTCTTTAAATAGTATTAATTATCATATACTACTAATTAAGTGCTTAAACACGTCGCAGGCTAAGCTCCAGTGGAGTTGGCTTCTGTCACAGCCGTGTCGGCATTGGCTCCCAGGGTCATTATATTGTAATGGGAGTGTATCCAGGGAAAACCACAATAATGCAAATATCAAAAAAAAATACATCTTTCTCTTAAAATAGTATTTATTATCATATACTACTAATTATGAGGTAATTCACATCGCAGGCTACCCTCTCGTGGAGCTGGCTGCTGAGACAGCCGTGTCGGCATTGGCTGCTATGGTCTTTATATAGTAACGGGAGAGTTCCAAGGGAAATACAACATAATGCAAATAATAAAGAAAAATACAAATTTTTCTTTAAATAGTATTTATTATCATATACATCTAATTAAGCTGTAAAACACGTCGCAGGCTAACCTCCAGTGGAGATGGTTGCTGTCACAGCCGTGTCGGAATTGGCTCCAAGGGTCTTTATATAGTAATGGGCGTTTTTTCAGGGAAACACCCCATAATGCAAATAACAAAAAAAAAAATACAAATTTCTCTTTAATTTGCATTTATTATCATATTCTACTAATTAAAAGGTAAAAAATCTCGCTGACTAACCTCGAGTGGATCTGGCTGATGTCCACAGCCCTGTAGGCATTGGCTCCTATGGTCTTTATATAGTAATGGGAGTGTTCCCAGGGAAACACACCACAATGCAAATAACAAAAAAAAAAAAAAAAATACAAATTTCTCTTTAAATAATATTAATTGTCACATACTACTAATTAAGAAGTAAAACATGTCACAGGCTAACCTCCAGTGGAGCTGGCTGCTGTTACAGCCGTGTCGGCATTGGCTCCTAGGGTCATTATATAGTTATGGGAGTGTTCCCAGAGAAACACACCATAATGCAAATAACAAAAAAAAATACAAATTTCTTTTTAAGTAATATTAATTGTTACATACTACTAATTAAGAAGTAAAACACGTCGCAGGCTGACCTCCAGTGGAGCTGGCTGCTGCCACAGCCTTTACGGCATTGGATCCTATGGTCTTTATATAGTAATGGGAAAGTTCCCAGGGAAACACACCTTAATGCAAATAATAAAGAAATATACAAAATTCTCTTTAAATAGTATTTATTGTCATATACTTCTAATTAAGAGGTATAACACGTCGCAGGCTAACCTCCAGTGGAGTTGGCTGGTGTCACAGCCGTGACGGCATTGGCTCCTAGGTTCTTTATATAGTAATGGGAGTTTTTCCAAGGAAACACCCCACAATGCCAATAACAAAAAAATACAAATTTCTCTTTATATTGAATTTATTATCATATACTACTAATTACGAGGTAAAAAATGTCACTGGCTAACCTCCAGTGGATCTGGCCGATGTCCACAGCCATGTCGGCATTGGCTCCTATGGTCTTTACATAGTAATGGGAGTGTTCCCAGGGACACACACCACAATGCAAATAACAAAAAAATACAAATTTTTCTTTACATAATATTAATTATCATATACTACTAATTAAAAAGTAAAACATGTCACAGGCTAACCTCCAGTGGAGCTGGCTGCTGTTACAGCCGTGTCGGCATTGGCTCCTAGGGTCATTATATTGTAATGGGATTGTTTCCAGGGAAAAACACAATAATGCAAATAACAAAAAAAAATTCTCTTTAAATAGTATTTATTATCATATACTACTAATTATGAGGTAAATAATGTCGCTGGCTAACCTCCAGTGGATCTGGCTGATGTCCGCAGCCCTGTCGGCATTGGCTCCTATGGTCTTTATATAGTAATGGGAGTGTTCCAGGGAAACACACCACAATGCAAATAAAAAAAAAAAAATACAAATTTCTCTTTAAATAATATTAATTGTCACATACTACTAATTAAGAAGTAAAACACGTCGCAGGCTAACCTCCAGGGGAGCTGGCTGCTACCGCAGCCGTTACGGCATTGGATCCTATGGTCATTATATTGTAATGAGAGAGTTCCCAGGGAAGCACACCATAATGCAAATAATAAAGAAAAATACAAATTTCTCTTTAAATAGTATTCATTATCATATACTTCTAATTAAGAAGTATAACACATCGCAGGCTAACCTCCAGTGGAGTTGGCTGCTGTCACAGCCGTGTCAG
This sequence comes from Locusta migratoria, assembly GCA_026315105.1. Classification (NCBI taxonomy): domain Eukaryota; kingdom Metazoa; phylum Arthropoda; class Insecta; order Orthoptera; family Acrididae; genus Locusta; species Locusta migratoria. The sequence continues at coordinate 31,161,317 of CM048745.1, forward strand.
AATTGGCTCCAAGGGTATTTATATAGTAATGGGAGTGTTTCCAGGGAAACACACTAAAATGCCAATAATAAAGAAAAATACAAATTTCTCTTTAAATAGTATTAATTATCATATACTACTAATTAAGAGGAAAAACACGTCGCAGGCTAACCTCCAGTGGAGCTGGCTGGTGTCCACAGCCCTGTCGGCATTGGCTCCTATGGTCTTTATATGGTAATGGGAGTGTTCGCAGGGAAACACACCACAATGCAAATAACAAAAAAAAGTACAAATTTTCCTTTAAATAATATTAATTATCATATACTTATAATTAAGAAGTAATACACGTCGCAGGCTAACCACCAGTGGAGCTGGCTGCTGTTACAGCCGTGTCGGCATTGGCTCCTAGGGTAATTATATTGTAATGGGAGTGTTTCCTGGGAAAACCACAAAAATGCATATAACAAAAAAAATACAAATTTCTCTTTAAATAGTATTTATTATCATATACTACTAATTAAGAGGTAAAAAATGTCGCTGGTTAACCTCCAGTGGATCTGGCTGATGTCCACAGCCCTGTCGGCATTGGCTCCTGTGGTCTTTATATAGTAATGGGAGTGTTCCCAGGGAAACACACCACAATGCAAATAACAAAAAAAAAATACAGATTTCCCTTTAAATAATATTAATTATCATATATTATTAATTAAGAAGTAAAACACATCGCAGGCTAACCTCCATTGGAGCTAGCTGCTGCCAATGCCGTTACGGCATTGGTTCCTATGGTCTTTATATAGTAATGGGAGAGTTCCCAGGGAAACACACCATAATGCAAATAATAAAAAAAACCAATTTCTCTTTTAATAATATTAAATATTATATACTAGTAATTAAGTGGTAAAACACGTCGCAGGCTAACCTCCAGTGGAGCTGGCTGCTGCCACAGCCGTGTCGGCATTGGACCTAGGGTTTTTATGTAGTAATGGGAGAGTTCCCAGGGAAACACACCATAATGCCAATAATAAAGAAAAATACAAAGTTTCTCTTTAAATAGTATTTATTATCATATACTACTAATTAACAGGTAAAACACGTCGCAGGGCTAACCCCTAGTGGAGTTGGCGGCTGTCACAGCCGTGTCGGCATTGGCTCCTAGGTTCATTATATTGTAACGGGAGTGTTTCCAGGGAAAACCACAATAATGCAAATAACAACAACAAAAAAATACAAATTTCTCTTTAAATAGTATTTATTATCATATACTACTAATTAAGTGTAGCAAAGGAAGTCTCTTAATTGTCACACCACTTAAAAAGTGCTCTGAAATACCAATAATGGCAGAATCAGTATCAGTAAGCAGTTCATGAACTTTATCTCTGATACCCTGAATATTTTGATGAAAAACAGTAATTCCCTTATTACTTATATTCTTAGACTTTGTCAAAGGTGGTTCATTTCTTAGAGGGACTTCCTTAAAGCAGGAATATCTATCAGCTGTCTTCAGTCTGAGAAAGGTGCAGCCCTAACACCAACTACTACAGGAATTTCTTCCATGAGTGAAACCCCCACCCCCTACTACACTGTCACCTATGAGCTTTGCCAACTTCCCCTTCCCATACCTATTGAGGTGTAGACCGTGCCTAGTAAAATCTGACCTTTGGATAGTTTCAACTAGCACCACTGCAATGTGATCCATGCCCTCCGTCATCAGCGCCTTCTCAAGCCCCATGTTAACACGGCAGACAGCCGTGTTAAGACAAGGCCTATCATGACGCTGAAACAGCTGCACGAAGTGGACATTCGTGCCACCAGTTTCAGTTGCTATCCTTTCCAGATCACCACCTATATCATATTCCCCGTCCCTATCAAGAGTGTTCCCGGCCCCACCCACAATAACTACCTGATCCTCTTTTGAAAAATTCCTACATAAGTCCCCTATGTTACAAGTGACCTGATCTAACCCTGCACTAGGCTTCACTATGCTGGTGACCTGGTACTCACTCCCAAGTACTTCCTGCAACTGTTGGCCAACACCTCTGCCATGAGAACTACCTAGTAGCAGAACCTTCTTCTTCCTAAGAGACCTCTCTACAGATTTCGGCTTACCAAAAGCTGAGGTCTGCTGCATACTTCCTACACCTAGAGCTACAGGAGGTTCATCTCCACTCAACTCTGACAGTTGGTCAAACCTATTTGCAACTTGCAATGTAAAGCTATCTGAATACCTTCTCCAAGCTACCTTCTTGCCAACTGCCAGTTTCCATTCCCCAGCCCCCCTTCCCCTCCTCAACCTATCTAGTTCCTCTTCAGCGTTTTTCAACTGCACCTGAAGGGCGCAGATCAAATGCTCCTGCTCCTCTATCAACTTATTCCTGCTGCAAATCCTACAGTTCCAGGAGAGAACCTCACCACAATGCCCACTGTCTTCCCCACTGCACTCCCCCCCATGAAAATACTTACTACAAATCCCACACTGCAGCCCACTACGCACTACCCTACAACAGAGCCCACACTTTTCACTCATGGTAAAATTTTACAATAATTTGTTAAGAAAAACTAGACGTCTACGTTATGAAGTTAAGTTTCTACAAAATAAGTAGGAAGTACCTCTTAACTACAGCAATCAACAAACCTCAGTCTCTACAAATGAAGTAACAACAACTAATAGTATCAGAAAAGAGCAAATAACACTACCACAGAAACTTTACACTGTTGCTTGTATAAACAAGTTCAAATTCAAGCGTCACTAATAAAATAACTAAACACTGTGAGAGTACAAGAGTTATCAAATACCGTAACTTAAAGTTTCCCAACCTCAACTACGTTAAAAACAGCAAGTCACCTGTTGAAAAGTACTAAAGTTAATAAACAACTAGCGCGATAACACCTCCTGAAATCTAAAACTTTAATAATTTAACTACAATACACAAACACTTATTGGAACTTAGCTTTCAGAGACCACTACGGCTGGAACCACTCGCCACCAGATGTAAACAAAGCAGTAAGACGTCCATGCCGGCGCACACGCGAACACAAATAACACCACATAAAGCAATTACGGCACAACAAACGCTAAAATAACTGCCGAACGTTTAATAGAACACCTCTAGATTGAATATTGTCACGTAATAACAATTAAAATAATTTTATTAATCCTAAAATTATATAAAAAATCAAGAGCGATGTACACAGCAGTCCAGCAATCGTGACGTCACGCCAAACATCCAAGATAGAATTGGGAGTTTTGCAGGGAAACACCCCACAATGCAAATAACAAAAAAAAAAAATACAAATTTCTCTGTAATTGTATTTATTATCATATACTACTAATTAAGAGGTAAAACACGTCGCAGGCTAACCTCCAGTGGATCTGGCTGGTGTCCACAGCCATGACAGCAGTGGCTCCTAGGGTCTTTATTTAGTAATGGGAGAGTTCCCAGGGAAATACACCATAATGCAAATAATAAAGAAAAACAAAAATTTCTCTTTAAATAATATTTATTATCATATAATACTAATTATGAGGTTAAACACGTCGCAGGCTAACCTCCACTGGAGCTGGCTGCTGTCACAGCCGTGACGGCATTGGCTGCTAGGGTCTTTATATAGTAATGGGAGTTTTTCCAGGGAAACACCCCACAATGCAAATAACAAAAAAAAGAAATATCTCTTTAAATTTTATTTATTATCATATACTACAAATTAAGAGGTAAAAAATGTTGCTAGCTAACCTCCAGTGGATCTGGCTGCTGTCCACAGCCCTGTCGGCATTTGCTCCTAGGGTCTTCATATAGTAATGGGAGTGTTCCCAGTGAAATGAACAATAATGCAAATAACATAAAAAAAATACAAAATTTTCTTTAAATAGCATTTAGTATCATATACTACCAATTAAAAGTAAAACACGTCGCAGGCTAACCTCCAGTGGAGTTGGCTGCTGTCACAGCCGTGACGGCATTGGCTCCTAGGGTTTTTATATACTAATGGGAAAGTACCCAGGAAAACACACCTAATGCTAATAATATAGAAAAAAACAAATTTCTCTTTAAATAGTATTTATTATCATATACTTCTAATTAAGAGGTAAATCACGTCGCAGGCTAACCTCCAGTGGAGATGGCTGCTGTCACAGCCTTGTTGGAATTGGCTCCAAGGGTCTTTATATAGTGGTGGGAGTGTTTCCAGGGAAACACACTATAATGCAAATAACAAAAAAAAATACCAATTTCTCTTTAAATAGTATTAATTATCATATACTACTAAGTAAGTGGTAAAACACGTCACAGGCTAACCTCCACTGGAGCTGGCTGCTGCCACATCCGTGTCCGCATTGGATCCTAGGGTCTTTATATAGTAATGGGAGACTTCCCAGGAAAACACACCATAATGAAAATAATAAAGAAAAATACAAATTTCTCTTTAAATAGTATTTATTATCATATACTACTAATTAAGTGGTAAAACACGTTGCAGGCTAACCTCCAGTGGAGCTGGCTGAAGTCACCGCCGTGAAGGCATTGGCTGCTAGAAACTTTATATGGTAATGGGAGCTTTTCCACGGAAACACCCCACAATGCAAATAACAAAAAAAAAAATTACACATTTCTCTTTAAATTGTATTTATTATCATATACTACTAATTAAGAGGTAAAACACGTCGCAGGCTAACCTCCTGTGCAGCTGGCTGCTGCCACAGCCGTTACGGCATTGGATCCTATGGTCTTTATATAGTAATGGGAGAGTTCCCAGGGAAACATACCACAATGCAAATAATAATAAAAAATACAAATTTCTCTTTAAATGGTATTTATTATCATATACTTCTAATTAAGAGGTAAAACATGTCACACGCTAACCTCCAGTGGATTTGGCTGCTGTCACAGCCGTGTCGGAATTGGCTCCAAGGGTCTTTATATAGTAATGGGAGTGTTTCCAAGGGAAACACACAATAATGCAAATAATGAAAAAATACCAATTTCTCTTTAAATAGTATTAATTATCATATACTACTAATTAAAAGTTAAAACACGTCGCAGGTTAACCTCCAGTGGAGCTGGCTCCTGCCACAGCTGTGTCGGCGTTGGATCCTAAGGTCTTTATTTAGTAATGGGAGAGTTCCCAGGGAAACAGACCATAATGCCAATAATAAAGAAAAATACAAATTTCTCTTTAAATAGTATTTATTACCATATACTACTACTTATGAGGTAAAACACGTTGCAGTCTAATCTCGATTGGAGCTGGCTGCTGTCACAGCCATTTCGGCATGGGTTCATTGGGTCTTTATATAGTAATGGGAGTGTTACCAGGGATACACACCACAATGTAAATAACAAAAAAATACAAATTTCTCTTTAAATAATATTTATTATCATATACTACTAATTAAGAGGTAAAACACGTCGCAGGCTAACCTCCAGTGGAGCTGGCTGCTGTCACAGCTGTGTTGACATTGGCTCGTAGGGTCTTTATATAGTAATTCGAGTGTTGCCAGGGAAACACACCATAATGCAAATAACAAAGAAAAATACAAATCTCTCTTTAAATAGTTTTTTTTATCATATACTACTAATTAAGAGGTAAAACACGTCGCAGGCTAACCTCCAGTGGATCTGGCTGCTGTCCACAGCCATGACAGCAGTGGCTCCTAGGGTCTTTATATATTTTATTTTTTTTACTTTATTTTTTTTTTCTGTTCCATAGGACCCACGTGAGGAGTAAGACTCCATGGTCATGGAACAAGTCAATACATTGTTACAGAAGAATGGTAATAGAAAAATTTTAAGTAGTCCTTTGCACACGACAATCGTAAGACAAAGTGAAAAGAATCAATAAAGAGAAAATGAATTAGCTTAATTGTTTAACTTTTCTAGGAGCACCTCGACAGAATAAAAGGAGTGAGCCACGAGGTAACTCTTCAATTTAGATTTGAAAGCATGTGGATTAGTGCTAAGATTCTTTAGTTCTTGTGGCAGCTTATTGAAAATGGATGCCGCAGAATACTGCACCCCTCTCTGCACAAGAGTTAAGGTGGTGTGGTGCAAATTTAGATTAGAGACCTGTCTAGTATTCACCGAGTGAAAGCTACTAACTCGTGGGAATAAGCTGATATTATTAACAACAAAAGACATTAAAGAAAAGACGTATTGTTTTGCCAGAGTCAAAATTCCCAGATTACTGAAAAGGGGTCGACATGACGTTCGCGAACTTACACCAGATATTGCTCGAACCGCCCGTTTTTGAGCCAGAAATATCCTTTTTGCATCAGGCGAGTTACCCCAAAAAACAATGCCGTATGTCATAAGTGAGTGAAAGTAAGCGAAATAGACTACTTTTCGTGTTGAAAATTCACTTATCTCAGATACTGTTCTAATGGTAAATATAGCAGAATTTAGTTTTGGAACAAGATCCTGAACATGGGCTTTCCATGACAGCTTACTGTCTATATGAACACCTAGAAATTTGAACTGTTCAGACTCACTTATCACATGCCCATTATGTGTAATCATAATGTCAGATTTCGTCAAATTATGGGTTAGAAAGTGTAAAAACTGAGTTTTACTGTGATTTAACATCAACTTGTTTTCTATTAGCCATGAACTTATCTCTTGAACTGCATTATTTGATACTGTGTCAATATTACGAGCAACATCCTTCACTACCAAGCTGGTATCATCAGCAAACAAAAATATTTTACAATCACCTGTTACATTCGAAGGCAAATCATTTATATAAATAAGAAACAGCTATGGTCCCAAAACAGAACCCTGGGGCACCCCATACTTAATTGTGCCCCATTGAGATTGCACGTCATACCCATTTTCTACACTGCGGAGAATTACTTTCTGTTGTCTATTATTAAAGTAAGAGGTGAACCAGTTGTGGGCTACTCCCCGTATTCCATAATGTTCCAACTTCTGCAACAATATTTTGTGATCAACACAATCAAACGCTTTTGTTAAATCAAAGAAGACGCCTAATGTCCGTAGCCTCTTATTTAACCCATCAAGTAATGGGAGTGTTCCCAGGGAAACACATCATAATGCAAATTACAAAAAAAAAAAAAAAAAAAAAAAAAAAAAAAAAAAAAAAAAAAAATACAAAATTCTCTTTAAGTAGTATTTATTATCATATACTATTAATTAAGAGGTAAAACATGTCACAGGCTATCCTCAAGTGGAGCTGGATGCTGTCACAGCCGTGACGGCATTGGCTCCTAGGGTCTTTATATAGTAATGGGAGTTTTCCAGGGAAACACCGAACATAGCAAACAACAATAAAAATTACAAATTTCTCTTTAAATTGTATTTATTATCATATACTACTAATTAAGAGGTAAAAAATAATGCTGGCTAACCTCCAGTGGATCTGGCTGCTGTCCACAGCCATGTCGGCATTGGCTCCTATGGTCTTAATATAGTAATGGGAGTGTTCCCAGGGAAACACAGCACAATGCAAATAACAAAAACAAATACAAATTTCTCTTTAAATAGTATCTATTATCATATACTACTAATTAAGAGGTAAAACACGTCGCAGGCTAACCTCCAGTGGATCTGGCTGCTGTCCACAGCCTTGTCGGCATTGGCTCCTATGCTCTTTATATAGTAATGGGAGAGTTCCCAGGGAAAAACACTAGAATGCAAATAATATAGAAAAATACAAATTTCTCTTTAAATAGTATTTATTATCATACACTACTAATTAAGAGATAAAACACGTCTCAGGCTAACCTCCAGTGGGGTGTGCTGCTGTCACAGCTGCGTCGGAATTGGCTCTAAGGGTATTTATGTAGTAATGGTAGTGTTTCCAGCGAAACACACTATAATGCAAATAACAAAAAAAAATACCAATTTCTCTTTAAATAGTATTAATTATCATATACTACTAATTAAGTGGTAAAACACGTTGCAGGCTAACCTCCACTGGAGCTGGCTGCTGCCACAGCCGTGTTGGCATTGGCTCCTGGGGTCTTTATATAGTAATCGGAGATTTCCAGGGAAACACCCCAACATGCAAACAAGAAAAAAAAAATACAAATTTCTCTTTAAATTTTTTTTATTATCATATACTACTAATTAAGAGGTAAAAAATGTCGCAGGCTAACCTTCAGTGGATGTGGGTGATGTCCAGAGCCCTGTTGGCATTGGATCTTATGGTCTTTATATAGTAATGGGAAAGTTCCCAGGGAAACACACCACAATGGAAATAACAAAAAAAATACAAATTTCGCTTTAAATAATATTAATTATCATATACTACTAATTAAGAAGTAAAACACGTCGCAGGCTAACATCCAGTGGAGCTGGCTGCTGTTACAGCCGTGTCGGCATTTGCTCCTAGGGTCATTATATTGTAATAGAAGTGTTCCCAGGGAACACACCATACTGCAAATAACAAAAAAAAATACAAATTAATCTTTAAATAATATTTATTGTCATATACTACTAATTACAATGCAAAACACGTCACAGGCTAACCTCCAGTGGAGCTGGATGCTGTTACAGCCGTGTCGGCATTGGCTCCTAGGATCATTATATTGTAATGGGAGTGTTTCCACGGAAAACCACCATAATGCAAATAACAAAAAAATACAAATCTCTCTTTAAATAGTATTTATTATCATATAATACTAATTAAGAGGTAAAACACGTCGCAGGCTAACCTCGAGGTGAGCTGGCTGCTGTCCACAGCCCTGTCGGCATTTGCTCCTAAGGTCTTCATATAGTAATGGGAGTGTTCCCAGTGAAAAGAACCATAATGCAAATAACAAAAAAAAAAAAGAAAAAATACAAAATTTTCTTTAAATAGTATTTAGTATCATATACTACCAATTAAGAGGTAAAACACGTCGCAGGCCAACCTCCAGTGGAGTTGGCTGCTGTCACAGCCGTGTCGGCATAGGCTCCTAGGGTTTTTATATACTAATGGGAGAGTACCCAGGAAAAAAAACCATAATGCTAATAATATAGAAAAAAACAAATTTCTCTTTAAATAGTATTTATTATCATATACTTCTAATTAAGAGGTAAATCACGTCGCAGCCTAACCTCCTGTGGAGTAGGCTGCTGTCACAGCCTTGTTGGAATTGGCTCCAAGGGTCTTTATATAGTGATGGGAGTGTTTCTAGGGAAACACACTATAATGCAAATAACAAAAAAAATACCAATTTCTCTTTAAATAGTATTAATTATCATATACTACTAAGTAAGTAGTAAAACACGTTGCAGGCTAACCTCCAGTGGAGCTGGCAGTGCTGTCACAGCCATGACGGCATTGGCTCCTAGGGTCTTTATATAGTAATCGGAGTTATTCCAGGGAAACACCCCACAATTGAATAGCAAAAAAAAAAAAATTATAATTTCTCTATAAATTATATTTATTATCATATACTACTAATTAAGAGGTAAAAAATATCGTTGGCTAACCTCCAGTGGATCTGGCTGATGTCCACAGCCCTGTCGGTATTGGCTACTATGGTCTTTATATACTAATGTGAGTGTGCCCAGGGAAACTCACCACAATGCAAACGAAAAAAAAAAAAAAATTTCTCTTTAAATAATATTAATTATCATATACTACTAATTAAGAAGTAAAACACGTCGCAGTCTAACCTCCAGTGGAGATGGCTGCTGTTACAGTCATGTCGGCATATGCTCCTAGGGTCATTAGATTGTAATGGGAGTGTTTCCAGGGAAAACCACAATAATGCAAATAACAAAAAAAAAAAAAAATACAATTTTCTTTTAAATAGTATTTATTATCATATACTACTAATTAAGAGGTAAAACACGTCGCAGGCTAACCTCCACTGGAGTTGGCTGATGTCACAGATGTGTTGGAATTGGCTCCAAGGGTCTTCATATAATAATGGGAGTGTTTGCAGGGAAACAGACTATAATGCAAATAACAAAAAAAATAACAATTTCTCTTTAAATAGTATTAATTTTCATATACTACTAATTAAGTGGTAAAACACGTTGCAGGCTAACCTCCAGTGGAGCTGGCTGCTGTAACAGCCGTGTCGGCATTGGATCCTAGGGTCTTTATTTAGTAATGGGAGAGTTCTTAGGGAAACACACAATAATGCCAATAATAAAGAAAAATACAAATTTCTCTTTAAATAGTATTTATTATCATATACTACTAACCATGAGGTAAAACATGTTGCAGGCTAACCTCCCGTGGAGCTGGCTGCTGTCACAGGCATTTCGGCATGGGTTCCTTGGGTCTTTATATAGTAATGGGAGTGTTCGCAGGGAAACACTCCATAATGCAAATAAGAAAAAAAAAATACAAATTTCTCTTTAAATAGTATTTATTATTATATACTACTGATTAAGAGGTAAAACACATTGCAGGCTTTCCTCCAGTGGAGCTGGCTTCTATCACAGCCGTGTTGACATTGGCTCCGTTCGTTATTATATAGTTATTCGAGTGTTTCCAGGGAAACACACCATAAAGCAAATACCAAAAAAAAAAAAAAAAAAAAATACAAATTTCTATTTAAATAGTACTTTTTATCATATACTACTAATTAAAAGGTAAAATACTTCACAGGCTAACCTTCAGTGGAGGTGGCTGCTGTCCAGAGCCCTGTCGGCATTGGATCTTATGGTCTTTATATAGTAATGGGAGTGTTCCCAGGGAAACACACCACAATGGAAATAACAAAAAAAATACAAATTTCGATTTAAATAATATTAATTATCATATACTACTATTTAAGAAGTAAAACACGTCGCAGGCTAACATCCAGTGGAGCTGGCTGCTGTTACAGATGTGTCGGCATTTGCTCCTAGGGTCATTATATTGTAATGGGAGTGTTTCCAGGGAAAACCATAATAATGAAAATAAGAAAAAAAATACAAATTTCTCTTTAAATAGTATTTATTATCATATACTACTAATTAAGAGGTAAGACACGTCGCAGGCTAACCTCCAGTGGAGCTGGCTGATGTCAACGCCATGTTGACATTGGCTCCTAGGGTTTTTATATAGTAATAGAAGTGTTCCCAGGGAACACACCATACTGCAAATAACAAAAAAAAATACAAATTTATCTTTAAATAATATTTATTGTCATATACTACTAATTAAAACGTAAAACACGTCACAGGCTAACCTCCAGTGGCGCTGGCTGCTGTCACAGCCATGTTGACATTGGCTCCTAGGGTCTTTATATGGTAATTCAAGTGTTTCCAAGGAAACACATCATAATGCAAATAACATAAAAATACAAATTTCTCTTTAAATAGTATTTATTATCATATACTATTAATTAAGAGGTAAAAAACGTCGCAGGCTAATCTTCAGTTGAGCTGGCTGATGTCACAGCCGTGACGGCATTGGCTCCTAGGGTCTTTATTTAGTAATGGGAGAGATCCCAGGGAAACACACCGTAATGCAAATAACAACAAAAAATAAAAATTTCCCTTTAAATAGTATTTATTGTCATATACTACTAATTAAGATGTAAAAAATGTCGCTGGCTAACCGCCAGTGGATCTGGCTGATGTCCACATCCCTGTCGGCATTGGCTCCTATGGTCTTTATATAGTAATGGGAGTGTTCCCAGGGAACACACCACAATGCAAATAACAAAAAAAAAAATTTCGCATTACATAATATTAATTATCATATACTACTAATTAAAAAGGAAAATAACGTCGCAGGCTAACCTCCAGTGGAGCTGGCTGCTGTTACAGCCGTGTCGGCATTGGCTCCTAGGGTCTTTATATAGTAATGGGAGAGTTCCCAGGGAAACACACCATAATGCAAATAATAAAGAAAAATACAAATTTCTCTGTAAATTGTATTTATTATCATATACTACTAATTAAGAGGTAAAAAACGTCGCAGGCTAACCTCCAGTGGAGTTGGCTGCTGTCACAGCCGTGTCGGAATTGGCTCCAAGGGTCTTTATATAGTAATGGGAGTGTTTCCAGGGAAACACACTATAATGCAAAAAACAAAAAAGATACCAATTTCTCTTTAAATAGTATTAAATATCATATACTACAAATTATATGGTAAAACACGTCGCAGGTTAACCTCAAGTGAAGCAGGCTGCTGCCACAGCCGTGTCGGCATTGGATCCTAGGGACTTTATTTAGTAATGGGAGAGTTCCCATGGAAACACCCCATAATGCCAATAATAAAGAAAAATACAAATTTCTCTTTAAATAGTATTTATTATCATATACTACTAATTAAGATGTAAAACACGTTGCAGGCTAACCTCAAGTGGAGCTGGCTGCTGTCCACAGGCCTGTCGGCATTGGCTCCTAGGGTCTTTATATAGTTATGGGAGTGTTCCCAGGGAAACACACCAAAATGCAAATAACAAAAAAAAAATACAAAATTCTCTTTAAATAGTATTTATTATCATATTCTACTAATTAAGAGGTAAAACACGTCACAGGCTAACCTCCAGTGGAGCTGGCTGCTGTTACAGCCGTGTCGGCATTGGCTCCTAGGATCATTATATTGTAATGGGAGTGTTTCCACGGAAAACCACCATAATGCAAATAACAAAAAAAATACAAATCTCTCTTTAAATAGTATTTATTATCATATACTACTAATTAAGAGGTAAAACACGTCGCAGTCTAACCTCGAGGTGAGCTGGCTGCTGTCCACAGCCCTGTCGGCATTTGCTCCTAGGGTCTTCATATAGTAATGGGAGTGTTCCCAGTGAAAAGAACCATAATGCAAATAACAAAAAAAAAAAAAAAAGAAAAAATACAAAATTTTCTTTAAATAGTATTTAGTATCATATACTACCAATTAAGAGGTAAAACACGTCGCAGGCCAACCTCCAGTGGAGTTGGCTGCTGTCACAGCCGTGTCGGCATTGGCTCCTAGGGTTTTTATATACTAATGGGAGAGTACCCAGGAAAACACACCATAATGCTAATAATATAGAAAAAAAAACAAATTTCTCTTTAAATAGTATTTATTATCTTATACTTCTAATTAAGAGGTAAATCACGTCGCAGGTTAACCTCCAGTGGAGCTGGCTGCAGCCACAGCCGTGTCGGCATTGGATCCTAGGGTCTTTATTTAGTAATGGTAGAGTTGCAGGGAAACACACTATAATGCCAATAATAAAGAATAATACAAATTTCTCTTTAAATAGTATTTATTATCATTACATACTAATTAAGAGGTAAAACACATTGCAGGCTAACCTCCATTGGAGCTGGCTGCTGTCACAGCCATTTCGGCATGGGTTCCTTGGGTCATTATAAAGTAATGGGAGTGTTCCCAGGGAAACACACCACAATGCAAATAACAAAAAAAAAGGAAATTTCTCTTTAAATAGTATCTATTATCATATACTACTAAATAAGAGGTAAAACACTTCGCAGGCCTACCTCCAGAGGAGCTGGCTGCTGTTCACAGCCCTGTCGGCATTTTCTCCTAGGATTTTTTTTATAGTAATGAGAGTGATCCCAGGAATACACACCATAATGCAAGTAACAAAAAAAATATAAAATTCTAGTACATAGTTTTTATTATCATATACTACTAATTAAGAGGTAAAACACGTCGCAGGCTAACCTCCAGTGGAGTTGGCTGCTGTCACAGCCGTGTCGGCATTGGCTCCTAGAGTCTTTATATAGTATGGGAATGTTTCCAGGGAAACACACAATAATGGAAATAACAAAAAAAAAAGCAAATTTCTCTTTAAATAGGATCTATTATCGTATACTACTAAATAAGAGGTAAAACACTTCGCAGGCCTACCTCCAGTGGAGCTGGCTGCTGTCCACAGCCCTGTCGGCATTGGCTCCTAGGGTCTTTATATAGTAATGGGAGTGTTCCCAGGGAAACACACCACAATGCAAAAAACAAAACAAAAAAATACATATTTCTATTTAAATAGTATTTATTATCATATAATACTGATTAAGAGGTAAAACACATCACAGGCTATCCTCCAGTGGAGCGGGCTGCTGTCACATCCGTGTTGACATTTGCTCCTAGGGTCTTTATATAGTAATTCGAGTGTTTCCAGGGAAACACACCATTATGCAAATGACAAAGAAAATACAAAATTCTCTTTAAATAGTATTTAGTATCATATACTTCTAATTAAGAGGTAATACACGTCGCAGGCAAACCTCCAGTGAGCTGACAGCTGCCACAGCCGTGTCGGCATTAGATCCTAGGGTCTTCATATATTAATTCGAGTGTTTCCAGGGAAACACACCATAATGCAAATAACAAAAAAAAAAAAAAAAAAAAAAAAAAAAATACAAATTTCTCTTTAAATTTCTCTTTATATAGTAATGGGAGTGTTCTCTGGGAAAACTCCAATAATGCAAATATAAAAAAAAAAGAAATGCAAATTTCTCTTTAAATAGTATTTATTAGCATATTCTACTAATTAAGAGGTAAAACACGTTGCAGGCTAACCTCCAGTGGAGCTGGCTGCTGTCACAGCCGTGTCGGCGTTGGATCCTAGGGTCTTTATTTAGTAATGGGAGAGTTCCAGGGAAATACACCACAATACCAATAATAAAGAAAAATACATATTTCTCTTTAAATAGTATTTTTTATCATATACTACTAATTAAAAGGTAAAACACGTCGCAGGCTAACCTCCAGTGGAGCTGGCTGCTGTCCATAGCCCTGTCTGCATTGGCTTCTAGGTTCTTTATATAGTAATGGGAGACTTCCCAGGAAATCACACCACAATGCAAATAACAAAAAAAGCAAATTTCTCTTTAAATAATATCTACTATCATATATTTCTAATTAAGAGTAACAACACTTCGCAGGCCTATCTCCAGTGGAGCTGGCTGCTGTCCACAGCCCTGTCGGCATTGTCTCCTAGGGTCTTTATATGGTAATGGGAGTGTTCCCAGGATAACACACCATAATGCAAATAACAAAAAATACAAATTTCTCTTCAAATAGTATTTATTATCATATACTACTAATTAGGAGGTAAAACATGTTGAAGGCTAACCTCCACTGCAGCTGGTTGCTGTCACAGCCATTTCGGCATAGGTTCCTTGGGTCTTTATATAGTAATGGGAGTGATTCCAGGAAAACACACTATAATGCAAATAACAAATAAATACCAATTTATCTTTAAATAATGATAATTATCATATACTACTAATTAAGTGGTAAAACATGTCACAGGCTAACCTCCAGTGGAGCTGGCTGCTGCCACAGCCGTGTCGGCATTGAATCCAAATTTCTTTATTTAGTAATGCGAGAGTTCCCAGGAAAACACACCATAATGCCAATAATAAAGAAAAATACAAATTTCTCTTTAAATAGAATTTATTACCATATATCACTAATTAAGAGGTAAAACACGTTGCAGGCTAACCTCAAGTGGAGCTGGCTGCTGTCACAACCATTTCGGCATGGGTTCCTTTGGTCTTTATATAGTAATGGGAGTGTTCCCAGGGAAACACACCATAATGCAAATAACAAAGAAAATACAAAATTCTTTTTAAATAGTATTTATTATCATATACTTCTAATTAAGAGGTAATAAACGTCCCAGGCTAACCTCCAGTGAGCTGGAAGCTGCCACAGCCGTGTCGGCATTAGATCCTAGGGTCTTTATATAGTTTTTCGAGTGTTTCCAGGGAAACTTACCACAATGCAAATAACAAAAAAAAAAAAAAAAAAAAAGGAAATTTCTCTTTAAATAGCATCTATTATCATATACTACTAATTAAGAGGTAAAACACTTCGCAGGACTACCTCCAGTGGAGCTGGCTGCAGTCCACAGCCCTGTCGGCATTGGCTCCTATGGTCTTTATATAGTAATGGAAATGTTCCCAGGAAAACACACCATAATGCAAATAACAAAAAAAACAAAAAAAATACAAAATTCTATTAATTAGTATTTATTATCATATACTACTAATTAAGAGGTAAAACACATCGCAGGCAATCCTCCAGTGGAGTTGGCTGCTGTCACAGCCGTATCGGCATTGGCTCCTAGGTTTTTTCTATAGTAATGGGAGTGTTCTCAGGGAAAGACACCATTATGCAAATAATATAGAAAAATACAAATTTCTCTTTAAATAGTATTTATTATCTTATACTTCTAATTAAGAGGTAAAACACGTCGCAGACTGAACTACTGTTGAGTTGGCTGCTGTCACAGCCATGTCGGAATTGGCTCCAAGGGTCTTTATATAGTAATGGAAGTGTTTCCAGGGAAATGCCCTATAATGCAAATAACAAAAAAATACCAATTTCTCTTTAAAAAGTATTAATTATCATATACTACTAATTAAGTGGTAAAACACGTCGCAGGCGAACCTCCAGTGGAGCTGGCTGCTACCACAGCCATGTCGGCATTGTTTCCTAGGTTCCTTATTTTGTAATGAGAGACTTCCCAAGGAAACACACCATAATGCCAATAATAAAGAAATATACAAATTTCTCTTTAAATAGTATATATTATCATATACTACTAATTAAGAGGTAAAACACGTTGCAGGCTAAACTCCAGTGGAGCTGGCTGCTGTCCATAGCGCTGTCTGCATTGACTCCTTGGGTCTTTATATAGTAATGGGAGGGTTCCCAGGGAAACACACCACAATGCAAATAACAAATAAAGCAAATTTCTCTTTAAATAGTATCTATTATCATATACTACTAATTAAGAGGTAAAACACTTCACAGGCGTACCTCCAGTGGAACTGGCTGCTGTCCACAGCCCTGTTGGCATTGGCTCCTAGGGTCTTTATATAGTAATGGGAGTGTTCCCAGGAAAACACACCATAATGCAAATAACAAAAAAATACAAAAGTCTCTTTAAATTGTATTTATTAACATATTCTACTAATTAAGAGGTAAAACACGTCGCAGGCTAATCTCCAGTTTAGTTGGCTGCTGTCACAGCCGTGTCGACATTGGCTCCTAGGTTTTTTATATAGTAATGGGAGTGTTCTCAGGGAAAACGACAATAATGCAAATATAAAAAAAGAAAAAAAAGTACAAATTTCTCTTTAAATAGTATATATTATCATATACTACTAATTAAGAGGTTAAACACGTTGCAGGCTAACCTCCAGTGGAGCTGGCTGCTGTCACAGCCATTTCGGCATGGGTTCCTAGGATCTTTATATAGTAATGGGAGTTTTTCCAGGGAAACACCCCACAATGCAAATAAGAAAAAAAAATACAAATTTCTCTTTAAATAGTATTTATTATCATATACTACTAATTAAGAGGTAAAACACATCGCAGGCTAACCTCCAGTGGAGCTGGCTGCTGTCACAGTCGTGTTGACATTGGAACCTAGGGTCTTTATATAGTAATTCGAGTGTTTCCAGGGAAACAAACCACAAAGAAAATAACAAAAAAAAGGATATTTCTCTTTAAATAGTATCTATTATCATATACTACTAATTAAGAGGTAAAACACTTCGCAGGCCTACCTCCATTGGAGCTGTCTGCAGTCCACAGCCCTGCTGGCATTGGCTCCTAGGGTCTTTATATAGTAATGGAAGTGTTCCCAGGAAAACACACCATAATGCAAATAACCAAAAAAAATACAAATAATATTAAATAGTATTTATTATCATATACATAAGTGGTAAAACACGTCGCAGGCTAACCTCCAGTGGAGCTGGCTGCTGCCACAGCCGTTACGGCATTGGATCCTATGGTCTTTATATAGTAATGGGAGAGTTCCCAGGGAAATACACCATAATGCAAATAATATAGAAAAATACAAATTTCTCTTTAAATAGCATTTATTATCATATACTTCTAATTAAGAGGTAAAACACGTCGCAGGCTGACCTACTGTGGAGTTGGCTGCTGTCACAGCTGTGTCGGCATTGGCTCCAAGGGTATTTATATAGTAATGGGAGTGTTTCCAGGGAAACACACTATAATGCAAAAAACAAAAACAATACCAATTTTCCCTTAAATAGTATTAATTATCATATACTACCAATTAAGTGATAAAATACGTCGCAGGCTAACCTCCAGTGGAGCTGGCTGCTGCCACAGCCGTGTCGGCATTGGATCCTAGGGCCTTTATATAGTAATGGGAGAGTTCCCAGGGAAACACACCATAATGGAAATAATAAAGAAAAATACAAATTTTTTTTAAAAAGTATTTATAATCATATACTACTAATTAAGAGGTAAAACACGTCGCAGGCTAACCACCAGTGGAGCTGGCTGCTGCCACAGCCGTGTTGGCATTGGATCCTAGGGTCTTTATTTAGTAATGGGAGAGTTCCCAGGGAAAGACACCATAATGCCAATAATAAAGAAAAATACAAATTTCTCTTTAAACAGTATTTATTATCATATACTAATATTAATATGTAAAACAAGTCGCAGGCTAACCTCCAGTGGAGCCGGCTGCTGTCACAGCCATTTCGGCATGGGTTCCTTGGTTCTTTATATAGTAATGGGAGTTTTTCCAGGGAAACACACTATAATGCAAATAACAAAAAAATACAAATTTCTCTTTAAATATAATTTATTATCATATCAGGTAAAACACGTTGCAGGCTAACCTCAAGTGGAGCTGGCTGCTGTTACAGCCGTGTTGACATTGGCTCCTAGGGTCTTTATATAGTAATTCGAGTGTTTCCAAAGAAACACACCATAATGCAAATAACAAAAAAAAAAAAAAAAAAAAAAAAATACAAAATTCTCTTTAAATAGTATTTATTATCATATACTACTAATTAAGTGGTAAAATATAATAATGGAAAGTCCAGGTTGGAATAAATAATATAGTGAGACAGTTTACTACTCACTGCAAAGACGTGGCGACGAGCTGCGACAGGCACATACAAAAGACACACACATACAACACATTCAGCTATCGGCCATGGCCTTCTTCAGAAATAGAGCACTCACGCAATCACACAGGCACACAACACAGTTATACAACCATCACCTCCGACTGCCACACTTCGAATCACGTTCTGCAGCGAATCGGGGACGGGAGGGGAGAGGAGGGGGAGGGGATAGAAAGGTTACGTCACCATGGTGGGGATGGGTTAGATGGGAATAACGAGATGCAGCTTAGGAATGGAGTGGGGAGGCGGGTGAGGGGAGAAAATAAAGTAAAATAAAATAAAATAAAGTAAAATAATTCATGTACACTGCAAGTGCACAAGACCACATACACACATACACATGCACGCACGCACACACACACACACACACACACACACACACACACACACACACACACACACATACATATACACACACACGATCACACATTCACACACCACTCAAATCAGGCGAGGTTTGGGATACAGAGGTAGGAACTGTAAGGTATGTAAAATATATATATATATATATATACACATATACATATAGGGAAGTTGTCGTAGGTTGAGGCCTGGTTGATTTCGGGATCGGAGAATGTATTGTAGGGATAACTCCCATCTGTGCAGTTCAGAAAAGCTGGTGGTGGATGGGAGGATCCAGATGGCCCGGGTTGTGAAGCAGCCATTGAAATCAAGCATGTGCTCCGCTGCATGCTGTGCCACAGGGTGGTCCACCTTGTTTTTGGCCACAGTTTGGCGGTGGCCATTCATCCTAATAGACAGCTGGTTGGTGGTCATGCCAATATAGAAAGTTGTACAGTGCTTGCAGCACAGTTGGTAAATTACGTGGCTGCTTCCACAAGTGGCCCGGCCTCTGATAGGGTAGCATAAGCCTGTGACAGGACTGGAATAGGAAGTGCTGGGTGGGTGGATTGGACAGGTCTTGCAGCGTGGTCTTCCACAAGGATATGATCCCTGTGGCAGTGAGCTGGGTTTTGGGGTGGCATAAGGATGAACTAGGATGTTGTGAAGGTTGGGAGGGCAACGGAACACCACTTTAGGAGGGGTGGGAAGGATCTTGGGCAGGATGTCTCTCATTTCAGGGCATGAGGATAGAAAATCAAAACCTTGGCAAAGGATGGAATTTAGTTGTTCGAGACCAGGGTAGTACTGGGTGGCAAAGGGAGCGCTCTTTTGCGGATGGTTACTAGTGTTAGGAAGAGGATTTGGGGTGTGTGAGGATATGGCACGGGAGATTTGTTTGCGGACTAGGTCTGTGGGGTAGTTTCTGTTTGTGAAGGCCTTTGTGAGACCTTCAGCATATTCAGAAGGGGAATTCTTGTCACTGCAGATATGCCGTCCACGGGTGGCCAGGCTGTAAGGGAGGGATTTTTTGACGTGGAAGGGATGGCAACTGTCAAAATGTAGGTACTGTTGGTGGTTGGTAAGTTTAATATGGACGGAAGTGTGGATGGAGCCATCAGTGAGGTGGAGGTTGACATCCAGGAATGTGGCATGGTTGGTTGAGGAAGACCAGGTGAAGTGGATGGGAGAGAAGGAATTGAGGTTCTGAAGAAAGGAGGATAGGGTGTTCTGGCCGTGAGTCCAGATCATGAAAATATCATCAATGAACCGGAACCTGGCCAGAGGCTTGAGGTTTTGGGATCCTAGGAAGGATTCCTCCAGACGGCCCATGAACAGGTTGGCATAGGAGGGTGCCATGCGGGTGCCCATGGCTGTGCCTTGGATTTGATGGTAAACTTTCCCCTCAAAGGAAAAGTAGTTGTTAAGTAGGATGAAATTGGTAAGGGTTATGAGGAATGAGGTATCAGGCTTGGGTTCAGAGGGACGTTGGGAGAGGTAGTGTTCCACAGTGGCAAGGCCATGGGCATGTGGGATGTTGGTGTATAGGGAGGTGGCATCCACTGTGACAAGTAAAGATCCAGGAGGCAAAGGGGTGGGAATGGTGGAGAGTCGGTGAAGGAAGTGGTTGGTATCCTTGATGTGGGAAGGTAGATTTTGGACAATAGGTTGGAGGTGTTGTTCAACTAGGGCTGAAATTCGTTCGGTAGGTGCACAGTAACCAGCCACAATAGGGCGTCCAGGATTATTAGGTTTGTGGATTTTGGGGAGCATGTAAAAGGTGGGTGTGCGGGGTGCTGCTGGGGTGAGGAGGGAGATGGATTCAGGGTAGAGTTTCTGGGAGGGGCCATAGGATTTTAGTAGGGATTGGAGATCTTGTTGGACTTTGGGGATGGGGTCAATCTGGCACAACTTGTAGGTGGAGGAGTCAGATAGTTGGCGGAACCCTTCTGCCAGGTAGTCACTGTGATCCATAACTACAGTGGTGGAACCTTTATCAGCAGGGAGGATGATTATGCCAGGATTAGTTTTAAGGTTTTGGATGGCTCTTCTTTCTTCTGCTGAAAGGTTTGAGTTCTTGGGAAGGGACTTGGGAAAGGATGGTGAGGACAAGTTGGAGGTGAGAAACTCTTGGAGGGTAACCAGAGTGTGGTTAGGTGGGAGTGCAGGGGGATCTTTGTTGGATGGTGGTATGAATTGGGACAGGCAGGGTTCAATATTGGGATTAGGTAGATTGCGGTCAGAAGGATTGGTGGCAAAGTAGTGTTTCCATCGTAGGGATCGGGAAAAGGAGAGTAGGTCTTTGACAAGAGCAACATGATTAAACTGGGGTGTAGGACTAAAGGTAAGACCTTTGCATAGAACGGAAACTTCAGTGGGGTTTAGGTTTTTTGTGGATAGGTTGACCACAGTGTTCTGGGGTTGTTTTGGTATTGGATGTTGTGGAGTGGTGGTAGGGAGTTTGGAGGGATGAGGTAGGTTCAAGAGGTCAGCTAAGCATGGTCTGGGACCTATGAGCGGCTCACGAGGAGGAACACTGTGGTTCGGATAGGGATTGGATATGGGTGCTCCAAGGCGGCAATATGATGTCAGCAGGCTGGATAGTTTGTGGAGGTGGTGTTTGGAATGCTCCTCCAGTTGCTGGAGAGCAAAGGATTCGATCTGGGAGATGGGATGTAGATAGTTTTGGTTACACAATAGTAATATCTTACGGAGGGAGAGAAGGTAGCTAAGGGATTTATGAGCCATGGAGAGGTGATTTTGTAGGAATAGGTTCGTGAGGGATAAGGATTGGTGGAATCTGAAAAGGTGCAGGTCATTGTGGAAGGAGGGGTGGGATCCAGGCAATGGAATTTTTAAGGTTAGACCGTTGGGAGGGATACCATGACTTAGACAGCATTTTAGGAATAGGATGTGGGATTGGGTTTTGGCCAGGGAAAGGGATACTTTCCTGAACTGGTACAGGTAGAAGGAGCAGGGGTCCATTGGGACAGGGATGGTGCCGGGAAAGTGGAAAGTGAGGAATGATGGGAGAGACAGTGGATTATGATGAACCTGGGAAGAGGTTCCTCAACACGCAAAATACGCACCAGACACGCAGAAGTTCGTAAATTCGCGCACACAACTACACAGATACACACCCAAGCACGCAGATTCACACCCAAGCGCACTAAATGACAAAAAAAAAAAAAAAAATGCAAAATTGCGAATAAAATCATGCACCAGAACGCAATATCACGCACTAAAACGGGAGATCTCACACAGGAGCAAGCAGCCCACCGCAAAAATGCGTACAAAAATCCAAACAACGCGTAAGTACGGAAATTCGTGGAAGAAAGACTGTAATGGAGCTTCTAGAACAGAAACCTCAAGACACAGGAACGTAAATTTACGTAATTCTAATATAAGTGGCTGGGGATAAAAGATTACATGTACATATCTGTGGGCGGGCCCGTTAGTTCAAACGAAAGTGGTTCTGGCATAGTTGGGTCGTAATAAATAACTAAGGTGATAAAAAATATAAAATAAATGTATATACAGTTGACCAAAACTACGAGAAAATACACGAGGGAAAGTAAGGAAAAGTGTATTAGAATAACTGGAAGGGGGAAGAATAAGCTGCATCAACAATGGGCGTGGTTATAAAGCTCTCTGTTGAAAGCTGGCGGGATTGTTGGCTGGGAAGTCGGAATGTGACAGTAACAAAGGATTGAGAAGAAGGAAAATAGGAAAATACAAGAATGAAGGAAATATTGATAGAGGGATGTTATAGAAAGTAGTAACAAAGGAGAAGGTTATGGGATGGAAGGAAGACCGTTAGGCAAAATATCATAATGGAAAGTCCAGGTTGGAATAAATAATATAGTGAGGACAGTTTACTACTCACCGCAAAGACGTGGCGACGAGCTGCAACAGGCACATACAAAAGACACACACATACAACACATTCAGCTATCGGCCATGGCCTTCTTCAGAAATAGAGCACTCACGCAATCACACAGGCACACAACACAGTCATACAACCATCACCTCCGACTGCCACACTTCGAATCACGCTCTGCAGCGAATCGGGGACGGGAGGGGGAGGAGGGGGAGGGGATAGAAAGGTTACGTCACGGTGGTGGGGATGGGTTAGATGGGAATAACGAGATGCAGCTTAGGAATGGAGTGGGGAGGCGGGTGAGGGGAGAAAATAAAGTAAAATAAAATAAAATAAAGTAAAATAATTCATGTACACTGCAAGTGCACAAGACCACATACACACATACACATGCACGCACACACACACACACACACACACACACACACACACACATACATATACACACACACGATCACACATTCACACACCACTCAAATCAGGCGAGGTTTGGGATAAAGAGGTAGGAACTGTAAGGTATGGAAAATATATATATATATATATATATAGGGAAGTTATCGTAGGTTGAGGCCTGGTTGATTTCGGGATCGGAGAATGTATTGTAGGGATATCTCCCATCTGTGCAATTCAGAAAAGCTGGTGGTGGATGATAATCCTGGACGCCCTATTGTGGCTGGTCACTGTGCGCCTACCGAACGAATTTCAGCCCTAGTTGACCATCACCTCCAACCTATTGTTCAAAATCTACCTTCCCACATCAAGGATACCAACCACTTCCTTCACCGACTCTCCACCATTCCCACCCCTTTGCCTCCTGGATCTTTACTTGTCACAGTGGATGCCACCTCCCTATACACCAACATCCCACATGCCCATGGCCTTGCCGCTCTGGAACACTACCTCTCCCAACGTCCCTCTGAACCCAAGCCTGATACCTCATTCCTCATAACCCTTACCAATTTCATCCTACTTAACAACTACTTTTCCTTTGAGGGGAAAGTTTACCATCAAATCCAAGGCACAGCCATGGGCACCCGCATGGCACCCTCCTATGCCAACCTGTTCATGGGCCGTCTGGAGGAATCCTTCCTAGCATCCCAAAACCTCAAGCCTCTGGCCTGGTTCCGGTTCATTGATGATATTTTCATGATCTGGACTCACGGCCAGAACACCCTATCCTCCTTTCTTCAGAACCTCAATTCCTTCTCTCCCATCCACTTCACCTAGTCCGCAAACAAATCTCCCGTGCCATATCCTCACACACCCCAAATCCTCTTCCTAACACTAGTAACCATACACAAAAGAGCGCTCCCCTTGTCACCCAGTACTACCCTGGTCTCGAACAACTAAATTCCATCCTTTGCCAAGGTTTTGATTTTCTATCCTCATGCCCTGAAATGAGAGACATCCTGCCCAAGATCCTTCCCACCCCTCCTAAAGTGGTGTTCCGTCGCCCTCCCAACCTTCACAACATCCTAGTTCATCCTTATGCCACCCCGAAACCCAGCTCACTGCCACAGGGATCATATCCTTGTGGAAGACCCCGCTGCAAGACCTGTCCAATCCACCCACCCAGCACTTCCTATTCCAGTCCTGTCACAGGCTTATCCTACCCTATCACAGGCCGGGCCACTTGTGAAAGCAGCCACGTAATTTACCAACTGTGCTGCAAGCACTGTACAGCTTTCTATATTGGCATGACCACCAACCAGCTGTCCATTAGGATGAATGGCCGCCGCCAAACTGTGGCCAAAAACAAGGTGGACCACCCTGTGGCACAGCATGCAGTGGAGCACATGCTTGATTTCAATGGCTGCTTCACAACCCGGGCCATCTGGATCCTCCCATCCACCACCAGCTTTTCTGAACTGCACAGATGTGAGTTATCCCTACAATACATTCTCCGATCCCGAAATCAACCAGGCCTCAACCTATGATAACTTCCCTATATATATATATATATATATATATATATATATATATATATATATTATAGAAGGAGACCTTCCAGGTAGGAAAATGGTTTAAAATAAAGATTTTTGACTTACCTAAAGTACAGGCTGGTCGATAGGAACACTAAACACACACAAAAACACACAACCATTCGAGCTTTCGCCACCAGTGGTGGCTTCTTCAGGAAAAAGAGGGAGGAAGGAGAGGAGAAAGGGAAGGATACGGGTTTTAAGGAAGTGGAAAAGGAGCCATTCCAATCCCAGGAGTGGAAGGACTTACCTTAGGGGACAAAAAGGAAGGTAAACAAATACACACACACTCACACATATCCACATCCAAACACACTTAGGCAGACATTTGTAGAAACCAAAGAAGTTGGACAGAGATGCCACTTCAGGCAGAGGCTCTGTCCACAGAACCGAGGCAAAGATGTTAAAGTGGCGGGTGGGAATTAGAATTTAGCGGAGGTTGAGACCAGGCGGGCAACGGGAAGAGAGAATGTGTTGAAGGGCAAGTTCCCATCTCCGGAGTTCTGAAAGATTGGTGTTGGTGGGAAGTATCCAGATAACCCGGACGGTGTAACACTGTGCCAAGATGTGCTGGCCGTGCACCAAGGCATGTTTAGCCACAGGGTGATCCTCATTACCAACAAACACTGTCTGCCTGTGACCGTTCATGCGAATGGACAGTTTGTTGCTGGTCATTCCCACATAGAACGCTTCACAGTGCAGGCATGTCAGTTGGTAAATCACGTGGGTACTATCGCAAGTGGCTCTGCCCTTGATCGTGTACACCCTCCGGGTTACGGGACTGGAGTAAGTGGTGGTGGAAGGGTGCATAGGGCAGGTTTTACAACGGGGGCGGTTACAAGGGTAGGAGCCAGAGGGTAGGGAAGGTGGTTTGGGGATTTCATATGGATGGACTAGGAGGTTACGGAGGTTAGGTGGGCGGCGGAAAGACACTCTTGGTGGAGTGGGAAGGATGTCATGAAGGATGGATCTCATTTCGGGGCAGGATTTAAGGAAGTCGTATCCTTGCTGGAGAGCCACATTCAGAGTCCGCTCCAGTCCCGGAAAGTATCCGGTGACAAGAGGGGCACTTCTGGGGTTCTTCTGTGGAAGGTTCTGAATTTGGGGGGATGAGGAAGTGGCTCTGGAAATTTGTTTCTGTACCAGATCAGGAGGATAGCCGCGGGATGTGAAAGCTGATATTAGGTTGTTGGTGTACTGGTTCAGGGATTCGGGACTGGAGCAGACTCGTTTGCCACGAAGACCTAAGCTGTAGGG
The DNA here is from genome assembly GCA_026315105.1 of Locusta migratoria. Taxonomy (NCBI): domain Eukaryota; kingdom Metazoa; phylum Arthropoda; class Insecta; order Orthoptera; family Acrididae; genus Locusta; species Locusta migratoria. The sequence continues at coordinate 31,187,572 of CM048745.1, forward strand.
AAGGGAACGTTTGATGTGGAATGGATGGCAGCTGTCATAGTGTAGGTACTGTTGTTTGTTGGTTGGTTTGATGTGGACGGATGTGTGAAGTTGGCCGTTGGACAGATGGAGGTCGACATCAAGGAAAGTGGCATGGGATTTGGAATAGGACCAGGTGAATTTGATGGGACCAAAGGAGTTGAGGTTGAAGAGGAAATTCTGGAGTTCTTCTTCACTGTGAGTCCAAATCATAAAGATGTCGTCAATGAATCTATACCAAACTTTGGGTTGACAGGCTTGGGTGTCCAGGAAGGCTTCCTCTAAGCGTCCCATAAATAAGTTGGCGTACGAGGGGGCCATCCTGGTTCCCATGGCTGTTCCCTTTAGTTGTTGGTATGTTTGGCCCTCAAAAGTGAAGAAGTTGTGGGTTAGGATGAAGCTGGCTAGGGTATTTAGGAAAGAGGTTTTAGGTAGGGAATTGGGTGGTCGGCGTGAAAGGAAATACTCCATCGCAGCAAGGCCCTGGGCATGTGGGATGTTTGTGTACAAGGAAGTGGCATCAATGGTTACAAGGATGGTATCTGGAGGTAACTGGCTAGGCAAGGATTTCAGGCGATCGAGGAAGTGGTTGGTATCTTTGATGAAGGATGGGAGACTGTACATGATGGGTTGAAGGTGTTGGTCTATGTAGGCAGAGATTCGTTCAGTAGGGGCTTGGTAACCGGCCACAATGGGGCGGCCGGGATGATTGGGTTTGTGGATCTTGGGGAGTAGGTAGAAGGTGGGGGTGCGGGGTGTCGGTGGGGTCATGAGGTTAATGGAGTTAGGTGAAAGGTTTTGTAGGGGGCCTAAGGTTTTGAGGATTCCTTGAAGCTCTGCCTGGACATCAGGGATAGGATTGTGTTGACAAACTTTGTAGGTAGTATTGTCTGAAAGCTGACGCAGTCCCTCAGCCACATACTCCCGCCGATCAAGTACCACGGTTGTGGATCCCTTGTCGGCTGGGAGAATGACGATGGAACGGTCAGCTTTCAGATCACGGATGGCTCGGGATTCAGCTGTAGTAATGTTGGGAGTAGGATTAAGGTTTTTTGGGAAAGACTGAGAGGCAAGGTTGGAAGTAAGGAATTCCTGGAAGGTTTGAAGAGGGTGATTTTGAGGAAGAGCGGGTGGGTCTAGCTGTGATGGAGGACGGAACTGTTCCAGGCAAGGTTCTATTTGAGTCATGTCTTGTGGAGTTGGATCATTAGGAGTAGGGTTAGTTTTCTTCGTGGCAAAGTGATATCTCCAGCAGAGGCTACGAGTATAGGATAGTAAATCTTTGACAAGGGCTGTTTGGTTGAATTTGGGAGTAGGGCTAAAGGTGAGGCCTTTGGATAGGACAGAGGTTTCAGTTTGGGAGAGCGGTTTAGAGGAGAGGTTAACTACTGAATTGGGATGTTGTGGTTCCGGATTGTGTGCAGTAGGATTTAAAGGTTTGGGGGGGAGTGGAGCTGGAAGTGGGAGATTGAGTAGATGGGAGAGACTGGGTTTCTGTGCAATAAGAGGAGCTTGAGGTTTACTGGAGTGGTTGTTGAGGGAGTGTGTGTTGAGGGAGAGTGTATTGCCTTTCCGGAGGTGGGTGACAAGGAGTTGGGATAGTTTTTTGAGGTGGAGGGTGGCATGTTGTTCTAATTTCCGGTTGGCCTGTAGGAGGATGTTCTGAACTGTGGGTGTGGATGCGGAAGAGGAAAGGTTGAGGATTTTGATTAGGGATAGGAGTTGACAGGTGTGTTCATTGGCGGAGTTGATGTATAGGTTAAGGATTAGGCGGGTGAGGGCTGTGGATTGTTCTGTTTGGAATTGGTGTAGGGCTTGATGAAAGGATGGGTTACAGCCGGAGATGGGAACTTTTATTGTGAGGCCCTTGGGGGTTATGCCAAATGTTAGACATGCCTGAATAAACAAAATGTGGGACCGTAATCTGGCGAGGATGAAAGCATGCTTGCGGAGGGAATGTATGTAAAACTTGATGGGGTCCAGGTAGGGTAACATAATGTATGGAATGGAAAAGTGAGAACTATGCGTTGAATAAATGACTTCAAAGTATTTAGAAAGGAAAGAAAAATTTTTGAAGGTGGATAGATAGCGAAAGGATTCAGCAAAGAAAATAGAAATCTATAAAGTTGTTCAAGAGAGTTGTTGAAGTTGAACCTGGTGGAAACTGAGGTCAACTACAGTTGGTTAACAACGTAATGCACAATAGTTTGGTGGTTGTATTGGCGTCCAAAACAAGTTACAGGGAGGAGAAAATCAAAGGAAAGCGTATTATAATGACTGATTAGTAGTGGCAGATTACGACTATGAGGTAGACAATAATCTGAGGAAGGAATAATAGGGTTGAAACGTATGAAAGTTACTGAAAAATGAACGGGAATGTCGGAAGAATGAACGGAAATGTGGAAAAATGGGGTTCGGCAGTAATAATAATAAGCTGGCGAAGGAATAATAGGGTTAAAACGTTATTGAAAAATGAACGGGAATGTCGGAAAAATGAACGGAAATGTGAAAAAACGGGAATCGGAAATAATAATAATCTGACGAAGGAATAATGGGATTAAAACGGATAGAAAGTTATTGAAAAATGAACGGGAATGTCGGAAGAATGAACGGAAATGTGGAAAACGGAAATCGGAAGTAATAGTAATAATAAGTTGACGAAAGAATAATTGGGTTAAAACGTATAGAAAGTTTAGAAAAATGATCGCGAATGTCGGAAGAATGAATGGAAATGTGGAAAAACGAGAATCGGAAATAATCGCGAAGTTTCTAGGAAAAGCCGAAAATGGTTATTATAGGTTATTGTAAAATGAAGTTGTGAAATAGTATTACCACAGTAAATGTGGATAACGGGTAGATATTATACAGGAGATGCAGTGATGAAAGCGGTAAATAACAAAAAATAAAAAATAATAAATAAAATAATAATGATGAAAAGCGTACACGAAAAGTCGTTAGTCGTATTATTAGTGAAGGTTCAGAAGTCAATAGTGATTGTTGTATGTGGCTAATTTGACCAGGAGAAAAATGAACTTTAATGAGAGCGAATGAGAGCGAAATGAACTTAAATGAGAGCGAATATAGGGTGAGAATATAATGTAAAATTAAAAACAGAAGGAGAAAGTAAGAGGACAGAAAAGATTTCGAAAGGCAACAGAGCAATAATGAACGTAAGTAATTGTTAGGTTCAAAAGGATGAAACTAATATTATAGAAGGAGACCTTCCAGGTAGGAAAATGGTTTAAAATAAAGATTTTTGACTTACCTAAAGTACAGGCTGGTCGATAGGAACACTAAACACACACAAAAACACACAACCATTCGAGCTTTCGCCACCAGTGGTGGCTTCTTCAGGAAAAAGAGGGAGGAAGGAGAGGAGAAAGGGAAGGATACGGGTTTTAAGGAAGTGGAAAAGGAGCCATTCCAATCCCAGGAGTGGAAGGACTTACCTTAGGGGACAAAAAGGAAGGTAAACAAATACACACACACTCACACATATCCACATCCAAACACACTTAGGCAGACATTTGTAGAAACCAAAGAAGTTGGACAGAGATGCCACTTCAGGCAGAGGCTCTGTCCACAGAACCGAGGCAAAGATGTTAAAGTGGCGGGTGGGAATTAGAATTTAGCGGAGGTTGAGACCAGGCGGGCAACGGGAAGAGAGAATGTGTTGAAGGGCAAGTTCCCATCTCCGGAGTTCTGAAAGATTGGTGTTGGTGGGAAGTATCCAGATAACCCGGACGGTGTAACACTGTGCCAAGATGTGCTGGCCGTGCACCAAGGCATGTTTAGCCACAGGGTGATCCTCATTACCAACAAACACTGTCTGCCTGTGACCGTTCATGCGAATGGACAGTTTGTTGCTGGTCATTCCCACATAGAACGCTTCACAGTGCAGGCATGTCAGTTGGTAAATCACGTGGGTACTATCGCAAGTGGCTCTGCCCTTGATCGTGTACACCCTCCGGGTTACGGGACTGGAGTAAGTGGTGGTGGAAGGGTGCATAGGGCAGGTTTTACAACGGGGGCGGTTACAAGGGTAGGAGCCAGAGGGTAGGGAAGGTGGTTTGGGGATTTCATATGGATGGACTAGGAGGTTACGGAGGTTAGGTGGGCGGCGGAAAGACACTCTTGGTGGAGTGGGAAGGATGTCATGAAGGATGGATCTCATTTCGGGGCAGGATTTAAGGAAGTCGTATCCTTGCTGGAGAGCCACATTCAGAGTCCGCTCCAGTCCCGGAAAGTATCCGGTGACAAGAGGGGCACTTCTGGGGTTCTTCTGTGGAAGGTTCTGAATTTGGGGGGATGAGGAAGTGGCTCTGGAAATTTGTTTCTGTACCAGATCAGGGGATAGCCGCGGGATGTGAAAGCTGATATTAGGTTGTTGGTGTACTGGTTCAGGGATTCGGGACTGGAGCAGACTCGTTTGCCACGAAGACCTAAGCTGTAGGGAAGGGAACGTTTGATGTGGAATGGATGGCAGCTGTCATAGTGTAGGTACTGTTGTTTGTTGGTTGGTTTGATGTGGACGGATGTGTGAAGTTGGCCGTTGGACAGATGGAGGTCGACATCAAGGAAAGTGGCATGGGATTTGGAATAGGACCAGGTGAATTTGATGGGACCAAAGGAGTTGAGGTTGAAGAGGAAATTCTGGAGTTCTTCTTCACTGTGAGTCCAAATCATAAAGATGTCGTCAATGAATCTATACCAAACTTTGGGTTGACAGGCTTGGGTGTCCAGGAAGGCTTCCTCTAAGCGTCCCATAAATAAGTTGGCGTACGAGGGGGCCATCCTGGTTCCCATGGCTGTTCCCTTTAGTTGTTGGTATGTTTGGCCCTCAAAAGTGAAGAAGTTGTGGGTTAGGATGAAGCTGGCTAGGGTATTTAGGAAAGAGGTTTTAGGTAGGGAATTGGGTGGTCGGCGTGAAAGGAAATACTCCATCGCAGCAAGGCCCTGGGCATGTGGGATGTTTGTGTACAAGGAAGTGGCATCAATGGTTACAAGGATGGTATCTGGAGGTAACTGGCTAGGCAAGGATTTCAGGCGATCGAGGAAGTGGTTGGTATCTTTGATGAAGGATGGGAGACTGTACATGATGGGTTGAAGGTGTTGGTCTATGTAGGCAGAGATTCGTTCAGTAGGGGCTTGGTAACCGGCCACAATGGGGCGGCCGGGATGATTGGGTTTGTGGATCTTGGGGAGTAGGTAGAAGGTGGGGGTGCGGGGTGTCGGTGGGGTCATGAGGTTAATGGAGTTAGGTGAAAGGTTTTGTAGGGGGCCTAAGGTTTTGAGGATTCCTTGAAGCTCTGCCTGGACATCAGGGATAGGATTGTGTTGACAAACTTTGTAGGTAGTATTGTCTGAAAGCTGACGCAGTCCCTCAGCCACATACTCCCGCCGATCAAGTACCACGGTTGTGGATCCCTTGTCGGCTGGGAGAATGACGATGGAACGGTCAGCTTTCAGATCACGGATGGCTCGGGATTCAGCTGTAGTAATGTTGGGAGTAGGATTAAGGTTTTTTAGGAAAGACTGAGAGGCAAGGTTGGAAGTAAGGAATTCCTGGAAGGTTTGAAGAGGGTGATTTTGAGGAAGAGCGGGTGGGTCTAGCTGTGATGGAGGACGGAACTGTTCCAGGCAAGGTTCTATTTGAGTCATGTCTTGTGGAGTTGGATCATTAGGAGTAGGGTTAGTTTTCTTCGTGGCAAAGTGATATCTCCAGCAGAGGCTACGAGTATAGGATAGTAAATCTTTGACAAGGGCTGTTTGGTTGAATTTGGGAGTAGGGCTAAAGGTGAGGCCTTTGGATAGGACAGAGGTTTCAGTTTGGGAGAGCGGTTTAGAGGAGAGGTTAACTACTGAATTGGGATGTTGTGGTTCCGGATTGTGTGCAGTAGGATTTAAAGGTTTGGGGGGGAGTGGAGCTGGAAGTGGGAGATTGAGTAGATGGGAGAGACTGGGTTTCTGTGCAATAAGAGGAGCTTGAGGTTTACTGGAGTGGTTGTTGAGGGAGTGTGTGTTGAGGGAGAGTGTATTGCCTTTCCGGAGGTGGGTGACAAGGAGTTGGGATAGTTTTTTGAGGTGGAGGGTGGCATGTTGTTCTAATTTCCGGTTGGCCTGTAGGAGGATGTTCTGAACTGTGGGTGTGGATGCGGAAGAGGAAAGGTTGAGGATTTTGATTAGGGATAGGAGTTGACAGGTGTGTTCATTGGCGGAGTTGATGTATAGGTTAAGGATTAGGCGGGTGAGGGCTGTGGATTGTTCTGTTTGGAATTGGTGTAGGGCTTGATGAAAGGATGGGTTACAGCCGGAGATGGGAACTTTTATTGTGAGGCCCTTGGGGGTTATGCCAAATGTTAGACATGCCTGAATAAACAAAATGTGGGACCGTAATCTGGCGAGGATGAAAGCATGCTTGCGGAGGGAATGTATGTAAAACTTGATGGGGTCCAGGTAGGGTAACATAATGTATGGAATGGAAAAGTGAGAACTATGCGTTGAATAAATGACTTCAAAGTATTTAGAAAGGAAAGAAAAATTTTTGAAGGTGGATAGATAGCGAAAGGATTCAGCAAAGAAAATAGAAATCTATAAAGTTGTTCAAGAGAGTTGTTGAAGTTGAACCTGGTGGAAACTGAGGTCAACTACAGTTGGTTAACAACGTAATGCACAATAGTTTGGTGGTTGTATTGGCGTCCAAAACAAGTTACAGGGAGGAGAAAATCAAAGGAAAGCGTATTATAATGACTGATTAGTAGTGGCAGATTACGACTATGAGGTAGACAATAATCTGAGGAAGGAATAATAGGGTTAAAAACGTATGAAAGTTACTGAAAAATGAACGGGAATGTCGGAAGAATGAACGGAAATGTGGAAAAATGGGGTTCGGCAATAATAATAATAAGCTGGCGAAGGAATAATAGGGTTAAAACGTTATTGAAAAATGAACGGGAATGTCGGAAAAATGAACGGAAATGTGAAAAAACGGGAATCGGAAATAATAATAATCTGACGAAGGAATAATGGGATTAAAACGGATAGAAAGTTATTGAAAAATGAACGGGAATGTCGGAAGAATGAACGGAAATGTGGAAAACGGAAATCGGAAGTAATAGTAATAATAAGTTGACGAAAGAATAATTGGGTTAAAACGTATAGAAAGTTTAGAAAAATGATCGCGAATGTCGGAAGAATGAATGGAAATGTGGAAAAACGAGAATCGGAAATAATCGCGAAGTTTCTAGGAAAAGCCGAAAATGGTTATTATAGGTTATTGTAAAATGAAGTTGTGAAATAGTATTACCACAGTAAATGTGGATAACGGGTAGATATTATACAGGAGATGCAGTGATGAAAGCGGTAAATAACAAAAAATAAAAAATAATAAATAAAATAATAATGATGAAAAGCGTACACGAAAAGTCGTTAGTCGTATTATTAGTGAAGGTTCAGAAGTCAATAGTGATTGTTGTATGTGGCTAATTTGACCAGGAGAAAAATGAACTTTAATGAGAGCGAATGAGAGCGAAATGAACTTAAATGAGAGCGAATATAGGGTGAGAATATAATGTAAAATTAAAAACAGAAGGAGAAAGTAAGAGGACAGAAAAGATTTCGAAAGGCAACAGAGCAATAATGAACGTAAGTAATTGTTAGGTTCAAAAGGATGAAACTAATATTATAGAAGGAGACCTTCCAGGTAGGAAAATGGTTTAAAATAAAGATTTTTGACTTACCTAAAGTACAGGCTGGTCGATAGGAACACTAAACACACACAAAAACACACAACCATTCGAGCTTTCGCCACCAGTGGTGGCTTCTTCAGGAAAAAGAGGGAGGAAGGAGAGGAGAAAGGGAAGGATACGGGTTTTAAGGAAGTGGAAAAGGAGCCATTCCAATCCCAGGAGTGGAAGGACTTACCTTAGGGGACAAAAAGGAAGGTAAACAAATACACACACACTCACACATATCCACATCCAAACACACTTAGGCAGACATTTGTAGAAACCAAAGAAGTTGGACAGAGATGCCACTTCAGGCAGAGGCTCTGTCCACAGAACCGAGGCAAAGATGTTAAAGTGGCGGGTGGGAATTAGAATTTAGCGGAGGTTGAGACCAGGCGGGCAACGGGAAGAGAGAATGTGTTGAAGGGCAAGTTCCCATCTCCGGAGTTCTGAAAGATTGGTGTTGGTGGGAAGTATCCAGATAACCCGGACGGTGTAACACTGTGCCAAGATGTGCTGGCCGTGCACCAAGGCATGTTTAGCCACAGGGTGATCCTCATTACCAACAAACACTGTCTGCCTGTGACCGTTCATGCGAATGGACAGTTTGTTGCTGGTCATTCCCACATAGAACGCTTCACAGTGCAGGCATGTCAGTTGGTAAATCACGTGGGTACTATCGCAAGTGGCTCTGCCCTTGATCGTGTACACCCTCCGGGTTACGGGACTGGAGTAAGTGGTGGTGGAAGGGTGCATAGGGCAGGTTTTACAACGGGGGCGGTTACAAGGGTAGGAGCCAGAGGGTAGGGAAGGTGGTTTGGGGATTTCATATGGATGGACTAGGAGGTTACGGAGGTTAGGTGGGCGGCGGAAAGACACTCTTGGTGGAGTGGGAAGGATGTCATGAAGGATGGATCTCATTTCGGGGCAGGATTTAAGGAAGTCGTATCCTTGCTGGAGAGCCACATTCAGAGTCCGCTCCAGTCCCGGAAAGTATCCGGTGACAAGAGGGGCACTTCTGGGGTTCTTCTGTGGAAGGTTCTGAATTTGGGGGGATGAGGAAGTGGCTCTGGAAATTTGTTTCTGATTTCTATTTTCTTTGCTGAATCCTTTCGCTATCTATCCACCTTCAAAAATTTTTCTTTCCTTTCTAAATACTTTGAAGTCATTTATTCAACGCATAGTTCTCACTTTTCCATTCCATACATTATGTTACCCTACCTGGACCCCATCAAGTTTTACATACATTCCCTCCGCAAGCATGCTTTCATCCTCGCCAGATTACGGTCCCACATTTTGTTTATTCAGGCATGTCTAACATTTGGCATAACCCCCAAGGGCCTCACAATAAAAGTTCCCATCTCCGGCTGTAACCCATCCTTTCATCAAGCCCTACACCAATTCCAAACAGAACAATCCACAGCCCTCACCCGCCTAATCCTTAACCTATACATCAACTCCGCCAATGAACACACCTGTCAACTCCTATCCCTAATCAAAATCCTCAACCTTTCCTCTTCCGCATCCACACCCACAGTTCAGAACATCCTCCTACAGGCCAACCGGAAATTAGAACAACATGCCACCCTCCACCTCAAAAAACTATCCCAACTCCTTGTCACCCACCTCCGGAAAGGCAATACACTCTCCCTCAACACACACTCCCTCAACAACCACTCCAGTAAACCTCAAGCTCCTCTTATTGCACAGAAACCCAGTCTCTCCCATCTACTCAATCTCCCACTTCCAGCTCCACTCCCCCCCAAACCTTTAAATCCTACTGCACACAATCCGGAACCACAACATCCCAATTCAGTAGTTAACCTCTCCTCTAAACCGCTCTCCCAAACTGAAACCTCTGTCCTATCCAAAGGCCTCACCTTTAGCCCTACTCCCAAATTCAACCAAACAGCCCTTGTCAAAGATTTACTATCCTATACTCGTAGCCTCTGCTGGAGATATCACTTTGCCACGAAGAAAACTAACCCTACTCCTAATGATCCAACTCCACAAGACATGACTCAAATAGAACCTTGCCTGGAACAGTTCCGTCCTCCATCACAGCTAGACCCACCCGCTCTTCCTCAAAATCACCCTCTTCAAACCTTCCAGGAATTCCTTACTTCCAACCTTGCCTCTCAGTCTTTCCTAAAAAACCTTAATCCTACTCCCAACATTACTACAGCTGAATCCCGAGCCATCCGTGATCTGAAAGCTGACCGTTCCATCGTCATTCTCCCAGCCGACAAGGGATCCACAACCGTGGTACTTGATCGGCGGGAGTATGTGGCTGAGGGACTGCGTCAGCTTTCAGACAATACTACCTACAAAGTTTGTCAACACAATCCTATCCCTGATGTCCAGGCAGAGCTTCAAGGAATCCTCAAAACCTTAGGCCCCCTACAAAACCTTTCACCTAACTCCATTAACCTCATGACCCCACCGACACCCCGCACCCCCACCTTCTACCTACTCCCCAAGATCCACAAACCCAATCATCCCGGCCGCCCCATTGTGGCCGGTTACCAAGCCCCTACTGAACGAATCTCTGCCTACATAGACCAACACCTTCAACCCATCATGTACAGTCTCCCATCCTTCATCAAAGATACCAACCACTTCCTCGATCGCCTGAAATCCTTGCCTAGCCAGTTACCTCCAGATACCATCCTTGTAACCATTGATGCCACTTCCTTGTACACAAACATCCCACATGCCCAGGGCCTTGCTGCGATGGAGTATTTCCTTTCACGCCGACCACCCAATTCCCTACCTAAAACCTCTTTCCTAAATACCCTAGCCAGCTTCATCCTAACCCACAACTTCTTCACTTTTGAGGGCCAAACATACCAACAACTAAAGGGAACAGCCATGGGAACCAGGATGGCCCCCTCGTACGCCAACTTATTTATGGGACGCTTAGAGGAAGCCTTCCTGGACACCCAAGCCTGTCAACCCAAAGTTTGGTATAGATTCATTGACGACATCTTTATGATTTGGACTCACAGTGAAGAAGAACTCCAGAATTTCCTCTTCAACCTCAACTCCTTTGGTCCCATCAAATTCACCTGGTCCTATTCCAAATCCCATGCCACTTTCCTTGATGTCGACCTCCATCTGTCCAACGGCCAACTTCACACATCCGTCCACATCAAACCAACCAACAAACAACAGTACCTACACTATGACAGCTGCCATCCATTCCACATCAAACGTTCCCTTCCCTACAGCTTAGGTCTTCGTGGCAAACGAGTCTGCTCCAGTCCCGAATCCCTGAACCAGTACACCAACAACCTAATATCAGCTTTCACATCCCGCGGCTATCCCCTGATCTGGTACAGAAACAAATTTCCAGAGCCACTTCCTCATCCCCCCAAATTCAGAACCTTCCACAGAAGAACCCCAGAAGTGCCCCTCTTGTCACCGGATACTTTCCGGGACTGGAGCGGACTCTGAATGTGGCTCTCCAGCAAGGATACGACTTCCTTAAATCCTGCCCCGAAATGAGATCCATCCTTCATGACATCCTTCCCACTCCACCAAGAGTGTCTTTCCGCCGCCCACCTAACCTCCGTAACCTCCTAGTCCATCCATATGAAATCCCCAAACCACCTTCCCTACCCTCTGGCTCCTACCCTTGTAACCGCCCCCGTTGTAAAACCTGCCCTATGCACCCTTCCACCACCACTTACTCCAGTCCCGTAACCCGGAGGGTGTACACGATCAAGGGCAGAGCCACTTGCGATAGTACCCACGTGATTTACCAACTGACATGCCTGCACTGTGAAGCGTTCTATGTGGGAATGACCAGCAACAAACTGTCCATTCGCATGAACGGTCACAGGCAGACAGTGTTTGTTGGTAATGAGGATCACCCTGTGGCTAAACATGCCTTGGTGCACGGCCAGCACATCTTGGCACAGTGTTACACCGTCCGGGTTATCTGGATACTTCCCACCAACACCAATCTTTCAGAACTCCGGAGATGGGAACTTGCCCTTCAACACATTCTCTCTTCCCGTTGCCCGCCTGGTCTCAACCTCCGCTAAATTCTAATTCCCACCCGCCACTTTAACATCTTTGCCTCGGTTCTGTGGACAGAGCCTCTGCCTGAAGTGGCATCTCTGTCCAACTTCTTTGGTTTCTACAAATGTCTGCCTAAGTGTGTTTGGATGTGGATATGTGTGAGTGTGTGTGTATTTGTTTACCTTCCTTTTTGTCCCCTAAGGTAAGTCCTTCCACTCCTGGGATTGGAATGGCTCCTTTTCCACTTCCTTAAAACCCGTATCCTTCCCTTTCTCCTCTCCTTCCTCCCTCTTTTTCCTGAAGAAGCCACCACTGGTGGCGAAAGCTCGAATGGTTGTGTGTTTTTGTGTGTGTTTAGTGTTCCTATCGACCAGCCTGTACTTTAGGTAAGTCAAAAATCTTTATTTTAAACCATTTTCCTACCTGGAAGGTCTCCTTCTATAATATTAGTTTCATCCTTTTGAACCTAACAATTACTTACGTTCATTATTGCTCTGTTGCCTTTCGAAATCTTTTCTGTCCTCTTACTTTCTCCTTCTGTTTTTAATTTTACATTATATTCTCACCCTATATTCGCTCTCATTTAAGTTCATTTCGCTCTCATTCGCTCTCATTAAAGTTCATTTTTCTCCTGGTCAAATTAGCCACATACAACAATCACTATTGACTTCTGAACCTTCACTAATAATACGACTAACGACTTTTCGTGTACGCTTTTCATCATTATTATTTTATTTATTATTTTTTATTTTTTGTTATTTACCGCTTTCATCACTGCATCTCCTGTATAATATCTACCCGTTATCCACATTTACTGTGGTAATACTATTTCACAACTTCATTTTACAATAACCTATAATAACCATTTTCGGCTTTTCCTAGAAACTTCGCGATTATTTCCGATTCTCGTTTTTCCACATTTCCATTCATTCTTCCGACATTCGCGATCATTTTTCTAAACTTTCTATACGTTTTAACCCAATTATTCTTTCGTCAACTTATTATTACTATTACTTCCGATTTCCGTTTTCCACATTTCCGTTCATTCTTCCGACATTCCCGTTCATTTTTCAATAACTTTCTATCCGTTTTAATCCCATTATTCCTTCGTCAGATTATTATTATTTCCGATTCCCGTTTTTTCACATTTCCGTTCATTTTTCCGACATTCCCGTTCATTTTTCAATAACGTTTTAACCCTATTATTCCTTCGCCAGCTTATTATTATTATTGCCGAACCCCATTTTTCCACATTTCCGTTCATTCTTCCGACATTCCCGTTCATTTTTCAGTAACTTTCATACGTTTTTAACCCTATTATTCCTTCCTCAGATTATTGTCTACCTCATAGTCGTAATCTGCCACTACTAATCAGTCATTATAATACGCTTTCCTTTGATTTTCTCCTCCCTGTAACTTGTTTTGGACGCCAATACAACCACCAAACTATTGTGCATTACGTTGTTAACCAACTGTAGTTGACCTCAGTTTCCACCAGGTTCAACTTCAACAACTCTCTTGAACAACTTTATAGATTTCTATTTTCTTTGCTGAATCCTTTCGCTATCTATCCACCTTCAAAAATTTTTCTTTCCTTTCTAAATACTTTGAAGTCATTTATTCAACGCATAGTTCTCACTTTTCCATTCCATACATTATGTTACCCTACCTGGACCCCATCAAGTTTTACATACATTCCCTCCGCAAGCATGCTTTCATCCTCGCCAGATTACGGTCCCACATTTTGTTTATTCAGGCATGTCTAACATTTGGCATAACCCCCAAGGGCCTCACAATAAAAGTTCCCATCTCCGGCTGTAACCCATCCTTTCATCAAGCCCTACACCAATTCCAAACAGAACAATCCACAGCCCTCACCCGCCTAATCCTTAACCTATACATCAACTCCGCCAATGAACACACCTGTCAACTCCTATCCCTAATCAAAATCCTCAACCTTTCCTCTTCCGCATCCACACCCACAGTTCAGAACATCCTCCTACAGGCCAACCGGAAATTAGAACAACATGCCACCCTCCACCTCAAAAAACTATCCCAACTCCTTGTCACCCACCTCCGGAAAGGCAATACACTCTCCCTCAACACACACTCCCTCAACAACCACTCCAGTAAACCTCAAGCTCCTCTTATTGCACAGAAACCCAGTCTCTCCCATCTACTCAATCTCCCACTTCCAGCTCCACTCCCCCCCAAACCTTTAAATCCTACTGCACACAATCCGGAACCACAACATCCCAATTCAGTAGTTAACCTCTCCTCTAAACCGCTCTCCCAAACTGAAACCTCTGTCCTATCCAAAGGCCTCACCTTTAGCCCTACTCCCAAATTCAACCAAACAGCCCTTGTCAAAGATTTACTATCCTATACTCGTAGCCTCTGCTGGAGATATCACTTTGCCACGAAGAAAACTAACCCTACTCCTAATGATCCAACTCCACAAGACATGACTCAAATAGAACCTTGCCTGGAACAGTTCCGTCCTCCATCACAGCTAGACCCACCCGCTCTTCCTCAAAATCACCCTCTTCAAACCTTCCAGGAATTCCTTACTTCCAACCTTGCCTCTCAGTCTTTCCCAAAAAACCTTAATCCTACTCCCAACATTACTACAGCTGAATCCCGAGCCATCCGTGATCTGAAAGCTGACCGTTCCATCGTCATTCTCCCAGCCGACAAGGGATCCACAACCGTGGTACTTGATCGGCGGGAGTATGTGGCTGAGGGACTGCGTCAGCTTTCAGACAATACTACCTACAAAGTTTGTCAACACAATCCTATCCCTGATGTCCAGGCAGAGCTTCAAGGAATCCTCAAAACCTTAGGCCCCCTACAAAACCTTTCACCTAACTCCATTAACCTCATGACCCCACCGACACCCCGCACCCCCACCTTCTACCTACTCCCCAAGATCCACAAACCCAATCATCCCGGCCGCCCCATTGTGGCCGGTTACCAAGCCCCTACTGAACGAATCTCTGCCTACATAGACCAACACCTTCAACCCATCATGTACAGTCTCCCATCCTTCATCAAAGATACCAACCACTTCCTCGATCGCCTGAAATCCTTGCCTAGCCAGTTACCTCCAGATACCATCCTTGTAACCATTGATGCCACTTCCTTGTACACAAACATCCCACATGCCCAGGGCCTTGCTGCGATGGAGTATTTCCTTTCACGCCGACCACCCAATTCCCTACCTAAAACCTCTTTCCTAAATACCCTAGCCAGCTTCATCCTAACCCACAACTTCTTCACTTTTGAGGGCCAAACATACCAACAACTAAAGGGAACAGCCATGGGAACCAGGATGGCCCCCTCGTACGCCAACTTATTTATGGGACGCTTAGAGGAAGCCTTCCTGGACACCCAAGCCTGTCAACCCAAAGTTTGGTATAGATTCATTGACGACATCTTTATGATTTGGACTCACAGTGAAGAAGAACTCCAGAATTTCCTCTTCAACCTCAACTCCTTTGGTCCCATCAAATTCACCTGGTCCTATTCCAAATCCCATGCCACTTTCCTTGATGTCGACCTCCATCTGTCCAACGGCCAACTTCACACATCCGTCCACATCAAACCAACCAACAAACAACAGTACCTACACTATGACAGCTGCCATCCATTCCACATCAAACGTTCCCTTCCCTACAGCTTAGGTCTTCGTGGCAAACGAGTCTGCTCCAGTCCCGAATCCCTGAACCAGTACACCAACAACCTAATATCAGCTTTCACATCCCGCGGCTATCCCCTGATCTGGTACAGAAACAAATTTCCAGAGCCACTTCCTCATCCCCCCAAATTCAGAACCTTCCACAGAAGAACCCCAGAAGTGCCCCTCTTGTCACCGGATACTTTCCGGGACTGGAGCGGACTCTGAATGTGGCTCTCCAGCAAGGATACGACTTCCTTAAATCCTGCCCCGAAATGAGATCCATCCTTCATGACATCCTTCCCACTCCACCAAGAGTGTCTTTCCGCCGCCCACCTAACCTCCGTAACCTCCTAGTCCATCCATATGAAATCCCCAAACCACCTTCCCTACCCTCTGGCTCCTACCCTTGTAACCGCCCCCGTTGTAAAACCTGCCCTATGCACCCTTCCACCACCACTTACTCCAGTCCCGTAACCCGGAG
The DNA here is from genome assembly GCA_026315105.1 of Locusta migratoria. Classification (NCBI taxonomy): domain Eukaryota; kingdom Metazoa; phylum Arthropoda; class Insecta; order Orthoptera; family Acrididae; genus Locusta; species Locusta migratoria. The sequence goes on from CM048745.1 coordinate 31,203,503, forward strand.
GGTGTACACGATCAAGGGCAGAGCCACTTGCGATAGTACCCACGTGATTTACCAACTGACATGCCTGCACTGTGAAGCGTTCTATGTGGGAATGACCAGCAACAAACTGTCCATTCGCATGAACGGTCACAGGCAGACAGTGTTTGTTGGTAATGAGGATCACCCTGTGGCTAAACATGCCTTGGTGCACGGCCAGCACATCTTGGCACAGTGTTACACCGTCCGGGTTATCTGGATACTTCCCACCAACACCAATCTTTCAGAACTCCGGAGATGGGAACTTGCCCTTCAACACATTCTCTCTTCCCGTTGCCCGCCTGGTCTCAACCTCCGCTAAATTCTAATTCCCACCCGCCACTTTAACATCTTTGCCTCGGTTCTGTGGACAGAGCCTCTGCCTGAAGTGGCATCTCTGTCCAACTTCTTTGGTTTCTACAAATGTCTGCCTAAGTGTGTTTGGATGTGGATATGTGTGAGTGTGTGTGTATTTGTTTACCTTCCTTTTTGTCCCCTAAGGTAAGTCCTTCCACTCCTGGGATTGGAATGGCTCCTTTTCCACTTCCTTAAAACCCGTATCCTTCCCTTTCTCCTCTCCTTCCTCCCTCTTTTTCCTGAAGAAGCCACCACTGGTGGCGAAAGCTCGAATGGTTGTGTGTTTTTGTGTGTGTTTAGTGTTCCTATCGACCAGCCTGTACTTTAGGTAAGTCAAAAATCTTTATTTTAAACCATTTTCCTACCTGGAAGGTCTCCTTCTATAATATTAGTTTCATCCTTTTGAACCTAACAATTACTTACGTTCATTATTGCTCTGTTGCCTTTCGAAATCTTTTCTGTCCTCTTACTTTCTCCTTCTGTTTTTAATTTTACATTATATTCTCACCCTATATTCGCTCTCATTTAAGTTCATTTCGCTCTCATTCGCTCTCATTAAAGTTCATTTTTCTCCTGGTCAAATTAGCCACATACAACAATCACTATTGACTTCTGAACCTTCACTAATAATACGACTAACGACTTTTCGTGTACGCTTTTCATCATTATTATTTTATTTATTATTTTTTATTTTTTGTTATTTACCGCTTTCATCACTGCATCTCCTGTATAATATCTACCCGTTATCCACATTTACTGTGGTAATACTATTTCACAACTTCATTTTACAATAACCTATAATAACCATTTTCGGCTTTTCCTAGAAACTTCGCGATTATTTCCGATTCTCGTTTTTCCACATTTCCATTCATTCTTCCGACATTCGCGATCATTTTTCTAAACTTTCTATACGTTTTAACCCAATTATTCTTTCGTCAACTTATTATTACTATTACTTCCGATTTCCGTTTTCCACATTTCCGTTCATTCTTCCGACATTCCCGTTCATTTTTCAATAACTTTCTATCCGTTTTAATCCCATTATTCCTTCGTCAGATTATTATTATTTCCGATTCCCGTTTTTTCACATTTCCGTTCATTTTTCCGACATTCCCGTTCATTTTTCAATAACGTTTTAACCCTATTATTCCTTCGCCAGCTTATTATTATTATTGCCGAACCCCATTTTTCCACATTTCCGTTCATTCTTCCGACATTCCCGTTCATTTTTCAGTAACCCTATTATTCCTTCCTCAGATTATTGTCTACCTCATAGTCGTAATCTGCCACTACTAATCAGTCATTATAATACGCTTTCCTTTGATTTTCTCCTCCCTGTAACTTGTTTTGGACGCCAATACAACCACCAAACTATTGTGCATTACGTTGTTAACCAACTGTAGTTGACCTCAGTTTCCACCAGGTTCAACTTCAACAACTCTCTTGAACAACTTTATAGATTTCTATTTTCTTTGCTGAATCCTTTCGCTATCTATCCACCTTCAAAAATTTTTCTTTCCTTTCTAAATACTTTGAAGTCATTTATTCAACGCATAGTTCTCACTTTTCCATTCCATACATTATGTTACCCTACCTGGACCCCATCAAGTTTTACATACATTCCCTCCGCAAGCATGCTTTCATCCTCGCCAGATTACGGTCCCACATTTTGTTTATTCAGGCATGTCTAACATTTGGCATAACCCCCAAGGGCCTCACAATAAAAGTTCCCATCTCCGGCTGTAACCCATCCTTTCATCAAGCCCTACACCAATTCCAAACAGAACAATCCACAGCCCTCACCCGCCTAATCCTTAACCTATACATCAACTCCGCCAATGAACACACCTGTCAACTCCTATCCCTAATCAAAATCCTCAACCTTTCCTCTTCCGCATCCACACCCACAGTTCAGAACATCCTCCTACAGGCCAACCGGAAATTAGAACAACATGCCACCCTCCACCTCAAAAAACTATCCCAACTCCTTGTCACCCACCTCCGGAAAGGCAATACACTCTCCCTCAACACACACTCCCTCAACAACCACTCCAGTAAACCTCAAGCTCCTCTTATTGCACAGAAACCCAGTCTCTCCCATCTACTCAATCTCCCACTTCCAGCTCCACTCCCCCCCAAACCTTTAAATCCTACTGCACACAATCCGGAACCACAACATCCCAATTCAGTAGTTAACCTCTCCTCTAAACCGCTCTCCCAAACTGAAACCTCTGTCCTATCCAAAGGCCTCACCTTTAGCCCTACTCCCAAATTCAACCAAACAGCCCTTGTCAAAGATTTACTATCCTATACTCGTAGCCTCTGCTGGAGATATCACTTTGCCACGAAGAAAACTAACCCTACTCCTAATGATCCAACTCCACAAGACATGACTCAAATAGAACCTTGCCTGGAACAGTTCCGTCCTCCATCACAGCTAGACCCACCCGCTCTTCCTCAAAATCACCCTCTTCAAACCTTCCAGGAATTCCTTACTTCCAACCTTGCCTCTCAGTCTTTCCTAAAAAACCTTAATCCTACTCCCAACATTACTACAGCTGAATCCCGAGCCATCCGTGATCTGAAAGCTGACCGTTCCATCGTCATTCTCCCAGCCGACAAGGGATCCACAACCGTGGTACTTGATCGGCGGGAGTATGTGGCTGAGGGACTGCGTCAGCTTTCAGACAATACTACCTACAAAGTTTGTCAACACAATCCTATCCCTGATGTCCAGGCAGAGCTTCAAGGAATCCTCAAAACCTTAGGCCCCCTACAAAACCTTTCACCTAACTCCATTAACCTCATGACCCCACCGACACCCCGCACCCCCACCTTCTACCTACTCCCCAAGATCCACAAACCCAATCATCCCGGCCGCCCCATTGTGGCCGGTTACCAAGCCCCTACTGAACGAATCTCTGCCTACATAGACCAACACCTTCAACCCATCATGTACAGTCTCCCATCCTTCATCAAAGATACCAACCACTTCCTCGATCGCCTGAAATCCTTGCCTAGCCAGTTACCTCCAGATACCATCCTTGTAACCATTGATGCCACTTCCTTGTACACAAACATCCCACATGCCCAGGGCCTTGCTGCGATGGAGTATTTCCTTTCACGCCGACCACCCAATTCCCTACCTAAAACCTCTTTCCTAAATACCCTAGCCAGCTTCATCCTAACCCACAACTTCTTCACTTTTGAGGGCCAAACATACCAACAACTAAAGGGAACAGCCATGGGAACCAGGATGGCCCCCTCGTACGCCAACTTATTTATGGGACGCTTAGAGGAAGCCTTCCTGGACACCCAAGCCTGTCAACCCAAAGTTTGGTATAGATTCATTGACGACATCTTTATGATTTGGACTCACAGTGAAGAAGAACTCCAGAATTTCCTCTTCAACCTCAACTCCTTTGGTCCCATCAAATTCACCTGGTCCTATTCCAAATCCCATGCCACTTTCCTTGATGTCGACCTCCATCTGTCCAACGGCCAACTTCACACATCCGTCCACATCAAACCAACCAACAAACAACAGTACCTACACTATGACAGCTGCCATCCATTCCACATCAAACGTTCCCTTCCCTACAGCTTAGGTCTTCGTGGCAAACGAGTCTGCTCCAGTCCCGAATCCCTGAACCAGTACACCAACAACCTAATATCAGCTTTCACATCCCGCGGCTATCCTCCTGATCTGGTACAGAAACAAATTTCCAGAGCCACTTCCTCATCCCCCCAAATTCAGAACCTTCCACAGAAGAACCCCAGAAGTGCCCCTCTTGTCACCGGATACTTTCCGGGACTGGAGCGGACTCTGAATGTGGCTCTCCAGCAAGGATACGACTTCCTTAAATCCTGCCCCGAAATGAGATCCATCCTTCATGACATCCTTCCCACTCCACCAAGAGTGTCTTTCCGCCGCCCACCTAACCTCCGTAACCTCCTAGTCCATCCATATGAAATCCCCAAACCACCTTCCCTACCCTCTGGCTCCTACCCTTGTAACCGCCCCCGTTGTAAAACCTGCCCTATGCACCCTTCCACCACCACTTACTCCAGTCCCGTAACCCGGAGGGTGTACACGATCAAGGGCAGAGCCACTTGCGATAGTACCCACGTGATTTACCAACTGACATGCCTGCACTGTGAAGCGTTCTATGTGGGAATGACCAGCAACAAACTGTCCATTCGCATGAACGGTCACAGGCAGACAGTGTTTGTTGGTAATGAGGATCACCCTGTGGCTAAACATGCCTTGGTGCACGGCCAGCACATCTTGGCACAGTGTTACACCGTCCGGGTTATCTGGATACTTCCCACCAACACCAATCTTTCAGAACTCCGGAGATGGGAACTTGCCCTTCAACACATTCTCTCTTCCCGTTGCCCGCCTGGTCTCAACCTCCGCTAAATTCTAATTCCCACCCGCCACTTTAACATCTTTGCCTCGGTTCTGTGGACAGAGCCTCTGCCTGAAGTGGCATCTCTGTCCAACTTCTTTGGTTTCTACAAATGTCTGCCTAAGTGTGTTTGGATGTGGATATGTGTGAGTGTGTGTGTATTTGTTTACCTTCCTTTTTGTCCCCTAAGGTAAGTCCTTCCACTCCTGGGATTGGAATGGCTCCTTTTCCACTTCCTTAAAACCCGTATCCTTCCCTTTCTCCTCTCCTTCCTCCCTCTTTTTCCTGAAGAAGCCACCACTGGTGGCGAAAGCTCGAATGGTTGTGTGTTTTTGTGTGTGTTTAGTGTTCCTATCGACCAGCCTGTACTTTAGGTAAGTCAAAAATCTTTATTTTAAACCATTTATATATATATATATATATATGAAACGATTATTAAGACGAAAAATTCCTAGCAGGAAAAATAAAATATAATATAAAAAATAGACGAAGATTACTCACCAGGCGAAGGAGCACAGGTGTGACAGCATCACAAATAAATAAATGAATACACACACACACACACACACACACACAATCGCAAGCTTTCGCAACCCAGTTGCGTCTTCAGGTAGTACGGAAGGAGAGGGAAAAGGAAATGATGAGGGTTTTAAGGAAGGGGGTAAGGAGCCATTCCAATCCCAGGAGAGGAAAGACTTACCTTGGGGGAAAAAAAGGAGGGTAAACAAATGCACACATGCCCACACATTCACACAGACACAAGTACACCTAGGCAGACATACTGTAGAAAGCAAAGAAGTTAAGTTATAGAAGTTAAGAAGTTAGACAGAGATACCACTTGAGGCAGAGGCTCTGTCCAGAGAACTGATGCAAAGATGTTAAGAAGGTGGGTGGGAATTCAAATTTAGCGGAGGTTGAGACCAGGTGGGCAACGAGAAGAGAGAATATGCTGAAGGGCTAGTTCCCATCTCCGGAGTTCTGAAGGATTGGTGTTAGTGGGAAGTATCCAGATAACCCGGACGGTGTAGCACTGTGCCAAGATGTGCTGGCCGTGCACCAATGCGTGTTTAGCCACAGGGTGATCCTCGTTACCAACAAACACTGTCTGCCTGTGTCCATTCATGCGAATGGACAGTTTGTTGCTGGTCATTCCCACATAGAACGCTTCACAGTGCAGGTATGTCAGTTGGTAGATCACGTGGGTACTATCGCAAGTGGCTCTGCCTTTGATCGTGTACACCTTCCGGGTTACGGGACTGGAGTAAGTGGTGGTGGAAGGGTGCATAGGGCAGGTTTTACAACGGGGGCGGTTACAAGGGTAGGAGCCAGAAGGTAGGGAAGGTGGTTTGGGGATTTCATAGGGGTGGACTAGGAGGTTACGGAGGTTAGGTGGGCGGCGGAAAGACACTCTCGATGGAGTAGGAAGGATGTCATGAAGGACGGATCTCATTTCGGGGCAGGATTTAAGGAAGTCGTATCCTTGCTGGAGCGGACTCTAAATGTGGCTCTCCAGCAAGGATACGACTTCCTTAAATCCTGCCCCGAAATGAGATCCGTCCTTCATGACATCCTTCCTACTCCACCGAGAGTGTCTTTCCGCCGCCCACCTAACCTCCGTAACCTCCTAGTCCACCCCTATGAAATCCCCAAACCACCTTCCCTACCTTCTGGCTCCTACCCTTGTAACCGCCCCCGTTGTAAAACCTGCCCTATGCACCCTTCCACCACCACTTACTCCAGTCCCGTAACCCGGAAGGTGTACACGATCAAAGGCAGAGCCACTGGCGATAGTACCCACGTGATCTACCAACTGACATGCCTGCACTGTGAAGCGTTCTATGTGGGAATGACCAGCAACAAACTGTCCATTCGCATGAATGGACACAGGCAGACAGTGTTTGTTGGTAACGAGGATCACCCTGTGGCTAAACACGCATTGGTGCACGGCCAGCACATCTTGGCACAGTGCTACACCGTCCGGGTTATCTGGATACTTCCCACTAACACCAATCCTTCAGAACTCCGGAGATGGGAACTAGCCCTTCAGCATATTCTCTCTTCCCGTTGCCCACCTGGTCTCAACCTCCGCTAAATTTGAATTCCCACCCACCTTCTTAACATCTTTGCATCAGTTCTCTGGACAGAGCCTCTGCCTCAAGTGGTATCTCTGTCTAACTTCTTAACTTCTATAACTTAACTTCTTTGCTTTCTACAGTATGTCTGCCTAGGTGTACTTGTGTCTGTGTGAATGTGTGGGCATGTGTGCATTTGTTTACCCTCCATTTTTTCCCCCAAGGTAAGTCTTTCCTCTCCCGGGATTGGAATGGCTCCTTACCCCCTTCCTTAAAACCCTCATCATTTCCTTTTCCCTCTCCTTCCCTACTGCCTGAAGACGCAACTGGGTTGCGAAAGCTTGCGATTGTGTGTGTGTGTGTATTCATTTATTTATTTATTTGTGATGCTGTCACACCTGTGCACCTTCGCCTGGTGAGTAATCTTCGTCTATTTTATATATATATATATATATATATATATTTTCCATACCTTACAGTTCCTACCTCTGTATCCCAAACCTCGCCTGACTTGAGTGGTGTGTGAATGTGTGATCGTGTGTGTGTATATGTATGTGTGTGTGTGTGTGTGTGTGTGTGTGTGCGTCCATGTGTATGTGTGTATGTGGTCTTGTGCACTTGCAGTGTACATGAATTATTTTACTTTATTTTATTTTATTTTCTCCCCTCACCCGCCTCCCCACTCCATTCCTAAGCTGCAGCTCGTTATTCCCATCTAACCCATCCCCACCACCGTGATGTAACCTTTCTATCCCCTCCCCCTCCTCTCCCCGCCCGTCCCCGATTTGCTGCAGAGCGTGATTCGAAGTGTGGCAGTCGGAGGTGATGGTTGTATGACTGTGTTGTGTGCCTGTGTGATTGCGTGAGTGCTCTATTTCTGAAGAAGGCCATGGCCGATAGCTGAATGTGTTGTATGTGTGTGTCTTTTGTATGTGCCTGTCGCAGCTCGTCGCCACGTCTTTGCGGTGAGTAGTAAACTGTCCTCACTATATTAATTAAGAGGTAAATCACGTCACAGGCTAACCTCCAGTGTAGTTGGCTGCTTTCACAGCCGTGTCGGCATTGGCTCCTAGGGTTTTTATATAGTAATGGGACTGTTCACAGGGAAAACCACATTAATGGAAATATAAAAAAAAAAAATACATATTTCTTTTTAAATAGTATTTATTATCATATACTACTAATTAAGAGGTAAAACACGTTGCAGGCTAGCCCCCAGTGGAGATGGTTGCTGTCACAGCCATTTCGGCATGGGTTCCTTGGGTCTTTAAAAAGTAATGGGAGTGTTTCCAGGGAAACACAATATAATGCAAATAACAAAAAAAACAATTTTTCTTTAAATAGTTTTAATTATCATATACTACTTATTAAGAGGTAAAACACGTCGCAGGCTAACCTCCAGTGGAGCTGGCTGCTGTCACAGCCGTGTTGACATTGGCTGCTAGGGTCTTTATATAGTAATTCGAGTGTTTCCAGGGAAACACACCATAATCCAAATAACAAAAAAAAAAATACAAATTTCTCTTTAAATAGTATTTATTACCATATACTAATAATTAATAGGTAAAACACGTCGCAGGCTAACCTCCAGTGGATCTGGCTGCTGTCACAGCCGTGTCGGCATTGGCTCCTAGGTTTTTTATATAGTAATCGGAGAGTTCCCAAGGAAACACACAATAATGCAAATAATACAAAAAATACAAAATTCTCTTTACATAGTATTTATTATCATATACTACTAATTAAGAGGTAAAACACGTTGCAGGCTAACCTCCAGTGCAGTTGGCTGCTATCACAGCCGTGTCGGCATTGGCTCCTAGGGTTTTTATATAGTAATGGGAGTGTTCTCAGGGAAAACCACAATAATGCAAAAAAAAAAGAAAAAAAAGAAAAATTTCTCTTTAAATAGTATATATTATCATATACTACTAATTAAGAGGTAAAACATGTTGCAGGCTAACCTCCAGTGGAGCTGGCTGCTGTCACAGCCATTTTGGCATGGGTTCCTTGGATCTTTGTATAGTAATGGGAGTTTTTCCGGGGAAACACCCCACAATGCAAATAACAAATAAAAAATATAAATTTCTCTTTAAATAGTATTTATTATCATATACTACTAAATAAGAGGTAAAACACGTCGCAGGCTAACCTCCAGTGGAGCTGGCTGCTGCCACAGCCGTTACGGCATCAGATCCTATGGTCTTTATATAGTAATTCGAGTGTTTCCAGGGAAACACACCATAATCCAAATAACAAAAAAAAATACAAATTTCTCTTTAAATAGTATTTATTATCATATTCTTCTAATTAAGAGGTACAACACGTCGCAGGCTGACATACAGTGGAGTTGGCTGCTGTCACAGCCGTGTCGGCATTGGCACCAAGGGCATTTATATAGTAATGGGAGTGTTTCCAGGTAAACACACTATAATGCAAATAACAAAAAAATATACCAATTTTACTTTAAATAGTATTAATTATCATATACTACTAATTAAGTGGTAAAATACGTCGCAGGCTAACCTCCAGTGGAGTTGGCTGCTGTCACAGCCATTTTGGCATGGGTTCCTTGGATCTTTATATTGTAATGGGAGTTTTTCCAGGGAAACACCCCACAATGCAAATAACAAAAAAAAAAAAAAAAAAAATACAAAATTCTCTTTAAATAGTATTTATTATCATTACTAATAATTAATAGGTAAAACAAGTCGCAGGCTAACCTCCATTGGGGGTGGCTGCTGTCTTAGCCATGTCGGCATTGGCTCCTAGGGTTTTAATATAGTAATGGAAGTGTACCCAGGGAAAACCACAATAATGCAAATATATATAAAAAAAAATACAAATTTCTCTTTAAATAGTATATATTATCATATACTACTATTTAAGAGGTAAAATATACGTACACTTACCAGGCGAAAGGGCACAGGCAGTAATAGCAACAAATAAACACACAGACACACACACACACAAAAATGCTAGCTTTCGCAGCCTAGCTGCTTCATCAGGCAGAAGGGAGGAGAGGGAAAAGGAAATGATGAGGGTTCTAAGGAAGGGGGTAAGGAGCCATTCCAATCCCCGGACAGGAAAGACTTACCTTGGAGGAGAAAATGGAAGGTAAATAAATGCACATACACCCACACATTTACACAGACAACACGTGTAAAACACATTGCAGGCTAACCTCCAGTGGAGCTGGCTGCTGTCTTAGCCGTTACGGCATTGAATCCTATGGTCTTTATATAGTAATGGGAGAATTCCCAGGGTAACACACCATAATGCAAATAATATAGAATAATACAAATTTCTCTTTAAATAATATTTATTATCATATACTTCTAATTAAGAGGTAAAACACGTCGCAGGCTGAACTACTGTGGAGTTTGCTGCTGTCACAGCCGTGTCGGAATTGGCTCCAAGGGTCTTTATTTAGTAATGGGAGAGTTCCCAGGGAAACACACCATAATGCCAATAATAAAGAAAAATACAAATTTCTCTTTAAATAGTATTTATTATCATATACATCTAATTAAGAGGTAAAACACATCGAAGGCTCACCTCCAGTGGAGCTGGCTGCTGTCACAGCTATTTCGGCATGGGTTCCTTGGTTCTTTATATAGTAATGGAAGTAAAGACCTGGGAAACACACCATAATGAAAATAACAAAAAAATACAAATTTCTCTAAAATAGTATTTATTATCATTTACTACTAATTAAAGGGTAAAACACGTCGCAGGCTAACCTCCAGTGTAGCTGTCTGCTGCCACAGCCGTGTCGGCATTGGATCCAAATTTCTTTATTTAGTAATGGGAGAGTTCCCAGGAAAACACACCATAATGGAAATAATAAAGAAAAATACAAATTTCTCTTTAAATAGTATTTATTATCATATACTACTAATTAAGAGGTAAAACACGTCACAGGCTAACCTCCAGTAGAGCTTGCTGCTGTCACAGCCGTGTTGACATTGGCTCCTAGGGTCTTTATATAGTAATTCGAGTGTTTCCAGGGAAAGACACCACAATGCAAATAACAAAAAAAAAAGTAAATTTCTCTTTAAATAGTATCTATTATCATATACTAATAATTAAGAGGTAAAACACCTTGAAGGCTAACCTCCAGTGGAGCTGGCTGCAGTCCACAGCCCTGTCGGCATTGGCTCCTAGGGTCTTTATATAGTAATGGAAGTGTTCCCAGGAAAACACACCATAATGCGAATAACAAAAAAAAAAAAAAAAAAAAAAAAAAAAAAAAAAAAAAAAAAAAATCTATTAAATAGTATTAATTATCATATACTACTAATTAAGAGGTAAAACATGTCGCAGGCTATCCTCCAGTGGAGTTGGCTGCTGTAACAGCCGTGACGGCATTGGCTCCTAGGGTTTTTATACAGTAATGGGAGTGTTCCCAGGGAAAACCACAATAATGCAAACTACAAAAAAAAAAAAAAAAAAAAAAAAAAAAAAATACAAATTTCTCTTTAAATAGTATTTATTATCATATACTACTAATTAAGAGGTAAAACACCTTGAATGCTAACCTCCAGTGGAGCTGGCTGCTGTCACAGCCGTTTCGGCATTAGATTATTTATTTGTTCTGTAGATCCATATTGAGGGGATCCTCGTGGATGTGGAACATGTCAAGAAACAAAATTTACAAGTTGAATAACAGATAATACTGATAATATAAATACAAATACATACACTTATAAATACAGATACATAATTTTTAAGGTTTTTTTTTTTTTTTTTTTTTTTTTTTTTTTTTTTTTTTTTTTTTTTTTGCTGGTAATATAATAATACTAATATAGTATGAGTGCATGCATCATTTGGTACAATTTATAAATTCACTAATGGAGTAGAAGGAGTTGGCCACTAGAAAGTTTTTTAGGTTCCTCTTAAACTGATCTTTATTTGTAGCTAAATTTTTTATACTTGATGGTAAATTATTGAAAATGTGTGTTCCTGAGTAGTGGACCCCTTTTTGAACTAAAGTAAGTGCTTTTAAATCCTTGTGTAGATCATATTTATTTCTAGTATTGTATGCATGAACTGAGCTGTTTGTTGGGAAAAGGGAAATATTATTTATGACAAATTTCATTAAGGAATAAATATACTGAGAGGCAGTAGTTAATATACCCAGTTCTTTGAAGAGGCTTCTACAAGACGTCCGTGAATTTACTCCACAAATAATACGTATTATACGTTTTTGGACTCTGAAGACTTTTGACTGACTTGAAGAGTTACCCCAAAATATTATACCATATGACATTAAGGAATGAAAGTAAGCAAAGTATGCAAGCTTTGTTATTTTTATGTCTCCTATGTCTGATAACACTCGTATTGAAAATACAGATTTGTTGAGTTGTTTCTGCAGTTCTGTGGTGTGCTCCTCCCAACTAAATTTATTATCAAGCTGTAATCCCAGGAATTTAATACTGTCAACCTCTTCTATCTGCTCTTCTTCATACTTAATGCATATGCTGTCAGGAAATCTCTTACATGTTCTGAACTGCAAGTAGTGCGTCTTTTCAAAGTTTAATGACAATGAGTTGGCTTTAAACCATTTATTAATGTTCATGAAAATATCATTAGCAGACTTTTCTATCACTATACTTGACGTACTCTTTATTGCAATACTTGTATCATCTGCAAACAAAACGAACTCTGCTTCTGGTAGTGTAACTGATGAGAGATCATTAATGTACACAAGAAAAAGCAATGGCCCTAAGATGGATCCTTGTGGGACACCACATGTAATTTCTTCCCAATCCGATGATGACTGTTGGCCTAATTCACTAGTCACTTGCACTGACACCCTTTGTTTCCTGTTAGTGAGGTACGACTTGAACCATTTTGCAGCATTTCCCGTGACCCCATAGAATTCTAATTTACTTAAAAGGATGTTATGGTTCACACAATCAAATGCCTTTGACAAATCACAGAAAATACCTGCTGCTTGCAATTTATTATCTAATGAATTAAGTACATTCTCACTGAAAGTGTAAATAGCCTTCTCAATATCAGAACCTTTCAGAAATCCAAACTGTGTTCTAGACAATATGCCATTTGCGGTTAAGTGGTTGAGAAGCTGCTTGTACATTACCTTTTCTATAATTTTTGAGAATGCTGGCAAAAGTGAAATGGGTCTGTAGTTTGATGGTATCTCTTTATCCCCCTTCTTGAAGAGAGGTTTAATATCTGCATATTTTAACCAATCAGGAAATGTTCCCGTTATAACAGACTGGTTACACAAATAACTTAAGATTGTGCTAAGTTCACAAGAACAAGCTTTAATTAACTTTGTTGATATTTCATCGTAACCACTGGAATTCTTTGTTTTTAAAGATTTTATTATGGAAGATATTTCTTGTGGTGAAGTGACTGACATATTCATGTTTGTGAAGTTATTTGTAAATGCTAGTTTCAAATATTCAAGCGCATTATTTACTGACCCAGACAATCCCATACTATCAGTAACGGATATAAAGTACTTGTTAAATAGATTTGCCACACTATGCCCATCAGTTACTAATGTCTCAGCTACTCTTAATTGTACCTGCTCTTGTTCCTTTCTGGTTCTACCAGTCTCTTCTTTCACTATATCCCATATTGTTTTTATTGGGTTTCCTGATGTTGCTATCTTCTTTTCATAGTGCATTTGTTTAGATGCCTGAATAACTTTTTTTAATATTTTACAGTATTCCTTATATTTAGTTAAATCATCATCATTGCAACTACTCTTGGCTGATAGATACATTTTCCTTTTTGTCTTACATGAAATCTTTATTCCTTGTGTAATCCAAGGTTTTATTATAGACTTCTGTTTAATTCACATTACTTTTAGAGGAAAACAGTTTTCAAACATGATACTAACATTATTAATGAATACATTATATTTTTCATTCATGCCATTAGCACTATATACATCTTTCCAGTTCATGTCTTTGAGGAGTTTTCTAAAATTTTCAATTTTTGGTGGGTTGACTACTCTCCTGTATGTACATTTTGCAGTCTTCATAATCTGTTTAGAATCTATACCTAAAACAAGGAGCTGCATATCATGATCTGACAGGCCATTTATTATTGGTTTTATGATATGATTTTGTTCCTTTGATTTGTCTATAAAAATATTATCAATTGCTGTCCTAGAGGTTTTAGTTACCCTAGTTGGAAAGTTTACGGTGTGTGTTAGATTGAAAGACAAAGTTACTGACTGCAATGAATTTTTACTGGAGGACTGCATAAGAAAATCTGTATTAAAGTCACCAGCAACCAGGATTTCTTTATTTCTACCTGTTAAATAACCCAATAGAGCTTCTAGATGATTTAGGAATAGATTATAATTTCCTGAAGGTGCTCGGTAAATAGTTACTATTAAATAGCATCTGTTATGAAATTCTACTTCTGTTGCACAAGCTTCTAAATGCTGCACTAGACAGAATTTATTTATATCAATATTCTTGAATTTATAGCAGTTTTTAATGAATGTGGCAACTCCTCCTCCCTCCATATCTACTCTACAGAAGTGTGAAGCTAAATTAAATCCTGGAATGTTTAACATATCTATACCAGTGGCCACATGATGTTCAGAGAGGCAAATTATGTCAATTGGGCTAGAGGAATCTATTTCATCAATACAAATGAGTAGTTCATCAAGTTTATTTCTGAGTCCTGGAATATTTTGATGTAATAAAGACAGCATGGGTTCCTTGGGTCTTTATATAGTAATGGGAGTTTTCCCAGGGAAACACACCACAATGCAAATAACAAAAAAAAATACAAATTTCTCTTTAAATAGTATTTATTATCATATACTACTAATTAAGAGGTAAAACACGTCGCAGGCTAACCTCCAGTGGAGCTGGCTGCTGCCACAGCCGTTACGGCATTGGTTCCTATGGTCTTTATATAGTAATGGGAGAGTTCCCAGGGAAACACACCATAATTCAAATAATATAGAAAAATAAAAATTTTTCTTTAAATAGTATTTAATATCATATACTTCTAATTACGAGGTAAAACACGTCTCAGGCTGACCTACAGTGGATTTGGCTGCTGTCACAGCCGTGTCGGCATTGGCTTCAAGGGTCTTTATATAGTAATGGGAGTGTTTCCAGGGAAACACACTAGAATGCAAATAACAAAAAAAATACCAATTTCTCTGTAAATAGTATTAATTATCATATACTACTAATAAAGCGGTAAAACACGTCGCAGGCTAACCTCCAGTGGAGCTGGCTGCTGCCACAGCCGTGTCGGCATTGGATCCTAGGGTTTTTATATAGTAATGGGAGTGTTCCCAGGGAAAACCACAATATCGCAAATAACAAAAAAAAAAAAAAAAATTACAAATTTCACATTAAATAGTATATATTATCATACACTACTAATTAAGAGGTAAAACACGTCGCAGGCTAACCTCCAGTGGAACTGGCTGCTGTCACAGCCATTTCGGCATGGGTTCCTTGGTTCTTTATATAGTAATGGAAGTGAAGCCCTGGGAAACACACCATAATGCAAATAACAAAAAAAAAAAAATACAAATTTCTCTTTAAATAGTATGTATTATCATTTACTACTAATTAAGAGGTAAAACACGTCGCAGGCTAACCTAGAGTGGAGCTGGCTGCTGACCACAGCCCTGTCCTCATTGGGTCCTAAGGTCTTTATATAGTAATGGGAGTATTCCCAGGGAAGCACACCATAATGCAAATAACAAAAGAATATACAAAATTCTCTTTAAATAGAATTTATTATCATATACTACTAATTAAGAGGTAAAACACGTCGCAGGCAAACCTCCTGTGGAGTTGGCTGCTGTCACAGCCGTGTTGGCATTCTCTCCTAATGTTTTTATATAGTAATGGGAGTGTTCTCAGGGAAAACCACAATAATGCAAAAATAAAAAAATAAAAAAAAAATTCAAATTTGTCTTTAAATAGTATATATTACCATATACTACTAATTAAGAGGTAAAACACGTCGCAGGCTAACCTCCAGTGGATCTGGCTGCTGCCACAGCCGTTACGGCATTGCATCCTATGGTGTTTATATAGTAATGGGAGAGTTCCCAGGGAAACACACCATAATGCAAATAATATAGAAAAATACAAATTTCTCTTTAAATAGTATTTATGATCATATACTTCTAATTATGAGGTAAAACACGTCACAGGCTAACCTCCAATGGAGCTGGCTGCTGTCCATAGCCCTGTCTGCATTGGCTCCTGAGGTCTTTATATAGTAATGGCAGTATTCCCAGGGAAACACACCATAATGCAAAAAAAAAAAAAAAAAAAAAAAAAAAAAAAAAAAAAAAAAAAAAAAAAAAAATACAAAATTCTCTTTAAATAGTATTTATTATTATATACTACTAATTAAGAGGTAAAACACGTCGCAGGCTAACCTCCTGTGGAGCTGGCTGCTGTCCATAGCCTTGTCTGCATTGGCTCCTAGGGTCTTTATTTAGTAATGGGAGTGTTCCCAGGGAAACACACCATAATGCAAATAACAAAAAAAATATACAAAATTCTCTTTAAATAGTATTTATTATCATATACTACTAATTAAGAGGTAAAACACGTCGCAGGCTAATCTCCAGTGGAATTGGCTGCTGTCACAGCCGTGTCGGAATTGGATCCTAGGTTTTTTATATAGTAATGGGAGTGTTCTCAGGGAAAACCACAATAATGCAAATATAAAAAAAGGAAAAAAAATCAAATTTCTCTTTAAATAGTATATATTATCATATACTACTAATTAAGAGGTAAAACACGTCGCTGGCTAACCTCCAGTGGAGCTGGCTGCTGCCACAGCCGTTACGACATTGGTTCCTATGGTCTTCATATAGTAATGGGAGAGTTCCCAGGGAAACACACCATAATTCAAATAATATAGAAAAATACAAATTTTTCTTTAAATAGTATTTATTATCATATACTTCTAATTAAGAGGTAATACACGTCGCAGGCTGACCTACAGTGGATTTGGCTGCTGTCACAGCCGTGTCGGCATTGGCTTTAAGGGTCTTTATATAGTAATGGGAGTGTTTCCAGGGAAACACACTAGAATGCAAATAACAAAAAAAATACAAATTTCTCTTTAAATAGTATTAATTATCATATACTACTAATTAAGAGGTAAAACACGTCCCAGGCTAACCTCCAGTGGAGCTGGCTGCTACCACAGCCGTGTCGGCATTGGATCCTAGGGTTTTTATATAGTAATGGGAGTGTTCCCAGGGAAAACCACAATATCGCAAATAACAAAAAAAAAAATATATATATATATATACAAATTTCTCTTTAAATAGTATATATTATCATATACTACTAATTAAGAGGTAAAACACGTCGCAGGCTAACCTCCAGTGGAGCTGGCTGCTGCCACAGCCGTTACGGCATTGCATCCTATGGTCTTTATATAGTAATGGTAGAGTTCCCAGGGAAACACACCATAATGCAAATAATATAGAAAAATACAAATTTCTCTTTAAATAGTATTTATTATCATATACTTCTAATTAAGAGGTAAAACACGCCGCAGGCTGACCTACAGTGGAGGTGGCTGCTGTCTCAGCCGTGTCGGCATTGGCACCAAGGGTATTTATATAGTAATGGGAGTGTTTCCAGGAAAACACACTATAATGCAAATAACAAAAAAAAATACCAATTTTTCTTTAAATAGTATTAATTATCATATACTACTAATAAAGTGGTAAAATATGTCGCAGGCTAACCTCCAGTGGAGCTGGCTGCTGCCACAGCCGTGTCAGCATTGGATCCTAGGTTTTTTATATAGTAATGGGGGTGTTCTCAGGGAAAACCACAATAATGCAAATATAAAAAAAGGAAAAAAAAATACAAATTTCTCTTTAAATAGTATATATTAACATATACTACTAATTAAGTGGTAAAACACTTCGCAGGCTAACCTCCAGTGGAGCTGGCTGCTGCCACAGCCGTTACGGCATTGGTTCCTATGGTCTTTATATAGTAATGGGAGAGTTCCCAGGGAAACACACCATAATGCAAATAATATAGAAAAATACAAATTTTTCTTTAAATAGTATTTATTACTATATACTTCTAATTAAGAGGTAAAACACGTCGCAGGCTGACCTACAGTGGATTTGGCTGCTGTTACAGCCGTGTCGGCATTGGCTTCAAGGGTCTTTATATAGTAATGGGAGTGTTTCCAGGGAAACACACTAGAATGCAAATAACAAAAAATATACAAAATTCTCTTTAAATAGTATTTATTATCATATACTACTAATTAAGAGGTAAAACACGTCGCAGGCTAACCTCCAGTGGAGCTGGCTGCTGCCACAGCCGTGTCGGCATTGGATCCTACGGTTTTTATATAGTAATGGGAGTGTTCCCAGGGAAAACCACAATATCGCAAATAACAAAAAAAAAAAAAAAAAAAAAAAAAAAAAAAAAAAAAAAAAAAAAAAAATACAAATTTCTCTTTAAATAGTATATATCATCATATACTACTATTTAAGAGGTAAAACACGTCGCAGGCTAACCTCCAGTGGAACTGGCTGCTGTCACAGCCATTTCGGCATGGTTTCCTTGGTTCTTTATATAGTAATGGAAGTGAAGCCCTGCGAAACACACCATAATGCAAATAACAAAAAAAATACAAATTTCTCTTTAAATAGTATGTATTATCATTTACTACTAATTAAGAGGTAAAACACGTCGCAGGCTAACCTCCAGTGGAGCTGGCTGCTGACCAAAGCCCTGTCGGCATTGGTTCCTAGGGTCTTTATATAGTAATGGGAGTTTTCCCAGGGAAACACACCATAATGCAAATAACAAAAAAATATACAAAATTCTCTTTAAATAGTATTTATTATCATATACTACTAATTAAGAGGTAAAACACGTCGCAGGCAAACCTCCTTTGGAGTTGGCTGCTGTCACAGCCGTGTCGGCATTGGCTCCTAGGGTTTTTATATAGTAATAGGAGTGTTCTCAGGGAAAACCACAATAAAGCAAAAATAAAAAATAAAAAAAAAATACAAATTTCTCTTTAAATAGTATTTATTATCATATACTACTAATTAAGTGGTAAAACACGTCGCAGGCTAACCTCCAGTGGAGCTGGCTGCTGCCACAGCTGTTACGGCATTGCATCCTATGGTCTTCATATAGTAATGGTAGAGTTCCCAGGGAAACACACCATAATGCAAATAATATAGAAAAATACAAATTTTTCTTTAAATAGTATTTATTATCATATACTTCTAATTAAGAGGTAAAACACGTCGCAGGCTGACCTACAGTGGATTTGGCTGCTGTCACAGCCGTGTCGGCACTGGCTTCAAGGGTCTTTATATAGTAATGGGAGTGTTTCCAGGGAAACACACTAGAATGCAAATAACAAAAAAAAAAAATACCAATTTCTCTTTAAATAGTATTTATTATCATATACTACTAATTAAGAGGTAAAACACGTCGCAGGCTAACCTCCAGTGGAGCTGGCTGCTGCCACAGCCGTGTCGGCATTCAATCCTACGATCTTTTTATAGTAATGGGAGAGTTTCCAGGGAGACACACCCTAATGCGAATAATAAAGAAAAATACAAACTTCTCTTTAAATAGTATTTATTATCATATATTACTAATTAAGAGGTAAAACACGTCGCAGGCTAACCTCCAGT
This sequence comes from Locusta migratoria, assembly GCA_026315105.1. NCBI lineage: Eukaryota > Metazoa > Arthropoda > Insecta > Orthoptera > Acrididae > Locusta > Locusta migratoria. The sequence continues at coordinate 31,223,032 of CM048745.1, forward strand.
GGAGCTGGCTGTTGCCACAGCCGTGTGGGCATTGGATCCTAGGGTCTTTATATAGTAATAGGAGAGTTCCCAGGGAAACACACCATAATGCAAATAATAAAGAAAAATACAAATTTCCCTTTAAATAGTATTTATTATCATATACTACTAATTAAGAGGTAAAACACGTCGCAGCCTAACTTCCAGTGGAGCTGGCTGCTGCCATAGCCGTGTCGGCATTGGATCCTAGGGTCCTTATTAAGTAATGGGAGAGTTCCCAGGGAATGACACCATTATGCCAATAATAAAGAAAAATACAAATTTCTCTTTAAATAGTATTTATTACCATATACTAATAATTAATAGGTAAAACACGTCGCAGGCTAACCTCCATTGGAGCTGGCTGCTGTCACAGCCGTGTCGGCATTGGCTCCTAGGTTTTTTATATAGTAATGGGAGAGTTCCCAGGGAAACACACCATAATGCAAATAATATAGAAAAATACAAATTTCTCTTTAAATAGTATTTATTATCATATACTTCTAATTAAGAGGTAATACACGTCGCAGGCTGACCTACAGTGGATTTGGCTGCTGTCACAGCCGTGTTGGCATTGGCTCCAAGGGTCTTTATATAGTAATGGGAGTGTTTCCAGGGAAACACACTAGAATGCAAATAACAAAAAAAAATACAAATTCCTCTTTAAATAATATTAATTATCATATACTACTAAGTAAGTGTTAAAACACGTCGGAGGCTAACCTACAGTGGAGCTGGCTGCTGCCACAGCCGTATCGGCATTGGATCCTATGGTCTTTATTTAGTAATGGGAGAGTTCCCAGGGAAACACACCATAATGCCAATAATAAAGAAAAATACAAATTTCTCTTTAAATAGTATTTTTTATCATATACTACTAATTAAGAGGTAAAACACGTCGCAGGCTAACCTCCAGTGGAGCTGACTGCTGCCACAGCCTTGTCGGCATTGGCTCCAAGGGTCTTTATGTAGTAATGGGAGAGTTCCCAGGGAAAGACACCATAATGGAAATAATAAAGAAAAATACAAATTTCTCTTTAAATAGTATTTATTATCATTACTAGTAATTAATAGGTAAAACAAGTCGCAGACTAACCTCCAGTGGAGCTGGCTGCTGTCGTAGCCGTGTCGGCATTGGCTCCTAGGGTTTTTATATAGTAATGGGAGTGTTCCCAGGGAAAACCACAATAATGCAAATATCAAAAAAAAAAAACAAAAAAAAAACAAAAAAAAAAAAAAAAAATACAAATTTCTCTTTAAATATTATATATTATCATATACTTCAATTTAAGAGGTAAAACACGTTGCAGGCTAACCCCCGGTGGAGCAGCTATTTCGGCATGGGTTCCTTGGTTCTTTATATAGTAATGGAAGTGAAGCCCTGGGAAACACACCATAATGCAAATAACAAAAAAAATACAAATTTCTCTTTAAATGTTGTTGTGGTCTTCAGCCCAGAGACTGGTTTGATGCAGCTCTCCACCCTACTCTATCCTGAGCAAGCCTTTTCATCTCCTCATAAGAACGACAACACACATCCACTTGAATCTGCTTATTATACGCGTCTCTTGGTCTCCCTCTGCGATTTTTATCCCACACACTTCCCTCCAATGCTAAATTCACAATTCCTTGATGTCTAAGAATGTGTCCTACCAATCTATCCCTTCTTTTAGTCAAGGTATGCCAGAAATTTCTTTTCTCCCCAATTCGGTTCAGTACCTCCTCATTAGTTACGCGATCCACCCACCTAATCTTCAGCATTCTTCTGTAGCACCACATTTCAAAAGCCTCTATCCTCTTTCTGTCCACACTGCTTATCGTCCATTTTTCACTCCCATACAAGGCAACACTCCATACAAATGCCTTCAGAAAGGACTTCCTTAGGCTTAAATCAATATTAGATGTTAACAAATTTCTCTTTTTCAAAAACGCCTTTCTACCCATTGCCATTCTGCATTTTATATCCTCTGTACTGCGACCATCATTTGTTATTTTACTGCCCAAGAAACGAAACTCATCTACCTCCTTTATTGCTTCGTTACCTAATCTAATTCCTTCAGCATCACCTGATTTTCTTACACTGCACTCTAATACCCTAGCTTTACTCTTGTTAATGTTCATCTTATATGCACCTTTCAGCACACTGTCCATTCTGTTCAATTGCTCTTGCAGGTCATTTGCTGTATCTGACAGAATTACTATGTCGTCGGCAAAACGCAATGTTTTCAGTTCTTCACCCTGAACTTTAATTCCTTCTCCAAATTTCTCCTTGCTTTCCTTTATAGCTTGCTCAATGTACAAATTGAACAACATTGGGGAAAGGCTACAACCCTGTCTTACTCCCTTTCCAACCACTGCATCCCTTTCATGCCCTTCAACTCTGACAACCACTGTCTGGTTTTTGTACAAGTTGTAAATAACATTACGCTCCCTATATTTTACTCCTGCTTGCTTCAGAACTTGAAATAGTTTGTTCCAATCAACATTGTCAAAAGCCTTCTCCAAATCTACAAAAGCTAGAAATGTTGGTTTACCTTTTCTTAATCTATCTTCTAGGATAAGCCGTAAAGTGAGTATTGCCTCCCGTGTTCCTACATTTCTCCTGAACCCAAACTGATCTTCCCCAAGGTCGGCTTCTACCAGCTTTTCCATACTTCTGTATATAATTCTTGTTAATATTTTGCAACCATGACTTATTAAACTGATGGTTCTGTAGTTTTCACACCTGTCTGCACCCGCTTTCTTTGGAATGGGATTATTACATTTCTCTTAAAGTCTGAGGGTACTTCACCTGTCTCATACATCTTACACACAACGTGAAACAATTTTGTCATGGCTGGTTCTCCCAGAGACTTCAGTAGCTCTGACGGGATATCATCTTCTCCAGGGGCCTTGTTTCGACCTAGATCTTTCAGTGCTCTGTCAAATTCATCTCTCAGTATAATATCTCCTATTTCATCATCATCTACATCCTCTTCCCTTCCTACAATAGTGTCTCGAAGTTCATTTCCTTTGTAGAGCCCCTCTATATACTCTTTCCACCTTTCAGCTTTCCTTTCTTTGCGGAGAACCGGCTTTCCATCAGTGTCCCTGACATTCATAGAGCTGCCCTTCCTATCGCTAAATGTTTCTTTTATTTTCCGGTAGGCTGTATCTATTTTTCCCCTATTTATACATTCTTCTACATCCTTGCATTTGCCTTCTAGCCATTCCTGCTTATCCATTTTGCACTTCCTGTCAATCTCATTTCTTAGTCGTCTGTACTCCATTTTACCTGTTTCATTTACTGCATTTTTATATTTTCTCTTTCATCGACAAATTTAGTATCTCCTGTGATATCCAAGGATTTTTTGTAGGTCTTGCCTTCCTACCTATTTTGTCCTCTGCTGCCTTCACTATTTCATCTCTCAATTTTACCCATTCCTCCTCAACTGTTTTATTTTCCCCTGTTTCTGTCAATTGTTGCCTGAAGCTCCCTCTGAAATTCTTAAGAACTTCAGGTTCCTTCAATTTATCCAGGTCCCATCTCCTTATTTTCCTACCTTTCTGTAGTTTCTTCAGTTTCAGCCTACAGTTCATAACCGACAAGTTATGGTCAGAGTCTATGTCTGCCCCTGTGTATGTCCTACACTTCAAAACCTGGTTCCGAAATCTATGTCTTACCATTATAAAATCTATCTGGTATCTCCCGGTGTCTACTGGTCTCTTCCACGTATACAACCTTCTTTTGTGATTCTTAAACCAGGTGTTTGTTATAACTAAATTATGTTCCGTGCAAAATTCTACCAGGCGGCTTCCTCTTTCATTCCTTTTGCCCAGACCATATTCCCCCACTATCTTCCATTCCCTTCCTTGTCCTACTAAATAGTATTTACTATCTTTTACTACTTATTAAGAGGTAAAACACGTCGCAGGCTAACCTCCAGTGGAGCTGGCTGCTGTCCATAGCCTTGTCTGCATTGGCTCCTAGGGTCTTTATATAGTAATCGGAGTGTTCCCAGGGAAACACACCACAATGCAAATAACAAAAAAAAACAACAAATTTCTCTTTAAATAGTATCTATTATCATATATTACTAATTAAGAGGTAAAAAACTTCGCAGGCGTACCTCCAGTGGAGCTGGCTGCTGTCCACAGCCCTGTCGGCATTGGCTCCTAGGGTCTTTATATAGTAATGGGAGTGTTCTCAGGGAAAACCACAATAATGCAAATATAAAAAAAGGAAAAAAAATACAAATTTCTCTTTAAATAGTATATATTATCATATACTACTAATTAAGAGGTAAAACACGTCGCAGGGTAACCTCCAGTGGAGCTGGCTGCTGCCACAGCTGTGTCTGCATTGGGTTCTAGGGTCTTTATATTGTAATGGGAGAGTTTCCAGGGAGACACACCATAATGCGAATAATAAAGAAAAATACAAACTTCTCTTTAAATAATATTTATTATCATATACTACTAATTAAGAGGTAAAACACGTCGCAGGCTAACCTCCAGTGCAGTTGGCTGCTATCACAGCCATGTCGGCATTGGCTCCTAGGGTTTTTATATAGTAATGGGAGTGTTCTCAGGGAAAACCACAATAATGCAAAAAAAAAAAAAAAAAAAAAAAAAAGCAAATTTCTCTTTAAATAGTATATATTATCATATACTACTAATTAAGAGGTAAAACATGTTGCAGGCTAATCTCCAGTGGAGCTGGCTGCTGTTAACAAATAAAAAATATAAATTTCTCTTTAAATACTATTTATTATCATATACTACTAAATAAGAGGTAAAACACGTCGCAGGCTAACCTCCAGTGGAGCTGGCTGCTGCCACAGCCGTTACGGCATTGAATCCTATGGTCTTTATATAGTAATGGGAGAGTTCCCAGGGAAACACACCATAATGCAAATAATATAGAAAAATACAAATTTCTCTTTAAATAGTATATATTATCATATACTTCTAATTAAGAGGTAAAACATGTCGCAGGCTGAACTACTGTGGAGTTGGCTGCTGTCACAGCCATGTCGGAATTGGCTCCAAGGGTCTTTATATAGTAATGGGAGTGTTTCCAGGGAAACACACTATAATGCAAATAACAAAAAAAATACCAATTTCTCTTTAAATAGTATTAATTATCATATACTACTAATTAAGTTGTAAAACACATCGCAGGCTAACCTCCAGTGGAGCTGGCTGCTACCACAGCCGTGTCAGCATTGGTTCCTAGGGTCTTTATTTAGTAATGGGAGAGTTCCCAGGGAAACACACCATAACGCCAATAATAAAGAAAAATACAAATTTCTCTTTAAATAGTATTTATTATCATATACTACTAATTAAGAAGTAAAACACGATGCAGGCTAACCACCAGTGGAGCTGGCTGCTGTCCATAGCCCTGTCAGCATTGGCTCCTAGGGTCTTTATATAGTAATGGGGGTGTTCCCAGGGAAAAACACCACAATGCAAATAACAAAAAAAAAGCAAATTTCACTTTAAATAGTATCTATTATCATATACTACTAATTAAGAGGTAAAACACGTCGTAGGCTAACCTCCAGTGGAGCTGGCTGCTGTCCATAGCCCTGTCAGCATTGGCTCCTAGGGTCTTTATATAGTAATGGGGGTGTTCCCAGGGAAACACACCACAATGCAAATAACAAAAAAAAAGCAAATTTCTCTTTAAATAGTATCTATTATCATATACTACTATATTAAGAGGTAAAACACTTCGCAGGCGTACCTCCAGTGGAGCTGGCTGCTGTCCACAGCCCTGTCGGCATTGGCTGCTAGGGTCTTTATATAGTAATGGGAGTTTTTCCAGGGAAACACCCCACAACGCAAATAACAAACAAAAAAAAAAAAAAAAAAAAAAAAAAAATACAAATTTCTCTTTAAATAGTATTTATTATCATATTCTACTAAATAAGAGGTAAAACACGTCGCAGGCTAACCTCCAGTGGAGCTGGCTGCTGCCACAGCCGTTACGGCATTGGATCCTATGGTCTTTATATAGTAATGGGAGAGATTCCAGGGAAACACACCATAATGCGAATAATAAAGAAAAATACAAACTTCTCTTTAAATAATATTTATTATGATATACTACTAATTAAGAGATAAAACACGTTGCAGGCTAACCTCCAGTGCAGTTGGCTGCTATCACAGCCGTGTCGGCATTGGCTCCTAGGGTTTTTATATAGTAATGGGAGTGTTCTCAGGGAAAACCACAATAATGCAAAAAAAAAAAAAAAAAAAAAAAAAAGCAAATTTCTCTTTAAATAGTATATATTATCATATACTACTAATTAAGAGGTAAAACATGTTGCAGGCTAATCTCCAGTGGAGCTGGCTGCTGTTAACAAATAAAAAATATAAATTTCTCTTTAAATACTATTTATTATCATATACTACTAAATAAGAGGTAAAACACGTCGCAGGCTAACCTCCAGTGGAGCTGGCTGCTGCCACAGCCGTTACGGCATTGAATCCTATGGTCTTTATATAGTAATGGGAGAGTTCCCAGGGAAACACACCATAATGCAAATAATATAGAAAAATACAAATTTCTCTTTAAATAGTATATATTATCATATACTTCTAATTAAGAGGTAAAACATGTCGCAGGCTGAACTACTGTGGAGTTGGCTGCTGTCACAGCCATGTCGGAATTGGCTCCAAGGGTCTTTATATAGTAATGGGAGTGTTTCCAGGGAAACACACTATAATGCAAATAACAAAAAAAATACCAATTTCTCTTTAAATAGTATTAATTATCATATACTACTAATTAAGTTGTAAAACACATCGCAGGCTAACCTCCAGTGGAGCTGGCTGCTACCACAGCCGTGTCAGCATTGGTTCCTAGGGTCTTTATTTAGTAATGGGAGAGTTCCCAGGGAAACACACCATAACGCCAATAATAAAGAAAAATACAAATTTCTCTTTAAATAGTATTTATTATCATATACTACTAATTAAGAAGTAAAACACGATGCAGGCTAACCACCAGTGGAGCTGGCTGCTGTCCATAGCCCTGTCAGCATTGGCTCCTAGGGTCTTTATATAGTAATGGGGGTGTTCCCAGGGAAAAACACCACAATGCAAATAACAAAAAAAAAGCAAATTTCACTTTAAATAGTATCTATTATCATATACTACTAATTAAGAGGTAAAACACGTCGTAGGCTAACCTCCAGTGGAGCTGGCTGCTGTCCATAGCCCTGTCAGCATTGGCTCCTAGGGTCTTTATATAGTAATGGGGGTGTTCCCAGGGAAACACACCACAATGCAAATAACAAAAAAAAGCAAATTTCTCTTTAAATAGTATCTATTATCATATACTACTATATTAAGAGGTAAAACACTTCGCAGGCGTACCTCCAGTGGAGCTGGCTGCTGTCCACAGCCCTGTCGGCATTGGCTGCTAGGGTCTTTATATAGTAATGGGAGTTTTTCCAGGGAAACACCCCACAACGCAAATAACAAACAAAAAAAAAAAAAAAAAAAAAAAAAAAAAATACAAATTTCTCTTTAAATAGTATTTATTATCATATTCTACTAAATAAGAGGTAAAACACGTCGCAGGCTAACCTCCAGTGGAGCTGGCTGCTGCCACAGCCGTTACGGCATTGGATCCTATGGTCTTTATATAGTAATGGGAGAGATTCCAGGGAAACACACCATAATGCGAATAATAAAGAAAAATACAAACTTCTCTTTAAATAATATTTATTATGATATACTACTAATTAAGAGATAAAACACGTTGCAGGCTAACCTCCAGTGCAGTTGGCTGCTATCACAGCCGTGTCGGCATTGGCTCCTAGGGTTTTTATATAGTAATGGGAGTGTTCTCAGGGAAAACCACAATAATGCAAAAAAAAAAAAAAAAAAAAAACCTTTTTTCCTGTAAATAGTATTAATTATCATATACTACTAATTAAGTGGTAAAATACGTTGCAGGCTAACCTCCAGTGGAGCCGACTGCTGTCACAGCCATTTCGGCATGGGTTAGTTGGGTCTTTATATAGTAATGGAAGTGTTCCCAGGGAAACACACCATAATGCAAATAATACAGAAAAATACAAATTTCACTTTAAATAGTATATATTATCATATACTTCTAATTAAGAGGTAAAACACCTCGCAGGCTATTCTCCAGTGGAGCTGGCTGCTGCCACAGCCGTTACGGCATTGATTCCTATGGTCATTATATAGTAATGGGAGAGTTCCCAGGGAAACACACCATAATGCAAATAATATAGAAAAATACAAATTTCACTTTAAATAGTATATATTATCATATACTTCTAATTAAGAGGTAAAACACCTCGCAAGCTGAAATACTGTGGAGTTGGCTGCTGTCACAGCCATGTCGGAATTGGCTCCAAGGGTCTTTATATAGTAATGGGAGTGTTTCCAGGGAAACACACTATAATGCAAATAACAAAAAAAAAAAAATACCAATTTCTCTTTAAATAGTATTAATTATCATATACTACTAATTAAGTGTTAAAAAACGTTGGAGGCTAACCTATAGTGGAGCTGGCTGCTGCCACGGCCGTATCGGCATTGGATCCTATGGTCTTTATTTAGTAATGGGAGAGTTCCCAGGGAAACACACCATAATGCCAATAATAAAGAAAAATACATATTTCTCTTCAAATAGAATTTTTTATCATATACTACTAATTAAGAGGTAAAACACGTTGCAGGCTAACCTACAGTGGAGCTGTCTGCTGTCACAGCTATTTCGGCATGGGTTCCTTGGGCCTTTATATAGTAATGGGAGTGTTCCCAGGGAAACACACCATAATGCAAATAACAAAAAAAAAAAAAAAAAAAAAAAATACAAATTTTCCTTTAAGTAGTATTTATTACCATATACTAATGATTAATAGGTATAACACATCGCAGGCTAACCTCCAGTTTATCTGGCTGCTGTCACAGCCGTGTCGGCATTGGCTCCTAGGTTTTTTATATAGTAATGAGAGAGTTCCCAGGAAAACACACCATAATGCAAATAATATAGAAAAATACAAATTTCTCTTTAAATAGTATTTATTATCATATACTTCTAATTAAGAGGTAAAACACGTCGCAGGCTGACCTACAGTGAATTTGGCTGCTGTCACAGCCGTATCGGCATTGGCTCCAAGGGTCTTTATATAGTAATGGAAGTGTTTCCAGGGATACACACTAGAATGCAAGTAACAAAAAAAAAATACAAATTCCTCTTTAAATAGTATTAATTATCATATACTACTAATTAAGTGTTACAACACGTCGGAGGCTAACCTATAGTGGAGCTGGCTGCTGCCACAGCCGTATCGGCATTGGATCCTATGGTCTTTATTTAGTAATGGGAGAGTTCCCAGGGAAACACACCCTAATGCCAATAATAAAGAAAAATACATATTTCTCTTCAAATAGAATTTTTTATCATATACTACTAATTAAGAGGTAAAACACGTTGCAGGCTAACCTACAGTGGAGCTGTCTGCTGTCACAGCTATTTCGGCATGGGTTCCTTGGGCCTTTATATAGTAATGGGAGTGTTCCCAGCGAAACACACCATAATGCAAATAACAAAAAAAAAAAAAAAAATACAAATTTTCCTTTAAATAGTATTTATTACCATATACTAATAATTAATAGGTAAAACACGTCGCAGGCTAACCTCCAGTGGATCTGGCTGCTGTCACAGCCGTGTCGGCATTGGCTCCTAGGTTTTTTATATAGTAATGGGAGAGTTCCCAGGAAAACACACCATAATGCAAATAATATAGAAAAATACAAATTTCTCTTTAAATAGTATTTATTATCATATACTTCTAATTAAGAGGTAAAACACGTCGCAGGCTGACCTACAGTGGATTTGGCAGCTGTCACAGCCGTATCGGCATTGGCTCCAAGGGTCTTTATATAGTAATGGAAGTGTTTCCAGGGATACACACTAGAATGCAAGTAACAAAAAAAAAATACAAATTCCTCTTTAAATAGTATTAATTATCATATACTACTAATTAAGTGTTAAAACACGTCGGAGGCTAACCTATAGTGGAGCTGGCTGCTGCCACAGCCGTATCGGCATTGGATCCTATGGTCTTTATTTAGTAATGGGAGATTTCCCAGGGAAACACACCATAATGCCAATAATAAAGAAAAATACATATTTCTCTTTAAATAGTATTTTTTATCATATACTACTAATTAAGAGGTAAAACATGTTGCAGGCTAACCTACAGTGGAGCTGTCTGCTGTCACAGCTATTTCGGCATGGGTTCCTTGGGCCTTTATATAGTAATGGGAGTGTTTCCAGGGAAACACACTATAATGCAAATAAAAAAAAAAAAAAAAAAAAAAAAAAAAAAAAAAAAAAAAAAAAAAAAACCAATTTCTCTTTAAATTATATTTATTATCATATACTAAAAATTAAGTGGTAAAACACATCGCAGGCTAACCTCCAGTGGAGCTGGCTGCTGTCACAGCCATTTCCTCATCTGTTCCTTGCGTCTTTATATAGTAATGGGAGTGTTCCCAGGGAAACACACCACAATGCAAATAACAAAGAAAATACAAATTTCTCTTTAAATAATATTAATTATCATAAACTACTAATTAAGATGTAAAACACGTCGCAGGCTAAACTCCAGTGGAGTTGGCTGCTGTCACAGCCGTGTCGGCATTGGCTCCTAGTGTTTTTATATAGTAATGGGAGTGTTCCCAGGGAAAACCACAATAATGCAAATATATATATAAAAAAAAAATTCAAATTTCTCTTTTAATAGTATTTATTATCATATACTACTAATTAAGAGGTAATACACGTCGCAGGCCAACCTCCAGTGGAGCTGGCTGCTGTTACAGCTGTGTCGGCATTGGCTCCTAGGGTCATTATATTGTAATGGAAGTTTTTCCAGGGAAACACCCCACATTGCAAATCCCAAAAAAAAAGTTTCTCTTTAAATTGTATTTATTATCATATACTACTAATTAAGAGGTAATACATGTCGCAGGCTATCCTCCAGTGGAGTTGGCTGCTGTCACAGCCGTGTCGGAATTGGCTCCAAGGGTCTTTATATAGTAATGGGAGTGTTTCCAGGGAAACACACTATAATGCAAATAACAAAAAAAATACCATTTTCTCTTTAAATTGTATTAATTATCATTTATTACTAATTAAGTGGTAAAAAACGTCACAGGCTAACCTCCAGTGGAGCTGGCTGCTGCCACAGCCGTGTCGGCATTGGGGAAACACACTATAATGCAAATAACAAAAGAAATACCATTTTCTCTTTAAATTGTATTAATTATCATTTATTACTAATTAAGTGGTAAAAAACGTCGCAGGCTAACCTCCAGTGGAGCTGGCTGCTGCCACAGCCGTGTCGGCATTGGATCCTAGGGTTTTTATTTAGTAATGGGAGAGTTCCCAGGGAAAAACAGCATAATGCCAATAATAAATAAATACAAATTTCTCTTTAAATAGTATTTATTATCATATACTACTAATTAGGAAGTAAAACAAGTCGCAGGCTAACCTCCAGTGGAGCTGGCTGCTGTCACAGCCGTGACGGCATTGGCTCCTAGGGTCTTTATATAGTTTATTTATTGTTATTTTTATTTGTTTTTTCTGTTCCATAGGACCCACTTCAGGAGTAAGACTCCATGGTCATGGAACAAGTCAATACATTGTTACACAAGAATGGTAATACAAAAATTTTAAGTAATCCTTTGCACACGACAATCTTAAGACAAAGTGAAAAGAATCAATAAAGAAAAAATGAATTAGCTTAATTGTTTAACTTTTCTAGGTGTTCCTCGACAGAATAAAAGGAGTGAGCCATGAGGTAACTCTTCAATTTAGATTTGAAAGCATGTGGATTAGTTGTAAAATTCTTAAGTTCTTGTGGCAGCTTATTGAAAATGGATGCCGCAGAATACTGCACCCCTTTCTGCACAAGTGTTAAGGTGGTGTGGTGCAAATGTAGATTAGACATCTGTCTGGTATTCACCGAGTGAAAGCTACTAACTCGTGGGAATAAGCTGATATTATTAACAACAAACGACATTAAAGAAGAAACGTATTGTGACGCCAGAGTCAAGATTCCCTTACTACTGAAAAGGGGTCGACATGACATTTGCGAACTTACACCAGATATTGCTCGAACCGCCCGATTTAGAGCCAGAAATATCCTTTTTGCATCTGGCGAGTTTCCCCCAAAAACAATGCCGTACGTCATAAGTGAGTGAAAGTAAGCGAAACAGACTATTTTTCGTGTTGAAAAATCACTTATCTCAGATATTGTTCTAATGGTAAATATAGCAGAATTTAGTTTTGGAACAAGATCCTGAACATGGGCTTTCCATGACAGCTTACTGTCTATATGAACACCTAGAAATTTGAACTGTTCAGTCTCACTTATCACATGCCCATTATGTGTAATCATAATGTCAGATTTCGTCAAATTATGTGTTAGAAATTGTAAAAACTGAGTTTTGCTGTGATTTAACATCAACTTGTTTTCTATTAGCCATGAACATATCTCTTGAACTGCATTATTTGATACTGTGTCAATATTACAAGCAACATCCTTCACTACCAAGCTGGTATCATCAGCAAACAAAAATATTTTACAATCACCTGTTATACTCGAAGGCATATCATTTATATAAATAAGAAACAGCAATGGTCCCAAAACAGACCCCTGGGGCACTCCATACTTAATGGTGCCCCATTGGGATTGCACGTCATAGCCATTTTCTACACTGCGGAGAATTACCTTCTGTTGTCTATTATTAAAGTAAGAGGTGAACCAGTTGTGGGCTACTCCCCGTATTCCACAATGCTCCAACTTCTGCAACAATATTTTGTGATCAACACAATCAAACGCTTTTGTTAAATCAAAGAAGACACCTAATGTGCGTAGCCTCTTATTTAACCCATCAAGTGCCTCACAGAGAAACGAAAATATAGCGTTTTCGGTCGTTAAACCACTTCTAAAACCAAACTGTACGTTTGACAGGAAATTATGTGAACTGAAATGATCAATTAATCTTGAATATACAGCCATTTCAATAACTTTGGAAAAAACCGATGGCATAGAAATAGGTCTATAGTTGTCTACATTATCCCTTTTTCCTTTTTTATAAATCAGTTTCACTACTGAGTACTTTAATCTGTTAGGAAACTGACTATTCTGAAAGGAAAAATTACAAATATGGCTTAGTACTGGGCTAACATTTGGAGAACAGTACTTTAGAATTCTGCTAGATACCCCATCATATCCACAAGAGTCCTTAGTCTTTAGTGATTTAATTATTGACTCAATCTCACCTATGGAAGTATCATGAAGGATCATTTCAGGTAACAGCCTCGGAAACGCATTTTCTAAAAATGTTATATGATTACCTGTTAAACTAGAGTTTTGTTTAGTTCCTCTAGTATATTCAGAAAGTGATTATTGAATATTGCACATATATCTAACTTGCCAGTAACAGAAACATTCCTACTACGCAATGACGTTATATCTTCTACCTGCTGCTCCTGACCAGACACTTCCTTCACGACTGACCAGATAGTTTTAATTTTATCCCGAGAGTTTGCTATTCTTTTTGTGTACCACATACTTTTTGCATTCTTAATGACATTTTTCAGAACCTTACAGTACTGTTTGTAATGAGCTACTGCATCTTCATTCTGACTGCTTCTAACATTTTGATACAACTCCCGCTTAGTTCTACATGATACTGTTATCCCCTTTGTCATCCACCCTGGCTGTCTGTTACTGAAAGTACCCTGTTTTGAGCGTTCTAGTGGAAAGCAATTTTCAAATAGCATAATAAATGTGTTCAGAAAAGCATTATATTTATCATCTGCATTATCAGCACTATAAACATCCTGCCATTCTTGTTCCTTAATTAGGCTTAAAAAGGTCTCAATTGCAACTGGATTAACTTTTCTGAGTAGTTGATATTTATGTTTAACATTTGTTTGAGAACAAATACTTTTTAGAATTAAAAGTTGGGCATCGTGGTCTGATAGGCCATTTACTATTCTGCTGACAGAGTGCCCCTCTAATAATGAAGAATGAACAAAAATATTGTCAATGGTAGAACTGCTATTTCCTTGCACTCTCGTTGGAAAAAATACTGTTTGCATCATGTTATAGGAATTAAATAGATCTAACAGCTGACGTTTCCTTGAGCTATCACCTACACAATTAATGTTGAAATCTCCACACACAATTAAATTTTTATACTTCCTATACAGTGAACCCGGAACCAATTCCAGCTTGGGCAGAAACATTTTAAAATCTGAGTCAGGGGATCTATAAATAACAACTATTACTAGTTTAGTTCCATTAACATTAACAATTCCTGCACAACATTCAAATATCTGTTCTGTGCAGTGTTTAGAAAAATCGATTGACTCCGATGAAAAATCGTTTTTTACATACATGGCCACTCCCCCACACTGCAAGGAACTCCTAGAGTAAAAGGCAGCTAACCTGTATCCTGGCAAAGGAAGTCTCTGAATTGTCACACCACTTAAAAAGTGCTCTGAAATACCAATAATGTCAGAATCAGTATCAATAAGCATTTCATTAACTTTATCTCTGATACCCTGTATATTTTGATGAAAAACAGTAATTCCCTTATTACTTATATTCTTAGACTTTGTCAAAGGTGGTTCATTTCTTAGAGGGACTTCCTTTAAGCAGGAATATCTATCAGCTGTCTTCAGTCTAAAAAAGGTGCAGCCCTAACACCAACTACTACAGGAATTTTTCCATCTGTGAAACCCCCACCCCCTACTACACTGTCACCTATGAGCTTTGCCAACCTCCCCTTCCCATACCTATTGAGGTGCAGACCATGCCTAGTAAAATCCGACCTTTGGATATTTTCAACTGGCACCACTGCAATGTGATCCATGCCCTCCGTCATCAGCGCCTTTTCAAGCCCCATGTTAAGACGGCTGACAGCCGTATTAAGACAAGGCCTATCATGACGCTGAAACAGCTGCACGAAATGCACATTCGTGCCACCAGTTTCATTTGCTATCCTTTTCAGATCACCACCTATATCATATTCCCCGTCCCTATCAGGACTGTTCCCGGCCCCACCCACTATAACTACCTGATCCTCTTTTGAAAAATTCCTACATAAGTCCCCTATGTTACAAGTGACCTGATCTAACCCTGCACTAGGCTTCACTATGCTGGTGACCTGGTACTCACTCCCAAGTACTTCCTGCAACTGTTGGCCAACACCTCTGCCATGAGAACTACCTAGCAGCAGAACCTTCTTCTTCCTAAGAGACCTCTCTACAGATTTCGGCTTACCAAAAGCTGAGGTCTGCTGCGTACTTCCTACACCTACAGCTACAGGAGGTTCATCTCCGCTCAACTCTGACAGTTGGTCAAACCTATTTGCAACTTGCAATGTAAAGCTATCTGAATACCTTCTCCTAGCTACCTTCTTGCCAACTGCCAGTTCCCATTCCCCAGCCCCCCTTCCCCTCCTCAACCTACCTAGTTCCTCTTCAGCGTTTTTCAACTGCACCTGAAGGGCGCAGATCAAACGCTCCTTCTCCTCTATCAACTTATTCCTGCTGCAAATCCTACAGTTCCAGGAGAGAACCTCACCACAATGCCCACTGTCTTCCCCACTGCACTCCCCCCCATGAAAATACTTACTACAAATCCCACACTGCAGCCCACTACGCACGAACCTACGACAGAGCCCACACTTTTCACTCATGGTAAAATTTTACAATAATTTGTTAAGAAAAACTAGACGTCTACGTTATGAAGTTAAGTTTCTAAAAAATAAGTAGGAAGTACCTCTTAACTACAGCAATCAACAAACCTCAGTCTCTACAAATCAAGTAACAACAACCAATAGTATCAGAAAAGAGCAAATAACACTACCACAGAAACTTTACACTGTTGCTTGTATAAACAAGTTCAAATTCAAGCTTCACTAATAAAACAACTAAACACTGTGAGAGTACAAGAGTTATCAAATACCGTAACTTAAAGTTCCCAACCTTAACTACGTTAAAAACAGCAAGTCACCTGTTGAAAAGTACTAAAGTTAATAAACAACTAGCGCGATAACACCTCCTGGCTGCTGCCACAGCCGTTACGGCATTGGATCCTATGGTCTTTATATAGTAATGGGAGAGTTCCCAGGGAAACACACCATAATGCAAATAATAAAGAAAAATACAATTTTCTCTTTAAATAGTATTTATTATCATATACTACTAATTAAGAGGTAAAACACGTCGCAGGCTAACCTCCAGTGGAGCTGGCTGCTGTCGCAGCCGTGTTGACATTGGCTCCTTGGGTCTTTATATAGTAATTCGAGTGTTTCCAGGTGTAATGTTACTTTTTTTTTTTTTTATCGCTGGTGTTGTCACAAGATGAAAGTTGAAAACCGGGATTGAAATTTAACTAACTGTAAGATCTGCAATGAATATTAATTTTTGAAATGGTTATAAGTTCTCTGTAGCAATGTAATTTAAAAATTACAACACCAGAAAGCACCATTACATAAGAAAATAGCGGAATCAGTTACCTGGTATGCATTCAAAGTTTTAAGACTGTGTGTAATTTTGATCACTGTGGTTATCGAAAGTTAAAGAAATTATCGGACTTCGCTTTTAACAGAATGAAGATATCCTGCAGGCATTGAATTCAATGTTTAACACAAAATGAGAGTAAATAAATTTTGCATTCTTTTGCCATCGTGAGACAATAGGCAACAATGGCCAAGCATCAATTTACTAATATTGCTGAAAATAAATCAAAATAAATGAAAGATGGGGAGAAATAGTCATTATTTAAATGAAATAGGAATTCCAAATGAAAGTTATAGTTTATTAAGTAAAAGGGTGCTAACCAGAGCTCACACTTACATGATTATGGAGGTCGAGTAAAATATGTCCGCTCAGTACAAAGGTAGAAAAACGAAAGACGACAAGCGATTCCGTTTTCTCTCGAGATCGTTTGAAATAGTTGAAGGTATAACTTGAAACAAGGATAATCAGAGATTTATTGGCAGAGAGAACGGATGCTAGCGACAAGCGTCGCAGATATAATTTTCAATAAAAAAAAAATATTAATATATCGCTACATTTGCCCCCTCTGGCTTTGAGTTGGCAAATGCGCATTTCCTACTCAAAGACATCATAAATTTCTTATATATATATATATATATATATATATATATTATAGAAGGAGACCTTCCAGGTAGGAAAATGGTATAAAATAAAGATTTTTGACTTACCTAAAGTACAGGCTGGTCGATAGGAACACTAAACACACACAAAAAAACACACACAAAAAAAAAACTAAACTAAGGGTTTCTACAAATGTCTGCCTAAGTGTGTTTGGATGTGGATATGTGTGAGTGTGTGTGTATTTGTTTACCTTCCTTTTTGTCCCCTAAGGTAAGTCCTTCCACTCCTGGGATTGGAATGGCTCCTTTTCCACTTCCAAAAACCCGTATCCTTCCCTTTCTCCTCTCCTTCCTCCCTCTTTTTCCCGAAGAAGCCACCACTGGTGGCGAAAGCTTGAATGGTTGTGTGTTTTTGTGTGTGTTTAGTGTTCCTATCGACCAGCCTGTACTTTAGGTAAGTCAAAAATCTTTATTTTATACTATATATATATAGGAGGAATGCGCCGCAGACTCGGCCCCAGCGTAGCGGTGGGGTGAGATGCCAGGATGAGGTGCCCTTTGATAGAGCACGGACTGCTTTTCCCGCATCGCCTCGGTGTGGTTTTACATGAAATGAAAGTTGTACATATGCCATTAAGATTTGTACATATGCCATTAAGATTTATCCCTTAACTAAAAATTATAGGTTTGATTACTGAATGAGTTTATTTCTGTTTTATTCAGTTGAGTGTTTCAGTACTATTATAGTTTTTAGTGAACGGATGTAAGTGTGAGCTTTTGATTTTAATAGCAAATATCGCAACCAACTGACATGAACATATGCCCATTCTTGACATAAATTCATTAATGGAAACTAAATTATATACAAGACATATGTTCAGTTTATGACTTTACCAAGACTTATAATTAACATATTACATAAATAAAAAAAATTTTCTTTGGTTCACTGTGGGAGCTTTAATCGTTCATGAAATTATTTACTAAGACTTACGTACTAATTCACATATATACATATAGACATTTAAAAAATATGTACAGGCATTGGTAACTGGATGTTACATTTTAGCGGATTTAAGTTGTTTATTTTTCTGACATAGGGTATTCTTTGTACGTATCATAGCACAGTTCTTTGATTGGAAAATGCCGTAGAGGCGGTTTTCGCTGTGTTCATTATAAAAATGTTAGATACATTTGTTTATTTTGAAACCATTCACAGTGGTAGTTTGAATTTTCACACGGCGGGATCGCCATTGGTTGCGTGACGTAACAGTCAAGCGTCAACAATGAATAAATTTCTACCGCTGGCCAGCTTCAGCAGTGTTCGTTCAAATGTGGCAGCGGCAACCTCGCGAGCATTGCGTACAGCACACAACTCGCCGACTTTGTGTTTTCTCGTGTGTTTTTCATCTTTCTTCCAGAGTAGAAGATTCATCCATAACAGATCATAGTGAAGATTGTCGCAGCGCGGTGAGTACCTAATTATTTATATTAAGGTGGTTAGGTCTGCTTACTTGCTGTGCTTTCTTCATTTATTTTTAGGCTGTCATCTCAGCTGCCTTAAAGTCCATTAGATGAGATAAGACCTACGACTTCGTATGCAAATATATACGAATAGCCATCACTTCGTATATGCAGTTCGAAAGTCACTTCACTGCACGATTTTTTATCATGACTGTTTATGTCGGTATGCCGCACGTAACAAGTTTTTGCGGTTTATTTCAGACCACACTATTTAAGTGTCCACAACGATAATGCAGATATACATATAGTCAAGTACTTATCAGTCTACACGTTCACTTATCACTTTAATTTATTATGCGAGTGCTACCTTTTGTAGTCCGAGCTCACTATTGTCAATGACAAAATCACTTCACTAATTAATTAATCTGTTCATGAAGGCATAGACTTCTGTCGCTCACTTTGACTATAAATGCATCCTAGTTTTGTGAATACAAACACTGTTTGTGTGGATAGTTTTATCACTTAAAGTTTTCTGTCACTAATAACTCACAGTAGTATCACTGTCCTTTCAGTTCGTTTTATCACGTTCTACACATATCTTCTGGATTTTATACAGTTCATATTAACCTATCGTTACTTTACTATTTACAAAGGTTATATACAGTGACAAAATTTCTGAAATACTAGTCATTAACAGAGTTCATAAATTTTCAAATGACATACAAGCCACATTTTATCGTTTTTGGTTATTATTTAGTCATCATTATAGTTTTTTTTAGACAATATAGTGCATTGTACAATAAGTCGCGGCCTATGTTCATGTCAGAGGTCCTTGTTTTCAGCAATATTATTCATCATAATCTTTTTATTTTTGAGCTTAAAGGTTCGTCATTAAGCATTCATATCACCACATTGGATATGTCAGATTTATTTTTTTTTATTTATTTATTTATTTATTTATTTATTTTTTTTTTTTTTTTTTATAGACTGAGAAATGGATCTTTGGAATTTTTAATATCGGATTTTGTCAGTATTAAAATGGGAGGTGAAGTCTGTCATACAACATTAGCAGTTAGTGTATAAATTTGGGATGGTTCTTTTCTTTTAAACAGGTAATGCAAATTTTGTTGACACAGGCAAGGTCAGACTCATCAGCTAATTTGGTGCATAGATTCGGGCTAAATAGCATTCAGAATAAAGATCGAGTGAGAGAGAAAAACAGCATTATAGTTAGAGAAGTCTCTCTAAAATAGTACACAACATAAATTCAGCACATCAATCCATCATTTGCAAAAATTACCATTTATATTATTATTATTATAAAATATTACGTCAAACTAAAATATTCTAAAGTCTCTCATAGCAAAGCACTCCATGCTTCTCTCTCACTTTGCTTTAAGTTTTGCATGCGGTCTGACCTGCTATTGCCTGTTCTTTCCTTTTCAGAAATGAAATGTGTAGTTTAGATTTTCTGTTTTAAATACAACGTGTCTGTAGTCTCGAAACATCATGCTACATGTCTAATATTTTCAATCGTTGTGTTGTATGTGTGTGTTTAAAGTGTCTGAAAACAAAATAATAGTCATATAATATATATATGTGTGTGTCTCCTCCGTCATTTTGATGTTGAGTTGTCGATCTTCTTACCGTTGGCAGGAACACAATTCTCGTGCACGTCGTCAGCTGAAAAAGAAGTCTTAAACTACTGCTTATACTAAAGGTTGTTTAGTCTAAAGATTGATTTTTCAATTAGTGAACGCTTCTGACACATCAGCTTGTAATGTTGTTCAAAATATTTCATATCTGTTGGAAATGTTTTGATACGTACTGTAAATAGTAGTATTGACGCAACATCGTAATGACACTGTCATCTTAATTACTGCCAGGCTCATAAGCATCAGCATAAAGTCGTGTGTAATTTTTAAGAAATTTTTGTCCCACAATACGTAACTAGAATTGTTCAATAAACTTAGATGTCTTTAAAGGTCATATGTTCCATCTTAAATAAATTGCACAGTTGTTGACATGTGTGTTACCTGTCAACTGATCACCATTAATCTATAGGTTCCTAGTGGCTTATGAAACTTCATATCATTTTTACTGTCTTTGAAAATATAGCTGACCGCAAATACGTTACGTTATCATGTCTCGTTTAGCAACATTGTCTGGATTTGAGTGTGTGTGTGTGTATTAGTATGTGTGTGCGTGTGTGTGTGGCTCGTATTAGGAGCCATTGGGCAAACAAAACATTAATATATCCTTATCACTACATTTCTTTCCACAAAAAAAAAAAAAAAAAAAATCCTCCTACTTCAGATCCATTGTACTAAAATAAATCATTTGCTCCATATATTCATTTTCATCATCATAAATATTCTCTTATACTTATACTAATAATTATAATAATTAATGCCCATAGTAAGTGTTTTATGTTGTATTAAACATAACAGTGGTTCGATAAATCTGTGTTGTTTGCTAAGTGTTTGACATGAGAACAGTTACACCGTCAGTTAATATTTGTTGTCCATTACGTAACATTGTAAGAGAAAAAAATATTTTGTTCAGCTTATTCGCCTTGGATCTGTGAATGTATTACTTATTCACTAGGAACGAGGTGTAATATTTATCATTTTTGTGATCAGCTTAAAAACTAAGCATAGAACTTTTTCAAATGCTTGTGTGGATATAAACCTCTCACTCTTCCCGAGTGTACTGTAGATAATAAATAACTTCCCTCGTGCGGAATTTGAACAATTCTAAAGGGTCCAGAAAACAGATGTTGCCACTTTTCATTATGTTTTAAGATAGCTGATGGTTTAGGATGATTTCGCAGAAGTACTAGGTCTCCGATATTAAATGTTTGTGTTCTTTTCAGCTGCTTATCATAGTAGGCTTTTCTTTTTATAGCTGCATCAGTTAGGGCTACTAATATTTGTCTTACTTTTTCGTCCAGCGTTACGTCACCTCGAGGAAATTTTGGTATCGGTTTTACCCATTCGTTTGTCTCTTTGGTTTGTAAAACTAAATCGGTGGGTGTATAGGGTGTAGAATACAAAGGTAGGTTGTTAACCACTTGCTCAAATAGTCCAATATATTCAACCCAGGATATTTGTTTGTTGGAAGCATATGTTCTGATGAAGCGATTTAATTCACGGAACATGCGTTCCATTGGATTGGCAGAAGGATTGTAACGTGAAATGAGAATGTGATTCAGGTAATTTTTATGAATGAAATCTTTCCATGCGTGACATGTGAAAGTTTTTGCATTGTCGGACAGAAATGTCGTCGGCTTCCCGACAAAATGGAAATAGTCGCACTCCAGGCGCCGAATCACTGCTTTTGCGGTAGTAGTTTTTAAGGCGTATAATTTCACAAATTTTGAAAACACATCATAGATGCCAAGAATGTGTTTGACGCCTCCGCGTCCAATCGGAAGAGGTCCTGCAGTATCAATTGAAACTAATTGAATAGGTTTATATGGCAAGATAGAATGAAGCGGCATCTTGTTTGACTGATTGTTAGGCTTGCATTTCTGACAGATTAAACAGTATTTCAATGTGTAATGGATTTTTCATGACATATTCGGAAAATAACAGTATTGCTTAAGCTTACGGAGACACTTTAGTGCGCCAAAGTGTCCCCAAACTCTATGTGTGTACCAAATTAGAGATTTTTCATATGTAGCAGGTATGCAAACACACCAGAGTTGCGATTGTACATGTCTACGAAAGAAAAGTACTCCTTTGTAGACTTTGTAGTGTTGATTTAGATGTGCATCTGACTTGTCTGTAATTTGTGTAATAATTTTCCTCCACCTGTCATCTGCTTGCTGTAATACCTGCATGTTTTTGCACATATCTAAATAATATGTTCTAAATTCCATGTCCTTCATGAGCATTATCTTAAACTCTGTGTTTGACTCAAGATAGTCTTCAGATTCTGGTAAACCCTGGGGAAGTCTGGAAAGTGTATCAGCTATGACATTATCTGATCCTTTAATGTGTTCAATTTCAAAATCGTATTCTTGTAGTATCATGACCCATCTGGCTAATCTATTGTGTAATAGTCTGCATGACATCAAAAAGCTAAGTGCCTGATGATCACAGAAGACTCTTGTATGTTTACCAAAGATATAATGATGAAACTTTTTGAATGCCCAAACAATTGCAAGAAGTTCTAACTCTGTGGTTGAATATCGACGTTCGTACTCAGTGAGCGTGCGACTAGCAAAACTTATGACTTTTGGGGACTGTGGATCCAGATTATTTGAAATTTGGAACAGACACGCCCCAACCCCAAAATTTGACGAGTCCGTAACAATACAGAAATCCTGTGACATGTCAGGGTGGTTTAATATGTCTGAGTTAACAAGGGCTTGTTTAATTTTGTCAAAGTCTTCCTGACACTGTTCTGTCCAATTCCAAGGGTTGTTTTTTCGAAGAAGTGAAAGAAGAGCAGTACTATTGAGTAGTAGTTGTGGCACAAAGTGCCGAAAAAATGAACATACCGTAGAAGGCTTTTAATTGTTTCCTATTGCGAGGTGCAGGAAAATTTTGAATTGCTTTAATTTTTTCAGGGTCAGGAACAATGCCCGTGAGTGAGATAATGTGCCCAAGAAATTTGATTTCAGTTTTAACAAACTTAGATTTTTTCAAGTTGACAGTCACTCCAGATGACAGAAATTATCTAACACTCTTTCAAGTAGGATGACATGTTCTTCCCATGTAGAAGTAGCAACAAGTATGTCATCAACGTAAACTGTAATATTATCTAGTAATTCCGGACCAAGTACTGTATCAAGTGCTGTGATAAAGACACCAGAACTCACATTTAGACCAAAAGGCAGTACCTTAAATTGGTACGATCGTCCTGAGAAAATGAAAGCAGTATATTTACGAGACTCTTCTGTTATAGGAACCTGCCAATATGATGCTCTAAGATCAAAACTTGATAGATATTTGACTCCATAGAACTTCTGAAGCTGTTCTTCTAAGTTTTCTGGCCTAGTTCTAACTGGAATGATAATCTTATTGATTTGACGTGCATCAAGCACAAGACGAACAGACCCATCTGATTTAAAAATTGCAAGAAGAGGACTGGAATACTGTGACATTGAAGGTTCTATTATGTTCCATCTAAGCATACGGTTAATTTCTGCTTTGACAACTGGTTGTTTTGCCCAAGGTATAGAATATGTTTGCCTACAGAATGCTTCATGAGGCTTAACTTGCATGTTACACTGATATGTCCTAATTACACCTGGCCTTTTGTCAAATACTCGTATGTACTTGTGTAGCAAGTGGAGAAGTTGTTGTCTCTGACTACCTGTGGCATTAGTGGATTCGTTAACTTTTTGAACTATAGATTCAAGAGATTCATTTTCAGATTCCTGAATACCAGTATAATTTTCAAATTGCATTTGATTAACAGTGACTTGCTTCAACCTAACAGAGTTACAAGATTTTCTTGGTGTCACTTACTTCTTAGTCAGATTCAAAATACAGACACAGTGGTTTACTGTCAAATAACATTTACCTTCCTTAAAATCTAATTTTGCTTCTCGACTTTGAAGATATTCTAAACCAAGTATACAGTCTTCTATGACAGCATCTACTACAAGGAATGAGCAAGTATCAATTTCATCACAGATTTGTAGTTGAACAAGTGTTTCTAACTTAACTGGCTTAGATTTTGCACCTACTGCACCAATGATTTTGCATTTCTTTACAGGAAAGGTAGGTAACCTCTGAATGTTGTTTATGCGTTTAAATAGACTGTAAGACAATACATTAACAGCTGCTCCAGAGTCAACTAAAATCGATGTAGGTATGTCTCCTACTGTTATTAAGATGTGTGCTTGATAGGCAACTATAGGTACTTTGTTTTGTTGTGTTTGTTCCTGGAGTAGCTCTTCCCTGATATCGATTCCTTTATTGTAAAGCAGCATATTTACTGTGAGAATTGTGCCCTCACTGCCTCTGTCGCTCAATGTCGGAGGGCCAGACACGAGCCGATTTAGTTTGACGTCTGCGTCCCGTTAGAATGTCTTTGAGGTTTATTTAAAGTCTCTGTCACGTCAGTTATAGTCACGGTCGATTCATTTTGTGTCCAGTTTGTTTTATCTGTACTGTCAGTCGTCATCGTTGCTACTGGTATTTGATTGACATTTGGTTGTTGTGCAGGAGTAGTAGAAAAGTTCGGAATTTGTTGATTACCGTTATTGTTTGGAAAAAAATTTCTGTTTCTGTTATTATTATTGTAGTAGTTTCCATTACGCCAGAGCGGTTGTGTGTTACCATTATATTGGTTAGGGAAAGTAGCTGCATTGTTATTGAAATTATTATTATTGTGATTGAAGTAGCCCGGATTAAATCTGTTGTCACTACGGCGTCGGTAATACTGACCGCCGTTAGGTACGTTTCGTACTGCGTTTCCACTGTTTACTCCACTAGTCACTTGTTGCATTCGCGGCTGTCCGGTATTGCTAATAAATGACTGTTGCGGTAACATCTGTGGAGGGCGTGACATGTTTTGATTATTAGGCTGCGGCTGGCTGACATGAATCAGCTGATTACTAGGATAGTTGAAGTAATTATTTGTGTTACCGTACCTGTAACTATTATTTCTTGCTCGGTCATCTTCAAAGATTGAATCTAGTGTGTCCACCTCAGTGAGAAAAGTTTCTAAGTTTTGTGTTGAAATGTGTGCTAGTTGCAACCGCAACCATGTAGGCAATTTGTTTATTAATACGCGTAGTACTTCCCTGTGCGGGAGGGGGTCATCAAAGAATTTAGCTTTGTTTACGTACTTCTCGAAATATCTCCGCAGACTCCCGTTTCGTTCATTGAAAGGTTGCGGATTATAAACTTCATTTCGAAACCTTTCTTGCACAGCAGGCGACCAAAAGGTGGCTAAAAATGCCCGTTCGAACTCACCATAAGTTTCACAACTCTGTAGGGCTTCTGCAGCCCAGATTCCCGCTTCACCTTGAATGTATCCGACAACAAATCTGTCAAGATCAATAGCTAAAATCTGGTTTTATATTTCTTAGTTGAGGAATTTTATTTTAGTACGAAGCACAACACAAACATCTTTCTGTCAAAAAGCAACTTTATTTTTGTAACCACTGTTTTTTTTTGTTTGTTTTTCTTCCACAGCAAATAGCTCACACTACCAACATAACACAACAAATATAGTAATGCCAACTGTGGCTTTCATTAAAAAGAAACATATTGTCTTTGATTACTGATCTTTGTCTTTAAATATCAACACACTCCCTTCAACAAAACAATATGTTAATAAAAAAAATATTCAAAATTCAAACACTGTCTCTTTATATGTATCTGTCAAACATCAACTTTTTCTTTAGTCTTTTGAAAGTAATACTTTGTAGAGGTTTAGTTAGTATGTCCGCAAGTTGTTCTTGAGTTTCACAGTACTGTATCTTGAACCAGCCATGATTCAGTTCATCACTTATGAAATGGTACTTTACATCAATGTGCTTGCTTCTTCTTGACATTTGACCCGATTTTATCATTGCTATTGCACTTTGGTTATCCACACACAGTGTCATTTTGATGTTTTCACGCAGCAACTGTTCTATAAAAGTCTTAAAAACCTTCATTTCTTGACAACATTGTGCTGCAGAAATGTATTCTGCTTCAGTTGTAGATAATGCAACCACACACTGTTTCTTGCAACACCAAGAGATTGGAGCATTATTGTACAGAAATACATACCCTGTAGTGCTTTTTCTGTCTCTCCTGTCACCTGCAAAATCTGCATCACAGTAAGCTACTATTTCTTGATTTTGTTTTCTTGATGGATAGAATATTCTACTCCCTGTTGTTGAATTCAGGTACCTCAATGTTCTCTTCAGATTTTGAATGTTGGAATGATTTGGATTACTCATTGATCTGCTTTCATAATTTACTGCATAAGCTAAATCCAATCTTGTTTTGCATGCTAAATACAATAGACTGCCTATTGCTTCACGATATGGGAAATCTGACTTTGTACCATTGGCTTCTTCAATGTCTCCTTGTGATGAAATTGGAGTTGTCACACTTTTTGAATTTTCCATTTGATACCTTTTCACTACTTCTGTAGCATATTTTTCTTGATGGATATAAATACCTTCTTTTGTTCTTTCAATTTCTATTCCAAGATATACTGTTGGATCTTCATCAACTGTAATGTCAAAATTTTTCTTCAGTTTTTTTAGAAGATTTTTCATTTGACAGATGTCTTCTCCAAATAGAATCCCGTCATCAACATGTACAGCTAGATACAATTTTTTTCCAGTATTAGCTTTATACACACATTGGTCAGATTTCAGTTGGATGAGATTTTCATGTTTAAGAAATTCATTCAGTTTCTTATTCCACTGCAAAGGAGCTTGTTTTAATCCGTACAGTGCCTTTTTTAACAGACAAATTTTCCCAGGTGCGTTGTATCCTTCTGGAACTTCCATGAAAATTTCTTCTTTCAGTTCACCATTAAGAAAGGCTGTTTTGACATCAAATGTCATAATTGTCAAATCATCATGTGCAGCAAGTGCAAACAGGTATCTCAGTGAATTAGTTTGTACAACAGAACTAAAGATATCTTTAAAATCCAGTTTTCCTTGATCCTGTTGACATCCTCTTGCAACTAGCCTAGCTTTGTAGTTTCCATTATCCTTTTTCTTGAAAATCCATTTTCCTGTAACTATTTCTTTTCCATGAGCCATTTCTTTATCCACAGAGTCCATGTTTCATTTTTCTTCAGTGATTCTTTCTCTTCATTTATAGCCTTCATCCACTTTTCTTTGTCTTCATTTTCAGTGCACTCCTTGTATGTTAGCATGACATAATCATCATATCTCTTTGGCAAATGTATCTGACGTCTTGGTCTCTGATATGTTTCTGTATCTTCTTCTGGATCTCCTCTTGTTTCTTCATCTGGGTCATCTCTTCTTTCTTCGTCTTCATCACCAAAATCTTCTGGTATTTCTTCTTCTTCAGTTAGATTTATTCCTTCATCTTTGCTTTCCTCTTCTCTGTCTTCATACTGATGAGTAAATTCAACATCTCTTGCTTCAGTGAATTTTCCTGTTTTACGGTTCCATATGACATAGCCAATGTCTGTATATCCTACAAGAACACCTCTTTCACCTCTTACACTCAGTTTTTTTAAATATCCAAGACATTTTGTGAACACCACAGATCCAAAAATACCCAGTCTAGACAAATTTGGTCTTCTTCCATACCACATTTGAGCAGGAGTCACTTCAACAGCAGTAGTAGGACTTCTGTTCATAAGATAAGCTGCTGTCAGAACTGCATAGCCCCACATTTTATTTCCAATTCTTGAATCAAACAACATGACCCTTACTTTGTTCATGATAGTAAGATTAATTCTCTCTGCTTTGCCATTCAGTTGAGGAGACTCTTTAATAGTATAGTCTATTACTATCCCCATCTTTTTACACCATTCTTTAAAATTAGCACTTCTGTACTCTCCTCCTCTGTCACATCTTATTTTTTCAGTCTTCAGATTGAAATGAGCTTCACTTTCACTTACATATTCCTTGATGTAATTTTCTGTTTCATCTTTAGTATGCAAAAGATACACTTTCAAGAAATGTGTGTAATCATCAAGACATGTTAAAAAATACTCTTCATTATGGTAAGTTGATGGACTTATTTTACCACATACATCAGTGTGAATAATTTGCAGAGGTCTTGTTGCTCTATACCGCATTGTGTTGAATGGTTTTCTTACCTGCTTTGCCATGACACAAGTTTCACAAAAAGGCATTTCTTCTTCTAACACAATCTTGTCCACTCCATCACACAGTTCTGGTATTTTCTTTAGATAATTGTAGTACAGGTGTCCTAGTTTTTTGTGCCACTGAATGTTTTTCTTCTTTTGTGTCAACAGTACTTCTTTTATAGGGTCCACTTTGATATTGATGATATACAGTCCATTTTCTGTTTTATTTCCTTCTAAAATAACATTTCCATCTTTCACAATCTTCACTTTTTCCTTGTCAAATATTGCCACTCCCCCTTTTTCAGTAATGGCATTTACTGACAACAAGTTTCTTGACAGTTCCGGAGCATGTATTACATTTGTCAACATCACCTGCTGTGATTCAACTGTGCCAACAAGATTCGAATATATAAAATTTTCATCTGCAATCTTAATTTTTGTACCTTCACAGCTCTTCACATTTGACATAATTTTCATTTCGTGTGACATATGCTCATTACTCCCACTGTCTACAACAAACTCTGTATCTACTTTATTAATTTCCTTTTCTTGATTTTCTGTCACAAGGGTTTCTGTGAGAAAAACTGTCTTCGGTGCTTTCTTCATCTTCTCATGGTCTTCTTTAAAGAAGCATTTTCCTGCTGGATGATTTGTTTTTTCGCAGTATTTGCATGGAGGCAGTTCCTGTTTCGCCCAACACTCTCCCACGTGATGTTTTCCACATGTAGAACACTGTATTTTCTTATTGTTATCAATAAGTTTCTTTTTACATTCACTTACAAAGTGACCTGAACCACCACATCCAAAACACTTCACTGTTTTCTTACCTTTTTTATTCTGGTTTTTCTTCTTGAAAACTGCAGCCTTAAAAGCAACACGTATTTCTTCATTTTTCTTTATTTTATCCTCTTCAGATTGAAGTCTTGATTTCAGGTTTTCGAGTGTTTTTTCCTTACTACAAGTAGAGTCCCAAGCACTTCCAAAATGTTTATATTCATCCGGCAATTTCGTCATTATTCTAGTAATTAGCGCTGTTTCGTCAACATTTTGCCCTAGGCTGTTCAATCTGAAAGCTAGGGTTTGGACTTTAGCAATATTGGACATTACATCTTGATTTCTGTCATATTCATAATTGTAGAACTCGCTAAGTAATTGCGTCTTCTGTTGATCTGTATTTTTCTGATATATCTTACTAAGTGTATCATACATCTGTTTTGACGTTTCACAGGTAAGGATGTGTGTTTTTACGTTGACATCTATTGTTCTCAAAATGAAATATTTTGCAAGTGCGTCTTTTTGTTCCCATGCGGATACTTTTTCTGTTTCGGGTTTCACGATTACGCCACTGACGTAACCACTGAGGCCTTTTGCCATGAACATCACATTTATTTCTAATTCCCATAGCGGAAAACTTGTAGCATCTTTTAATTTTGGAATGTTGTTTAATGTTGTATCATCTACTGATGAAGCCATTTTTTAAACACAACACTCAAGCCGTTTTCACAGAAAGACACAGTCTATTAACACTCGTAAATTTTCACCGTATTTTTTCTCCAGATTTGTAGCACGTCCTGGGCCCATAACCTGTCAAGATCAATAACTAAAATCTGGTTTTATATTTCTTAGTTGAGGAATTTTATTTTAGTACGAAGCACAACACAAACATCTTTCTGTCAAAAAGCAACTTTATTTTTGTAACCACTGTTTTTCTGTTTGTTTTTCTTCCACAGCAAATAGCTCACACTACCAACATAACACAACAAATATAGTAATGCCAACTGTGGCTTTCATTAAAAAGAAACATATTGTCTTTGATTACTGATCTTTGTCTTTAAATATCAACAAAATCTTATCTTTCTTTTTTCGGACCACGATTCAGGTAATAAACCTCTAAAAGATTGCAGGAAAATGACTGGGTGCACAGTACGATTCTCATTAATAAAGATTTGAAATTGGTGGTGCTTTATCATACTTTCGTCAAGTTCTTCGGCAGTAGCATGATTTCGTGGTGAATAAGAGGGGGGTATGTTTGATTTCATTTCCCTACCTAGTCGATCAAGGTCATTAGAGGTCGTCAAGCAAAAGTCAGTCTGCGTCCTGTCTGACGTCAAATTGTTAGATGTACCCGGATTATATGGAGAGATTGGAATATTTGTTGCAATTCTGGGAGATTTCCAATCATGGAACACATTTGTCACATGTTCATTTGGCCTAGATTGTGTCATCTGTGTATTTAAAATTGATTTCACGTCTGTAAGATCTTTTTGTAAAGTTTTAACAGTATTTCCATGTTTTTCATACACTTTAGTAGCTACGTCTTGAATTACAGTGGTTAATTCTGCGTCTATCTTTTCATTCAACTTCGCTTCTGTATTAGATAAGAATTGTTGTACCCTATCATGATTTGACTATGTTTTCTGCCTGACTCGTAATTCTCGTAACAGTTGTTTCCAAGTTTTCTTGTTGAATTTTAAGCTGTGTAAGATTCTGTGTGAGACTGTCGATAGCTGTTGTTAATGTTTTAACGGTTTCTTTACAATTAGTTACATCATCGAGTACAGAAGAGATTTTTGCATCTATTGTGTCCATGATTTGATCCACTACTTTGTTTTGTACTTCAGAAAACTTACCATTGATAGCCTGTTCGACTTTGAGTATCTGTGCGTCTATCTGTTTGTTTACTTCCTCAGAAATAATTGAGGGTAAATTTTGTTGTACTGATTCTAGATTTATAAATCTCGACTCAAATTCATCCCGAGTTATCATTTGAGCCGCGATTTGATTTTGCTGTTCCTCTACTGTCTAATTGTTGCTTGGTGGAATTTTGCAACTGCTCTAAATCATGTTTCGTGTTGGCCTGCAAATGATTAATTTGATCGGTCAAGCCTGAAATCTGATTGTTTGTAGCATGTGTAGATGTTTGTAAATTGTTAATTTGTTGCGACATGTTCGCATGTATAGCATTCGTAGATGCTTGCAAATTGTTAATTTGTTGCGACATGTTCGCAAATAATATCTCGAATCGTTTTAACCAATCTTCTTGCGGATTTTCAGATTGGTGTACTGTCTGTGGGGGAAAATCTGTTACGTGTGATGTGGTTGCAAGATTTTCCTCCACTATGTGTGGTATCATTTCAATTGATCTCGCAGCCACATTATTTTCAACATTTTGCGCGGGCTGTGAAACATTAGTGTTTTGTTCTGACTCCATTGTAGTAATTTGTCTACGGGTTTTAACCATACTAATAAATTATCATAAATTTGGAATAGTGTGGGGAACCTACACACTTCACACGCAAAAAATTTCTTTTATCAGCACTGTTGAGAAACAATTAAATCACTATTAATATTCGTCACACGCATGCGAGACGCTTCGAGTGAGAGACAAGCGAGGATCGCCTTGTTATATCGATTTAGCAGCCATGTTGGCCATTTTTCCAACTTGTGATTTAAAATAAATATCTCACTACAAAAGAAATTTTGAAAATAGATTTTTGCTAATAGAATGAGGTACTGAATGTAAAATTGCGTACTTGCAAAGACTAAGACGAAGTAGAAAGCACCAAATAAGCGAAATAATCAGTCTGTCCTTACCTGTGTTACAATTTTCATTGTTGGCTGCTGTTGAATTTCTCGTGATCCGGTGTGGCTTCAAATTTTTATTTTATTATTCTCCGGGTAGTAATTATGATTTTCACGTCACAATCGGTCAGCAGTTGTTCATGAAAAATAAACACATTACGCAGATTAGATGTCATACATTGGTGAATGATTACAAATATAAAAAAATTTCAAACAATGGTATAATTAATTCACATAAAATTACAATTTTTTTTTACAACGAATCGAAGTCCTGTCACGGTCGCAAATTCTTATGTAATGTTACTTTTTTTTTTTTTTTTAATCGCTGGTGTTGTCACAAGATGAAAGTTGAAAACCGGAATTGAAATTTAACTAACTGTAAGATCTGCAATGAATATTAATTTTTGAAATGGTTATCAGTTCTCAGTAGCAATGTAATTTAAAAATTACGACAACACCAGAAAGCACCATTACATAAGAAAATAGCGGAATCAGTTACCTGGTATGCATTCATTGGTGGAAGCCGTGACTCTGCAGTTGAACCTGTATGAATTAATATCTTCGTTCTCGTAAACTCATGCTTGGTTTCATGACTATTAATTATTAAAGTTTTAAGACTGTATGTAATTTTGATCACTGTGGTTATCGAAAGTTAAAGAAATTATCGGACTTTGCTTTTAACAGAATGAAGATATCCTACAGGCTTGAATTCAATGTTTAACACAAAATGAGAGTAAATAAATTTAGCATTCTTTTGCCATCATGAGACAATAATAATAATAATAATAATAATAATAATTTTATTGTCATTCAGCCATAACAGCAATAGACAAAGTCATACAATTATTACATACAACTGAAATTCAAGAGAAACAGTTTTGCTTATAGGAGACACAGACATATATATATATATATATATATATATATATAAGTACAATTGATAATTCAACAGAAACAGTTTTGCTAATAGTATTACAGTGTCATATTACAGTTGAGATATTCATTTACTTCATAGAATGGATGGGCAACTAGCCAGTCATACAGTGTTTGTTTGTATGCCTGTTCAGGTAACTCTTGTACAGATTGTGGAAGTTTGTTAAATAATTTGTGTCCCGTGAGTTCATAACTATTAATAGTTTTCGACAGTATGTGGTATGGGGTATAAATACATCTGGTCCGTCTGGTGTTGTAGCCATGGACGTTTTCTCTACGTTTTGTCTCCGGTAACTTCTTTTTTGTGTAAAGTAAAACATAGTATATGTAGAGGTTTATTACAGTCATGATTTTTAGTTCACGGAACAGAGGTTTACAGTGTGCCTTATATGTAGCACCAGAAATTACCCTCATAGCTTTCTTCTGCAGTATGAGGATGTCATGCACAGAACTTGAGTTTCCCCATAAAATGATGCCATATGTTAGTATGCTTTGGAAGAAAGAAAAATAGGATGTTCTAACATACTTTTCAGGTACACAGTTCATAAGTTGCCTTAACAAATAGATCACTCTTGATAACTTAACACTTATATATTCTATATGTTGAGCCCAAGACAATTTATTATCCAAATATACACCCAAAAACTTAACGTAGGTTGGATTGTCTGAGGGAAGCTTGTCTTTTAAACTAACAACCATTTGTTGTGTTTTGTCATTATTAAGTAGGAAGCCATTTGCCTTAAACCAATAGGATGCTTGTTCCATTGTCTGTGCAACACAGGTTTTGAGGTTACTGAACTCATTGCTACAGTGGAGAAAAGTTGTATCGTCTGCGTATAAAACGGTAGGAGACTTGATAAATGATGGCAGATCATTGATCATAATTAGGAACAGAAATGGGCCTAATACAGATCCTTGTGGAACACCTATCTTTACTTGTTGCATACTGGACATTTCTTTTCCGACACAAACTACCTGCTTTCGGTTCTGTAGGTATGATTCTAATAATTTAAGACTGTTACCTCTAATGCCATATAATTCCATTTTTTCTAAGAGTGCTTTATGCTCTACACAGTCGAATGCTTTACTTAAGTCACAAAAGGTGACCTGAGCGAAGCCCTTATTCTCAAGAACTTGATGAAGGTATTTGACTACTGAGTCTATAGCGTCAAGAGTTGACAAGTTTTTTCTAAAACCATACTGTGACTTGCTAATTATTTCTGCATTTTCAAAATAAGCACATAATTGTTGATAGATTACACATTCAAATACTTTAGAAAGAGCTGGGACTATGGAAATTGGCCTGTAACTAGAAGGGGAGTCAACATCTCCTTTTTTGTATATCGGAACTACTCTGGATACTTTCAGCTCATCCGGAAAATATCCTTCAGTTATACACTTGTTTACACAGTATGTTAAAGGGTACACAATACTATCTATTACTTTCCTTAAAATAGTGAAAGAAATGTCATATATATCTACACTGTCAGATGATTTAAGCTGTTTTACTATTCTTAGGACATGACTAGGAGACACCTCAGAAAAGGAAAACATACTTGTATTTGCTGGTGGTTTAGAGATATTTACTGAAAGGATCTGTGATGAGGTTATATTAGGTTTGATGATTGCATTTCCTACTTCTTGTACAGATTTAATAAAAAAATCATTGAATTTCTGGGGACTTACATTAATTATATTGTTTCTTTCATGTTTAGCTACACTGTTAATTAGTTTCCATGCAGCTTTACACTTATTGGTGGAATTCGGAATGGTACTGAAATTGTGTGCTTTCTTGGCTTCTGCAATTGCTTTTTTATACTCATTTCTAGTTTTAACATAGGCTGATCTGGCATGGTCAGTCTTCAGATTTTTATATATATTGTGCAGGAGCATAACTTGGTTTTTAAGATTTGTTAATTGTATGGTGTACCATGGATTTTGCTTATTTTTACCCTCACTGCTATGGTCTTTGTTAGTTATTTTACATTTCTTTGTGGGAATACAGTCATTAAATTGTGTTATAAATGCTTTAAAAAACCTTTCAAATATTAGCTTTGGTGGCAAATCATTACATAAACTATAATGTGTGATACTGTATTGACCAAACCAATCTCTGTTTGTAAGGGACTGACAAAATCTGACAATTTTGTCATCTGTGACAGGTCTGGTGATCACCACCTTTGGGACATACATTTCAATATTACTCTTATCAGCACAAAATCTATTGACATAATTTAAAGATACAGGATCATGATCAGAGAATGGGAATACTGTTACTTCGCATGATGATTCTGTAGTTTCAAAATTTACAAATATATTATCAAGACAAGCTTCATCTCTTGTGGGTCTACTGTTGATAAAGTGTAAATTGTACTGTCTTAAAATATTTTTGAGCTCAGTGACACTATGTTTGGTTGTTGTTACATCAAAATCTGCATTCAGGTCACAACCTATTACTACATCATAATGTGACCACTTTTTCTCACTAAATATCTCTAGCAGCATGTCCAGTTTTTCTAGAAATACACTAGTGATACCCTTAGGTGACCGGTACAAGGATATTACTATTAACCTAAACTTGTCAATAACTACTCCAGTAACCTCAAAATTCTTTTCGTCACATAAATAATCTAGATCCAACAAATAGGCAACGATGGCCAAGCATCAATTTACTAATATTGCTGAAAATAAATCAATTAAATGAAAGATGGGGAGAAATAGTCATTATTTAAATGAAATAGGAATTCCAAATGAAAGTTAAAGTTTATTAAGTAAAAGGGTGCTAACCAGAGCTCTCACTTACATGATTATGGAGGTCGAGTAAAATACGTCCGCTCAGTAAAAAGGTAGAAAAACGAAAGACGACAAGCGATTCCATTTTCTCTCCAGATCGTTTGAAATAGTTAGAGGTATAACTTAAAACAAGGATAACCAGAGATTTATTGGCAGAGAGAACGGATGCTAGCGACAAGCGTCGCAGATATATTTTAAATAAAAAAAAATATTAATGTATCGCTACACAGGGAAACACACCATAATGCAAATAACAAAAAAAATAATAATAATTTCTCTTTAAGTAGTATTTATTATCATATACTACTAATTAAGAGGTAAAACACGTCACAGGCTAACCTCCAGTGGAGGTAGCTGCTGTCACAGCCATGTCAGCATTGGCTCCTTGGGTCTTTATATAGTAAAGGGAGTGTTTCCAGGGAAACACACCATAATGCAAATAACAAATAGAAAGAAATACAAAATTCTCTTTAAATAGTATTTATTATCATATACTACTAATTAAGAGGTAAAACACGTCGCAGGCTAACCTCCAGTGGAGCTTGCTGCTGCCACAGCCGTTACGGCATTGGCTCCTATGGTCTTTATATAGTAATGGGAGAGTTCCCAGGGAAACACACCGTAATGCAAATAATAAAGAAAAATACAAATTTCTCTTTAAATAGTATTTATTATCATATACTTCTAATTAAAGGTAAAACACGTCGCAGGCTAACCTCCAGTGGAGCTGGCTGCTGCCACAGCCATGTCGGCATTGGCTCCTAGGGTCTTTATATTGTAATGGGAGTGTTTCCAGGGAAAACCACAATAATGCAAATAACAAAAAAAATACAAATTTCTCTTTAAATAGTATTTATTATCATATACTACTAATTAAGAGGTAAAACACGTCGCAGGCTAACCTCCAGTGGAGCTGGCTGCTGTCACAGCCGTGACGGCATTGGCTCCTAGGGTCTTTATATAGAAATGGGAGTTTTTCCAGGGAAACACCCCGCAATGCAAATAACAAAAAGAATACAAATTTCTGTTTAAATTGTATTTATTATCATATATTACTAATTAAGAGGTAAAAAATGTCACTGGCTAACCTCCAGTTGATCTGGCTGATGTCCACAGCCGTTTGGATCCTATTGTCTTTATTTAGTAATGGGAGAGTTCCCAGGGAAAACACCATAATGCAAATAATACAGAAAAATACAAATTTCTCTTTAAATAGTATTTATTATCATATACTTTTAATTAAGAGGTAAAAAACTTCGCAGGCTAACCTCCGGTGGAGCTTGCTGATGTCACAGACGTGACGGCATTGGCTCCTAAGGTCTCTATATAGTAATGGGTGTTTTTCCAGGGAAACAGCCCACAATGCAAATAACAAAAAAATAATAATAAAAATTTCTCTTTAAATTGTATTTATTATTATGTACTACTCATTAAGAGGTAAAACACGTCACAGGCTAACCTCCAGTGGAACTGGCTGCTGTCACAGCTGTGTCGGCATTGGCTCCTAGGGTCTTTATATCGTAATGAGAGTGTCTCCAGGAAAACACACCATAATACAAATAAAAAAAAAATAAAAATATATATATATATAAATTTCAATTTTAAATAGTATTTATTATCATATACTACTAATTAAGAGATAAAACAGGTCGCAGGCTAACCTCTGGTGGAGCTGGCTGCTGTCCACAGCCCTGTTGGCATTTTCTCCGAGGGACTGTATATAGTATCGGAAGTGTTTCCAAGGAAACACGCCATAATGCAAATAACAAAAAAAATATAAATCTCTCTCTAAACAGTATATATTATCATATACTACTAATAATGAGGTAAAACAAGTCGTAGGCTAACCTCTAGTTGAGCTGGCTGCTGTCCACAGCCCTGTCAGGATTGGCACCTAGGGACTTTATATTGTAATGGGAGTGTTTCCTGGGAAAACCACAATAAAGCAAATAACAAAAAAAAAAAAGAAAAAACAAATTTCTCTTTAAATAGTATTTATTGTCATATACTATTAATTAAGAGGTAAAGCACGTCGCAGGCTAACCTCCAGTGTAGCTGGCTGCTGTCACAGCCGTGTCGTCATTGGCTCTTAGGGTCTTTATATAGTAATGGGACTGTTCCCAGGGAAACACACAATAATGCAAATAACACAAAAAATACAAATTTCTCTTTAAATAGTATTTATTATAATATAGTACTAATTATGAGGTAGAACACATCTCAGGCTAACCTACAGTGGAGCTGGCTGCTGTCACAGCCGTGTCGGCATTGGCTCCTATGGTGTTTATATAGAAATGGGAGTGTTTCCAGTGAAACACAACATAATGCAAATAACAAAAAAAGTCAAATTTCTCTTTAAATGGTATTTATTATCATAATACTAATTAAGAGTTAAAACACATTGCAAGCTAACCTCCAGTGGAGCTTGCTGCTGTCCAGAGCACAGTCGGCATTGGCTCCTATGGTCTTTATATAGTAATGGGAGTGTTCCCAGGAAAACACACCATAATGCAAATTACAAAAAAAATACAAACTTCTCTTTAAATAGTATTTATAATCAAATACTACTAATTAAGAGGTAAAACACGACGCAGGCTAACCTCCGGTGAAGCTGGCTGCTGTCCACAGCCCTGTCGGCATTGGTTCCTACGGTCTTTTTATATTAATGGGAGTGTTTCCAGGAAAACACACCATAATGCAAATACCAAAAAAAATACAAACTTCTCTTTAAATAGTATTCATTATCATATACTACTAATCAAGAGGTAAAACACGTCGCAGGCTAACCTCCAGTCGAATTGGCTGCTGTCCACAGCCCTGTCGGCATTGGCTCCTAGGGTCTTTATATAGTAATGGGAGTGTTTCAAGGGAAACACACCGTAATGCAAATACCAAAAAAATACAAACTTCTCTTTAAATAGTTTTTATAATCAAATACTACTAATTATGAGGTAAAACACTTCACAGGCTAACCTCCAGTGGAGCTGGCTGCTGTCCACTGACCTGTCGGCATTGGCTCCTAAGTTCTTTATACATTAATGGGAGTGTTTCCAGAGAAACACACCATAATGCAAATACCAAAAAAATACAAACTTCTCTTTTAATAGTATTTATTATGATATACTACGAATTAAGAGGTAAATCACGTCACAGGCTAACCTCCAGTGGAACTGGCTGCTGTTCACAGCCCTGTCGGCATTTTCTCCTAGGGTCTTTATATTGTAATGGGATTGTTTCCAGGGAAGCACACCATAATGCAAATACCAAAACAAATAGAAACTTCTCTTTAAATAGTATTTATTATCATATACTACTAATTAGGAAATAAAACATGTCGCAGGCTAACCTCCAGTGGATATGGTTGCTGTCACAGCTGTGTCGGCATTGGGTCCTGGGGTCTTTATATAGTAATGGGAGTGTTCCCAGGGAAACACACCATAATGCAAAATAAGAAAAAAAATACAAATTTCTTGTTAAATAGTATTTCTTATCATATACTACTAATTTAGAGCTAAAACACGTCGCAGGCTATCCTCCAGTTTAGCTGGCTGCTGTCACAGCCTTTTCGGCATTGGCTCCTGGGGTCTTTATGTTGTAATTGGAGTGTTTCCAGGGAATAAACACAATAATGCAAATAACAAAAAATACATATTTCTCTTTAAATAGTATTTACTGTGATGTACTACTAATTAAGATGTAAAACACGTCACAGGCTAACCTCCAGTGGAGACGGCTGCTGTCACAGCCGTGTCGGCAATGGCTCCTGGGATCTTTACATAGTAATGGGAGTTTTTCCATGGAAACTCACCATTATGCAAATAAAAAAAATACAAATTTCTCTTTAAATTGTATATATTATCATATACTACTAATTGAGAAGTAAAACACGTCGTAGCCCAACCTCCAGCCCCTCAGGGGCTCAGCATTAGTTTGCTGAATACGGGCTTGGCGAACCCGGGGTCCTGAGCCGTGGGCTGTGGCGCGCCAACAGTCCGCTACACCGTAAGCTCTGTGTGTGCTTCAACGACCATCGTTCGGCGCGACGGTGGAACGTTGTACGTTTCAGAGCCTGGGGATCTTGGCTTAATCGCTCGGGTCGCGAGGACGGTACAAACCTCTATAAAAAAAACCTCAATCTCAAGGTGTGCTACGTGCCGAGGAGATGCATGGCTGTTGAGGTTGAACAGCCGCTAGCGAGCAACCTCTGAGGAACCTGCCGCACCTCAGTTGTATGAGGCGGGGCTCTGCCTGGGTGGACTTTTAGTTCCCTAGCTGCTCGTGGGACGAACATGAAACGAGCAATTAATAGCGTCGCCACACGCAAACCTGGCGTCTCTAAGCGTGGTAAAAGGGACTACAATGCTGCAGATTATGATCCCCAAACGTTTCCTTCTCTGGCTACACCTTGGGAAGAACGTCAGGGAAGACAGAAGGGTGAGGCTTATGCCCCTAAGTATCTGGTCTGTAGCCGTAGTGATGGGGAATCTTTTAAGACAACTAAACCACTATTTTTTGTTGAGAACCTCGAGGACAAGTATGGAGAGGTGGAAGGCATGTCGAAAATGCGGTTGGGATCAGTATTAATAACGACGTCATCCCCAGCTCAATCGCGGGCACTGCTTGCCTGTGACAAGCTGGGTGATGTTTCCATTACCATTACGCCGCACAAGACCCTAAATATTGTGCAGGGTATCATCTTTCACAAAGACCTCTTGCTGCTGTCAGATGACGAATTGCGTGCCAACCTAGAACGGCGGGGAGTACATTTTATTCGGCGAGTCCATAGGGGTCCGAAGGACAATAGGGTCGCGACCGGTGCCTTCATCTTGGCTTTTGAGGGTGATTCATTGCCCGAGAAGGTCAAGGTGATGGTTTACCGGATCGACGTAAAGCCCTACGTTCCTCCCCCTATGCGCTGTTTTAAATGCTGGAAGTTTGGCCATATGAGCTCCCAATGTGATGCCAACCCAACATGTCGGGAGTGTAGACGTGCAGTTCATCCGAACGTCCCTTGCACGCCGCCTCCAGTATGTGTCAACTGCGGCCAGAATCACTCCCCTTGCTCTCCTATGTGTACAGTTCTGCAGCAAGAACGGAAAATCATGGAATACAAGACCAGAGATCGACTGACTTATTCAAAGGCCAAACGGAAATATCAGAAGCTCCATCCTGTCCGCCTGGTAACTACCTATGCCGCGGCAGCCTCATCGTCCTCGTCCACTGTGCCTGCTGTTCCACCTGTTCCGTCAACGATAGCGCGCCCCCAGGCCCAATCGACTGACCCGGCCCCCCTACCAGCAGGGGGCACCTCATCTTTGGTGGCTCCCACTCTTTTCACAGTGGGAGCATCACCTGCTACAACACCGGGGACTCCAGTCCCCACCTCTAAGCCGGGGAAGGAGAAGCCTTCTCCGGCCCCTCTCGCTCGGAAGGGGTCCTTAGAGACAACCCCTTCTGCAGCTTCCCAGAGTTCTCTGGAGGATCCTGGCCGCAGTCTTCAGGATCTCCAACCTGCCGGTCGAAGAGCTTCCTGCTCTTCCTCCGTCCCGGATGCCACTTCTGGGAAGCCCCCTCGGCCCTTCAAACCAAAGGGCCAGCGAGAGGACAAGAAGAAGCGACATAAGAAGAAAGAATGTTCAGTGGCTTCAAAGCCACAACCACCCACATCCTCTTCTTCGGAGGATGAAGTCGAGATCCTTGCATCTCCTGAGGATCTTGCAATTACCGATTCCCCAGAAAATAAGATCTCTGGTTCCATGGATTCCAAGCACATGGTAGCAGACGATCTGATGGAGTGATCTGCTTTTTATTCGTCATGGCGGTACAGTCAGAAGGAAACATTATCCTCCAGTGGAATTGTAGCGGCTTTTTCCACCACCTGCCTGAGCTACGACAGCTTCTCAGCCAAACACCTGCCTTTTGTATCGCTCTTCAAGAGACCTGGTTCCTAGCGACGCGGTCCCCTGCCCTTCGAGGCTACAGGGGCTATTTTAAAAATCGGCCTATGTATGACAGAGTATCTGGTGGAGTTTGCATCTATGTCCTAGCCACTGTCCCAAGCGCTGCCGTGCCCCTTCAAACGCCCCTAGAGGCGGTTGCTGTTCGGCTCCAGGCAGTGCAAGATGTTACAATCTGTTCAATCTATCTCCCACCAGATGAGGCTGTCTCTCCTGTGGACCTCGCTGCCTTGGTCACCCAACTTCCCCCACCCTTCCTTCTTTTGGGGGATTTCAATGCCCACCACACTCTGTGGGGTGGCATGCAGACCTCGGCACGGGGTAGGGATGTTGAGACACTACTGAACCACTGAACCAGCTGAACATCTGCCTCCTGAACACCGGTGCTGCTACGCACTTTAGCGTGGCACACGGTACATTCTCCGCCATAGACCTGTCTGTCTGTAGCCCAAGCCTACTTCCGCACTTCACTTGGTGGGTCCACGATGACCTGTGTGGCAGCAACCATTTCCCTATCTTCCTGTCGCTCCCACAGTGTCCACCTGCTGACCGTCTGCCTCGCTGGTCCCTCCATAGGGCCGACTGGCCGGCATATTCCATAGCCACTGTGCTTCCCTCTCCTCTTCTGGCTGATATAGATACCGCTGTTCAGCGGGTCACTCATTCGATCATTTCTGCTGCTGAGAAAACCGTACCCGTCTCACTGGGATCACTCCACCGTAAGTCAGTGCCCTGGTGGACGCCGGAGATAGCTGAGGCCATCCGGGAACGTTGGCGAGCACTACAGCGCCACCGACGCCACCCTTGTGTCGAACATCTTGTTGCCTTCAAGCGTCTCCGTGCACGGGCACGGCGATTGATCCAGCAAAGCAAGAGGGCCTCCTGGGAGCGTTAAGTCGCCATTGGATCCATTGGATCCCGAGCATCACCTTCACGGGTATTGTCGCAAGTTCGACGCCTCTTTGGCCACCGCCCACCAGTGGGAATTCCGTGCCTCAGCATTCAGGGTACAATTTTCACTGACCCTGTCACAATAGCTAAGCATTTGGCACACCACTATGCTCGCACCTCAGCGACCGCTGCATATGATGCGGATTTCCGCGCCCTTAAAGAGCGCACCGAGCGAAAACGGATATCCTTTCAAACGCGACGCCAGGAAATCTATAACATCCCTTTCAGCGAATGGGAGTTCGTATGTGCCCTTGCCGCATGCCCAGCCATGTCCTCTGGACCCGACCGCATTCATAGTCAGTTCCTCCAACATCTGTCAGCAGACTCTAAACGCCAACTTCTCTCCTTGCTGAATCGTCTCTGGGTTGAGGGTGTCTTCCCGTCTCAATGGAGGGATAGCATCATCATCCCAGTTATGAAGCCGGGGGCTGATCCACAGGTGGCTGATAGTTACCGCCCAATCAGCCTCACCAACGGTCCGTGTAAACTCCTCGAACGGATGGTGAGTCGGAGGCTCATGTGGATCCTCGAGGACCGAGGACTCTTGGCGCCTCAACAGGGTGGGTTCCGTCAAGGCCGCTCTGCTATCGACAATCTCATGTCACTAGAGTCGGCCATTCGTAAAGCATTTTCTCGCCGTGAACACCTGATTGCCGTCTTCTTTGACCTGCGGAAAGCGTACGACACCACCTGGCGCTATCATATCCTGTCTACGCTGTACGATTGGGGCTTACAGGGTCCACTTCCTACATTCATTAAGAACTTCCTGGCGTTGCGTTCTTTTCGTGTTCATGTTGGTTCTTGTTTCAGCTCACCTCATTGTCAAGAGAACGGAGTCCCACAAGGTTCCGTTCTTAGTGTTCCTTTATTCTTAATCGCCATAAACCATCTTGCTGCGGCTGCGGGGTCATCGGTTTCCACTTCCTTGTATGCCGATGACTTCTGCATGTATTACAGCTCCTCCAGCATCAGCGTAGCTGAACGGCGGTTGCAGATCGCAATTCGAAAGGAACAGTCGTGGGTGTTTGCCCACGGTTTTCAATTTTCTGCATCC
This sequence comes from Locusta migratoria, assembly GCA_026315105.1. Taxonomy (NCBI): domain Eukaryota; kingdom Metazoa; phylum Arthropoda; class Insecta; order Orthoptera; family Acrididae; genus Locusta; species Locusta migratoria. The sequence goes on from CM048745.1 coordinate 31,266,721, forward strand.
AAAACCCGTGTGATGCATTTTTGTCGACGTCGAGCAGTACATCCGGAACCCGAACTGTATCTCGCTGATGACCTGCTGTGTGTCGAAGAGACGCACCGTTTTTTAGGAATGTTGTTCGACAACCGGCTCACCTGGGTGCCACACCTTTGCCAGCTCAAACAAAAGTGCTGGCGACACCTTAATATTCTACGCTGTCTAAGCCATACTGTTTGGGGAGCATCACGCCCAACGCTCCTGCAACTTTGTAAGGCGCTCATCCAGTCACGCCTAGACTATGGCTGCGTAGTATACGATTCGGCTGCACCTTCAGCACTGCAAACATTAGACCCAGTCTTACATTCTGGAGTTCGTTTGGCGACAGGGACTTTCCGCACGAGCCCTGTGACAAGCCTACTAGTTGAAGCTGGGGTCCTTCCTCTGCGGTTCCGCCGGCAGCACCTGCTGGCTTCGTACGTTGTCCATGTCAAGGCCTTGCCACACCATCCGAACCACCGGCTTCTTTTTCCAAGCGCTGCACTCCCTATCCCTCCAAGACGACCTCAGTCGGGTTACCCATTATCAGTCCGCGTTCATTCTCTACTTTCGTCCCTCGAATCCCAACCACTCCCTGCCACTTTCCACTATTCCTTTCAAACCCCTCCTTGGTCCATTCCTCGTTTGCAGCTTTGTCTGGATCTGGCCAATAGATCAAAGGACTCCGTTTCTCCAATGCAATTCTGACACCAGTTCCTGGATCTCTTCAACTCTTTCCGTGGTGCTGAAGCCATCTATACTGATGGGTTCCTAGCTGATGGTCGTGCTGGATATGCATGTCTCCATGGTGACCATGTCGAACAACATTCATTGCCCCGTGAAAGTAGTGTCTTCACTGCAGAGCTGGTCGCTATCCTCAAGGCTCTAGAACACCTCCGAGCCTGCCCCAGGGGGTCATGTGTCATCTGTAGTGACTCCCTGAGTGGCTTGCAGGCACTCGACCAGTTCTTCCCTCGTCACCCGTTAGTGCAGTCCATTCAAGACACTACTCACTCTCTTGGCAAATCTGGCCGATGTGTGGTCTTCCTATGGACCCCTGGCCACGTCGGCATTTTGGGGAATGAACGTGTTGACCGGTTGGCCAAACAGGCCGCCACTGCGTCACCCTTCACCATTGGCGTCATGGAATCAGACCTCAGGACATCATTGCACAAGAAGGTGCGTGATGCTTGGAGTGCCGAATGGTCTACCACGAGTGCAACAGACAAGCTCCGAGCAGTGAAGCTATCCACAACCCTGCGGCCGATCCGCCGAGAGGCGGTTGTCCTCTGCCGCCTCCGTGTTGGGCACACGTGGTTGACCCATGGGTATCTCCTTCGTCGTGAGTCCCCGCCCGTATGTCGATGTGGTGTCGCAATGACAGTGGCCCATCTCTTGATGGACTGTCCGCTTTTAGCCAATCTGCGGCATTCTTTTAATCTCCCAGACGCACTACCCTTAGTTTTAGGTGACGATGCCTCTTTGGCTAACAAAGTTTTACGTTTTATCTGCGCTTCTGGTTTTTATGCATCTATCTAACCGTGGGTGCTGAGGCCTGATATCTTAGGCCACCAGCAACCCAGCTTTTTACCTTTTTACGTCCTTAGGAGTTCTTATTGTGTGCAGTGTGGCTGGCACATCCTGTTTTTTTTTTTGTGATCAGCCAGCCAAGGTACTCTGCTATCCAGTTTTATTCGTGACTTTCTTTTACTAATTCTGTTAGTCTTCGTTTTGTATTGTCAGTGGCTTGTCCATTCTTAACCTGCCCTTTTATGCGATGTCACTTTCAGGGCATTGTTTTACCTTTATTGACAGTTGACTCTCAGCTAGGAACGGGGGACTGATAACCTAGGTGTTTAGTCCCCTCAAAACAACCAACCAACAACAACAACAACCAACCTCCAGTGGAGCTGGCTGCTATCACAGCCATGTCGGCATTGGATCCTTGGGTCTTTATATAGTAATGGAAGTTTGTCCAGGTAAACACACCATAATGCAAATAACAAAAAAAAAAAAAAAACTACAAATTTCTCTTTAATTAGTATTTATTATCATTTACTACTAATTAAGAGGTAAAACACGTCGCAGGCTAACCTCCAGTGGAGCTGCCTGCTGTCCACAGCCCTGTCGGCATTGGCTCCTAGGGTCTTTATATAGTAACGGGAGTGTTAACAGGAAAACACACCATATTGCAAATAAAAAAAAATACAAATTTCTCTTTAAATAGTATTTATTATCATATATTAGTAATTAAGAGGTAAACCACGTCGCAGGCTAACTTCCAGTGGAGCTGTCTGCTGTCACACCTGTGTCGGCATTGGCTCCTTGGGTCTTTATATAGTAATGGGAGTGTTTCCAAGGAAACACACCATAATGCAAATAAAAAGAAAAATTGAAATTTCTCTTTAAATAGTATTGATTATCATATAGTACTAATTAAGAGGTAAAACACATTGCAGGCTAACCTCCAGTGGAGCTGGCTGCTGTCACAGACGTGTCGGCATTGGTTATTAGGGTGTTTATATAGTAATGGGAGTGTTTCCAGGGAAACACAACATAATGCAAATAACAAAAAAAAGACAAATTTCTTTTTAAATAGTATTTCTTATCATATACTACTAATTAAGAGGTAAAACACGTCGCAGGCTAACCTCCAGTGGAACTGGCTGCCCCCTCAGGGGCTCAGCATTAATTTGCTGAGTACGGGCTTGGCGAACCCGGGTTCCTGAGCCGTGGGCTGTGTCGCGCCAACAGTCCGCTACACCGTAAGCTCTGTGCGTGCTTCAACAACCATCGTTCGGCGTGACGGTGGAGCGTTGTACGTTTCAGAGCCCGGGGATCTTGGCTTAATCGCTCGGGTCGCAAGGACGGTATGAACCTCTATAAAAAAAACCTCAATCTCAAGGTGTGCTACGTGCCGAGGAGATGCATGGCTGTTGAGGTTGAACAGCCGCTAGCGAGCAACCTCTGAGGAACCTGCCGCACCTCAGTTGTATAAGGCTTACCCAGGCAAGCGGGGCTCTGTCTGGGTGGACCTTTAGATCCCTAGCTGCTCGTGGGAACGAAATGAAACGAGCAAAAGAACATGTTGGTGGACGTACAACCACCATCTCTAAGCGTGGGAAGTTTCATGCCTCTTCTTATGACCCCAAGTTGTTTCCTTCCTTGGCCACGCCCTGGGAGGAACGCAGGGCTGCTACCGGAAATGAGCAATATTCACCTCGATATTTAGTGTGTACAAGGACTGATGGGGAATGTTTTACGGCAGTGAAGCCTTAGTTCTTTGTGGACCATCTGGAGGACAGGTTTGGGGAAGTGGACTCCATTTTGAAAATGCGCAATGGGTCTGTTCTCATCCACACAGCATCCCCGGCCCAGTCACGGGCGTTACTCGCTTGTGACAAGCTGGGTGACGTTGCGGTGACCATCACTCCCCACAAGTCCCTGAATATGGTTCAGGGAGTAATTTTGCACCCGGATTTGTTGCTCCAGACAGACGACGAGCTACGGACGAACCTTGAACGACGAGGCGTTCATTTTGTCCGGCACATCCATAGGGGCCCAAAGGATAATAGGGTCGCAACTGGTGCCTTCATCTAGGCCTTTGAGGGTGATACGTTGCCCGAAAAGGTCAAGGTGATGGTTTACCATGTTGATGTGCGGCCTTATATTCCTCCCCCTGTGCGGCGCTTCCAATGCTGGAAGTTCGGCCACATGTATTCCCGTTGTATGTCCAGTGCTACATGTAGGGACTGCGGGCGCCCAGCACATCCGGGCGCCTCATGTACTCCGCCTCCCATCTGCGTCAACTGTGGTCAGAACCATCCTCCCTGCTCGTCGCAATGTCCCGCACTTCAACGGGAGCGGAAAATTACGGAGTATAAAACCCTGGACCGTATATCCTATAATGAGGCAAAGAAAAAGTTTGATCGTTTGCACCCGGTAACAATGACAAAAACGTTCGCAGCAGTGACGTCGTCGCCACTCTCCTTGGCGGCGACAGTAGTTTCTCCTTCCTCTGTTCCTGTGGGCCCCCAGGGCCGCCAACCTACGCCTGCCCCCACGGAGGTTGGGGGCCATCCTTCCAATGCTCCCAAGGCGAAAGCCTCGGGATCAGCTAGTACCTCTCCGCCGGAGAAAGAACAACCTTCTCCGGCTTCCCTCACACTGAAGGGGTCCCTTGGGACGCTCCCTTCCGCCAGTGTCGGTAGCGACACTAACCAGCAGCGGGCGCGCTCGCAGACTGCTGGTCGTAGGGCTTCGCGCTCCTCCTCAGTCCCTGTGGCTGAGTCCGAGGAGCACCTCCCATCGGCGAAGCCCCCGAGGGAACGGAGGGGAAAACAAAGGCCAAAGAAAGGCCAATCACAAGAATCCACGGTGGCTTCAGTGCCACCACTCCCCTCTGCCTCCGCCTCTACTTCTGAGGATGAGGTGGAGATTCTTGCGTCACACGAGGACCTCGCTCTCGGGGACGCCCTTGACAAACCGGTGACTGAAACTGATAAACCTCCATCGGTGGATGCAAGTGATGCTGAGGTATGACACGCTCATTTGTCTCATTCATGTCTTCCCAGCACTCGAACAATGTCATTCTTCAGTGGAACTGTGGCGGTTTCTTTCCCCGCCTGGCTGAGCTACGGCAGCTTCTGAGCACGACACCTGCTCTCTGCATTGCTCTTCAGGAAATTTGGTTTCCAGCAATGCGGACCCCTGCCCTTCGTGGCTACAGGGGATATTACTGCAACCGTAGCATATATAACAGGGTCTCAGGTGGAGTGTGTGTTTATGTCCTCACCTCTGTGTATAGTGAACCCATACCCCTTCGAACACCATTAGAAGCAGTGGCTGTCAGGGTGAGGACCACACAGGAGTTGACCATCTGCAGTATCTACTTGCCGCCAGATGGTGACATATCTGTGAACGTCTTGGCTGCACTCGTTGCTCAACTACCCCCACCTTTCTTACTGTTGGGCGACTTCAATGCCCACAGTCCCTTGTGGGGTGGTTCTACGATCTCAGGTCACGGCAGGGTTGTCGAGGATTTCCTAACTCAACCCGACCTCTGCCTCTTAAATACAGGTGCCCCCACACACTTTAGTGTGGCACATGGCACATTTTCGGCCATTGATCTGTCGATCTGCAGCCACGGCCTTCCACCATCTGTTCACTGGAGAGCCCATGACGACTTGTGTGGCAGTGACCATTTCCCTGTCTTTTTGTCACTCCCACAGCGTGAGTCACCAGCGTGCCCACCTAGGTGGGTTCTGCACAGGGCTAACTGGGAAGACTATGCTTCTGCTGCCATCGTTGGCCCTCACCCACTCGAGGAAATCGATGTGGTGGTCGAGAGCGCCACACATTCCATCATTTCTGCTGCGAACGCGACCATTCCGCGTACATCAGGGTGCCCACGGCGTAAGACAGTGCCGTGGTGGTCGCCGGAGATCGCTGAGGCCATTAAAGACTGCAGGCGGGCCTTAAAGCGATACAAACGGCACCCCTCTCAGGAGCACCTAATCAATTTTAAACGGCTTCGCACTCGTGCTCGCCAGCTTATAAGAAGACGGAAACGGGAGTGCTGGGAGAGGTACGTTTCCACTATTGGGACAGGTACCTCAGCCTCGCAGGTCTGGAGTAAGATCAGGCGGCTACAGGGAATACAGACTACATCGGGAATCCCTGGGATCTCCACAAATGGAGTCCTATGTACAGATCCGGCCACTCTTGCAGAGATGTTTGCTGAGCATTATGATCGTGCCTTTGCCTCTGCAAATTATCCACCAGCCTTCCGTGCAGTAAAGGAGAGGGTAGAACGCCAGTCTCTCTCCTTTCGTACCGGCCGCTCTGAATCTTACAACTCTCCTTTTACAGACTGGGAGCTCCTCAGTGCTCTTCAACAATGTCCTAACACGGCACCTGGGCCTGATAGCATCCATAGCAACATGCTGCAACATCTCTCAGCAGATAGTCGGTGTAATTTACTTGCGGTCTATAACCGCATTTGGTGTGATGGTGTTTTCCCGTCACAGTGGCGGGAGAGTATATCATCATCCCAGTGCTTAAGCCCGACAAACATCCTCTTTCCTTGGTTAGCTATCAGCCCATTAACCTGACTAACGTACCATGCAAACTGTTGGAGCGGATGGTCAGTCGGCGGTTGTGTTGCATTCTTGAGACTCGGGAATTATTGGCTCAGTGCCAGGGTGGTTTTCGCCAGGGTCGATCTACCACCGATAATCTGGTGTACCTCAAGTCTGCAATCCGCACAGCCTTTTCCTGGCGCCAACACCTCGTTGCCATCTTCTTCGATATGCACAAAGCATATGATACAACCTGGCGACGCCACATCCTCAACACTTTATATGACTGGGGCCTCCGGGGCTCCCTACAGATTTTTATTCAGAATTTTTTAGCCGTCCGTACCTTTCGTGTTCAAATTGGTGCTTCTCTGAGTTCTTCTCATGTACAGGAAAATGGGGTTCCTCAGGGTTCCGTTTTAAGCGTCCCATTATTTTTAATTGCCATCAACGGTTTAGCCGCAGCGGTTGGATCGTCGGTGTCCCCCTCTCTTTATGCTGACGACTTTTGTCTCTCTTTTAGTTCCTCCAGCACCCAAGTTGCCGAGCGCAGGTTGCAAGGTGCTATTCGGAAGGCGCAGAGCTGGGCGCTTACTCATGGCTTTCAGTTTTTTGCCTCCAAGACCAGAGTGATGCACTTCTGCCGGCGTCGGACCGTCCACCCACACCCTGAACTTTATCTGAATGACGAACCACTTACGGTAGTGGAAACTCACCATTTTTTAGGACTGGTCTTTGATGCCCGGCTGACATGGCTCCCCCACATTCGTCAGCTGAAACGGAAGTGCTGGCGCCATCTCAACCTTCTCCGCCACCTGGGTCATACGACCTGGGGTGCTGATCGCTCGACACTGTTGTGGCTTTACACGGCGCTGGTGCAGCCCCGTCTCGATTTTGGGTGCATTGCCTATGGGTCTGCGGCACCTTCGGCACTGCATCTCCTGGACCCCATTCACAACTGTGGGGTTCGCATCGCGAAGGGTGCCTTCCGCACCAGCCCAGTGAACAGCTTACTAGTAGAGGCTGGGGTTCCACCCTTGGGGATCCGCCGCCAACACCTACTTGCGGCTTACGCAGCCCATGTGTATTGCTCCCCAGGCCACCCGAACCATCGTCTCCTCTTTCCTGATGTGGCAGTCCGTCCCCATCAGCGACGCCCCAGATCAGGTCATACCATTGCCTATCGGGTTCAGTCCCTCCTGCAGGAGCTTGAGTCGTCTCCCCTTCCAACTTCCTATCGGGTCCGTGCCCGTACACCTCCGTGGTGTTTGCCAAGGCCATCTACTCGGCTGGACTTGGCCCAGGGGCCCAAAGACACAGTTCCACTGGAGGCGCTCCGCCGTCAGTTCTCTGCTGTCGTAGCGGAGTTCCGTGGTTATGACCTGATCTACACAGATGGTTCAATGGTTGATGGCTGTGTGGGATATGCCTATACTCATGGTGACCATGTGGAACAGCACTCTCTGCCGAATGGCTGCAGTGTTTACACTGCAGAGCTGGTGGCCATTCACAGAGCTCTCATGCATATCCAGTCCTGTTCCGGCGAGTCTTTTGTTGTTTGCAGCGACTCTCTGAGCAGCCTCCGAGCTCTGGAGCACTGTTACCCACGGTCTCCTCTGGTGTTGGCCATACAGGAAACGCTTCGTTCCGTTGAACTGTCTGGGCGATCAGTGACGTTCATCTGGTCTCCGGGTAATGGCAGATACAGTTCTACGCTTTAACGAGCACTAACTGGAGATTTCTGTGTGTTACCGAGTGGTTCACTTTTCCTTTTTTTTTTTTATTCTTATGGTCGGTCAACCACGACTATCGGTTTATTTGTTGTAAGTTGTCTTTGTGTGACAGTCTCTTCGTTTTGTCTTGTTATTCTTGATTATGTTTTATGGACTCGGTGGGACTCCTCTCCCACATCGCAATTTTAAACTCTGTGTGTGATATCTTTCACGTGTATGGTTTTACTTTTGTCACCTAGAGGTGGAATGGGGGACTGATGACAATTGTAGTTTTGTCCCCCTTAAATAACCTAATAACAACAACAACGAACTGGCTGCTGTCAGAGCCGTGTCGGCATTGGCTCCTAGGGTCTTTATATAGTAATGGGAGTGTTTCCAGAGAAACACACCAAAATGCAAATAACAAAGAAAAATACAAATTTCACTTTAAATAGTATTTATTATCATACACTACTAATTAAGAGGTAAAACACGTCGCAGGCTAACCTCCAGTGGAGCTAACTGCTGTCACAGGCCTGTCGGCATTGGCTTCCAAAGTCTTAATATAGTAATGGGAGTGTTTCCAGGGAAACACACCATAATGCAAATAACAAAAAGAAATACAAATTTCTCATTAATTAGTATTTATAATCATATACTACTAATTAAGAGGTAAAACACGTCGCAGGCTTACCTCCAGTGGAGCTGTCTGCTGTCCACAGCCCTGTCAGCTTTGGCTCCTAGGGTCTTTATATAGTAATGGGAGTGTTCCCAGGGAAACACACCCTAATGCAAATAACAGAAAAAGATACAAATTTCTCTTTAAATAGTATTTATTATAATATACTACTAATTAGGAAGTAAAACATGTCGCAGGCTAACCTCCAGTGGAGATGGTTGCTGTCACAGCCGTGTCAGCATTGGCTCCAAGGGTCTTTACATAGTATTGGGAGTGTTTCCAGGAAAACACACCATAATGCAAATAATAAAAATAAATAAATAAATAAATAAAAAAATAAAAAAATATATACAAATTTCAATTTTAAATAGTATTTTTTATCATATACTACTAATTAAGAGGTAAAACACGACGCATGCTAACCTCTGGTGGAGCTGGCTGCTGTCCACAGCCCTGTCGGCATTGGCTCCTAGGGACTTTATATAGTAATGGGAGTGTTTCCAGGAAAACACATCATAATGCAAATAACAAAAAAATTAAAAATTCTCTCTAAACTGTATATATTAGCATATAATACTAATTATGAGGTAAATCATGTCGCAGGCTAGCCTCCAGATGAGCTGGCTGCTGTCCACAGCCCGGTGGGGAATAGCACCTAGGGAATTTATATTGTAATGGGAGTGTTTCCTGGGAAACCACAATAAAGGAAATAACAAAAAAAATACAAATTTCTCCTTAAATAGTATATATTATCATATACTACTAATTAAGAGGTAAAACACATCGCAGGCTAACCTAAAGTGGAGCTGGATGCTGTCACAGCCGTGTCGGCATTGGCTCCTAGGGTCTTTATATAGTAATGGGACTGTTCCCAGGGAAACACACAATAATTCAAATAACACAAAAAATACAAATTTCTCTTTATATAGTATTTATTATAATATAGTACTAAGTATGAGGTAAAACACATCACAGGCTAACCTACAGTGGAGCTGGCTGCTGTCATAGCCGTGTCTGCATTGGCTCCTATGGTCTTTATATAGAAATGGGAGTGTTTCCAGTGAAACCCAACATAATGCAAATAACAAAAAAAAGACAAATTTCTTTTTTAAATAGTATTTATTATCATATACTACTAATTAAGAGTTAAAACACATTGCAAGCTAACCTCCAGTGGAGCTTGCTTCTGTCCAGAGCACAGTCGGCATTGGCTCCTAGGGTCTTTATATAGTAATGGGAGTGTTCCCAGGAAAACACACCATAATGCAAATTACAAAAAAAAAAAAAAAAATACATATTTCTCTTTAAATAGTATTTATTATCATATACTACTAATTAAGAGGTAAAACACGTCGCAGGCTCACCCGCAGTGGAGCGGGCTGCTGTCACAGCTGTGTCGGTATTGGCTCCTTGGTTCTTTATATAGTAATGAGAGTGTTTCCAGAGAAACACACCATAATGCAAATAACAAAAAAAAATACAAATTTCTCTTTAAATAGAATTTATTATCATATAATAGTAATGAAGAGGTAAAACACGTCGAAGGCTAACCTCCAGTGGAGCTGGCTGCTCTCACAGCCCTTTCGGCGTTGGCTCCTGGGGTCTTTATATAGTAATTGGAGTGTTCCTAGGGAGACACACCCTAATGCAAATAACAAAAAAGATACTAATTTCTCTTTAAATAGTATTTATTATCATATACTACTAAATAAGATGTAAAACATGTCGCAGGCTAACCTCCAGTGGAGCTGGCTGCTGTCACAGCCCTGTCGGTATTGGCTCCTAGGGTATTTATATAGTAATGGGAGTGTTCCCAGGGAAACACACAAAAATGCAAATAAAAAAAAAATGTCTCTTTAAATAGTATTTATTATCATATACTACTAATGAAGAGGTAAAACACGTCGCAGGCTAACCTCCAGTGGAGATGGTTGCTGTCACAGCCGTGTGGGCATTGCTCCTATGGTCGTTATATAGTAATGGGAGTGTACCCAGGGAAACACACCATAATGCAAAATACAAAAAAATACAAATTTCACTTTAAATATTATTTACTATCATATACTACTAATTAAGAGGTAAAACAATTCGCAGGCTAACCTCCAGTGTAGCTGGCTACTGTCGCAGCCCTGTCGGCATTGGCTCCTGGGGTCTTTATATTGTAATGGGAGGGTTTCCAGAGAAAACAACAATAATGCAAATAATAAAAAAAATACAAATTTCTCTTTAGATAGTATTTATTAACATATATTACTAATAAGAGGTAAAACACGTCGCAGGCTAACCTCCAGTATAGTTGGCTGCAGTCACAGCCGTCTCGGCAATGGCACCTAGGGTCTTTATATTGTAATGGGAGAGTTTCCTGGGAAAACCACAATATTGCAAATAACATAAAAAAATACAAATTTCTCTTTATGTAGTATAAATTATCATATACTACTAATTAACAGGTAAAACACGTCGCAGGCTATCTGCAGTGGAGCTCGCTGCTCTCCACATCCCTGTCGGCATTTTCTCCTAGGGTCTTTATATAGTAATGGGAGTGTTTCCAGGAAAACGCACCATAATGCAAATAAAAAAAAAATACAAATTTCAATTTTAAATAGTATTTATTATCATATACTACTAATTATGAGGTAAAACACGTCGCAGGCTAACCTCTGGTGGAGCTGGCTGCTGTCCACAGCCCTGTCGGCATTGGCTCCTAGGGACTTTATATAGTAATGGGAGTGTTTCCAAGGAAACACACCATAATGCAAATAACAAAAAAAAATAAAAATTTCTCTCTAAATAGTATATATTATCATATAATACTAATTATAAGGTAAAACATGTCGCAGGCTAACCTCCAGATTAGCTGGCTGCTGTCCACAGCCCGATGGGGAATGTCACCTAGGGAATGTATATTGTAATGGGAGTGTTTCCTGGGAAACCACAATAAAGGAAATAACATAAAAAAAAATACAAATTTCTCTTTATGTAGTATAAATTATCATATACTACTAATTAACAGGTAAAACACGTCGCAGGCTATCTGCAGTGGAGCTCGCTGCTCTCCACATCCCTGTCGGCATTTTCTCCTAGGGTCTTTATATAGTAATGGGAGTGTTTCCAGGAAAACACACCATAATGCAAATAACATAAAAAATACAAATTTCAATTTTAAATAGTATTTATTATCATATACTACTAATTAAGACGTAAAACAAGTTGCACGCTAACCTCCAGTTGAGCTGGCTGTTGTCCACAGCCCTGTCAGGATTGGCACCTAGCGACTTTATATTGTAATGGGAGTTTTTCCTGGGAAAACCACCATTAAGCAAATAACAAAAAAAAATACAAATTTCTCCTTAAATAGTATATATTATCATATACTACTTATTAAGAGGTAAAACACGTCGCAGGCTAACCTCCAGTGGAGCTGGCTGCTGTCACAGCCGTGTCGTCATTGGCTCTTAGGGTCTTCATATAGTAATGGGACTGTTCCCAGGGAAACACACAATAATGCAAATAACACAAAAAATACAAATTTCTCTTTATATAGTATTTATTATAATATAGTACTAAGTATGACGTAAAACAAATCACAGGCTAACCTACAGTGGAGCTGGCTGCTGTCACAGCCGTGTCTGCATTGGCTCCTATGGTCTTTATATAGAAATGGGAGTGTTTCCAGTGAAACCCAACATAATGCAAATAACAAAAAAAAAGACAAATTTCTTTTTTAAATAGTATTTATTATCATATACTACTAATTAAGATGTAAAACACGTCGCAGGCTCACCTGCAGTGGAGCGGGCTGCTGTCACAGCTGTGTCGGTATTGGCTCCTTGGGTCTTTATATGGTAATGGAAGTGTTTCCAAGGAAACACACCATAATGCAAATAACAGAGAAAAATACAAATTTCTCTTTAAATAGTATTCATTATCATATACTACTAATCAAGAGGTAAAACACGTCGCAGGCTAACCTCCAGTGGAGCTGCCTGCAGTCCACAGCCCTGTCGGCATTTTCTCCTAGGGTCTTCATATAGTAATGGGAGTGTTTCCAGGGAAACACACCATAATGCAAATACCAAAACAAATACAAACTTCTCTTTAAATAGTATTAATTATCACATACTACTAATTAAGAGGTAAAACTCGTTGCAGGCTAACCTCCAGGGGAGCTGGCTGCTGTCCACAGCCCTGTCGGCATTGGCTCATATGGTCTTTATATGGTAACTGGTGTGTCCCAGGGAATCACACCATAATGCAAAATACAAAAAAATATACAAATTTCTCTTTAAATAGTATTTATTATCATATACTACTAATTAACAGGTAAAACTCGTCGCAGGCTAACCTCCAGTGTAGTTGGCTGCTGTCACAGCCGTGACGGCATTGGGTCCTAGGATCTTTATATAGTAATGGGAGGGTTCCAAGAGAAAATCACCATAATGAAAATAAGAAAAAATACAAATTTCTCATTAAATAGTATTTATTGTCATATACTATTAATTAAGAGGTAAAGCACGTCACAGGCTAACCTTCAGTGGAGCTGGCTGCTCTCAGAGCCGTGTCGGCATTGGCTCCTAGGGTATTTATATTGTAATGGGAGTGTCTCCAGGGAAACACACCATAATGCAAATAACAAAAAAAAAATACAAATTTCACTTTAAATAGTATTTATTATCATGTACTACTAATTAAGAGGTAAAACACGTCGCAGGCTAACCTCCAGTGGAGATGGTTGCTGTCACAGCCGTGTGGGCATTGCTCCTATGGTCGTTATATAGTAATGGGAGTGTACCCAGGGAAACACACCATAATGCAAATTACAAAAAAACACAAATTTCACTTTAAATATTATTTACTATCATATACTACTAATTAAGATGTAAAACTTGTCGCAGGCTACCCTCCAGTGTAGCTGGCTGCTGTCACAGCCCTGTCGGCATTGGCTCCTGGGGTCTTTATATTGTAATGGGAGGGTTTTCAGAGAAAACAACAATAATGCAAATAACAAAAGAAATACAAATTTCTCTTTAGATAGTATTTATTAACATATACTACTAATTAAGAGGTAAAACACATCGCAAGCTATCCTCCAGTGGAGCTTGCTGCTGTCCAGAGCCTAGTCGGCATTGGCTCCTAGGGTCTTTATATAGTAATGAGATTGTTCCCAGGAAAACACTCCATAATGCAAATAACAAAAAAAATACAAATTTCTCTTTGAGTAGTATTTATCATCATATACTATTAATCAAGAAGTAAAACACGTCGCAGGCTAACCTCCAGTGGAGTGCCTGCAGTCCACAGCTCTGTCGGCATTTTCTCCTAGGTTCTTTATATAGTAATGGGAGTGTTTCCAGGGAAACACACCATAATGCAAATACCAAAACAAATACAAACTTCTCTTTAAATAGTATTAATTATCATATACTACTAATTAAGAGGTAAAACTCGTTGCAGGCTAACCTCCAGTGGAGCTGGCTGCTGTCCACAGCCCTGTCGGCATTTGCTCATAGGGTCTTTATATGGTAATTGGTGTGTTCCCAGGAAATCACACCATAATGCAAAATACAAAAAAATATACAAATTTCTCTTTAAATAGTATTTATTATCATATACTACTAATTAAGAGGTAAAACTCGTCACAGGCTAACCTCCAGTGTAGTTGGCTGCTGTCACAGCCGTGACGGCATTGGGTCCTAGGTTCTTTATATAGTAATGGGAGTGTTCCAAGGGAAACTCACCATAATGAAAAGAAGAAAAAAATACAAATTTCTCTTTAAATAGTATTTATTGTCATATACTACTAATTAAGAGATAAAGCACGTCACAGGCTAACCTCCAGTGGAGCTGGCTGCTGTCACAGCCGTGTCGGCATTGGCTCCTAAGGGAATTTATATAGTAATGGGAGTGTTTCCAGGGAAACACACCATAATGCAAATAACAAAAAAAATACTATTTTCACTTTAAATAGTATTTATTATCATATACTACTAATTAAGAGGTAAAACACGTCGCAGGCTAACCTCCAGTTTAGATGGTTGCTGTCACAGCCATGGCGGCATTGCTCCTATGGTCTTTATATACTAACGGGAGTGTACCCAGTGTACACACCATAATGGAAAAAACAAAAAAATACAAATTTCACTTTAAATATTATTTACTATCATATACTACTAATTAAGAGGTAACACAATTCGAAGGCTAACATCCTATGTAGCTGGCTGCTGTCACAGCCCTGTCGGCATTGGCTCCTGCGGTCTTTATATTGTAATGGGAGGGTTTCCAGAGAAAACAACAATAATGCAAATAACAAAAAAAATACAAATTTCTCTTGAAATAGTATTTATTATCATATAATAGTAATGAAGAGGTAAAACACGTCGAAGGCTAACCTCCAGTGTAGCTGGCTGCTGTCACAGCCCTTTTGGCGTTGGCTCCTGGGGTCTTTATATAGTAATTTGAGTGTTCCTAGGGAGACACACCCTAATGCAAATAACAAAAAAAGATACTAATTTCTCTTTAAGTAGTATTTATTATCATATACCACTAATTAAGAGGTAAAACACGTAGCAGGCTAACCTCCAGTGAAGCTGTCTGCTGTCCACAGCCCTATCAGCATTGGCTTCTAGGGTCTTTATATAGTAATGGGAGTGTTCCCAGGGAGACACACCCTAATGCAAATAACAAAAAAAGATACTAATTTCTCTTTAAATAGTATTTATTATCATATACTACTAAATAAGATGTAACACATGTCGCAGGCTAACCTCCAGCGGAGCTGGCAGCTGTCACAGCCCTGTCGGTATTGGCTCCTACGGTATTTATATAGTAATGGGACTGTTCCCAGGGAAACACACAATAATGCAAATAACAAAAAAATAAAAAAAATTCTCTTTAAATAGTATTTATTATCATATACTACTAATTAAGAGGTAAAACACGTCGCAGGCTAACCTCCGGTGTAGCTGGCTGCTGTCCACAGCCCTGTCAGCATTGGCTCCTAGGGTCATTATACATTAATGGAAGAGTTTCCAGAGAAACACACCACAATGCAAATACCAAAAAAAATACAAACTTCTCTTTAAATTGTATTTATTATCATATCCTACTAATTATGAGGTAAAACACGTCGCAGGCTAACCTGCAGTGGAGCTGTCTGCTCTCCACATTCCTGTTGGCATTTTCTCCTAGGGTCTTTATATAGTAATGGGAGTGTTTCCAGGGAAGTACGCCATAATATAAATACCAAAACAAATACAAAATCCTCTTTAAATAGTATTTATTATCATATACTATTAATTAGGAAGTAAAACATGTAGCAGGCTAACCTCCAGTGGAGATGGTTGCTGTCACAACCGTGTCAGCATTGTCTCCAAGGGTCTTTACATAGTATTGGGAGTGTTTCCAGGAAAACACACCGTAATGCAAATAAAAAAAAAAAAAAAAAAAAAAAAAAAAAATTACAATTTTCAATTTTGAATAGTATTTTTTATCATATACTACTAATTAAGAGGTAAAACACATCGCAGGCTAACCTCTGGTGGAGCTGGCTGCTGTCCACAGCCCTGTCGGCATTGGCTCCTAGGGACTTCATATAGTAATGGGAGTGTTTCCAGGAAAACACACAATAATGCAAATAACAAAAAAAAAAAAAATACAAATTTCAATTTTAAATAGTATTTATTATCATATACTACTAATTAAGAGGTAAAACAGGTCGCAGGCTAACCTCTGGTGGATCTGGCTGTTGTCCACAGCCCTGTCGGCATTGGCTCCTAGGGACTTTATATAGAAATGGGAGTGTTTCCAAGAAAACACACCATAATGCAAATAACAAAAAAATAAATAAAAATTTCTCTCTAAACAGTATATATTATCATATAATACTAATTATGAGGTAAAACATGTCGCAGGCTAACCTCCAGATGAGCTGGCTGCTGTCCACAGCCCGTTGGGGAATGTCACCTAGGGAATTTATATTGTAATAGGAATGTTTCCTGGGAAACCACAATAAAGGAAATAACAAAAAAATACAAAATTCTCTTTAAATAGTATATATTATCATATACCACTAATTAAGAGGTAAAACACTTCGCAGGCTAACCTCCAGTGTAACTGGCTGCTGTCACAGCCGTGTCGGCATTGGCTCCTAGGGTCTTTATATCGTAATGAGAGTGTATTCCAGGAAAACACACCATAATGCAAATAACAAAAAAAAAATACAAATTTCAATTTTAAATAGTATTTATTATCATATACTACTAATTAAGAGGTAAAACAGGTCGCAGGCTAACCTCTGGTGGAGCTGGCTGCTGTCCACAGCCCTGTCGGCATTGGCTCCTAGGGACTTTATATAGTAATGGGAGTGTTTCCAAGGAAACACACCATAATGCAAATAACAAAAAAAAAATTTCTCTCTAAACAGTATATATTATCATATACTACTAATTATGAGGTAAAACAAGTCGCAGGC
This sequence comes from Locusta migratoria, assembly GCA_026315105.1. NCBI lineage: Eukaryota > Metazoa > Arthropoda > Insecta > Orthoptera > Acrididae > Locusta > Locusta migratoria. The sequence goes on from CM048745.1 coordinate 31,283,671, forward strand.
TAACCTCCAGTTGAGCTGGCTGCTGTCCACAGCCCTGTCAGGATTGGCACCTAGCGTCTTTTTATTGTAATGGGAGTGTTTCCTGGGAAAACCACAATAAAGAAAATAACAAAAAAAAAAAAAAAAATTCTCCTTAAATAGTATATATTATCATATACTACTAATTAAGAGGTAAAACACTTTGCAGGCTAACCTCCAGTGGAGCTGGCTGCTGTCACAGCCGGTTCGTCATTGGCTCTTAGGGTCTTTATATAGTAATGGGACTGTTCCCAGGGAAACACACAATAATGCAAATAATACAAAAAATACAAATTTCTCTTTATATCGTATTTATTATAATATAGTACTAAGTATGAGGTGAAACACATCGCAGGCTAACCTACAGTGGAGCTGGCTGCCGTCACAGCCGTGTCTGCATTGTCTCCTATGGTCTTTATATAGAATTGGGAGTGTTTCCAGTGAAACCCAACATAATGCAAATAACAAAAAAAAGACAAATTTCTTTTTTAAATATTATTTATTATCATATACTACTAATAAAGAGTTAAAACACATTGCAAGCTAACCTCCAGTGGAGCTTGCTGCTGTCCAGAGCACAGTTGGCATTGGCTCCTAGGGTCTTTATATAGTAATGGGAGTGTTCCCAGGAAAACACCCCATAATGCAAATTACAAAAATAAAATACAAATTTCTCTTTAAATAGTATTTATTATCATATACTACTAATTATGAGGTAAAACACGTCGCAGGCTCACCTCCAGTAGAGCAGGCTGCTGTCACAGCTGTGTCGGTATTGGCTCCTTGGGTCTTTATATAGTAATGGGAGTGTTTCCAGAGAAACACCCCATAATGCAAATAACAAAAAAAATACAAATTTCTCTTTAAATAGTTTTTATTACCATATACTACTAATTAAGAGGTAAAACACGACACAGGCTAACCTCCGGTGAAGCTGGCTGCTGTCCACAGCCCTGTCGGCATTGGCTCCTAGGGTCTTTATATATTAATAGGAGTGTTTCCAGGGAAACACACCATAATGCAAATACCAAAAAAAAAAAAAAAAATACAAACTTCTCTTTAAATAGTATTTATTATCATATACTACTAATCAAGAGGTAAAACACGTCGCAGGCTAACCTCCAGTGGAGCTGCCTGCTGTCCACAGCCCTGTCAGCATTTTCTCCTAAGGTCTTTATATAGTAATGGGAGTGTTCCCAGGGAAACACACCATAATGCAAACAACAACAAAAATACAAAATTCTCTTTAAATAGTATTTATTATCATATACTACTAATTAAGAGGTAAAACACATCGCAGGCTAACCTCCAGTGGAGTTTGCTGCTGTCACAACCGTTTCGGCATTGGCTCCTATGGTTTTTACATAGTAATGGGAGTGTTCCCAGGAAAAACCACAATAATACATATATCGAAAAAAGAAAAAGAAAAAAATACAAATTTCTCTTAAAATAGTATATATTATCATATACTACTAATTAACAGGTAAAACACGTCGCAGGCTAACCTCCAGTGGAGCTGGCTGCTGTCACATCCCTGTCAGTATTGGCTCCTACGGTATTTATATAGTAATGGGGGTGTTCCCAGGGAAACACACCATAATGCAAAATGAAAAAAAATATACAATTTTCTCTTTAAATAGTATTTATTATCATATACTACTAATTAAGAGGTAAAACACGTAGCAGGCTAACCTCCGGTGAACCTGGCTGTTGTCCACAGCCCTGTCGGCAATGGTTTCTAGGGTCTTTATATATTAATGGGAGTGTTTCCAGGAAAACACACCATAATGCAAATACCAAAAAAAATACAAACTTCTCTTTAAGTAGTATTCATTATCATATACTACTAATCAAGAGGTAAAACACATCACAGGCTAACCTCCAGTGGAGTTGGCTGCTGTCCACAGCCCTATTGGCATTGGCTCCTAGGGTCTTTATATATTAATGGGAGTGTTTCCAGGGAAACACACCATAATGCAAATACCAAAAAAAAATACAAACTTCTCTTTAAATAGTATTTATTATCATATACTACTAATCAAGGGGTAAAACACGTCGCAGGCTAACCTCCAGTGGAGCTGCCTGCTGTCCACAGCCCTGTCAGCATTTTCTCCTAGGGTCTTTATATAGTAATGGGAGTGTTCCCAGGGAAACACACCATAATGCAAACAACAACAAAAATACAAAATTCTCTTTAAATAGTATTTATTATCATATACTACTAATTAAGAGGTAAAACACATCGCAGGCTAACCTCCAGTGGAGTTTGCTGCTGTCACAACCGTTTCGGCATTGGCTCCTATGGTTTTTACATAGTAATGGGAGTGTTCCCAGGAAAAACCACAATAATACATATATCGAAAAAAGAAAAAGAAAAAAATACAAATTTCTCTTAAAATAGTATATATTATCATATACTACTAATTAACAGGTAAAACACGTCGCAGGCTAACCTCCAGTGGAGCTGGCTGCTGTCACATCCCTGTCAGTATTGGCTCCTACGGTATTTATATAGTAATGGAAGTGTTCCCAGGGAAACACACAATAATGCAAATAACAAAAAATAAAAAAATTCTTTTTACATAGTATTTATTATCATATACTACTAATTAAGAGGTAATATTATAGAGGAAAAATTCCTAACAGGAAAAATATACGTAAAAAATAGGGAGTACACTTACCAGGCGAAGGGGCACAGGCAGTAATAGCAACAAATAAACACACAGACACACACACACCCAAAAATGCTAGCTTTCGCAGCCTAGCTGCTTCATCAGGCAGAAGGGGGGAGAGGGAAAAGGAAATGATGAGGGTTTTAAGGAAGGGGGTAAGGCGCCATTCCAATCCCGGGACAGGAAAGACTTACCTTGGGGGAAAAAATGGAGGGTAAAGAAATGCACACACACCCACACATTTACAGAGACACAAGTAAAAACTCGTTGCAGGCTAACCTCTGGTGTAGCTGGCTGCTGTCCACAGCCCTGTCTGCATTGGCTAATAGGGTCATTATACATAAATGGAAGGGTATTTATATAGTAATGGAAGTGTTCCCAAGGAAACACACCATAATGCAAATACCAAAACAAATACAAACTTCTCATTAAATAGTATTAATTATTATATACTACTAATTAAGAGGTAAAACATGTTGCAGGCTAACCTCCAGTGGAGCTGGCAGCTTTCCACATCCCTGTCGGCATTGGCTTCTAGGGTCTTATATAGCAATGTGTGTGTTCCCAGGGAATCACACCTTAATGCAAAATACAAAAAAAATATTCAAATTTCTATTTAAATAGTATTTATTATCATATACTACTAATTAAGAGGTAAAACTCGTCGCAGGCTAACCTCCAGTGTAGCTGGCTGCTGTCACAGCCGTGTCGGCATTGGCTCCTAGGATCTATATAGTAATGGGAGTTTTTCCAGGGAAACTCACCATAATGAAAATAAAAAAATACAAATTTCTCTTTAAATAGTATTTATTATCATATACTATTAATTAGGAAGTAAAACATGTCACAGGCTAACCTCCAGTGTACTGGCTGCAGTCAGAGCCGTGTCAGCATTTGCTCCTAGGATCTTTATATAGTAATGGGACTTTTTCCAGGGAAACTCACCATAATGCAATTAAAAATACAAATTTCTCTTTAAATATTATTTATTATCATATACTACTAATTAAGAGGTAAAACATGTCGCAGGCTAACCTCCAGTGGAGCTGGCTGCTGTCACAGCCGTGTCGGCATTGGCTCCTAGGGTCTTATATAGCAATGTGTGTGTTCCCAGGGAATAACACCATAATGCAAAATACAAAAAAATATTCAAATTTCTCTTTAAATAGTCTTTACAAATACAAATTTCTCTTTAAATGGTGTATATATTATCATGTACTACTAATTAAGAGGTAAAACACGTCGCAGGCTAACTTCCAGATGAGCTGGCTGCTGTCACAGCCATGTCGGCATTGACACCTAGGGTCTTTATATAGTAATGGGAGTGTTTCCAGGAAAACCACAATAATGCAAATAACAAAAAAAATACAAATTTCTCTTTAATTAGTATTTATTATCATTTACTACTAATTAAGAGGTAAGACACGTCGCAGGCTAACCTCCAGTGGAGCTGCCTGCTGTCCACAGCCCTGTCGGCATTGGCTCCTAGGGTCTTTATATAGTAATGGGAGAGTTCCCAGGAAACACACCATAAAACAAAAAAAAAAAAAAAAAAAAAAAAAAAAAAAAAAAAAAAAAAAAAAAAAAAAAAAAAAAAAATACAAATTTCCCTTTAAATAGTATTTATTATCATATACTACTAATTAAGAGGTAAAACACGTCGCAGGCTAACCTCCGGTGGAGCTGGCTGCTGTCCACAGCTCTGTCGGCATTGGCTCCAAGGGACTTTATATAGTAATTGCAGTGTTTCCAAGGAAACACACCATAATGCAAATAACAAAAAAAAAATACACATTTCTCTCTAAACAGTATATATTATCATATACTGCTAATTATGAGGTAAAATATGTCGCAGGCTAACCTCCAGTTGAGCTGGCTGCTGTCCACAGCCGTGTCGGCATTGGCACCTAGGGTCTGTATATTGTAATGGGAGTGTTTCCTGGGAAAACCACAATAAAGCAAATAACAAAAAAAAAAATACAAATTTCTCCTTAAATAGTATATATTATCATATATTACTAATTAAGAGGTAAAACACGTCACAGGCTAACCTCCAGTGGAGCTGGCTGCTGTCACAGCCATGTCGGCATTGGCTCCTAGGGTCTTTATATAGTAACGGGAGTGTTAACAGGAAAACACACCATATTGCAAATAAAAAAAATACAAATTTCTCTTTAAATAGTATTTATTATAATATACTACTAATTAAGAGGTAAAACACTTTGCAGGCTAACCTCCAGTGGAGCTGGCTGCTGTCACAGCTGTGTCAGCATTGGCTCCTTGGGTCTTTATATAGTAATGGGAGTGTTTCCAGGGAAACACACCATAATGAAAATAAAAAAATAAAAATGGAAATTTCTCTTCTAATACTATTTATTATCATATACTTCTAATTATGACGTAAAACTCGTAGCAGGCTAACCTCCAGTGTAGCTGGCTGCTGTCACAGCCGTGTCGTCATTTTCTCTTAGGGTCTTTATATAGTAATGGGACTGTTCCCAGGGAAACCACACAATAATGCAAATAACACAAAAAAAATACAAATTTCTCTTTAAATAGTATTTATTATAATATAGTACTCATTATGAGGTAAAACACATCGCAGGCTAACCTACAGTGGAGCTGGCTGCTGTCACAGCCGTGTCGGCATTGGCTCCTATGGTCTTTATATAGAAATGGGAGTGTTTCCAGTGAAACACAACATAATGCAAATAACAAAAAAAAGACAAATTTCTCTTTAAATAGTATTTATTATCATATACTACTAATTAAGAGTTAAAACACATTGCAAGCTAACCTCCAGTGGAGCTTGCTGCTGTCCAGAGCACAGTCGGCATTGGCTCTTAGCCCCCCTGTGGGTTCAGGGGTAAGAATAGGCCCGCGGTATTCCTGCCTGTCGTAAGAGGCGACTAAAAGGAGTCTTCATACTTTTCGGCTTTCCGTCTGAGGTCCCCTATTTGGGTTTGACCCTCCATTTTTCAAAATTTTTTCAGAAGGGCGAACCATTTGGGGAATGACACCTTACGTGGTGCTACATGTAATTCTTTTGCCATGCCATCCTACGCACCCATCATGGAATGGACTTGCGACTCATCTTCTATTCTGCCATCGGGGATTCCATCTCTTTTTCATGCAAGTCGTGTCCATTGTGCACCGATATCTCAGCACTCTCGATTATGATGGTTCACATAGTGCCAGAAAGCCAACACGGTAGCCAGTCCGTTGTGGTGGGGTCGTCATGTACCCTCTTGGCTGTAGCCCCCTGACAACGCAGGGATTGCTCTACCGATGCCAGAGCTGTAAGCTCCTCATGCAGGCCTAGGAGTAGATGCTTGTCACCGTGGAGCATCAGGACTCCCGGCAACGGTCATCTTGCCAGGTGACGTTGCTGTGGCTGGGTTGTGCCCATGAGGAGAGCCCCTGTTCGGAGTGGGTGGCATCGGGGCGGATGTTTCGCTATGAAGCGAAATAAATCCAGCCACCTAAACCCTGGTCAGACAGGTGTCTCTAAGCGTGGAAAGTACAATGCAGTTACTTATGATCCCTCATCGTTTCCTTCCCTGACTTCTTCTTGGCGGGAACGTGGGGATCAACATAATGAGTCGTATGTCCCGAAATTTCTGGTATGTACTAGGACAGATGGGGGATCCTTCCAGGCAACCAAGCCCATGTTCTTTGTTGAACATATAGAGGACAAGTTCGGTGAGGTTGCAGGAATTTCCAAGATACGAGACGGGTCTATTCTTATACAGGCAGAGTCCCCTGCACAGTCTCGTGCTTTGGTCACGTGCACTACGCTTGGCGACGTGCCAGTGTCTGTAACGGCACATAAGACTTTGAATCTGGTGCAGGTAGTCATTTTCCACCGTGACCTCTTGCTGCAGTCTGATAACGAGTTGCGCGAAAATCTGCAACGACGCGGTGTCCATTTCGTCCGCCGTGTCTTTCGGGGTCCAAAAGACAATAGAGTGGCAACCGGGGCCTTCATCTTGGCCTTCGACGGCGATACCTTGCCCGAGAAGGTCAAGGTGATGGTATACAGATGTGATGTTCGACCGTACATCCCTCCACCCATGCGCTGTTTCAAGTGCTGGCGGTTTGGACACATGTCTTCCCGTTGCAACGCAGCCCCTATTTGTCGTGACTGTGGCCGTCCCGTACACCCCGACGCACCTTGTACCCCACCACCTTCCTGTGTGAACTGCAGCGGTCATCACTCGCCTTGCTCACCGGACTGTCCCGCTTTCCAAAGGGAGCGCAAGATCATAGAATATAAGACCCTCAATCGCTTAACTTACTCTGAGGCCTGCCGCAAGTATGAGAAACTCCACCCGGTATCCATGATGACTACATATGCTGCTGCCACAGTGTCATCACCTCCATCGAGGGCGGTTTCCCGACCCCCTATCACACCTTCTGTGGGCCCTTAGGGCCATCAGTTAATTTCCGCTCCCCAGACGCGAGGGGGCACACCTTCTTCTGCGAGGCTTTTGCCTCCCCCTTTAACGGGGTCTTTGAACCCCGTCCCTCTGCTGGAGAAATGTCATCCTTCTCCGGCTCTTCCTTCAGGGAAAGGGCCTGACGAGCCCCTTCCACCACTTCCTGCAGTTCCCGCTGTGTCTGACACCCTGGATGTCAGTAGACCTACTGCTGCACGGAAAGGGTCTATTGAGGTCTCCGAAACGCCAGTTTCGTCGCAGCCAAACGTCAGCCAGTGGCTCAAAGTTCAGGTACCTGCTGGTAGCCGGGCCTCCCCATCTGCGTCGACATCCGACGTCACTTCTGGGAAGCCCGCTCGAGCACCGAAGCCCAAACCCAAGCAGGAGCGGGCGAGAAACAAGGATGTCCCTCAGGAGAAAGAGCTGGCGGCAAAGGCGGCTTCCTCGATGCCGTCCGCTACCAGTTCTGACTCAGACAATGAGGTCGAAATCCTTGCGTGTAAAGAGGACCTTGCTCTTACAGACACCCTAGACGCAATGGATATGGACACCACAGACCCTCAGCGGGTGGCGGCAAGTGACACTGAGGCGCACCGCATCTCTTAATCACTTTCATGCCTCCCCAGTCCGTAGGCAGCACTTTCCTCCAGTGGAATTGCGGCGGTTATTTTTCCCACCTAGCAGAGCTGAAACAACTCTTAAGCCCTTCTCATGTACTGTGCGTTGCCCTCCAGGAAACCTGGCTTCCGGCAACGCGAACCCCAGCCCTTCGTGGCTATCGTGGGTTTTACACGAATCGTCCTGTATATGACAGAGCATCTGGTGGCGTCTCCATTCATGTCATCAACTCTGCCTACAATGAAGCTGTGCCCCTTCAAACACCTTTGGAGGCAGTGGCTGTTCAGATCAGGACACCACTAGCTATAACCGCCTGCAGTGTTTATCTTCCACCTGATGGTGCAGTCCCCTGCCACGTGTTAGCTGCGCTGATTGCTCAGCTCCCCCCACCCTTCCTCATCATGGGCGATTTCAACGCCCATAACCCTTTGTGGGGTGGCGACATGACTACTGGCCGAGGTAGGGAGGTTGAAAATCTTGTCTCCCTGCTCGACCTTTGTATTTTAAATACAGGTGCTCCGACACATTTCAGTGTGGCACACGGCACCTACTCGGCCATCGACCTCTCTATTTGCAGCCCTGGCCTCGTACCATCTCTTCATTGGAGAGTGCATGACGACTTGTGTGGCAGTGACCACTTTCCGATTTTTTTGTCACTGCCCCAGCGTCATTGCCCTATCCGTTTGCCCCATTGGGCTCTTAACAAAGCTGACTGGGTTGCGTTTACGACTGCTGCCACTGTTCGATCTTTGCCAGACACTAACATTGATGTGGTGGTCGATAATTTAAAAGACATCATTGTCTCTGCAGCTCCGTCTGCAATCCCGTCTTCTTCTGGTTCGTCCCGGCAGCGGTCCGTGCCCTGGTGGTCGCCGGAAATCGCTGCCACAATCAGAGAATGTAGGCGAGCTCTTCAGCGTCACAAACGGCACCCATCAGTGGCCAACCTCATCGCTTTCAAGCGACTTCGTGCCAAGGCTCGGCAACTTATCAAACGAGCCAAACAAGAATGTTGGGAGAGGTATGTCTCGACTTTAGGTTCTCGTGTCTCTCCATCTCAGGTGTGGGCTAAGATCAGGCGCCTCTATGGCCACCAGACTCCTATTGGCGTCCCGGGTCTTTCTATCCATGGGGCTGTGTGTACAGACCCAAGTGTGATCGCTGAACATCTTGCTGATCACTTTGCTAGGTGCTCTGCATCTGCTAACTACAGTGCAGCATTTCGCTCCCACATGTAGCATGTGGAGCGACAGCACCTCTCCTTTGCAACGCGCCGTCGGGAGTCCTACAACGCCCCATTTACCGAAAGTGAGCTGCTTAGTGCCTTGGCCAATTGCCCAGATACGGCTCCTGGTCCTGACCGTGTCCATGCACAGATGCTGAAACATCTCTCGCGGGATTCTCAGCGCCATGTCCTCGAGATATTCAACCGCATTTGGGGTAGTGGCGAGTTTCCGTCCAAGTGGCGGGAAGCCGTCATCATACCGGTGCTGAAGCCTGGCAGGGACCCACTGGAGGTTGATAGTTATCGTCCCATCTGCCTAACCAACGTTCTATGCAAGTTGCTCGAACGCATGGTCGCACGTCGCTTGACTTGGGTGCTCAAGTCCCGGGGCCTTCTGGCGCCATCGCAGGGTGGATTTCGCCAGGGTCGTTCTACGACAGATAATCTGGTGTGCCTGGAGTCAGCGGTTCGAACAGCTTTTTCCCATCGTCAGCACCTCATTGCGGTTTTCTTCGACCTTCAGAAGGCCTACGATACCACATGGCGGCATCACATCCTTGCTACACTGCATGAGTGGGGCCTTCGGGGGTCACTTCCCATCTTTATTGCAAATTTCCTCCGACTCCGCACGTTTCGGGTCCGAGTCGGTGTTGCCCATAGTTCGCCCCACATCCAAGAAAATGGGGTCTCACAGGGGTCTGTGCTGAGTGTCTCACTGTTTTTGGTGGCCATTAATGGCCTGGCTGCAGCTGTGGGGTCATCGGTGTCACTTCCCTGTACGCCGATGATTTTTGCATATCTTTCTGCTCCACCACAACAAGTGCTGCTGAACGCCGTCTCCAGGCGGCCATCCGCCAGGCACACATGTGGGCTCAGCATCATGGCTTCCAGTTTTCCGCCGGCAAAACACGTGTAATGCACTTTTGTTGGCGTCGGACGGTGCACCCCCACCCTGAACTCTATCTTGACGGCCAACTGCTTCCTGTTGTGGACACCCACCGATTCCTCGGCCTGTTTTTTGATGCCCGACTGACCTGGCTCCCTCATGTTCGTTTTCTGAAATGGGAGTGCGGGCGACATCTTAATGCCCTTCGATGTTTGGGCCATACCGCATGGGGAGCTGACCGCTCCACCCTGCTGCGGCTCTATACCGCCTTGGTGCAATCGCGTATAGATTATGGGTGCCTCGCTTATGGCTCTGCAGCACCTTCAGCGTTGCGCATATTGGACCCTATTCACCACTGTGGTGAATAGGGTCGCGACGGGAGCCTTCCGAACCAGCCCTGTGGCCAGTCTTCTAGCGGAGGCCGGGGTCCCCCCGCTACGGGTCCGCCGCCAGCAACTGTTGACAGCGTATGCAGCCCGCGTCTATAGTTCCAAAGGACATCCCAACTACCGCCTACTTTTTTCTACTGTGCCTGTTCGTCACCAGCAGCAGCGCCCCAGGTCAGGACACACAATAGCCGTCCGCGTGCAGTCCCTCCTGGGGGAGCTTGAGTCCTATCCTCTACCACCTCCATTTCGGGCCCATTCACGCACACCTCCATGGTGCCTGCCACGGCCATGTCTTCGTTTAGACTTGGCCAACGGGCGCAAAACTAGCTTCCCCCTGAGGCTCTCCGTCGCCAGTTTCTTGCTGTCGTTGCTGAGCACCCCGGCTACGAAATTGTTTATACGGACGGCTCGATGGTAAACGTCCGCATTGGCCTTGCCTACGTACATGGTGACCATGTTGAGCAGCTGTCTCTGCCAGAAGGCTGCAGTGTTCTTACTGCAGAACTGGTGGCCATCTTCCGTGCTCTCGAGCATATGTGTTCCTGCTCAGGTGAATCTTTACTTCTTTGTAGTGACTCCCTGAGTAGTTTACGTGCTCTGGAACAGTGTTATCCACGTTCGCTATTGGTGATGGCCATCCGAGTGGCTGTTTTTGCCCTTATTCAGTCTGGCAGATCAGTGGTGTTCATTTGGTCTCCGGGTCACATTGGCATCCCAGGCAACGAACGTGCCGATGGGCTTGCCAAACACGCGGTTAATGCCCCTGTCTTAGAGATCGGCCTCCCAGCATCAGATATCCGTACCTTGTTGCGCCGTCGGATACATCAGCTTTGGGATGCTGAATGGCGCAACCTGAGCACGCCCAACAAGCTTCGGGTTGTCAAGGAGACTACGGATGCATGGCGCTCCTCAATGCGGGCCTCTCGCCGGGAATCGGTAGTCCTGTGCCGGCTCCGCATTGGCCACACTTGGCTGACCCACGGCCATCTCCTGCGCGGTGAGGACCCGCCTCATTGTCGTTGTGGTTCTCCCTTGACAGTGTCCCACATTTTGATGGACTGTCGTCTTTTAGCCGCCCTGCGGCGGGATTTTAATCTTCCTGCAATTTTATCTGACGTTTTATGTAACGATGCCAATATGGCTGATTCTGTTTTAGGTTTTATTCGTAACAGCGGTTTTTACAACTCTATATGAAGCTTGTGTTGCCCCGTGGCTGACCCTTCCTATTTTATTCTCATGGTCGGTCAACCACGAACTTTGACTTTGTTATTTCATTTCCACACTTGTTTGCTGTTCCCATGTGATTGTGTCCTATCATGTTGTCTCCCGCCTTGTTGTCCTTTGTCGAAGTTGTTTACATTTTATTGATTGAGTGGGGTTTTCCTCCCGTAACAGTTTTAACTCTGGGCGGACTTTTCAGTGTTTCCACACTTCTCTAGCCCTGTGATGGAATGGGGGACTGATGACCTCCGCAGTTTTGTCCCCCTAAAACATCAAACCAACCAACAAACCAGTGGCTCCTAGGGTCTTTATATAGTAATAGGAGTGTTTCCAGGAAAACACACCATAATGCAAATTACAAGAAAAAAAATACAAATTTCTCTTTAAATAGTATTTATTATCATATACTACTAATCAAGAGGTAAAACACGTCACAGGCTAACCTCCAGTGGAGCTGCCTGCTGTCCACAGCCCTGTCAGCATTTTCTCCTAGGGTCTTTATATAGTAATGGGAGTGTTTCTAGGGAAACACACCATAATGCAAATACCAAAACAAATACAAACTTATCTTTAAATAGTATTAATTATCATATACTACTAATTAAGAGGTAAAACACGTTGCAGGCTAACCTCCAGTGGAGCTGGCTGCTGTCCACAGCCCTGTCGGCATTGTCTCCTAGGGCCTTTATATGGTAATGGGTGTGTTCCCAGGGAATCACACCATAATGCAAAATACAAAAAAATATACAAATTTCTCTTTAAATAGTATTTATTACCATATACTACTAATTAAGAGGTAAAACTCGTCGCAGGCTAACCTCCAGTGTAGCTGGCTGCTGTCACAGCCGTGTCGGCATTAGCTCCTAGGATCTTTATATAGTAATGGGAGTTTTTCCAGGGAAACTCACCATAATGAAAATAAAAAAAATAGAAATTTCTCTTTAAATAGTATTTATTATCATATACTACTAATTAGGAAGTAAACCACGTCGCAGGCTAACCTTCATTGGAGATGCTTGCAGTCACAGCCGTGTCGGCATTGGCTCCTAGGGTCTTTATATAGTAATGGGAGTGTTCCCAGGGAAACACACCATAATGCAAATAACAAAAAAAAAAAAAAAATACAAATTTCTTTTTTAATTGTATTTCTTATCATATACTACTAATTAAGAGGTAAAACACGTCGCAGGCCAACCTCCAGTGGAGCTGGCTGCTGTCACAGCCTTGTCGGCATTGGCTCCTAGGGTCTTTATATAGTAATGGGTGTGTTCCCAGGTAAACACACCATAATGCAAAATACAAGAAAATATACAAATTTCTCATTAAATAGTATTTATTATCATATACTACTAATTATGAGGTAAAACACGTCGCAGGCTAACCTCCAGTGTAGCTGGCTGCTGTCACGAGCCGTGTCGGCATTTGTTCCTAGGATCTTTATATAGTAATGGGACTTTTTCCAGGGAAACTCACCATAATGCAATTAAAAAAAATATAAATTTCTCTTTAAATATTATTTATTATCATATACTACTAATTAAAAGGTAAAACACGTCGCAGGCTAACCTCCAGTGCATCTGGCTGCTGTCACAGCTGTGTCGGCATTGGCTCCTAGGGTCTTTATATAGTAATGGAAGTGTTTCCAGGGAAACCACAATAATGCAAATAACAAAAAAAAAATACAAATTTCTCTTTAATTAGTATTTATTATCATTTACTACTAATTAAGAGGTAAAACACGTCGCAGGCTAACCTCCAGTGGAGCTGGCTGCTGTCACAGCCGTGTCGGCATTGGCTCCTTGGGTCTATATATAGTAATGGGAGTGTTTCCAGGGAAACACACCATAATGCAAATAACAAAAAAAAAAATACAAATTTTTCTTTAAATAGTATTTGTTATCATATACTACTAATTAAGTGATAAACACATCGCAGGCTAACCTCCAGTGAAGCTGGCTGCTGTCCACAGCCCTGTGGGCATTGGCTCCTAGGGTCTTTATATAGTAATGGGAATGTTTCCAAGGAAACACACCTAAATGCAAATAACAAAAAAAATTTCTCTTTAAATAGTATTTATTATCATATACTACTAATTATGAGGTAAAACACGTAGCAGGATAACCTCCAGTGGTGCTGGCTGCTGTCACAGCCGTGTCGGCATTGGCTCCTAGGGTCTTTATATAGTAATGGTAGTGTTTCCAGGGAAACACACCACAATGCAAATAACAAAAAAAAATACAAATTTCTCTTTAAATAGTATTTATTATCATATACTACTAATTAAGAGGTAAAACACGACGCAGGCTAACCTCCAATTGAACTGGCTGCTGACCACAGCCCTGTCGGCATTGGCTCCTAGGGTCTTTATATAGTAATGGGAATGTTTCTAGGGAAACACACAATAACGCAAATAACAAAAAAATATAGAAATTTCTCCTTAAATAGTATTTTTTATCATATACTACAAATTAAAAGGTAAAACACGTCGCAGGCTAACCTCCAGTGGATCTAGCTGCTGTCACAGCCATGTCAGCATTGGCTCCTAGGGTCTTTATATAGTAATGGGAGTGTTCCCAGGGAAACCCACCATAATGCAAATAACAAAAAAAATATACAAATGTCTCTTTAAATAGTATTTATTATTATATACTCCCTCAGGGGCTCAGCATTCATTTGCTGAGTACGGGCTTGGCGAACCCGGGGTCCTGAGCCGTGGGCTGTGTCGCGCCAACAGTCCGCTACACCGTAAGCTCTGTGCGTGCCTCAACGACCATCGTTCGGCGCGACGGTGGAATGTTGTATGTTTCAGAGCCCGGGGATCTTGGCTTAATCGCCCGGGTCGCGAGGATGGTACAAACCTCTATAAAAAAATCCTCAATCTCAAGGTGTGCTACGTGCGAAGGAGATGCATGGCTGTTGAGTTTGAACAGCCGCTAGCGAGCAACCTCTGAGGAACCTGCCGTACCTCAGTTGTATCAGGCTTACCCAGGCAAGCGGGGCTCTGCCTGGGTGGACCTCTTTTTTCCTAGCTGCTCGTGGGACGACAATGAAACGAGCCATAAACAGCATAGGCGGGCGCAAAACCGCCGTCTCTAAGAGAGGAAGAAACGAATTTAATGGTGCACAGTATGACCCCCGATCGTTTCCTTCCCTGGCCACACCTTGGGAAGAACGTCGGGCCCTTAACCAATCTGAGCCTTACTCCCCCCAGTACTTAGTCTGTACTCGGGCTGATGGGGAATCCTTTACTAATACTAAGCCACAATTTTTTGTTCACACTATTGAAAATCGATTTGGTGAAGTGGCATCATTTTCCAAAATGAGAAGCGGCTCTGTCTTAATGCAAGCGGCATCTCCTGCACAGTCAAAGGCTCTACTTGCTTGCGACAAGCTGGGAGACGTCGCCGTCAGTTTCACGCCGCATAAGACGCTCAACATGATCCAGGGTTTAGTATTCCACCGTGATCTCCTGTGACAGACTGACGACGAATTGCGCGGTGACTTAGAGCGGCGAGGAGTTCACTTCGAACGGCGCGTCTACAGGGGACCGAATGATCGCAGGGTTGCCACCGGTGCATTTATCTTGGCCTTCGAAGGTGATGTACTGCTTGAGAAGGTCAAGATAATGATATACCGGTGTGAAGTAAAACTTGGAGGCGATGGATGTAGAGGCCCTGCCTCCCCCGACGGCGACGACTGGTGATTCCGTGGAACAAACAGCACCATCGATACTGTCATGCCTCAGCAATCAAGAAGTAGCATGATCTTGCAATGGAACTGTGGCGGCTTTTTCCGCCACTTACCCGAGCTGCAGCAATTACTGTGCCGCTATCCTGCTTTCTGTGTAGCCCTACAGGAAACATGGTTTCCTGTCCAACGGACCCCAGCCCTCTGCGGCTATCGAGGCTACTATAACAACCGCACTGACTACAACAGGGTATCTGGAGGTGTCTGCATTTATGTCCTCACCACTGTTCCTAGTGCTGCCGTGCCTCTTAACACGGCTCTCGAGGCAGTGGCTGTTAGACTCAGAACAATGCAGGACATGACTGTTTGCTCTCTGTACCTCCCACCAGATGAGGTCGTGTCCCTTGCTGACCTCACTGCCTTGGTCACGCAACTACCCCCACCATTTATCCTTTTGGGGGATTTCCAACGCCCACCACCCTCTCTGGGGTGGTATACAGCCCTCGGGACGTGGTAGAGATGTTGAAACATTAATGACACAGCAGGACATATGCCTCTTAAACAATGGTGCACCCACACATTTTAGTATAGCACATGGCACATATTCTGCTATTAACCTATCTGTATGCAGCCCAGGCCTGCTCCCACATTTGAGTTGGAGGGTCCACGACGACCTTTTGCGGGAGTGACCATTTCCCCATTCTTCTGTCACTCCAGCACTTTGAACCTGCAGGCTACCCATCCAGATGTTGTCTACATTGAGCAGACTGGCGGCGTTACACCTTGGCTGCTGTGGCTTCTGTTTTATTACCACGTGATATTGATACGGCAGTCCAACAGGTCACAGCTGTTATAGTCTCAGCTGCAGAGGAGACCGTTCCAATCACCACTGGCTCCCCTCGGCCCAAGGTTGTGCCCTGGTGGACGCCCGAGGTTGCTGAGGCCATTCGCCACCGGCGCCACCCTACACTTGACAATCTGATAGCCTTGAAAAGGCTCAGGACCCAAGCCCGACGACTTATCCGGCAAAGTAAACAGGACTGTTGGGAGCGGTACGTTGCCTCTATAGGCTCTCGTGCCTCCCCTTCTCGCGTCTGGTCTCAGGTACGGTGCCTCTATGGATACCGCCCACCAGCGGGAATCCCATCTCTGACCGTCGATGGAACTCTCTGTACTGACCCGGCCGTAATTTCTGAGTGCATGGCAGAGCATTATGCAAGATGCTCCTCGACAGCAAATTATAGTGCCTCCTTCCGCTCCCTTAAACAACGGGTGGAGCGAAATCCTCTATCTTTCCACACTCGCTGCCGGGAACTGTACAATGCTCCATTTACGGAATGGGAGTTTACCACTGCTCTTGCTGCATGCCCCGATACCTCTCCGGGACCAGACCGCATACATGGCCAGTTCATCCATCACCTGTCAGCGGACCTCCATCAGAAATTGCTCGCCTTATTTAATAGGATCTGGACAGGGGGTGTTTTCCCATCCCATTGGCGGGATAGTATTATTATCCCTGTTATGAAACCGGGAGCAGATCCGCTGGCAGTTGACAGTTACCACCCCATAAGCTTGACTAATGTCCTGTGTAAGTTGCTTGAGCGTATGGTGAGTCGCCGTCTTATGTGGATCCTTGAAGATCGGAGTCTACTGGCACCACAACGGGGGGGTTTCCGCCAGGGTCGCTCCACTATCGACAATTTAGTGTCTTTGGAGTCGGCCATCCGTACAGCCTTCTCTAGATCTGAGAACTTAATTGCGGTCTTTTTTGACCTCCAGCGGGCGTATGACACGACATGGCGCCACCATATTCTCGCTACACTGTATGATTGGGGCTTACGGGGTCCACTCCCAATTTTTATCAAGAATTTCCTCTCGCTACGCACTTTTAGGGTGAGAGTTGGTACCTCCTTCAGCTCACGCTGAGTGCTGGAGAACGGAGTCCCACAGGGCTCCGTTCTCAGCGTACCACTCTTTTTAATAGCAATAAACGGTCTTGCTGCGGCAGTGGGGTCATCGGTTTGTTGTTCTTTATTCACCGATGACTTCTGCTTATACTACAGCTCTCCTAGCATTGGTGTTGCTGAAAGGCGTCTTCAGGGAGCCATCCGAAGGGCACAGTCATGGGCCACGACGCATGGCTTTACTTTTTCAGCTTGTAAAACCCAGGTGATGCACTTTTGTCGTCATCGGGCTGTTCACCCTGACCCAGAACTGTACCTAGCTGCTGACCAGCTTCATGTTGCAAAGCCATCAGTTTCTCGGCTTGCTGTTTGACAACGGACTGACTTGGGGGCCACACCTTCGTCAGCTGAAGCAGAAGTGCTGGCGGCACCTAAATATATTGCGATGTCTCAGCCATACTGCCTGGGGAGCTCACCGTCGAACCCTCATGCACCTCTTTCAGGCGCTCATCCAATCACGCCTGGATTATGGGAGCCAAGTATATGACTCTGCATCACCTTCAGCACTGAGGATCTTGGATCCCATTCTACATAGTGGTGTCCGTTTAGCAACAGGGGCATTCCGCACCAGCCCTGTGCCTAGCCTCCTTGCCGAAGCTGGCAAATACCGACCTTCCCTCTCCGCAACGTCGACCCAGATCGGGTCTTCCAGTTGCGGTCCGTGTACATTCTCTTCTTTCTTCACTAGAGTCTTTTCCTCTCCGTCCTGCATCCTCTTGCCTATCTAATATCCCTCCTTGGACCATCCCTCGCCTCCAGCTTCACCTGCAACTGTCCGGCGGTCCAAAGGCGTCGATTTCAGCACAATTACTTCGACACCAGTTCCTGGACATACTTAACACATTCCGTGATGCAGACGTCATATACACTGATGGCTCCCAGGTAGATGGCAGAGTGGGTTACGCCTATGTTCATGGCGACCACACCGAACAGCGCTCCCTGCCCTCTGGCTGTACTGTCTTTACGGCAGAGCTAATCGCAATAACCCGTGCACTCGACCATCTCAGAGCATGCCCCAGGAAGTCATATCTTATCTGTAGTGACTCTCTGAGTGCCTTGCACGCTCTAGACCACTGCTTCCCCAGACACCACTTGGTGCGATCCATCCAAGTCACGGTGTTTAGTCTTGGCAAGTCAGGCCGTTCTGTGGCTATCATATGGACCTCAGGCCACATTGGAATTCCAGGGAACGAACGCGCTGATCAGCTGGCCAAGCAGGCCATCACATGCCAGCACCTGGATATCGGTAACCCAGAAGGCGATATCCGCTTGGGTCTCCACCGAAAGATCTTAGAGGCCTGGAATTCGGAATGAGCAACAATGAGTATGCCCAATAAGCTCCGAGGAATCAAGCCCACGACAGCATCTTGGAAGACTTCCCTAAGGCCTTTTCGAAGGGACTCAGTCGTTCTCTGTCGCCTGCGTATAGGCCATACGTGGCTAACGCACAGCCACCTCTTACGCCGAGAGGAACCTCCACAATGCCATTGTGGCGCTGTGTTGACTGTAGTCCACATCTTGTTGAACTGTCCACTTTTAGCTGCATTGCGGCAATCTTTTAACCTGCCTCCTGCACTCTCTTTGATTTTAGCTGACGACGCCTCTATGGCTGACTGTGTTTTAGGTTTTATTTGCGCAGCGGGCTTTTATAACAAGCTTTAATGGTGGGTTCGTATGCCTGATCTTTAGGCATACACCGCTTATAGTTTTAATCTGTTGTCGCTTTTGTCTTGTCAGTCCCTTTTCTGACTGGCAGTTGTATAGTATGTGCAGAATGGCTGGCTCATCCATTATTATCCTAGTGATCAGCCAGCCAACAACATCTGCTGTGATTTTTAGTTGATTATTAGTCCCACCACTACAGTGGTTCCCTTTCACTTTTTATGTTGCAAATATGACCAACACTGTCTTCCTGTACGTCTTCTGTACTAGTTGCAGGGTGCTTATTTTAATCATCCATGAAACCCTGTGATCTCTTAGCTGGGAACATGGGACTGATGACCACGCAGTTTAGTCCCCTTTAAACACCCAACAACCAACCAACATAAAACACGTCACAGGCTAACCTCCGGTGGAGCTGGTTGCTGTCACAGCCATGTCGGAATTGGCTCCTAGGGAGTGTTTCCAGGGAAAACCACAATAATGCAAATAACAAAAAAAATACAAATTTCCCATTAAATAGTATTTATTATCATATACTACTAATTAAGAGGTAAAACACGTCACAGGCTAACCTCCAGTGGAGCTGCCTGCTGTCCACAGCCCTGTCGGCATTGGCTCCTAGGGTCTTTATATAGTAATGGTAGTGTTCCCAGGAAAACACACCATAATACAAATAAAAAAAAAATTCAAATTTCTCTTTAAATAGTATTTATTATCATATACTACTAATTAAGAGGTAAAACACGTCGCAGGCCAACCTCCAGTGGAGCTGGCTGCTGTCACAGCCTTGTCGGCATTGGCTCCTAGGGTCTTTATATGGTAATGGGAGTGTTTCCAGGGAAACACACCATAATGCAAATAACAAAAAAAATACAAATTTCTCTTTAAATAGTATTTATTATCATATACTACTAATTAAGAGGTAAAACACGACGCAGGCTAACCTCCAGTTGAGCTGGCTGCTGTCCACAGCCCTGTCGGCATTGGCTCCTAGGGTCTTTATATAGTAATGGGAGTGTTCCCAGGGAAACACACCATAATGCAAATAACAAAAAAAAAATACAAATTTCTTTTTAAATAGTATTTCTTATCATATACTACTAATTAAGAGATAAAACACGTCGCAGGCTAACCTCTAGTGGAGCTGGCTGCTGTCACAGCCCTGTCGGCATTTTCGCCTAGGGTCTTTATATGGTAATGGGTGTGTTCCCAGGGAATCACATCATAATGCAAAATACAAAAAAAAATATACAAATGCCTGTCTTTGCGGGGCATCAGGACTCCCGGCAACGGTCATCCTGCCAGGTGGCGTTGCTGTGGCTGGGTGGCGCCCTTGAGGAGAGCCCCTGTTTTGGAGTGGGTGGCATCGGGGCGGACATTCCGCAATGAAGAGGAAGCAAGCCTCTGAAAATCCTGGCTCTATGTCAGGTGTCTCGAAGGTTGGAAGATTTAATTTCACTAGATACGACCCCAAATCGTTTCCTTCCCTAACTCAATCTTGGGGGGAACGTGGGTCCACAAAGCAGGCTGAGACATATTCACCTAGATACTTAGTGTATACCAGACGGGATGGGGAATCTTTCCAGGCAACTAAGCCTTCCTTCTTCGTCGAACACCTCGAAGAAAGGTTTGGCGAAGTTGCCGGAATGTCGAAACTGCGCGACGGTTCGGTCTTAATACAGGCGGAGACCCCTGCTCAATCACGGAGCCTCTTAAAATGTGATCATTTAGGCGAAATTCCTGTCACAGTAATGCCCCACAAGTCCTTAAATAGGGTACAGGGGGTGATATACCATCGAGATCTTTTGCTACAGACAGATGATGAGTTACGCGAGCACCTACAACGACGCGGAATCCATTTTGTCCGGCGCGTATTTAGAGGACCCAAGGATAATAAGGTGGCCACTGGCGCATTTGTCTTGGCCTTTGAGGGTGACAATCTGCCCGAAAAGGTCAAGGTCATGATGTATCCCTGTGACGTCCAGCCATACATCCCCCCTCCAATGCGATGTTTCAAGTGTTGGCGTTTCGGGCACATGTCCTCTCGTTGCAACGCTGCTGCAACCTGTCGGGACTGTGGCCGTCCTTCACACCCAGACGCTGCCTGTACTCCTCCTCCTTATTGCGTTAACTGCAGTGGTCACCACTCTCCCTGTTTGCAGGGCTGTCCTGCTAGCACAAAGAGCGGAAGATAGTAGAATATAAGACCTTGGACCGACTAACCTACTCAGAGGCTCGGAGGAAGTACGAAAAGCTGCATCCAGTCACTTTACTGTCATCATATGCTGCAGCTACATCGATTGTGCCACAACCAGTGGCCACTTCTCGCACTGTTGTAACTCCATCTGTGGGCCCTATGGGCCGCCCCTCTGCCTCGGCCTCCCAGACATCTGGAGGCACACCATCTTCTGCGGGGCCTATACTGCCCCCCCACGTCGGGAATGGTTACCCCTACTCCCCAGCCAGAAAAGGGTTCACCTTCTCTGGCTTCTTCTTCTGGGAAGGGAACCTGTTCTTCCCTTCCACCCAGGTCACCACCGAAATTAGACTCCAGCCTGCGGCTGAAGGACACTCGGCCAGAAAGCCGCCTGGCTCCTCAGTCTTCCCACGCTCCTCAAGCCCCGCCGGAGAAACCCCCATCCTCCGGTAGGCCCAAGGAACGACGGGACGACAAAAAAGACAAGAAGGAAAAGATAGTGAAGTGCAAGGAAACGCTGGCGGCCTCGGTGCCCCCAACCCTTGCACGTGACACACCGGAGGATGAGGTCATCCTTCTTGCGACGCCCGAAGATCTGGCCTTCGCAGATCTCGGGGATGCCGTGGAGATGGAGGATCAGACTTCACAGCCAAAGACGAGTGCTCCTGCCATCCCTCTTCCATCTTCATCTTCATGCACCGTCAACCAGGAGACAGTCTGATCCTCCAATGGAATTGTGGAGGTTTTTTCGGTCACTTGGCCGAACTGCGTCAGCTGATGAGCTCTTTTCCACCACTTTGTGTTGCTCTCCAGGAAACCTGGTTTCCTAGTGATCGGACCCCCACCCTTTGGGGCTACCGGGGGTACTTCAACAACCGCACCATCTACAATAGGGTGTCGGGCGGGGTATGTCTATATGTACATACATCTGCCTATAGTTCCCCAGTGCCACTTCACACAACCCTGGAGGCTGTCGCTGTCAGGGTTCGAGCATCACGGGACATTACCATCTGTTCCCTTTATCTCCCTCCTGATGCAGCAGTGGCACCAGCTGACCTGGCAGCCTTGATCGGTCAACTTCCTTCACCATTTCTTATTTTAGGAGATTTTAATGCACATCACCCCCTATGGGGGAGCAACGTGACTACAGGACGTGGTCGAGAATTTGAACTACTTTTTAACCAACTTGACCTTTGTCTTCTAAATACAGGAGCTCCAACCCATTTTAGTGTGGCCCATGGCACTTTTTCCGCCATAGACCTTTCTGTGTGTAGTCCGGGCTTACGTCCACTACTTAACTGGTGGGTCCATAATGACCTTTGTGGAAGCGACCACTTTCCCATCTTCCTTTCGCTTCCCCACCACCAACGCCACGCACGCCTACCCCGCTGGTCCTTCCACCGGGCCGACTGGGCAGCATACAGTTCTGCTGCAACGTTGGATACCACTCTCCCTGCTGATGCGACAATGGCTGTAGAGCAAATTATTTCCATTGTCATTTCTGCTGCTGAGTCCGCGATACCATCTTCTTCTGCCTTATCTCGGCGAAGACCAGTGCCCTGGTGGTCACCGGAGATAGCAGCAGCTATCCGCAATCGCCGCAGGGCTCTGCAGCAGTACCGGCGCCACCCCACCCTTGACCACCTGGTTGCATTTAAGCGTCTTCGGGCCCAAACACGCCGGCTTATCCGGCAGCGCAAGCAAGCATGCTGGGAGGAATATGTATCCACAATTGGACCCTGTGTCTCTTCTAGCCAGATTTGGACAAAGATTCGTCGTATATCAGGTCACCATCCACCGACAGGGGTCGCAGGTCTCTCTATCCGCGGTACAATCCATACCGACCCGACCATCATTGCCGAGTATTTTGCAGCGCACTTTGCTCTTAATTCGGCGTTCACTGCCTACAGCCAAGGTTTTTGTACCTTAAAAGAGCGGGCTGAGCGAAGGCAGTTGGTATTTCGCACAAACCGCCAAGAGCCATACAATGCGCCATTTACAGAGTGGGAATTTCAAACTATTCTTGCCAGTTGCCCCAATACATCTGCAGGACCGGACCGAATCCACTGTCAAATGCTGAAACATCTTTCTGAACACTCGCAACGCCATCTTTTAAGTTTCTTTAATCGTCTCTGGGTCGAGGGAGCATACCCGTCCCAATGGCAGGAGAGTATCGTTATCCCTCTGTTAAAACCAGGTGCAGATCCATTGAACGTTGACTGTTACCGTCCCATAAGCCTCACAAACGTTTTTTGTAAACTTTTGGAACGTTTGGTGAGCCGGCGACTTCTGTGGGTTCTCGAGTATCGGGGTCTGCTCGCTCCACAACAAGGTGCTTTCCGGCAAGATCATTCTGCCATTGATAACCTCCTCTCTTTGGAGTCGACGATCCGTACTGCTTTCGCCCGATGTCACCACCTCGTCGCCATCTTTTTCGACCTCCGGAAAGCATATGACACGGCATGGTGCCATCACATCCTTGCCACACTACATGGGTGGGGTGTTCGTGGCTCCCTCCCACTTTTTATTCAGAATTTTTTATTTTCGCGCCGCTTTGGCACCTCCGCGTTGGCACCTCCTTCAGTTCCTCCCATATCCAAGAGAATGGGGTACCACAAGGGTCCGTCCTCAGTGTACCCCTCTTCTTAGTGGCCATTAATGGCCTAGTGGCTGCAGTGGGGCCATCGGTTTCCTGCTCCCTCTATACAGACGACTTTTGTATGTACTATTCCACTGCTAGTACAAGTGTAGCTGAACGACGACTGCAGGCAGCCATCCATCGGGCGCAGAATTGGGCTTCTGCCCATGGTTTCACATTTTCCCCTGCAAAAACTAGGGTAATGCACTTTTGTCGCCAACGGGCGGTACATCCGCATCCAGAGCTCTACCTTGATGGTGAGCTCCTTCAGGTTGTGGACACACACCGCTTCCTGGGTCTCCTTTTCGACTCACGTTTGACATGGCTCCCTCATCTGCGCCAGCTTAAGCAACGGTGTTCCCGGAATTTGGACATCCTTCGTTGCCTCAGCCATACTGTCTGGGGGGCAGCACGCCCTGTCCTCCTGCGGCTGTACAATGCTCTGGTGCAGTCACGTCTAGACTACGGAAGCCAGGTCTACGGCTCAGCCTCTCCATCTGCACTGCGAGTTCTCCACCCAGTGCATCATACAGGCATCCGTCTGGCCACTGGAGCCTTTCGTACAAGCCCTGTCACAAGTCTCTTGGCAGAGGCTGGAGTCGCCTCGTTGCGATACCGGCGCCAACTACCACTCGGTCAGTATGCTGCTAGAGTTCACTGTACCCCTCGGCATCCGAATAACAGACTCCTCTTTCCGGGGGAGGTTACTCGTTTGCCGCAGAGGCGACCTCGGTCGGGACTCCCGATAGCAGCGCGTGTCCAATCGCTACTGTCGACCCTGGACTCCTTACCTCTTAACCGTCCCTTCCGCTCGACTCTCCATGCTCCTCCCTGGACCGTTCCTCGGCCGCGGATTCGGCTGGATCTTTCCCGTGAGCCGAAGACCTCTACTTCTCCTCTGGTCCTACGGCATCAATTTTATGCACTGCTCCGTGAGTTCAGTAACTCCGAGGTCATTTATACAGACGGTTCTTCAGATGGCGACCACACTGGTTGTGCCTACATCCATGGCGCCCATGTTGAACAACGCTCTTTGCCACCCGGCAGCAGCGTCTTCACTGCAGAACTGGTGGCTATATACCGCGTCCTTAACCACATCCGCATGTGCCCCGGGACCTCCTTTCTGATCTGTAGCGACTCGCTGAGCGGTTTACAGGCCCTTGATCAGTGTTATGCTCGTCATACATTGGTCAGGGCCATTCAGGATTCGATACTGGCTCTTAGTGACTCCGGTCGCTGTGTTACATTCGTTTGGACCCCGGGCCATGTAGGCATCCCGGGCAACGAGAGCGTTGACCAGCTAGCCAAACAGGCTACCACTTGCCGCCCTCTGGCGATTGGCCTCCCAGAAGCAGACTTCCGCCCGTTGCTTCGCACTAAAATACGCGACCTGTGGAACGCCGGATGGTCTGCTCTGGACGTGCCCAATAAGCTGCTTACGATAAAGGACACAACATCTGTCTGGAAGTCGTCGCAGCTGGGATACCGTAGGGACTCCGTGGTTCTCTGCCGTCTCCGCATTGGTCACACCCATCTGACGCATGGTCACCTCCTCCGTCGAGAGGACCCGCCCATGTGCCAATGTGGTGCCCCATTGACTGTGGTCCATCTCCTACTCGACTACCCCATTTTAGCCCCACTGCGGCATTCTTTTAACCTCCCGAACACTCTGTCTTTGGTGCTCGGCGACGATGCCTCTGTGGCTAATTTGGTTTTACGATTTCTTCGTGCTGCAGGGTTTTACCAGTTGCTGTGAGTCCTTTTGGATGGTTTTTTAGATAATTTTCTATGTTCTCCTTGACGTGTCTCTAGACTACAGTTTTTATTTTGTACGCTATGTGGTTGGCTTTTCCCTTTTTATACACATGGTCGGTCAACGCCATTCACTGGCTCTGTCCTTTTGTCTCATATTTGTTTCTGTGTGTCTGGTGTCTTTCGTATTGTCTCGTGTTGACTCAGTCAATAATTCATTGACGGTGCATTCTTTCATTCTGCTTTGTTTTTAATCTCATTCAGGCACATTTTTTTTTATCGTTATGTTTTTTCTGTGTGTTGCCTAGATATGAAGCGGGGGACTGATGGCCATAGCAGTCTAGTCCCCCTAAAACACCCCATCACAACAACAACAATTAGTATTTATTATCATATACTACTAATTATGAGGTAAAACACACAACAGGCTAACCTCCAGTGGAGGTAGCTGCTGTCACAGCCGTGTCAGCATTGGCTCCTTGGGTCTTTATATAGTAAAGGGAGTGTTTCCAGGGAAACACACCATAATGCAAATAACAAATAGAAAGAAATACAAATTTCTCTTTAAATAGTATTTATTTTCATATACTACTAATTAAGAGGTAAAACACGTCGCAGGCTAACCTCCGGTGGAGCAGGCTGCTGTCCACAGCCCTGTCGGCATTGGCTCCTAGGGTCTTTATATAGTAATGGGAGTGTTCCCCTGGAAGCATACCATAATGCAAATAATAAAAGAAGAATATACAAAGTTCTTTTAAATAGTACTTATTTTGATATACTACTAATTAAGAGGTAAAACACGTCGCAGGCTAACCTCCAGTGGAGCTAGCTGCTGTCACAGCTGTGTCAGCATTGGCTCCTAGGGTCTTTATATAGTAATGGGAGTGATTCCAGGGAAATACACCATAATCAAATAACAAAAAAGAAATACAAATCTCTCTTTAAATAGTATTTATTATCATATACAACTAATTATGAGGTAAAACACATTGCAGGATAACCTCCAGTGGCGCTGGCTGCTGTCCACAGCCCTGTCGGCATTGGCTCCTAAGGTCTTTATATAGTAAAGGGAGTGTTTCCAGGGAAACACACCGTAATGCAAATAACAAAAAGAAAGAAATACAAATTTCTCTTTAAACAGTATTCATTATCATATACTACTAAGTAAGAGGTAAAACACGTCGCAGGCTATCCTGCAGTGGAGCTGGCTGCTGTCACAGCCCTGTCGGCATTGGATCCTTGGGTCTTTACATAGTAATGGGAGAGTTTCCAGGGAAACACACCATAATTAAATTACCAAAAAGAAATACAAATCTCTCTTTAAATAGTATTTATTATCATATACTTCTTATTAAGAGGTAAAACACATCACAGGCTAACCTCCAGTGGAGCCGGCTGCTGTCACAGCCGTGTCAGCATTGGCTCCTAGGGTCTTTATATAGTAATGGGAGTGTTCCCAGGGAAACACACCATAATGCAAATAATAAATGAAAAATATACAAAGTACTCTTTAAGTAGTACTTATTATGACATACTACTAATTAAGAGGTAAAACACGTCGCAAGGTAACCTCCAGTGGAGCTAGCTGCTGTCACAGCCATGTCAGCATTGGCTCCTATGGACTTTATATAGTAATGGGAGTGATTCCAGTGAAATACACCATAATCAAATAACAAAAAAGAAATACAGATCTCTCTTTAAATAGTATTTATTATCATATGCAACTAATTATGAGGTAAAACACATCGCAGGATAACCTCCCGTGGGGCTGGCTGCTGTCCACAGCCCTGTCGGCATTGGCTCCTAGAGTCTTTACATAGTAATGGGAGTGTTTCCAGGGAATCACTCCATAATCAAATAACAAAAGAAAGAAAAACAAATCTCTCTTTAAATAGTATTTATTATCATATACTACTAATTATGAGGTAAAACACACCGCAGGCTAACCTCCAGTGGAGCAGGCTGCTGTCCACAGCCCTGTCGACTTTGGCTCCTAGGGTCTTTATATAGTAGTGGGAGTGTTCCCAGGAAAAAACACACCATAATGCAAATAATAAAAGAAAAATATACAAAGTTCTCTTTAAATAGTACTTATTTTGATATCCTACTAATTAAGAGGTAAAACACGTCGCAGGCTA
Source organism: Locusta migratoria (assembly GCA_026315105.1). NCBI lineage: Eukaryota > Metazoa > Arthropoda > Insecta > Orthoptera > Acrididae > Locusta > Locusta migratoria. Next base: position 31,311,177 of record CM048745.1, read on the forward strand.
ACCTCCAGTGGAGCTAGCTGCTGTCACAGCCGTGTCAGCATTGGCTCCTAGGGTCTTTATATAGTAATGGGAGTGATTCCAGGGAAATACACCATAATCAAATAACAAAAAAGAAATACAAATCTCTCTTTAAATAGTATTTATTATCATATACAACTAATTATTAGGTAAAACACATTGCAGGATAACCTCCAGTAGCGCTGGCTGCTGTCCACAGCCCTGTCGGCATTGGCTCCTAAGGTCTTTATTTAGTAAAGGGAGTGTTTCCAGGGAAACACACCGTAATGCAAATAACAAAAAGAAAGAAATACAAATTTCTCTTTAAATAGTATTCATTATCATATACTACTAAGTAAGAGGTAAAACACGTCGCAGGCTATCCTCCAGTGGAGCTGGCTGCTGTCACAGCCCTGTCGGCATTGGCTCCTAGGGTCTTTATATAGTAATGGGAGTGTTCCCAGGGAAACACACCATAATGCAAATAATAAAAGAAAAATATACAAAGTTCTCTTTAAATAGTACTTATTTTGATATACTACTAATTAAGAGGTAAAACACGTCGCAGGCTAATGTCCAGTGGAGCTAGCTGCTGTCATAGCCGTGTCTGCATTGGCTCCTAGGGTCTTTATATAGTAATGGGAGTGATTCCAGAGAAATACACCATAATCAAATAACAAAAAAGAAATACAAATCTCTCTTTAAATAGTATTTATTATCATATGCAACTAATTATGAGGTAAAACACATTGCAGGATAACCTCCAGTTGCGCTGGCTGCTGTCCACAGCCCTGTCGGCATTGGCTCCTAAGGTCTTTATATAGTAAAGGGAGTGTTTCCAGGGAAACACAACATAATGCAAATAACAAAAAGAAAGAAATACAAATTTCTCTTTAAATAGTATTCATTATCATATACTACTAATTAAGAGGTAAAACACGTCACAGGCTATCCTCCAGTGGAGCTGGCTGCAGTCACAGCCCTGTCGGCATTGGATCCTTGGGTCTTTATATAGTAATGGGAGTGTTTCCAGGGAAACACACCATAATTAAATAACAAAAAAAAATACAAATCTCTCTTTAAATAGTATTTATTATCATATACTACTTATTAAGAGGTAAAACACGTCGCAGGCTAACCTCCAGTGGAGCCGGCTGCTGTCACAGCCCTGTCGGAATTAACTCCTAGGGTCTTTTTATAGTAATGGGAGTGTTCCTAGGGAAACACACCATAATGCAAATAATAAATGAAAAATATACAAAGTACTCTTTAAATAGTACTTATTATGATATACTACTAATTAAGAGGTAAAACACGTCGCAGGCTAACCTCCAGTGGAGCTGGCTGCTGTCACAGCCGTGTCAGCATTGGCTCCTTGGGTCTTTATATAGTAAAGTGAGAGTTTCCAGGGAAACACACCATAATGCAAATAACAAATAGAAAGAAATACAAATTTCTCTTTAAATAGTATTTATTTTCATATACTACCAATTAAGAGGTAAAACACGTCGCAGGCTAACCTCCAGTGGAGCAGGCTGCTGTCCACAGCCCTGTCGGCATTGGCTCCTAGGGTCTTTATATAGTAGTGGGAGTGTTCCCAGGAAAAAACACACCATAATGCAAATAATAAAAGAAAAATATAGAAAGTTCTCTTTAAATAGTACTTATTTTGATATACTACTAATTAAGAGGTAAAACACGTCGCAGGCTAACCTTCTGTGGAGCTAGCTGCTGTCACAGCCGTGTCAGCATTGGCTCCTAGGGTCTTTATATAGTAATGGGAGTGATTCCAGGGAAATACACCATAATCAAATAACAAAAAAGAAATACAAATCTCTCTTTAAATAGTATTTATTATCATATTCAACTAATTATTAGGTAAAACACATTGCAGGATAACCTCCAGTGGCGCTGGCTGCTATCCACAGCCCTGTCAGCATTGGCTCCTAAGGTCTTTATATACTAAAAGGAGTGTTCCCAGGTCTCAGCGAAACACACTATAATGCAAATCCCACCCAAAAAAAAAAAACATATTTCTCTCTAAGTAGTATTTATTATCATATACTACTAATTATGAGGTAAAACACGTCGCAGGCTAAGCTCCAATGGAGCTGGCTGCTGTCACAGACGTGTCGGCATTGGCTGCTAGAGTCTTTATATAGTAATGGGAGTGTTTCCAGGGAAACACTCCATAATCAAATAAAAAAAGAAAGAAAAACAAATCTCTCTTTAAATAGTATTTATTATCATATACTACTAATTATGAGGTAAAACACACCGCAGGCTAACCTCCAGTGGAGGTAGCTGCTGTCACAGCCGTGTCAGCATTGGCTCCTATGGTCTTTATATAGTAATGGGAGTGATTCCAGGGAAATACACCATAATCAAATAACAAAAAAGAAATAAAAATCTATCATATGCAACTAATCATGAGGTAAAACACATCGCAGGATAACCTCCCGTGGGGCTGGCTGCTGTCCACAGCCCTGTCGGCATTATCTCCTAGAGTCTTTATATAGTAGAGGGAGTGTATCCAGGGAATCACACCATATAGCAAATAACAAAAAGAAAGAAATACAAATTTCTTTTTAAATAGTATTTATTTTCATATACTACTAATTAAGAGGTAAAACACGTCGCAGGCTATCCTCCAGTGGAGCTGGCTGCTGTCACAGCCCTGTCAGCAGTGGCTCCTTGGGTCTTTATATAGTAATGGAAGTTTGTCCAGGTAGACACACCATAATTCAAATAACAAAAAAATACAAATTTCTCTTTAAATAGTATTTATTATCATATACTACTAATTAAGAGGTAAAATACGTCGCAGGCTATCCTCCAGTGGAGCTGGCTGCTTTCACAGCCCTGTCGCCATTGGATCCTTGGGTCTTTATATAGTAATGGGAGTGTTTCCAGGGAAACACAACATAATTAAATAACAAAAAAAAAATACAAATCTCTCTTTAAATAGTATTTATTATCATATACTACTTATTAAGAGGTAAAACACGTCGCAGGCTAACCTCCACTGGAGCCGGCTGCTGTCACAGCCCTGTTGGAATTAACTCCTAGGGTCTTTATATAGTAATGGGAGTGTTCCTAGGGAAACACACCTTAATGCAAATAATAAATGAAAAATATTCAAAGTACTCTTTAAATAGTTCTTATTATGATATACTACTAATTAAGAGGTGAAACACGTCACAAGGTAACCTCCAGTGGAGGTAGCTGCTGTCACAACCGTGTCAGCATTGGCTCCTATGGTCTTTATATAGTAATGGGAGTGATTCCAGGGAAATACACCATAATCAAATAACAAAAAAGAAATACAAATCTCTCTTTAAATAGTATTTATTAACATATGCAACTAATTATGAGGTAAAACACATCGCAGGATAACCTCCAGTGGCGCTGGCTGCTGTCCACAGCCCTGTCGGCATTGGGTCCTAAGTTCTTTATATAGTAATAGGAGTGTTCCCAGGTCCCAGGGAAACACACCATAATGCAAATCCCCCCCAAAAAAAACAAATTTCTCTTTAAGTAGAATTTATTATCATATACTACTAATTAAGAGGTAAAACACGTCGCAGGCTAACCTCCAATGGCGCTGGCTGCTGTCCACAGCCCTGTCGGCATTGGCTCCTAAGGTCTTTATATAGTAATAGGATTGTTCCCAGGTCCCAGGGAAACACACCATAATGAAAATCCCCCCCAAAAAACAAATTTCTCTTTAAATAGTATTTATTATCATATACTACTAATTATGAGGTAAAACATGTCGCAGGCTAAGCTCCAGTGGAGGTAGCTGCTGTCACAGCCGTGTCAGCATTGGCTCCTTGGGTCTTTATATAGTAAAGGGAGTGTTTCCAGGGAAACACACCATAGTGCAAATAACAAATAGAAAGAAATACAAATTTCTCTTTAAATAGTATTTATTTTCATATACTACTAATTAAGAGGTAAAAAACGTCGCAGGCAAACCTCCAGTGGAGCTAGCTGCTGTCACAGCCGTGTCAGCATTGGCTCCTAGGGTCTTTATATAGTAATGGGAGTGATTCCAGAGAAATACACCATAATCAAATAACAAAAAAGAACTACAAATCTCTCTTTAAATAGTATTTATTATCATATGCAACTAATTATGAGGTAAAACACATTGCAGGATAACCTCCAGTGGCGCTGGCTGCTGTCCACAGCCCTGTCGGCATTGGCTCCTAAGGTCTTTATATAGTAAAGGGAGTGTTTCCAGGGAAACACAACATAATGCAAATAACAAAAAGAAAGAAATACAAATTTCTCTTTAAATAGTATTCATTATCATATACTACAAATTAAGAGGTAAAACACGTCGCAGGCTATCCTCCAGTGGAGCTGGCTGCTGTCACAGCCCTGTCGGCATTGGATCCTTGGGTCTTTATATAGTAATGGGAGTGTTTCCAGGGAAACACACCATAATTAAATAACAAAAAAAAAAAAAAATACAAATCTCTCTTTAAATAGTATTTATTATCATATACTACTTATTAAGAGGTAAAACACGTCGCAGGCTAACCTCCAGTGGAGGTAGCTGCTGTCACAGCCGTGTCAGCAATGGTTCCTTGGGTCTTTATATAGTAATGGGAGTGATTCCAGGGAAATACACCATAAAAAAAAAAAAAAAAAGATATACAAATCTCTCTTTAAATAGTACTTATTATCATATGCAACTAATTATGAGGTAAAACACATCGCAGTATAACCTCCAGTGGCGCTGGCTGCTGTCCACAGCCCTGTCGGCATTGGCTCCTATGTTCTTTATATAGTAATAGGAGTGTTCCCAGGTCCCAGGGAAACACACCATAATGCAAATCCCCCCCAAAAATCCAAATTTCTCTTTAAGTAGTATTTATTATCATATACTACTAATTAAGAGGTAAAACACGTCGCAGGCTAACCTCCAGTGGAGCTGGCTGCTGTCACAGCCGTGTCGGCATTGGCTCCTAGAGTCTTTATATAGTAATGGGAGTTTTTCCAGGGAATCACTCCATAATCAAATAACAAAAGAAAGAAATACAAATCTCTCTTTAAATAGTATTTATTATCATATACTACCAGTTATGAGGTAAAACACACCGCAGGCTAACCTCCAGTGGAGGTAGCTGCTGTCACAGCCGTGTCAGCATTGGTTCCTTGGGTCTTTATATAGTAAAGGGAGTGTTTCCAGGGAAACAAACCATAATGCAAATAACAAATAGAAAGAAATACAAATTTCTCTTTAAATAGTATTTATTTTCATATACTACTAATACTACTAATTAAGAGGTAAGACACGTCGCAGGCTAACCTCCAGTGGAGCAGGCTGCTGTCCACAGCCCTGTCAGCATTGGCTCCTAGGGTCTTTATATAGTAATGGGAGTGTTCCCAGGGAAACACACCATAATGCAAATAATAAAAGAAAAATATACAAAGTTCTTTTAAATAGTACTTATTTTGATATGCTACTAATTAAGAGGTGAAACACGTCGCAGGCTAACCTCCAGTGGAGCTAGCTGCTGTCACAGCCGTGTCAGCATTGGCTCCTAGGGTCTTTATATAGTAATGGGAGTGATTCCAGGGAAATACACCATAATCAAATAACAAAAAAGAAATACAAATCTCTCTTTAAATAGTATTTATTATCATATACAACTAATTATGAGGTAAAACACATTGCAGGATAACCTCCAGTGGTGCTGGCTGCTGTCCACAGCCCTGTCGGCATTGGCTCCTAAGGTCTTTATATAGTAAAGGGAGTGTTTCCTGGGAAACACACCGTAATGCAAATAACAAAAAGAAAGAAATCCAAATTTCTCTTTAAACAGTATTCATTATCATATACTACTAAGAAAGAGGTAAAACACGTCGCAGGCTATCCTGCAGTGGAGCTGGCTGCTGTCACAGCCCTGACGGCATTGGATCCTTGGGTCTTTACATAGTAATGGGAGAGTTTCCAGGGAAACACACCGTAATTAAATTACCAAAAAGGAAATACCAATCTCTCTTTAAATAGTATATATTATCATATACTACTTATTAAGAGGTAAAACACATCACAGGCTAACCTCCAGTGGAGCCGGCTGCTGTCACAGCCGTGTCAGCATTGGCTCCTAGGGTCTTTATATAGTAATGGGAGTGTTCCCAGGGAAACACACCATAATGCAAATAATAAATGAAAAATATACAAAGTACTCTTTAAATAGTACTTATTATGACATACTACTAATTAAGAGGTAAAACACGTCGCAAGGTAACCTCCAGTGGAGCTAGCTGCTGTGACAGCCATGTCAGCATTGGCTCCTATGGACTTTATGTAGTAATGGGAGTGATTCTAGTGAAATACACCATAATCAAATAACAAAAAAGAAATACAGATCTCTCTTTAAATAGTATTTATTATCATATGCAACTAATTATGAGGTAAAACACATCGCAGGATAACCTCCCGTGGGGCTGGCTGCTGTCCACAGCCCTGTCGGCATTGGCTCCTAGAGTCTTTATATAGTAATGGGAGTGTTTCCAGGGAATCACTCCATAATCAAATAACAAAAGAAAGATAAACAAATCTCTCTTTAAATAGTATTTATTATCATATACTACTAATTATGAGGTAAAACACACCGCAGGCTAACCTCTAGTGGAGCAGGCTGATGTCCACAGCCCTGTCGACATTGGCTCCTAGGGTCTTTATATAGTAGTGGGAGTGTTCCCAGGAAAAAACACACCATAATGCAAATAATAAAAGAAAAATATACAAAGTTCTCTTTAAATAGTACTTATTTTGATATACTACTAATTAAGAGGTAAAACACGTCGCAGGCTAAGCTCCAGTGGAGGTAGCTGCTGTCACAGCCGTGTCAGCATTGGCTCCTTGGGTCTTTATATAGTAAAGGGAGTGTTTCCAGGGAAACACACCATAGTGCAAATAACAAATAGAAAGAAATACAAATTTCTCTTTAAATAGTATTTATTTTCATATACTACTAATTAAGAGGTAAAAAACGTCGCAGGCAAACCTCCAGTGGAGCTAGCTGCTGTCACAGCCGTGTCAGCATTGGCTCCTAGGGTCTTTATATAGTAATGGGAGTGATTCCAGGGAAATACACCATAATCAAATAACAAAAAAGAACTACAAATCTCTCTTTTAATAGTATTTATTATCATATGCAACTAATTATGAGGTAAAACACATTGCAGGATAACCTCCAGTGGCGCTGGCTGCTGTCCACAGCCCTGTCGGCATTGGCTCCTAAGGTCTTTATATAGTAAAGGGAGTGTTTCCAGGGAAACACAACATAATGCAAATAACAAAAAGAAAGAAATACAAATTTCTCTTTAAATAGTATTCATTATCATATACTACAAATTAAGAGGTAAAACACGTCGCAGGCTATCCTCCAGTGGAGCTGGCTGCTGTCACAGCCCTGTCGGCATTGGATCCTTGGGTCTTTATATAGTAATGGGAGTGATTCCAGGGAAACACACCATAATTAAATAACAAAAAAAAAAAAATACTCAACTCTCTTTAAATAGTATTTATTATCATATACTACTTATTAAGAGGTAAAACACGTCGCAGGCTAACCTCCAGTGGAGGTAGCTGCTGTCACAGCCGTGTCAGCAATGGTTCCTTGGGTCTTTATATAGTAATGGGAGTGATTCCAGGGAAATACACCATAATAAAATAACAAAAAAGATATACAAATCTCTCTTTAAATAGTACTTATTATCATATGCAACTAATTATGAGGTAAAACACATCGCAGTATAACCTCCAGTGGCGCTGGCTGCTGTCCACAGCCCTGTCGGCATTGGCTCCTATGTTCTTTATATAGTAATAGGAGTGTTCCCAGGTCCCAGGGAAACACACCATAAAGCAAATCCCCCCCAAAAATCCAAATTTCTCTTTAAGTAGTATTTATTATCATATACTACTAATTAAGAGGTAAAACACGTCGCAGGCTAACCTCCAGTGGAGCTGGCTGCTGTCACAGCCGTGTCGGCATTGGCTCCTAGAGTCTTTATATAGTAATGGGAGTTTTTCCAGGGAATCACTCCATAATCAAATAACAAAAGAAAGAAATACAAATCTCTCTTTAAATAGTATTTATTATCATATACTACTAATTATGAGGTAAAACACACCGCAGGCTAACCTCCAGTGGAGGTAGCTGCTGTCACAGCCGTGTCAGCATTGGTTCCTTGGGTCTTTATATAGTAAAGGGAGTCTTTCCAGGGAAACAAACCATTATGCAAATAATAAATGAAAAATATACAAAGTACTCTTTAAATAGTACTTATTATGATATACTACTAATTAAGAGGTAAAACACGTCGCAGGCTAACCTCCAGTGGAGCTGGCTGCTGTCACAGCCGTGTCAGCATTGGCTCCTTGGGTCTTTATATAGTAAAGTGAGAGTTTCCAGGGAAACACACCATAATGCAAATAACAAATAGAAAGAAATACAAATTTCTCTTTAAATAGTATTTATTTTCATATACTACCAATTAAGAGGTAAAACACGTCGCAGGCTAACCTCCAGTGGAGCAGGCTGCTGTCCACAGCCCTGTCGGCATTGGCTCCTAGGGTCTTTATATAGTAGTGGGAGTGTTCCCAGGAAAAAACACACCATAATGCAAATAATAAAAGAAAAATATAGAAAGTTCTCTTTAAATAGTACTTATTTTGATATACTACTAATTAAGAGGTAAAACACGTCGCAGGCTAATGTCCAGTGGAGCTAGCTGCTGTCATAGCCGTGTCTGCATTGGCTCCTAGGGTCTTTATATAGTAATGGGAGTGATTCCAGAGAAATACACCATAATCAAATAACAAAAAAGAAATACAAATCTCTCTTTAAATAGTATTTATTATCATATGCAACTAATTATGAGGTAAAACACATTGCAGGATAACCTCCAGTGGCGCTGGCTGCTGTCCACAGCCCTGTCGGCATTGGCTCCTAAGGTCTTTATTTAGTAAAGGGAGTGTTTCCAGGGAAACACACCGTAATGCAAATAACAAAAAGAAAGAAATACAAATTTCTCTTTAAATAGTATTCATTATCATATACTACTAAGTAAGAGGTAAAACACGTCGCAGGCTATCCTCCAGTGGAGCTGGCTGCTGTCACAGCCCTGTCGGCATTGGCTCCTAGGGTCTTTATATAGTAATGGGAGTGTTCCCAGGGAAACACACCATAATGCAAATAATAAAAGAAAAATATACAAAGTTCTCTTTAAATAGTACTTATTTTGATATACTACTAATTAAGAGGTAAAACACGTCGCAGGCTAATGTCCAGTGGAGCTAGCTGCTGTCATAGCCGTGTCTGCATTGGCTCCTAGGGTCTTTATATAGTAATGGGAGTGATTCCAGAGAAATACACCATAATCAAATAACAAAAAAGAAATACAAATCTCTCTTTAAATAGTATTTATTATCATATGCAACTAATTATGAGGTAAAACACATTGCAGGATAACCTCCAGTGGCGCTGGCTGCTGTCCACAGCCCTGTCGGCATTGGCTCCTAAGGTCTTTATATAGTAAAGGGAGTGTTTCCAGGGAAACACAACATAATGCAAATAACAAAAAGAAAGAAATACAAATTTCTCTTTAAATAGTATTCATTATCATATACTACTAATTAAGAGGTAAAACACGTCACAGGCTATCCTCCAGTGGAGCTGGCTGCAGTCACAGCCCTGTCGGCATTGGATCCTTGCGTCTTTATATAGTAATGGGAGTGTTTCCAGGGAAACACACCATAATTAAATAACAAAAAAAAATACAAATCTCTCTTTAAATAGTATTTATTATCATATACTACTTATTAAGAGGTAAAACACGTCGCAGGCTAACCTCCAGTGGAGCCGGCTGCTGTCACAGCCCTGTCGGAATTAACTCCTAGGGTCTTTTTATAGTAATGGGAGTGTTCCTAGGGAAACACACCATAATGCAAATAATAAATGAAAAATATACAAAGTACTCTTTAAATAGTACTTATTATGATATACTACTAATTAAGAGGTAAAACACGTCGCAGGCTAACCTCCAGTGGAGCTGGCTGCTGTCACAGCCGTGTCAGCATTGGCTCCTTGGGTCTTTATATAGTAAAGTGAGAGTTTCCAGGGAAACACACCATAATGCAAATAACAAATAGAAAGAAATACAAATTTCTCTTTAAATAGTATTTATTTTCATATACTATCAATTAAGAGGTAAAACACGTCGCAGGCTAACCTCCAGTGGAGCAGGCTGCTGTCCACAGCCCTGTCGGCATTGGCTCCTAGGGTCTTTATATAGTAGTGGGAGTGTTCCCAGGAAAAAACACACCATAATGCAAATAATAAAAGAAAAATATAGAAAGTTCTCTTTAAATAGTACTTATTTTGATATACTACTAATTAAGAGGTAAAACACGTCGCAGGCTAACCTTCTGTGGAGCTAGCTGCTGTCACAGCCGTGTCAGCATTGGCTCCTAGGGTCTTTATATAGTAATGGGAGTGATTCCAGGGAAATACACCATAATCAAATAACAAAAAAGAAATACAAATCTCTCTTTAAATAGTATTTATTATCATATACAACTAATTATTAGGTAAAACACATTGCAGGATAACCTCCAGTGGCGCTGGCTGCTATCCACAGCCCTGTCAGCATTGGCTCCTAAGGTCTTTATATACTAAAAGGAGTGTTCCCAGGTCTCAGCGAAACACACTATAATGCAAATCCCACCCAAAAAAAAAAAAAACATATTTCTCTCTAAGTAGTATTTATTATCATATACTACTAATTATGAGGTAAAACACGTCGCAGGCTAAGCTCCAATGGAGCTGGCTGCTGTCACAGACGTGTCGGCATTGGCTGCTAGAGTCTTTATATAGTAATGGGAGTGTTTCCAGGGAAACACTCCATAATCAAATAAAAAAAGAAAGAAAAACAAATCTCTCTTTAAATAGTATTTATTATCATATACTACTAATTATGAGGTAAAACACACCGCAGGCTAACCTCCAGTGGAGGTAGCTGCTGTCACAGCCGTGTCAGCATTGGCTCCTATGGTCTTTATATAGTAATGGGAGTGATTCCAGGGAAATACACCATAATCAAATAACAAAAAAGAAATAAAAATCTATCATATGCAACTAATCATGAGGTAAAACACATCGCAGGATAACCTCCCGTGGGGCTGGCTGCTGTCCACAGCCCTGTCGGCATTATCTCCTAGAGTCTTTATATAGTAGAGGGAGTGTATCCAGGGAATCACACCATATAGCAAATAACAAAAAGAAAGAAATACAAATTTCTTTTTAAATAGTATTTATTTTCATATACTACTAATTAAGAGGTAAAACACGTCGCAGGCTATCCTCCAGTGGAGCTGGCTGCTGTCACAGCCCTGTCAGCAGTGGCTCCTTGGGTCTTTATATAGTAATGGAAGTTTGTCCAGGTAGACACACCATAATTCAAATAACAAAAAAATACAAATTTCTCTTTAAATAGTATTTATTATCATATACTACTAATTAAGAGGTAAAATACGTCGCAGGCTATCCTCCAGTGGAGCTGGCTGCTTTCACAGCCCTGTCGCCATTGGATCCTTGGGTCTTTATATAGTAATGGGAGTGTTTCCAGGGAAACACAACATAATTAAATAACAAAAAAAAAAATACAAATCTTTCTTTAAATAGTATTTATTATCATATACTACTTATTAAGAGGTAAAACACGTCGCAGGCTAACCTCCAGTGGAGCCGGCTGCTGTCACAGCCCTGTTGGAATTAACTCCTAGGGTCTTTATATAGTAATGGGAGTGTTCCTAGGGAAACACACCTTAATGCAAATAATAAATGAAAAATATTCAAAGTACTCTTTAAATAGTACTTATTATGATATACTACTAATTAAGAGGTGAAACACGTCACAAGGTAACCTCCAGTGGAGGTAGCTGCTGTCACAACCGTGTCAGCATTGGCTCCTATGGTCTTTATATAGTAATGGGATTGATTCCAGGGAAATACACCATAATCAAATAACAAAAAAGAAATACAAATCTCTCTTTAAATAGTATTTATTAACATATGCAACTAATTATGAGGTAAAACACATCGCAGGATAACCTCCAGTGGCGCTGGCTGCTGTCCACAGCCCTGTCGGCATTGGGTCCTAAGTTCTTTATATAGTAATAGGAGTGTTCCCAGGTCCCAGGGAAACACACCATAATGCAAATCCCCCCCAAAAAAAAACAAATTTCTCTTTAAGTAGAATTTATTATCATATACTACTAATTAAGAGGTAAAACACGTCGCAGGCTAACCTCCAATGGCGCTGGCTGCTGTCCACAGCCCTGTCGGCATTGGCTCCTAAGGTCTTTATATAGTAATAGGATTGTTCCCAGGTCCCAGGGAAACACACCATAATGAAAATCCCCCCCAAAAAAACAAATTTCTCTTTAAATAGTATTTATTATCTTATACTACTAATTATGAGGTAAAACATGTCGCAGGCTAAGCTCCAGTGGAGGTAGCTGCTGTCACAGCCGTGTCAGCATTGGCTCCTTGGGTCTTTATATAGTAAAGGGAGTGTTTCCAGGGAAACACACCATAGTGCAAATAACAAATAGAAAGAAATACAAATTTCCCTTTAAATAGTATTTATTTTCATATACTACTAATTAAGAGGTAAAAAACGTCGCAGGCAAACCTCCAGTGGAGCTAGCTGCTGTCACAGCCGTGTCAGCATTGGCTCCTAGGGTCTTTATATAGTAATGGGAGTGATTCCAGAGAAATACACCATAATCAAATAACAAAAAAGAACTACAAATCTCTCTTTAAATAGTATATATTATCATATGCAACTAATTATGAGGTAAAACACATTGCAGGATAACCTCCAGTGGCGCTGGCTGCTGTCCACAGCCCTGTCGGCATTGGCTCCTAAGGTCTTTATATAGTAAAGGGAGTGTTTCCAGGGAAACACAACATAATGCAAATAACAAAAAGAAAGAAATACAAATTTCTCTTTAAATAGTATTCATTATCATATACTACAAATTAAGAGGTAAAACACGTCGCAGGCTATCCTCCAGTGGAGCTGGCTGCTGTCACAGCCCTGTCGGCATTGGATCCTTGGGTCTTTATATAGTAATGGGAGTGTTTCCAGGGAAACACACCATAATTAAATAACAAAAAAAAAATACAAATCTCTCTTTAAATAGTATTTATTATCATATACTACTTATTAAGAGGTAAAACACGTCGCAGGCTAACCTCCAGTGGAGGTAGCTGCTGTCACAGCCGTGTCAGCAATGGTTCCTTGGGTCTTTATATAGTAATGGGAGTGATTCCAGGGAAATACACCATAAAAAAAAAAAAAAAAGATATACAAATCTCTCTTTAAATAGTACTTATTATCATATGCAACTAATTATGAGGTAAAACACATCGCAGTATAACCTCCAGTGGCGCTGGCTGCTGTCCACAGCCCTGTCGGCATTGGCTCCTATGTTCTTTATATAGTAATAGGAGTGTTGCCAGGTCCCAGGGAAACACACCATAATGCAAATCCCCCCCAAAAATCCAAATTTCTCTTTAAGTAGTATTTATTATCATATACTACTAATTAAGAGGTAAAACACGTCGCAGGCTAACCTCCAGTGGAGCTGGCTGCTGTCACAGCCGTGTCGGCATTGGCTCCTAGAGTCTTTATATAGTAATGGGAGTTTTTCCAGGGAATCACTCCATAATCAAATAACAAAAGAAAGAAATACAAATCTCTCTTTAAATAGTATTTATTATCATATACTACCAGTTATGAGGTAAAACACACCGCAGGCTAACCTCCAGTGGAGGTAGCTGCTGTCACAGCCGTGTCAGCATTGGTTCCTTGGGTCTTTATATAGTAAAGGGAGTGTTTCCAGGGAAACAAACCATAATGCAAATAACAAATAGAAAGAAATACAAATTTCTCTTTAAATAGTATTTATTTTCATATACTACTAATACTACTAATTAAGAGGTAAGACACGTCGCAGGCTAACCTCCAGTGGAGCAGGCTGCTGTCCACAGCCCTGTCAGCATTGGCTTCTAGGGTCTTTATATAGTAATGGGAGTGTTCCCAGGGAAACACACCATAATGCAAATAATAAAAGAAAAATATACAAAGTTCTTTTAAATAGTACTTATTTTGATATGCTACTAATTAAGAGGTGAAACACGTCGCAGGCTAACCTCCAGTGGAGCTAGCTGCTGTCACAGCCGTGTCAGCATTGGCTCCTAGGGTCTTTATATAGTAATGGGAGTGATTCCAAGGAAATACACCATAATCAAATAACAAAAAAGAAATACAAATCTCTCTTTAAATAGTATTTATTATCATATACAACTAATTATGAGGTAAAACACATTGCAGGATAACCTCCAGTGGTGCTGGCTGCTGTCCACAGCCCTGTCGGCATTGGCTCCTAAGGTCTTTATATAGTAAAGGGAGTGTTTCCTGGGAAACACACCGTAATGCAAATAACAAAAAGAAAGAAATCCAAATTTCTCTTTAAACAGTATTCATTATCATATACTACTAAGAAAGAGGTAAAACACGTCGCAGGCTATCCTGCAGTGGAGCTGGCTGCTGTCACAGCCCTGACGGCATTGGATCCTTGGGTCTTTACATAGTAATGGGAGAGTTTCCAGGGAAACACACCGTAATTAAATTACCAAAAAGGAAATACCAATCTCTCTTTAAATAGTATATATTATCATATACTACTTATTAAGAGGTAAAACACATCACAGGCTAACCTCCAGTGGAGCCGGCTGCTGTCACAGCCGTGTCAGCATTGGCTCCTAGGGTCTTTATATAGTAATGGGAGTGTTCCCAGGGAAACACACCATAATGCAAATAATAAATGAAAAATATACAAAGTACTCTTTAAATAGTACTTATTATGACATACTACTAATTAAGAGGTAAAACACGTCGCAAGGTAACCTCCAGTGGAGCTAGCTGCTGTCACAGCCATGTCAGCATTGGCTCCTATGGACTTTATGTAGTAATGGGAGTGATTCTAGTGAAATACACCATAATCAAATAACAAAAAAGAAATACAGATCTCTCTTTAAATAGTATTTATTATCATATGCAACTAATTATGAGGTAAAACACATCGCAGGATAACCTCCCGTGGGGCTGGCTGCTGTCCACAGCCCTGTCGGCATTGGCTCCTAGAGTCTTTATATAGTAATGGGAGTGTTTCCAGGGAATCACTCCATAATCAAATAACAAAAGAAAGAAAAACAAATCTCTCTTTAAATAGTATTTATTATCATATACTACTAATTATGAGGTAAAACACACCGCAGGCTAACCTCTAGTGGAGCAGGCTGATGTCCACAGCCCTGTCGACATTGGCTCCTAGGGTCTTTATATAGTAGTGGGAGTGTTCCCAGGAAAAAACACACCATAATGCAAATAATAAAAGAAAAATATACAAAGTTCTCTTTAAATAGTACTTATTTTGATATACTACTAATTAAGAGGTAAAACACGTCGCAGGCTAAGCTCCAGTGGAGGTAGCTGCTGTCACAGCCGTGTCAGCATTGGCTCCTTGGGTCTTTATATAGTAAAGGGAGTGTTTCCAGGGAAACACACCATAGTGCAAATAACAAATAGAAAGAAATACAAATTTCTCTTTAAATAGTATTTATTTTCATATACTACTAATTAAGAGGTAAAAAACGTCGCAGGCAAACCTCCAGTGGAGCTAGCTGCTGTCACAGCCGTGTCAGCATTGGCTCCTAGGGTCTTTATATAGTAATGCGAGTGATTCCAGAGAAATACACCATAATCAAATAACAAAAAAGAACTACAAATCTCTCTTTTAATAGTATTTATTATCATATGCAACTAATTATGAGGTAAAACACATTGCAGGATAACCTCCAGTGGCGCTGGCTGCTGTCCACAGCCCTGTCGGCATTGGCTCCTAAGGTCTTTATATAGTAAAGGGAGTGTTTCCAGGGAAACACAACATAATGCAAATAACAAAAAGAAAGAAATACAAATTTCTCTTTAAATAGTATTCATTATCATATACTACAAATTAAGAGGTAAAACACGTCGCAGGCTATCCTCCAGTGGAGCTGGCTGCTGTCACAGCCCTGTCGGCATTGGATCCTTGGGTCTTTATATAGTAATGGGAGTGATTCCAGAGAAATACACCATAATCAAATAACAAAAAAGAACTACAAATCTCTCTTTAAATAGTATTTATTATCATATACTACTTATTAAGAGGTAAAACACGTCGCAGGCTAACCTCCAGTGGAGGTAGCTGCTGTCACAGCCGTGTCAGCAATGGTTCCTTGGGTCTTTATATAGTAATGGGAGTGATTCCAGGGAAATACACCATAATAAAATAACAAAAAAGATATACAAATCTCTCTTTAAATAGTACTTATTATCATATGCAACTAATTATGAGGTAAAACACATCGCAGTATAACCTCCAGTGGCGCTGGCTGCTGTCCACAGCCCTGTCGGCATTGGCTCCTATGTTCTTTATATAGTAATAGGAGTGTTCCCAGGTCCCAGGGAAACACACCATAAAGCAAATCCCCCCCAAAAATCCAAATTTCTCTTTAAGTAGTATTTATTATCATATACTACTAATTAAGAGGTAAAACACGTCGCAGGCTAACCTCCAGTGGAGCTGGCTGCTGTCACAGCCGTGTCGGCATTGGCTCCTAGAGTCTTTATATAGTAATGGGAGTTTTTCCAGGGAATCACTCCATAATCAAATAACAAAAGAAAGAAAAACAAATCTCTCTTTAAATAGTATTTATTATCATATACTACTAATTATGAGGTAAAACACACCGCAGGCTAACCTCTAGTGGAGCAGGCTGATGTCCACAGCCCTGTCGACATTGGCTCCTAGGGTCTTTATATAGTAGTGGGAGTGTTCCCAGGAAAAAACACACCATAATGCAAATAATAAAAGAAAAATATACAAAGTTCTCTTTAAATAGTACTTATTTTGATATACTACTAATTAAGAGGTAAAACACGTCGCAGGCTAAGCTCCAGTGGAGGTAGCTGCTGTCACAGCCGTGTCAGCATTGGCTCCTTGGGTCTTTGTATAGTAAAGGGAGTATTTCCAGGGAAACACACCATAGTGCAAATAACAAATAGAAAGAAATACAAATTTCTCTTTAAATAGTATTTATTTTCATATACTACTAATTAAGAGGTAAAAAACGTCGCAGGCAAACCTCCAGTGGAGCTAGCTGCTGTCACAGCCGTGTCAGCATTGGCTCCTAGGGTCTTTATATAGTAATGGGAGTGATTCCAGAGAAATACACCATAATCAAATAACAAAAAAGAACTACAAATCTCTCTTTTAATAGTATTTATTATCATATGCAACTAATTATGAGGTAAAACACATTGCAGGATAACCTCCAGTGGCGCTGGCTGCTGTCCACAGCCCTGTCGGCATTGGCTCCTAAGGTCTTTATATAGTAAAGGGAGTGTTTCCAGGGAAACACAACATAATGCAAATAACAAAAAGAAAGAAATACAAATCTCTCTTTAAATAGTATTTATTATCATATACTACTAATTATGAGGTAAAACACACCGCAGGCTAACCTCCAGTGGAGGTAGCTGCTGTCACAGCCGTGTCAGCATTGGTTCCTTGGGTCTTTATATAGTAAAGGGAGTGTTTCCAGGGAAACAAACCATAATGCAAATAACAAATAGAAAGAAATACAAATTTCTCTTTAAATAGTATTTATTTTCATATACTACTAATACTACTAATTAAGAGGTAAGACACGTCGCAGGCTAACCTCCAGTGGAGCAGGCTGCTGTCCACAGCCCTGTCAGCATTGGCTCCTAGGGTCTTTATATAGTAATGGGAGTGTTCCCAGGGAAACACACCATAATGCAAATAATAAAAGAAAAATATACAAAGTTCTTTTAAATAGTACTTATTTTGATATGCTACTAATTAAGAGGTGAAACACGTCGCAGGCTAACCTCCAGTTGAGCTAGCTGCTGTCACAGCCGTGTCAGCATTGGCTCCTAGGGTCTTTATATAGTAATGGGGGTGATTCCAGGGAAATACACCATAATCAAATAACAAAAAAGAAATACAAATCTCTCTTTAAATAGTATTTATTATCATATACAACTAATTATGAGGTAAAACACATTGCAGGATAAACTCCAGTGGTGCTGTCTGCTGTCCACAGCCCTGTCGGCATTGGCTCCTAAGGTCTTTATATAGTAAAGGGAGTGTTTCCTGGGAAACACACCGTAATGCAAATAACAAAAAGAAAGAAATCCAAATTTCTCTTTAAACAGTATTCATTATCATATACTACTAAGAAAGAGGTAAAACACGTCGCAGGCTATCCTGCAGTGGAGCTGGCTGCTGTCACAGCCCTGACGGCATTGGATCCTTGGGTCTTTACATAGTAATGGGAGAGTTTCCAGGGAAACACACCGTAATTAAATTACCAAAAAGGAAATACCAATCTCTCTTTAAATAGTATATATTATCATATACTACTTATTAAGAGGTAAAACACATCACAGGCTAACCTCCAGTGGAGCCGGCTGCTGTCACAGCCGTGTCAGCATTGGCTCCTAGGGTCTTTATATAGTAATGGGAGTGTTCCCAGGGAAACACACCATAATGCAAATAATAAATGAAAAATATACAAAGTACTCTTTAAATAGTACTTATTATGACATACTACTAATTAAGAGGTAAAACACGTCGCAAGGTAACCTCCAGTGGAGCTAGCTGCTGTCACAGCCATGTCAGCATTGGCTCCTATGGACTTTATGTAGTAATGGGAGTGATTCTAGTGAAATACACCATAATCAAATAACAAAAAAGAAATACAGATCTCTCTTTAAATAGTATTTATTATCATATGCAACTAATTATGAGGTAAAACACATCGCAGGATAACCTCCCGTGGGGCTGGCTGCTGTCCACAGCCCTGTCGGCATTGGCTCCTAGAGTCTTTATATAGTAATGGGAGTGTTTCCAGGGAATCACTCCATAATCAAATAACAAAAGAAAGAAAAACAAATCTCTCTTTAAATAGTATTTATTATCATATACTACTAATTATGAGGTAAAACACACCGCAGGCTAACCTCTAGTGGAGCAGGCTGATGTCCACAGCCCTGTCGACATTGGCTCCTAGGGTCTTTATATAGTAGTGGGAGTGTTCCCAGGAAAAAACACACCATAATGCAAATAATAAAAGAAAAATATACAAAGTTCTCTTTAAATAGTACTTATTTTGATATACTACTAATTAAGAGGTAAAACACGTCGCAGGCTAACCTCCAGTGGAGCTAGCTGCTGTCACAGCCGTGTCAGCATTGGCTCCTAGGGTCTTTATATAGTAATGGGAGTGATTCCAGGGAAATACACCATAATCAAATAACAAAAAAGAAATACAAATCTCTCTTTAAATAGTATTTATTATCATATACAACTAATTATTAGGTAAAACACATTGCAGGATAACCTCCAGTGGCGCTGGCTGCTGTCCACAGCCCTGTCGGCATTGGCTCTTAAGGTCTTTATATAGTAAAGGGAGTGTTTCCAGGGAAACACACCGTAATGCAAATAACAAAAAGAAACAAATACAAATTTCTCTTTAAATAGTATTCATTATAATATACTACTAAGTAAGAGGTAAAACACGTCGCAGGCTATCCTCCAGTGGAGCTGGCTGCTGTCACAGCCCTGTCGGCATTGGCTCCTAGGGTCTTTATATAGTAATGGGAGTGTTCCCAGGGAAACACACCATAATGCAAATAATAAAAGAAAAATATACAAAGTTCTCTTTAAATAGTACTTATTTTGATATACTACTAATTAAGAGGTAAAACACGTCGCAGGCTAACGTCCAGTGGAGCTAGCTGCTGTCACAGCCGTGTCAGCATTGGCTCCTAGGGTCTTTATATAGTAATGGGAGTGATTCCAGAGAAATACACCATAATCAAATAACAAAAAAAATACAAATCTCTCTTTAAATAGTATTTATTATCATATGCAACTAATTATGAGGTAAAACACATTGCAGGATAACCTCCAGTGGCGCTGGCTGCTGTCCACAGCCCTGTCGGCATTGGCTCCTAAGGTCTTTATATAGTAAAGGGAGTGTTTCCAGGGAAACACAACATAATGCAAATAACAAAAAGAAAGAAATACAAATTTCTCTTTAAATAGTATTCATTATCATATACTACAAATTAAGAGGTAAAACACGTCGCAGGCTATCCTCCAGTGGAGCTGGCTGCAGTCACAGCCCTGTCGGCATTGGATCCTTGGGTCATTATATAGTAATGGGAGTGTTTCCAGGGAAACACACCATAATTAAATAACAAAAAAAATACAAATCTCTCTTTAAATAGTATTTATTATCATATACTACTTATTAAGAGGTAAAACACGTCGCAGGCTAACCTCCAGTGGAGCCGGCTGCTGTCACAGCCCTGTCGGAATTAACTCCTAGGGTCTTTTTATAGTAATGGGAGTGTTCCTAGGGAAACACACGATAATGCAAATAATAAATGAAAAATATACAAAGTACTCTTTAAATAGTACTTATTATGATATACTACTAATTAAGAGGTAAAACACGTCGCAAGGTAACCTCCAGTGGAGCTAGCTGCTGTCACAACCGTGTCAGCATTGGCTCCTATGGTCTTTATATAGTAATGGGAGTGATTCCAGGGAAATACACCATCATAAAATAACAAAAAAGATATACAAATCTCTCTTTAAATAGTACTCATTATCATATGCAACTAATTATGAGTTAAAACACATCGCAGTATAACCTCCAGTGGCGCTGGCTGCTGTCCACAGCGCTGTCGGCATTGGCTCCTAAGTTCTTTATATAGTAATAGGAGTGTTTCCAGGTCCCAGGGAAACACACCATAATGCAAATCCCCCCCAAAAAACCAAATTTCTCTTTAAGTAGTATTTATTATCATATACTACTAATTAAGAGGTAAAACACGTCGCAGGCTAACCTCCAGTGGAGCTGGCTGCTGTCACAGCCGTGTCGGCATTGGCTCCTAGAGTCTTTATATAGTAAAGGGAGTGTTTCCAGGGAAACACACCATAATGCAAATAACAAATAGAAAGAAATACAAATTTCTCTTTAAATAGTATTTATTTTCATATACTACTAATACCACTAATTAAGAGGTAAAACACGTCGCAAGGTAACCTCCAGTGGAGCTAGCTGCTGTCACAGCCGTGTCAGCATTGGCTCCTATGGACTTTATATAGTAATGGGAGTGATTCCAGGGAAATACACCATCATAAAATAACAAAAAAGATATACAAATCTCTCTTTAAATAGTACTTATTATCATATGCAACTAATTATGAGGTAAAACACATCGCAGTATAACTTCCAGTGGCGCTGGCTGCTGTCCACAGCCCTGTCGGCATTGGCTCCTAAGTTCTTTATATAGTAATAGGAGTGTTTCCAGGTCCCAGGGAAACACACCATAATGCAAATCCCCCCCAAAAAACCAAATTTCTCTTTAAGTAGTATTTATTATCATTTACTACTAATTAAGAGGTAAAACACGTCGCAGGCTAACCTCCAGTGGAGCTGGCTGCTGTCACAGCCGTGTCAGCATTGGCTCCTATGGACTTTATATAGTAATGGGAGTGATTCCAAGGAAATACACCATAATCAAATAACAAAAAAGAAATACAAATCTCTCTTTAAATAGTATTTATTATCATATGCAACTAATTATGAGGTAAAACACATCGCAGGATAACCTCCCGTGGGGCTGGCAGCTGTCCACAGCCCTGTCGGCATTGGCTCCTAGAGTCTTTATATAGTAATGGGAGTGTTTCCAGGGAATCACTCCATAATCAAATAACAAAAGAAAGAAAAACAAATCTCTCTTTAAATAGTATTTATTATCATATACTACTAATTAAGAGGTAAAACACGTCGCAGGCTAACCTCCAGTGGAGCAGGCTGCTGTCCACAGCCCTGTCGGCATTGGCTCCTAGGGTCTTTATATAGTAGTGGGAGTGTTCCCAGGAAAAAACACACCATAATGCAAATAATAAAAGAAAAATATAGAATGTTCTCTTTAAATAGTACTTATTTTGATATACTACTAATTAAGAGGTAAAACACGTCGCAGGCTAACCTCCTGTGGAGCTAGCTGCTGTCACAGCCGTGTCAGCATTGGCTCCTAGGGTCTTTATATAGTAATGGGAGTGATTCCAGGGAAATACACCATAATCAAATAACAAAAAAGAAATACAAATCTCTCTTTAAATAGTATTTATTATCATATACAACTAATTATTAGGTAAAACACATTGCAGGGTAACCTCCAGTGGCGCTGGCTGCTATCCACAGCCCTGTCGGCATTGGCTCCTAAGGTCTTTATATACTAAAAGGAGTGTTCCCAGGTCCCAGCGAAACACACTATAATGCAAATCCCACCCAAAAAAAAACATATTTCTCTTTAAGTAGTATTTATTATCATATACTACTGATTATGAGGTAAAAAGAGTCGCAGGCTAAGCTCCAATGGAGCTGGCTGCTGTCACAGACGTGTCGGCATTGGCTCCTAGAGTCTTTATATAGTAATGGGAGTGTTTCCAGGGAAACACTCCATAATCAAATAAAAAAAAGAAAGAAAAACAAATCTCTCTTTAAATAGTATTTATTATCATATACTACTAATTATGAGGTAAAACACACCGCAGGCTAACCTCCAGTGGAGGTAGCTGCTGTCACAGCCGTGTCAGCATTGGCTCCTTGGGTCTTTATATAGTAATGGAAGTTTGTCCAGGTAGACACACCATAATTCAAATAACCAAAAAATACAAATTTCTCTTTAAATAGTATTTATTATCATATACTACTAATTAAGAGGTAAAATACGTCGCAGGCTATCCTCCAGTGGAGCTGGCTGCTTTCACAGCCCTGTCGGCATTGGATCCTTGGGTCTTTATATAGTAATGGGAGTGTTTCCAGGGAATCACTCCATAATCCTCCAGTGGAGCTGGCTGCTTTCACAGCCCTGTCGGCATTGGATCCTTGGGTCTTTATATAGTAATGGGAGTGTTTCCAGGGAATCACTCCATAATCAAATAACAAAAGAAAGAAAAACATATCCCTCTTTAAATAGTATTTATTATCATATACTACTAATTATGAGGTAAAACACACCGCAGGCTAACCTCCAGTGGAGGTAGCTGCTGTCACAGCCGTGTCAGCATTGGCTCCTTGGGTCTTTATATAGTAATGGGAGTCTTCCCAGGGAAACACACCATAATGCAAATAATAAAAGAAAAATATACAAAGTTCTCTTTAAATAGTACTTATTTTGATATACTACTAATTAAGAGGTAAAACACGTCGCAGGCTAACCTCCAGTGGAGCTAGCTGCTGTCACAGCCGTGTCAGCATTGACTCCTAGGGTCTTTGTATAGTAATGGGAGTGATTCCAGGGAAATACACCATAATCAAATAACAAAAAAGAAATACAAATCTCTATTTAAATAGTATTTATTATCATATACAACTAATTATGAGGTAAAACGCATCGCAGTATAACCTGCAGTGGCGCTGGCTGCTGTCCACAGCCCTGTCGGCATTGGCTCCTAAGGTCTTTATATAGTAATAGGAGTGTTCCCATGTCCCAGCGAAACACACCATAATGCAAATCCCACCCAAAAAAAACAAATTTCTCTTTAAGTAGTATTTATTATCATATACTACTAATTATGAGGTAAAACACGTCGCAGGCTAACCTCCTATGGAGCTGGCTGCTGTCACAGCCGTGTCGGCATTGGCTCCTAGAGTCTTTATATAGTAATGGGAGTGTTTCCAGGGAAACACTCCATAATCAAATAAAAAAAGAAAGAAAAACAAATCTCTCTTTAAATAGTATTTATTATCATATACTACTAATTATGAGGTAAAACAGGTCGCAGGTAAACCTCCAGTGGAGCTGGTCGCTGTCCACAGCCCTGTCGGCATTGGCTCCAAGGGTCTTTATATAGTAATGGGAGTGTTCCCAGGGAAACACACCATTATGCAAATGACAAAATAAAAGTACAAATTTCTCTTTAAAAGGTATACATTATGATATACTTCTAATTAAGAGGTAAAACACATCGCAGGCTAACCTCCAGTGGAGCTAACTGCTGTCACAGGCCTGTCAGTATTGGCTCCTAGAGTCTTTATATAATAATGTTTTGTGTTTCCAGGGAAACACACCATAATGCAAATAACAAAAAGCAAAAAATACAAATTTTTCTTTAAATAGTATTTATGATCATATACTACTAATTAAGAGGTAAAACACGTCGCAGGCCATCCTCCAGTGGAGCTGGCTGCTGTCACAGCCCTGTCGGCATTGGATCCTTTGGTCTTTATATAGTAATGGGAGTGTTTCCGGGGAAACACACCATAATCAAATACCAAAAAAAAAAAATACAAATCTCTCTTTAAATAATATTTATTACCATATACTACTAATTATGAGGTAAACCACACCGCAGGTTAACCTCCAGTGTAGCAGGCTGCTGTCCACAGCAGTGTCGGCATTGGCTCCTAAGTTCTTTATATAGTAATAGGAGTGTTCCCAGGGAAACACACCATAATGCAGATACCAAAAAAAAATACAAATTTCTCTTTAAATAGTATTTATTATCATATACAACTAATTAACAAGTAAAACACGTCACAGGCTAACCTCCAGTGGAGGTAGCTGCTGTCACAGCCATGTCAGCATTGGCTCCTTGGGCCTTTATATAGTAAAGGGAATGTTTCCAGGGAAACACACCATAATGCAAATAACAAAAAGAAAAAAATACAAATTTTTCTTTAAATAATATTTATTATCATATACTACTTATTAAGAGGTAAAACACGTCGCAGGCTAACCTCCAGTGGAGCCGGCTGCTGTCACAGCTCTGTCGGCATTAACTCCTAGGGTCTTTATATAGTAATGGGAGTGTTCCCAGGGAAACACACCATAATGCAAATAATAAATAAAAAATATACAAAGTACTCATTCAGTACTACTTATTATGATATACTACTAATTAAGAGGTAAAACACGTCGCAAAGTAACCTCCAGTGGAGCTTGCTGCTGTCACAGCCGTGTCAGCATTGGCTCCTATGGTCTTTGTATAGTAATGGGAGTGATTCCAGGGAAATACACCATAATCAAATAACAAAAAAGAAATACAAATCTCTCTTTAAATAGTATTTATTATCATATACTACTAATTATGAGTTAAAACACACCGCAGGCTAACCTACAGTGGAGGTAGCTGCTGTCACAGCCGTGTCAGGATTGGTTCCTTGGGTCTTTATATCGTAAAGGGAGTGTTTTCAGGGAAACACACCATAATGCAAATAACAAATACAAAGAGATACAAACTTCTCTTTAAATAGTATTTATTATCAAATACTACTAATTAAGAGGTAAAACAGTTCGCAGGTAAACCTCCAGTGGAGCTGGTCGCTGTCCACAGCCCTGTCGGCATTGGCTCCAAGGTTCTTTATATAGTAACGGGAGTGTTCCCAGGGAAACACACCACAATGCAAATGACAAAATAAAAGTACAAATTTCTCTTTAAAAACTATACATTATGATATACTACTAATTAAGAGGTAAAACACGTCGCAGGCTAACCTCCAGTGGAGCTAACTGCTGTCACAGGCCTGTCAGTATTGGCTCCTAGGGGTCTTTATATAGTAATGGGTGTGATTCCAGGGAAACACACCATAATCAAATAACAAAAAGAAAGAAATACAAATCTCTCTTTAAATAGTATTTATTATCATATACAACTAATTATGAGGTAAAACACATCGCAGGCTAACCTCCAGTGGGGCTGGCTGCTGTCCACCGCCCTGTCGGCATTCGCTCCTAAGGTCTTTATATAGTAATAGGAGTGTTCCCAAAACCCAGGGAAACACAGCATAATGCAAATAAAAAAAAAATACAAATTTCTCTTTAAATAGTATTTATTATCTTATACTACTAATTAAGAGGTAAAACACGTCGCAGGCTAACCTCCAGTGGAGGTAGCTGCTGTCACAGCCGTGTCAGCATTGGCTCCTAGAGTCTTTATATAGTAATGTTTTGTGTTTCCAGGGAAACACACCATAATGCAAATAACAAAAAGAAAAAAATACAAATATTTCTTTAAATAGCATTTATTATCATATACTACTAATTAAGAGGTAAAACACGTCGCAGGCCATCCTCCAGTGGAGCTGGCTGCTGTCACAGCCCTGTCGGCATTGGATCCTTGGGTATTTATATAGTAATGGGAGTGTTTCCAGGGAAACACACCATAATCAAATACCAAAAAAAAATTCAAATCTCTCTTTAAATAATATTTATTACCATATACTACTAATTATGAGGTAAACCACACCGCAGGTTAACCTACAGTGTAGCAGGCTGCTGTCCACAGCAGTGTCGGCATTGGCTCCTAAGTTCTTTATATAGTAATAGGAGTGTTCCCAGGGAAACACACCATAATGCAGATACAAAAAAAAAAAATTCTCTTTAAATAGTACTTATTATCATATACAACTAATTAACAAGTAAAACACGTCACAGGCTAACCTCCAGTGGAGGTAGCTGCTGTCACAGCCATGTCAGCATTGGCTCCTTGGGCCTTTATATAGTAAAGCGAGTGTTTCCAGGGAAACACACAATAATGCAAATAACAAAAAGAAAGAAATACAAATTTCTCTTTAAATAGTATTCATTATCATATACTACTAATTAAGAGGTAAAACACGTCGCAGGCTATCCTCCAGTGGAGCTGGCTGCTGTCACAGCCCTGTCAGCATTGGATCCTTGGGTGTTTACATAGTAATGGGAGTGTTTCCCGGGAAACACACCATAATTAAATAACAAAAAAAATACAAATCTCTTTTTAAATAGTATTTATTATCATATACTACTTATTAAGAGGTAAAACACGTCGCAGGCTAACCTCCAGTGGAGCCGGCTGCTGTCACAGCTCTGTCGGCATTAACTCCTAGGGTCTTTATATAGTAATGGGAGTGTTCCCAGGGAAACACACCATAATGCAAATAATAAATGAAAAATGTACAAAGTACACATTCAATACTACTTATTATGATATACTACTAATTAAGAGGTAAAACACGTCGCAAAGTAACCTCCAGTGGAGCTTGCTGCTGTCACAGCCGTGTCAGCATTGGCTCCTATGGTCTTTATATAGTAATGGAAGTGATTCCAGGGAAATACACCATAATAAAATAACAAAAAAGAAATACAAATCTCTCTTTAAATAGTATTTATTATCATATACTACTAATTATGAGGTAAAACAGACCGCAGGCTAACCTCCAGTGGAGGTAGCTGCTGTCACAGCCGTGTCAGGATTGGTTTCTTGGGTCTTTATATCGTAAAGGGAGTGTTTCCAGGGAAACACACCATAATGCAAATAACAAATACAAAGAGATACAAATTTCTCTTTAAATAGTATTTATTTTCATATACTACTAATTAAAATTAAAACACGTCGCTGGCTAACCTCCAGTGGAGCAGGCTGCTGTCCACAGCCCTGGTGGCATTGGCCCCTAGGGTCTTTATATAGTAATGGTAGTGTTCCCAGGGAAACACACCATAATGCTAGTAATAAATGAAAAATATACAAAGTACTCTTTAAATAGTACTTATTATGATATACTACTAAATTAGAGGTAAAACACGTCGCAAGGTAACCTCCAGTGGAGCTAGCTGCTGACACAGCCGTGTCAGCATTGGCTCCTATGGTCTTTATATAGTAATGGGAGTGATTCCAGGGATTTACACCATAATCAAATAACAAAAAAGAAATAAAAATCTATCATATGCAACTAATCATTAGGTAAAACACATCGCAGGATAACCTCCCGTGGGGCTGGCTGCTGTCCACAGCCCTGTCGGCATTATCTCCTAGAGTCTTTATATAGTAATGGGAGTGTTTCCAGGGAATCACTCCATAATCAAATAACAAAAGAAAGAAAAACATATCTCTCTTTAAATAGTATTTATTATCATATACTATTAATTATGAGGTAAAACACACCGCAGGCTAAACTCCAGTGGAGGTAGCTGCTGTCACAGCCGTGTTAGCATTGGCTCCTTGGGTCTTTATGTAGTAAAGGGAGTGTTTCCAGGGAAACACACCATAATGCAAATAACAAATAGAAAGAAATACAAATTTCTCTATAAATTGTATTTATTTTCATATACTACTAATTAAGAGGTAAAACACGTCGCAGGCTAACCTCCAGTGGAGCAGGCTGCTGTCCACAGCCCTGTTGGCATTGGCTCCTAGGGTCTTTATATAGTAATGGGAGTGTTGCCAGGGCACACACCATAATGCAAATAATAAAAGAAAAATATACAAAGCTCTCTTTGAATAGTATTTATTATCATACACTACTAATTAAGAGGTAAAACACGTCGCAGGCTAACCTCCAGTGGAGCTAGCTGCTGTCACAGCCGTGTCAGCATTGGCTCCTAGGGTCTTTATATAGTAATGGAAGTGATTTCAGGGAAATACACCATAATCAAATAACAAAAAAGAAATACAAATCTCTCTTTAAATAGTATTTATTATCATATACAACTAATTATGAGGTAAAACACATTGCAGGAAAACCTCCAGTGGCGCTGGCTGCTGTCCACAGCCCTGTCGGCATTGGCTCCTAAGGTCTTTATATAGTAAAGGGAGTGTTTCCAGGGAAACACACCATAATGCAAATAACAGAAAGAAAGAAATACAAATTTCTCTTTAAATAGTATTCATTATCATATACTACTAATTAAGAGGTAAAACATGTCGCAGGCTATCCTCCAGTGGAGCTGGCTGCTGTCACAGCCGTGTCGGCATTGGCTCCTAGAGTCTTTATATAGTAATGGGAGTGATTCCAGGGAAATACACCATAATCAAATAACAAATAAGAAATACAAATCTCTCTTTAAATAGTATTTATTATCATATACAACTAATTATGAGGTAAAACTCATCGCAGTATAACCTGCAGTGGCGCTGGCTGCTGTCCACAGCCCTGTCGGCATTGGCTCCTAAGGTCTTTATATAGTAATAGGAGTGTTCCCATGTCCCATTGAAACACACCATAATGCAAATCCCACCCAAAAAAAAAAAAAAAAAAAAAAAAAAAAAAAAAAAAAAAAAAACAAATTTCTCTTTAAGTAGTATTTATTATCATATACTACTAATTATGAGAGAAAACATGACGCAGGCTAACCTCCAATGGAGCTGGCTGCTGTCACAGCCGTGTCGGCATTGGCTCCTAGAGTCTTTATATAGTAATGGGAGTGTTTCCAGGGAAACACTCCATAATCAAATAAAAAAAAGAAAGAAAAGCAAATCTCTCTTTAAATAGTATTTATTATCATATACTACTAATTATGAGGTAAAACACGTCGCAGGCTATCCTCTAGTGGAGCTCGCTGCTGTCACAACCCTGTCGGCATTGGATCCTTGGGTCTTTATATAGTTTTGGAAGTTTGTCCAGGTAAACACACCATAATGCAAATAACAAAAAAAAAATACAAATTTCTCTTTAAATAGTATTTATTATCATATACTACTAATTAAGAGGTAAAACAGGTCGCAGGTAAACCTCCAGGGGAGCTGGTCGCTGTCCACAGCCCTGTCGGCATTGGCTCCAAGGGTCTTTATATAGTAATTGGAGTGTTCCCAGGGAAACACACCATAATGCAAATGACAAAATAAAAGTACAAATTTCTCTTTAAAAATTATACATTATGATATACTACTAATTAAGAGGTAAAACACATCGCAAGCTAACCTCCAGTGGGGCTGGCTGCTGTCCACAGCCCTGTCGGCATTCGCTCCTAAGGTCTTTATATAGTAATAGGAGTGTTCCCAAAACCCAGGAAAACACAGCATAATGCAAATAAAAAAAAATAAAATACAAATTTCTCTTTAAATAGTATTTATTATCTTATACTACTAATTAAGAGGTAAAACAAGTCGCAGGCTAACCTCCAGTGGAGGTAGCTGCTGTCACAGCCGTGTCAGCATTGGCTCCTTGAGTCTTTATATAGTAATGTTTTGTGTTTCCAGGGAAACACTCCATAATCAAATAAAAAAGGAAAGAAAAGCAAATCTCTCTTTAAATAGTATTTATTATCATATACTACTAATTAAGAGGTAAAACACGTCGCAGGCCATCCTCCAGTGGAGCTGGCTGCTGTCACAGCCCTGTCGTCATTGGATCCTTGGGTCTTTATATAGTAATGGGAGTGTTTCCAGGGAAACACACCAGAATCAAATACCAAAAAAAAAATACAAATCTCTCTTTAAATAATATTTATTACCATATACTACTAATTATGAGGTAAACCACACCGCAGGTTAACCTCCAGTGTAGCAGGCTGCTGTCCACAGCAGTGTCGGCATTGGCTCCTAAGTTCTTTATATAGTAATAGGAGTGTTCCCAGGGAAACACACCATAATGAAGATACCAAAAAAAAAATACAAATTTCTCTTTAAATAGTATTTATTATCATATACTACTAATTAAGAGGTAAAACACGTTGCAGGCCATCCTCCAGTGGAGCTGGCTGCTGTCACAGCCCTGTCGCCATTGGATCCGTGGGTCTTTATATAGTAATGGGAGTGCTTCCAGGGAAACACACCATAATCAAATACCAAAAAAAAAAAAATACAAATCTCTCTTTAAATAATATTTATTACCATATACTACTAATTATGAGGTAAACCACGTCGCAGGCTAACCTCCAGTGGAGCCGGCTGCTGTCACAGCTCTGTCGGCATTAACTCCTAGGGTCTTTATATAGTAATGGGAGTGCTCCCAGGGAAACACACCATAATGCAAATAATAAATGAAAAATATACAAAGTACTCTTTAAATAGTACATATTATGATATACTACTAAATTAGAGGTAAAACACGTCGCAAGGTAACCTCCAGTGGAGCTAGCTGCTGACACAGCCGTGTCAGCATTGGCTCCTATGGTCTTTATATATTATAATGGGAGTGATTCCAGGGAAATACACCATAATCAAATAACAAAAAAGAAATACAAATCTATCATATGCAACTAATTATGAGGTAAAACACATCGCAGGATAACCTCCCATGGGGCTGGCTGCTGTCCACAGCCCTGACGGCATTATCTCCTAGAGTCTTTATATAGTAATGGGAGTGTTTCCAGGGAATCACTCCATAATCAAATAACAAAAGAAAGAAAAACATATCTCTCTTTAAATAGTATTTAATATCATATACTATTAATTATGAGGTAAAACACACCGCAGGCTAAACTCCAGTGGAGGTAGCTGCTGTCACAGCCGTGTCAGCATTGGCTTCTTGGGTCTTTATGTAGTAAAGGGAGTGTTTCCAGGGAAACACACCATAATGCAAATAACAAATAGAAAGAAATACAAATTTCTCTTTAAATAGTATTTATTTTCATATACTACTAATTAAGAGGTAAAACATGTCGCAGGCTAACCTCCAGTGGAGCAGGCTGCTGTCCACATCCCTGTTGGCATTGGCTCCTAGGGTCTTTATATAGTAATGGGAGTGTTGCCAGGGCACACACCATAATGCAAATAATAAAAGAAAAATATACAAAGTTCTCTTTAAGTAGAATTTATTATCATATACTACTAATTAAGAGGTAAATCACGTCGCAGGCTAACCTCCAGTGGAGCTAGCTGCTGTCACAGCTGTGTCAGCATTGGCTCCTAGGGTCTTTATATAGTAATGGAAGTGATTTCAGGGAAATACACCATAATCAAATAACAAAAAAGAAATACAAATCTCTCTTTAAATAGTATTTATTATCATATACAACTAATTATGAGGTAAAACACATTGCAGGATGACCTCCAGTGGCGCTGGCTGCTGTCCACAGCCCTGTCGGCATTGGCTCCTAAGGTCTTTATATAGTAATAGGAGTGTTCCCATGTCCCATCAAAACACACCATAATGCAAATCCCACCAAAAAAAAAAAAAAAAACAAATTTCTCTTTAAGTAGTATTTATTATCATATACTACTAATTATGAGAGAAAACACGTCGCAGGCTAACCTCCAATGGAGTGGCTGCTGTCACAGCCGTGTCGGCATTGGCTCCTAGAGTCTTTATATAGTAATGGGAGTGTTTCCAGGGAAACACTCCATAATCAAATAAAAAAAGAAAGAAAAGCAAATCTCTCTTTAAATAGTATTTATTATCATATACTACTAATTAAGAGGTAAAACAGGTCGCAGGTAAACCTCCAGTGGAGCTGGTCGCTGTCCACAGCCCTGTCGGCATTGGCTCCAAGGGTCTTTATATAGTAATGGGAGTGTTCCCAGGGAAACACACCATAATTCAAATGACAAAATAAAAGTACAAATTTCTCTTTTAAAACTATACATTATGATATACTACTAATTAAGAGGTAAAACACGTCGCAGGCTAACCTCCAGTGGAGCTAACTGCTGTCACAGGCCTGTCAGTATTGGGTCCTACGGGTCTTTATATAGTAATGGGAGTGATTCCAGGGAAACACACAATAATCAAATAACAAAAAGAAAGAAATACAAATCTCTCTTTAAATAGTATTTATTATCATATACAACTAATTATGAGGTAAAACACATCGCAGGCTAACCTCCAGTCGGGCTGGCTGCTGTCCACAGCCCTGTCGGCATTCGCTCCTAAGGTCTTTATATAGTAATAGGAGTGTTCCCAAAACCCAGGGAAACACAGCATAATGCAAATAAAAAAAAATACAAATTTCTCTTTAAATAGTATTTATAATCTTATACTACTAATTAAGAGGTAAAACACGTCGCAGGCTAACCTCCAGTGGAGGTGGCTGCTGTCACAGCCGTGTTAGCATTGGCTCCTAGAGTCTTTATATAGTAATGTTTTGTGTTTCCAGGAAAACACACCATAATGCAAATAACAAAAAGAAAAAAATACAAATTTTTCTTTAAATAGTATTTATTATCATATACTACTAATTAAGAGGTAAAACACGTCGCAGGCCATCCTCCAGTGGAGCTGGCTGCTGTCACAGCCCTGTCGGCATTGGATCCTTTGGTCTTTATATAGTAATGGGAGTGTTTCCGGGGAAACACACCATAATCAAATACCAAAAAAAAATACAAATCTCTCTTTAAATAATATTTATTACCATATACTACTAATTATGAGGTAAACCACACCGCAGGTCAACCTCCAGTGTAGCAGGCTGCTGTCCACAGCAGTGTCGGCATTGGCTCTTAAGTTCTTTATATAGTAATAGGAGTGTTCCCAGGGAAACACACCATAATGCAGATACCAAAAAAAAAAAAAAAAAAAAAAATACAAATTTCTCTTTAAATAGTATTTATTTTCATATACTACTAATTAAGAGGTAAAACACGTCGCAGGCTAACCTCCAGTGGAGCAGGCTGCTGTCCACAGCCGTGTCGGCATTGGCTCCTAGGGTGTTTATATAGTAATGGGAGTGTTCCCAGGGAAGCACACCATAATGCAAATAATAAAAGAAAAATATACAAAGTTCTCTTTAAATAGTACTTATTTTGATATACTACTCATTATGAGGTAAAACACACCGCAGGCTAACCTCCAGTGGAGGTAGCTGCTGTCACAGCCGTGTCAGCATTGGCTCCTAGGGTCTTTATATAATAATGGGAGTGATTCCAGGGAAATACACCATAATCAAATAACAAATAAGAAATACAAATCTCTCTTTAAATAGTATTTATTATCATATACAAATAATTATGAGGTAAAACTCATCGCAGTATAACCTGCAGTGGCGCTGGCTGCTGTCCACAGCCCTGTCGGCATTGGCTCCTAAGGTCTTTATATAGTAATAGGAGTGTTCCCATGTCCCATCGAAACACACCATAATGCAAATCCCACCCAAAAAAAAAAACAAATTTCTCTTTAAGTAGTATTTATTATCTTATACAACTAATTATGAGAGAAAAAACGTCGCAGGCTAACCTCCAATGGAGCTGGCTGCTGTCACAGCCGTGTCGGCATTGGCACCTAGAGTCTTTATATAGTAATGGGAGTGTTTCCAGGGAAACACTCCATAATCAAATAAAAAAAAGAAAGAAAAGCAAATCTCTCTTTAAATAGTATTTATTATCATATACTACTAATTAAGAGGTAAAACAGGTCGCAGGTAAACCTCCAGTGGAGCTGGTCGCTGTCCACAGCCCTGTCGGCATTGGCTCCAAGGGTCTTTATATAGTAATGGGAGTGTTCCCAGGGAAACACACCATAATGCAAATGACAAAATAAAAGTACAAATTTCTCTTTAGAAACTATACATTATGTTATACTACTAATTAAGAGGTAAAACACGTCGCAGGCTAACCTCCAGTGGAGCTAACTGCTGTCACAGGCCTGTCAGAATTGGCTCCTAGGGGTCTTTATATAGTAATGGGAGTGATTCCATGGAAACACACCATAAATAAATAACAAAAAGAAAGAAATACAAATCTCTCTTTAAATAGTATTTATTATCATATACAACTAATTATGAGGTAAAACACATCGCAGGCTAACCTCCAGTGGGGCTGGCTGCTGTCCACAGCCCTGTCGGCATTCGCTCCTAGAGTCTTTATATAGTAATAGGAGTGTTCCCAAAACCCAGGGAAACACAGCATAATGCAAATAAAAAAAATACAAATTTCTCTTTAAATAGTATTTATTATCTTATACTACTAATTAAGAGGTAAAACACGTCGCAGGCTAACCTCCAGTGGAGGTAGCTGCTGTCACAGCCGTGTCAGCATTGGCTCCTAGAGTCTTTATATAGTAATGTTTTGTGTTTCCAGGGAAATACACCATAATGCAAATAACAAAAAGAAAAAAATACAAATTTTTCTTTAAATAGTATTTATTATCATATACTACTAATTAAGAGGTAAAACACGTCGCAGGCCATCCTCCAGTGGAGCTGGCTGCTGTCACAGCCCTGTTGGCATTGGATCCTTGGGTCTTTATAAAGTAATGGGAGTGTATCCAGCGAAACACACCATAATCAAATACCAAAAAAAAAAAAAAATACAAATCTCTCTTTAAATAATATTTATTACCATATACTACTAATTATGAGGTAAACCACACCGCAGGTTAACCTCCAGTGTAGCAGGCTGCTGTCCACAGCAGTGTCGGCATTGGCTCCTAAATTCTTTATATAGTAATAGGAGTGTTCCCAGGGAAACACACCATAATGCAGATACCAAAAAAAAAAAAAAAAAAAAATACAAATTTCTCTTTAAATAGTGTTTATTTTCATATACTACTAATTAAGAGGTAAAACACGTCGCAGGCTAACCTCCAGTGGAGCTAGCTGCTGTCACAGCCGTGTCAGCATTGGCTCCTAGGGTCTTTATATAGTAATGGGAGTGTTCCCAGGAAAACACACCGTAATGCAAATAATAAAAGAAAAATATACAAAGTTCTCTTTAAATAGTACTTATTTTGATATACTACTAATTAAGAGGTAAAACACGTCGCAGGCTAACCTCCAGTGGAGCCGGCTGCTGTCACAGCCCTGTCGGCATGAACTCCTAGGGTCTTTATATAGTAATGGGAGTGTTCCCAGGGAAACACACCATAATGCAAATAATAAATGAAAGATATACAAAGTACTCTTTAAATAGTACTTATTATGATATACTACTAATTAAGAGGTAAAACACGTCGCAAGGTAACCTCCAGTGGAGCTAGCTGCTGACACAGCCGTGTTAGCATTGGCTCCTATGGTCTTTATATAGTAATGGGAGTGATTCCAGGGAAATACACCATAATCAAATAACAAAAAAGAAATACAAATCTCCCTTTAAATAGTATTTATTATCATATGCAACTAATTATGAGGTAAAACACATTGCAGGATAACCTCCCGTGGGGCTGGCTGCTGTCCACAGCCCTGTTGTCATTATCTCCTAGAGTCTTTATATAGTAATAGGAGTGTTTCCAGGGAAACACACCATAATGCAAATAACAAATAGAAAGAAATAGATATTTCTCTTTAAATAGTATTTATTTTCATATACTACTAATTAAGAGGTAAAACACGTCGCAGGCTAACCTCCAGTGGAGCAGGCTGCTGTCCACAGCCGTGTCGGCATTGGCTCCTAGGGTCTTTATATAGTAATGGGAGTGTTCCCAGGGAAGAACACCATAATGCAAATAATAAAAGAAAAATATACAAAGTTCTCTTTACGTAGTACTTATTTTGATACACTACTAATTAAGAGGTATAACACGTCGCAGGCTAACCTATAGTGGAGCTAGCTGCTGTCACAGCCGTGTCAGCATTGGCTCCTATGGTCTTTATATAGTAATGCGAGTGATTCCAGGGAAATACACCATAATCAAATAACAAATAAGAAATACAAATCTCTCTTTAAATAGTATTTAGTATCATATACAACTAATTATGAGGTAAAACTCATCGCAGTATAACCTGCAGTGGCGCTGGCTGCTGTCCACAGCCCTGTCGGCATTGGCTCCTAAGGTCTTTATATAGTAATAGGAGTGTTCCCATGTCCCATCGAAACACACCATAATGCAAATCCCACCCAAAAAAAAAAAAAAAAAAAAAACAAATTTCGATTTAAGTAGTATTTATTATCATATACTACTAATTATGAGAGAAAACACGTCGCAGGCTAACCTCCAATGGAGCTGGCTGCTGTCACAGCCGTGTCGGCATTGGCTCCTAGAGTCTTTATATAGTAATGGGAGTGTTTCCAGGGAAACACTCCATAATCAAATAAAAAAAGAAAGAAAAGCAAATCTCTCTTTAAATAGTATTTATTATCATATACTACTAATTATGAGGTAAAACACGTCGCAGGCTATCCTCTAGTGGAGCTCGCTGCTGTCACAACCCTGTCGGCATTGGATCCTTGGGTCTTTATATAGTATTGGAAGTTTGTCCAGGTAAACACACCATAATGCAAATAACAAAAAAAAAAAAAAAAAATACAAATCTCTCTTTAAATAATATTTATTACCATATACTACTAATTAAGGGGTAAAACACCTCGCAGACTAAGCTCCAGTGGAGCTGGCTGCTGTCACAGCCGTGTCGGCATTGGCTCCTAGAGTCTTTATATAGTAATGGGAGTGTTCGCAGGGAAACACACCATAATGCAAATGACAAAATAAAAGTACAAATTTCTCTTTAAAAAGGATACATTATGATATAGTACTAATTAAGAGGTAAAACCCGTCGCAGGCTAACCTCCAGTGAAGCTAACTGCTGTCACAGGCCTTTCAGTATTGGCTCCTAGGGGCCTTTATATAGTAATGGGAGTGATTCCAGGGAAACACACCACAATCAAATAACAAAAAGAAAGAAATACAAATCTCTCTTTAAATAGTATTTATTATCATGTACAACTAATTATGAGGTAAAACACATCGC
The DNA here is from genome assembly GCA_026315105.1 of Locusta migratoria. Classification (NCBI taxonomy): domain Eukaryota; kingdom Metazoa; phylum Arthropoda; class Insecta; order Orthoptera; family Acrididae; genus Locusta; species Locusta migratoria. The sequence goes on from CM048745.1 coordinate 31,348,743, forward strand.
AGGCTAACCTCCAGTGGGGCTGGCTGCTGTCCACAGCCCTGTCGGCATTCGCTCCTAAGGTCTTTATATAGTAATAGGAGTGTTCCCAGGTCCCAGGGAAACACAGCATAATGCAAATCCGAAAAAAATACAAATTTCTCTTTAAATTGTATTTATTATCATATACTACTAATTAAGAGGTAAAACACGTCGCAGGCTAACCTCCAGTGGAGGTAGCTGCTGTCACAGCCGTGTCAGCATTGGCTCCTAGAGTCTTTATATAGTAATGTTTTGTGTTTCCAGGGAAACACACCATAATGCAAATAACAAAAAGAAAAAAAGACAAATTTTTCTTTAAATAGTATTTTTTATCATATACTACTAATTAAGAGGTAAAACACGTCGCAGGCCATCCTCCAGTGGAGCTGGCTGCTGTCACAGCCCTGTCGGCATTGGATCCTTGGGTCTTTATATAGTAATGGGAGTGTTTCCAGGGAAACACACCATAATTAAATAACAAAAAAAATTCAAATCTCTTTTTAAATAGTATTTATTATCATATGCAACTAATTATGAGGTAAAACACGTCGCAGGCTAACCTCCAGTGGAGCAGGCTGCTGTCACAGCCGTGTCAGGATTGGTTCCTTGGGTCTTTATATAGTAAAGGGAGTGTTTCCAGGGAAACACACCATAATGCAAATAACAAATACAAAGAGATACAAATTTCTCTTTAAATAGTATTTATTTTCATATACTACTAATTGAGAATTAAAACACGTCGCAGGCTAACCTCCAGTGGAGCTGGCTGCTGTCCACAGCCCTGGTGGCATTGGCTCCTAGGGTCTTTATATAGTAATGGGAGTGTTCCCAGGAATACTCACCGTAATGCAAATAATAAAAGAAAAATATACAAAGTTCTCTTTAAATAGTACTTATTTTGATATACTACTAATTAAGAGGTAAAACACGTCGCAGGCTAACCTCCAGTGGAGCCGGCTGCTGTCACAGCCCTGTCGGCATGAACTCCTAGGGTCTTTATATAGTAATGGGAGTGTTCCCAGGGAAACACACCATACTGCAAATAATAAATGAATAATATACAAAGTACTCTTTAAATTGTACTTATTATGATATACTACTAATTAAGAGGTAAAACACGTCGCAAGGTAACCTCCAGTGGAGCTAGCTGCTGACACAGCCGTGTCAGCATTGGCTCCTATGGTCTTTATAAAGTAATGGGAGTGATTCCAGGGAAATACACCATAATCAAATAACAAAAAAGGAATACAAATCTCTCTTTAAATAGTATTTATTATCATATGCAACTAATTATGAGGTAAAACACATCGCAGGATAACCTACCGTGGGGCTGGCTGCTGTCCACAGCCCTGTCGGCATTATCTCCTAGAGTCTTTATATAGTAATGGGAGTGTTTCCAGGGAATCACTCCATAATCAAATAACAAAAGAAAGAAAAACATATCTCTCTTTAAATAGTATTTATTATCATATACTACTAATTATGAGGTAAAACACACCGCAGGCTAACCTCCAGTGGAGGTAGCTGCTGTCACAGCCGTGTCAGCATTGGCTCCTAGGGTCTTTATATAGTAAAGGGAGTGTTTCCAGGGAAACACACCATAATGCAAATAACAGAAAGAAAGAAATACAAATTTCTCTTTAAATGGTATTCATTATCATATACTACTAATTAAGAGGTAAAACACGTCGCAGGCTAACCTCCAGTGGAGCTAGCTGCAGTCACAGCCGTGTCAGCATTGGCTCCTAGGGTCTTTATATAGTAATGGGAGTGATTTCAGGTAAATACACCATAATCAAATAACAAAAAAGAAAAACAAATCTCTCTTTAAATAGTATTTATTATCATATACAACTAATTATGAGGTAAAACACATTGCAGGATAACCTTTAGTGGCGCTGGCTGCTGTCCACAGCCCTGTCGGCATTGGCTCCTAAGGTCTTTATATAGTAAAGGGAGTGTTTCCAGGGAAACACACCATAATGCAAATAACAGAAAGAAAGAAATAGAAATTTCTCTTTAAATAGTATTTATTTCATATACTACTAATTAAGAGGTAAAACACATCGCAGGCTAACCTCCAGTGGAGCAGGCTGCTGTCCACAGCCCTGTCGGCATTGGCTCCTAGGGTCTTTATATAGTAATTGGAGTGTTGCCAGGGCACACACCATAATGCAAATAATAAAAGAAAAATATACAAAGTTCTCTTTAAATAGTTCTTATTTTGATATACTACTAATTAAGAGGTAAAACACGTCACAGGCTAACCTCCAGTGGAGCTAGCTGCTGTCACAGCTGTGTCAGCATTGGCTCCTAGGGTCTTTATATAGTAATGGGAGTGATTTCAGGTAAATACACCATAATCAAATAACAAAAAAGAAATACAAATCTCTCTTTAAATAGTATTTATTATCATTTACAACTAATTATGAGGTAAAACACATTGCAGGATAACCTTTAGTGGCGCTGGCTGCTGTCCACAGCCCTGTCGGCATTGGCTCCTAAGGTCTTTATATAGTAAAGGGAGTGTTTCCAGGGAAACACACCATAATGCAAATAACAGAAAGAAAGAAATACAAATTTCTCTTTAAATAGTATTCATTATCATATACTACTAATTAAGAGGTAAAACACGTCGCAGGCTATCCTGCAGTGGAGCTGGCTGCTGTCGCAGCCGTGTCGGCATTGGTTCCTAGAGTCTTTATATAGTAATGGGAGTGTTTCCAGGGAATCACTCCATAATCAAATAACAAAAGAAAGAAATACAAATCTCTCTTTAAATAATATTTATTATCATATACTACTAATTATGAGGTAAAACACGTCGCAGGCTATCCTCTAGTGGAGCTCGCTGCTGTCACAACCCTGTCGGCATTGGATCCTTGGGTCTTTATATAGTATTGGAAGTTTGTCCAGGTAAACACACCATAATGCAAATAACAAAAAAAAATACAAATTTCTCTTTAAATAGTATTTATTACCATATACTACTAATTAAGGGGTAAAACACCTCGCAGACTAAGCTCCAGTGGAGCTGGCTGCTGTCACAGCCGTGTCGGCATTGGCTCCTAGAGTCTTTATATAGTAATGGGAGTGTTCCCAGGGAAACACACCATAATGCAAATGACAAAATAAAAGTACAAATTTCTCTTTAAAAAGGATACATTATGATATAGTACTAATTAAGAGGTAAAACCCGTCGCAGGCTAACCTCCAGTACTGCTAACTGCTGTCACAGGCCTTTCAGTATTGGCTCCTAGGGGTCTTTATATAGTAATGGGAGTGATTCCAGGGAAACACACCATAATCAAATAACAAAAAGAAAGAAATACAAATCTCTCTTTAAATAGTATTTATTATCATATACAACTAATTATGAGGTAAAACACATCGCAGGCTAACCTCCAGTGGCTCTGGCTGCTGTCCACAGCCCTGTCGGCATTCGCTCCTAACGTCTTTATATAGTAATAGGAGTGTTCCCAGGTCCCAGGGAAACACAGCATAATGCAAATCCGAAAAAAAAATACAAATTTCTCTTTAAATAGTATTTATTATCATATACTACTAATTAAGAGGTAAAACACGTCGCAGGCTAACCTCCAGTGGAGGTAGCTGCTGTCACAGCCGTGTCAGCATTGGCTCCTAGAGTCTTTATATAGTAACGTTTTGTGTTTCCAGGGAAACCATAATGCAAATAACAAAAAGAAAAAAATACAAATTTTTCTTTAAATAGTATTTATTATCATATACTACTTATTAAGAGGTAAAACACGTCGCAGGCTAACCTCCAGTAGAGCCGGCTGCTGTCACAGCCCTGTCGTTATTAACTCCTAGTGTCTTTATATAGTAATGGGTGTGTTCCCAGGGAAACACACCGTAATGCAAATAATAAATGAAAAATATACAAAGTACTCATTCAATACTACTTATTATGATATACTACTAATTAAGAGGTAAACCACGTCGTAAGGTAACCTCCAGTGGAGCTTGCTGCTGTCACAGCCCTGTTGGCATTGGCTCCTAGGGTCTTTATATAGTAATGGGAGTGTTCCCAGGGAAACACACCATAATGCAAATAATAAAAGAAAAATATACAAAGTTCTCTTTAAATAGTAATTATTTTGATATACTATTAATTAAGAGGTAAAACACGTCGCAGGCTAACCTCCAGTGGAGGTAGCTGCTGTCACAGCCGTGTCAGCATTTGCTCCTAGGGTCTTTATATAGTAATGGAAGTGTTTCCAGGGAATCACTCCATAATCAAATAACAAAAGAAAGAAATACAAATCTCTCTTTAAATAGTATTTATTATCATATACTACTAATTATGAGGTAAAACACACCGCAGGCTAACCTCCAGTGGAGGTAGCTGCTGTCACAGCCGTGTCAGCATTGGTTCCTTGGGTCTTTATATAGTAAAGGGAGTGTTTCCAGGGAAACACACCATAATGCAAATAACAAATAGAAAGAGATACAAATTTCTCTTTAAATAGTATTTATTTTCATATACTACTAATTTAGAGGTAAAACACGTCGCAGGCTAAACTCCAGTGGAGCAGGCTGCTGTCCACAGTCCTGTTGGCATTGGCTCCTAGGGTCATTATATAGTAATGGGAGTGTTCCCAGGGAAACACACCATAATGCAAATAATAAAAGAAAAATATACAAAGTTCTCTTTAAATAGTAGTTATTTTGATATACTACTAATTAAGAGGTAAAACACGTCGCAGGCTAACCTCCAGTGGAGGTAGCTGCTGTCACAGCTGTGTCAGCATTTTCTCCTAGGGTCTTTATATAGTAATGGGAGTGGTTCCAGGGAAATACACCCTAATCAAATAACAAAAAACAAATACAAATCTCTCTTTAAATAGTATTTATTATGATATACAACTAATTATGAGGTAAAACTCATCACAGGATAACCTGCAGCGGCGCTGGCTGCTGTCCACAGCCCTGTCGGCATTGGCTCCTGTCCTTATATAGTAATAGGAGTGTTCCCAGGTCCCAGCGAAACACACCATAATGCAAATCCCACCAAAAAAAAAAAAAATTTCTCTTTAAGTAGTATTTATTATCATATACTACTAATTATGAGGTAAAACATGTCGCAGGCTAACCTCCAATGGAACTGGCTGCTGTCACAGCCGTGTCGGCATTGGCTCGTAGACTCTTTATATAGTAATGGGAGTGTTTCCAGGGAAACACTCCATAATCAAATAAAAAAAGAACGAAAAACAAATCTCTCTATAAATAGTATTTATTATCATATACTACTAATTATGAGGTAAAACACACCGCAAGCTAACCTCCAGTGGAGGTAGCTGCTGTCACAGCTGTGTCAGCATTGGCTCCTTGGGTCTTCACATAGTGAAGGGAGTGTTTCCAGGGAAACACACCATAATGCAAATAACAAAAAGAAAGAAATACAAATTTTTTTAAATAGTATTTATTTTCATATACTACTAATTAAGAGGTAAAACACGTCGCAGGCTATCCTCCAGTGGAGCTGGCTGCTGTCACAGCCCTGTCAGCATTGGCTCCTTGGGTCTTTATATAGTAATGGAAGTTTGTCCAGGTAGACACACCATAATGCAAATAACAAAAAAAAATTTCTCTTTAAATAGTATTTATTATCAAATACTACTAATTAAGAGGTAAAACACGTCGCAGGCTATCGTCTAGTGGAGCTGACTGCTGTCACAACCCTGTCAGCATTGGATCCTTGGGTCTTTATATAGTATTGGAAGTTTGTCCAGGTAAACACACCATAATGCAAATGACAAAAAAAATAAAAATTTCTCTTTAAATAGTATTTATTATCATATACTACTAATTAAGGGGTAAAACACCTCGCAGACTAAGATCCAGTGGAGCTGGCTGCTGTCACAGCCGTGTCGGCATTGGCTCCTAGAGTCTTTATATAGTAATGGGAGTGTTTCCAGGGAATCACACCATAATGCAAATAACAAAAAAAATACAAATTTCTCTTTAAATAGTATTTATTATCATATACAACTAATTAACAAGTAAAACACGTCACAGGCTAACCTCCAGTGGAGGTAGCTGCTGTCACAGCCATGTCAGCATTGGCTCCTTGGGTCTTTATATGGTAAAGCGATTGTTTCCAGGGAAACACACCATAATGCAAATAACAAAAAGAAACAAATACAAATTTCTCTTTAAATAGTATTCATTATCATATACTACTAATTAAGAGGTAAAACACGTCACAGGCTATCCTCCAGTGGAGCTGGCTGCTGTCACAGCCCTGTCGGCATTGGATCCTTGGGTCTTTATATAGTAATGGGAGTGGTTCCAATGAAACACTCCATAATTAAATAACAAAAAAAATACAAATCTCTCTTTAAATAGTATTTATTATCATATACTACTTATTAAGAGGTAAAACACGTCGCAGGCTAACCTCCAGTGGAGCCGGCTGCTGTCACAGCCCTGTCTGCATTAACTCCTAGGGTCTTTATATAGTAATGGGAGTGTTCCCAGGGAAACACACCATAATGCAAATAATAAATGAAAAATATACAAAGCACTCTTTAAATAGTACTTATTATGTTATACTACTAATTAAGAGGTAAAACACGTCGCAAGGTAACCTCCAGTGGAGCTAGCTGCTGTCACAGCCGTGTCAGCATTGGCTCCTATGGTCTTTATATAGTAATGGGAGTGATTCCAGGGAAATACACCATAATCAAATAACAAAAAAGAAATACAAATCTCTCTTTAAATAGTATTTATTATCATATGCAACTAATTATGAGGTAAAACACATCGCAGGATAACCTCCAGTGGCCCTGGCTGCTGTCCACAGCCCAGTCGGCATTAGCTCCTAAGTTCTTTATATAGTAATAGGAGTGTTCCCAGGTCCCAGGGAAACACACCATAATGCAAACCCCCCCCCCCCCCCAAAAAAAAAAAACAAATTTCTCTTTAAGTAGTATTTATTATCATATACTACTAATTAAGAGGTAAAACACGTCGCAGGCTATCCTCCAGTGGAGATAGCTGCTGTCACAGCCGTGTCAGCATTGGCTCCTAGTGTCTTTATATAGTAATGGGAGTGATTCCAGGGAAATACACCATAATCAAATAACAAAAAAGAAACTCAAATCTCTCTTTAAATAGTATTTATTATCATATACACCTAATTATGAGGTAAAACACATTGCAGGATAACCTCCAGTGGCGTTGGGTGCTGTCCACAGCCCTGTCGGCATTGGCTCCTAAGGTCCTTATATAGTAACAGGAGTGTTCCCAGGTCCCAGCGAAACACACCATAATGCAAATCCCACCCAAAAAAAACAAATTTCTCTTTAAGTAGTATTTATTATCATATACTACTAATTATGAGGTAAAACACGTCGCGGGCTAACCTACAATGGAGCTGGCTGCTGTCACAGCCATGTCGGCATTTGCTCCTAGAGTCTTATTTAGTAATGGGAGTGTTTCCAGGGCAACACTCCATAATAAAATAACAAAAGAAAGAAAAACAGATCTCCCTTTAAATAGTATTTATTATCATATACTACTAATTATGAGGTAAAACACGTCGCAGGCTTACCTCCAGTGTAGCAGGCTGCTGTCCACAGCACTGTCGGCATTGGCTCCTTGGGTCTTTATATAGTAATGAAAGTTGGTCCAGGTAGACACACCATAATGCAAATAACAAAAAAAAAATACAAATTTCACTTTAAATAGTTTTTATTATCATATACTACTAATTATGAGATAAAACACGTCGCAGACTAACCTCCAGTGGAGCTGGCTGCTGTCACAGCCGTGTCGACATTGGCTCCTAGAGTCTTTATATAGTAATGGGAGTGTTTCCAGGGATACACACCATAATGCAAATAACAAGAAAAATACAAATTTCTCTTTAAATAGTATTTATTATCATATACTACTAATTAAGGGGTAAAACACGTTGCAGGCTAACCTCCAGTGGAGCCAGCTTCTATCACAACCGTGTCGTAGTTGTCTCCTAGGGTTTTTATATGGTAATGGGAGTGTTCCCAGGGAAACACACCATAATGCAAATAACAAAAAATAAATACAAATTTATCATTAAATAGTATTTATTATGATATACTACTAATTAAGATGTAAAACACGTTGCAGGCTAACCTCCAGTGGAGGTGGCTACTGTCACAGCTGTGTTGGCAGTGGCTCCTAGGGTCTTTACGTAGTAATGGAAGTATTTCCTGGGAAACACACCATAATGGAAATAACAAAAAAAAAAATACAAATTTCTCTTTAATTATTATTTATTGTTATACGCTACTAATTAAGTGGTTAAACACGTCACAGGCTAACTGCCAGTGCAGCTGGCTGCTGTCCCTGCTCTTTCCGCATTGGCCCCTAGGGTTTTTATGTAGTAGTGGGAGTGTTCCCAAGGAAACACACCATAATGCAAATTACAAAGAAAATACAAATTTCTCTTTAAATACTATATATTATCATATACTACTAATTACGAGGAAAACACATCGCAGGCTAACCTCCAGTGCCCCTCAGGGGCTCAGCAGTAATTTGCTGAGTACGGGCTTGGCGAACCCGGGGTCCTGAGCTGTGGGCTGTGTCGCGCCAACAGTCCGCTACACCGTAAGCTCTCTGCGTGCCTCAACGACCTTCATTCGGCACGACGGTGGAACGTTGTACGTCTCAGAGCCCGGGGATCTTTGCTTAATCGCCCGGGTCGCGAGGACGGTACAAACCTCTATAAACAAAACCTCAATCTCAAGGTGTGCTACATGCCGAGGAGATGCATGGCTGTTGAGGTTGAACAGCCGCTAGCGAGCAACCTCTGAGGATCCTGCCGCACCTCAGTTGTATAAGGCTTACCCAGGCAAGCGGGGCTCTGTCTGGGTGGACCTCTTTTCCCTAGCTGCTCATGGGACGGAAATGAAACGAGCACTAACTAGCGTTGGCGGTCGCAAAAACGCCATTTCTAAGCAAGGAAATTCCGATTTTGATGCAATAGTATACGACCCTAAGACATTCCTTTCCCTGGCTACGCCATGGGAAGAGCACAAAACTTTATGGAGTTCAGACCCCTACACGCCGCGATATCTTGTCGTTTCCCGGACTGATGGAGACTCTTTCTTGTCCACCAAACCACAGTTCTTCGTTGACCATCTCGAGGACAAGTACGGTGAGGTGGAGTCATTCTCAAAAATGAGAAGTGGGGCTGTTTTGATACAGACGGCTTCCCCAGCCCAGTCCAGGGCATTATTGGCCTGTGACAAGCTGGGTGATATTCCTGTCAGTGTCACGCCCCATAAGACCCTCAATATGGTCCAAGGTCTAATTTACCATCGCGACTTATTGTCACAGTCCGAGGAGGAGTTACGGACCAACCTGGAATGCAGAGGAGTTCACTTTGTAAGACGTATTTATAGGGGACCTAAGGATAACAGAGTTGCCACCGGTGCATTCATCTTGGCCTTTGAGGGCGATACACTGCCCGAGAAGGTCAAGGTCATGATCTACCGGTGTGACGTCACACCGTATGTCCCGCCCCCTATGAGGTGCTTCAGGTGCTGGAAGTTTGGGCATATGTCCTCCCGGTGTACTTCCAGTTCCGCGTGCAGGGAATGTGGACGTCCAGCTCATCCGGACACTCCCTGCACGCCACCTCCCGTCTGTGTGAACTGTAATCAGCTGCATCCACCGTGCTCTCCGGACTGCAAAGTCCTCCACAAAGAAAGGAAAATTATGGAAATTAAGACCTTGGACCGGTTATCATACAATGAGGCAAGGAAGAAATACGAGCGTCTCCATCCGGTGACTATGTACAATACCTATGCTGTAGTAACGTCGTCCCCGCGCACTACGGGTACGACGTCTACCAAGGTATCGCTTCCTCCTGTGGGCCCTAGAGGCCACAAAACTACCACTGTCCCCTCGTTAGGTGGGGGCAATACTCCATCTGATGCTGCAGCACCTGTTGTGGGGGCAACTTCCCCACAACCATCGGGGACACCAGTCCCCAACCCCCAGCCGGAGAAGCAACAGCTTCCTCCGGCACCTCTCCCTCGGAAGGGGTCCTTCGGGACGCTCCCTTCTGGGGAGTCCCAGGGTGCGCCAGTGGATCCCAGCCTTTGGCTGAAGGATCCAAAGCCTGCTGGTCGTAGGGCTTCTGGCTCTTCGACGGCCCCTGATGTCGCTCCCGTGAAGTCCTCCCAGCCCTTAACACCACAGGGCCAGCGAGAGGGCAAAAAGAAAGTGAAGAAGAAGAAGAAGACTGACCCAAAGGAGGACTCCTCGGCGATTCGGAAGGAACGCTCCATCACATCTTCGGCCTCTGAAGATGAGGTGGAGATCCTCAACTCGCCTGAGGATCTCGCCATACTTAGTCGCCAGAACCAATGGTTTTGGGCCCTACAGAGTCTGTCAAGTTGGCAGCAGGTGCCACTGCTGAATAACCATTCAACATCTTAAATTATGGATATTCAGCACGCTGCAAAAGTCATCTTGCAGTGGAATTGCGGCAGTTTTTTCTGCCGTCTGACTGAGCTGCGGCAATTACTCTGCCACTTCCCTGCTATGTGTCTCGCCTTGCAGGAAACATGGTTCCCCGTCGAGAGGACCCCAGCCCTCCGAGGCTATCGGGGCTATTTTAAGAACCGAAACTCCTACAACATTGTTTCCGGCGGCGTGTGTGTTTATGTTCACACTTAAGTCACCAGTGCTGCTGTGCCTCTGCAAACACCTCTAGAGGCAGTCGCTGTACGGCTCTGGTTATTACGAGATTTTACGATCTGCTCTGTCTACCTTCCACCAGATGATGTCGTCTCTCCCGTAGACCTCGCTACCTTGGTCGCCCAACTTCCCCCACCCTTTCTTCTCTTGGGGGATTTTAACGCCCACCACACTCTGTGGGGTGGCACACAGACCTCGGCTCGGGGTAGGGATGTTGAGTCTTTACTATCAGAGCAGAATCTTTGCCTTCTAAACACCGGTGCTCCTACTCACTTTAGTGCAGCGCATGGTACTTATTCTGCAATAGACTTGTCTGTCTGCAGCCCTAGCCTTCTTCCACATCTCACCTGGAGGGTCCACGACGACCTGTGTGGTAGCGACCATTTTCCTATCTTCCTGTCGCTCCCACAGCGTTTGCCTGCCGACCGCCTGCCTCGCTGGTCCCTCCGTAGGCCCCTCAGGGGCTCAGCATTAACTTGCTGAGTACGGGCTTGGCGAACCCGGGGTTCTGAGCTGTGGGCTGTGTCGCGGCAACAGTCAGCTACACCGTAAGCTCTGTGCGTGCTTCAACGACCATCGTTCGGCGCGACGGTGGAACGTTGTATGTTTCAGAGCCCAGGGATCTTGGCTTAATCGCCCGGGTCGCGAGGACGGAACAAACCTCTATAAAAAAAACCTCAATCTCAAGGTGTGCTGCGTGCCGAGGAGATGCATGGCTGTTGAGGCTGAACAGCCGCTAGCGAGCAACCTCTGAGGAACCTGCCGCACCTCAGTTGTACAAGGCTTACCCAGGCAAGCGGGGCTCTGCCTGGGTGGACCTCTTTTCCCTAGCTGCTCGTGGGACGACAATGAAACGAGCAAATAAAAGCGTGGCCGGTCGCCTCCAGTTTGCGTCAATTGCAACCAGCAGCATCCTCCGTGTTCTCCCAACTGCTCTGTACTCCACAAGGAGCGTAAGATCATGGAGTACAAGACCCTGGACCGGCTGACATGTGCAGAGGCCAGGCGCAAGTATGCAAAACTCCACCCAGTGACCATGACGACCCCATACTCAACAGTAGCTTCATCGTCGATCCCCACAGTTGCTAAACCACAGAGTGCACCACCAATGCCAGCGGGCCCCCAGGCCCGACCCACTCCACCTGCCCCCTTGACAGTTGGGGGCCCAACACCTTCAGTTGCTCCCACACTATTCACGTTGGGAGCAACAGATAAGCCATCACAGGGGACGTCGGTCCCCACCCCACAGCCGGAGAAACAACAGCCTTCTCCGGCTGCTCTCGCCCGGAAGGGGTCCCACGGGACACTCCCTTCCGAGGCTTCTCTTCATGGGAAAGTGGATCCCGGCCGATGGCTGAAGGATCCCGCGGCTACTGATCGAGGGGCCTCCACCTCTTCGTCGGCACCTGCAGCCCCTGTTGAGAAGCCCCCACGGCCCTTAACACCCAAGGTCCAGCGAGAGGGTAAAAAGAAAGAGAAGAAGAAAAAGGATTCTTTGGTGGCTTCCAAGCCACCCACACCCGCATCCTCTGCCTCAGAGGATGAGGTCGAGATCCTCGCTTCCGCTGAGGATCTCGCACTCCTTGATTCACTCGACCACAGGAGATCTGCACAACCGGAATCAACTGATTCTATGGTCATAGATTCTGTTGAGCCTGACCATCAGGCAGCAGACGCTCCTATGGAATGATCTTCTTCTTTTCTTTCCTTTTATGGCCTTAGAGCGTGGAGGACATGTTATCCTCCAGTGGAATTGCGGCGGCTTCTTTAATCACCTGGCTGAGCTGCGACAAATACTGTACAGCTACCCTGCATTTTGTATCGCCCTACAGGAGACATGGTTTCCAGCACAGCGGACCCCTGCCCTCCGTGGGTATCGGGGCTACTACCGCAACAGGACCCTTTACGACAGGGTGTCTGGCGGTGTCTGCCTGTATGTCTTGGACACTGTCCCCAGTGCCCCCGTGCCACTCACAACCACTCTTGAGGCAGTGGCTGTTAGAATCCGGGCAACGCGAGAATTTACTGTCTGCAGCTTGTACCTTCCTCCGGATGAGGCCGTGTCTCTCAACACCCTTACCGCTCTGGTCTCCCAACTTCCCCCACCATTCCTCCTATTGGGGGACTTCAACGCCCACAACCCTTTGTGGGGTGGGCTCCAGACCACAGGCCGCGGTAGGGATGTTGAGACATTATTGGCGCACCAAGACCTTTGCCTCCTGAATACAGGTGCCCCCACGCATTTTAGCGTGGCACAGGGCACGTATTCAGCGATCGACCTCTCCGTCTGCAGCCCCAGCCTTCGACCACACCTTGGTTGGCGTGTGCATGAGGACCTATGTGGCAGCGACCACTTTCCAATCTTTGTGTCGCTCCTGCGGTACCAAGCTGCAGACAGCTTACCCCGTTGGTGTCTCCGTAGGGCTGATTGGACTGTGTATGCTTCAACTGCCGTCATTGCTCCACCGCTACCAGACGACATTGACAACGCAGTCCAGCAGGTGACTAATAGTATTGTCATGGCCGCTGAGGCAGCAGTTCCACAAACCACCGATTCCAGTAGGCGTAGGTCCGTGCCTTGGTGGACACCGGAGATTGCTGAGGCCATCCGGGAACGTCGGCGAGCGCTCCAGCGCCATCGACGCCACCCATCCGTAGAGAATTTGGTGGCCTTTAAACGGCTCCGTGCGCGTGCTCGACGACTCGTACAGCAGAGTAAGCAGGATTCCTGGGAGCGGTATGTAGCCAGTATCGGCTCCCGCACCTCCCTGACTAAGGTATGGACGCATCTCCGACACGTCTTCGGATACCGCCCGCCGACAGGAATCCCATCCCTCACCATCCAGGGTGTGCTCTGCACGTTCCCGACACCTATCGCCGAGCACATGGCGGACCACTACGCACAATGCTCTGCGACTTCCATGTACAGTGCTGACTTCCGCTCCATCAAAGAGCGGGCCGAGTGGAAACAGCTCTCTTTCCGCACTCGTCGTCGGGAAATATACAATGACCCGTTTACCGAGTGGGAGTTCCAAACTGCCCTTGCTGCGTGTCCTGATATAACTCCAGGACCTGATAGGATTCACGGCCAATTCCTCCGACACCTTTCACCAGAGTTTCAACGCCGCATTCTCGCCCTGTTTCACCATCTATGGGCAGAGGGCACTTTCCCGTCGCAGTGGCGGGAAAGCACTATCATCCCGGTGCTGAAACCTGGTGCAGATCCCCTGGTGGCTGACAATTACCGTCCGATCAGCCTCACCAACGTTCTGTGCAAGCTCTTCGAACGTATGGTGAGTCGGCGACTTATGTGGATCTTTGAGGAGCGCGGACTCCTTGCTTCACAACAAGGGGGCTTTCGCCAGGGCCGTTCTACCATTGACAACCTCGTGTCACTGGAGTCGGCCATTCGCACTGCCTTCGCTAGGCGTGAACATTTAGTTGCTGCATTTTTCGACCTTCGAAAGGCGTATGACACCACCTGGCGCCACCACATTTTAACAACTCTTCATGACTGGGGCCTACGGGGTGCCCTTCCTATTTTTATTCATAATTTCCTCTCCCATCGCTCGTTCCGGGTGAGGGTTGGGGCATCTTTTAGCTCCCCACGTATTCAAGAGAACGGTGTCCCACAGGGCTCCGTCCTCAGCGTTCCATTGTTTTTAGTGGCGATAAATGGTCTTGCTGCGGCTGTGGGGTCATCGGTCAGTTGCTCCCTGTTCGCCGATGACTTCTGCTTGTATTTCAGCTCAGTTAGCATCGGCGTAGCTGAACGGCGGCTGCAGGGTGCCATCCGAAAGGCCCACTCATGGGCTTCTACTCACGGCTTTCAGTTCTCCGCCCGAAAAACCCGCGTGATGCACTTCTGTTGCCGTCGGGTAGTTCACCCTGACCCAGAGCTCTACCTGGGTGGTGAACTACTTCAGGTTGAGGAAACACATCGCTTCCTGGGCATGGTCTTCGATGCCCGGCTGACATGGGTGCCACACCTACGTCAGCTGCGACAGAAGTGTTGGCGGCATTTAAATGTTCTTAGATGCCTCAGCCATACTAGTTGGTGAGCAGCACGTTCAACCCTTCTTCAGCTCTACAAGTCTCTTATTCTGTCGCGGCTTGATTACGGGAGCTTGGTGTACGACTCAGCAGCCCCTTCTGCCTTGCGGGTCCTAGACCCCGTTCACCACACAGGTGTGCGGCTCGCAACAGGGGCTTTTCGCACCAGTCCCGTAACGAGCCTTCTAGCTGAAGCTGGTGTTCCCCCTTTGCGGTATCGCCGGCAATGGTTGCTGGTGAGTTGCATGCTTCACCCCGTCATCCGAATCACAGGCTTCTCTTCCCACTTTCTGCACTCCCTTCCCCATGACGTCGGCCCAGGTCGGGTCTCCCGATTGCGGTCCGCGTCCGTTCCCTTCTCTCCTCACTTGATTCCTTACCCCTTCCTCCACCGTACCATTACTCCCTCCGTATCCCCCCCTGGAAAATTCCTCGCCTGGAGCTTCGGCTGGACTTGTCCCGGGATTCGAAAGCCTCGATTTCACCACTACTTCTCCATCGCCGGTTCCATGCACTGCTTGATACGTTTCACGGAGCGAACATCATCTACACGGACGGTTCTTTGGTCGATGGCCATGCTGGATATGCCTTTATCCATGGTGACCACATCGAACAGCGGTCATTGCCTTGTGGAAGCAGCATCTTCACTGCAGAACTGGTCGGTATTTTGAGAGCTCTTGACCACCTCAGAGCTCGCCCCAGGGGGTCTTTCGTTATCTGTAGCGACTCCCTGAGTGGCTTACAGGCCCTCGACCAGTTTCTACCGAAACACACAGTGGCGCGAGCCATTCAAGATGCTGTCTTTGCCCTTGGCGAGTCAGGCCGTTCTGTCACATTTGTCTGGACTCCGGGCCACATAGGTATACCAGGCAAATAACGCGTCGATGAGCTGGCCAAGCAGGCCACTACTTCGCGGTCCCTGGATATTGGGCTCCCAGTTTCCGACCTCCAAACCCAGTTGACCCGAAAGGTCTTAAGGGTTTGGAATTCTGAATGGGCAGATTCGACTGAACCGAATAAGCTCCGTGCTATCAAGCCGTCTACTGCTGCATGGAAGACGTCCCTGAGGGCTTCTCGCAGGGAGTCGGTTGTCCTTTGCCGACTCCGTATTCGGCACACGTGGTTGACCCATGGGTATCTCCTACGCCGTGAGTCCCCGCCCGTGTGTCGATGTGGTGTCGTTATGACAGTGGCCCATCTTTTGATGGACTGTCCGACTTTAGCCAACCTGCGGCATTCTTTTATTCTTCCAGACGCACTACCCTTAGTTTTAGGTGACGACGCCTCTACGGCTAACAAAGTTTTACGTTTTATCCGCGCTGCTGGTTTTTATGACTCGATCTAACGGTAGGTGCTGAGGCCTGATATCTTAGGCCACCAGCAACCCAGCAACCCACCTTTTCACGTCCTTAAGAGTTCTTATTGTGTGCAGTGTGGCTGGCTCATCCTGTTTTTTCTTTGTGATCAGCCAGCCAATGTCCTCTGCTATCTAGTTTTATTCGTGACATTCTTTTACTAATTGTTTGTGTCTCCGTTTTGTATTGTCAGTGACTTGTCTATTGTTAACTTGCCCTTTTGTGGAGTGTCATTTTCAGGGCGTTGTTTTATCTTTGACAGTTGACTCTCAGCTAGGAACAGGGGACTGATAACCTAGCTGTTTAGTCCCCTTAAAACAACCAACAACAACAACAACAACAACAACATCCAGGACGCCGTTTTCGCTTTGGGCGAGTCAGGCCGTTCGGTGGTGTTCATTTGGACCCCGGGCCATGTAGGCATTCCGGGTAACGAACGGGTTGATCGCCTGGCCAAGCAGGCCACCACATCACGACCCTTAAAGATAGGTCTCCAAGACCAGGACTTCAGGCAGCAACTGACCCGTAAGGTTCTGGGGATTTGGACCTCGGAATGGGCTGCCTTGACTGAACCAAATAAGCTGCGCATAATCAAGCCCACCACAGCCGTCTGGCGATCCTCCCTGCGAGCCTCTCGTAGGGAGTCAGTAGTCATCTGCAGACTGCGTATTGGACATATGTGGTTGACACACAGCCATCTTCAACGACGAGAGGACCACCAACTTGCCGTTGTGGGGCCCTATTGACTGTGGTCCACGTTCTGGTGGACTGCTTACTTTTAGCTGACTTGAGGCAGTCTTTTACACTGCCTTCTGAGCTTCCATTGATTTTATCTGACAATGCCTCCATGGTCGATCGTGTTTTAGGTTTTATTCGCGCAACTGGCTTTTATTGGTCTATTTAGTGGTGGGGCCTATAAGCCCGCCCTGTCGGGCTTCAACCCCTCCAGAACAATAGGCCGCTGTTATTTTACGGTTTATGACTTGATTTTCAATTGAGGATTTTAAAGTGTGCAGAGTAGCTGGCTCATCCTGTATTATTTTGTGATCAGTCAGCCACACGCTTCTGCTGCATTGTTTTAGCTTACTGTCTATTTTGTCCACTTCTGTCTTGTTCTTTGTTCTTTGTTTCATGTCATTCTTTTACCAATGACTGTCCCTCTGTGCCCAGAGTACGCTGGACCTCGGGTACTATGCGACGAAAAGGAAACTTTTAGAAGTTAACTCTTAACAGGGAACAGGGGACTGATAACCCAGCAGTTAAGTCCCCTTTAAAAACCCAACAACAACAATTAAGAGGTAAAACACTTCGTAGGCTAACTCCAGTGGAGCTGGCTGCTGTCACAGCCGTGTCAGCATTGGCTCCTAGGGTCTTTATATACTAATGGGAGTGTTTCCAGGGAAACACACCATAATGAAATAACAAAAAAAAAAGAAATACAAATCTCTCTTTAAATAGTATTGTTTATCATTTACTACTAATTATGAGGTAAAACACATCGCAGGCTTACCTCCAGTGGGGCTAGCTGCTGTCCACAGCCCTGTCGGCATTAGCTCCTAGGGTTTTTATATAGTAATGGGAGTGTTCCCAGGGAAACACGCCATAATGCAAATAACAAAAAAAAAAAAAAAAAAAAAAAAAAATACAAATTTATCCTTAAATAGTATTTATTATGAAACACACCCTAATGCAAATAACAAAAAGAAAGAAATACAAATTGCTCTTTAAATATTATTTATTATCATATACTACTAATTAAGAAGTAAAACACTTCGCAGGCTAACCTCCAGTGAAGCTGGCTGATGTCCTCAGCCCTGTCGGGATTGGCTCCTAGGCTCTTTATATAGTAATGTGAGTGTTGCCAGGGAAACACACAATAATGCAAATAAAAAAAAAATACAAATCTCTCTTTAAATAGTATTTATTATCATATACTACTAATTAAGAGGTAAAACACGACGCAGGCTAACCTCCAGTGGAGCTAGCTGCTGTCACAGCCGTGTCAACATTGGCTCCTATGGTCTTTATATAGTAATGGGAGTGTTTCCAGGGAAACACACCCAAATGCAAATAACAAAAAGAAAGAAATACAAATTTCTTGTTAAATAGTATTTATTATCATATACTACTAATTAAAAGGTAAAACACGTCACGGGCTAACCTCCAGTGGCCCCTCAGGGGCTCAGCATTAATTTGCTGAGTACGGGCTTCGCGAACCCGGGGTCCTGAGCTGTGGGCTGTGTCGCGCCAACAGTCCGCTACACCGTAAGCTCTGTGCGTGCTTCAACGACCATCGTTCGGCGCGATGGTGGAACGTTGTACGTTTCAGAGCCCGGGGATCTTTGCTTAATCGCCCGGGTCGCGAGGACGGTACAAACCTCTATAAAAAAACCCTCAATCTCAAGGTGTGCTACGTGCCGAGGAGATGCATGGCTGTTGAGGTAGAACAGCCGCTAGCGAGCAACCTCTGAGGAACCTGCCGCACCTCAGTTGTACCAGGCTTACCCAGGCAAGCGGGGTCTGCCTGGGTGGACCTTTAGTTCCCTAGCTGCTCGTGGGATGTACATGAAAAGAGCAAATAAAAGCGTGGCCGGCCGCGAAAACGGCGTCTCAAAGCGTGGTAGAAGTACATTCAATGCCTCACAATATGATCCCCAATCGTTCCCATCCCTAGCTACACCATGGGAGGAACGACGGGCGAAAGACAGGGTTGAGTCCTACTCCCCTAGATTTCTTGTCTGTGCCAGGACTGATGGGGAAACTTTTAGCAATACGAAGCCACTCTTCTTTGTGGATAATCTAGAAGACAAGTATGGCGAAGTCTCAGGTCTGTCTAAAATGAGAAGTGATGCAGTCCTCATTGAAGCGGCATCCCCAGCACAATCACGGGCACTTCTGGCCTGTGATAAGCTGGGCGATATTCCTGTTACTTTCACTCCTCACAAGAGTTTAAACATGGTTCAGGGGATTGTTTTCCACCGTGATCTCCTCCTGCAGTCGGATGATGAGCTCCGCGCCAACTTTGAACGACGAGGTGTCCACTTCGTCAGGCGCATCTATAGGGGACCTAAGGACAACAAGGTAGCTACCGGTGCCTTCATCCTGGCCTTTGAGGGCGATTCTTTGCCCGAAAAGGTCAAGATTATGGTCTACCGGTGCGATGTAAAACCTTATATTCCTCCTCCGACGCGGTGCTTCAAATGCTGGAAATTTGGGCACATGTCCTCCAGGTGCAATTCCAGCTCCACCTGTAGAGAATGTGGGCGTCCATCCCATCCGGATGCTCCTTGTGCTCCTCCACCTATTTGTGTGAACTGCGGACAGCACCATCCCCCTTGCTCGCCTAACTGCACGGTGCTCCATAAGGAAAGAAAAATTATGGAATACAAGACCATGGATAAACTGTCGTACAATGAGGCCAAAAAGAAGTTTGAGCGACTGCACCCTGTATCACTGAAGACGTCATTTGCGACTGTCACATCGTCACCTTTTCCCTCGGTGTCGGCGGTCCCCATGTCTTTAACAACTTCTGTGGGCCCTCAGGGCCGTAAAGCTCCATCCGCCCCCTCGATGGTTGGGGGTTCTCCACCATGTGCTGCCCCCAATACACCTCTTGGGGGAGCACATCCCCCATCGGGGACACCAGTCCCCATTACTCAGCCAGAGAAGCAACACCTTCCTCCGGCTCCTCTCGCTCGGAAGGGATCCTTTGGGACGCTCCCTTCCGAGGCCTCTCAGAGTGCCACGGAGGGTCCCAGCCAACGGCTGTCGGACTCGCACGCCCCTGGTCAAAGGGCTCTACACTCTAACTCGAGCCCTGCCACATCGTCTGAGAAGCCCTCTCAGTCCATAAAACCAAAAGGACAGCGAGAGGATAAGAAAAAGAAACCTAAGAAAAAGGATTCTTCTGTGGCTCTAAAGCCACGCCATCTTACATCATCTGCTTCTGACGACGAGTTGGAGATCCTTGCATCGCCCAAGGATCTCGCCATTCTCAACTCGCCGGAACCTATGGTTCTTGATCCAACAGATTCTGAGCAGTTAGCAGCGGATACTCCTGTGGAATAAGCTGCCTTGCTTTCAGACTATGGCTCATCAGATCGTTGCAAATTCCATCCTCCAATGGAATTGTAGCGGTCTTTTCCACCATATTGCTGAGCTGCGACAATTACTTTGCCGCTACGCAGCATGTTGCATCGTTCTGCAGGAAACATGGATTCCTGCCCAGCGGACCCCTGCCCTTTGTGGCTATCGGGGTTATTTTAAAAACCGTGTGGACTATGACAGGGTCTCTGGAGGTGTTTGCGTGTACGTCCTTGCTACTGTCCCCAGTGCTCCCGTGGCTCTTCACACTAGCCTAGAGGCAGTGGCTGTCAGGATCAGAGCGCTACAAGACATCACGGTATGCTCTCTTTACCTGCCCCCAGATGAGGCAGTTTCTTCCACTGACCTTGCTGCCTTGGTCACCCAACTTCCCCCACCCTTCCTTCTTCTGGGGGACTTCAACGCCCACCACCCTTTGTGGGGTGGTTCTCAGACCTCGGCGCGTGGTAGGGAAGTTGAAGCTTTGCTGGCGCGGCAGGATGTGTGCCTTCTGAATACTGGTGCTCCTACGCACTTCAGCATCGCACATGGCACATATTCTTCCATAGATCTATCCATCTTCAGCCCAAGCCTTTTGCCACATCTTAGCTGGAGCGTCCACTTCCCTGTCATTCTGTCGCACTTGGATTTTCACCCTGCAGCCGGGCCACTCCGTTGGTGTCTCCGTCGAGCTGATTGGCAGGGTTACGCTTCGACTGCTGTGGTCCCTACTCCACTACCAGCAGACACGGATATGGCGGTTCACCTGATCACTACTGCCATAGTTTCTGCTGCCGCGGCTAATGTTCCGACTACTGCTGGTTCCCCTCGGCGCAAGTCTGTGCCCTGGTGGACGTTGAAAATTGCTGAGGCCATCCGAGACCGTCGAAGAGCACTGCAACGCCACCGGCGCCGTCCCACATTAGAAAATTTAATTGCCTTTAAAAGACTACGAGCCCGAGCCCGACGACTCATTCGACAAAGCAAGCAGGACTGTTGGGAGAGGTATGTCGCCTCCATCGGTTCTCGCGCCTCCCCTTCCTGCGTCTGGTCTCAAGTACGGCGTCTTTTCGGGTATCGGCCACCGGCAGGAGTCCCATCTCTGAATATCGAGGGCACCCTTTGCAGTGACCCGTCCATAATAGCCGAATGCTTGGCAGACCATTATGCACAATGCTCTGCGACGGTGAACTATACTGCATCCTTCCGTTTCCTCAAGCAGCGGGTAGAGCGGACTCGGTTATCTTTCGCTACACGTCGCCGGGAACCGTACAATGACCCGTTTACAGAGTGGGAGTTCCAAACTGCTCTCAATGCATGCCCTGACACCACTCCAGGGCCAGACCGCATACACAGCCAGTTCATTCGTCACCTGTCGGCAGATTTCCAAACCAAACTGCTGTCCCTGTTTAATAGTGTTTGGGCAGTGGGTGTTTTTCCATCCCAGTGGAGGGATAGTATCATTGTCCCTGTGCTGAAACCAGGTGGAGATCCGCTGGCGGTTGATAGTTACCATCCCATCAGCTTAACAAATGTACTGTGTAAGCTGCTTGAACGCATGGTGAGTCGCCGGCTTCTGTGGGTACTCGAAGATCGATGTCTCCTGGCCTCCGCAACAGGGGGGTTTCCGTCAGGGTCGCTCCAGTATTGACAATCTAGTGTCACTGGAGTCTGCCATTCGAACAGCCTTCTCTAGGCGCGAGCACCTAGTTGCGGTCTTTTTTGACCTCCGGAAGGCATGTGACACTACCTGGCGCCACCACATTCGTGCGACATTATATGACTGGGGCTTCCGGGGTTCACTCCCCATTTTTATCCAGAATTATCTTTCACTCCGCACATTCAGGGTTAGAGTTGGTACCGCCCTCAGCTCTTCCCGAGTCCAAGAGAACGTTGTCCCTCAAGGCTGCGTTCTCAGTGTACCACTCTTTTTAATTGCGATTAACGGTCTAGCAGCGGCTGTTGGGTCATCGGTTAGCTGTTCCTTATTTGCCGATGACTTTTGCATATATTACAGCTCTTCTAGCATTGTTGTCGCCGAACGGCGTCTGCAGGGAGCCATTCGCAAGGCACAGTCATGGGCCTCAGCCCATGGCTTCACCTTCTCCTCTCCCAAAACCCGGGTTGTACACTTCTGTCGTCGTCGGGCTGTGCACCCCGATCCAGAACTCTATCTAGCTGATGAACAGTTTCGTGTTGAAGAAACACACCGGTTTCTCGGCATGCTGTTTGACAACCGACTGACTTGGGGGCCGCACCTTCATCAGTTGAAGCAGAAGTGCTGGAGGTCTCTAAATATCTTGCGTTGTCTCAGCCACACTACCTGGGGAGCTAGCCGTCAAACTCTCCTTCACCTCTACAAGGCTCTAATCCAGTCACGTCTGGATTATGGAAGCCAGGTGTATGACTCTGCAGCACCTTCCGCCTTACAGATCTTGGATCCGATCCTTCATGGTGGTGTACGTTTAGCAACAGGGGCTTTCTGTACTAGCCCTGTTCTAAGCCTCCTAGCCGAAGCTGGCATCCCGCCTTTGCGGTACCGCCGGCAACATCTGTTGGCTTCTTATGTTGCCCATGTTCACACTACACTGCATCATCCCAATCGCAGGCTTTTGTTTCCGAATACTGCCCTACCCTGTCCACAGTGGAGCTGGCTACTGTCACAGCCGTGTCGGCATTGGCTCCAAGGGTCTTTATATAGTAATGGGAGTGTTTCTAAGGGAAACAAACAATAATGCAAATAACAAAAAAATAGAAATTTCTCTTTAAATAGTATTTATCGTCATATACTACTCATTAAGAAGTAAAACACGTCACAGGCTAACTTCCAATGGAGCTGGCTGCTGTCCAAAGCCCTGTCGGCATTGACTCCTAGGGTCTTTATATAGTAATGGGAGTGTTTCTAGGGAAACACACAATAATGCAAATAACAAGAAAAATATAGAAATTTCTCTTTAAATAGTATTTATTATCATATACTACTAATTAAGAGGTAAAACACGTCGCAGGCTAAACTCCAGTGGAGCTGGCTGCTGTCCACAGCCCTGTCGGCATTGGCTTCTAGGGTCTTTATATAGTAATTGGAGTGTTCTCAGGGAAACACACCATAATGCAAATAAAAAAAAAGAAATACAAATTTCTCTTTAAATAGTAATTATTATCATATACTACTAATTAAGCTCTCCAACATCTCAAAGCCTGCCCCAGGGGGTCATTCGTCATCTGTACTGACTCCCTGAGTGGCTTACAAGCGATCGACCAGTGTTTCTCTCGGCACCCAATAGTGTGGTCGATCCAAGACACTGTTCACTCCCTATGCCAATCGGGCCGTTCTGTGGTCTTTGTGTGGACCCCAGGTCATGTTGGCATACCAGGGAGTGAGCATGTTGATAGATTGGCCAAGCAGGCCACTATGGGACCACCTCTGGCTATTGGTGTCACGGAACAGGATTTTAAACTGGTGTTGCACCGGAAGGTACGCGAAGCTTGGAGTACCGAGTGGGCTACGGCGACTGCACCGAATAAGCTTCGGGCAGTGAAGCTCTCCACAGCTTTGTGGAAATCTTCACTGCGGCCATCCCGCCGAGAGTCAGTTGTCCTCTGTCGCCTCCGGATTGGACATACGTGGCTCACCCACGGGTATCTTCTTCGGCGTGAGGCTCCACCCGTGTGTGGATGTGGCACTGTGTTGACAGTGGCCCATCTTTTGATGGACTGTCCACTTTTAGCCGACCTGCGGCACTATTTTACTCTTCCAGACGCACTACCTTTAGTGTTAGGAGACGACGCCTCTATGGCTACCAAAGTTTTACGTTTTATCCGCGCTGCTGGTTTTTATGACTCGATCTAACGGTAGGTGCTGTGGCCTGACATCTTAGGCCACCACCAATCTCGTTTTTTACCTTTTCCGCCCTTAGGGGTTCTTCGTGTATGCAGTATGGCTGGCTCATCCTGTTTTTTCTTTGTGATAAGCCAGCCAAGGTACTCTGCTATCCAGTTTTATTCCTGACTTTCTTTTACCATTTCTGTGTGTCTTCGTTTTAAGTTACCAGAGGTTTGTCAATTGTCAACCTGTCCCTCATGTGCGTTATTATTTTTTAGATTTTTGTTTAATTTTTTAGAGCTTTGTTTAATTTTTGTCGTTCTTGACAGCGGACTCTGAGCTGGTAACAGGGGACTGATGACCTAGATGTTTAGTCCCATCAATACCCAACAACAACAACAACAACTACTACTACTAATTAAGAGGTAAAACACGTCGCAGGCTAACCTCCAGTGGACCTGGCTGCTGTCACAGCCGTGTCGGCATTGTCTCCAAGGGTCTTTATATAGTAATGGGAGTGTTCCCAGGGAAAGACACCGTAATGCAAATAACTAAAAAAAATACAAATTTATCTTTAAATATTATTTATTATGATATACTACTAATTAAGAGGAAAAACACGTTGCAGGCTAACCTCCAGTGGAGCTGGCTGCTGTCACAGCCCCTCAGGGGCTCAGCATTAATTTGCTGAGTACGGGCATGACGAACACGGGGTCCTGAGCTGAGGACTGGTAAGCTCCGCCAGTCCTCCAGACCGTAAGCCTGGACACGCTTCAGCGACCACCGCATGGCGCAGCGGTGGAATGTTGTGTGTTACAGGGAGCGGGGATCTCGGCTTTATTGCCCAGATCGTGAGGATGGAAAAAACCTCTATAAAAAAACCCTCAATCCCAAGGTGTGCTGTGTGCTGATGGGATGCATGGCTGTTGAGGTTGAACAGTCGATAGCGAGCGACCTCTGAGGAACCTGCCGTACCTCAGTTGTAAAAGGCTTACCCAGACATGCGGGGCTCTGCCTGGGTGGACTGTCCCTTCCCTAGCTGCTCGTGGGACCGAGATGGAGTCCTCACATGCTTCTAACCCCGGCGGGATTGGTGTACCGTCAGGGGGTACTCGCACCCAGTCATCTAAGCGGTTGAGGGAGGCCAGTCCTCCTGAGACACAATCTAGTCATAGTAACAGGGCTCATGCAGTCATTAATAATAATGTTTTCGTAGTTATTATGAGGAATGAGGGTACCTTTGCAAAGGTCTCCCCTTTCTACATTAATAAGGGACTGGAAGGACTTGCAGGTTCTTTGAAATCAATTACGAGGCTGCGGAATGGTGCTTTGTTAGTTGAGACGGCCAGAGCAAAACAGGTGGACCTCCGCCTGAATTCAGCAAAGCTAGGGGAATATGACATTGTTGTAGAATTACACAACACGCTAAATTCCAGAAAAGGAGTGGTCACATGCCGTGACATTGTGGACATCGAAACGGCAGAATTAAAACAGGAGTGGGCGTCACAGGGTATCATTGACGTTGAGCAAAGGACCCGCAGGAACAATGGAGTGATAGAGAAAACCCCTACCTTCATTGTTACCTTCAATTCCCCATCGTTGCCAGAACATCTTATGGCAGGGTTTCTCCGTCTGAAAGTTAGGCCCTTTATACCGAACCCTATGAGGTGTTTCACATGCCAGCGTTTCGGTCATACCACACAGAATTGTGGAGGCAAACTAACCTGTGGGAGGTGTGGACAGGCAGCTCACGACTCTCGGGTTGACTGTCCTTCCCCAGCAACATGTCTAAACTGCTCAGGAGGCCACCCTGTATGGAGTCATGATTGCCCTGTCTTTGTTGAAGAACAAAAAATACAGGAGATAAAAGTGCGCAAACGTATTCCATATGTGGAGGCCAAAAAAGAATATAAGGCGACACAGCCTCCGGTGTTTCCGACCTCCTATGCCTCACTACTCCAATAACCCACACCCACTGTTGATGCATCGACACAGACCATCCCCATTTCCACCAGCGAAACTTGCACCTGCATTTGTACATGCCAAACTTTGATTAGTCGAGATATCGGAATACAGGCCGACCCCATGGATGTGAAGGACGAGATGGCTGCAGTAATAATTGAGAAGACACCTCAAAAGGAGAGTACCATCCCACAGGACCGTGCCGTTCCAACAGAACGCGGTCCTCAACAGCAGGGAGCTGCCCAGAAGCAGGTGGCCCCACAGAAGCAGAGTGCTCCCCAAAAGCGGAGTGCTCAGCAACACGCCCTTCCTTCATCTTCTTCAGAGAAGAAGAAACCAAAGAAGGCGCCTCGGCATTCGATCGAAAGCCTCCCCCAGGCACCATCGAATGTCGTTCTGGCAGCCTTAACCGATGACGAGGATATCATAATGGACCTGGATACCTCATCACCGGAATCAGTCAGCCCTAATGCCGCTGCCCGATCAAACAGTGCCTCACCGTCTAGGCACAAGGATAGGGGGAAACTACAACCACACCGCTGACATGGGAACCACACTCCAATGGAACGTGAACGGATTCAGGGCTCGTTTGGACGAATTACGTCTTATTCTGCAGAACAGACCATTCTGTGTCTCCCTTCAGGAGACACATTTCAAGCAGTGTGACGCACCTGTACTTAGAGGCTATCACCTCTACAGAAAAGACGACCTGACTGGCGATAGGGCGCAGGGTGGTGTGGCAGTGTTCATCGAGGACACATTCCATTCTACGCCTGTGCACCTAACTATGACGCTACAGGCAGTTGCAGTCCGTGTGTTGGCACACACTGAGCTTACAGTGTGTTCTCTGTATTTACCACCTGGAGAGCCTCTCGATGTTGTACTCTTGACACAGCTTCTCGATGACCTTCCTCGCCCTTTTCTCATTTTAGGAGATTTCAGTGCTCATAATGCTTTATGGGGATCTAACACCACTTGCCCCAGGGGTCGAATGGTTGTGCATGTGTTACAGTCGACATCGGTAATTTTACTGAACGGGTAAGGCCACACACTTCAGCGTTGCTACAGGTACGTCTTCCGCCATTGACCTCTCCTTCTGTTCGCCAGCTCTTGCAGACATTGCCCAGTGGGATGCAGACGACGACCTCCATGGCAGTGATCACTACCCTATCTGGGTAACTCTGCCAGATGGAATGGATCATGCTCGACAGCCGCCGAGATGGCTTATTAAGAAAGCTGATTGTCAGCTTTTTAAACAGTTGGCTGTTTTGGAACGGCATGAAGGCGTTCAGAACTGGGTGAATCACACTACAGCCGTGATTTGCGCCGCTGCCGATGCGTTGATCCCCAAATTGAAGGGCAACTTTAAGAGGCAGCCTGTTCCTTGGTGGAACGAGGAGTGTCGGTCTGCAATCCAAAACAGGAGGGCAGCTCTCCGACGATTCCACAGGTGCCCTACTGATCACAATCTTGCAACTTTTCGCGTGGCGAGGGCACGGGCAAGACGCATTATTCGAGAGAGCAAGGAGAGGTCTTGGCAAGAGTTCCTGAATTCTATCAATAGGTTCACATCAGCAAGCAGAGTATGAGAAGCCATTAGGAGGATCTCGAGGCGGAATTCCCGACCACCAATAGCAGCTGTACAAGGGCAAGGACTTCTCCTGACTTCGCCACGAGACATTGCTCAGGTAATGGCAGAATCATTTTACACCATTACATCGGATTCTAGCCAGAATGCAGCCTTTCGGCAGCATTGGGCTATACAGGAGAGGGTTGGTTCTGATTTCCGGTCCTCAAATGCTGAGGAATATAACCAACCGTTCTCACTGTGGGAGCTGGAGACTGCATTAACAGTACCTTGTGATTCTGCCCCTGGCGTCGATGACATAACGTACAGCATGCTCCAACACATGGAACCGCAATCGAAGCATGTCCTCCTTCAGCTTTTTAACCAAATCTGGTTCACGGGAAACTTTCCACGCTCGTGGAAAGAGTCTGTTTTAATACCTATTTTAAAACCAGGGAAAGATAGGACTGACGCTGGTAGTTAACGTAGCATAAGTCTCACCAGCTGTGTAGGAAAGACATTGGAGCGTATGGTTAACCGACGCCTAGTCTGGGTCCTAGAAAGCAGGTCCCTACTCAGCCGCTTCCAATAAACAATAAGAAACATTCAGAAAACTGTTGTGGTTTTTTTTTTCTTTTACATGAGTTTATTGTACTGTTTCTCTGAAGTTTATTAATATTGACTGCAATTCTTCTTTGCTAATTTTCATTACAATTTTTTTAATACATATATATATATATATATATATATATATATATAGAAAATGATGTTCCACAATACAAAGATGTTTCACAATGTTTTACAATTTTTTTAATACATATATATATATATATATATATATATATATATATATATATATATATATATATATATATATATATAGAAAATGATGTTCCACAATACAAAGATGTTTCACAATGCCGCCCGACGTAGGGCGCCATTGTGAAACATCTTTATATTGTGAAACATCATTATATATATATATATATATATGTGTGTGTGTGTGTGTGTGTGTATTCTATACAAAACTGGTAATAAAAATTAGCAAGGAAGAACTGCAGTCAATATTAATAAACTTCAGAGAAACCATAGAATAAACTCATGTTAAAAAAGAATACTGACAGTTTTCAAAATTTCTTCTTATTATTGATTGCATCACATCTCAGGGTCATTATGTGGTTCACTTTAAGGCCTATGTGATGAACTAAGACGAAACGTTTCACTCTTGAGAAGGATTTGTATTTTCTAAAAGAAAAAAAAAAATACATTTACATCACAACTGAAAGATTACAATAAACAAAACCGAGACAGCTCATCACTTCTAACTGCTCAAGAAGACAAGACAAGACTGACTGACTGCTAATTTAAAAGCAAAGTTACTGCTCTTCCACTTTTTTTCTTTTACATACACAGATGAATTTTTTTTCTTCACAACATTAATTAATAAATGTCTATTATTGTTATTATTAATAATAATTTTATCTCTCTCATTTTTAATAATAATAGAAAATTAAATTAAATGAAATTAAAATAGAAATTCGCTTCTTACTGTTTAGATACGTCAACACCCCTTCCCTGGTAACAGCACACTAAGGTCTTTATATAGTGATGGGAATGTCCCAGAGAAAAGCACAATAATTGAAATAACAAAATTAATTGAAAATTTCTCTTTCAAATAGTATTCATTATCATATACTACCAATTAAGACATCAAACATGTCGCAGTCTAACCCACAGTGCAGCTGGCTGCTGTCCACAGCCGTGTCGGCATTGGCTCCTAGGGACTTTATATAGTAATGGGAGTGTTTCCAGGGATACGCACAATAATGGAAATAACAAAATAAATGCAAAAATCTCTTTTATAGTATATCTTATCATATATTACCAATTAAGAGGTCCAGCTCGTCACAGACTAACCACCTGTGCCGCTAGCTGCTGTCCACATCAGAGTCGGCTATGGCTCCCAGATGCTTTATATAGTAATGGGAGTGTTGCCAGGAAAACGCACAATAATGCAAATATCAAAATAAATGCAAATTTCTCTTTTGAATAGTATTATTATCATATACTTCCAATTAAGAGGTCAACCACATCGCAGACTAACCTCCAGTGCAGCTGGCTGCTGTCTACAGCCCAGTCGGTATTGGCTCCTAGGGTCTTTATATAGTAATGGGAATGTTACCTGGGAAACCCACAATAATCTAAATAAAAAAATAAATGCAAACTTTTCTTTTAAATAGTATTTATTATCATATACTACCAATTAAGAGGTCTCCCACGTCGCAGACTAACCACCACCCCTCAGGGGCTCAGCATTAATTTGCTGAGTACGGGCTTGGCGAACCCGGGGTCCTGAGCTGTGGGCTGTGTCGCGCCAACAGTCTGCTACACCGTAAGCTCTGTGCGTGTTTCAACGACCATCGTTGGAACGTTGTACGTTTCAGAGCCCGGAGATCTTGGCTTAATCGCCCGGGTCACGAGGACGGTACAAACCTCTATAAAAAAAACCTCAATCTCAAGGTGTGCTACGTGCCGAGGAGATGCATGGCTGTTGAGGTTGAACAGCCGCTAGCGAGCAACCTCTGAGGAACCAGCCGCACCTCAGTTGTATAAGGCTTACCCAGGCAAGCGGGTTCTGTCTGGGTGGACGCTTATTTCCCTAGCTGCTCGTGGGAACACCATGAAACGAACATGAAACGTTGGCGGACGTACAACCGCCGTCTCTAAGCATGGTCGAGGCGATTACAACGCTGCAAATTATGACCCCCAAACGTTTCCTTCCTTGTCCACACCATGGGAGGAACGTCGGGCAAAACTTCAGGGTGAGGCTTATGCCCCGAAATATCTGGTATGCACACGTAATGATGGGGAATCTTTTATGACGATGAAGCCAATGTTCTTCGTCGAACATCTAGAGGACAAATATGGAGAGGTCGAGGGTCTGTCAAAAATGAGATCTGGGTCGGTTCTTATTACGACGTCATCCCCAGCGCAGTCACGGGCTTTGCTCGCCTGTGACAAGCTGGGTGATGTTTCCGTTTCTATTACGCCACATAAGACGTTAAACATGGTCCAGGGTATCATTCTCCACAGGGATCTGCTGCTGCAATCAGATGATGAATTGTGAGCTAACTTGGAACGGCGTGGTGTGCATTTCATCCGGCGCATCTATAGGGGTCCGAAGGACAAGAGGGTTGCCACCGGTGCCTTCATCTTGGCTTTCGAGGGCGATTCATTGCCTGAGAAGGTCAAGGTGATGGTCTACCGTGTCGACGTAAAGCCCTATGTTCCTATGCGCTGCTTCAAGTGCTGGAGGCTTGGGCACATGTCCTCCCTATGTGATGCCAACTCAACATGTCGGGAGTGCGGGCGTGCATCCCACCCGGACGCCCCCTGTACCCCGCCTCCAGTTTGCGTCAATTGCAACCAGCAGCATCCTCCGTGTTCTCCCAACTGCTCTGTACTCCACAAGGAGCGTAAGATCATGGAGTACAAGACCCTGGACCGGCTGACATATGCAGAGGCCAGGCGCAAGTATGCAAAACTCCACCCAGTGACCATGACGACCCCATACTCAACAGTAGCTTCATCGTCGATCCCCACAGTTGCTAAACCACAGAGTACACCACCAATGCCAGCGGGCCCCCAGGCCCGACCCACTCCACCTGCCCCCTTGACAGTTGGGGGCCCAACACCTTCGGTTGCTCCCACACTATTCACGTTGGGAGCAACGGATAAGCCATCACCGGGGACGTCGGTCCCCACCCCACAGCCGGAGAAACAACAGCATTCTCCGGCTCCTCTCGCCTGGAAGGGGTCCCACGGGACACTCCCTTCCGAGGCTTCTCTTCGTGGGAAAGTGGATCCCAGACGATCGCTGAAGGATCCCGCGGCTGCTGATCGAGGGGCCTCCACCTCTTTGTCGGCACCTGCAGCCCCTGTTGAGAAGCCCCCAAGGCCCTTAACACCCAAGGGCCAGCGAGAGGGTAAACAGAAAGAGAAGAAGAAAAAGGATTCTTTGGTGGCTTCCAAGTCAACCACACCTGCATCCTTTGCCTCAGAGGATGAGGTCGAGATCCTCGCTTCCGCTGAGGATCTCGCACTCCTTGATTCACTCGACCATAGGAGATCTGCACAACTGGAATCAACTGATTCTATGGTCATAGATTCTGTTGAGCCTGACCATCAGGCAGCAGACGCTCCTATGGAATGATCTTCTTCTTTTCTTTCCTTTCATGGCCTTAGAGCGTGGAGGACATGTTATCCTCCAGTGGAATTGCGGCGGCTTCTTTAATCACCTGGCTGAGCTGCGACAAATACTGTACAGCTACCCTGCATTTTGTATCGCCCTACAGGAGACATGGTTTCCAGCTCAGCGGACCCCTGCCCTCCGTGGGTATCGGGGCTACTACCACAACAGGACCCTTTATGACAGGGTGTCTGGTGGTGTCTGCCTGTATATCCTGGACACTGTCCCCAGTGCCCCCGTGCCACTCACAACCACTCTTGAGGCAGTGGCTGTTAGAATCCGGGCAACGCAGGAATTTACAGTCTGCAGCTTGTACCTTCCTCCGGATGAGACCGTGTCTCTCAACACACTTACCGCTCTGGTCTCCCAACTTCCCCCACCATTCCTCCTATTGGGGGACTTCAACACCCACAACCCTTTGTGGGGTGGACTCCAGACCACAGGCCGCGGTAGGGATGTTGAGACATTATTGGTGCACCACGACCTTTGCCTCCTGAATACAGGTGCCCCCACGCATTTTAGCGTGGCACAGGGCACGTATTCAGCGATCGACCTCTCCGTCTGCAGCCCCAGCCTTCGACCACACCTCGGTTGGCGTGTGCATGAGGACCTATGTGGCAGCGACCACTTTCCAATCTTTGTGTCGCTCCTGCGGTACCAAGCTGCAGACAGCTTACCCCGTTGGTGTCTCCGTAGGGCTGATTGGACTGTGTATGCTTCAACTGCTGTCATTGCTCCACCGCTGCCAGATGACATTGACAACGCAGTCCAGCAGGTGACTAATAGTATTGTCATGGCCGCTGAGGTGGCAGTTCCGCAAACCACCGGTTCCACTAGGCATAGGTCCGTGCCTTGGTGGACACCGGAGATTGCTGAGACAATCCGGGAACGTCGGCGAGCGCTCCAGCGCCATCGACGCCACCCATCCGAAGAAAATTTGGTGGCCTTTAAACGGCTCCGTGCGCGTGCTCGACGACTCGTACAGCAGAGTAAGCAGGATTCCTGGGAGCGGTATGTAGCCAGTATCGGCTCCCGCACCTCCCTGACTAAGGTATGGACGCATCTCCGACACGTCTTCGGATACCGCCCGCCGACAGGAATCCCATCCCTCACCATCCAGGGTGTGCTCTGCACGTTCCCGACACCTATCGCCGAGCACATGGCAGACCACTACGCACAATGCTCTGCGACTGCCATGTACAGTGCTGACTTCCGCTCCCTCAAAGAGCGGGCCGAGCGGAAACAGCTCTCTTTCCGCACTCGTCGTCGGGAAATATACAACGACCCGTTTACCGAGTGGGAGTTCCGAACTGCCCTTGCTGCGTATCCTGATACAACTCCAGGACCTGATAGGATTCACGGCCAGTTCCTCCGACACCTCTCACCAGAGTTTCAACGCCGCATTCTCGCCCTGTTTCACCATCTATGGGCAGAGGGCACTTTCCCGTCGCAGTGGCGGGAAAGCACTATCATCCCGGTGCTGAAACCTGGTGCAGATTCCCTGGTGGCTGACAATTACCGTCCTATCAGCCGCACCAACGTTCTCTGCAAGCTCTTCGAACGTATGGTGAGTCGGCAGCTTATGTGGATCCTTGAAGAGCGCGGACTCCTTGCTCCACAACAAGGGGGCTTTCGCCAGGGCCGTTCTACTGTTGACAACCTTGTGTCATTGGAGTCGGCCATTCGCACTGCCTTCGCTAGGCGTGAACATTTAGTTGCTGTATTTTTCGACCTACGAAAGGCGTATGACACCACCTGGCGCCACCATATTTTAACAACTCTTCATGACTGGGGCCTACGGGGTGCCCTTCCTATTTTTATACATAATTTCCTCTCCCATCGCTCGTTCCGGGTGAGGGTTGGGGCATCTTTTAGCTCCCCACGTATTCAAGAGAACGGTGTCCCACAGGGCTCCGTCCTCAGCGTTCCATTGTTTTTAGTGGCGATAAATGGTCTTGCTGCGGCTGTGGGGTCATCGGTCAGTTGCTCCCTGTTCGCCGATGACTTCTGCTTCTATTTCAGCTCAGTTAGCATCGGCGTAGCTGAACGGCGGCTGCAGGGTGCCATCCGAAAGGCCCACTCATGGGCTTCTACTCACGGCTTTCAGTTCTCCGCCCGAAAAACCCGCGTGATGCACTTCTGTCGCCGTCGGGTAGTTCACCCTGACCCAGAGCTCTACCTGGGTGGTGAACTACTTCAGGTTGAGGAAACACATCGCTTCCTGGGCATTGTCTTCGATGCCCGGCTGACTTGGGTGCCACACCTACGTCAGCTGCGACAGAAGTGTTGGCGGCATTTAAATGTTCTTAGATGCCTCAGCCATACTAGTTGGTGAGTAGCACGTTCAACCCTTCTTCAGCTCTACAAGTCTCTTATTCTGTCGCGGCTTGATTACGGGAGCTTGGTGTATGACTCAGCAGCCCCTTCTGCCTTGCGGGTCCTAGACCCCGTTCACCACACAGGCGTGCGGCTCGTAACAGGGGCTTTTCGCACCAGTCCCGTGACGAGCCTTCTAGGTGAAGCTGGTGTTCCCCCTTCGCGGTATCGCCGGCAACGGTTGCTGGTGAGTTACATTGCCCGGGTTCATGCTTCACCCCGTCATCCGAATCACAGGCTTCTCTTCCCACTTTCTGCACTACCTTCCCCACGACGTCGGCCCAGGTCGGGTCTCCCGATTGCGGTCCGCGTCCGTTCCCTTCTCTCCTCACTTGATTCCTTACCCCTTCCTCCTCCTTACCATTACTCCCTCCGTATCCCCCCCTGGAAAATTCCTCGCCTGGAGCTTCGGCTGAACTTGTCCCGGGATTCGAAAGCCTCGATTTCACCACTTCTACTCTGTCGCCGGTTCCATGCACTGCTTGATACGTTTCACGG
Organism: Locusta migratoria; assembly: GCA_026315105.1. Classification (NCBI taxonomy): domain Eukaryota; kingdom Metazoa; phylum Arthropoda; class Insecta; order Orthoptera; family Acrididae; genus Locusta; species Locusta migratoria. Next base: position 31,383,446 of record CM048745.1, read on the forward strand.
AGCGAACATCATCTACACGGACGGTTCTTTGGTCGATGGCCATGCTGGATATGCCTTTATCCATGGTGACCACATCGAACAGCGGTCATTGCCTTGTGGAAGCAGCATCTTCACTGCAGAACTGGTCGGTATTTTGAGAGCTCTTGACCACCTCAGAGCTCGCCCCAGGGGGTCTTTCGTTATCTGTAGCGACTCCCTGAGTGGCTTACAGGCCCTCGACCAGTTTCTACCGAAACACACAGTGGCGCGAGCCATTCAAGATGCTGTCTTTGCCCTTGGCGAGTCAGGCCCCTCTGTCACATTTGTCTGGACTCCGGGCCACATAGGTATACCAGGCAAATAACGCGTCGATGAGCTGGCCAAGCAGGCCACTACTTCGCGGTCCCTGGATATTGGGCTCCCAGTTTCCGACCTCCAAACCCAGTTGACCCGAAAGGTCTTAAGGGTTTGGAATTCTGAATGGGCAGATTCGACTGAACCGAATAAGCTCCGTGCTATCAAGCCGTCTACTGCTGCATGGAAGACGTCCCTGAGGGCTTCTCGCAGGGAGTCGGTTGTCCTTTGCCGACTCCGTATTCGGCACACGTGGTTGACCCATGGGTATCTCCTACGCCGTGAGTCCCCGCCCGTGTGTCGATGTGGTGTCGTTATGACAGTGGCCCATCTTTTGATGGACTGTCCGACTTTAGCCAACCTGCGGCATTCTTTTATTCTTCCAGACGCACTACCCTTAGTTTTAGGTGACGACGCCTCTACGGCTAACAAAGTTTTACGTTTTATCCGCGCTGCTGGTTTTTATGACTCGATCTAACGGTAGGTGCTGAGGCCTGATATCTTAGGCCACCAGCAACCCAGCAACCCACCTTTTCACGTCCTTAGGAGTTCTTATTGTGTGCAGTGTGGCTGGCTCATCCTGTTTTTTCTTTGTGATCAGCCAGCCAATGTACTCTGCTATCCAGTTTTATTCGTGACATTCTTTTACTAATTGTGTGTGTCTCCGTTTTGTATTGTCAGTGACTTGTCTATTGTTAACTTGCCCTTTTGTGCAGTGTCATTTTCAGGGCGTTGTTTTATCTTTGACAGTTGACTCTCAGCTAGGAACAGGGGACTGATAACCTAGCTGTTTAGTCCCCTTAAAACAACCAACAACAACAACAACAACTAACCACCAGTGAAGCTGGCTGATGCCCACAGACAGCCCTGTCGGCATTGGCTCCCACGGTCTTTATATAGCAATTGGAGTGATCTAAGTGAAACGCATAATAATACAAATAACAAAATAAATGCAAATTTCTTCTTTAAAAGTATTTATTATCATATACTACCAATTAATAGGTCAACCACGTCGCAGACTATCCTCCAGTACAGCTGGCTGCTGTCCACCGCACTGTCTGCATGGGTTCCTAGGGTCTTTATGTAGTAAGGGGGTGTTCTCAAGGAAACGCAAAGAAATGCAAATAACAAAATAAATTCAAATTTCTCTTGTAAATACTATTTATTATCATATACTACCAATTGAGAAGTCATCCACACCGCAGACTTACCTCAAGTGCAGCTGGCTGCTGTTTACTGCCCTCTCGGCATTGGCTCCTAGGGTCTTTGTATAGTAATCGGTGTGTTCGCAGGGAAACGCACAATAATGCAAATAAAAAAATTATTTCACATTTCCCTTTTAAGTAGTATTTATTATCATATACTACCAATTAAGAGGTCAAAGACATCGCAGACAAACCTCCAGTGCAGCTGGCTGCTGTCCACAGCCCTGTCGGCATTGGCACAATCACAATCACAAAATAAATACAAATTTCCCTTTTAAATAGTATTTATTACCATATACTACCAATTAAGTTGTCAACTACATCGCAGACTAACCTCCAGTGCAGCTGGCTACTGGCAACAGCCCTGTCGGCATTGGCTCCTAGGGTCTTTATATAGTAATCGGAGAGTTACCAGGGAAAGACACAATAATGAAAAAACAAAATAAAAGCAAATTTCTCATTTAATATTATTTAATTTCATATACTACCAAATAAGAGTTCGAATATGTCACAGTCTAACACCCAGTGCAGCTGGCTGCTGTCCACAGCCCTGTCGGCATTGGCACAATCACAATCACAAAATAAATACAAATTTCTCTTTTAAATAGTATTTATTACCATATACTACCAATTAAGTTGTCAACTACATCGCAGACTAACCTCCAGTGCAGCTGGCTACTGGCAACAGCCCTGTCGGCATTGGCTCCTAGGGTCTTAATGTTAGTAATGGGAGTGTTCGCAGGGAAAGGCAAAATAACGCAAATAACAAAATAAATGGAATATTCTCTTTTAAATAGTATTTATTATCATATACCTCCAATTGAGAGTGAAGTCTAATCTCCAGTGCAGCTGGCTGCTGTTTTACAGCCCTGTCTACATTGGCTTCTAGCAGAGAGAAACACACAATAATGCAAATAGCAAAATAAATGCAAATTTTCTTTAAATAGTATTTATTATCATATACTCCTAATGAAGAGGTCAACCACGTCACAGACTAACCTCCAGTACAAATGGCTGCTGTCCACAGTCCTGTCGGTATTTGCTCCTACCGTCTTTAAGAACCAACGGGAGTGTTCCCAGGGAAATGCACTATATTGCGAATAACAAAATAAATGCAAATTTCTCATTAAATAATATTTACTATCATACACTACCAATTAAGAGTCAAGCATGTCGCAGCGTAAACCCCAGTGCAGCTGGCTGCTGTCCACAACGAGATGGCATTGGTTGCTCGGTTCTTAATATTAGTAATGGGAGTGTTTGCAGGGATACGCACAATAATGCAAATAACAAAATAAAAGCAAATTTCTATTTTAAATAGTATTTATTATCATATACTACCAATTAGGAGGTCAACCACGTCCCAGATTAAACTCTAGTGTCCACAGCCCTGTCGGCATCTGTTCCTAGGGTCATTACGTAATAATATGCGTGTTTGCAGGGAAACGCACAATAATGCAGATAACAAACCAAATGCAAATTTCTCTTGTAAGTACTATTTACTATAATATACTACCAATTACTAGGTCAACCACGTCGCAGACTATACTCCAGTGTAGCTGGCTGCTGTCCACAGCCCTCTCGGCATTGGCTCCTAGGGTCTTTATATAGTAATGGGAGTGTTCCAGGGAAACACACAATAATGCTAATAACAAAATAATTGCAAATATCACTTTTAAATTCTGTTTATTGTCATATACAACAAATAAGAGGTCAAACATGTCACAGCGCTTTCATTATTGGCTCCTAGGGTCTGTATGTAGTAACGGGTGTGTTCGAAGGGAAACGCACAATAATGCAAATAACAATGTAAATGGAAATTTCTCTTTTAAATAGTATCTATTATCATATACTACCAATTACGATGTCAACCATGTCGCAGACTAACCTCCAGTGTCCACATCCTTGTCGGCATTGGATCCTAGGGTCTTTATATAGTAATGGGGGTGTTCGCAGAGAAAAGCACAATAATGCAAATAACAAATTAAATGCAAATTTCTCTTGTAAATACTATTTATTGCCATATACTACCAATTAAGAGGTCAACCACGTCTCCGACTAAACTCCAGTGCAGCTGGCTAATGGCAACAGCCCTGTCGGCATTGGCTCCAAGGGTCTTTATATAGTAATGGCAGTGTTCCCAGGGTAATGCACAGTAATGCAAATAACATTATAAATGCAAGAGGTCAACCACGACGCAAACTAACCTTCATTGCAGCTGGCGGGTGACCACAAAACTGTCGGCATTGGCTCCTAGTGTCTTTATGTAGTAATGGGAGTGTTCCCAGGGTAACGCACAATAATGGAAATCACAAAATGAATGCTAATTTCTCTTTTAAATTGTAATTATTATCATACACTACCAATTAAGAGGTCAACCACGTCGCAGACTAATCTCCAGTGCAGCTGGCTGCTCTGCACAGCACTGTCGGCATTGGTTCCTAGGGTCTTCATATGGTAATGGGAGTTTTCCCAGGGAAATGCACAATAATGCGAATAACAAAATAAATGCAAATTTCTCTTGTAAATAATATTTATTATCATATACTACCAATTTAGATGCAAACCACGTCTCAGGCTAACCACCAGTGCAGCTGGCTGCTGTGCACAGCCCTGTCGGCATTGGCTCCTAGGGTCTTTATATAGTAATAGGAGTGTTCCCAGGGAAACGCACAAAATGCAAATAACAAAGTAAATTTAAATTTCTCTTTTAAATAGTATTTATTATCATATACTACCGATTAAGAGATCAACCACGTCACAGAATAACCTCCACTGCAGCTGGCGTGTGACTGCAGGTATTTGTATACAGGGTATTTGTATAGTAATGGGTGTGTTCGCGGGGAAACGCGCAATAATGCAAATCAGAAAATAAATGCCTAATTGTATTTTAAATACTGTTTACTATAACATACTACCAATTAGGAGGTCAAACATGTAGCAGTATCCCCCAGTGCAGCTGGCTGCTGTCCACAAACCTTCCGGCATTGTCTCCTAAGGTCTTTATATAGTAAAAGGTGTGTTCGCAGGAAAATGCACAATAATGCAAATAACAAAATAAATGAAAAATTCTCTACTAAATAGTATTTATTATCATATACCACCAATTTAGAGGTGAACCACGTTGCAGACTAGTCTCCAGTGCAGCTGGCTTCTATCCACAGCCCTCACGGCATCGGCTCCTTGGGTCTTTATATAGCAATGCGAGTTTTTGCAGGGAAACACACAATAATGCAAATAACAGAGTATATGCATTTTTCTCTTTTAAATAGTATTTACTATCAGATACTACCAATTAAGAGGTCAACCACGTCGCAGACCGTCCTCCAGCAGGTTGCTTCTGACCACATACAGCGCTGTCGGCATTGGATTCCAGAGTCCTTATATAGTAATGCGAGCGTCCCCAGGGAAATGCACAATAATGCGAATAAAAAAATCAATGCAAAATTCTCTTTTAAATCGTATAAATTACCATATACTACCAAGTAAGAGGTCAACCACATCGCAGACTAACCTCCAGTGCAGCTGGCTGCTGTGCACAGCCCTGTCGGCTTTGGCTCCTAGGGTCTTTATACAGTAATGAAAGTGTTTCCAGGGATACGCACATTAATGCAATAAACGAGATAAATGCATATTTCAATTTCGAATTGTATTTATTATCGTATACTACCAATTAGGAGGTCAAACATGTCGCAGTCTAACCCCAGTGCAGCTGGCTGCTGTCCACAAACCTTCCGGCATTGTCTCCTAAGGTCTTTATATAGTAAAAGGTGTGTTCGCAGGAAAATGCACAATAATGAAAATAACAAAATAAATGAAAAATTCTCTACTAAATAGTATTTATTATCATATACCACCAATTTAGAGGTGAACCACGTTGCAGACTAGTCTCCAGTGCAGCTGGCTTCTATCCACAGCCCTCACGGCATCGGCTCCTTGGGTCTTTATATAGCAATGCGAGTTTTTGCAGGGAAACACACAATAATGCAAATAACAGAGTATATGCATTTTTCTCTTTTAAATAGTATTTACTATCAGATACTACCAATTAAGAGGTCAACCACGTCGCAGACCGTCCTCCAGCAGGTTGCTTCTGTCCACATACAGCGCTGTCGGCATTGGATTCCAGAGTCCTTATATAGTAATGCGAGCGTCCCCAGGGAAATGCACAATAATGCGAATAAAAAAATCAATGCAAAATTCTCTTAAATCGTATAAATTACCATATACTACCAAGTAAGAGGTCAACCACATCGCAGACTCCCCTCAGGGGCTCAGCATTAATTTGCTGAGTACGGGCTTGGCGAACCCAGGGTCCTGAGCTGTGGGCTGTGTCGCGCCAACAGTCCGCTACACCGTAAGCTCTGTGCGTGCTTCAACGACCATCGTTCGGCGCGACGGTGGAACGTTGTATGTTTCAGAGCCCGGGGATCTTGGCTTAATCGCCCGGGTCGCGAAGACGGTACAAACCTCTATAAAAAAACCCTCAATCTCAAGGTGTGCTACGTGCCGAGGAGATGCATGGCTGTTGAGGTTGAACAGCCGCTAGCGAGCAACCTCTGAGGAACCTGCCGCACCTCAGTTGTACAAGGCTTACCCAGGCAAGCGGGGCTCTGCCTGGGTGGACCTCTTTTTTCCTAGCTGCTCGTGGGACGACAATGAAACGAGCCATAAACAGCGTAGGCGGGCGCAAAACCGCCGTCTCTAAGAGAGGAAGAAACGAATTTAATGGTGCACAGTATGACCCCCGATTGTTCCCTTCCCTGGCCACACCTTGGGAAGAACGTCGGGCCCTTAACAGATCTGAGCCTTACTCACCCCAGTACTTAGTCTGTACTCGGGCTGATGGGGAATCCTTTACTAATACTAAGCCGCAATTTTTTGTTGAAACCATCGAAAATAGATTTGGCGAAGTCGCATCATTTTCTAAAATGAGAAGCGGGTCTGTCTTAATACAAGCGGCATCCCCTGCACAGTCAAAGGCTTTACTCGCCTGTGACATGCTAGGAGACGTCGCCGTAAGTTTCACGCCGCATAAGACGCTCAACATGATCCAGGGCTTAATATTCCACCGTGATCTTCTGTCACAGACTGACGACGAATTGCGCACTGATTTAGAGCGGAGAGGAGTTCACTACGTCCGGCGCATCTACAGGGGACCGAAAGATCGCAGGGTTGCCACCGGTGCATTTATCTTGGCCTTCGAGGGCGATGTACTGCCTGAGAAGGTCAAGATAATGATATACCGGTGTGAAGTAAAACCGTACATCCCTCCCCCTATGCGATGCTTTCGGTGCTGGAAGTTCGGGCATATGTCCTCCCGATGCACTTCCAGCCCCGCCTGTAGGGACTGTGGGCGTCCATCACACCCGGACGCGCCATGTACACCTCCTCCTGTGTGTGTGAATTGTGGGCTGCAACACCCACCTTGCTCGCCGACCTGTAGTGTGCTACATAAAGAACGCAAGATCATGGAATTCAAAACCCTGGATAGATTACCATACTCAGAGGCCAGACGAAACTATGAGCGTCTTCATCCCGTTCGGATGTCGTCATCCTTTGCTGCCATTGCGTCGTCTCCGACCGCTATGGGGACGTCAGCCTCCCATGTCACGCCACCTTCTGTGGCCCCTGTCGGCCGGAAACATCAAACTGCCCCCTTGACTGCTGGGGGCCCTTCTTCTGTTGCCCCTCCACCACCTCCTGTGGGGGCAACTGCCCCACACCCATTGGGGACTCCGGTCCCTAACACCCAGCCGGAGAAGCAGCAGCCTTCTCCGGCACCTCTCGCCAGGAAGGGGTCCCTGGGCTCCCTTCCTCCTATGGTTTCTCCCACTGATCATGTGGGTACCAGTGAGTGGCTGACACAGCCACTTACTCTGACTCGTGGTCGCAGGGCTTCAAGGTCCTCCTCAGTCCCTGAGGCTGAGGTCGAGGCCCCAAAGCCCTCCCAGCAAGAGAAACCTAAAAAGGAGCGAGAGAAGAAAAAGTCGAAGGCTGCTAAGCAAACGCCTTCCACGGTGGACACTGTGCCGCCGCCGCCACCACCACCACCACCACCACCACCTCACACATCTGAGGACGTGGTGGAACTCCTCGCCTCACCAGAGGACTTGGCTATCACCAAGACTTTGGAGGCGATGGATGTAGAGACCCTGCCTCCACCGACGGCGACGACCGGTGCTTCTGTGGAACCAACAGCACCGTCGATACTGCCATGCCTCAGCAATCAAGAATTAGCATGATCTTGCAATGGAACTGTGGCGGCTTTTTCCGCCACTTACCCGAGCTGCAGCAATTACTGTGCCGCTATCCTGCTTTCTGTGTAGCCCTACAGGAAACATGGTTTCCTGTCCAGCGGACCCCAGCCCTCCGTGGGTATCGGGGCTATTATAACAACCACGCTGACTACAACAGGGTATCTGGAGGTGTCTGCATTTATGTCCTCGCCACTGTTCCTAGTGCTGCCGTGCCTCTTAACACGGCTCTCGAGGCAGTGGCTGTTAGACTCAGAACAATGCAGGACATAACTGTCTGCTCTCTATACCTCCCACCAGATGAGGTCATTTCCCTTGCTGACCTCAATGCCTTGGTCGCGCAGCTACCCCCACCATTTATCCTTTTGGTGGACTTCAACGCCCACCATCCTCTCTGGGGCGGTATACAGCCCTCGGGACGTGGTAGAGACGTTGAAACGTTACTGACACAGCAGGACATATGCCTCTTAAACACCGGTGCACCCACACATTTTAGTATAGCACATGGCACATATTCTGCTATTGACCTATCTGTATGTAGCCCAGGCCTTCTCCCACATTTGAGTTGGAGGGTCCACGACGACCTTGGCGGGAGAGACCATTTCCCCATCCTTCTGTCACTCCAGCACTTTGAACCTGCAGGCTACCCATCCAGATGGTGTCTACATCGAGCAGACTGGCAGCGTTACACCTCGGCTGCTGTGGTTTCTGTTCCATTACCAAATGATATTGATACGGCAGTCCAACAGGTCACAGCTATTATAGTCTCAGCTGCAGAGGAGACCATTCCGATCACCACTGGTTCCCCTCGGCGCAAGGTCGTGCCCTGGTGGACGCCAGAGATTGCTGAGGCTATACGGGACCATCGGCGAGCACTACAATGCCACCGGCGCCGCCCTACACTTGAGAATCTGATAGCTTTTAAAAGGCTCAGGGCCCGAGCCCGACGACTTATCAGGCAAAGTAAACAGGACTGTTGGGAGCGGTACGTCGACTCTATAGGCTCTCGTGCCTCCCCTTCTTGCGTCTGGTCTCAGGTACGGCGCCTCTATGGATACCGCCCACCAGCGGGAATCCCATCTCTGACCGTCGATGGAACTCTCTGTACTGACCCGGCCGTAATTTCTGAGTGCATGGCAGAGCATTATGCAAGATGCTCCGCGACAGCAAATTATAGTGCCTCCTTCCGCTCCCTTAAACAACGGGTGGAGCGAAATCCTCTATCTTTCCACACTCGCCGCCGGGAACTGTACAATGCTCCATTTACGGAATGGGAGTTTACCACTGCTCTTGCTGCATGTCCCGATACCTCTCCGGGACCAGACCGCATACATGGCCAGTTCATCCGTCACCTGTCAGCGGACTTCCATCAGAAATTGCTCGCCTTATTTAATAGGATCTGGACAGGGGGTGTTTTCCCATCCCATTGGCGGGATAGTATTATTATCCCTGTTATGAAACCGGGAGCAGATCCGCTGGCAGTTGACAGTTACCGCCCCATCAGCTTGACTAATGTCCTGTGTAAGTTGCTTGAGCGTATGGTGAGTCGCCGTCTTATGTGGATCCTTGAAGATCGGAGTCTACTGGCCCCACAACAGGGGGGTTTCCGCCAGGGTCGCTCCACTATCGACAATTTAGTGTCATTGGAGTCGGCCATCCGTACAGCCTTCTCTAGACGTGAGCACTTAGTTGCCGTCTTTTTTGACCTCCGGCGGGCGTATGACACGACATGGCGCCACCATATTCTCGCTACACTGTATGATTGGGGCTTACGGGGTCCACTCCCAATTTTTATCAAGAATTTCCTCTCGCTACGCACTTTTAGGGTGAGAGTTGGTACCTCCTTCAGCTCACGCCGAGTGCTGGAGAACGGAGTCCCACAGGGCTCCGTTCTCAGCGTACCGCTCTTTTTAATAGCGATAAACGGTCTTGCTGCGGCAGTGGGGTCATTGGTTTGTTGTTCTTTATTCGCCGATGACTTCTGCTTATACTACAGCTCTCCTAGCATTGGTGTTGCTGAAAGGCGTCTTCAGGGAGCCATCCGGAGGGCACAGTCATGGGCCACGACACATGGCTTTACTTTTTCAGCTTCTAAAACCCGGGTGATGCACTTTTGTCGTCATCGGGCTGTTCACCCTGACCCAGAACTGTACCTAGCTGCTGACAAGCTTCATGTTGCAGAAAGCCAACGGTTTCTCGGCTTGCTGTTTGACAACCGACTGACTTGGGGGCCACACCTTCGTCAGCTGAAGCAGAAGTGCTGGCGGCACCTAAATATATTGCGATGTCTCAGCCATACTGCCTGGGGAGCTCACCGTCGAACCCTCATGCACCTCTTTCAGGCGCTCATCCAATCACGCCTGGATTATGGGAGCCAAGTATATGACTCTGCATCACCTTCAGCACTGAGGATCTTGGATCCCATTCTACATAGTGGTGTCCGTTTAGCAACAGGGGCATTCCGCACCAGCCCTGTGCCTAGCCTCCTTGCCGAAGCAGGCATCCCTCCCTTGAGGTACCGCCGGCAACAGTTGCTGGCCTCCTACATTGTCCATGTCCACGCTACGCCTCACCATCCAAATCGTAGGTTATTGTTTGCAAATACCGACCTTCCCTCTCCGCAACGTCGACCCAGATCGGGTCTTCCAGTTGCGGTCCGTGTACATTCTCTTCTTTCTTCCCTAGAGTCTTTTCCTCTCCGTCCTGCATTCTCTTGCCTATCTAATATTCCTCCTTGGACCATCCCACGCCTCCAGCTTCACCTGCAACTGTCCGGCGGTCCAAAGGCGTCGATTTCACCACAATTACTTCGACACCAGTTCCTGGACATACTTAACACATTCCGTGATGCAGACGTCATATACACTGATGGCTCCCAGGTAGACGGCAGAGTAGGTTACGCCTATGTTCATGGCGACCACACCGAACAGTGCTCCCTGCCCTCTGGCTGTACTGTCTTTACGGCAGAGCTAATCGCAATAACCCGTGCACTCGACCATCTCAGAGCATGCCCCAGGAAGTCATATCTTATCTGTAGTGACTCCCTGAGTGCCTTGCACGCTCTAGACCACTGCTTCCCCAGGCACCACTTGGTGCGATCCATCCAAGTCACGGTGTTTAGTCTTGGCAAGTCAGGCCGTTCTGTGGCTTTCATATGGACCCCAGGCCACATCGGAATTCCAGGGAACGAACGCGCTGATCAGCTGGCCAAGCAGGCCATCACATGCCAGCGCCTGGATATCGGTACCCCAGAAGGCGATATCCGCTTGGGTCTCCACCGAAAGATCTTTGAGGCTTGGAATTCGGAATGGGCAACAATGAGTACGCCCAATAAGCTCCGTGGAATCAAGCCCACGACAGCAGCTTGGAAGACTTCCCTAAGGCCTTCTCGAAGTGACTCAGTCGTTCTCTGTCGCCTGCGTATCGGCCATACGTGGCTAACGCACGGCTACCTCTTACGCCGAGAGGAACCGCCAGAATGTCATTGTGGAGCTGTATTGACTGTAGTCCACATCTTGTTGGACTGTCCAATTTTAGCCGCATTGCGGCAGTCTTTTAAGCTGCCTCCTACACTCCCTTTGATTTTAGCTGACGACGCCTCTATGGCTGACTGTGTTTTAGGTTTTATTCACGCAGCGGGCTTTTATCACAAGCTTTAGCGGTGGGTTCGTATGCATGATCTTCAGGCATACACCGCTTATAGTTTTAATCTGTTGTCACTTATGTCTTGTCAGACCCTTTTCCGACTGGCATGTGCAGAATGGCTGGCTCATCCATTATTATCCTAGTGATCAGCCAGCCAACAACATCTGCTGTGATTTTTAGTTGATTATTTGTTCCACCACTACTGTGGTTCCCTTTTCCTTTTTATGTTGCAATTATGACCAACACTGTCTTCCTGTACGTCTTTTGTACTAGTTGCAGGGCGCTTATTTTAATCATACATGAAACCCTGCGATCTCTTAGCTGGGAACAGGGGACTGATGACCAAGCAGTTTAGTCCCCTTTAAACCCCCAACACCAACCAACCAACCAACATCGCAGACTAACCTCCAGTGCAGCTGGCTGCTGTGCACAGCCCTGTCGGCTTTGGCTCCTAGGGTCTTTATATAGTAATGAAAGTGTTTCCAGTGATACGCACAATAATGCAATAAACGAGATAAATGCATATTTCAATTTCGAATTGTATTTATTATCGTATACTACCAATTAGGAGGTCAAACATGTCGCAGTCTAACCCCAGTGCAGCTGGCTGATGTCCACAGCCCTGTCGGCATTGGCTTCTAGGGTCTTTATATAGCAATGGGAGTGTTCCCAGTGAAACGCACAATAATGCAAATAACAAAATAAATGCAAATTTCTCTTTTAAATAGTATTTATTGCTATATACTACCAATTAGGAAATCTCCCACATCGGAGACTAACCTCCAATGCAGCTGGCTGCTGTCCACAGCACTGTCGGCATTGAAACCTAAGTTCTTTATATAGTAAGGGAGTGTTCCCAGGGAAATGCACAATAATGCAAATAACAAAATAAATGCAAATTTCTCTTTTAAATAATATTTATTACCATATACTTTCAATTAACAGGTCAACCACGTCGCAGACTAATGTCCAGTGCAGGTGGCTGCTGTCCACAGCCCTGTCGGCATTGGCTCCTAGGGTCTTTATATAGTAATGGGTGTGTTCGAACGGAAACGCGCAATAATGCAAATCACAAAATAAATGCAATATTCTATTCTAAATACTGTTTATTATCATATACTACAAATTGAGAGTTCAAACATGTCGCAGTCTAACCCCCAGTGCAGCTGGCTGATGTCCACAGCCCTGTCGGCATTGGCTCCTAGGATCTTAATATAGTAATGGGAGTGTTCGCAGGGAAACTCACAATAATGCAAACAAAGAAAATAAATGCAATTTTCTCTTTTAAATTGTATTTATTATCATATACTACCAATTACAAGTCAAAGATATCGCAGTATAACCCCCAGTGCAGCTGGATGCTGTCCCCACCCCTGTCGGTATTGGCTCATACGGTCTTTATATAGTAATAGAAGTGTTCGCAGGGAAATGCACAGTAATGCAAATTTCTTCTTTAAATAGTATTTATTATCATATACTGCAAATTAAGAGGTCATCCATTTCGCAGACTTACCTCCAGTGCAGCCGGCTGCTGTCGACAAACCCTGTCGGCATTGGCTCTGAGGGTCTTTATATAGTAATGGGTGTGTTTCTCAGGGAAACACACGATAATGCAAATAACAAAATAAATGCAAATTTCCCTTTTAAATTTTATTTATTATCATATACTACCAATTAAGACATCTACCACGTCATAGACTAACCTCCAATGCAGCTGGCTGCTGTCCACAGCACTGTCGGCATTGGCTCCTACCGTCTTTTTAGAGTAACAAGAGTGCTCTCAGGTAAACACACAATAATGGAAATAACAAAATAAATACAAATTTCCCCTCAGGGGCTCAGCATTAATTTGCTGGGTACGGGCTTGGCGAACCCGGGGTCCTGAGCTGTGGGCTGTGTCGCACCAACAGTCCGCTACACCGTAAGCTCTGTGCGTGCTTCAACGACCATCGTTCGGCGCGACGGTGGAACGTTGTACGTTTCAGAGCCCGGGGATCTTGGCTTAATCGCCCGGGTCGCGAGGACGGTACAAACCTCTATAAAAAAAACCTCAATCTCAATGTGTGCTACGTGCCGAGGAGATGCATGGCTGTTGAGGTTGAACAGCCGCTAGCGAGCAACCTCTGAGGAACCTGCCGCACCTCAGTTGTATAAGGCTTACCCAGGCAAACGGGGCTCTGTCTGGGTGGACGCTTATCTCCCTAGCTGCTCGTGGGAACACCATGAAACGAACACGAAACGTTGGCGGACGTACAACCGCCGTCTCTAAGCGTGGTCGAGGCGATTACAACGCTGCAAGCTATGATCCCCAAACGTTTCCTTCCTTGTCAACACCATGGGAGGAACGTCGGGCGAAAATTCAGGGTGAGGCTTATGCCCCGAAATATCTGGTCTGCACTAGAAATGATGGGGAATCTTTTATGACGACGAATCCGATGTTCTTCGTCGAACATTTAGAGGATAAGTATGGAGAGGTGGAGGGTCTGTCAAAGATGAGATCTGGATCGGTTCTGATAACGAGGTCATCCCCAGCGCAGTCACGGCTTTGGTAGCCTGCGACAAGCTGGGTGATGTTTCCGTTTCTATTACGCCACACAAGACCTTAAACATGGTCCAGGGTATCATTTTTCACAGGGAACTGCTGCTGCAATCGGATGACGAATTGAGAGCTAATTTGGAGCGGCGTGGTGTGCATTTCATCCGCCGTATCTATAGGGGTCCGAAGGACAAGAGGGTTGCCACCGGTGCCTTCATCTTGGCTTTCGAGGGCGATTCATTGCCTGAGAAGGTCAAGGTGATGGTCTACCGGGTCGACGTAAAGCCCTACGTTCCTCCCCCTATGCGCTGCTTCAAGTGCTAGAGGTTTGGGCACATGTCCTCCCGATGTGATGCCAACCCAACATGTCGGGAGTGCAGGCATGCATCCCACCCGGACGCCCCCTGTACCCCACCTCAAGTTTGCGTCAATTGCAACCAGCAGCATCCTCCGTGTTCTCCCAACTGCTCTGTACTCCACAAGGAGCGTAAGATCATGGAGTACGAGACCCTGGACCGGCTGACATACGTGGAGGCCAGACGTAAGTATACAAACCTCCATCCTGTGACCATGACCACCTCATATGCCTCTGTAGCTTCCCCATCGATATCCAGACCACCTGTACCACTAATGCCAGCGGGCCCCCAGGCCCGAACTACTGCACCTGCCCCCTTGGCAACCTTCAGTTGCTCCCACACTTTTCACGTTGTGAGCAACAGATACACCATCACAGGGGACGTCGGTCCCCACCCCACAGCCGGAGAAACAACAGCCCTCTCCGGCTCCTCTCGCCCGGAAGGTGTCCCACGGGACACTCCCTTCCGAGGCTTCTCTTCGTGGGAAAGTGGATCCCAGCAAATGGCTGAAAGATTCACCAGCTGCTGATCGAAGGGCCTCCTGCTCTTCGTCGGCAGCTGCAGAAGCCCTCACGGCCCTTAACACCCAAGGGCCAGCGAGAGGCTAAAAGGAAAGAAAAGAAGAAAAAGGATTCTTTGGCGGCTTCCAAGCCATCCACACCCGCATCCTCTGCCTCAGAGGATGAGGTCGAGATCCTCGCTTCCGCTGAGGATCTCGCACTTCTTGATTCACCCGACCATAGGAGATCTGCACAACCAGAATTTGCTGATTCTATGGTCATAGATTCTGTTGAGCCTGACCATCAGGCAGCAGACGCTCCTATGGACTGATCTTCTTCTTTTCTTTTCTTTTATGGCCTTAGTGCATGGAGAACGAATTATTCTCCAGTGGAACTGCAGCGGCTTCTTTAACCACCTGGCTGAGCTGCGACAATTACTGTACCGCTCCCCTGCACTTTGTATCGCCCTACAGGAAACATGGTTTCCAACACAGAGGACCCCTGCCCTTAGTGGGTATCGGGGCTATTACCGTAACAGACCCATATACGATAGGGTGTCTGGTGGCGTCTGTCTGTACGTCCTGGACACTAAACCCAGTGCCCCGGTGCCGCTCAACACCACTCTTGAGGCAGTGGCTGTTAGAATCCGGGCAACTCAGGAATTCACTGTCTGCAGCTTGTACCTTCCTCCGGATGAGGCCGTGTCTCTCAACACCCTTGCCACTCTGGTCTCCCAACTTCCCCCACCATTCCTCCTTTTGGGGGACTTCAATGCCCACAACCCTTTGTGGGGTGGACTCCAGACCACAGGCCGCGGTAGGGATGTTGAGACATTAGTGGCGCACCAAGACCTTTGCCTCCTGAATACAGGTGCCCCCACGCATTTTAGCGTGGCACAGGGCACGTATTCAGCGATCGACCTCTCCGTCTGCAGCCCCAGCATTCGACCACACCTTGGTTGGCGTGAGCATGAGGACCTGTGTGGCAGCGACCACTTTCCAATCTTTGTGTCGCTCCTGCGGTACCAAGCTGAAGACAGATTACCCCGTTGGTGCCTCCGTAGGGCTGATTGGACTGTGTATGCTTCAACCGCTGTCACTGCTACACCACTGCCAGATGACATTGACAACGCAGTCCAGCAGGTGACTAATAGTATTGTCATGGCCGCTGAGGCGGCAGTTCCACAAACCACAGGTTCCACTAGGCGTCGGTCCGTGCCTTGGTGGAC
Organism: Locusta migratoria; assembly: GCA_026315105.1. Taxonomy (NCBI): domain Eukaryota; kingdom Metazoa; phylum Arthropoda; class Insecta; order Orthoptera; family Acrididae; genus Locusta; species Locusta migratoria. The sequence continues at coordinate 31,399,506 of CM048745.1, forward strand.
ACTGGAGATTGCTGAGGCCATCCGGGAACGTCGGCGAGCGCTCCAGCGCCATCGACGCCACCCATCCGTGGAGAATTTGGTGGCCTTTAAACGGCTCCGTGCGCGTGCCCGACGCCTCGTACAGCAGAGCAAGCAGGATTCCTGGGAGTGGTATGTAGCCAGTATCGGCTCCCGCACCTCCCTGACTCAGGTATGGACGCAAGTTCGACGCGTCTTTGGATACCGCCCGCCGACAGGAATCCCACCCCTCACCATCCAGGGTGTGCTCTGCACGGTCCCGACAGCTATCGCCGAGCATATGGCAGACCACTACGCACGATACTCTGCGACTGCCGCGTACAGTGCCGACTTTCGCTCCCTCAAAGAGCGGGCCGAGCGGAAAATGTTGTCCTTCCGCACTCGTCGTCGGGAAACATACAACGACCCGTTTAGCGAGTGGGAGTTCCGAACTGCCCTTGCTGCGTGTCCTGATACAACTCCAGGACCTGATAGGATTCACGGCCAATTCCTCCGACACCTCTCACCAGAGTTCAACGCCGCATTCTCGCCCTGTTTAACCATCTATGGGCAGAGGGCACTTTCCCGTCGCAGTGGCGCGAAAGCACTATCATCCCGGTGCTGAAACCTGGTGCAGACCCCCTGGTGGCTGACAATTACCGTCCAATCAGCCTCACCAACGTTCTCTGCAAGCTCTTCGAACGTATGGTGAGTCGGCGGCTTATGTGGATCCTAGAAGAGCGCGGACTCCTTGCTCCGCAACAGGGGGGCTTTCGCCAGGGCCGTTCTACCATTGACAACCTCGTGTCACTGGAGTCGGCCATTCGCACTGCCTTCACTAGGCGTGAGCATTTAATTGCTGTATTTTTCGACCTTCGAGAGGCGTATGTCACCACCTGGAACCACCATATTTTAACAACTCTTCATGACTGGGGCTTACGGGGTGCCCTTCCTATTTTTATTCGCAACTTCCTCTCCCACCGTTCGTTCCGGATTAGGGTTGGGGCATCTTTTAGCTCCCCCCGTATTCAAGAGAACGGTGTCCCACAGGGCTCCGTCCTCAGTGTCCCATTGTTTTTAGTGGCAATTAACGGTCTTGCTGCGGCTGTGGGGTCATCGGTCAGTTGTTTCCTGTTCGCCGATGACTTCTGCCTGTATTTCAGCTCCGTTAGCATCGGCGTAGCTGAACGGCGGCTGCAGGGTGCCATCCGAAAGGCCCACTCATGGGCCTCTACTCACGGATTTCAGTTCTCCGCGCAGAAAACCCGTGTGATGCACTTCTGTCGCCGTCAGGTAGTTCACCCTGACCCGGAGCTCTACTTGGGTGGTGAACTACTTCAGGTCGAGGAAACACATCGCTTCCTGGGCATGGCCTTCAATGCCCGGCTGACTTGGGTGCCACACCTGCGTCAGCTGAGACAGAAGTGTTGGCGGCATTTAAACGTTCTCAGATGCCTCAGCCATACTGGATGGGGAGCAGCACGTTCCACCTTTCTTCAGCTCTACAAGTCACTCATTCTGTCTCGTCTTGATTACGGGAGCTTGGTTTATGACTCGGCAGCCCCTTCTGCCTTGCGAGTCCTAGACCCCGTTCACCACACAGGTGTGCGTCTCACAACAGGGGCTTTTCGCACCAGTCCCGTAACGAGCCTTCTAGCTGAAGCTGGTGTTCCCCCTCTGCGGTATCGCCGGCAACGGTTGTTGGTGAGTTATGTTGCCCGGGTTCATGCTTCACCCCGCCATCCTAACCACAGGCTTCTCTTCCCACTTTCTGCACTACCTTCCCCACGGCGTCGGCCCAGGTCGGGTCTCCCGATTGCGGTCCGTGTCCGTTCCCTTCTCTCCTCACTTGATTCCTTACCCCTTCCTCCACCTTACCATTATTCCCCCCGTATCCCCCCCTGGAAAATTCCTCGCCTGGAGCTTCGGCTGGACTTGTCCCGGGATTCGAAAGCCTCGATTTCACCACTACTTCTCCGTCGCCGGTTCCATGCACTGCTTGATTCGTTTCACGGAGCAAACATCATAAACACGGACGGTTCTTTGGTCGATGGCCATGCTGGATATGCCTTTATCTATGGTTACCACATTGAACAGTGGTCATTGCCTTGTGGAAGCAGCATCTTCACTGCAGAACTGGTCGGTATTTTGAGAGCTCTTGACCACCTCAGAGCTCGCCCCAGGGGGTCTTTCGTTATCTGTAGCGACTCCCTGAGTGGTTTACAGGCCCTCGACCAGTTTCTACCGAAACACACAGTGGCGCGAGCCATTCAAGATGCTGTCTTCGCCCTTGGCGAGTCAGGGCGTTCTGTCGTTTTTGTCTGGACGCCAGGGCATGTAGTTATACCGGGCAATGAACGTGTGGACCAGCTGGTCAAGCAGGCCACCACTTTGCGGTCTCTGGATATTGGCCTCCCAGTTTGCGACCTCCAAACCCAGTTGACCCGCAAGGTCTTGAGGGTTTGGAATTCTGAATGGGCAGACTCGACCGAACCCAATAAGCTCCGTGCTGTCAAGCCGTCTACCGCTGCATGGAAGACGTCCCTGAGGGCTAATCGCAGGGAGTCGGTTGTCCTTTGCCGACTCTGTATAGGCCATACCTGGCTTACGCATGGTTACCTCCTGCGTCGCAAGAACCCTCCTCAGTGTCGATGTGGTGCGCCTTTGACGGTCGCCCTCGTCTTAATTGAATGTCGCAATTTAGCCGCAGAACGGCGCTCTTTTAATGTTCCTGACACTTTGCATCTAGCATTAGCTGACAATACCTCAACGGTTGACTCTATTTTAAATTTTATGCGTGAGTGTGGACTTTACACGTCCATTTAACGTTTGTGTTTGTCATTGCTCTGTCCTCCACCTGATTAGGTCTGTTAGGTAGGTGGTTTTAACATGTTCCAGAGTGGCTGGGTGTGTTCCTTATATCCTTGTGACCACCCAGCAAAAATACTCTTGTACTGTTTCAGCTATTTTATCCCTTCTTCGTTTTTAATCGTATCCTTTCTTTCTATCAGTCTGTAAGTTTTCAACTTTGACTTGTTAATGCATTCACTTCGGATCGCTTAACAAAATGTTTTATCTCTTTGACTGGAAAAAGGGACTGATAACCCTCGTTGTTTAGTCCCTTCAAAACCCCAACAACAACAACATCAAATACAAATTTCTCGTTTAAATAGTATTTATTATCATATACTACCAATGAAGATGACAAACATTTCGCAGTCTTACCTGCAGTGAAGCTGGCTGCTGTCCACAGACAGCTCTGTCGGCATAGGATCCCAGGGTCTTTATATAGCAATGGGAGTGTTCCCAGTGAAACGCAGAATAATGCAAATAACGAAATAAATGCAAATTTCTCTTTTAAATAGTATTCATTGCCATATACTACCAATTAAGAGGTCAACCACATCGCAGACTAACTTCCTGTGCAGCTGGCTGCTGGCCACAGCCCTGTTGGCATTGGCTCCTAGGGTCTTTATATAGTAATGGGAGTGTTACCAGGGAAACACACAATAATGCAAATAACAAAATAAATGCAAATTTCCCTTTTAAATAGTATTTATTATCATTTACTACCAATTAAGAGGTTAACCACGTCGCAGAGTAACCTCCGGTGCAAATGGCTGCTGTCCACAGTCCTGTCGTCATTTGCACCTACCGTTTTTAAGAAGTAACGGGTTGTTCGCAGGGAAACGCACAAGAGTAAAAAAATAACAAAATAAATGCATATTTCTTGTTAAATAGTATTTATTATCATATACTACCAATGAGTGCTCCTCGGTTGCACAGTGGTAGAATGCCAGACTACAAATCCAAAAATCACGGGTTCAATCCCCGCCAGGTCCTAGGATTTTTATCTGTCACTTTCACTTCTTTCACCTCTGGCAGTTTTGCTCATGTGAAAAATACCGTGTAGCACCGTGGTTCGGAACCCACGTTAAACTGTAGGTCCCCCTATAACTGGCTGGGTAAGTCAGTTCGAGGAAGGCTTCTTGGGTCTTTATATACTATTGGGTGTGTTCTTAGGGAAATACACAATAATGAAAATAACAAAATAAATGCAAATTTCTCTTTTAAATAGTATTTATTATCATATATTACCGATTAAGAGGTCAACCACGTCGCAGACTAACCTCCATTGCAGCTGGCGGGTGACCACAAAACTAGGGTCTTTATGTATTAATGGGAGTGTTCCCAGGGTAACGCACAATAATGCCAATCACAAAATAAATACAAATTTCTCTTTTAAATGGTAATTATTATCATACACTACCAATTAAGAGGTCAACCACGTTGCAGACTAACCTCCAGTGCAGCTGGCTGCTGTCCACAGCCCTGTCGGCATTGAAACCTAAGTTATTTATATAGTAAGGGAGTGTTCCCAGGGAAATGTACAATAATGCAAATAAAAAAATAAATGCAAATTTCTCTTTTAAATAATATTTATTACCATATACTTTCAATTAAGATGTCAACCACGTCGCAGACGAACGTCCAGTGCAGCTGGTTGCTGGCAACAGCCCTGTCAGCATTGGCTCCTAGAGTCTTTATATAGTGATGGGAGTGTTCCCACGGTAACACCTCCAGGGGGCCCACAGCTCTTTTGTGGGTACGTGTGTGACGCGCACGGGTCCCCGAGCCATTGCGGCCTTCCTTCCTGTTTCCCATGCCGCTTTTCCTCACCCTGGTTCCCTCCCTTCCTAATCCTTTTTCCCACCCTACCCTTCTCCAACCCCGTCTCTAGGTGTTCTCGTGTCGACGGCCCGGCTTTCCCATGGTACTGTTGGTTTTGCAATTGTGTCTTTGTTTGCCGTGTTCACAGTTTTCGGCCCAGTTAGGTCTCCATTGTGGTTTGACCTCCACCAAAATTTCTGAGTAAGTGTGAGCCATTTGGGGAAGAACTCCCAACCTAGCCCCTACGGCGCGGATTCCTACCCTTTCCTTCCACATCCCTTCCTCGCTGTAGCCCCCTCCCCGCTAGGTCACCAGCACGGTAGCCAGTCCGTGTGGTGGGGCTGTTATGTACCCTCATGGTTGAGCCCCCTGAATTGCACAGGGATCACACTGCCGATGCCTGAGCTGTGACCTCCTCATGAATGCCAAGGAGTCGATGCCTGTCTTTGCGGGGCATCAGGACTCCCGGCAACGGTCATCCTGCCAGGTGGCGTTGCTGTGGCTGGATGGCGCCCTTGAGGAGAGCCCCTGTTTCGGAGTGGGTGGCATCGGGGCGGACATTCCGCAATGAAAAGGAAACAAGCCTCTGAAAATCCTGGCTCTATGTCAGGTGTCTCGAAGGTTGGAAGATTTAATTTCACTAGATACGACCCCAAATCGTTTCCTTCCCTAACTCAATCTTGGTGGGAACGTGGGTCCACAAAGCAGGCTGAGACATATTCAAAATGTTCAAATGTTTGTAGAGTCTATGGGACTTAACTACGGGGTCATCAGTCCCTAAACTTACAAACTACTTATGAACTACTTACAACTAAGGACGGCACAAATATCCATGCCCGAGGGGGGATTCGAACCCCCGACCGTAGTGGCCGTGCAGATCGTGACTGGAGCGCCTCAATCACCTCGGCCACCGCGGCCGGCGAGACATATTCAACTAGATACTTAGTGTATACCAGACGGGATGGGGAATCTTTCCAGGCAACTAAGCCTTCCTTCTTCGTCGAACACCTCGAAGAAAGGTTTGGCGAAGTTGCCGGAATGTCGAAACTGCGCGACGGTTCGGTCTTAATACAGGCGGAGACCCCTGCTCAATCACGGAGCCTCTTAAAATGTGATCATTTAGGCGAAATTCCTGTCACAGTAACACCCCACAAGTCCTTAAATAGGGTACAGGGGGTGATATACCATCGAGACCTTTTGCTACAGACAGATGATGAGTTACGCGAGCACCTACAACGACGCGGAATCCATTTTGTCCGGCGCGTATTTAGAGGACCCAAGGATAATAGGGTGGCCACTGGCGCATTTGTCTTGGCCTTTGAGGGTGACAATCTGCCCGAAAAGGTCAAGGTCATGATGTATCGCTGTGACGTCCAGCCATACATCCCCCCTCCAATGCGATGTTTCAAGTGTTGGCGTTTCGGACACATGTCCTCTCGTTGCAACACTGCTGCAACCTGTCGGGACTGTGGCCGTCCTTCACACCCGGACGCTGCCTGTACTCCTCCTCCTTACTGCGTCAACTGCAGTGGTTACCACTCTCCCTGTTCGCAGGACTGTCCCGCTCTACACAAAGAGCGGAAGATAGTAGAATATAAGACCTTGGACCGACTAACCTACTCAGAGGCTCGGAGGAAGTACGAAAAGCTGCATCCGGTCACTTTACTTTCTTCATATGCTGCAGCTACATCGATGGCGCCACAACCAGTGGCCACTTCTCGCCCAGCTCTACCTCCATCTGTGGGCCCTATGGGCCGCCCGTCTACCTCGGCCTCCCAGACATCTGGAGGCACACCATCTTCTGCGGGGCCTATACTGCCCCCCATGTCGGGAGTGGTTACCCCTACTCCCCAGCCAGAAAAGGGTTCACCTTCTCTGGCTTCTTCTTCTGGGAAGGGAACCTGTTCTTCCCTTCCACCCAGGTCACCACCGAAATTAGACTCCAGCCTGCGGCTGAAGGACACTCGGCCAGAAAGCCGCCTGGCTCCTCAGTCTTCCCACGCTCCTCAAGCCCCGCCAGAGAAACCCCCCTCCTCCGGTAGGCACAAGGAACGACGGGAAGACAAAAAAGACAAGAAGGAAAAGACAGTGAAGCGCAAGGAAGCGCTGGCGGCCTCGGTGCCCCAAACCCTTGCACGGGACACACCGGAGGATGAGGTCATCCTTCTTGCGACGCCCGAAGATCTGGCCTTCGCAGATCTCGGGGATGCCATGGAGACGGAGGATCAGACTTCACAGCCAAAGACGAGTGCTCCTGCCATCCCTCTTCCATCTTCATCTTCATGCACCGTCAACCAGGAGACAGTCTGATCCTCCAATGGAATTGTGGAGGATTTTTCGGTCACTTGGCTGAATTGCGTCAGCTGATGAGCTCTTTTCCACCACTTTGTGTTGTCCTCCAGGAAACCTGGTTTCCCAGTGATCGGACCCCCACCCTTCGGGGCTACCGGGGGTACTTCAATAACCGCACCATCTACAATAGGGTGTCGGGCGGGGTATGTCTATATGTACATACCTCTGCCTATAGTTCCCCAGTGCCACTTCACACAGCTCTGGAGGCTGTCGCTGTCAGGGTTCGAGCATCGTGGGACATTACCATCTGGTCCCTTTATTTCCCTCCTGATGCAGCAGTGGCACCAGCTGACCTAGCAGCCTTGATCGCTCAACTTCCTTCACCATATCTTATTTTAGGAGATTTTAATGCACATCACCCCCTATGGGGGAGCAACGTGACTACAGGCCGTGGTCGAGAGTTTGAACTACTTTTTAACCAACTTGACCTTTGTATTCTTAATACAGGAGCTCCAACCCATTTTAGTGTGGCCCATGGCACCTTTTCCGCCATAGACCTTTCTGTGTGTAGTCCGGGCTTACGTCCACTACTTAACTGGTGGGTCCATGATGACCTTTGTGGAAGAGACCACTTTCCCATCTTCCTTTCGCTTCCCCACCACCAACGCCACGCACGCCTACCCCACTGGTCCTTCCACAGGGCCGACTGGGCAGCATACACTTCTGCTGCAACGTTGGATACCCCTCTCCCTGCTGATGCGACGATGGCTGTAGAACAAATTATTTCCATTGTCGTTTCTGCTGCTGAGTCCGCGATACCATCTTCTTCTGCCTTACCTCGGCGAAGACCAGTGCCCTGGTGGTCACCGGAGATAGCAGCAGCAATCCGCAATCGCCGCAGGGCTCTGCAGCAATACCGGCGCCACCCCACCCTTGACCACCTGGTTACATGTAAGCGTCTTCGGGCCCAGACACGCCGGCTTATCCGGCAGCGCAATCAAGCATGCTGGGAGGAATATGTATCCACAATTGTACCCCTTGTCTCTTCTAGCCAGATTTGGACAAAGATTCGTCGTATATCAGGTCACCATCCACCGACAGGGGTCGCGGGTCTCTCTATCCGCGGTACAATCCATACCGACCCGACCATCACTGCCGAGTATTTTGCAGCACACTTTGCTCTTCATTCGGCGTCCACTGCCTACAGCCAAGGTTTTTGTACCTTAAAAGAGCGGGCTGAGCGAAGGCAGTTGGTATTTCGCACAAACCGCCAAGAGCCATACAATGCGCCATTTACAGAGTGGGAATTTCAAACTATTCTTGCCAGTTGCCCCAATACATCTCCAGGACCGGACCGAATCCACTGTCAAATGCTAAAACATCTTTCTGCAAACTCGCAACGCCATCTCTTGGACTTCTTCAACCGTCTCTGGATCGAGGGAGCATACCCGTCCCAATGGCAGGAGAATATCGTTATTCCCCTGCTGAAACCAGGTGCAGATCCACTGAACGTTGACAGTTACCGTCCCATAAGTCTCACAAACGTTCTTTGTAAGCTTTTTGAACGTTTGGTGAGCCGGCGACTTCTGTGGGTTCTCGAGTATCGGGGTCTGCTCGCCCCACAACAAGGTGCTTTCCGGCAAGGTCGTTCTGCCATTGATAACCTCCTCTCTTTGGAGTCGGCGATCCGTACTGCTTCGCCCGACGTCACCACCTCGCCGCCATCTTTTTCGATCTCCGGAAAGCATATGACACGGCATGGCGCCATCACATCCTTGCCACACTACATGGGTGGGGTCTTCGTGGCTCCCTCCCACTTTTTATTCAGAATGTTTTACTTTCGCGCCGCTTTAGAGTCCACATTGGCACCTCCTTCAGTTCCTCCCATATCCAAGAGAATGGGGTACCACAAGGGTCCGTCCTCAGTGTACCCCTCTTCTTAGTGGCCATTAATGGCCTAGTGGCTGCAGTGGGGCCATCGGTTTCCTGCTCCCTCTATGCAGACGACATTTGCATGTACTATTCCACTGCTAGTACAAGTGTAGCTGAACGACGACTGCAGGCAGCCATCCATCGGGCGCAGAATTGGGCTTCTGCCCATGGTTTCACATTTTCCCCTACTAAAACTCCCACAACCCTTTGTGGGGTGGACTCCAGACCACAGGCCGCGGTAGGGATGTTGAGACGTTGTTGGCACAACAAGACCTTTGCCTCCTGAATACAGGTGCCCCCACGCATTTTAGCGTGGCACAGGGCACGTATTCAGCGATCGACCTCTCCGTCTGCAGCCCCAGCCTTCGACCAGACCTCGGTTGGCGTGTGCATGAGGACCTGTGTGGCAGCGACCACTTTCCAATCTTTGTGTCGCTCCCGCAGTACCAAGCTGCAGACAGCTTACCCCGTTGGTGTCTCCGTAGGGCTGACTGGCCAGTCTATACTTCAACCGCTGTCATCACTGCACCACTGCCAGATGACATTGACAATGCAGTCCAGCAGGTGACTGATAGTATTGTCAGGGCCGCTGAGGTAGCAGTTCCGCAAACCACCGGTTCCACTAGGCGTAGGTACGTGCCTTGGTAGACACCGGAAATTGCTGAGGCTATCCGGGAACGTCGGCGAGCGCTCCAGCGCCATCGACGCCACCCATCCATGGAGAATTTTGTGGCCTTTAAACGGCTCCGTGCGCGTGCTCGACGACTCATACAGCAGAGCAAGCAGGATTCCTGGGAGCGGTATGTAGCCAGTATCGGCTCCCGCACCTCCCTGACTAAGGTATGGACGCAAGTCCGACGCGTCTTTGGATACCGCCCGCCGACAGGAATCCCATCCCTCACCATCCAGGGTGTGCTCTGCACGCTCCCTACAGCTATCGCCGAGCATATGGCAGACCACTACGCACAATGCTCTGCGACTGCCGCGTACAGTGCCGACTTTCGCTCCCTCAAAGAGCGGGCCGAGCGGAAAATGTTGTCCTTCCGCACTCGTCGTCGGGAAACATACAACGACCCGTTTAGCGAGTGGGAGTTCCGAACTGCCCTTGCTGCGTGTCCTGATACAACTCCAGGACCTGATAGGATTCACAGCCAATTCCTCCGAAACCTCTCACCAGAGTTTCAACGCCGCATTCTCGCCCTGTTTAACCATCTATGGGCAGAGGGCACTTTCCCGTCGCAGTGGCGGGAAAGCACTATCATCCCGGTGCTGAAACCCGGTGCAGATCCCCTGGTGGCTGACAATTACCGTCCGATCAGCCTCACCAACGTTCTCTGCAAACTCTTCGAACGTAAGGTGAGTCGGCGGCTTATGTGGATCCTTGAAGAGCGCGGACTCCTTGCTCCACAACAAGGGGGCTTTCGCCAGGGCCGTTCTACCATTGACAACCTCGTGACATTGGAGTCGGCCATTCGCACTGCCTTCGCTAGGCGTGAACATTTAGTTGCTGTATTTTTCGACCTTCGAAAGGCGTATGACACCACCTGGCGCCACCACATTTTAACAACTCTTCATGACTGGGGCCTACGGGGTGCCCTTCCTATTTTTATGCATAATTTCCTCTCCCATCGCTCGTTCCGGGTGAGGGTTGGGGCATCTTTTAGCTCCCCACGTATTCAAGAGAACGGTGTCCCACAGGGCTCCGTCCTCAGCGTTCCATTGTTTTTAGTGGCGATAAATGGTCTTGCTGCGGCTGTGGGTCATCGGTCAGTTGCTCCCTGTTCGCCGATGACTTCTGCTTCTATTTCAGCTCAGTTAGCATCGGCGTAGCTGAACGGCGGCTGCAGGGTGCCATCCGAAAGGCCCACTCATGGGCTTCTACTCACGGCTTTCAGTTCTCCGCCCGAAAAACCCGCGTGATGCACTTCTGTCGCCGTCGGGTAGTTCACCCTGACCCAGAGCTCTACCTGGGTGGTGAACTACTTCAGGTTGAGGAAACACATCGCTTCCTGGGCATTGTCTTCGATGCCCGGCTGACATGGGTGCCACACCTACGTCAGCTGCGACAGAAGTGTTGGCAGCATTTAAATGTTCTTTGATGCCTCAGCCATACTAGTTGGTGAGCAGCACGTTCAACCCTTCTTCAGCTCTACAAGTCTCTTATTCTGTCGCGGCTTGATTACGGGAGCTTGGTGTACGACTCAGCAGCCCCTTCTGCCTTGTGGGTCCTAGACCCCGTTCACCACACAGGCGTGCGGCTTGCAACAGGGGCTTTTCGCACCAGTCCCGTAACGAGCCTTCTAGGTGAAGCTGGTGTTCCCCCTTTGCGGTATCGCCGGCAACGGTTACTGGCGAGTTATATTGCCCGGGTTCATGCTTCACCCCGTCATCCGAATCACAGGCTTCTCTTCCCACTTTCTGCACTCCCTTCCCCACGACGTCGGCCCAGGTCGGGTCTCCCGATTGTGGTCCGCGTCCGATCCCTTCTCTCTTCACTTGATTCCTTACCCCTTCCTCCACCTTACCATTACTCCCTCCGTATCCCCCCCCCCCTGGAAAATTCCTCGCCTGGAGCTTCGGCTGGACTTGTCCCAGGATTCGAAAGCCTCGATTTCACCACTACTTCTCCGTCGCCGGTTCCATGCACTGCTTGATACGTTTCACGGAGCGAACATCATCTACATGGACGGTTCTTTGGTCGATGGCCATGCTGGATATGCCTTTATCCATGGTGACCACATCGAACAGCGGTCATTGCCTTGTGGAAGCAGCATCTTCACTGCAGAACTGGTCGGTATTTTGAGAGCTCTTGACCACCTCAGAGCTCGCCCCAGGGGGTCGTTCGTCATCTGCAGCGACTCCCTGAGTGGCTTACAGGCCCTCGACCAGTTTCTACCGAAACACACAGTGGCACGAGCCATTCAAGATGCTGTCTTTGCCCTTGGCGAGTCAGGCCGTTCTGTCACCTTTGTCTGGACTCCGGGCCACATAGGTATACTGGGCAATGAACGCGTCAATGAGCTGGCCAAGCAGGCCACTACTTCGCGGTCCCTGGATATTGGCCTCCCAGTTTCCGACCTCCAAACCCAGTTGACCCGCAAGGTCTTAAGGGTTTGGAATTCTGAATGGGCAGATTCGACTGAACTGAATAAGCTCCGTGCTATCAAGCCGTCTAGTGCTGCATGGAAGACGTCCCTGAGGCCTTCTCGCAGGGAGTCGGTCGTCCTTTGCCGACTCCGTATTGGGCACACGTGGTTGTCCCATGGGTATCTCCTACGCCGTGAGTCCCCGCCCGTGTGTCGATGTGGTGTCGTTATGACAGTGGCCCATCTTTTGATGAATGCACTACCCTTAGTTTTAGGTGACGACGCCTCTACGGCTAACAAAGTTTAAGTTTTATCCGCGCTGCTGGTTTTTATGACTCGATCTAATGGTAGGTGCTGTGGCCTGACATCTTAGGCTGCCACCAACCCAGCTTTTTAACTTTTCACGTCCTTAGGAGTTCTTATTGTGTGCAGTGTGGCTGGCTCATCCTGTTTTTTCTTTGTGATCAGCCAGCCAATGTACTCTGCTATCCAGTTTTATTCGTAACATTCTTTTACTAATTGTGTGTGTCTTCGTTTTGTATTGTCTATTGTTAACCTGCCCTTTTGTGCAGTGTCATTTTCAGGGCATTGTTTTATCTTTGACAGTTGACTCTCAGCTAGGAACAGGGGACTGATAACCTAGCTGTTTAGTCCCCTTAAAACAACCAACAACAACAACAACAACTACTACTAAAACTAGGGTAATGCACTTTTGTCGCCATCGGGCGGTACATCCGCATCCGGAGCTCTACCTTGATGGTGAGCTCCTTCATGTTGTGGACACACACCGCTTCCTGGGTCTCCTTTTCGACTCACGTTTGACATGGCTCCCTCATCTGTGCCAGCTTAAGCAACGGTGTTCCCGGTATTTGGACGTTCTTCGTTGCCTCAGCCATACTGTCTGGGGGGCAGCACGCCCTGTCCTCCTGCGGCTGTACAATGCTCTGGTGCAGTCACGTCTAGACTATGGAAGCCAGGTCTACGGCTCAGCCTCTCCATCTGCACTGCGAGTTCTCGACCCAGTGCATCATACAGGCATCCGTCTGGCCACTGGAGCCTTTCGTACAAGCCCTGTCACAAGTCTCTTGGCAGAGGCTGGAGTCGCCACGTTGCGATACCGGCGCCAACAACTACTCGCCCAGTATGCTGCTAGAGTTCACTGTACCCCTCGGCATCCGAATAACAGACTCCTCTTTCCGGGGGAGGTTACTCGTTTGCCGCAGAGGCGACCTCGGTCGGGACTCCCGATAGCAGCGCGTGTCCAATCGCTACTATCGACCCTGGACTCCTTTCCTCTTCACCGTCCCTACCGCTCGACTCTCCATGCTCCTCCCTGGACCGTTCCTCGGCCGCGGATTCGGCTGGATCTTTCCCGTGAGCCGAAGACCTGTACTTCTCCTCTGGTCCTACGGCATCAGTTTTCTGCACTGCTCCGTGAGTTCAGTAACTCCGAGGTCATTTATACAGACGGTTCTTCGGATGGCGACCACACTGGATATGCCTACATGCATGGCGCCCATGCTGAACAACGCTCTTTGCCACCCGGCAGCAGCGTCTTCACCACAGAACTGGTCGCTATATACCGCGCCCTTAACCACATCCGCATGTGCCCCGGGACCTCCTTTCTGATCTGTAGCGACTCGCTGAGCGGTTTACAGGCCCTTGATCAGTGTTATGCTCGTCATACATTGGTCAGGGCCATTCAGGATTCGATACTGGCTCTTAGTGACTCCGGTCGCTGTGTTACATTCGTTTGGACCCTGGGCCATGTAGGCATCCCGGGCAACGAGAGCGTTGACCAGCTAGCCAAACAGGCTACCACTTGCCGCCCTCTGGCGATTGGCCTCCCAGAAGCAGACTTCCGCCCGTTGCTTCGCACTAAAATACGCGACCTGTGGAACGCCGAATGGTCCGCTCTGGACGTGCCCAATAAGCTGCGTACGATAAAGGACACAACATCTGTCTGGAAGTCCTCGCAGCTGGGATCCCGTAGGGACTCCGTGGTTCTCTGCCGTCTCCGCATTGGTCACACCCATCTGACGCATGGTCACCTCCTCCGTCGAGAGGACCCGCCCATGTGCCAATGTGGTGCCCCATTGACTGTGGTCCATCTCCTACTCGACTGTCCCATTTTAGCCCCACTGCGGCATTCTTTTAACCTCCCGAACACTCTCTCTTTAGTGCTTGGCGACGATGCCTCTGTGGCTAATTTGGTTTTACGATTTCTTCGTGCTGCGGGGTTTTACCAGTTGCTGTGAGTCCTTTTGGATGGTCTTTTAGATAATTTTCTACGTTCTCCTTGACGTGTCTTTAGACTACAGTTTTTATTTTGTACGCTATGTGGTTGACTTTTCCCTTTTATACACATGGTCGGTCAACCACATTCACTGGCTCTGTCATTTTTGTCTCGTATTTGTTACTGTGTGTCTGGCGTCTTTCGTATTGTCTCTTGTTGACTCTGTCAATAATTCATGACGGTGCATTCCTTTATCCTGTTTTGTTTTAAAACTCGCTCAGGCACAATTTTCGACGGTTCTGTTTTACTGTGTGTCGCCTAGATGTGAATCGGGGGACTGATGGCCATAGAAGTCTAGTCCCCCTAAAACCCCCATATCAACCAACCAACCAACCCACGGTAACGCACAATAATGCAAATATAAAAATTATTTTAAATTTCCCTTTTAAGTAGTATTTATTATCATATACTCCCAATTAAGAGACAAACCTCCAGTGCAGCTGGCTGCTGTCCACAGCCCTGTCGGCATTGGCACCTAAGGTCTTTATATAGTAATGGGTATGTGTCGAGGGAAATGCACAATAATGCAAATAACAAACTAAATGCAAATTTCTCTTTTAAATAGTATTTTTACCATATACTACCAATTAAGAGGTCAACCACGTCGCAGACTAACCTCCAGTGCAGCTGGTTGCTGGCAACAACCCTGTCGGCATTTGCTCCTAGGGTCTTTATATAGTAATGGGAGTTTTCCCAGGGAAATGCACAATAATGCAAATAACAAAATAAATGCAAATTTCTCTTGTAAATCTTATTTATTATCATATACTACCAATTAAGAGGTCAACCACGTCACAGACTCTCCTACAGTGCAGCTGGCTGCTGTCCACAGCACTGTCAGCATTGGTTTCTAGGGTCTTTATATAGTAATGGGGGTGTTGGCAGGGAAACGCATAATAATGCAAATAACAATATAAAAGCAAATTTCTCTTGTAAATACTATTTATTATCATATACTACCAATTAAGAGGTCAACCACATCGCAGACTAACCTCCATTGCAGCTGGCGGGTGACCACAGAACTGTCGGCATTGGCTCCTAGGGTCTTTATGTAGATGTTGGAAATATGATCAATATTTTTCGGTGCTTAATTAATTATTCTTTGATGATGATGAAGCTGTACTTCTTCGTTGTTAATTTATTATTCTGTGTCTATGTCACGTTTTGTAAAGACTGTTGTTAATGTTTTGCTGTGGCAAAAATATATACGATAATAAATTAGAATTTATCGTGAAAGATTTATTTTTGCTGCGCTAGTTTTTTCAACAGGTTATGGGCCCAGTACGAAATAGTTATACGAAAAATTACGAGTAGGCGTGAAGCTAATTTGTTCGACAAAATAGATCGCGAACGTGTTCGACGAAATAGATCGTGAACGTGAAAAAAATGGGTACTGCACAAATACCTCAAATTGAAAGACTTGTAGGCCGTGAATATTACGGGACCTGGAAATTTGCGGTGGAAACATATTTGCGATTAGTCTATCGATTTGCATTTTGCAGACAAAGATAGGAAAGCCAAATCAAAATTAATTTTGTTGGTGGATCCGGTAAATTATGTGCACATCGAAAATACTGCAAATGCACAAGAAGTCTGGGACAAGTTAAGAAAAGCTTTTTAAGTCAGCGGATTGGCTGGAAGAGTCAGATTGCTCCGTGAATTAATTACCACTCTAATGAATCAGTGCAAAAATGTGGAAGACTACGTTACTAAAATAATATCTACATCTAATAGACTGAGAAATATAGGTTTGCAGATTGCTGCCGAGTGGGTTGGTACTTTATTACTTGCTGGATTACCAGAAAATTATATGCCCATGATAATGGGGTTTGAGACTTCTGGTATTCCCATAACAGGTATCAAGGTAAAAATATTACAAGATGCGAGAGGTGAAACTGAAGAAGAAACAGCCTCAGCATTGTACTCTAAATATAAAAAGAATATACAAATCAAGTGCTATAGATGCCAGAAAATGGGTCATTTTGCTTCACAGTGCAAGGAAAAGATAAGTACTAGTGGTAAAAGGTATGTTTCCAATAACCATGAAAAGAAATCTTCCAACCAAGGTAAGGTTCTTTCAATGCATTATTCTTTAAAAAAGGGGAATAATGAAGAAACAGAATGGATATTGGATTCAGGGGCATCACTGCACATAATTAAAAATAAATATGTATTGTATGATGTCAAGGATACAACTGTTGTTGTTATGGTCTTCAGTCCGGAGACTGGTTTGATGCAGCTCTCCACCCTACTCTATCCTGAGCAAGCCTTTTCATCTCCTCATAAGAGCGGCAACCCACATCCACTTGAATCTGCTTACTATAAGAATCTCTTGGTCTCCCTCTGCGATTTTTACCCCACACACTTCCCTCCAATGCAAAATTTACGATTCCTGATGGTTCTATAATTTTCACACCTGTCTGCACCCGATTTTCTTAAAGTCTGAGGGTATTTCGCCTGTCTCATACATCCTACACACCAGTTCAAATAGTTTTTTCATGGCTGGATCTCCCAGCGACTTTAGTAGCTCTGAGGGTATGTTATCTACTCCTCGGGCCTTGTTCCGACCTAGGTCTTTCAGGGCTTTGTCAAATTCATCTCTCAGTATAGTATCTCCTATTTCATCTTGATCTACTTCCTCTTCCCTTCCTACAACATCGTCTCTAAGTTCATTTCCTTTGTAGAGCTGCTCCATGTACTCTTTCCACCTCTCAGCTTTCCCTTCTTTGCTGAGAACTGGTTTCCCATCTGAGTTCTTGATATTTGTAGAGTTGCTTTTCTTGTCCCCAAATGTGTCTTTTATTTTCCTGTAGGCGGTATCTACTTTTCCCTTCTTATACATTCTTCTACAGATTTGGATTTGGCTTCTAGCCACTCTTGCTTAGCCATTTTGCACTTCCTGTCAATCTCATTTCTTAGTCGTCTGTACTCCATTTTGCCTGTTTCATTTACTGCATTTTTATATTTTCTCCTTTCATCAATTAAATTTAGTATTTCCTGTGATATCCAAGAATTTTTTGTAGGACTTGCCTTTCTACCTATTTTGTCGTCTGCTGCCTTCATTATTTCATCTCTCAATGCTACCCATTCCTCTTCTATTGTTTTATTTCCCCCTGTTTCTGTCAATTGTTGCCTAAATCTCCCTCTGAAATTCTCCAGAATTTCATGTTCCTTCAATTTATCTAGGTCCCATCTCCTTATTTTCCTACCTTTCTTCAGTTTTTTCAGTTTCAGCCTACAGTTCATGACTAACATGTTATGGTCAGAGTCTATATCTGCCCCTGGGTATGTCTTACAGTTTATAACTTGGTTCCGGAATCTATGTCTTACCATTATGAAATCTATCTGATACCTTCCAGTGTCTTCTGGTCTCATCTAAGTATACAACCTTTTTTTGTGATTCTTAAACCACGTGTTTGTTACGATTAAATCATGTTCCGCGCAAAATTCTACCAGGCGGCTTCCTCTTTCATTCCTTTTGCCCAGTCCATATTCACCTACTATTTTTCTTTCTCTTCCTTTTCCTACTAACGAATTCCAGTCTCCCATCACAATTAAGTTTTCCTCACCCTTAACTGTCTGAATAATTTCCTTTAGCTCCTCATATATTTCATCTATCTCCGCATCATTGGCAGAGCTAGTTGGCATATAAACCTGTACTACTGTTGTCGGTGTTGGCTTCGTATCTATCTTGACAATGATAATGCGATCACTGTGCTGCTCATAGTAGTTTACCCGCATTCCTATTTTCTTATTCATTATCAGTCCTACTCATGTGATGCCCCCAACTGATTTTGTACTTATAATCCTGTACTCACCTGACCAGAAATTCTGTTCATCCTGTCACCGAACTGCACTAATCCCCACTATATCTAACTTCAACCTATCCATTTCCCTTTTTAAATTTTCTAATTTTCTTACCCGATTAAGGGATCTAACATTCCGCACTCCGATCCGTAGAATGCCAGTATTATCTTTCCTGATGACAACATCCTCCTGAGTAGTCCCCGCCCGGAGATCCGAATGTGGGACTATTTTACCTCCGGAATATTTTACCCGAGAAGATGCCATCATCATATTTTCATACAGTAGATCTGCATGTTCTCAGCTGTGGTTGCACCTACGGTACGGCTATCTGCATCTTTGATGCACGCAAGCCACCCCACCTCGGCAATGTCTGTGGTTCATCGGGGTGGGGGACAACTAATATGGGTATATCTACAGCTGATGGGTCAAAATTGCAGTGTGAACTTGTTGGAAAAGTTGATCTTAGTATAGTGGTAAATAAAAGAACACAAAATATTACTGCTCAAGGTGTGCATTATGTCAAATATGTTACCACTAATTTGTTATATGTTAGTGAGATAGTAAGGAAAGGTAACAAGGTAATTTTTGATAAATTAATGGAGCTCGAATAATTGACAGTTGTGGTAAAATTGCAACAACTGCAAGTAATGAAAAAAATTTTAAATTACACACTGTTGAGAATGTTACTAGCAATGAAAGTCATTCAGTGTACAGCGCTAAAAGTGTTCTGTGGCATAGGAGACTTGGCCATTTAAATAGAAAAGGTATGTCATTATTAAAGGATATGGCAACAGGTTTAGAAGACTATGGCATGTGTAAGGATTCTTGTGAGATATGTATAGTGGGAAAACAGGCAAGAATCCCATTTAAACCCAGTCACAGTAAACCTCAAGAGTTACTGCAGATAGTACATACAGATGTTGTTGTTGTTGTTGTTATGGGGGGTTTTAGGGGGACAAGACTACTATGGCCATCAGTCCCCCGCTTCATATCTAGGCGACACGCAGAAAAATGTGCCTGAGAGAGATTTAAAACAAAGCAGAATAAAAGAATGCACCGTCAATGAATTATTGACACAGTCAACAAGAGACAATACGAAAGACGCCAGACACACAGTAACAAATACGAGACAAAAATGACAGAGCCAGTGAATGTGGTTGACCGACCATGTGTATAAAAAGGGAAAAGCCAACCACATAGCGTACAAAATAAAAACAGTAGTCTAAAGACACATCAAGGGGAACATAGAAAATTATCTAAAAGAGCACCCAGAGGAATCACAGCAACTGGTAAATCCCCCCAGCACGAAGAAATCGTAAAACCAAATGAGCCACAGAGGTATCGTCGCCGAGCAACAAAGAGAGAGTGTTCGGGAGGATAAAAGAATGCCGCAGTGGAGCTAAAATGGGACAGTGGAGTAGGAGATGGACCACAGTCAAAGGGGCACCTCATTGGCACATGGGCGGGTCCTCTCGATGGAGGAGGTGACCATGGGTCAGATGGGTGTGACCAATGCGGAGACGACAGTGAACCATGGAGTCCCTATGGGATCCCAGCTGCGAGGAATTCTAGACAGATGTGTGTCCTTTATCGTTCGCAGCTTATTGGGCACGTCCAGAGCGGACCATTCGGAATTCCACAGTTCACGTAGTTTAATGCGAAGCAACGGGCGGAAGTCTGCTTCTGGGAGGCCGATCGCCAGAAGGCGGCAAGTGGTAGCCTGTTTGGCTAGCTGGTCAACGCTCTCGTTGCCCGGAATGCCTACATGACCTGGGGCCCAAATGAATGTCATGGAGCGACCAGAGTCATCAACAGCCAGTATCAACTCCTGAATGGCCCTGACCAATGTATGACGAGGATAACACTGATCAAGGGCCTGTAAACCGCTCAGCGAGTCGCAGCAGATAAGAAAGGAGGTCCCGGGGCACGTCCGGATGTGTTTAAGGGCGCGGTAGATAGCCACCAGTTCTGCAGTGAAGATGCTGCTGCCGGGTGGCAAAGAGCGGTGCTCAACATAAGCGCCATGCATGTAGCCATATCCAGTGTGGTCGCCATCCGCAGAACCGTCTGTATAAATGACCTCCGAGTTACAGAACTCACGGAGCAGGGCAGAAAACTGATGCCGTAGGACCAGAGGAGAAGTAAAGGTCTTCGGCTGACGGGAAAGATCCAACCGAATTCGTGGCCGAGGAACCATCCAGGGAGGAGCATTGAAAGTCGAGCGGAAGGGATGGTGAAGAGGAATGGAGTCCAGGGTCGAAAGAAGCGATTGCACACGCACTGCTATCCGGAGTTCCGTCCGAGGTCGCCTCTGCGGCAAACGAGTGACCTCCCCCGGAAAGATGAGTCTGTTATTCGGATGCCGAGGGTTACAGTGAACTCTGGTAGCATACTGGGCGAGCAGTTGTTGGCGCCGGTGTCGCAATGGGGCGACTCCAGCCTCTGCCAAAAGACTTGTGACAGGACTTGTACGAAAGTTTCCAGTGGCCAGACGGATGACGGTGTGGTGCACTGGGTCAAGAACTCTCAGTGCAGACGGAGAGGCTGAGCCATAGACCTGGCTTCCGTAGTCCAGACGTGACCATTGCTTAAGCTGGCGCAGATGAGGAAGCCATGTCAAACGCAAGTCAAAAAGGAGACCCAGGAAGCGGTGTGTGTCCACAACCTGAAGGAGCTCACCATCAAGGATGCGGATGCGGATGTACCGTGTGTCAGCGACAAAAGTGTATCACCCTGGTTTTTGCAGGGGAAAATATAAAACCATGGGCAGAAGCCCAATTCTGAGCCTGATGAATGGCTGCCTGCAGTCGTCGTTCAGCTACAGTTGTACTAGCGGTAGAGTAGTACAGGCAAAGGTCGTCCGCATAGAGAGAGCAAGAAACCGATGGCCCCACCATAGCCGCTAGGCCATTAATGGCCACTAAGAAGAGGGGTACGCTTAGGACTGAACCTTGTGGTACCCCATTCTCTTGGATATGGGGGGAACTGAAGGAGGTGCCAACGCGAACTCTGAAGCGGCGCGAAAGTAGAAAATTTTGAATAAAAAGCGGGAGAGAGCACCGGAGACCCACCCATGTAGTGTGGCAAGGATGTGATGACGCCATGCCATGTCATATGCTTTCCGGAGGTCGAAAAAGATGGCAACGAGATGGTGACGTCGGGCAAAAAGCAGTACGGATCGCCGACTCCAAAGAGAGGAGATTATCAATGGCAGAGCGACCCTGCCGGAAAGCACCTTGTTGTGGGGCGAGAAGACCCTGATACTCGAGAACCCACAGCAGTCCCCGGCTCACCAAACGTTCAAAAAGCTTACAAAGAACGTTTGTGAGACTTATGGGACGGTAACTGTCAACGTTCAGTGGATCTGCACCTGGTTTCAGCAGGGGAATAACGATATTCTCTTGCCATTGGGACGGGTATGCTCCCTCGATCCAGAGACGGTTGAAGAAGTCCAAGAGATGGCGTTGCGAGTTTGCAGAAAGATGTTTCAGCATTTGACAGTGGATTCGGTCCGGTCCTGGAGATGTATTGGGGCAACTGGCAAGAAATTTTTAAATTCCCACTCTGTAAATGGTGCATTGTACGGCTCCTGGCAGTTTGTGCGAAATACGAACTGCCTTCGCTCAGCCCGCTCTTTTAAGGTACAAAAACTTTGGCTGACTCGGCAATGATGGTCGGGTCGGTGTGGATAGTACCATGGATAGAGAGACCCGCGACCCCTGCCGGTGTGTGGTAACCTGATATACGGCGAATCTTCGTCCAAATCTGGCTAGAAGAGACATGGGGTCCAATTGTGGACATGTTTCCTTCCCAGCATGCCTGCTTGCGCTGCTGTATTAGCCGCTGCGTCTGGGCTCGATCACGTTTAAAGGCAACCAGGTGGTCAATGGTGGGGTGGCGCCGGTACTGCTGCAGAGCTCTGCAGCGATTGCGGATAGCTGCTGCTATCTCCGGTGACCACCAGGGCACTGGCCTTCGTCGAGGTAAGGCAGAAGAAGATGGTATCGCGAACTCAGCGGCAGAAACGACAATGGAAATAATCCGGTCGACTGCCATTGTCGCATCAGCAGGGAGAGGGGTATCCAGCGTTGCAGCTGAAGTGTATGCTGCCCAGTCGGCCCTATGGAAGGACCAGCGTGGTAGACGTGCATGGGGTTGGTGGTGGGGAAGCGAAAGGAAGATGGGAAAGTGGTCGCTTCCACAATGGTCATCATGGACCCACCAGTTAAGGAGTGGACGTAAGCCTGGAGTACACACAGAAAGGTCTATGACGGAAAAGGTGCCATGGGCCTCACTAAAATGGGTAGGAGCTCCTGTATTAAGAAAACAAACGTCAAGCTGGTTAAAAAGCAATTCAAAGTCTCGACCACGTACTGTAGTCACGTTGCTCCCCCACATGGGGTGATGAGCGTTAAAATCTCCTAAAAGAAGAAATGGTGAAGGAAGTTGAGCAAGCAGAGCTGCTAGGTCGGCTGGCGCCACATTTGCATCAGGAGGGAGATAAATGGAACACACGGTAATGTCCCGTGATGCTCGAATCCTGACTGCGACAGCCTCCAGGGCTGTGTGAAGGGGCACTGGGGAACTGTAGACCGAGGTATGTACATATAGACATACCCCACCCGACACCCTATTGTACACCGCACTGTTATGGAAGTATCCCCGGTAGCCCCGAAGGGTGGGGGTCTGATCACCAGGAAACCAGGTTTCCTGGAGAGAAACACAAAGAGTTGGAATGAGCTCAACAGTTGACGTAATTCAGCCAAGTGGCAGAAAAATCCTCCACAATTCCATTGGAAGATCAGACTGCTCCCGATTGGCGGTGACCCATGAAGACGATGAAGATGAAAGAGGGATGGCAGGGGCACTTGTCTTTGGCTGTGAAGTCTGATCCTCCGTGTCCATGGCATCCCCGAGATCGGCGAAGGCCAAATCTTCGGGCGTCACAAGAAGGATGACCTCATCCTCCGGTGCGTCACGTGCAAGTGCTGGGGGCACCAAGGCCGCCAGCATATCCTTGCGCTTCACTGTCTTGTCCTTCTTTTCTTTCTTCTCTTCCCGTCGTTCCTTGGGCCTACCGGAGGAGGGGGTTTCTCTGGCGGGGCTTGAAGAGTGTGGGAAGACTGAGGAGCCAGACGGCTTTCTGGCCGAGGGTCCTTCAGCCGCTGGCTAGAGTCTGATTTCGGTGGTGACATGGGTGAAAAGGAAGAACAGGTTCCCTTCCCAGAAGAAGAAGCCAGAGAAGGTGAACCCTTTTCTGGCTGGGGAGCAGGGGTAACACCTCCCGACATGGGGGGCAGTATAGGCCCTGCAGAAGATGGCGTGCCCCCAGATGTCTGGGAGGCCGAGGTAGATGGGCAGCCCATAGGGCCCACAGATGGAGGTAGAGCTGGGCGAGAAGTGGCCACTGGTTGTGGCGCCATCGTTGTAGCTGCAGCATATGATGTAAGTAAAGTGACTGGATGCAGCTTTTCGTACTTCCTCCGAGCCTCTGAGTAGGTTAGTCAGTCCAAGGTTTTGTACTCTACTATCTTCCGCTCTTTGTGTAGAGCGGGACAGTCCTGCGAACAGGAAGAGTGGCGACCACTGCAGTTGACGCAATAAGGAGGAGGAGCACAGGCAGCGTTCGGGTGTGAAGGACGGCCACAATCCAGACAGGTTGCAGTAGCATTGCAACGAGAGGACATGTGCCCGAAACGCCAACACTTAAATCATCGCATCGGAGGGGGGATGTACGGTTGGACGTCACATCTATACATCATGGATGGATGGTTTGATTTTTAAAGGGACTAAAGACTATGGTTATCAGTCCCTTGGTCCAACCGTAGAGATCAGAATAAAAAGCACTACAATGTAGCATAAAACAATGCGTTAAGACTCACCAAGCAAAGTGGTGTATCAAGTCAGGAATTAAAAGAAGGAAAGTAAAAACGGATAAAAGAAGAGAAAGGTCGAAAGACGATAAATGAGTGTCCTGGCCAGGTGACCACAGACATGGCAGTAGCGTATCTGGCCGCTTTTGCACATTAAAACCACCTGCCTAAAACGGTAGGCGAGCGGAGAACAAATATGTAATAAACATAGTAATAAAAATCAAATTGATCGGTACAACCCACTCACACGAATAACATTTAAAACTGCGTCAGCCACAGAGGCATTGTCAGCTAAAACAAGTTTCAAATCGTCAGGGAGATTAAAATTCCTTCTTTGCGCTGCTAAGTCCGGGCATTCCAAGACGATGTGGGCGACTGTCAGACGCGCACCACATCGACACTCGGGAGGTTCTTCGCGACGGAGAAGGTGGCCGTGCGTAAGCCAAGTATGGCCGATACGCAGCCGGCAGAGAACAACAGAGTCTCTGCGAGGGGCCCGCAGAGAGGTCCTCCACATGGCTGTCGTCTCCTTTATACTCCTCAGTTTGTTGGGCACCTGTAGAGAGCGCCATTCACTACTCCATAAACCGAGAACTTTACGGCGTAATTTACAACGGAGATCAGCACATGGAATGCCTATATTGAGTACAGGCTTGTGGGTGGCCTCTTTGGCCAGCCTGTCAGCCAGCTCATTGCCATCTATCCCTACGTGTCCCGGAGTCCAAAGGAATGCCTCCGACTGCTCATGTTGTCCAATGGTGTACAACTTTTCATGTATGGCAACAACCAAACGACTGCGCGGAAAACACTAGTCGATGGCCTGTAAACTGCTGAGGGAGTCACTGCAAATGACTAAGGACTCCCCTTGGCAGGAACGGATGTGTTCCCCTCAGGGGCTCAGCATTAATTTGCTGAGTACGGGCTTGGCGAACCCGGGGTCCTGAGCTGTGGGCTGTGTCGCGCCAACAGTCCGCTACACCGTAAGCTCTGTGCGTGCTTCAACGACCATCGTTCGGCGCGACGGTGGAACGTTGTACGTTTCAGAGTCCGGGGATCTTGGCTTAATCGCCTGGGTCGCGAGAATGGTACAAACCTCTATAAAAAAAACCTCAATCTCAAGGTGTGCTACGTGCCGAGGAGATGCATGGCTGTTCAGGTTGAACAGCCGCTAGCGAGCAACCTCTGAGGAACCTGCCGCACCTCAGTTGTACAAGGCTTACCCAGGCAAGCGGGGCTCTGCCTGGGTGGACGTTTAGATCCCTAGCTGCTCGTGGGACCACAATGAAACGAGCAAAAGAACACGTTGGTGGACGTACAACCACCGTCTCTAAGCGTGGTAAAAGGGACTACAATGCTGCAGATTATGATCCCCAAACGTTTCCTTCTCTGGCTACACCTTGGGAAGAACGTCAGGGAAGACAGAAGGGTGAGGCTTATGCCCCTAAGTATCTGGTCTGTAGCCGTAGTGATGGGGAATCTTTTAAGAATACTAAACCATTATTTTTTGTTGAGAACCTTGAGGACAAGTATGGCGAGGTGGAAGGCATGTCGAAGATGCGGTCGGGATCAGTATTAATAACGACGTCATCCCCAGCTCAATCGCGGGCACTGCTTGCCTGTGACAAGCTGGGTGATGTTTCCGTTACCATTACGCCGCACAAGACCCTAAATATGGTGCAGGGTATCATCTTTCACAAAGACCTCTTGCTGCAGTCAGATGACGAATTGCGTGCCAATCTAGAACGGCGGGGAGTACATTTTATCCGGCTTTTGAGGGTGATTCATTGCCCGAGAAGGTCAAGGTGATGGTTTACCGGATCGACGTAAAGCCCTACGTTCCTCCCCCTATGCGCTGTTTTAAATGCTGGAAGTTTGGCCATATGAGCTCCCGATGTGATGCCAACCCAACATGTCGGGAGTGTGGACGTGCAGTTCATCCGAACGTCCCTTGCACGCCGCCTCCAGTATGTGTCAACTGCGGCCAGAATCACTCCCCTTACTCGCCTATGTGTACGGTCCTGCAGCAAGAAAGGAAAATTATGGAATACAAGACCAGAGATCGACTGACTTATTCAGAGGCCAAACGGAAATATCAGAAGCTCCATCCTGTCCGCCTGGTAACTACCTATGCCGCGGTAGCCTCATCGTCCTCGTCCACTGTGGCTGCTGTTCCACCTGTTCCGTCAACGTTAGCGCGCCCCCAGGCCCAATCAACTGACCCGGCCCCCCTACCAGCAGGGGGCACCTCATCTTCGGTGGCTCCCACTCTTTTCACAGTGGGAGCATCACCTGCTACAACACCGGGGACTCCAGTCCCCACCTCTAAGCTGGGGAAGGAGAAGCCTTCTCCGGCCCTTCTCGCTCGGAAGGGGTCCTTAGAGACAACCCCTTCTGCAGCTTCCCAGAGTGCTCCGGAGGATCCTGGCCGCAGTCTTCAGGATCTCCAACCTGCCGGTCGAAGAGCATCCCGCTCTTCCTCCGTCCCAGATGCCACTTCTGGGAAGCCCCCTCGGCCCTGCAAACCAAAGGGCCAGCGAGAGGACAAGAAGAAGCGACATAAGAAGAAAGAATGTTCAGTGGCTTCAAAGCCACAACCACCCACATCCTCCTCTTCGGAGGATGAAGTCGAGATCCTCGCATCTCCTGAGGATCTTGCAATTACCGATTCCCCAGAAAATAAGATCTCTGGTTCCATGGATTCCAAGCACATGGCAGCAGACGATCCGATGGAGTGATCTGCTTTTTATTCGTCATGGCGGTACAGCCAGAAGGAAACATCATCCAGTGGAATTGAGCCGGCCGCGGTGGCCGAGGGGACTGAGGCGCTTCAGTCACGGTCCGCACGGCCACTACGGTCGGGGGTTCGAATCCCCCCTCGGGCATGGATATTTGTGCCGTCCTAGTTCGTAAGTAGTTCATAAGTAGTTTGTAAGTTTAGGGACTGATGACCCCGTAGTTAAGTCCCATAAACTTAAAAAAAAAAAAAAAAAAAAAATCCAGTGGAATTGTAGCGGCTTTTTCCATCACCTGCCTGAGCTACGACAACTTCTCAGCCAAACACCTGCCTTTTGTATCGCTCTTCAAGAGACCTGGCTCCCAGTGACGCGGTCCCCTGCCCTTCGAGGCTACAGGGGCTATTTTAAAAATCGGCCTATGTATGACAGAGTATCTGGTGGAGTTTGCATCTATGTTCTAGCCACTGTCCCGAGCGCTGCCGGGCCTCTTCAAACGCCCCTAGAGGCGGTTGCTGTTCGGCTCCGGGCAGTGCAAGATGTTACAATCTGTTCAATTTATCTGCCACCAGATGAGACTGTCTCTCCTGTGGACCTCGCTGCCTTGGTCGCCCAACTTCCCCCACCCTTCCTTCTTTTGAGGGATTTCAATGCCCACTACACTTTGTGGGGTGGCATGCAGACCTCGGCACAGGGTAGGGATGTTGAGACACTACTGAACCACCTGAACATCTGCCTCCTGAACACTGGTGCTGCTACGCACTTTAGCGTGGCACACGGTACATTCTCCGCCATAGACCTGTCTGTCTGTAGCCCAAGCCTACTTCCGCACTTCACTTGGTGGGTCCACGATGACCTGTGTGGCAGCAACCATTTCCCTATCTTCCTGTCGCTCCCACAGTGTCCACCTGCTTACCGTCTGCCTCGCTGGTCCCTCAGTAGGGCCGACTGGCCAGCATATTTCATAGCCGCTGTGCTTCCCTCTCCTCTTCTGGCTGATATCGATACCGCTGTCCAGCAGGTCACACGTGCCATCATTTCTGCTGCCGAGAACACCGTACCCGTCTCACTTGGATCACTCCACCGTAAGTCAGTGCCCTGGTGGACGCCGGAGATAGCTGAGGCCATCTAGGAACGTCGGCGAGCACTACAGCGCCACCGACGCCACCCTTGTGTTGAACATCTTGTTGCCTTCAAGCGTCTCCGTGCACGGGCATGGCGATTGATCCAGCAAAGCAAGAGGGCCTCCTGGGAGCGCTATGTCGCCTCCATTGGCTCCCGAGCATCGCCTTCACGGGTATGGTCGCAAGTTCGACGCCTCTTTGGCCACCGCCCACCAGTGGGAATTCCGTGCCTGAGCATTCAGGGTACATTTTGCACTGACCCTCACACAATAGCAGAGCATTTGGCACACCACTATGCTCGCACCTCAGCGACCGCAACATATGATGCGGATCTCCGCGCCCTTAAGGAGCGCACAGAGCGAAAGCAGACATCCTTTCGTACGCGACGCCAGGAAATCTACAACATCCCTTTCACCGAATGGGAGTTCGAAAGTGCACTTGCCGCATGCCCAGCCACGTCCCCTGGACGCAACCGCATCCATAGTCAGTTCCTCCGACACCTGTCAGCAGACTCTAAACGCCAACTTATCTCCTTGCTGAATCGTCTCTGGGTTGAGGGTGTCTTCCCGTCCCAATGGCGGGATAGCATCATCATCCCAGTGATGAAGCCTGGGGCTGATCCACAGGTGGCTGATAGTTACCGCCCAATCAGCCTCACCAACGTTCCGAGTAAACTCCTCGAACGGATGGTGAGTCGGAGGCTTATGTGGATCCTTGAGGACCGGGGACTCCTGTCCCCACAACAGAGTGGGTTCCGTCGTGGCCGCTCCGCTATCGATAATCTCGTGTCACTGGAGTCGGCCATCCGTACAGCCTTTACACGCCGCGAACATCTGGTTGCTGTGTTCTTTGACCTGCGAAAGGCGTACGACACCACCTGACGCCACCACATACTGTCTACGCTGTATGACTGGGGCTTACGCGGTCCGCTTCCTGTATTCATACAGAATTTTCTCGCGCAACGTTCTTTTCGAGTTCCCCCTCAGGGTCTCAGCATTAATTTGCTGAGTACGGGCTTGGCGAACCCGGGGTCCTGAGCTGTGGGCTGTGTCGCGCCAACAGTCCGCTACACCGTAAGCTCTGTGCGTGCTTCAACGACCATCGTTCGGCGCGACGGTGGAACGTTGTACGTTTCAGAGCCCGGGGATCTTGGCTTAATCGCCCGGGTCGCGAGGACGGAATAAACCTCTATAAAAAACCCCTCAATCTCAAGGTGTGCTACGTGCCGAGGAGATGCATGGCTGTTGAGGTTGAACAGCCGCTAGCGAGCAACCTCTGAGGAACCTGCCGCACCTCAGTTGTACAAGGCTTACCCAGGCAAGCGGGGCTCTGCCTGGGTGGACCTTTATTTCCCTAGCTGCTCGTGGGAACACGATGAAAAGGACCCAAAGCAACGCTGGTGGGCGTTTAACCACCGTCTCTAAGCGAGGAAAAGTAGACTTCAATGCTGAGACTTATGACCCCCAGTCGTTCCCTTCCTTGGCCACGCCATGGGAGGAACGCAGATCTCGTAGCCGAGGACAACAATATGCTCCAAGGTATTTAGTTTGTTCCAGGACTGATGGTGAATCTTTCATGAACACGAAACCTCTCTTTTTCGTCGAGAACTTGGAAGATAAGTTTGGAGAAGTAGACGGCATGTCGAAGATGCGATCGGGATCGGTTTTAATAACGACGTCATCCCCAGCACAGTCACGGGCTTTGCTCGCCTGTGACAAGCTGGGTGATGTTCCCGTTACTATCACCCCACACAAAAGCCTGAACATGGTACAGGGTTTGATTTTCCATAGGGATCTCCTTTTGCAGTCAGATGACGAACTCCGCAAGAACTTGGAACGGCGAGGTGTCCACTTTATACGGCGAGTCCATAGGGGTCCGAAGGACAACAGGGTCGCCACTGGTGCATTCATCTTGGCCTTCGAGGGCGACTCATTGCCTGAGAAGGTCAAGGTGATGATTTACCAGTGTGACGTAAAGCCCTACGTTCCTCCCCCTATGCGTTGTTTTAAATGCTGGAGGTTCGGGCACATGTCCTCCAGGTGTACCGCCAACTCCACCTGTCGGGACTGTGGTCGTCCATCGCACCCAGACCTCCCTTGTACACCACCTCCCATTTGTGTTAACTGTGGACAGCAGCACCCACCTTGCTCGCCTACCTGCTCTGTACTGCACAAAGAACGGAAGATCATGCAATACAAAACCATGGATCGGCTGTCTTATTCCGAGGCCAAGAGGAAATATCAGAAACTCCACCTGGTCAGCATTAAAACATCCTATGCACTAGCTACAAAACCATCTCCGCAGACTACTTTACCGCCAGTTCCGTCTATCACAGTGGGCCCTCGAGCCCAACCGTCACCATCGGCCCCCTTGGTGGTAGGGGGCACATCTGACACTGTTGCTTCCAAAGCCCCTGCCTTGGAAGCAAAAACCCCCCAACAAATGGGGACATCGGTCCCCACACGTGAGCCAGAGCTACCACAGCCTGCTCTGGCTCCTCTCGCGAGGAAGGGATCGCTTGAATCCCTTTCTCCCTCGGTTTCTCCCACTGGCTCAGTGGATGCCAGTGAGTGGCAGCAAGTGCCACCCAAAGCTGGTCGTAGGGCCTCAAGGACAACCTCCGTCCCTGAGACTGAGTTTGCCAAGCCCTCCCAGCGTGAGAGGCCGAAGGATCAGCGCGAGAAACAAAAGAAAACCAAAACAAAAGATTCTCAAGTGGCTACCATGCCACCACAAAAACCATCTGCTTCCGAGGACGTGGTGGAAATCCTCGCGTCCCCTGACGATTTGGCAATTGCCAAGACTCTGGAAGCTATGGACGCTGAGGCTCTGCCTCCTGGGTCTGTGACTGCAGAGAAACCTGTGGGCCCTACTCTACCACCTACATAAATATGCCCAGTACGTCGGGACATAGTGTGGTGCTGCAGTGGAACTGTGGCGGTTTCTTCCGCCACTTGGCCGAGTTACAGCAGTTGCTCTGTCACTGCCCTTCCCTCTGTGTTGCTCTACAGGAAACTTGGTTTCCTACTGAACGGACTCCTGCCCTTCGTGGATATAGGGGTTATTATAAAAACCGTACAACACACAACAGGGTATCCGGAGGAGTCTGTATTTACGTTCTTGCCACTGTCCCCAGTTCACCAGTGCCACTTACCACAGTGCTCGAGGCGGTGGCCGTGAGAATTCGGGCACTCTACCTTCCTCCGGATGAGGCAGTGTCTCCTGCAGACCTTGCGAATTTGATCGCACAACTTCCCCCACCATTCCTTCTACTGGGGGATTTCAATGCCCACAACCCCTTGTGGGGTGGCTCTCAGGTCTCAGGTCGCGGTAGGGACATTGAAGTTCTACTAGCACAGCTGGACTGCTGCCTTCTTAACACCGGTGCCCCCACACATTTCAGTGTGGCGCATGGCACATACTCGGCTATAGACCTTTCTCTCTGCAGCCCGAGTCTTCTACCACAGCTTCATTGGGGGGTCCACGATGACCTATGTGGTAGCGACCACTTCCCCATCCATATCTCTCTCCTCCAATTTCAACCTCCAACTCGCTCGCCCCGTTGGTCCCTGAGTAAGGCTGACTGGCCTGCTTACACCTCAGCTACTAGGGCGATTCCTCCAATCCCGGATGACGTTGATCAGGCTGTTCATCACTTTACTAGCGCCATCATTTCCGCTGCTGAAGCCAGTGTTCCGACCACCACTGGCTCAGTTCGGCGCAAGTCGGTTCCATGGTGGTCTGCAGAGATTGCTGAGGCCATCAGGGAACGTCGTAGGGCACTCCAGCGCCACCGGCGCCACCCTTGTATAGAGCACCTGATCGCTTTTAAACGTCTTCGGGCTCAAGCTCGGAGGCTGATACGCCAGAGTAAGCAGGACTGTTGGGAGAGATATGTCGCTGCCATTGGCTCGCGTGCCGCCCCATCTCGGGTGTGGTCACAGGTTCGGCGCCTTTTTGGGTACCGACCACAGGCGGGAATCCCCAGCTTGAACATTCGGGGTACTATATGCATGGATCCAGCTGCTATCTCTGAACACATGGCGGACCATTATGCCAGTAACTCTGCGACTTCTGCGTATATTGCGGGCTTCCGCACTCGCAAAGAACAGTTCGAGCGGAGGCAGCTATCTTTCCATACACGTCGGCGAGAACTATATAATGCCCCATTCACTAAGTGGGAGTTCCAGAGTGCCCTCACTGCTTGCCCTGATACCACCCCAGGGCCAGATAGAATCCACAAACAGTTCCTGCGCCACCTGTCACAGGAGTTTAAAGACCACCTTCTTGCCCTGTTCAACCACCTCTGGGCCGAGGGTACTTTCCCATCTCAATGGCGGGACAGCATCGTCGTTCCAGTAATAAAACCTGGCGCTGATCCACATGTGGCAGACAGTTACCGCCCGATTAGCCTCACCAACGTTCCTTGCAAGCTCCTGGAACGTATGGTGAGTCGGCGGCTCATGTGGGTTCTTGAAGACCGTGGACTCCTTGCCCCACAACAAGGGGGATTCCGCCAGGGACGTTCTGCATTGGACAATCTAGTTCCGCTGGAGTCGGCCATCCGCACTGCATTTGCCAGGCGCGAGCACCTAATTGCAGTCTTTTTCGATCTCCGAAAGGCTTATGATACCACCTGGCGCTACCATATTCTAGCTACACTGCATGGCTGGGGCTTGAGAGGACCGCTTCCACTGTTCATACAGAACTTCCTCTCACTCCGCACTTTTCGGGTTAGGGTTGGTACCCACCTCAGCTCCCCACGCACCCAGGAGAATGGAGTCCCACAGGGCTCCGTCCTTAGTGTTCCGCTGTTTCTAATTGCCATCAACGGACTTGCTGCAGCAGTAGGGTCATCGGTGTCCTCCTCACTGTATGCCGATGACTTTTGTATGTATTACAGTTCGGTTAGTATTGGTGTCGCTGAAAGGCGGTTGCAGGGAGCCATTCAAAGGGCGCATTCCTGGGCTTTAGCGCATGGGTTCCGGTTCTCTGCCTCCAAAACTCGAGTTATGCACTTTTGCCGCCAACGGGCGGTGCACCCAGACCCAGAACTGTACTTAGGTGACGACCTTCTGCGTGTTGAAGATACGCACTGCTTCTTGGGCATGTTGTTCGATGCCCGGCTCACGTGGGTTCCCCACCTACAACAGCTTCGACAAAAGTGCTGGCGCCACTTAAACATACTGCGCTGCCTCAGCCACACTGCTTGGGGGGCCGCCCGTCCAACTCTCTTACGACTTTATAAGGCTCTCATCCAGTCCCACCTGGACTATGGGAGCCAGGTGTATGACTCGGCAGCCCCTTCTGCGCTTCGGGTCCTAGACCCCATCTTAAATGCTGGTGTTCGCTTGGCAACGGGAGCCTTTCGTACAAGCCCGGTAATGAGCCTCCTCGTTGAGGCTGGGGTTCCTCCACTGCGTTACCGTCGGCAACACTTGTTGTCTTCATACGTCGCTCGTGTCCACACCTCAGACCATCATCCGCATCGCAGGCTTCTCTTCCCAACTGCTGCACTCCCATCCCCTCAAAGACGGCCTCGGTCGGGTCTCCCGATTGCAGTCCGTGTCCATTTCCTTCTCTCCTCCCTGGAATCTCTTCCCTTCCCTCCTACTTTCCACTACTCTTCCCAAACACCTCCTTGGTGTATTCCTCGTCCGCAGCTACGGTTGGACTTGTCCTGGGACTCAAAAGCCTCCATTTCACCATCGGTTCTTCGTTCCCAGTTCCAGGAACTCCTTGACTCATTCCACGGTGCGGAGGTCATTTATACCGATGGTTCCCTGGTAGATGGCCATTCTGGGTACGCCTATCTCCATGGTGACCTTTTTGAACAGCGGTCTTTGCCAAGCGGAAGTGGTGTGTTCACTGCAGAGCTGGTCGCTATCTCTAGAGCTCTGGAACATATCCGAGCCTGCCCTGGGGAGTCGTTTGTCATATGTAGCGACTCCCTGAGTGCTTTGCGAGCGCTCGACCAGTGCTTCAGCAAACACTCTCTGGTGCAGAGTATCCAAGACACTGTTGCAGCTCTCCATAGGTCAGGTCGCTCAGTGGTCTTCGTATGGACCCCAGGGCACGTCGGCATACCTGGTAATGAGCGTGTGGACCAGTTGGCCAAGCAGGCCACTTCCTCACGCCGTCTTGACATTGGGCTCGTGGAAACGGACCTTAGGTTGATGCTGCACCGGAAGGTGCCATGAGCCACCGCCCGTGTGTCGCTGTGGTGGCGCCTTGACGGTGGTTCACCTCCTGGTGGACTGTACTGTTTTGGCCCCATTGCGGCGGTCTTTTAATCTTCCAACTACCCTATCCTTAGTGCTAGGGGACGATGCCTCCATGGCTGACTCTGTGCTCCGTTTTATCCGTGCAGCCGGTTTTTACAATTCTATTTAATGTAGGGTGGATTCTCCTGACCTTTTAACCGTATTTTACTGTTTTATATCTTCTGATTAACAGACATTCGTGTTGCTGTGACATTCGTGACTGGCCCGTCCATTTTTATCTCAGTGACCAGCCAGCCACGGATTCTCATTTCAAATTTTAGCATGATTGACTAACTTGGTTTTACTGTTTTATTTTTGTATCTGTGCTGTTGGTTTCTCTATGTTTGTTGTTTGTAAATTTCATCGGTGACATGTACTCTTGAGTATTCATATGGTTGTTTACAATTAAATGGACATTCTTTGTTGGGAACAGGGGACTGATGACCCAGTAGTTTGGTCCCCTTTAAATAACAACAACAACAACAACAATCTTTTCGAGTTCGTATTGGTTCCTGTTTCAGCTCCCCTCACTATCAAGAAAACGGTGTCCCACAGGGATCCGTTCTAAGCGTCCCTTTATTTTTGGTCGCTATCAATGGTCTTGCTACTGCTGTGGGGTCATCGGTTTCCACCTCGTTGTATGCCGATGACTTCTGCATGTATTTCAGCTCCACTAGCATCGGCGTTGCTGAACGGCGGTTGCAGATAGCTATTCGAAAGGCGCAGTCGTGGGCGTTTACTCATGGTTTTAAATTTTTCGCTACGAAAACACGGGTGATGCATTTCTGTCGGCGTCGGGCGGTCCATCCTGACCCCGAACTGTATCTCGCTGATGACCTGCTGCGTGTCGAAGAGACGCACCGTTTCTTAGGCATGTTATTCGACAACCGTCTCACCTGGGTGCCACACCTTCGCCAGCTCAAACAAAAGTGCTGGAGACATCTTAATATTCTACGTTGTCTAAGCCATACAGTTTGGGGAGCGTCACGCCCAACGCTCCTGCAACTTTATAAGGCGCTCATCCAGTCGCGCCTAGACTATGGCTGCATAGTCTACGATTCGGCTGCGCCATCAGCACTGCAGGCGTTGGACCCAATTTTACACTGTGGTGTCCGTTTAGCTTCAGGGGCTTTTCGCACGAGTTCGGTGACAAGCCTCCTTGTAGAAGCTGGAGTCCTCCCGCTGCGGTTCCGTAGGCAACACCTGCTGGCATCCTATATTGCTCGTGTTCAGGCCTCACCCTTCCACCCGCACCGCCGGCTCCTATTTCCAGACGCTGCACTCCCTATCCCTCCACGACGGCCAAGGTCGGGATACCCGATCTCGGTCCGTGTTCGTATCCTTCTTTCGTCTCTCACATCCTATCCACTTCCAACCACTTTCCACTATTCCTTTCACACCCCTCCTTGGTCCATTCCTCGTTTGCAGCTCCGTCTGGACCTGTCCCATGCGTCTAAGGCCTCTGTTTCTCCCGTACATCTCCGTTACCAGTTTCTGCAAGTGCTCGAGCCGTTCCGTGCCGCAGACGCCATTTACACAGATCCGTAGTAGATGGCCGTGCTGGGTATGCGTTTCTACATCACAACCACGTAGAACAGCATTCTCTGCCCGGTGAGAGTAGCATATTCTCCGCCGAGCTGATCGCTATTCTCAGAGCTCTACAACATCTCAAAGCCTGCCCCAGGGGGTCATTCGTCATCTGTACTGACTCCCTGAGTGGCTTACAAGCGATCGACCAGTGTTTCTCTCGGCACCCAATAGTGCGGTCGATCCAGGACACTGTTCACTCCCTATGCCAATCAGGCCGTTCTGTGGTCTTTGTGTGGACCCCAGGTCACGTTGGCATACCAGGGAATGAGCATGTAGATCGATTGGCCAAGCAGGCCACTATGGGACCACCTCTGACAATTGGTGTCACGGAACACGATTTTAAACTGGTGTTGCACCGGAAGGTACGCGAAGCTTGGAGTACCGAGTGGGCTACGGCGGCTGCACCGAATAAGCTTCGGGCAGTGAAGCTCTCCACAGTTTTGTGGAAATATTCACTGCGGCCGACCCGCCGAGAGTCAGTTGTCCTCTGTCGCCTCCGGATTGGACATACGTGGCTCACCCACGGGTATCTCCTTTGGCGCGAGGCTCCACCCGTGTGTCGATGTGGCACTGTGTTGACAGTGGCCCATTTTTTGATGGACTGTCCGCTTTTAGCCGACCTGCGGCATTATTTTAATCTTCCTGACGCACTACCCTTAGTTTTAGGTGACGACGCCTCTACGGCTAACAAAGTTTTACGTTTTATC
This sequence comes from Locusta migratoria, assembly GCA_026315105.1. Lineage (NCBI taxonomy): Eukaryota > Metazoa > Arthropoda > Insecta > Orthoptera > Acrididae > Locusta > Locusta migratoria. The sequence goes on from CM048745.1 coordinate 31,435,876, forward strand.
CGCGCTGCTGGTTTTTATGACTCGATCTAACGGTAGGTGCTGTGGCCTGACATCTTAGGCTGCCACCAACCCAGCTTTTTAACTTTTCACGTCCTTTGGAGTTCTTAGTGTCTGCAGTGTGGCTGGCTCATCCTATTTTTTCTTTGTGATCAGCCAGCCAATGACCTCTGCTATGCAGTTTTATTCGTGACATTCTTTTACTAATTGTGTGTCTCCGTTTTGTATTGTCAGTGACTTGTCTATTATTCACTTGCCCTTTTGTGCAGTGTCATTTTCAGGGCGTTGTTTTATCTTTGACAGTTGACTCTCAGCTAGGAACAGGGGACTGATAACCTAGCTGTTTAGTCCCCTTAAAACAACCAACAACAACAACAACAACGGACGTGTTGAAGTGCGTGGTGGATCGCTACCAGCACTGCAGTGAAAACACTGCAGCCATCTGGCAGGGACTGCAACTCCTTGTGTCCTGCAAGCGTGTAAACAAATCCTACATGACCATCCACCATCGAGCCGTCAGTGTACACTACCGTAGAACCTCGGAAGCCATCAAGAATTGATAGGAAGTGGCGACGAAGGGTCTCAGGGTGGACTGAGTGTTTAGAAAACCGTGACAAGTCCAGCCGAAGGTCAGGCCGCCGTATACACCATGGCGGCTTGTGCGACTGGTATCTAAAGAAAGACGGAACAGGAACAGAATCCAATTGAGTTAGGAGAGACCTAACACGGACACCAACTGTCAACCCTGATCTCTGCCGTCTCTGCGGAATGTGGAGATCTGTTTGAGGAAAGAGGAGACGGTGGTTTGTGTGGTTAGGTAAACCACGGATGGTAGCAGCATAATTGGTAAGCAGTTGTTCGCGCCTGATATGCAGAGGCGGCACACCGGCCTCCACAAGGAGACTAATCACAGGACTTGTTCGAAAGGCTCCTGTTGCAAGCCTAACTCCACTGTGATGGATTGGATCCAACGTCTACATAACTGAAGGTGATGCCGAGCCATAGGCAACGCTGCCGTAGTCCAATCTGGACAGAACAAGCGCCTTATAGCACTGCAGCAGCGTACAGCGGTCTGCTCCGCAAGTGGTGTTGCTAAGACAGCGAAGGGCATTAAGGTGCTGCCAGCACTTCTGCTTGAGCTGACGAATATGGGAAACCCACGTCAGCCGGTCGTCGAACACTAACCCCAAGAAACGATGCGTTTCCACTATGTTAAGTAGCTGGTCATCAATGTAGAGCTCTGGATCTGGGTGAACAGTTCGATGCCGACAAAAGTGCATAATGCACGTCTTGTTGGCAGAGAACTGGAAACCGTGGGAGAGTGCCCATGCCTGTGCCATCCGTATGGCTCCCTGCAGCTGGCGTTCAGCAACATGCATGCTTGAGGAGCTAAAATAGATGCAGAAATCGTCAGCGTATAAGGAGGGAGATACTGACGAACCTACTGCTGCCGCTAGGCCATTAATGGTGACTAAAAACAAGGGAACACTCAACACAGAGCCCTGTGAAACCCCATTCTCCTGGATGTGCAACGAACTACGAGATGCGCCAATCTGTACACGAAATGTACGCAGTGATAAAAAGTTTTTTATAAAAATGGGGAGCGAGCCCCGAAAGCCCCAACCATGTAACGTTCGAAGAATGTGGTGCCGCCAGGTAGTATCATAAGCCTTGGACAAATCAAAAAAGACCGCTATCAAATGCTGACGTCTAGCAAAAGCCATTCGGACAGCAGACTCAAGGTGTACAAGATTGTCCAATGCTGAGCGTCCTTTGCGGAAACCACCCTGACATGGTGCCAGCAGACCGCGAGACTCAAGGAGCCAGCATAGTCGGCGGCTCACCATACGCTCTAGCAATTTGCAAAGAGCATTGGTGAGACTGATGGGTCTGTAGCTGTCCAGTTCGTGCGGGTGTTTGTCAGGTTTGAGCGCTGGGACGATGGTGCTCTCTCTCCATTGAGAGGGAAACACACCATCGCTCCAAATGCCGTTAAACAGGGCTAGCAGATGGTGCTTCGACGCTGTGGACAAGTGCTTCAACATTTGGTTGTGTACACGGTCTGGCCCAGGGGCTGTATCAGGGCAGAGTGTAAGGGCACTAAGCAATTCCCAATCACTGAAGGGGGTATTATACAGCTCCTCAGTGCGAGCCAAGAAGGAGAGCCGCTTTCGCTCCTCCCGTTCTTTCAGGGTGCGAAAGACTGGTGGATAATGCACGGAAGCTGAATTTTGCATATAGTGCTCAGCAAGATGTTCCGCAACTGCCTGTGGATCAGTACAGACTGATCCGTTTATGGAAATCCCAGGTACACTGAAGGGTCGCTGGTAACCGTAAACACGCCTGATTTTCGTCCACACCTGGGATGAAGAGGTACGTGAGCCGATGCTGCAGAGCGAGCCTGCGGTCTCTAATGGCATCAGCAATTTCCGGCGACCACCAGGGCACGGTCTTCCGCCGTGGGGATAGCACACTCAGCCGCAGAAATAATGGCCGAGGTAACGCTGTCAACTACCACATCGATGGTAGGATGCGTTAGAGAACCAACAATGGCAGCAGAATTAAAAATGTCCCAATCAGCCTTCTCAAGCGCACATCGCGGCAATCGTTCGGGAGACTGACGGTGGGGTAGTGACAAGAAGATCGGAAAGTGGTCACTACCACACAAGTCATCATATACTCTCCAGTGGACAGATAGGAAGAGGCTAGGGCTGCAAACTGTTATGTCGATGACCGAATAGGTACCGTGCGCCACACTAAAATGCGTGGGGGTACCATCATCTAAAAGGCAGAGGTTGAGTTGAGATAGTAAGGACTCAACATCTCTACCACGACCAGTAGTCACAGTACCACCCCACAATGTGTTATGGGCGCTGAAATCGCCCAAGACTAAATAAGGTGGGGGCAGTTGAGCAATCAGAGCTGCCAGCACATGTTGGGGCACTTCTCTATCAGGAGGGAGATACACATGGCAGACGGTAATGTCAGTTGCAGCCCTTACCCTGACAGCTATGGCTTCCAGAGGCGTTTGTAGGGGAACGGCTTCACTGTAAACAGTAGACAGGACGTAGGTGCAGACTCCACCTGACGCCCTATCACAGCCTGCACGGTTCCTATAATATCCCCTATAGCCACGTAAGGCGGGGGTGCGCATCAAGGGAAACCGTTTCCTGCAGAGCAATGCAGAAGACAGGGGAAGCGCTGAGAAGTTGTCGTAGCTCAGCTAAGCGGGGGAAAAACCACCGCAATTCCACTGGAGTATACAACCTGATCGACTAAAGGTCATGAAGGGACAGCTAAAACACGTCATTCCATAGGTTCATCTGCTGGCGCTGTCAGTGAACCTACAGAATCCAGAACCATTGCTTCTGATGAGTTGATGAGAGCGAGATCCTCAGGGGAAGTAAGGAGCCTCGGAAGGGAGCGCCCCAAGGGACACCTTCCGAGCGAGAGGATCCGGAGGAAGATGTTGCTTCTCCGGCTGGGTCACGGTGACTTTTGTCCCCGACGGTTTGGGGGGATGTGCTCCCACAGAAGGTCGTGCGGGAGCAGGAGATGTAGAAGATCCCCCAACCATCATGGGGGCAGGAAGAGTCGGTCGGCCCTGGGGGCCCACAGGAGGTTTCCAAGGTGTTGGGGCCATCGTCCCTGAAAACAGTGGGGACGAAGTGATGGTAGCGAACGACGATTTTAACGCTACAGGGTGAAGGCGCTCAAATTTTTTCTTCGCTTCGGTATATGACACTTTGTCCATCGTCTTGTACTCCATTATTTTCCTTTCTTTGTGGAGTACTGTGCAGTCCGGAGAACAGGGCGGGTGGTGTTGCCCACAGTTAACACATACTGGTGGGGGAGTACACGGAGCGTCCGGATGAGATGGACGTCTGCACTCCCTGCATGTGGCACTAAAGGTGCACCGAAACGACATGTGGCCAAACTTACAACACTTGAAGCTCCGCATAGGCGGAGGGATATAAGGCTTTACGTCGCACCGGTATACCATAACCTTGACCTTTTCGGGCGAAGAATCGCCCTCCAAGGCCAGGATGAAAGCACCGGTATCTATCTTTTTATGTGTTGGCCCCCTGTAGATGCGCCTGACAAAATGTACACCCCGCCGTGCGAGGTTGGCGCGTAGTTCATCATCAGACTGTAGGAGAAGATCATGGTGGAAGATAAACCCCTGGGTCATGTTCAGACTATTGTGAGGGGTGATAGAGACAGCAACATCTCCCAGCTTATCACAGGCGACTAGTGCCTTCGATTGGGCTGAGGATGCTGTCTCTATGAGAATGGATCCACTCCTCATTTTGGACAGGCCGGCGACTTCACCATACCGATCTTCGAGATGTTCAACAAAGAATAATGGCTTCGTGTCCTTGAACGATTCCCCATCAGTGCGTGTACACACCAGAAATTTTGGTGAGTACACTTCATTACAATCTCTGGCCCGTCGTTCTTCCCATGGCGTGCCAAGGGAAGGGAACGATTGGGGATCATACTGTGCAGCATTAAAGTCCCTTTTTCCTCTCTTTGAGACGCCAGGTTAGCGTATGGCGACGCTATTGTTTGCTCGTTTCATTTCTGTCCCATGAGCAGCTAGGGAAATAAGGGTCCAACCAGGCAGAGCCCCGCTTGCCTGGGTAAGCCTTATACAACTGAGGTGTGGCAGGTTCCTCAGAGGTTGCTCGCTAGCGACTGTTCAACCTCAACAGCCATGCATCTCCTCGGCATGTAGCACACCTTGAGATTGAGGTTTTTTTTATAGAGGTTTGTACCGTCCTCGCGACCCGGGCGATTAAGAAAAGATCCCCGGGCTCTGAAATGTACAACGTTCCACCGACGCGCCGAACGATGGTCGTTGAGGCACGCACAGAGCTTACGGTGTAGCAGGCTGTTGGCGCGACACAGCCCACGGCTCAGGACCCCGGGTTCGAAAAGCCCGTACCCAGCAAATTAATGCTGAGCCCCTGAGGGGTATACATCATGACTTTGACCTTTTCGGGCAGATTGTCACCCTCAAAGGCCAAGACAAATGCGCCAGTCACCACCCTATTTTCTTTCGGTCCCCGAAAAATGCGTCTCACAAAATGGACTCCCCGTCGTTGCAGATTGTCGCGTAACTCCTCATCCGTCTGCAGTGAAAGGTCTCTATGGTATATGACTCCCTGTACCCTATTTAAGGATTTATGGGGCGTTACGGAGTCAGGACTATCACCTAGGTGGTCACACGTTAAAAGGCTTCGTGATTGAGGAGGGGTCTCCACCTGTATCAGGACCGAACCATCGCGCAGTTTAGATATACCGGCAATTTCGCCAAACCTTTCTTCGAGGTGTTCTACAAAGAAGGAAGTCTTAGTTACCTGGAAAGATTCCCCATCCTGTCTGGTCACAACTAGGTATCGTGATGAGAAGTGGTCAGTCTTCTTCGTGGGCCCACGTTCCCCCCATGATGGTGTTAGGGAAGGAAACGATTTGGGGTCGTATCGAGCAGCATTGAAATTGAACTTACCCAAATGTCTCAGCCTGCTTTGTGGACCCACGTTCCCCCCAAGATTGAGTTAGGGACACCTGACTTCGAGCCAGGATTTTCAGAAGTTTGTTTCCTCTTCATTGCGGAATGTCCGCCCCGATGCCACCCATTCCGAAACAGGGGCTCTCCTCAAGGGCGCCACCCAGCCACAGCAACGCCACCTGGCAGGATGACCGTTGCCGGGAGTCCTAATGCCCTGAAATGACATGCATCGACTCCTTGGCATGCATGAGGAGGTCACAGCTCAGGCATCGGCAGTGTGATCCCTGTGCAATTCAGGGGGCTCAACCATGAGGGTACATAACAGCCCCACCACACGGACTGGCTACCGTGCTGGTGACCTAGCGGGGAGGGGGCTACAGCGAGGAAGGGATGTGGAAGGAAAGGGTAGGAATCCACGCCGTAGGGGCTAGGTTGGGAGTTCTTCCCCAAATGGCTCACACTAACTCTGAAATTTAGATGGAGGTCAAACCCCGAAGGGGACCTAACTGGGCCGAAAATGGTGAAACATAATAGAGAAACCACGAGTACCGTGGAAATAGCCAGGCCGTCATTGTGAGAACACCTAGAAACGGGGTTGGAGAAGGGTAGGGTGGGAAGAAGGATTAGGGAGGGAAGGGAACCGGGAGGAGGAAAAGCTGCCTGGGAAACAGGAAGGAAGGCCGCTATGGCTCGGGGACCCTTGCGCGCCACACACGTACCCACAAAAGAGCTGTGGGCCCCCTGGGGGCCATACAGATGTGTGTGGTCCCACGGAGAGTGAATCTATTGGGGGAAATAACTATTTTATTACTTTTATTGATGATTATTCTAGGTACATTTATATTTATTTTATGAATCCTAAGGAACAAGCATGTGATAGTTTTGAAGAATTCCGTATTTTGGTGGAAAGACAAACTGGAAAGAAAATAAAGATTGTCTGATCGTATAAGGGAAAGAATACATAAATCATAGATTTGAAGGATGTTTAAAGCAAGTTGGTTTAAGACATCAGACCACTATACGATATAGCCCTGCAGAAAATGGTGTTGCAGAACGAGCAAACAGAACAATAGTGGAAAAAGCGAGGAGTATGCTAAGTGATGCTGGCTTACCAAAAAATAAAAAAAAAATAAAAATTAAATAAAAAAAATTCGGGCAGAGGCTGTATCAACAGCAGTGTATCTAATAAATTGTTCACCTACCACGGCTATCAAAAGTAAAACACCATATGAGGTGTGGACAGGAAGAAAACCAGATTTAAGTAATTTGAGAATTTTTGGCTGTAAATCTATGGTACAAATTCCTAAACCACTAAGAAAGAAATGGGATATAAAATCCAGGAAATATATTTTTGTAGGGTATTGTGAAGAATCAAAGGGTTTTCGTTTTTTGAATTCTATGAATAATAAGATAGTAACCAGTAGAGATGTTGTATTTCTGGAAAATTGTGAAGATAGAACCAAGGAATGTACAACTGTAGGTGTAAATGAAATTAGCAGAATTGGAGAAGAGACAGAAATGGAAGAAGAAACTAATCAAGGGCCAACAAAGGCAAGCTATGAGGAAGAAGAAGAACCAAGATGTGATCAAGATAAAGCAGGGAGTGATGAAGATAAAGTAAGACATTCCTCTCGTACAAGGAAACCAAAGAAGTATCCTGATTATGACATGTATGTTGCCCAGTGTTTCAATGATGAACCGGAACTGTTGAAGAAGCTGTGAATAGTAAGGATTCTAAAAATTGGAAAGAAGAAATTGAGAAAGAATTGCAATCTTTAAATCAAAATGAAACATATGAATGGGTAAATATGCCACAGAAGAAAAAACTCTTAAACACAAGTTGGATACTTAGTGTAAAAAATCCTGAAAGTGAAACAACCAAGTATAAAGCAAGATTAGTTGTTAAGGGATGTAATCAAAGGGAAGGTATAGATTACAAAGAAACATTTTCACCTGTTGTAAAATATTCTTCACTGAGGTATCTTTTAGCTTTAGCTGTGAAAGAAAATATGTTAATCCATCAAATGGATGTTAAAACCGCTTATCTAAATGGAATATTAGAAGAGGAAACTTATGTGATGCCACCCAAAGAAGCTCAGAAATATTGTAAAGATAAAGGAAAGGTTTGGAAGCTTAAAAAAAAAAAACCCTCAGGTGCTTAGCATTAATTTGCTGAGTACGGGCTTGGCGTACCCGGGGTCCTGAGCTGTGGGCTGTGTCGCGCCAACAGTCCGCTACACCGTAAGCTCTGTGCGTGCTTCAACGACCATCGTTCGGCGCGACGGTGGAACGTTGTATGTTTCAGAGCCCGGGGATCTTGGCTTAATCGCCCGGGTCGCGAGGACGGTACAAACCTCTATAAAAAAAACCTCAATCTCAAGGTGTGCTACGTGCCGAGGAGATGCATGGCTGTTGAGGTTGAACAGCCGCTAGCGAGCAACCTCTGAGGAACCTGCCGCACCTCAGTTGTATAAGGCTTACCCAGGCAAGCGGGGCTCTGCCTGGGTGGACCCTTATTTCCCTAGCTGCTCGTGGGAACACGATGAAAAGACCACGAAACGTTGGCGGACGTACAACCGCCGTCTCTAAGCGTGGTAGAAGCGACTACAATGCTGAACAGTATGACCCCCAAACGTTTCCTTCCCTGTCTACACCATGGGAGGAACGTAGGGCCAAAACTCAAGGTGAGGCTTACGCCCCGAAGTATTTAGTGTGCAGCCGTACAGATGGGGAATCTTTCATGTCCACGAAGCCAATGTTCTTCGTGGACCATTTGGAAGACAAATATGGTGAGGTCGATGGGTTGTCAAAGATGAGGTCTGGATCCGTTTTAATAACGACGTCATCCCCGGCCCAGTCACGGGCTTTGTTAGCCTGTGACAAGCTGGGTGATGTTTCCGTTTCCATTACACCACATAAGACCTTAAACATGGTCCAGGGCATCATTTTCCACAGAGATCTGCTGTTGCAATCGGACGATGAATTGAGAGCAAACTTGGAGCGGCGAGGTGTGCACTTCATCCGCCGTATCTATAGGGGTCCGAGGGACAAGAAGGTTGCCACCGGTGCCTTCATCGTGGCTTTCGAGGGCGATTCATTGCCTGAGAAGGTCAAGGTGATGGTTTACCGGGTCGACGTCAAGCCTTACGTTCCTCCCCCTATGCGCTGCTTCAAGTGCTGGACGTTTGGTCACATGTCCTCCCGATGTGACGCCAACCCAACATGTCGGGAGTGTGGGCGTGCATCCCATCCAGACGCCCCCTGTACCCCACCTCCAGTGTGTGTCAATTGCAATCAGCAGCATCCTCCTTGTTCGCCCGACTGTACTGTACTCCACAAAGAGCGCAAGATCATGGAGTATAAGACCCTGGACCGGCTGACATACGCAGAGGCCAGACGTAAATATATGAAGCTCCATCCTGTCACCATGACAACGTCTTATGCCACAGTAGCTTCGTCAGTCTCCAGACCATCTGTACCACGAATGCCAGCGGGCCCCCAGGCCCGAACCACTGCACCTGCCCCCTTGACAGTTGGGGGTGCTACTCCTTCGGTTGCTCCCACACTTTTCACGTTGGGAGCAACAGACAAGCCATTGCGGGGGACGTCGGTCCCCACCCCAGCGCCGGAGAAACAACAGCCTTCTCCGGCTCCTCTCGCCCGGAAGGCGTCCCACGGGACACTCCCTTCCGAGGCTTCTCTTCGTGGGAAAGTGGATCCCAGCAAATGGCTGAAGGATCCCGCGGCTGCTGATCGAGGGGCCTCCACCTCTTCGTCGGCAGCTGCAGGCCCTGTTGAGAAGCCCCCACGGCCCTTAACACCCAAGGGCCAGCGAGAGGGCAAAAAGAAAGAGAGAAAGAAAAAGGATTCTTTGGTGGCTTCCAAGCCACCCACACCCACATCCTCTGCTTCAGAGGATGAAGTCGAGATCCTTGCCTCCGCTGAGGATCTCGCACTTCTTGATTCGCCTGAACGTAGGAACTCTGCACATCCAGAATCACCTATGGTCTTAGATTCTGTAGATCCTGACCATAAGGCGGCAGATGTTCCTATGGAATGATCTTCTTTCCTTTCTTTTGTTTTATGGCTTTACAGCGAGTAGAAAGAGTTATTCTCCAGTGGAATTGCGGCGGCTTCTTTAATCGCCTGGCCGAGCTGCGCCAATTACTGTGGCACTACCCTGCACTTTGTATTGCCCTACAGGAGACATGGTTTCCAGCACAGCGCACCCCTGCCCTCCATGGGTATCGGGGGTACTACTGCAACAGGACCCTTTACGACAGGGTGTCTGGCGGTGTCTGCCTATATATCCTGGACACTGTCCCAAGTGCCCCCGTACCCCTCACAACTACTCTTGAGGCAGTGGCTGTTAGAATTCGGGTAACGCAAGAATTCACTGTCTGCAGCTTGTACCTTCCTCCGGATGAGGCCGTGTCTCTCAACACCCTTACCGCTCTGGTCTCCCAACTTCCCCCGCCATTCCTCCTTTTGGGGGACTTCAACGCCCACAACCCTTTGTGGGGTGGACTCCAGACTACAGGCCGCGGTAGGGATGTTGAGACATTGTTGGCGCAACACGACCTTTGCCTCCTGAATACAGGTGCCCCCACGCATTTTAGCGTGGCACAGGGCACGTATTCAACGATCGCCCTCTCCGTCTGCAGCCCCAGCCTTCGACCACAACTCGGTTGGCGTGTGAATGAGGACCTGTGTGGCAGCGACCACTTTCCCATCTTTGTGTCGCTCCCGCAGTACCAAGCTGCAGACAGCTTACCCCGTTGGTGTCTCCGTAGGGCTGACTGGCCAGTCTATACTTCAACCGCAGTCATCACTGCACCACTGCCAGATGACATTGACAATGCAGTCCAGCAGGTGACTGATAGTATTGTCAGGGCCGCTGAGGTAGCAGTTCCGCAAACCACCGGTTCCACTAGGCGTAGGTCCGTGCCTTGGTGGACACCGGAGATTGCTGAGGCTATCCGGGAACGTCGGCGAGCGCTCCAGCGCCATCGACGCCACCCATCCATGGAGAATTTTGTGGCCTTTAAACGGCTCCGTGCGCGTGCTCGACGACTCATACAGCAGGGCAAGCAGGATTCCTGGGAGCGGTATGTAGCCAGTATTGGCTCCCGCACCTCCCTGACTAAGGTATGGACGCAAGTCCGACGCGTCTTCGGATACCGCCCGCCGACAGGAATCCCATCCCTCACCATCCAGGGTGTGCTTTGCACGCTCCCGACAGCTATCGCCGAGCACATGGCAGACCACTACGCACAATGCTCTGCGACTGCCATGTACAGTGCTGACTTCCGCACCCTCAAAGAGCGGGCCGAGCGGAAACAGTTCTCTTTCCGCACTCGTCGTCGGGAAATATACAACGACCCGTTTAGCGAGTGGGAGTTCCGATCTGCCCTTGCTGCGTGTCCTGATACAACTCCGGGACCAGATAGGATTCACGGCCAATTCCTCCGACACCTCTCACCAGAGTTTCAACGCCGCATTCTCGCCCTGTTCAACCAACTATGGGCAGAGGGCACTTTCCCGTCGCAGTGGCGGGAAAGCACTATCATCCCGGTGCTGAAACCTGGTGCAGACCCCCTGGTGGCTGACAATTACCGTCCGATCAGCCTCACCAACGTTCTCTGCAAGCTCTTCGAACGTATGGTGAGTCGGCGGCTTATGTGGATCCTAGAAGGGCGCGGACTCCTTGCTCCGCAACAGGGGGGCTTTCGCCAGGGCCGTTCTACCATTGACAACCTTGTGTCATTGGAGTCGGCCATTCGCGCTGCGTTTGCTAGGCGTGAGCATCTCGTTGCTGTATTTTTCGACCTTCGAAAGGCGTATGACACCACCTGGGGCCATCATATTTTGACGACTCTGCACGACTGGGGCTTACGTGGCGCCCTTCCTGTTTTTATTCGCAATTTCCTCTCCCACCGATCGTTTCGGGTGAGGGTTGGGACATCTTTTAGCTCCCCCCGTATTCAGGAGAACGGTGTCCCACAGGGTTCCGTCAGTAGCGTTCCATTGTTTTTAGTGGCGATAAACGGTCTTGCTGCGGCTGTGGGGTCATCAGTCAGTTGCTCTCTGTTCGCCGATGACTTCTGCCTGTATTTCAGCTCCGTTTCCATCGGCGTAGCTGAACAGCGGCTGCAGGGTGCCATCCGAAAGGCCCACTCATGGGCCTCTACTCACGGATTTCAGTTCTCCGCACTGAAAACCCGCGTGCTGCACTTCTGTCGCCGTCGGGTAGTTCACCCTGACCCAGAGCTCTACTTGGGTGGTGAACTACTTCAGGTCGAGGAAACACATCGCTTCCTGGGCATGGTGTTCGATGCCCGGCTGACTTGGGTGCCACACCTACGTCAGCTGCGACAGAAGTGTTGGCGGCATTTAAATGTTCTTAGATGCCTCAGCCATACTAGTTGGGGAGCAGCACGTTCAACCCTCCTTCAGCTCTACAAGTCTCTCATTCTGTCACGGCTTGATTACGGGAGCTTGGTGTATGACTCCGCAGCCCCTTCTGCCTTGCGGGTCCTAGACCCCGTTCACCCACCACACAGGTGTGCGCCTCGCAACAGGGGCTTTTCGTACCAGTCCCGTAACGAGCCTTCTAGCTGAAGCTGGTGTTCCCCCTCTGCGGTACCGCCGGCAACGGTTGTTGGTAAGTTACGTTGCCCGGGTTCATGCTTCATTCCGCCATCCGAACCACAGGCTTCTCTTCCCCCTTTCTGCACTCCATCTCCCACGACGTCGGCCCAGGTCGGGTCTCCCGATTGCGGTCCGTGTCCGTTCCCTTCTCTCCTCACTTGATTCTTTACCCCTTCCTCCACCTTACCATTACTCCCCCCGTATCCCCCCCTGGAAAATTCCTCGCCTGGAGCTTCGGCTGGACTTGACCCGGGATTCGAAAGCCTCGATTTCACCACTCCTTCTCCGTCGCCGGTTCCATGCACTGCTTAATACGTTTCATGGAGCGACCATCATCTACACGGACGGTTCTTTGGTCGATGGCCATGCTGGATATGCCTTTATGTATGATGACCACATCGAACAGCGGTCATTGCCTTGTGGAAGCAGCATCTTCACCGCAGAACTGGTCGGTATTTTGAGAGCTCTTGAACACCTCAGAGCTCGCCCCAGGGGGTCGTTCGTCATCTGTAGCGACTCCCTGAGTGGCTTACAGGCCCTCGACCAGTTTCTGCCCAAACACACTGTGGTGCGAGCCATTCAAGATGCTGTATTCGCCCTTGGCGAGTCAGGCCATTCTGTCGTTTTTGTTTGGACGCCAGGGCATGTAGGTATACCAGGCAATGAACGTGTGGATCAGCTGGCCAAGCAGGCCACCACTATGCGGTCCCTGGACATTGGCCTCCCAGTTTCCGACCTCCAAACCCAGTTGACCCACAAAGTCTTAAGGGTTTGGAATTCGGAATGGGCAGACTCCACTGAACCAAATAAGCTCCGTGCTGTCAAGCCGTCTACCGCTGCATGGAAGACGTCCCTGAGGGCTTCTCGCAGGGAGTCGGTTGTCCTTTGCCGACTCCGTATAGGCCATACTTGGCTCACGCATGGTCACCTTCTGCGTCGCGAGGACCCTCCGCAGTGTCGATGTGGTGCGCCTTTGACGGTCGCCCACATCTTAATTGAATGCCACAATTTAGCCGCAGTGAGACGAAATTTTAATATCCCTGACGTTTTGCAGCTTGCATTAGCTGACAACACCTCCATGGTTGACTCTATTTTACATTTTATGCGTGAGTGTGGACTTTACAAGTCCATTTAACGTTTGTGTTTCTCTGTCGTTTCTCTGTCCTCCGCCTGCTTAAGTCTGTTAGGTAGGTGGTTTTAGCGTGTTGCAGAGTGGCTGGGTGTGTTCCTTATATCCTTGTGACCACCCAGCAAAAACACTCTTGTGCTGTTTCAGCTGTTTTATCCCTTCTTCGTTTTTAATCGTATCCTTTCTTTCTATTAGTCTGTAAGTTTTAAACTTTGACTTGTTAATGCATTCACTTCGGATCGCTTAACAAAATGTTTTATCTTTTTGATTGGAACAAGGTACTGATAACCGTCGTAGTTTAGTCCCTTCCAAAACCCAACAACAACAACAACAAGCTTAAAAAAAGCATCTATGGACTGAAACAAAGTGGGTACTGTTGGAATAAGTATTTGCATTCTACATTAGTTAAGATGGGAATGAAGCAGTCAAAGGAAGACCCCTGTATTTATATTAGGAAAAGTGAACAAGAATTAACTATAATGGCTATTTGGGTAGATGATTTTTTTCATTTTAATCAAATGATAAGCAAATTATTGTTTTCAAAGAACAGCTATAAGAGATGTTCAATATGCATGACTTGGGTGAAGCAAAACAATATTTGGGAATGAAAATTATAAAGCAGAGAAATGGAAACGAGCTTTGGATAGATCAGTCTGCATATACCAAAAGGATTTTGAAAAAGTTTGGAATGGAAGAACCTGGGATAAAAATGATGATAAATGAAGAAGACACTGATTATAATAAAGTTACATCTTACTTGGAAGCTGTAGGGAGTCTTTTATATTAGCTCAGACATCAAGACCAGATATTGTTTTTGCAACAAATGTAGTAAGCAGATTCTGTAGTAATCCTAAAGAAAAACATTGGAAAGCAGTGAAGAGGATCTTCAGATATCTAAAGGGAGCTGTAAATTATAAATTAATTTATTGTAAAGAAGGCAATGAAGAATTGGAATGTTACAGTGATGCAGACTGGGGTAATGAATTAGAAGATAGACACTCTATCTCTGGAAGCTGTTTAAAACTGATGGGAGGCTTAGTATCCTGGATATGTAAAAGGCAAAGAACTGTAGCATTAAGTACAGTAGAGGCCGAATATATGGCTTTATCTACTACAGTATAGGAAACTTTGTGGCTCAAAAACTTAATAAATGAAATTGAGGCTGATAATAATTCAAGAACAACCACAATTTATTGTGATAATCAGGGAGCCATTAATTTAGCCAAAAACAATGTAACAAGTGCTAGAAGAAAAGACATCATTTCATCAGGGATCACATTGAGAAGAAGAATATTAAAGTGAAATACCTAAGCTTTGAAGAAATGTTGGCTGATTTATTAACAAAACAATTGACCAAGGAGAGATTCCAGAAAATTGTAAGACAGTATGGCTTAATTGATGGTTTTATATACAATGCCGAAAAATCTTGCTCAAGGGGGAGTGTTGGAAATCTGATCAATATTTTTTCGGTGCTTAATTAATTATTCTTTGATGATGATGATGCTGTACTTATTCGTTGTTAATTTATTATTCTATGTCTTTGTCACGTCTTGTAAAAAGTGTTGTAAATGTATTGCAGTGGCAAAAATATATACGATAAGAAATCAGAATTTATCGTGAAAGATTTATTTTTGCTGTGCTAGTTTTTTCAACAGTAGTAATGGGAGTGTTCCCAGGGTAACACAAAATAATGCAAATCACAAAATAAATGCAAATTTCTCTTTTAAATGGTACTTATTATCATATACTACCAATTAAGAGGTCAACCACATCGCAGAATTACCTCCAGTGCAAATGGCTGCTGTCAACGGCCCTGTTGGCTTTTACTCCTACCGTCTTTATATAGTAACGGGAGTGTTGGCAGGGAAACACAAAATAATGCAAATAACAAAATAAATTCAAATTTCTCTTTCAAATAGAATTTATTATCATATACTACCAATTAAGAGGTCAACCACGTCGCAGACTAACCTCTAGTGCAGCTGGCTGCTGGCAACAGCCCTGTCGGCATTGGCTCCTACGGTCTTCATATAATAATGGGAGTGTTCGCAGGGAAACACACAATAATGCAAATAACAAAATAAATTCAAATTTCTCTTTTAAATAGTATTTATTATCATATACTACCAATTAAGAGGTCAACGACGTCGCAGACTAACCTCCAGTGCAGCTGCCTGCTGTCCACAGACCTGTCACCATTGGCTCCTAGGGTCTTTATTTAGCAATGAGAGTGTTCCCAGTGAAACGCACAATAATGCAAATAATAAAATAAATGCAAATTTCTCTTTTAAATGGTATTTATTTTCTTATACTACTTGTTGTGATAATCAATTAAAAATATTTTTTATTATTATGTTTTTCTAAGTACTGTGCTACTGTCTATTATGTTTTGTCCACTTTGCAGTTGTCTATGCTTTGACATAATAGTACTTTGCAAAGGGTAAACACACATATATCCTTTTTTTGTAGATTTACTGCTCTTTGTCTTTTGCCTAATGGTTGTGTGCCTCTTGAGTTAAAGATAACTGTACCAGTTTTTTCTTGTTAATAAAACTTGTCATTATCCTTTTGTGAGAATCAGTGGTAATATATTCAGCCTTTCAACAGGTTATGGGCCCAGTAATCACCGAGTGACAAGTTTTGAACTGACAAAAGTAAAACTGAATAGTGGGTGCATTATTGTAGTATTAACAAACTTTTGTGAGCAAAAGTTTTAAGGTTATTTCTGCTGTGTTAAAATGATTGAAAACGAAATTTCTAGAATTACAAAACTCAAAGGCATTGAAAATTGGTCTGCCTGGAAATTTCAACTTTGTGTTACTTTAAGTGCTATGGGAGCTTGGGACATTGTCACGGGTGAAGTAATTAAACCAGAGTGTAATGACAACATGAATACCAAAGCAAGGCTGAAGTATGAAAAAGATCTTGTAAGATGGAATAAGTTGGACAATGCAGATCAGAAAGTTTTTGGAACATCAATTGCAGACAAGCCATTGCTACATATCATTAACTGTGAATCGTCAGCTGCTATGTGGATCAAATTACTTTCAGTTTATGAACAGAAAAACAGTGTAAGCATACATTTACTCCAGCAGCAATGGTATAACCTAAAAAAAGGATATTTCAAATGATATGGCTACATATATTTCAAAATTAGAAGACCTGGTACATCGGTTAAGGAATCAAGGTGAAAATATTCCAGATTCTATGGTGATCACAAAACTGTTAATGACACTACCAAGAAGTTATAACCATTTTCTGAGTTCATGGGAATGAACACATCCGGATCAACAGACATTAGCAAATTTGACATCAAGATTATTGATGGAGGAAAAACGCCTTAATCTTCAGGAAGACATGAAGGGGGAAGCATTTGCAGCAGATACACAAGGAAGAAGTAATCATTTTAAGAATAATCCCAGTCCTGCAAATAAAAATTCAAGAAAACAAGGTAAGTGTTTCAAATGTAATAAACCTGGTCATTCGGCTAAAGATTGCAAAACCATTTGTTTCAAGTGTAATAAAGTGTAATAAAGAAGAATGCAGAAGTACTGTATCAAAGCATCAAGGTCAGAATCAGTGTGAACTAAGAGGGGATGCTCTGATAAGCAAAATATTAGCAGCCAATCATGTAAATAAAAATGCATGGTTTTTAGATTCTGGTGCTACTGATCACATGTGTAATGAAATTGTAATGTAAATTACAGTCCATTTGAGAGTGAAGTCCAAATCTGTATTGGTGATGGTAGTTATATTACTTCACATGGGAAAGGTGACATAAACATTCTAGCCTCTGATGGTAACAGGTGGAATGAAAAGTATTTGTCAAATGTTTTATATATGCCAGATATTCGGTTTAATTTATTTTCACTTGGAGCAGCATTAGACAAGGGCATACAATTTCAATCTGACAAGGCGACATGCAGACTTTTCAAGGGAGAGAATGTTGTTGCAGTGGGAGTTCGTGAAGAAAGGTTGTATAGGATGAAATTTAAGATTTCACTTAGTGAAAATGACAGTTTCAAGCAAATGTGGCTACCAAGGAAGATCTTAAAATTTGGCACAAAAGACTTGCTCATCAAAATTTTCCCCATGTGAAAAAGTTTCTGAAAGATAGGCAGATTCAATTTAAGGAAGAAGATAAAAGTTTGTGTGAAGATTGTGTCGTTGGGAAAATTCATAAATTACCTTTCCACAAAAGTGATTCAAAGTCAAAAAGGGCAGGTGAACTGATTCACTGTGATTTGTGTGGCCCTATGCAAGTTGATTCTATTGGTGGTTCAAGGTACTTTCTTTTGTTAAAAGATGATTATTCACATTGGAGAACTGAGTATTTTCTAAGACGTAAATCGGAAGTTGTGGAACACTTGGATTCTTTCATAAAAACTACTGAAAAACAAATTGAAAATGGCATTAAAGTGATCAGAATTGATAATGGACTAGAATTCATTTACCATGAAGTGAGAAAAATAATGCAGAATTATGGGATAACACATCAATAATCAGTAACTTATTGTCCTCAACAGAATGGTGCAGCCGAACATGAGAACAGAACTTTGGTGGAGACTGCAAGAACAATGATTCATGCAAGTAGGCTGCCAATACGACTGTGGGCTGAAGCCATTAATACAGCAACTTATATTTTCAATAGAACAAGTACAAGCAGTGTCAATGGCAAATCACCTCACAAAATGTGGAATGGATTGGATTATGATGTGACCAAACTCAGGATATTTGGATAGATGGTTTATACACACATTCCAGAGGAGAGACGGCAGAAATGGGATTCCAAAGGTGAAAAAGGTTTTCTAGTTGGCTATGATACAGAAGTAAAGGGGTATCGTGTTTGGTTTTCTCATAAAGATCAAGTTAAAATATATCGTGACATTGTTTTTATGGGCAAATTATATAAGGACTGTGGATCAGAGAAAACTTTCAATACTGAATGTGTACCTTTCCTAATATCTGAGACAACTGATGATAAGCAGACTACTCAAGAGGAAACCCTGAATCAAACAGGAGAAGAAATTAGAATATTTGAAGAAGAATCAAATACTGAAGCCAACTGTAGATCTTCTATGCAAAATGACAATCAAGAGGTCATCAAATCTGAGAATAAAATTAGAAGCAGCCTACGAGACAGGTCAAAAATCAAAAACCCTGTCAGACACGCCAACTATACTACTGTAAAGTCTACCTGCATAATGAAGTGCTATGAACCCATTTCATATCAAGATGCAATGGACTGAGACAATGCAGAAAATTGGAAACAGGCTATGCAAGAAGAAATGTATTCTCTTAATCTTAATGAAACTTGGATCTTTACTGAGCCCCCAGAAAGCCAAGAAATACTTGACAATAGGCGGGTGTTCAAAGTGAAGAGGAGAACTGATGGAACTGTGGATAGATTTAAAACTTGACTTGTTGCTAGAGGATTTCGACAGAAATTAGGCATGAACTATACTGAAACCTTCAGTCCAGTTGATTCCATAAGGATAATCTTGTCTATTGCAGCATCCAAAGCAATGCATATGAGGCAGTTTGATGTGAAAACAGCATTTTTATACAGTGAAATAGATACTGAAATATATATGAAACTGCCAGAAGGGTTTGAGGATGGTACCAAAAAGGTATGCAAGCTGAAGAAAAGTATCTATGGACTTACACAAGCTTCTAGACTATGGAATAAACGATTCACCAGTGTGTTGAACAAATTTGGACTGACAGAAACAAGTGCAGACCCCTGTGTTTTTGTCAACAATAAGGATGAATTCTTGACCATTCTAGCCATTTACGTTGATGACGGACTAATCATAACAGAATCTATGGAAGTAATTAATTTACTAATGAGTGATTTGGAACAAGAATTTGAGATAACAACCAGCAGTGTTAATCATTATCTCGGTTTGCAGATAGAGCAGTTCAAAGATGGCTCCATCTTCTTAAACCAAGAGGCATATGCAAGAGCTGTACTGAACAGTACAACATCGAAAATACCAATGCTGTAGCTATTCCTGCTGATCATGGACAAATGTACTCTGAGATGGGGAATGACTCAAAAAATATCAATGTTCCATACTGACAGGCTGTTGGAAGTTTACTATATTTGTCTGTGGTAACCAGACCTGAAATCACTTTTTCAGTACATAATGCTAGTCAGCATCTTGAAAAACCAGAAAAGATGCACTGGAATGCTGTGAAGAGAATCTTGAAGAACCTAAAGGGAACAATTTCTTATGGCTTGTATTATACAAGGAATTAGGACACTCATTTGTCTGTTTTTTGTGATTCAGATTATGCAGGAGATGTTCTTACTCGAAGATCGACCACAGGTTTTGTTGTTAAGTTTGGTGAAGATACTATAGCTTGGAGCTCTGAGAGGCAAAAGGTGGTGGCTTTATCAACAACTGAAACAGAATATTTACAAAATAAAAGCAAATTTCTCTTTTAAATAGTATATATTATCATATACTACCAATTTAGAGGTCAACAATGTCGCAGACTAACCTCCAGTGCAGCTGGCTGCTGTCCACAGCCCTGTTGGCATTTGCTCCTACCGTCCTTATATAGTAATGGGAGTGTTCCCAGGGATACGCACAATAATGCAAATAACAAAATAAATGCAAATTTCTCTTTTAAATAGTATTTATTATCATATACTACCAATTAAGAGGTGAAACATTCCGCAGTCTAACCCACAGTGCAGCTGGCTGCTGTCCACAGCCCTGTTGACATAGGCTCCTAGGGTCTTTATATAGTAATGGGAGTGTTCGCAAGGAAACACACAATAATGCAAATAACAAAATAAATGCAAATTTCTCTATTTTTTATTTATTTTTTATTGGTTTTTTCTGTTCCATAGGACCCAATTGAGGAGTGAGACTCCATGGTCATGAAACAAGTCAATACATTAATTGTTAAACAAGAATGGTAATAGAAAAATTTTAAGTAGTCCTTTGTGCACGACAATCTTAAGACAAAGTGAAAAGAATCAATGAAGAAAAAATTAAATTAGCTTAATTGTTTAACTTTTCTAGGAGTTCGTCGACAGAATAAAAGGAGTGAGCCATGAGGTAACTCTTCAATTTAGATTTGAAAGCGTGTGGATTACTGCTAAGATACTTTAGTCCTTGTGGCAGCTTATTGAAAATGGATGCCACAGAATACTATACCCCTTTCTGCACAAGTGTTAAGGTGGTGTGTGTGCAAATGTAGATTAGTCTTCTGTCTAATATTCACCGAGTGAAAGCTACTAACTCGTAGGAATAAGCTGATATTATAAACAACAAACGACATCAATGAAAATACGTCTTGTGACGCCAGAGTCAAAACTCCCACACTACTGAAAAGGGGTCGACATGACGTTCGCAAACTTACACCAGATATTGCTCGAACCGCCCGTTTTTGAGCCAGAAATATCCATTTTGCATCAGGCGAGTTACCCCAAAAAACAATGCCGTACGTCATAAGTGAGTGAAAGTAAGCGTAATAGACTACTTTTCGTGTTGAAAAATCACTTATGTCAAATATTGTTCTAGTGGTAAATATAGCAGAATTTAGTTTTGGAACAAGATCCTGAACATGGGCTCTCCATGACAGCTTACTGTCTATATGAACACCTAGAAATTTGAACTGTTCCGTCTCACTTATCACATGCCCATTATGTGTAATCAGAATGTCAGCTCTTTTAAATAGCATTTATTATCATATACTACCAATTAAGAGGTCAAACATGTCACAGTCACCCAGTGCAGCTGGCTGCTGTCCACAGCCCTGTCGGCATTGGCTCCTAGGGTCTTTATATAGTAACAGCAGTGTTCGCAGGGAAACACACAATAATGCAAATACCAAAATAAATTCAAATTTTTCTTTTAAATAGTATTTATTATCATATACTACCAATTAAGACATCAACCACGTCGCAGACTAACCTTTAATGCAGCTGACTGCTGTCCACAGCCCTGTCGGCATTTGCTCCTACTGTCTATATATAGTAACAGCAGTGTTCGCAGGGAAACACACAATAATGCAAATACCAAAATAAATTCAAATTTTTCTTTTAAATAGTATTTATTATCATATAGTAACAATTAAGATGTCAAACATGTCGCAGTCTAACACCCAGTGCAGCTGACTGCTGTCCACAGCCCTGTCGGCATTGGCTTCTAGGATCATTATATCGTAATGGGAGTGTTCAGGGTAACGCACTATAATGCAAATAACAAAATAAATGCAAATTTCTCTTTTAAATGGAATTTATTATCATATACTACCGATTGAGAGGTCAACCATGTCGCATAATAACCTCCATTGCAGATGGCGGTTGACCATAGCCTGTCGGCATTGACTCCTAGGCTCTTTATATAGTAATGGGAATGTTCGCAGGGAAAATGCACAATAATGGAAATAACAAAATAAAAGCAAATTTCTGTTTTAAATAGTATTTATTATCATATACTATCTATTTAGAGGTCAACCACATCGCAGACTAACCTCCAGTGCATGTGGCTGCTGTATACAGCCCTTTCGGAATTTTCTCTTAGGGTCTTTATGAAATAATGGGAGTGTTCGCAGGGAAACGCACAATAATGCAAATAACAAAATAAATGTAAATTTCTCTTTTAAATAGTAATTATTATCATATTCTACCATTTAAGTGGTCAACCACATCGCAGACTAACCTGCAGTGCTGCTGGCTGCTTTCCACAGCCTGTCGGCATTGGCTCCTAGGGTCTTTGTATAGTAACGGGAGTGTTCGCAGGGAAACGCACAATAAAGCAAATATCAAAATAAATGCAAATTTCTGTTTTAAATAGTATTTATTACTTTATACTACCAAGTCAGAGGTCAACCACGTCGCAGACTAACCGGCAGTGCAGCTGGCTGCTGTCCACAGCCCATTCGGCATTGTCTCCTACGGTCTTATATAGTAATAGGGGTGTTCCCAGCAAAAAGCACAATAATGCAAATAAAAAATAAACGCAAATTTCTCTTTTAAATAGTATTTATTATCATATACTACCAATTTATAGGTCAACCACGTTGCAGACTAACCTACAGTGCAGCTGGCTGCTGTCCACATCCTTGTCAGCAGTGGTTGTTGTTGTTGTTATAGGGGACTAAACTACATGGTTATCAGTCCCCTGTTCCTAGCAAAGACAAGATATCCAAGTAGGCAAAGGTAAAATACAGATTAATACCCGGAAGCGCATACTGTGACTATGAACTTATTCCTGTCTTCCTCAGTGTTGAGAGTATCAAGTGTTAAACTAAGCTAAAAGAGCAGGGAACAGTGGCTGTCTGATCACAAACTAATGCAAGATGAGCCAGTCACTCTGCCCAGACAAAAAACGGAGGTAAAAAAAGGGTAAAAGCAAGAAAAACATCATAGTAGAATATGAGTGGTGGGAGCCTGAGATACCAGGCACAAGCCCACCACTAAATAAAATGATAAAATCCAGCTGCACGTATAAAACCTAAAACTCGGTCAGCCATACAGGCATTGTCAGATAAAATCAAGCCAGGTGCAGTAGGTAGATTAAAAGACTGCCGCAAGGAGGCTAAAAACGGATAGTCCGACAGGATGTGGACCACTGTCAACAAACTTCCACAATGGCAATTCGGTGGGTCCTCTTGATGTAAAAGGTAGCCATGTATCAACCATGTATGGCCAATACGTAGGCGACACAGGACGACAGAGTCCCTACGGGAAGGTCTGAAAGACGACTTCCAGACGGCCGTAGAGGACTTGATCGCTCTGAGCTTGTTGGGAGTGCTCAGTGTTGCCCATTGCGTGTCCCAAGCCTCAAAAACCCTGTGGCGCAAATCCATTCGGATATCCCATTCTGGGATACCAATATCCAGGGGAGGAGCGGTGGTGGCGAGCTTAGCCAGCCGATCGACTCGCTCATTCCCTGGGATGCCAATGTGGCCAGGGGTCCAGATAAAGTCCACTGCACATCCAGACTTGCCGAGTGAAGCGATGGCGTTTTGGATGGATTGCACCAACGGATGGGAAGGAAAATAGTTGGAAAGGGCTTGCAGAGGACTAAGGGAGTCGCTGCACACGACATACGAGTTCCGGGGGCACGTTTTGAGGTGGTCAAGAGCACGAGAAATGGCGATCAGTTCAGCTGTAAAAATACTACAGCCGGGCGGCAGGGACCGCTGTTCTGTGTGGTCGCCATGAATAAAAGCGTAACTGGCTCTGCCATTTACCAGGGAGCCATCAGTGTACAGGACTTCTGCATCACGATGAGCAGCAAGAAGTGCCAGAAACTTGCAACTGAGTGTAAGTGGTGAGTCTAATGCCTTTGTATCGCAGGACAATTGCAGGTGGAGCTTCAAACGGGGGATGAACCAAGGAGGAAGACGGGATGGGCGGGTAAAAACCTCAGGGAGAGGTAGGGAATTAAGTGAGGAGAGGAGTGTACAAACCCGGATCGCGATCGGAAGACCTGATCTAGGTCGACGTGGTGGAAAAGGAGGGGTAACAGTCGGAAACAAAATCCTGCGGTTTGGATGGTGTGGCGTGGCATGGACTCGAGCAACATAGCTAGTGAGAAGCTGCTGCCGGCGGAAGTGTAATGGAGGAATCCCTGCTTCGGCTAGAAGACTTGGCACAGGGCTGGTGTGGAAGGCCCCAGTCGCCAGCCGGATACCACCATGGTGGATGGGGTCAAGGATCCTCAAGGCGGATGGTGCTGCTGAGTCGTATACGAGGCATCCGTAATCAAGCCTTGATTGTATCAAGGACTTGTACAGCTGCAGGAGGGTGGAACGAGCAGCACCCCAAGCAGTATGGCTCAAGCAGCGGAGAATGTTAAGTTGCCGTGAGCATTTATGTCGCAGCTGACGCAGATGTGGCACCCAAGTAAGTCTGTTGTCGAATACCATGCCAAGAAACCGATGAGTCTCTGCGACAACGAGCAATTCACCACCCAGATATAACTCGGGATCCATGTGAACTGCTCGCCGGCGACAGAAATGTATCACGCGGGTCTTCTGCGCTGAAACCTGAAAACCATGGGTAGAGGCCCATGATTCAGCTTTCCGGATGGCTCCCTGTAGCCGCCGTTCAGCGACGCTAATACTAGCCAAACTATAATATAAACAAAAGTCATCTGCAAACAAGCTGGAACAGACAGAGGATCCCATAGCCATGGCAAGCCCATTTATGGTGATTAAAAACAAAGGCACACTGAGGACGGAGCCCTGTGGGACACCGTTCTCTTGGATGTGTGAGGAACTGAGAGTGGTACCCACCCTAACCCTAAAGGAGCGGTGGGAGAGAAAATTCCTGATAAAGGTCGGAAGTGGGCCCATAAGCCCCAGTCATACAATGTAGCCAGTATGTGGTGGCGCCAGGTTGTGTCGTACGCTTTCCGAAGATCAAAAAATACAGCAACAAGGTGTTCACGGCGGGTAAAAGCTGTACGTATAGCCGACTCCAAGGACACAAGATTGTCAACTGTGGAGCGGCCCTGACGGAAACCCCCTTGTTGTGCAACTAGGAGTCCCCGGTCTTCGAGGATCCACATAAGCCGCCGACTCACCATCCGTTCAACGAGCTTACATAGAACGTTTGTCAGGCTGATCGGACGGTAACTGTCAGCCACCTGTGGGTCAGCGCCAGGTTTTATCACTGGGATGATGGTGCTTTCCTGCCATTGGGAAGGAAAAACACCGCCTGCCCAGAGACGGTTAAACAAGGCGAGCAGTTGGTTCTGAGCGTCTACAGAAAGATTCTGAAGAAATTGGCTATGAACACGATCTGGTCCTGGACAAGTATCAGGGCATGCAGAAAGGGCACTTTTAAACTCCCACTCGCTAAAGGGTGCATTGTACGGCTCCCGGCGACGTGTGTGAAACGACAGTGGCTTCCGCTCAACTCGTTCTTTAATGGCGCGAAAGGCTTTACTGCAAGCTGCAGTTGAACTGAACGGTAAGAGAGTCGACTTAACGCCTATTTTAACCGAGATATAGCATTCGAAAACTGACGAAGATGGTGGACAGGCTTCAACTGACGCATGTGCTCGGAATAGTTATTGCCATCTCCCTTTATTCTAACCTACTTGATCCAGGTAGTATATAGAAAACACATAGAGTGGCGATAGGTCCGCCATGTATGAGGCAAATTGAACTGAAGTTCGATATGTTATTTGGGGTATCGGATGACAGCTCATGTTCCACATCCACTCAAGAATTATACATATTTAAAGTTCCTCGTTTTAAATAAAGGTTGACTACTGAATACGGATGTGCATCAAGTTCCGTCAGACTTTTTCGAAGCTTCGAGCCTGGTAGTATGTTTCCTAAAAATGCGGTAATGAAATATCACGAACCTGTCAGTATTACAGTTGCAGTTTGAAGTATAAAAGTTAGATGCGGTTTGCAGTATCAACGACAGTGCCACTGTGAAAATATTTATGTAGATTTTAATGCAAGTACATGGTCTAAACGAGGTGCGAAAGATACAGTGAGTAGTACTTGTTATGACAAACAATCCTTAACTTACCACGGATTAGCATCTATTGTTAATGTATTGTAACATCCGCTTTCATAAGTCTAGTATACATTTATCTTGTGTTTAGTAAACCTATTAAGTCTTCAAGCTTGTAAAATTGCTGTTAAAGGGTTTAGTTGTTAACAAAGGTGAAAATGACAACAAAATATTGCAGTTAAAAATGCTCCAAGGTCATATGCCACAAAAGCATTCTACATGGAAATAAGATGTCGTTAATAAGGTTCCTTGTTGCCAAGCTGAAACAAATAATGTTAGGTACGTAAAATTTGAGTACAAAGACGAAAGTGACAATAGAATATTCCAATAAAAATGCGCCTGGGTCAGCTGCCACAAAAGCAGTCTACACCGAAATCAATGATATCATTAATAACTTTCGCAGTTCCCACACTAAAATAAGTACATATTTGTTGCAAAGAGCACATACATATACAAGTGAAAAAATTGTGTCTGTCACTATTGATTCAACACTTTGCACTGGTTGCATGTCAACCATGCTCGATCAGGTATTGTCACCAACAAATGAAAATACTTTTTAAAAGGGTGTAGACACTCAAAAGTGTGTTTTCATCAACCACAGGAGCGACAGAAGAAGAAATATCTCAAACCAGTCTACGTAGAAAACTCAGATATTTTTATGGAATGTACTTCGAGGGAATTTCAGGATAGGTCAACTGAAGCTTCATTCTTGGGGCAGCCAACTTTCATCAGTCAGGAATTTTATTTGAGTATAGACATACTGAGATCAAACAAGGCAAAACATCTGGCGTTCTTTGACGAAGGAATTGTCGTTTTATCGCTTCGATTTGTGCATTTAAATGCTTAACACACTTTAGGCATATTTCATCAGCAAAAATTGTATAGGCAATACACACTAAATACAATATAAACTAAATACATTACTTTAAGCTCAACAACAACATACGATTGACATACTCTTCTCAAGTGTACTGACCACCAAAAATATGGCGCTGGGTTATTCACAGATGGTGGCAGAGACGATAGCTTTGTTTATATATTTTTTTTTTTCAAATAAATAGGGATCTAATTTAATATTTTAAAAGACGTAATAAATGTAAACCTTTCAAAGAAATTTTGGTAGGCAGCGATATAAAATACGAAACCACAGACGTCAAGGCAAGTATAATACACAACTCGAAGCAACAGATGGCGATGGCACTGTGAGCGGTGTCGCCTGACAAACGCATGTAAATGCCACGAAGTTTACGCCATTATCTTTATAAGCTTTTTGCTATAAGTAGCTACACAGGAGAGAACAGGACCAACAATAGATGTTTTAGGATGTGGTACTATAGGTGACATGCAATAAAAATGCCACATAAGATATGTCAAACTTTATTGAGTACAGATGTGCAGCGTCGGTGGAATCGGCGAGCGCTTTAAGGCGCATTGCTGCGGAGAGCGCGGAGAGACATTCGAGTCCTCCCTGGGGCATGTGTGTGTGTGTGTGTGTGTGTGTGTGTGTGTGTGTGTGTGTATGTTTTGTTCTTACGTTAGTTTATGTAGTTTGTAAGCCTAGGGACATAACTGCAGCAATACCCTGTCCTGTGCAAGCCTCATCATCTGAGAGAAAGAACGGCAAGACTTCAAAACAAAAAGTGTATTACGTTTAATAATGGGGATCTAAATTCGTTATCTGATTAAACACAATCATATAAGCATGAAGTACAATCACATAAGTATATAGTATTTGAAGTAGCAGATTACGTTGCCGTGCAATTACAGTCATTATATTCAGTACAAAAATAAGGAGATCTCATACTGATAAGGTCACTATAAATTTACGGAATTACATGCCAAAAAGTAACTATTAAACAGGTACTTCCACAGATACTAACTAAAACACGAAGCTTGCGTTGGCGGTTGTAGGAGTGCCTTACGAGATTTGAATTTCTTACACAATTCATGTTCTTTTTTTACATTGGAGACTACATCCATAGCCGAGCGTCTCTGCGATACATGGAAGGACCCGCGTTCGATTCATTTATTGGAGAGCTTAAATGTTAGTTTCAAGTACCCAGGGATGAAACGTGAAACATGTTTCAGTAAACCACGCACAATTTTGATGTTGCTTGAGTGCAATATCGCCAAATAAAGGGTTCCAAGTGGCGTCAAAATTTCCGCACTTGGCCTACAAAAGTATGAGACAGCTGCGTGCTCCACTAAGTAGCGAAATGGCTGTATATTAGTGCTAGTATATGATGTATATAGAATCCCAGTTGAGAAGTGAAGAGGTCATGTTGACAGTTGTAATGGTGGGTCCCTGTAACTGAAGGAACTCTGTAAGGGCGGTCCTTTCACGCTACTCCCAGATCGGTTCATTGTGTGGAACAAAGCGGCCAGCTAAACACAATTACAACTGGTTTACTGCCCCTCCATTCTCCCGTCTATTCGACTGCTTCTCGCTCGCCGCGGCTTTGATACGCTCCCGTAAGTATCGATAAATCGAGGGGAAACAACAGCGCACAGCGCGGGGTGTCTGCCCTTTCACCTTCCATTTCCTCACCGACGGCGAACACACACCGGAGGCGCCATAAGCCCTCTCTTTGCACTTCTGCCCACATTCGTCCCTCGTTCACCTCGGAACTCCCATCCACTCCTCCAGGCCCTCATCCGCGGTTCGTTATTGCCAGTAGGGCTGTCAACATCTGAGCTTTGAAGTCCCTCCTGACGGATTAATGCCCGGGGGCCCGGGGAAATGAGTGAGTGTGTGTGTGTGTGTGTGTGTGTTTGGCACAGGAGGAGGGGCCATTATGCCAGAATGTGAAGAATTTGCGCCTCTCTGCATAGGCGCCCCTGTGTGAATAGCGGAAGCACCGGAAGGTGCGGTATTTTCCCTCTGCCTGGTTGCAGGCCCTGTCTATCTGTCTGTATGCTTCGGTAACCTCGTTCAGCGGCGGTCGGCGGTGTTTCGTACTAGTTTGCGACTATAATGGATCGTATGTGCCGTCAAAGGCACGCGGTGGCAACGAGCGAGAGGAGAGGCTGTGGTGCTTTGACGCCTGCCTGAAGTGCCTCGATCGGCAGTCGAAATTTTCTGCGTATAACGACAGCAAAAGTTCGCCGAAGACTATCATTCACTCTCTCTTAAGCTATATAATTACTACTGCACACACCAAGAAGAAAATGGCTATAATTTACCAACTACAGTGATCAAGTCCACGCAATATAATTTGTTACAAAATCAAACGATTCGAATTAGACACGCACGGAAGAGAGCGTCACCTTGCGTTAAAAAGATTTCATCCCAAAGCCTGGCACGAATCATATTTACCTCAAGCTGACTGATGTGTTATTTTAAGATTGGCAACGTGGCTGGCTGGCTGGCTGGCAACGTCTGTCCTGTTTGCTCGCGTGGACGTCGCTGTACTGAGCGAGCTCTGAGCCGTCTCTGTCCGGGCTCGCGCTAGGTGATGCTAGGGGGTGCTCGGTTGGCGCTAGAGCTATCGCTGCGATCGATTGTGTCGTAGTATCTAGCAGTGATACAACAGGTTTGTGGTTTATGTAAATAGAAGTTAATATTTTCTGAAGCCACAATCCCATTATTGTCAGTGCTAGCCCACATGTAACTTTGATTAAAAGTTTGCTTTACAATCATCAAGATGTGATTATTTTCGGAAGGGACAACTACTTTAAAATAATTTCAGAAAAATAACATAAAATCAATTAATAACAAAGTTATACAGTATAGTAATACCAATCAGATTCTTGGGTACATAAATAATTTCCTGGTTTCCATGCTATCCTAAAGTAATTAAATTAGTCTCAAAGTGCCATTCGTTATCTCTACAATGTCTTTTGTTATATCATTCAGTTTTGTCTCATTATGTCACGTGTGAAACTACTCATTGAAATTAAGCTAAACGTTTTCTTGATCAGTCTAAAACTTTACGAGGATAACTGAAAAAGAAATGCACACTATTTTTTAATACAGTTTTCATTCTGCATGTTTGAAAGTTTTACAGTGTGTAGCTACATCCTTCCCGCTTGTTTTCAAACTTAGTTCAACCTGTTCCCGTGAGTGGCGCCGTCACAGAATGTCTTCAAAGTGGCTGCTACACTTGATTTTCGTCAGAAGCAACGTGCTGTCATTGAATTCCAGTGCTGTGAAATCGAGACAGCGGGAAACATCCACAAGAGGTTGAAAAAGGTGTATGGAGATGCTGCTGTCGATTGCAGTACCGTTAGTCGGTGAGCAAGCAGGTTACGTGAGGAAAGCGGGCACGGCAATACTGAGGATCGTCCTCGCAGCGGCACGCCTCGCCTTGCCAGACAACGTGCAGAGAGTTAACGAACTGGTGACTGCTAGCACACGCATCACAGTGAACGAATTGTCACGCTACATTGGGATAGGGGAATGAACTGCAGAATACTGAAAGTGTAGCGTTAAAAAAGGTTTGTGTCAGGTGGGTTAACAGTATGTAGACAGTGGGTCACAAAGAAACACGAAAAACGGTATGCAGCGAACTTGTGGAACAGTACGGGAATGGTAGATATGAATTTCTTGGTAGAATTGTGACAGATGAGGAAACATGTCTTTATCATTTTTCACCAGAGACGGAGAGGCAATCAATGGAGTGGCATCATGCAAATTCATCAAAGAAAAAAAAATTCAAAACCACACCTTCTGCTGGAAAAGTTATAGCTACAGTGTTTTTCGATTCCGATGGACTCTTGGTTGTGGACATCATGCCACAAGGAACCACCATAACTTCTTATGCATATATGACGACACTGAAGAAACTTCAAGCTCGACTGAGTCGTGTTGCACCATATTGGCAAAAGCAGGATGTTTTGCTGTTGCACGAAATGCACGGGCACATGTCAGTCAAAAACCCACGGAAACGATCACAAAACTCGGATGGAGAACACTGAAACACCCGCCTTACAGTCCTGACTATAATCTCTTTATGAAACTGAAAGACTCTCTTCGTGGAACAATTTTCGAAGATAATAACTCCCTTGTGCACGATGCCAAACTGTGGTTCCAACGTCTTGGTCCACAATTTTACCGTGCAGATATTCAGGCGCTGGTTCCAAGATGGCGTAAGGCAGTTGAGAGGGATGAGGATTATGTGGAGAAATGAAAATATTGTTCCTAGAGGATGTATGTACACAAAGTAAAACTTTTAAAGTTGTAGAATGAAAGCGGTATTAAAAAATAATAAATAGTATGCATTTCTTTTGGTGGACCTTCGTATATTAACCAGAGGCAAAATATTGTTCCTAGAGGATGTATATACACAAAGTAAAACTTTTAAAGGTGTAGAATAAAAGCGGTATTAACAATAATAAATAGTACGCATTTCTTTTGGTGTGACCTTCGTATATTAACCAAAGGCAATTTCAACGCCACTTCGTAAGGCGTCGGTGTTTTTACCACCTTCGTGAAGTTTTCACCATAAATAATTGTTTTCTGTGTTTTTCAATAAAGTTTTTTTTTCCGTATGATATCTAGCTGTATTATATTGTCGTGTTGAAATGGAAGCAGGTTTGACTTGAAACTCAAATGAACACAGCACTTATATTGAAAGCATGTTTATTACGAACCTAACATACACGCAACACTAACTGCCTCTCGGAAAGAGTGCTCTGCTACTTATACACAGACAGAATATACCAGAAATTAGAATGGTTAACATAAGAAACAAGTAGAATTTACAAGTGAACATAAGAAAAATGTAGAACATTCTGGAATCATTAATTACAAAGAAATAAATTTTTGTCGGTGGGTGGGATCGAACCGCCGACTTTCAACACCGCAGTCGGTGACGCTAAACCTGCGCCACGCCGGCAGTCTATATACGCTGTGTATCGCGGCATTGCTGGAAAAACAGCGACCCGCTGTTCTGTTCCCTGTAGAGCCAGCTGCAATGTCCTGTATCTTGACCTTGTCATGGGTCCTCTGTATGGCAGTTCAAGAGAATCCTTCCCTTCACCACGATTATCGACGACAGACGTTCATGACGTGCCTTCATTGGTATTATTACCATCATTAGAGTCCTTCAACAAGAAGCCATTTTCGCCTATCTGCTCTTCAGGATCGTAGTAAGGCTTCATGCGCAGGACGTCAACAATGTCTCTTCGTTTTTGTTGTTTGGACAACGGCTCATAATCCTCAACTTTGTATGTGACTTCTGATAGGCGGCGTATGACACGATCCGGTAATCAATAACTGCTCTTACAGTCCAGGGGTAAAAATCCACACCAGATCTCCTGGGCTGTACACGACGGGTCGGTGCTTGTCGTTATACTGCTGACGGTCCTCCTCCTGGGCGTCCAGCTGTCTTGCTTCTTCGACCCTGGTGATGAGCTGTTTAACATAGTCATCCTGAGTTTCGTCCGGTTGGAACGAGAACAGCGTATCCATTGCTGTCTTAGCTTCACGGCCATGGAGCAGGAAAAATAGCGTGAAGCTTGTGTCTTGTCTTGCGGTATTGTCAGCAAATGTCACAACTGGCAGAATTGTATTACAATCCTTCTGCTCATCATCGACGAACATTGACAGTATATCGGCTAACGTCTTGTTAAAATGTTCCGTAAGACCATTTGTCTGAGGATAGTATGCTGTTGTCATTCTGTGGACAATGTCGCACCATGACAGTACCTCTGATACTTGTTTTGATTGGAACACTTTTCGACGATCAGATATCATGACACGTGGTGCTCCATGCTTCAAAATAATGTCTTCTACGAGGAATTTTGCGATCTCTGGAGCTTCTGCAATAGGCACAGGTTTGGTGACAGCGTAGCGTGTGAGGTAGTCCGTGCAGATCCATCGGTTACCGGTTGTCGTCTTCGGGAACTTCCCTCATAGATCGATCCCAACTCGGTGGAATGGAGCTGCTTCCGGCGGAATCGGTACGAGATGCCCTGGAGGTAATTGCGGCACATGCTTCTGTCGCTGGCACTCTTTACAGTGACTCACATAGTGCTTGACAGATCGGTAGACACCTTTGCAATAATACCTGCATCTGATTCTGTCTGGGTTCTTCACGAATCCCAAAAGACCGGATATTGGAGCATCGTTGAAATGTTTGAGAATAACTGGCCGGAGATGAGCTGGAACGACCAGTAGCCATTTGGGGCTCATTGGATAGTAGTTGCTCTTATACAATGTTCTGTTTTGACGTTGGAACTCTCTCTTGGTCTCTTCTCCTTTCCCCAAGGCCTCTATGGTTTTTAATATTGCTGGATCTTCCCTCTGTTCAGCTGTAACGTCATCTAATTCAGTGAGTGCTGAAATTTCATTCATGCTGTTGTGTTCCACTTATGGATTCCTCGAAAGGCACTCGGCATCCTTGTGTTTGCGCCCGTTCTTGAATATCACTGTGACATCGTACTCTTGGAGTCTTAGTGCCCATCTTGTCAGTCGACCTGATGGATCCTTCTAACTAGTCATCCACCACAAAGAATGGTGGTCTGTCACGACGGTGAATGGTTTGTCGAATAAATAAGGACGGAACTTGTTGATAACCCAGAGAACTGCGAGACATTCTTTCTCAGTTGTACAGTAGTTTATCTCGGACTTTGAGAGTACTCTTGATGCATAGGCTATCACTTTTTCAGCAACTTCCTGAACTAGTACAAGCACTGCACCAATCCCAGAGCCACTGGCGACTGTGTGAAGTTTTGTTTCTCCACTCTCGACGTACAAGGCTAGCACTGGTGCGGAAGTTACAGCCTCCTTAAGTGAGCGGAAAGCTATTTCTTTTATCTCATCCTAGTATTCTTGGCGTCTCCCAGCAGAAGTTCTTGTAATGGAC
This sequence comes from Locusta migratoria, assembly GCA_026315105.1. Lineage (NCBI taxonomy): Eukaryota > Metazoa > Arthropoda > Insecta > Orthoptera > Acrididae > Locusta > Locusta migratoria. The sequence continues at coordinate 31,469,478 of CM048745.1, forward strand.
ATGCCTTTTAAAAATACTTTAATGAAACGTCAGTAGTATGAGCACAGCCCGAGAAAACTTCTCACATCACGAATATGCTGAGGAGTTGGAAATTCTGTGACTGCCTTTAATTTATCTGGATCAGAACCGACACCATCTCCGTTGACTATGTGTCAAGAATTTTTATCTTTTTGGCCACAAAGAGGCACTTCTCTGGATTGAGGGGGAGTCGCATAGCATGTACACACTTCAACACAGTTGACAGGCGACTCAGATGTTCATCAAACGTTTTCGAGAAAACGACAGTGTCATCTAAATAGCAAAGACACGTCATACACTTAAGGCGTCGAATGTGGCCAAAGCATTACATAATCCAAAGGGCATTACCTTGAATTAATAGAGGCCGTCAGGTGTAATAACAGCCGTCTTCTCTCTATCGGCTTCGTCAACTTCTAATTGCCAGTAACCTGTCTGTATGTCCATAGTTGGGAAGTATGCAGCTCCTTTCAAGCAGTCTAAGGTGTCGTCAATGTGCAGCAGTGGGTAGGCATCTTTCTTTTTGCCTGTTCATCCGCCGATAGTCGATACAGATTCGCCACGTGCCATCCTTCATCTTTACAAGTACCATCGGAGACGACCAAGGACTCTCCGATGGATGAATAATGTCAACGTGCAACATCTTCTCCACTTCCTCCCGAATTATCCGTCTTTTAGCTGGCGACACTCTATACAAACGCTGGCTAATTGGTGGATGATCCCCAGTAATAAGACAATGCCTTATAGTGGCCGTTTCATCTGACTTTTCCTCTGCTGAGGTGTGAATGCACCCGAAAATTCACATAGTACATCTAACACTCGCTGGCGTTGTTCCTTGGGCAGTCCGGGACCTATTGGCAGTTCCACGTTTGTTTCCTTCACCGTGTTGTCCGTACTAACAGCAGATCAGGGGTCTTCGTTGATGACGAGTTCACCGTCCTGGATTGGTTCCTTTGCGAATAAGTTGCGACTGCTCATGACAATTAGTGATTCAAATCTCTCCTCGACCTCCTGTAATGCTTATGATAGCCGCTGGTATGTAATTTTCTTTGGTGAACCTGATGAACTTTTTACTATCAACAAGCAATTCACAGTTTAATCGCTCATCTGTGTTTGTAAGTGCAACACTTCTCATCGTCAACGCGGGATCGTCACATTGTCAATGGCAAAAGACTTGCCAGACAATTCTGTATTACGTGTACCAGTCGGAACAACTTCTTCAGTTTGCAGCTCAGATGCTCCACAGTCAATGACCGTCTGTGAAGCCTGAAGTCAGTCCCATCCGAGGATGACATTGTGACTACATTCTGTTAACACAACAAATTGAAACGGCTGGGACCTGTTGTTGATGGTTACTCTTGCGACACAAGTTCCTGCTGGCTGGACGTACTTTGATTCGCGGCCATTATCACAGCTGCCCCGTATCACAGAACATTGTCTTCTATAATGTGCGGCGGTAATTATCCGACGATACAGAGAAAGACGCTACTGACTCAACAAGTGCCCGGATGATGTGATTCCCCGGCATCTTAGCGACTGTCGTCCATGGAGGATTTTCATCTTTTGCGGCCTCTGTCGATGGTCGCCTCTCTTAGTTATCCTGGCGCGGCGGCTAGGGGAGCGGCTGGTACATCTGTATGGCGACGGTGAATGGCTGTGGAGCGTCGGGGAGCAAACTCGTCAAGGTTACGGCAATTGGCGTTTTCTCATAGGTCGACTGAACTCGTCAGCAGGAGATTGCCTGGGGTAGAACTGCTCTGATAGCTGACGTCTTGCGGCAAAATAATCGTCGAAAACTCGCCTTCTCTCTCTGCAGTAGTGTACGACATATCCAGTGGAAACACAGTGGTGTGTTGTCTTCTGTCCTCCAGATGTCTGTTCTTCTGCGGGGCGTCATAGATGCTGGGAGAGTTGGTTGTGGCCGTGTCGGTCGGTTCATGGGCTGCCGTTTGGCGGCTGGAGCGTAAGTCATAGCAGGGCGACTCCATCTTCACGTCGGGTGCGACTGGCGGGGCAGACAGGAGCTATTGCCTCTTCCTCAGCGGCGTCGGCTCCCTCGTGACTTACTGGACTTACATCCATGGCCATAATCTGATGCTCGCTCGGTCTAACAGTCCCGATTGCTATAAATTGTTGTAATTCTTCTCGTATGAGAGAAGCGAAGTCATGCTGGTCTTCCACAAGAGACATAGGGACTACATTGGAGAGTCCGTCATTCTTCTTACGTCCAACCCTCCTGTGTTGCATCTCTTTAATACGCTGGCACCACTTAATGAACTCTTCCGTTGAAGCGACTTTTTTTATCAGTAGGGCTTGGTGCATGTCTCCTGCAATACCCTTCATCAGCTGCGTGCTTTTGTCTGCCTTATTCATATTCGGATTGACTATGTTACACAGTGAAAAACGACCGTCTGTCGTTTTCCATATATTTTTTGTATATTTCTGTAACGTTATAAATTATTTAACGTCGCTAGATTATCATCCCACTCCTTTCAAGGCTTGAGGAATAGCATTTTTATTTCATGTGTTAAAATATTAGTTAATATTTCTAAATTTTTCTTATTTTGTTATGTTAATAATTTGTTATTATATTAATTAATGAGGCATAAGTACGGCTTCTCCGCTACGCAACTGTCCCTGTGAGAATGTGCAGTTGTTTTAGTTTTAAGTGGATGTGCGAGAATCTATGGCTGTCTGAATGTGGGGAGTGATGCTCAATTTGCATCGCTCTGTCTGGCTCATTATCGATATCTGCTGATACTACGCCCTTTGGTTACAACCTAGTCCGTGAGCCCTCTCCAGCGCGAATCTACTCGCTCTCCGTCCCCACGACCGCTGATCTTGGGTGTTCCGGCTTCCGGTGGCTTTCTGCGTCTCGTGGACGCCCGGTCTGGCCACTCTGTGCCAGTCTTCTGGTGAGGTAAGTTTGTTTCTGCTCTTGTGTTTGGAGATGGAAGCGTTTCATTATCTAGCTCGTTTAACTTTTTGGAATATTTTCTCCGATTGTGTGCGGAAATGTGTTCTGGTTTTTCAGTTCAGTGATTCCAATAGATAAACGCAGTGTGTGTGTGTGTGATTCTAGTTGCAGTTTGATAACGGCCATGTATGTTAAAACCTTTTTTGATCATTTGGCTGTGTATGAACTCTGTGTAAATATTTTCAGGCTTTCTGGGACCCGATTTCTAATATGTTATATGCTCATTTTCGTACAGTGCATGTCAAAATCTTCTCATCATGTCCTTCCATGAGTGATATATGTTCCACGTGGTTGGTTCATACAACAAAGCCTTCAGCTTCCACTATTGTTTTGTTCCCTGCTCATCAGGCAAGTAACTATGTGGGTATCCTTCTGATTTCCACTAATATTTCGCGACCTTCTCTCCCCACCTATTTTAATCTTGCTATTTCTCCCCGGCTGGTAGTACCCACACTTCCTTTTTTAGTAATTCTCTCTGAGCCTTGTACAATCTCCTTCAATAGCTTTCTTATGTAATTCTAAACATTTCTACGGGTTTCATGCCGTAATTTTTATTTTTATTTTTCCGACATTGTAATTATTACATTTTTGTGGTTTTTCTGAGACATGACCTCATCCGACTCTGTAATCGCCCCCTATCGCATTTAGCTGTATTTCATTCGCTTCGTTATGTATTTCTAAGCATTTCTATGGGTTGCATGCTGTAGTTAATTTTCTTTATTTTTCGGAAACTGATTTTTTTTTTTTAATTTTATCGGTTTTAGTAACCAGGTGGGTCCGATTTCCGACTTCCGGGGTTTGTAGCTAGTCGCCTCAATTCACGCCACTTCTCTTATAAAAGCAGTACCTAGATCGGTTTCTAACAGACTGCAATTGAAGAATCCACAGTGATTTTGTATAATAAATCCGATTTTCAACCATTTCACCGTCAGTGGAGTGCGTTCATGTAACGTAGCCATGCGTCGCCATAAGCGTGTTTGCTCGCAGTCCAATTCAGATGTAATTAACTTAGCTATACACACGCACCATCTCAAAACAGGACCGACAGACCAGAACCAGCTTCAAAGTGTTTTTGTATATTGTGTTTTGTGCTACATCCGTCTTGCTGAATTTCGTCTACGATAGCAGCGCCTCTTCCGCCTCGGCTGAGCACGCTGATTTTTGTGAGTTTCGCTGTGGCATTGCGTGTGTGTCAGCGAATGAGTGTTGTTTGTGATTCCTTCCCCCAGTAGCGTTAAATCATCTATAATTTAGGCTGGGCAACGTCCGTATGAATCCAAGTATTAACAAAATTGGTTCCCCATTTTGCTTGTTTTCTCTCTGAATAAACAAGTTTACGTTCAGCATAATCCGTAAGTCTCCTATAACTTGTAGTTTTAGAGCACCTTCCCTCTTTTATTTAATATTATTCTTCCGAGTGCTGAGAACATCCTCAGACGCCAGGTTTCTTATGTCTAAATTCCGTTTTCTTAGCCACCTTTCTAAGATAACTTTAATTGTGGTGGCTTGCTTATCAATCTCTGTGTGTAATAACGTGTGAGATGCTATGTATATTGAGCACTGTAATATTAACTTCCCGTTATTGAAGTAATTTGAAACGTGTTAGTCCTCAGTCTGGGGCAGGAAACAAGATTTTGTAGCTGGAAGTAACAGATAGTTCACATGGACCTCATTTGCTAATTTTAGTGATAAAACAAGGCTTTTGTTTCGTACAGTGGTCGACTTTTATCTGGCTTACCGCTGCCAGGATTCGCTCTTCTAGCGGATCATCTGTTCTTTGTTTTAATGTGTGCGAGAATATTTTTAAAAATATTTTTCCCTCCCAGTGGGTGAATGTGTGATATTAGCAACGCGCATTAAGCTATTTAATTTTATGTTTCCAGCACTCGTGTGTTTCAGCGAATTTTTTGTCAATTTCTAAGGGTTACATAATTTATTTGTTTTTGTAAAAAGACGACAGACGAAGTGCACTGCCTATTAAGGTTTTCTTCGTGTTTCGTTATGCTTTTTTTTTTTTTTTTTTTTTTTTTTTTTTTTTTTTTTTTTTTTAGGCTAATATTGTGTTTGTTGTTCTAAATTACTTATGATTATGGAGAATAGTTCTGCCTTGTCCGTTGTCTAGGTCAGATCTTTCCATCGAATGGGGGAAAGCAGCGAGTACAGACGGTCGCGTTCTCGTTGAAAACGCGACTTGTTTTGATCGTGGACGGGACCGGAAATGACGGCAGGGGTAAACAAAGCGAACCGCATACCAATATGCTGGTCTGCTACTGCGCGAACTAGTTCAACCATTGTTACTAGTTTCTGATACGACAGTATGCGACCTTACGACCTTCATGAGAGAAATCAAAGCAGGAATGAAAGCGCAGAATGCAGAAATGAATGCACAGGTATGTTCCATAAAGGAAGCGCAAAATACTTCTGTTCTGGAATTAAAATCCGGGATGGAAGCCCAGAATGGTTTCCGTGCAGTGCAGAGAGGGACAAAGTAACACCGTTCAGATTATTAACAATAATCTCGATGTGTTGTGCACCAATATAGTGCGGCTACTTCAGAAACGGCATGAGGTTGCAATGAATGGTATCGCAGAAAACGCGACAAAAATTGCAGGGAATGAGAAAGCTATATCGGCCCTCTCCGACTGTGTAGTCACGAATAACCATTCTCTGGAGGAGATATTTAACGAGAAAGTCGATTTGGTAGACGGTCGGGTGAAAACGCGTACCTATGAACTAGGCGTACACACCGATGAACTAGGCACACGCTCAGATGAACTAGTCCCGCGATTTGAAGAAATGGCCAACTCGGTGGCGCAACTTCTACAGACTGGGGAGACGGCGGCCGAAAGACCAGTTCCCACTGTTGTAAATGAATCGGAGGAAGTTCGTGACTTACTCCAATTCAAGGAACAACAGTGAGAAATTAACCGTAGGCGTCGCGATGTAGCGGTCGAGTTAGAAGAACGCGTCGCAGAACTGGAGCAAGTCTCCTTTCCACCCCCGCCTCCCCTGCAAGTAGAAAACTCCTGCCGCAGTTTGTGTGGAGGTCGGAACGACAGGGCCGACCTCGGAGATGATTCGGCTTTTGAGGAGGAGGAAGTCGACCTTCCGCATGCCCGTTCTCCCATAAGAGAAAGACCGAGGCGAGTGCCTGTGCGTGAGCCAGTTCAGGCGTTTGATTATAATCACCATTTAACTGTAAAAAAGTACCAGGTCTGCAGGAGGAATACACCCTCGTGCGTGGCTAGAGGATTCGATTACTCTCTGCCTCCAAACTGGCCAGAAGGACAGAACATCGAGTATATGTGCAGATATCTCGAGCGGGAGCCCATGACGCAGACGCGACCTCTCTTAAGATATTGCCGCTACTACGATGATTCTAGGGAACATTTCCTGTCTGCCTACTGGTCGGAAAGCCAACAGGAACGAGTAAAAATCAGCATACTAGTGATGCCCCACTTTTCTAACAGCAATTGCAGGATTCGCGGAGAATTCTTTCGAGGAATGATGCAGATAAGTCAGTTCCTCGACTACCCATACCCTCCGCATGAGTTGATAAGAATTTGCGCGTCGAAGCTCCCACAAAATTTGCGCAATGCCGTCCTTGCGGGATGGTACAAGGAGGACATGGAGAACTTACAATATGACAAAGGTTACCGACCTAGAAGAGATGGTAACGGATCTTCTAAGAAAAGTTATTGTAGCGATAAGAGTGCTAGGCACAAACGTGCGGAATGCAATAGTAGCGCAGAGTCTGGTCGTTTCAATGCGGAAAACAGCCGCAGCACAGGAACGGGCAAGATTATTGGCATGGTAAGAGAGAAGACAATCGCCGAAAGTTCGGGAACGGAAATAATGGCTACCGACCCGATAAAGGCCCGCGAAAACCACGTGACCCGGCAAGTGAGGACGTCGAGCTTAGATCCGCTGATCTACGCCATAACAAACCGAAGGATCCCGGTCCTAGCACAAGTCAGTAATAATTTGCTGTAGTTGATCGTCAGTCGCTCATCCTGCTCGGAAAGGAGCATATACGTTCTGAGCCTAATTGTGTCTAAATTTTTTCTGTTTGTTAAGGTAAATTTAAGTGACATTCTTACCACCCATGTCATTTGTATTTGTAGGTTTGTGCTGTATTTTGTATGTCCTTTATAGTGTTTTCTTTAAATGATTTGTTTTAATAGTGCATTTTATTGTATGTGTCTTTTGTACATGTATGTGTTTGTTGTGTGATTTCATTTTGCAATAACTCATCTTCATATTGCATGCATGTTTTGTATACTATAAGGTTCACGTCGCTTTGGGGTGGATAACAGAAACTTACCAGTTCCATCTGGATGGCTATTCATCGTACGTTACCTTGTCGCTCCGTTTTGTACCAATCTCCCCGTTAAGTGGCATGTTCGTAAGATGCCGTGGTAGGCGCCAACGCCGTAATTCATAGGATTTTTAGTTACACGTAGATGCACTGTGGTGTTGATGCTCAGGGATCAAGATAATTTTGTCTAGGGATTGTCTGTTTGAATAACAGGAGGTGTGCGATTTGACCGGAAGACGGTCGTGGCAGAGCAATAACGAAGGGGTTCATCAAAATTTCATTGACAATATACACACTGGCATTTATAAAAGAACCAACGTATATTTTCCAGATACGTTTTGCAGGGCAATTATGTAAATTAAAGAATGGAGCATGATCTATAGAAGAGGCCAGACTCTCATTCAGAAGAGGGCAGAATCACAGATGTGAGGAAATACAAACAAAAATAGAGGAGCTGAACAAAGGCAAGCTCCACGTCAAGGAACTGTCCGCCCATACCTGTACCATGAAGACACCTGAATTTCTTACATCGATAGGACGGTAAAACTCTAATCGCCATTTTTTCTTTTTGCAGCTTAATTGTGGGAGGAATACGTTACATTGTAAGTCAAATTTACCTTTCATTCTTTTATTAACTTACGACGGTTTAACTTGTGTGGACTTCTAGTGTTTATTTTATGTGTTTGTATATTTGATCATCTGTTTCTTTTTGTCTAGGATTGCTTGACATGTGGAAATTTGTAGTGTTTGATTAATGTGCTTGCACACTTGATCATGTTAGTCTTTTTTATTTCCAAGATGTGTTATTTTCTTTTTCGTTAATATGTGTCATGGTTTTATCTTGCCTCTGCGTGAGCTATTTGCGTAAGACTGTTTCCAGGCCCTAACTACGAATTTGCGGCGTTTTAACCAGGCTGATGGGCTCAAGAAAACTCCCTTCCCCCTTCGAGCTGTAGTTAATTAGTTAGGTTGCACCCGGGTAGTTGGTAATTATGCAGTAGTTTGTTTGCGTAGCGTTTCATAGAGCTTGGTAGTACGTGGTGTTTTTTTTTTTTCTTTTTTTTTTCGTTTTCTTTTTCCTCTGCTTGCCGCATGAATAAAAGTAGTTTTGCTTTACTAACTCTGAGAGTCCTGACTTAATGTTCAAATTATGTATTATAAATATATTATGCTCCTCTCGCCGACGTCCCGCACCTGGCAGGCCGCCTGGCACGGGTACAAGGGACTCCAGGCCTTGCTGACAGGTGCACTAACCACACCCTCCTACTCACGTTGGATGCAGTTAAATAGCTGACGAAGAGACACAAGTAAAAGTATCTTCTTATGTGTGCGGGTTTTAGCTTCCTCCCAGTACCTTCTTGAAGATTGTCTTCCTTCCTCTTCAAAGACCCTAGTTGACGGTTCAAACTAACGAGAACAGTGTTTATTGACTTAAAAACCAGTGTTGAGTGGACGACAATGTGGAGGACAGCATCAGGTTGAAAAGTCGTGTGAGTAGGAGAAACAGTGAACGCTCTGAGAGTGCAAAATACGATTTACCTGCTAAGAGGCCCTTTCCCTGTAGCGACCCTGGTCGCCCTCAGCAACTTTAAAGAATCTGTCATGAACAATCTGTGTAATTACTGCACTTCCTTCCTAATTTGGAGTGATTAAAAAAATTCTCCTTTTTTTGGTACTGTTTTAGCATATCAGGAAACATTGAAAGTGTAATCTTAAGTGTTTTTTATTCAGCTTTATTTATATTTTATATTTATGATTTATCTATCTATGTTTCCTTATAAAGTTTACATTGTTGGAGTAGCCGAGTATGACGCTGATGTTCCACGATGCGGTCCTGCACAGTGCGCGTCATCTGCCCTATATATGACTTGCTGCCCTCGCACGGAATCCTGTAAACACCTGCTTTACGCAGCTCCAGGTCGTTTGACAGAACCTAACAGCGATGAAATTTTAGGAGGGCGGCAAAAGATGACTCTTACTTTATGCTTTTTTAGTATTCTGCCTGTCTGTAATGAAATGTTCCCAATATATGGGAGATAAGCAGTCGATTTGAAAGCCTCTTCTTCTTCTTCCTTGTTCTGTCGTTTGGAGGCGTGCATCGCTCGATTTACTTGCTTCCTTGTATATCCATTCTTTAGGACTACTGTCTGCAGGTGTCCCAGTTCCATGTGAAGGCTGTCAGCATCAGAGATGGTATGGGCTCGATGGATTAGAGTCTTGAGGACGCCCATTGTTTGTGCTGGATGGTGGCAACTAGTAGCTTGTAAGTACAAATCTGTATGACTGGGATTCTTGTATACCGAATGACCAAGTGAGCCATCACTTCTGCGCCACACGAAAACATCTAAAAATGGCAAACAACCATTTTTCTCGATCTCCACAGTAAACTTTATGTTTTCATGTATGGAGTTCATATGATTTAAAAAGTCTTGGAGACGTTCCACGCCATGAGGCCACACTATAAAATTGTCGTCGACGTATCGCCAAAACACTGTTGGTTTAAAAATAGCTGACTCAAGTGCTCTCTCCTCAAAATCTTCCATAAAAAGATTGGCCACCAGGGGAGACAAAGGACTCCCCATGACGTCTCCGTCGGTTTGTTCATAAAACTCATTGTTAAATAAAAAATATGTAGAGGAGAGCGTGTGCTCAAATAGCGTTGTAATGTCCTCACCAAAAAAAAAAAAAAAAAAAAAAAAAAATAACGTTTGTCAAGCTTAAGGGACTACGGGGTCATCAGTCCCTTAACTTACAAACTACTTATGAACTACCTACAACTAAGGACGGCACAAATATCCATGCCCGAGGGGGGATTCGAACCCCCGACTGTAGTGACCGTGCAGACCGTGACTGAAGCGCCTCAGTCCCCTCGGCCACTGCGGCCGGCATGCGTCCTCACCAAACATGTTGCCAATGAGGTGTAGTGAGTCCACAAGAGGCACCTTTGTAAACAGTGAGACCACATCAAGACTGACCAACAAGTCGTTCCTTTGCAGCTGAAGTGATTGAAGTCTGCTGATAAAATCATTGGAATACTTTATATGATGTGGACACTTGCCTACTACAGGTTGGAGCAAAGACGCCCAGTATTTAGCCAGCTCGTAAGTGGCTGCTCCAGTAAGTGGCTAGTTGCCACCATCCAGCACAAACACTGGGCGTCCTCAAGACTCTAATCCATCGAGCCCATACCATCTCTGATGCTGACAGCCTTCACATGGAACTGGAACACCTGCAGACAGTAGTCCTAAAGAATGGATATACCAGGAAGCAAGTAAATCGAGCGATGCACGCCTCCAAACGACAGAACAAGGAAGAAGAAGAAGAGGCTTTCAAATCGACTGCTTATCTCCCATATATTGGGAACATTTCATTACAGACAGGCAGAATACTAAAAAAGCATAAAGTAGAGTCATCTTTTGCCGCCCTCCTAAAATTTCATCGCTGTTGGGTTCTGTCAAAGACGACCTGGAGCTGCGTAAAGCAGGTGTTTACAGGATTCCGTGCGAGTGCAGCAAGTCATATACAGGGCAGACGACGCGCACTGTGCAGGACCGCATCGTGGAACATCAGCGTCATACTCGGCTACTCCAACCCACCAAATCTGCAATCGCCGAACATTATATTTCCACAGGTCATTCAATGAAATACAATGAAACGAAAATTGTGGTCCATACATGAAACTTTTGGAGCTCAATTATAAATGAAGCTGTGGAAATAAGATTGTCTGACAGTGAGACTCTTATCAATCGAGACAGCGGTTTACAAATAAATGCTGCATGGAATCCTGTCATTGAAAAACTTCGTAGTCGGCGTAGTTTCCTGACGATGAGAATCGATCTGATATCGAAGCGGAAAGCCTCCACCACAGAGGGCGCTCCGAGCAGCGTACGTAGTTGTAGTGAACGCGCACGCTAGATATGCGCATGCGCAATGTCGGCTGAATTGGGCATAAATAGCACAGCTCAGTGAATTTTCGCCAGTACTTCGGCGGTACTCACCTGAAGATGGCCAGAAGACTCTGCGCCGAAATATCGTGGAAAGAAGTTACGAACATCCGCAGTTTATGGAATTATCTGTACGCCGGGAAAGCTTTAAACAACACACAATTCCATTACTATAGCAAGACGCTAGGAGCCAATGCCGACACGGCTGTGGACAGCAGCCGGCTGCACTGGAGGTTAGTCTGCGACGGGGTGAACCTCTTAATTGGTAATATATGATAATAAATACAATTTAAAACAGAAATTTGCATTTAATTAGTTATTTGCATTATTGTGCTTATCCCTGCGATCACTTCCATTACTATATAAATAATCTATGAGGCAATGCCGACAGGGCTTTGGAGAGCAGCCAGCTGCAATCAAGATTAGTCTGCAACATGGTTAAATTCTTACTTGGTAGTATATGATAATAAATACTATTTAAAAGAGAAATTTGCATTTATTTTGTTACTTGCATTATTGTGGGTTTACTGCGAACACTCCTATTAGTATATAAGACCGTAGGAAACAACGCCGACAGGGCTGTGGACAGCAGCCAGGTGCACAGGAGGTTAGTCTGCGAAGTGGATGACCTCTAAAATGGCAGTATATGTTAATAATAACTATTTTAAAGAGAAATATGCATTTATTTTGTATTTGCATTATTGTGCGATTCCCTGCGAACACTCCCATTACTATATAAAAACCCTAGGAGCCAAAGCCGACTGGGCTGTGGACAGCAGCCAGCTGCACAGGAGGTTAGTCTGCGATGTGGTTGACCTCTAAATTGGTAGTATATGATAATAAATACCATTTAAAAGAGAAATTTGCATTAATTCATATTTGCATTATTGTGCGATTCCCTGCGTACACTCCCATTACTATATAAAGGTCCTAGGAGCCAATGTCAACAGCGCTGCTGCATTCATCAGCATCTAGCTGCACTGGAGGTTAGTCTGCGTCGTGGTTCATTTCTAAATTGGCTGTATATGTTAAAAATACTATTTAAAAGAGAAATTAGCATATATTTTGTTACTTGCATTATTGTGCTTTTCCCTGGAAACACTCCCATTACCCCCTCAGGGGCTCGGCATTAATTTGCTGAGTATGGGCTTGGCGAACCCGGGGTCCTGAGCTGTGGGCTGTGTCGCGCCAACAGTCCGCTACACCGTAAGCTCTGTGCGTGCTTCAACGACCATCGTTCGGCGCGACGGTGGAACGTTGTACGTCTCAGAGCCCGGGGATCTTGGCTTAATCGCCCGGGTCGCGAGGACGGTACAAACCTCTATAAAAAACCCCTCAATCTCAAGGTGTGCTACGTGCCGAGGAGATGCATGGCTGTTGAGGTTGAACAGCCGCTAGCGAGCTACCTCTGAGGAACCTGCCGCACCTCAGTTGTATAAGGCTTACCCAGGCAAGCGGGGCTCTGCCTGGGTGGACCCTTATTTCCCTAGCTGCTCGTGGGAACACGATGAAAAGACCACGAAACGTTGGCGGACGTACAACCGCCGTCTCTAAGCGCGGTAGAAGCGACTACAATGCTGAACAGTATGACCCTCAAACGTTTCCTTCCCTGTCTACACCATGGGAGGAACGTAGGGCCAAAACTCAAGGTGAGGCTTACGCCCCAAAGTATTTATTGTGCAGCCGTACAGATGGGGAATCTTTCATGTCCATGAAGCCAATGTTCTTCGTGGACCATTTGGAAGACAAATATGGTGAGGTCGATGGGTTGTCAAAGATGAGGTCTGGATCCGTTTTAATAACGACGTCATCCCCGGCCCAGTCACGGGCTTTGTTAGCCTGTGACAAGCTGGGTGATGTTTCCGTTTCCATTACACCACATAAGACCTTAAACATGGTCCAGGGCATCATTTTCCACAGAGATCTGCTGTTGCAATCGGACGATGAATTGAGAGCAAACTTGGAGCGGCGAGGTGTGCACTTCATCCGCCGTATCTATAGGGGTCCGAGGGACAAGAAGGTTGCCACCGGTGCCTTCATCGTGGCTTTCGAGGGCGATTCATTGCCTGAGAAGGTCAAGGTGATGGTTTACCGGGTCGACGTCAAGCCTTACGTTCCTCCCCCTATGCGCTGCTTCAAGTGCTGGACGTTTGCTCACATGTCCTCCCGATGTGACGCCAACCCAACATGTCGGGAGTGTGGGCGTGCATCCCATCCAGACGCCCCCTGTACCCCACCTCCAGTGTGTGTCAATTGCAATCAGCAGCATCCTCCTTGTTCGCCCGACTGTACTGTACTCCACAAAGAGCGCAAGATCATGGAGTATAAGACCCTGGACCGGCTGACATACGCAGAGGCCAGACGTAAATATATGAAGCTCCATCCTGTCACCATGACAACGTCTTACACCACAGTAGCTTCATCGTCAGTCACCAGACCATCTGTGCCACGAATGCCACCAGGCCCCCAGGCCCGAACTACTGCACCTGCCCCCTTGACAGTTGGGGGTACTACTCCTTCGGTTGCTCCCACACTTTTCTCTTTGGGAGCAACAGACAAACCATTGCGGGGGACGTCGGTCCCCACCCCAGCGCCGGAGAAACAACAGCCTTCTCCGGCTCCTCTCGCCCGGAAGGGGTCCCACGGGACACTCCCTTCCGAGGCTTCTCTTCATGGGAAAGTTGATCCCAGCAAATGGCTGAAGGATCCCGCGGCTGCTGATCAAGGGGCCTCCTCCTCTTCGTCGGCAGCTGCAGCCCCTGTTGAGAAGCCCTCACGGCCCTTAACACCCAAGGGCCAGCGAGAGGCTAAAAGGAAAGAAAAGTAGATAAAGGATTCTTTGGTGGCTTCCAAGCCACCCACACCCACATCCTCTGCTTCAGAGGATGAAGTCGAGATCCTCGCCTCCGCTGAGGATCTCGCACTTCTTGATTCCCCCGAACGTAGGAACTCTGCACATCCAGAATCACCTATGGTCTTAGATTCTGTAGATCCTGACCATAAGGCAGCAGATGTTCCCATGGAATGATCTTCTTTCCTTTCTTTTATTTTATGGCTTTACAGCGAGTAGAAAGAGTTATTCTCCAGTGGAATTGCGGCGGCTTCTTTAATCGCCTGGCCGAGCTGCGCCAATTACTGTGGCACTACCCTGCACTTTGTGTTGCCCTACAGGAGACATGGTTTCCAGCACAGCGCACCCCTGCCCTCCGTGGGTATCGGGGCTACTACCGCAACAGGACCCCTTATGGCAGGGTGTCTGGCGGTGTCTGCCTGTATGTCCTGGACACTGTACCCAGTGCCCCACTGCCACTCAACACCACTCTTGAGGCAGTAGCTGTCAGAATATGGGCAACGCAGGAATTCACTGTCTGCAGCTTGTACCTTCCTCCGGATGAGGCTGTGTCTCTCAACACCCTTACTGCTCTGGTCTCCCAACTTCCCCCACCATTCCTCCTTTTGGGGGACTTCAACGCCCACAACCCTCTGTGGGGTGGACTCCAGACCACAGGCCGCGGTAGGGATGTTGAGACATTAGTGGCGCAACAAGACCTTTGCGTCCTGAATACAGGTGCCCCCACGCATTTTAGCGTGGCACAAGGCACGTATTCAGCGATCGACCTCTCCGTCTGCAGCCCCAGCCTTCGACCACACTTCGGTTGGCATGTGTATGAGGACCTGTGTGGCAGCGACCACTTCCCAATCTTTGTGTCGCTCCCGCAGTACCAAGCTGCAGACAGCTTACCCCGTTGGTGTCTCCGTAGGGCTGACTGGCCAGTCTATACTTCAACCGCTGTCATCGCTGCACCACTTCCAAATAACATTGACAATGCAGTCCAGCAGGTGACTGACAGTATTGTCATGGCCCCTGAGGTAGCAGTTCCACGAACCACCGGTTCCACTAGGCGTAGGTCTGTGCCTTGGTGGACACCGGAGATTGCTGAGGCCATCCGGGAACGTCGGCGAGCGCTCCAGCGCCATCGACGCCACCCATCCGTGGAGAATTTGGTAGCCTTTAAACGGCTCCGTGCGCGTGCTCGACGACTCGTACAGCAGAGTAAGAAGGATTCCTGGGAGCGGTATGTAGCCAGTATCGGCTCCCGCACCTCCCTGACTAAGGTATGGACGCAAGTCCGACGCGTCTTCGGATACCGCCCGCCGACAGGAATCCCATCCCTCACCATCCAGGGTGTGCTCTGCACGCTCTCGACAGCTATCGCCGAGCACATGGCAGACCACTACGCACAATGCTCTGCGACTGCCATGTACAGTGCTGACTTCCGCTCCATCAAAGAGCGGGCCGAGCGGAAACAGCTCTCTTTCCGCACTCGTCGTCGGGAAATATACAACGACCCGTTTACCGAGTGGGAGTTCCGAACTGCCCTTGCTGCGTGTCCTGATACAACTCCAGGACCTGACAGGATTCACGGCCAATTCCTCTGACACCTTTCACCAGAGTTTTAACGCCGCATTCTCGCCCTGTTTAACCATCTATGGGCAGAGGGCACTTTCCCGTCGCAGTGGCGGGAAAGCACTATCATCCCGGTGCTGAAACCTGGTGCAGATCCCCTGGTGGCTGACAATTACCGTCCGATCAGCCTCACCAACGATCTCTGCAAGCTCTTCGAACGTATGGTGAGTCGGCGGCTTATGTGGATCTTGAAGAGTGCGGACTCCTTGCTCCACAACAAGGGGGCTTTCGCCAGGGCCGTTCTACCATTGACAACCTCGTGTCATTGGAGTCGGCCATTCGCACTGCCTTCGCTAGGCGTGAACATTTAGTTGCTGCATTTTTCGACCTTCGAAAGGCGTATGACACCACCTGGCGCCACCATATTTTAACAACTCTTCATGACTGGGGCCTACGGGGTGCCCTTCCTATTTTTATTCATAATTTCCTCTCCCATCGCTCGTTCCGGGTGAGGGTTGGGGCATCTTTTAGCTCCCCACGTATTCAAGAGAACGGTGTCCCACAGGGCTCCGTCCTCAGCGTTCCATTTTTTTTAGTGGCGATAAATGGTCTTCCTGCGGCTGTTGGGTCATCGGTCAGTGGCTCCCTGTTCGCCGATGACTTCTGCTTGTATTTCAGCTCAGTTAGCATCGGCGTAGCTGAACGGCGGCTGCAGGGTGTCATCCGAAAGGCCCACTCATGAGCTTCTACTCACAGCTTTCAGTTCTCCGCCCGAGAAACCCGTGTGATGCACTTCTGTCGCCGTCGGTTAGTTCACCCTGACCCAGAGCTCTACCTGGGTGGTGAACTACTTCAGGTTGAGGAAACACATCGCTTCCTGGGCATGGTCTTCGATGCCCGGCTGACATGGGTGCCACACCTACGTCAGCTGCGACAGAAGTGTTGGCGGCATTTAAATGTTCTTAGATGACTCAGCCATACTAGTTGGGGAGCAGCACGTTCAACCCTTCTTCATCTCTACAAGTCTCTTATTCTGCCGCGGCTTGATTACGGGAGCTTGGTGTACGACTCAGCAGCCCCTTCTGCCTTGCGGGTCCTAGACCCCGTTCACCACACAGGTGTGCGGCTCGCAACAGGGGCATTTCGCACTAGTCCCGTAACGAGTCTTCTAGCTGAAGCTGGTGTTCCCCCTTTGCGGTATCGCCGGCAACGGTTGCTGGTGAGTTACATTGCCCGGGTTCATGCTTCACCCCGTCATCCGAATCACAGGCTTCTCTTCCCACTTTCTGCACTCCCTTCCCCACGACGTCGGCCCAGGTCGGGTCTCCCGATTGTGGTCCGCGTCCGTTCCCTTCTCTCCTCACTTGATTCCTTACCCCTTCCTCCTCCTTACCATTACTCTATCCGTATCCCCCCCTGGAAAATTCCTCGCCTGGAGCTTCGGCTGGACTTGTCCCAGGATTCGAAAGCCTCGATTTCACCACTTCTACTCCGTCGCCGGTTCCATGCACTGCTTGATACGTTTCACGGAGCGAACATCATCTACACGGACGGTTCTTTGGTCGATGGCCATGCTGGATATGCCTTTATCCATGGTGACCACATCGAACAGCGGTCATTGCCTTGTGGAAGCAGCATCTTCACTGCAGAACTGGTCGGTATTTTGAGAGCTCTTGACCACCTCAGAGCTTGCCCCAGAGGGGTCGTTCGTCATCTGCAGCGACTCCCTGAGTGGCTTACAGGCCCTCGACCAGTTTCTACCGAAACACACAGTGGCGCGAGCCATTCAAGACGCTGTCTTTGCCCTTGGCGAGTCAGGCCGTTCTGTCACCTTTGTCTGGACTCCGGGCCACATAGGTATACCGGACAATGAACGCGTCGATGAGCTGGCCAAGCAGGCCACTACTTCGCGGTCCCTGGATATTGGCCTCCCAGTTTCCGACCTCCAAACCCAGTTGACCCGCAAGGTCTTAAGGGTTTGGAATTCTGAATGGGCAGATTCGACTGAACCGAATAAGCTCCGTGCTATCAAGCCGTCTACTGCTGCATGGAAGACGTCCCTGAGGGCTTCTCGCAGGGAGTCGGTTGTCCTTTGCCGACTCCCTATTGGGCACACGTGGTTGACCCATGGGTATCTCCTACGTCGTGAGTCCCCGCCCGTGTGTCGATGTGGTGTCGTAATGACAGTGGCCCATCTTTTGATGGACTGTCCGATTTTAGCCAACCTGCGGCATTCTTTTATTCTTCCAGACGCACTACTCTTAGTTTTAGGTGACGACGCCTCTACGGCTAACAAAGTTTTACGTTTTATCCGCGCTGCTGGTTTTTATGACTCGATCTAACGGTAGGTGCTGTGGCCTGACATCTTAGGCTGCCACCAACCCAGCTTTTTAACTTTTCACGTCCTTTGGAGTTCTTAGTGTCTGCAGTGTGGCTGGCTCATCCTGTTTTTTCTTTGTGATCAGCCAGCCAATGTACTCTGCTATCCAGTCTTTTACTAATTGTGTGTGTCTCCGTTTTGTATTGTCAGTGACTTGTCTATTGTTAACTTGCCCTTTTGTGCAGTGTCATTTTCAGGGCGTTGTTTTATCTTTGACAGTTGGCTCTCAGCTAGGAACAGGGGACTGATAACCTAGCTGCTTAGTCCCCTTAAAACAACCAACAACAACAACAACAACTCCCATTACTATATAAGACTGTAGGAGCCAGTGCCGACAGGGTTGTGGACAGCAGCCAGCTGCACAGGAGGTTAGTCTGCGACGTGGTTGACCTCTAAATTGGTAGTATATGATAATAAATACTATTTGAAAGAGAAATTTGCATTTATTTTGTATTTGCATTATTGTGCGATTCCTTGCGAACACTCCCATTACTATGTAATGACCCTAGGAGGCAATGCCAACAAGGCTGTGCACAGCAGGTTAGTCTGCACAGGAGGTTAGTCTGCGATGTGGTTCACCTGTAAATTGGCAGTATATGTTAATAAATACAATCTAAAGGAGAAATTTGCATTTATTTTGTTATTTTCATTATTGTGCGTTTCCCTGGAAAGACTCCCACTACTATATAAACACCTTAGGAGCCAATACCAACATGGTTGGGGACAGCAGCCAGCTGCATACGAGGTTAGTCTGCGACGTGGTTGACCTCTAAATTGGTAGCAGATGATAAAAAATACTATTTGAATGAGAAATTTGCATTTATTTTGTATTTGCATTATTGTGCAATTCCCTGCGAACACTCCCATTACTATATAAAGACCCTAGGAACCAATGCCAACAGGGTTGTGCACAGCAGCCAGCTGCACTTGAGGTTAGTCTGCGAAGTGTTTGACCTCTAAATTGAAAATATATGATAATAAATACTATTTAAATAGTGTGCTGCTAAGGGAGACTCTTTCGACCGCTACTGCCAGTTCTTGCATGACTTCTGCCCGAGTATTACTACCAGTTCTTTTAGTTCCTGCGGGGAGGACACGGTCGTTCTTTACTGCGGGATTGATGACGAAGACACGATCTCCAGCAAAATTACTAAGAAAGTCCAGCTTGTAGACGACACGTCAGGTACTGCAAAATCCAAACTGTCCCAAATACTCCATGAACAATCCACTATGTTCTCTGAGACTCCCGGCACTATAAAGGGGTTCGTCTACAGTTTCAAGGTCCGGGAACATAAGAAGTTCTTTGTCAGGCCATACCTTATTCCGTGGGTATATAAGGAGCAGGTTGAGGAGGAAATTAAGTGCATGCTGGTGGAAGGAGTTATAGAACAAGCAGTGAGTTCATACAATAATCCGCTGCTGGTCGTTCCGAAACGAAATAACTCGATTCGGCTTGTTCTCGATTTGAGACAAATTAACACGGTAATACATCCGGAGACGGACCGACCACAAACGTTGGAAGAATTGCTACAAGTGTGAGCGCAATTACTCCGTGACTGAACTTAAAGCTCTTGCCTTCGTTTTCGGTTCCATTAACTTCAGGGAGTACTTGTTTGGGAGGACGACGAAGGTGTATACCGATCACCGCGCATTAGAGTTTCTAAAGTCTGCTAAGTTGGCCCACGAAAGGTTAGCCAGGTGGGCGTTGTTCCTCCAGGAATTTCGTTTTACTGTGGTTCACACACCCGGTATCTGACGCCCTTTCTCGCTCTCCGGTGGGTTTTATGCAAGGGACCAATGATGAACTGAATGAGAACAGCTTCATTGTCATATCTCTGTGGCGTTGCTTTCGAAAACTTTATTACCGCCTCCCTTCAGGACATAGTGCGGGAACAAGATAAGGATGCGATTCTGAGAGATGTGAAGGCCAAATTGCATTATCAGAACCTTCCGTCGATCAGGCATTACTACCTTACTAGGCAAAATCTCTTGTTTCGATGTAGCGACCCCGGGCATTCCAGATCACTGGGTCAACAAACTCATCTTTAAGAAGAGAGACCGGGCGGTCCGTTGCCCAGGCGTTTGTCAAAGACTTCTTACAACACGTCGGGCCTGTAGAGAAAGTCATTGCGGACAACAGTTCTCAGTTCTGTTCCTCCGTTTGGATAGAAATGCTACGGCGGAGACGCATGAGGCCAGTTTTCATATCCGTTTATCACCCTGCGTCAAATCCTTGTACGCTGGTGATGAACGAATTGGGGAAGCTGCGCCGCCTGTACTGTTATTGTCGTCGTAGGGCTTGGGATCGGTATATACAAAGGTTTCAGCACGTCCTGAGTGACCTCCCAAACAGCTCCACCTCTATGCCCCCTGTACTGGTACTTAAGAACCAGCACCCAGAGGACAAGGTGCGTGAAGCTGTGCCTCTCGACCCGCCGGTGCGTCTGAGACACAGTGACGCTGTCGAACGCGCCCTGCGAATATTCGAATTGCCGCAGAGAGGAGGCGACGGCAAGACAAAGTCAGTCGCGTTGTGAGAGTGTTCCAGGTGGGACAGAAGGTCCCAGTACGCTCGTGACGACTCTCGAGCAAACGTCAGTCGCTTACCAAGAAGTTTTCCCCATTTTTGTCGGACCATACCGAATCAGACGGATAGTTCACCAGAGTGCCGTGGAGCTAGTAGAAACCCTCCGCCGCAGGAAATCCCGAGGCCTCCACCATGTCTCGAGCCTGAGGTTCCACCGCGAGTAGCCAGACTCCCTAATTGTGTCATACCAGCTTTGTTTATTTTTGTTTCTAAAGTAATTTAAGTGATATTCTTACCAAACAAGTTCTTGGTGTTGTAAATTTATGCTGTATTTTGTAAGCCTTTAGCAGTGTTTTCTTTAAGTGGTTTGTTTTAATAGTTTACTTTGTTACATGTGTCCCTTGTTTATGTGTTTGTTGTGCAATTTTCACTTCCCAACTGTACGTTTTCAGGTTTCTTGCGTATCTTGTGTGTCATATGCCTGCTGTTGTCGCTGCTGCATCGCCTAGAGCGTTAAGAGTCATAATTTAATTTTCGTGAAATTTTGTTGACAGTTAATTTCTTAATTTTCGTTTAGTGCTTCTGTGTTTAAGTCTTCTTTAAGTTTTCGTTTGTGTTACTGTTTTAAGAGTACATTCTATCGTATTTTGATAAATACCGTTGTTTGTGTGTGTTTATCAGTCTCCTGCAGCTTTTCTTTGGCTTAGGAGATTCTATATTTCGTGTAGATCTTATACGTTAGAGGAGTGGTTTCCGCGTATATTTTTATTTCAGTCCAGAGACGGTTTTCGCTAATTTCCATTGTTTCCAACAAGAAGTTTCTAGTAACCACTGTTTAGTCAGCTATCAGTCACCTGTAGTGAATTAGCGGTCTTGTTACAAGTCGATTACTTAATCTCTACAATATATTGTTGATTTGTTAGGATGGATAGGATATGTGACTGCTGCGTAAGGACGCAGGAGGGGCTGGCCGCCGTTCGTGAACAGCTGAGCGTGCTGATGGCCGCGATCAGCTGCCTTAAGGTTGCTGCCTCGGACTGTAGCGTCAGGGGAGATTCTGGTGCGACGCATGGGACACCTCAAGTGTCCGGTTGGGCCACCCTCCCCCTAGGGGAATGGCGGGTTCAACGGCGTTTGGTCGCTCGAGGCGGAGGCTCAAATGGGAGGCTCGCCGTGCGGCATCGCCCGCTCTGCCTGTGAGTGAGCATGTGGCCGCTCCTTCAGCAACGACCGAGCAGGCACACGGGGGGAGGGGTATATTAGTGATCGGGAGCTCCAATGTTAGGCGGGTGATGTAGCCCCTTGGGGAGATAGCGGAAAGGTCGGGGGAAAAGGCCAGTGTGCACTCTGTTTGCTTGCTGGGGGGTCTCATCCGACCATTATTTTTGATACTTATTAATGGACTAGCTGCGGCAGTAGGAACGTCTGTCTCTTCCTCCTTGTTTGCCGACGACTTTTGCCTCTACTTCAGCTCCAGCAGCATTAACGTCACAGAACGGCGGCTGCAGGGAGCCATTCGAAGGGCACAGACTTGGGCCTCTGAACATGGTTTCCAATTTTCGGCGCAGAAAACCCGCGTCATGCACTTTTGTCGCCGTCGGGTATCTCATCCAGAACCTGAGCTATATTTGAATGATGCACCCCTTCGCGTTGAGGAGACACACCGCTTCCTAGGCATGCTTTTTGATTCTCGGCTGACCTGGATACCGCATCTTCGCCAATTAAAACAAAATGCTGGAGACATCTAAATATCCTCCGCTGCCTCAGCCACACAGGTTGGGGAGCTGCTCGCCCCACTCTACTGCAACTGTATAAGGCACTTATCAAGTCACGCCTGGATTATGGCTGCCTTATGTATGATTCTGCAGCTCCAACTGCACTGCAGACCTTAGATCCGGTTCATCACATTGGTATCCGTTTAGCAACAGGGGCCTTCCGTACCAGTCCTGTGACAAGCCTTCTTGCTGAGGCTGGGGTTCCCCCCCTGCGATTCAGAAGGCAACAGCTAATGGCTTCTTACGTTGCCCATATTCATGCCGTACCTCACCACCCAAATCGCAGGCTCCTCTTCCCAGCTGCCAGCTGTCGCAGTCCCTTCCCCACGACGACGGCCCCGGTCGGGCCTCCCGATTGCGGTTCGAGTTCGTTCCCTTCTTTCTTCTCTAGAGTCCCTTCCTATTCCTCTCACCTTCCAGGACCATTCTCGTACTCCTCCTTGGGTCCTTCCTCGCCTCCAGCTTCGGTTGGACTTGTCCCGAGACTCCAAAGCCTCTGTTGCACCAACGACTCTGCGTCAACAGTTCCAGGCCCTTCTGGATTCATACCATAGTGCTGAATTTATATACACCGATGGCTCCCTAGTCGATGGCCATGTTGGGTATGCCTATACCCACGGCCGGCATATAGAACAACATTCATTACGGTCCATTCAGGAAACTGTATACAGACTAGGTACATCTGATCGCACTGTGGTCTTCCTTTGGACTCCAGGCCACATTGGAATAACTGGAAATGAACGTGTTGACCAACTGGCGAAAGAGGCTACTACCTCAACCATGCTGGAAATCGGTCTCCAGGCGAGGGATCTCCGGGCGGTGCTCCATCGGAAGGTATTAAGCCTATGGAATACAGAGTGGGCTGAATCGAACGCACCGAATAAGCTCCGTGCTGTTAAGCCTTCTACGGCAATGTGGAGGTCCTCCCTACGAGCCTCTCGTAGGGAGTCCGTTGTACTCTGCCGACTACGCATTGGCCATACATGGTTAACACACGGCCACCTCTTGCGTCGAGAGGGCCCACCAGTTTGCCGTTGTGGCGACCAGCTGACTGTAGTCCACATACTGTTGTATTGTGCGTTTTTAGCCGCTTTGCGGCAGTCCTTTAGCCTACCAGATTGGTTGTCATCAGTTTTAGGTGACAATGCCTCCTTGGCTACTACTGTTTTAAATTTTATTCGCGCATCTGGTTTCTACCCTTCCATTTAATGGAAGGCGCTTCTGAGTGATTCACAGACCCTCATTTTTACACTGTTTTTTAAGTTACTTGATAGCCTCTACCTTTTCGGTTGAGGTGGTTTTTTAGTGTGTACAGCATGGCTCGCTCATCCGTTATTATCTTAGTGATCAGCCGGCCATAGCATTCTGCTGTGAAATTGTACTTTTATTCCTTTTGTGAACTCCTCTGTGTATAAGTGTAGTATTTGCCTTATTTTACATTCAAGGAATTCTCTAATCCTTGATCTGTGTTTTCGTTCTATCACATGTTACATCACTGCCTGTAACAGGGGACTGATGACCTTGTAGTTTGGTCCCCTATAAACAACAACAACAACAACAACTCATCCGACAAGTGGAGGATGCCCTTCCGGCGGCGATAGAGAGCACTGGATACACCCGACTGAAAATTGTCGCTCATGTCGGCACCAATGACTCTTGCCGGCAGGGTCCAGAGGTCATCCTCAGTTCATACAGGCGTTTGGCGGAGTTGGTGAAGGCAGAAAGCCACGCTCGCGGGGTGGAATCTGAGCTAAGTATTTGTAGTGTCGTTCCCAAAACCGATCGCGGTCCTCTGTTTTGTGTCCCAACTTCGTCGCCACTTTTGTGTCCCAGCCTCGTCGTAGGTGTCGGTGGCCGAGTGGAATGAGACCGACACGCTGGTGCAGGTACGGAGGGGAGCAGCCAGAAACTATAAACACTCGAGTAAATTTGAAAGAGATATATATTGCACAGAATGAAACAATACTTAACTTTTACATAGTACTGCAGAATGTTGATACATAGTTATTAGAGGCCTGCCTAGTGCCTGTACAATAGCCAAGTCTTCACTGGTGCCTGATTACGAAGGTCCTAACTCGTTGCTATCTCAGTCCGAAGTGACCGATGTCCTTCAGTGGTGGCCACGAGCGGCGTTGTCGCAGAGGGCGCTCGTGGCTGTCGTCGTGAGAACGCCGCGCCGTGCATGCATGTCGGCGCGCGGCGAAAGTAGGTGGCGCGCACTTTGTACTTGTGCGACACCACACTCTGGTTTGCAGCCGAGTGGAAGGCTTAAACCAGAGGCTCAGACGATTCTGTGAAGATCTGGGCTGCAAATTTCTCGACCTCCGCTATCGGGTGGAGAAACGTAGGGTTCCCCTGAATAGGTGAGGAGTGCACTACACGCAGGAAGCTGCTACAAGGGTAGCGGAGTACGTGTGGAGTGCATATGGGGGTTTCTTAGGTTAGAGAAATTCCTCCCTAGGCCCGACAAGATGCCTCCTGAGCCGCGACATGGTAGCAGTAGGCAAAACACAATAGGGAACGAAATGGTCAATGTAGTAATAGTGAACTGCAGGAGCGTCTACAGAAAGGTCCCAGAATTTCTCTCAATAATAAACGATCACAATGCCCACATAGTACTGGGGACGGTAAGTTGGCTGAAACCAGATGTAAACAGTAATGAGATTCTAAACTCAGACTGGAATGTTTATCCTAGAGATAGGCTGGACAGTGAAGGGGGAGTCGTGTTTATAGCAATAAAAAGTGCAGTAGTATCGAAGGAAATAGACGGAGATCCTAAGTGTGAAATAATTTGGGTGAAGGTCACGGTTAAAGCAGGCTCGAACATGGTAATCGGATGCTTCTATAAGGCCTCCTGGCTCAGCAGCTGTTGTGGCAGAACACCTGAAGTATAATTTGGAAAAAATTTCGAGTAGATTTCTCGATCATGTTATGATTTTGGGAGGAGATTTTAATTTACCCGATATAGATTGGGAGACTTACAGGTGGCAGGGACAAAGAATCCAGTGAAATTGTTTTGAGTACATTATCTGAAAGCTACCTTGAGCAGTTAAACAGAGAACCAACTCGTGGGGACAACATATTAGACCTTCTGGTGACAAACAGACCCAAACTATACGGAACAGTTAATGCAGAACAGGGAATCAGCGATCATAAAGGAGTTACAGCATCGGTAATTTCAGCCGTAAATAGAAATATTAAAAAATGTAGGAAGATTTTTCTGTTCGGAAAGGGGATTTCAGAGTACGTGACGGCTCAGCACAGAAGTTTTATCTTAAGTACAGATGGTGTTGATGAGCAGTGGTCTAAGTTCAAAACCATCGCACAATATGCATTAGATCAGTATGTACCTAGCAAGGTCTTAAGAGATGGAAAGGAGCCACCGTTGTACAACAACCGAATTAGAAAGCTGCTAAGGAAGCAAAGGGAACTTCACTGCAAACATAAACGTAGCCAAAGCTTTGTAGAAAAAGGAAAATTACACGAAGCGAAATGTAGTGTGAGGAGGGCTATGTGAGAGGCGTTCAACGAATTCGAAAGTAGAATTCTTTGTACTGACTTGGCGGAGAATCCTAAGAAATATTGGTCTAATGTCAAAGCGGTAGGTGGATCAAAACAAAGTGTCCAGACACTCTGTGACGTAAATGGCATTGAAACAGAGGATGACACTCCAAAGCTGTTTCACAGAGGAAGATTGCACTGTAGTTCCTTCCCTAGATTGCCGCACAGATTACAAAATGGCAGATGTCGAAACAATTGACAGAGTGATAGAAAAACAATAAAAATCGCTCAAAAGAGGAAAGGCCGCAGGACCTGATGTGATACCAGTTCGTTTTTACACAGAGTACGCGAAGGAACTGCCCCCCCCCCTCCCTTCTCGCAGTGGTGTATAGTAGGTCTCTAGAAGAGCGTAGCTTTCCGTAAGATTGTAAAATGGCGCAGGTCATCCCCGTTTTCAAGAAGGGTCCTGGAACAGATGTGGAGAACTATGGCCTATATCTCTAACGTCGGCCAGTTGTAGAATGTTGGTGCATGTATTATGTCCGAATATAATGACATTTCTAGAGACTAGGAATCTGCTCTGTTGGAATCAGCATGGGTTTCGAAAAACGCGTTCATGTGAAACCCAGCTCGCGCTATTCGTCCGCGAGACTCAGAAGGCCATAGCCACGGGTTCTCAGGTAGATGCTATGTTTCTTGACTTCCGCAAGGCGCTTGATACTGTTCCCCACAAACGTTTAATGAAAATAGTAAGAGCATATGGTCTAACAGACCAATTGCGTGATTGGATTGAGGAATTGCTAGATAACAGAAAGAAGCAGGTCATTCTCAATGGAGAGAAGTCTTCCGAAGTAGGAGTTATGTCAGGTGTGGCACAGGGGAGTGTCGTGGGTCCGTTGCTGTTCACGATATATATAAATAACCTTGCGGATAACATCGGAAGTTCACTGAGGCTTTTGCGGATTATTCTGTAGTATATAGAGAGGTTGTAACAATGGAAAATTGTATTGAGATGCAGGAGGATCTGCATCGAATTGACGCATGGTGCATGGAATGGCAATTAAATCTCAATGTAGGCAAGTGTAATGTGCTGCGAATACACAGAAAGAAAGATCCTTTATCATTTAGATACACTATAGCAGCTCAGTAACTGGAAGCAGTTAATTCCATAAATTAGCTGGGAGTAATCATTAGGAGGGATTTAAAATGGAACGAACATATAAAATAAATCGTCGGTAAAGCAGATGCCACACTTAGATTCAGTGGGAGAATTCTAAGGAAATGCTGTCCGAAAAAAGAAGAAAGTAGGTTACAGTACAGTTCTTCACCCACAGCTTGAATACTGCTCACCGGTGTGGGATCCGTACCAGGTTGGATTGATAGAGGAAGTGGAGAAGAACCAACGGAGAGCAGCGCACTTCGTTACAGGATCATTTGGTAATCATGAAAGCGTTACGGAGATGATCGCTAAACTCCAGTGGAAGACTGTGCAGGAGAGACGCTCTGTCGCTCGGTACGGGCTTTTGTCGACGTTTCGAGAACATAACTTTATTGAGGAGTCTAACAGTATATTGCTCTCTCCTACGTATATCTCTCGAAGAAATCATGAGGATAAAATCACAGAGATTAGAGCCAAGACAGAGGCATACTGACAATCCTTCTTTCCGCGATCAGAACGTGACTGGAATAGGAGGGAAAATCGATATTGGTACTCAAGGTACCCTCCGCCACACACCGTCGGGTGGCTTGCGGAGTATGGTAGTAGATGTAGATGTAGATATGGTGCACGCTGTTATTGGCGTAGTTAACAGCAACTTCCACCTCCATGAACCACAGACATTGCCGAGGTGGGGTGGCTTGTGTGCCTCGACGATGCAGAGAGCCGTACCGTAGGTGCATCCAGAGCGGAGGGGTATCTGTGGAGAGGCCAGACTAACGTGTGGTTCCTGAAGAGGGGCAGCAGGCTTTTCAGTAGTTACAGGGCAACAGTCTGGATGATTGACTGAGCTGGCCCTTAACATCAGTTAATGTGGCTTTGCCACACAGTTACTTCGAACGGCTGAAAGTAAGGGGAAACTACAGCCGTTACTTTTCCCGAGGACATGCAGCTCTACTGTATGAATATATTATGATGGCATCCTCTCGGGTAAAATATTCCGGAGGTAAAATAGTCCCCCATTCGGATGTCCGGGCGGGGACTACTCAGGAGGATGTTGTCATCAGGAAAGACAATACTGGCATTCTACGGATCGGAGCGTGGAATGTTCGATCCCTTAATCGGGTAGGAAAATTAGGAAATTTAAAAAGGGAAATGGATAGGTTGAAGTTAGATATAGTAGGGATAGCAGGATTTCTGGTCAGGTGAATACTGGATTATAAATAAAAAAAGCAGTTGGGGGTATCACAGGAGTAGGATTGATAATGAATAAGAAAATAGGAATGCGGGTAAACTATTATGAACAGCACAGTGATCGCATTATCATTGTCAAGATAGATACGATGCTAACACCGACAACAGTAGTACAGGTTTAAATGCCAACTAGCTGTGCCAATGATGAGGAGATTGAAGAAATGTTTGAGGAGTTAAAGGAAATTATTCAAACAATTAAGGGAGAGGGAAACTTAATTGTGATGGGAGACTGGAATTCGTTAGTAGGAAAAGGAAGAGGAGGAAAAATAGTAGGTGAATATGGACTGGGCAGAAGGAATGAAAGAGGAAGTGGCCTGGTAGAATTTTGCATGGAACATGATTTAGTCGTAACACGTGGTTTAAGAATCAGAAAAGAAAGTTGTATACATGGAAGAGACTAGGAGTTCCCTCAGGGGCTCAGCATTAATTTGCTGAGTACGGGCTTGGCGAACCCGGGGTCCTGATCTGGGGACTGGTAAGCGTCGTTAGTCCTCTAGACACCGTAACCTCTGGGCACGCTTCAGCGACCACCGCGTGGCGTGTCGGTTGAACGTTGTGAATACTGGGGAATGGGGATCTTGGCTTGACCGCCCGGGTCGCGAAGATGGTACAAACCTCTATAAAAAACCCTTCAATCCCAAGGTGTGCTACGTGCTGATGGGATGCATGGCTGTTGAAGAGGAACAGTCGCTAGCGAGCAACCTCTGGGGATACTGCCGCACCTCAGTTGTATAAGGCTTACCTAGGCACGCGGGGCTCTGTCTAGGTGGACTTGTACTTCCCTAGCTGCTCGTGGGACCGACATGAGCACTTCCAATTTGTCCCTTGAACCTTCCAGTGGGATGGGTGTACCACTGGGGGGTACCAACATCCAATCCAAAAAGAGGGCTAGGATATCCAGTCCTCCTGATTCGGGGAGTAAGAAAAAGTATTTTGGGAATAGTAACAGAACACAGGCTGTTGTACAGAATGTGTTTATTGTTGTGAAACGAAAGGACGGCTCGTTTGAGGGAGTGTCTCCCTTCTATATTCAAAAAGGCCTTGAGGGAATTGCTGGCAGTTTAAAATCAGTGAAACGTTTGCGGAATGGGACATTACTGATCGAAACATCGAGTTCCCAGCAGGCAACCAACCTGCAGCAGGCGAAATTCCTGGTGAATATGCCATAGAGGCGGAGTTGCATAACACCTTGAACTACAGTAAAGGCGTAGTGACCTGTAGAGATATAGTAAACATCCCTTTGGAAGAATTGAAATCTGAGTGGGCACAGGAGGGTATTTTGGATGTGCAAAATATTATGAAAAGGGTGGATGGTGAGTTGGTGAAATCGGACTCATTCATCCTTACCTTCAATAATCCCCAACTTCCAGATAATGTCAAAGCAGGTTTTCTTCGTTTGAAAGTTCGACCTTACGTCCCCAACCCAATGCGCTGCTTCAAATGCCAGCGCTTTGGGCATACCACCCTGGGGTGCAAAGGTGAGGCCACCTGTGGCGAATGTGGCAAGGTGGCACATGACGGAGCAGAGTGTACACCACCTGCCACGTGTGTCAACTGCTCTGGGGATCACCCTGTCTGGAGTCGTAATTGTAAAGTCTTCCTTGAGGAAAAAAAGGTGCAGGAAATAAAGACCACGAAGCGCATCTCGTATGCTGAGGGCAAGAAAATCTTTCAGGCCATGAAACCACCATCTTTTGCCGCTTCTTTCGCTTCTGTTGTCCAGAAGCCGATTGTCAAGTGTGATGCTGTTACGCAAACTGAGTCTGTCTGTGTTGGTACTAGCACCTGCACTTGCCAGTGCACCTGCCAGGCGGCTGCTGCAGTCGTAGACGATTCCAGTCCGGTTGGTCCTCAAACAGCGGAAAAAGGAACTGATCCGCCTCCTGTGGAGATGATGCCCCCCCCCCCCCAGTAGTAGAGGTTGTGCAGAAATCCACCACAGCCACTACCTCTGCAACAGGCTCCCATCCGAAACCACCTAAGGCTAAAAAAGCAGTTGAAAAGTATCTGTCACAGGATAAAGTAGAAGTTACTTTGTTTGAGCCTGTCCATGTACGTGTAACAGATGCTCCATCTGACTCTCTGTCCGAGCCAATGGACCTTGATGTGCGTTTGGGGCAGCCAAACCACCCCAAGTCTGACCCTCTACCCCATAGCGTCTCGCCGCCTCGGCGGAGAGAGAAAGTGAGGATGAAACCTCCGTAAGCGATGGCTCCCATACTACAATGGAATATGCAGGGCTTTAGGACCCATGTGGAGGAACTTCGTCTCTTATCTCAGGGTCGACCTCTGTGTATGTGTCTCCAGGAGACAAATTTTAAGCCTTCAGACTCCCCTGAGATACGTGGTTTCACGCTATGTAGGAAGGATGACGTAAGTGGGGCGAGAGCTAGGGGTGGAGTGGCTATTTTTGTTTGTACAGCCTACCACTCCGAGCCCCTCTCCCTCACCACAAGCCTCCAAGCAGTCGCAGTATCTGTATATGTGCGTCATCGACTGACTGTTTGCTCCCTCTATCTGCCCCCTCATGATACGCTTAATGAAGAGGACCTCAAGGACCTTCTTACTCAACTTCCCCAGCCTTTTCTTCTGTGTGGAGACTTTAATGCACATAATGTGCTTTGGGGCTCTGTCACTACTTGCCCTAGGGGTAGGGCCATTGAGGGGCTCCTCTTGTCGTCGAACGCACATTTACTTAACACCGGTCAACCAACACACCTTTGTACTGCGACAGGGTCATAGACCTCACTCTTTGCTCTCCGTCCCTTGCTCACACTATACAATGGGACGTGGTCGATGATCTCCATGGCAGCGATCACTTTCCAATCTCCATTTCCCAACCGTATGGAATCGAACCTGAAAGACACCCGCCACGATGGATACTCAGTAGAGCAGATTGGGCACTTTACAGCCAACTTGCCCGCTTTGAACATCGTGACAATGTCACAGAATGGGTGCACCATATTACTGCCGTGATGCACTCCGCCGCTGATGCGTCCATTCCACAGTCTTCGGGACGTCGAAAACGGCAGCCAGTCCCTTGGTGGAATGACGAATGCCGATCTGCCCTCAGGACCAGGCGGGCGGCTCTGCGTCGGTTCAAGTGTCGTCCGATTTCAGAGAACCTCGCTGCTTTCCGGGTTGCAAGGGCCAAGTGTCGTCAGGTTATTAGAGAGAGCAAACGGAGGTCATGGCAGCAGTTCCTGAGTTCTATTAACCGTTCTACAACCAGCACGAAAGTATGGGAGACCATCAGGAGGATTTCTGGAAGAGAAGGAAGGTGCCCCATAGCTGCTGTGATGTGTAACGGAACTTTACAAACACGACCAGCAGACATTGCCCAAGCCATGGCTACTTATTTCGCTTCCGTTACTGCCACTGCTAGTCAGGATCCAGAATTCCGGCGCCGCAGAGCGGCTGCTGAGAGGGGCCCCATGGACTTCAGGTCCGTGATTATGGAGGAGTACAACCGCCCCTTCTCCCTGTGGGAATTAGATTCTGCATTGTGTGTAGCCCGAGACACTTCACCTGGTCACGATGGGATCCACTATGCTATGTTATGGCACCTTACAGATCGCAACAAAGTTATCCTCCTTAACCTTTTTAATGCCATTTGGATGTCAGGACACTTTCCCGACTTGTGGAGAGAGGCTCTTTTAATTCCCCTTTTAAAACCCGGTAAAGATTCCACATGCCCCAGCAGTTACCGTAGTGTTGCCCTCACTAGCTGCATTGGAAAGACCCTGGAGCGGATGGTCAACCGCCGCCTTGTCTGGATGTTGGAATCCAGGCAGCTACTTAGTCGCTTCCAGTGTGGGTTCAGGCGATATCGTTCCACCTTCGATAACCTGGCCTCTCTGGAGGCGGCAATACGACAGGCTTTCCTGCGCCGTCATCACCTTCTGGGTGTATTTTTTGATATCGAGAAGGCCTACGACACTACTTGGAGGCATCTTATACTTAGGCAGCTTCACGAATGGGGATTTCGCGGTTGCCTTCCAATTTTTATCCGGTCATTCCTTTCTGCACGTTTTTTTAGATACCGAGTCGGTGGCATGCTCTCTGACCGCTTTGAGCAGGAAACGGTGTCCCTCAGGGTAGTGTTTTAAGTGTGACGTTGTTTGCTATAGCCATTAACAGTATTACGTGTGTTGTGAAAAGTCCTGTCCAGTGTTCACTATTTGTTGATGACTTCTCTGTCTTCTGTTCTTCTTCCAGTCTTGCAACGACAACTCGTCAGTTGCAGCTCACTCTCCGGCGGCTCGACGAATGGGCACAGAAGACCGGTTTCAAATTTTCAACAGAGAAGTCGGTGTGTGTTTGTTTTAACCGTTCTCGTTCCATTTTTAACTTACCTGAACTGCGGATGAGGGACACCGTTCTGAATTTTAAAGAGACTGTGCGTTTTCTGGGTGTGACATTTGACTCTAAACTTACATGGTTGCCACATCTTAAGGATTTGAAGAGACGGTGCCTGAAGGCACTAAGTATTTTAAAGTGTCTTAGCCACACTTCATGGGGAGCCGACAGAACTTGTCTGCTACGATTTTATAGAGCATTTGTGCGTTCTCGCCTAGACTACGGGTGCACCGTGTATGGGTCAGCAAGACCCTCTTATTTAAAGATGCTGGACGTGGTGCATCATGAGGGGATTCGGCT
Organism: Locusta migratoria; assembly: GCA_026315105.1. Classification (NCBI taxonomy): domain Eukaryota; kingdom Metazoa; phylum Arthropoda; class Insecta; order Orthoptera; family Acrididae; genus Locusta; species Locusta migratoria. The sequence continues at coordinate 31,502,392 of CM048745.1, forward strand.
CGCAACTGGGGCATTCCGCACGAGTCCCATACCAAGTATCTGCACCGAGGCTGGTGAGCCCCCACTTCATATGCGGCGGCAGTTTCTCGTGGCACGCCAGGCATATACGACTTTGTCCTCGCCAAATACATCAGCCCATCCGGTCGTTGCCCACCCTCCTGCGGAACGGCTGTTTCGTAACAGGCTACGGGCAACGAGGCCTTTTGGGATACGTTCTCAAGATTGTCTTTTAGATATGGATGTGTCTGGTTTTAATGTTTTACAGCGAGGTTGGAGTAAACGTCCACCGTGGCTCCTCCAGCGGCCGAGACTACTTTTAGAGTTGACACATTTTCAGAAGCATTCTACTTCCGATTTTATATTTCAATCTCTGTTCTCTCACATTTTAGATCAGCATCGTGATTTTACCGTGGTGTACACGGATGGGTCCAAACAGGGGGACTCGATAGGTGTTCCATGGTGTTCCCCAACACCACCATCAGGATTCGCCTCCCTCCTGCATACTCAGTTTTTTCAGCAGAACTCCATGCGATCCTGCGGGCGCTGGAACAAATGCAGCGGGTTCGTGGCACGAAGTTTCTCCTGTGCTCTGATTCTCTCAGTGCGCTGCAATCAATACGAAATTTGTATCCAGCTGAGAAGATAGTGCAGCTCATTCATGACAGACTGTCCACTCTCCAGCAGCGGGGGAAGCAAGTGACATTCTGTTGGGTGCCAGGACATGTCGGTATTAGTGGTAACGAAATGGCTGATCGGGCTGCCAAGGAGGCTTGCGACAGTTCTGGTATTACTCATTGTGCCGTTCCCCTGCCGGACATCCTCTCTGTGGTGCGCCGGAAGTCCCTTCGTTTGTGGGAGGAGACGTGGCAGGCAGTGACGAACAATAAACTGCGGTTGATTAACCCCACTGTCCGACCGTGGCGGATATCCTGTCATTCATTGAGGCAGCATGAGGTGGCCTTGACACGTCTCCGAATCGGGCATTGTCCTTTGACACACGGCTATTTACTCCGTCAGGAGGACCCTCCGATTTGCGATGCTTGTGGTGTGCAAGTCACTGTACGCCACATTTTACTGGAATGTATTTCCTACCGTGCTGCTAGGGCAGCGGTGGCTCTTTGTGGTCCCCTGCCCTCTGTTTTAGCTGATGACAAGGCGAGTGTGACGAAAGTATTCAATTTCTGTGAACTTTCCGGACTCTGGCCTAAGCTTTTAGGCTGGAGGTTTTAGGACGTTAACGAATGGTTAGCCCACCACTCCTCTGGCTTGGCATTTTGAGTACGTCTGTAAACCTTAGACGCTCACCAACTGTTCCTACCTTGCCATGTTTGGTTGGGTCTTTGCTTCGTTCCCCTTATCGTTTGGCTACTTTCTCTTCTGTTCCCTATTTGTCTTCATTTCATTTTAATCAGGTCACACGTATCGCCTAATTATCTTGTGCGGGCGCTAAAGACCTAGTTGTCGTGCGCCCATAACATCATATCCATCCATCCATCCATCCAGACTAGGAGACGCCGGAAGGTATCAGATAGATTTTATAATGTAAGACATAGATTCCGGAACCAGGTTTTAAACTGTAAGACGTACCCAGGGGCAGATATAGATTCTGACAATAACTAGTTGGTCATAAACTGTAGGCTGAAACTGAAAAAGCTGCAGAAACGTAGGTAAATAAGGAGATGGGACCTAGATAAATTGAAGGAACATGAAGTTATGGACAATTTCAGAGGAAGCTTTAGGCAACAATTGACAGAAACAGTTGGGAGTAAAACAGTAGAAGAGGAATGGGTAGCATTGAGAGATGAAATAGTGAAGGCAGCAGAGGAAAACAAAAGGCTAGACCTACAAAAAAATCCTGGGATATCGCAGGAAATAATAAATTTAATTGGTGAAAGGAGAAAATATAAAAATTCAGTAAATGAAACAGGCAAAATGGAGTACAGACGACTAAAAAATGAGATTGATAGGAAGTGCAAAATGGCTAAGCAAGAATGGCTGGAAGCCAAATGCAAATCTGTACAAGAATGTATAAGAAGGGGAAAAGTAGATACTGCCTACAGGAAAATAAAAGACACATTTGGGGACAAGAAAAGCAACTCTACGAATATCAAGAACTCAGATGGGAAACCAGTTCTCAGCAAAGAAGGGAAAGCTGAAAGGTGGAAAGAGTACATAGAGCAGCTCTACAAAGAAAATGAACTTAAAGAAGATGTTGTAGGAAGGGAAGAGGAAGTAGATCACGATGAAAATGGAAGATACTGTACTGAGAGATGAATTTGACACAGCCCTGAAAGACCTAGGTCGCAACAAGGCTCCAGGAGTAGATGACATACCCTCAGAGCTACTAAAGTCTCTGGGAGAGCCAGCCATGACAAAACTATTTGAACTGGTGTGTAAGATGTATGAGACTGGTGAAATACCCTCAGACCTTAAGAAAAATGTAATAATCCCCATTCCAAAGTAATCAGGTGCAGACAGGTGTGAAAATTTTGCAGAACCATCAGTTTGATAAGTCATGGTTGCAAAATTTTCGTTGTTTTTAAGCTATATTTCATCGTTTCCAGTTGTTATAAATATAATATAAGTGTTGTTACATTAGTGGAAGTGTTAGTGTAGTGTTAAATAAGGAAAAACGGTGCAAAAAGTTTATTTTTCCTGTCGCGCCTATAGCACGTATTTGTAAGCCTAATTTAACTCGCGCGAATCGTTGTAAACAGTGACCAAAACTTATTTCTAATTACCCATTGTTCTATTTTTCACTCGCTGCGTACAGTAGTTAGGATTTATAAAGTCTGTCAGACGTAAATTTCGTGATTTATCAAAAGTGTGTGTAGTAATCCGTGTTTATAGGCCTAAATTTTGTTTTCGTGATCGTGTTTTCTAGGCCTATTTTTTTGTTTTCGTGAGCGAGTTTCTTTATATCCAGTACCCTTTCAGTTAATTATATTTGCGTGAACAGATTTTAGTGTCTCTTGGTGTATCTTTTACGTTTTAGTCAGTACTTAATCAAGTTTTCTATTTTTACCATGGGTGAGAAGTGCGTGGCATGCCGTAGGATCGTTAGTTCCGGGCTGTGGTGTGATGGTTGTAGCGGTTTCTTTCATTGGGTCGAATGTAGTGGCGTGGGAAATGGGGATATAAATGAGGCTCACCAGTGGTTTTGTAGGATCTGCAATAGAGATAGGAAAATAATGGAACAGGAGGGGAAAATTGCTGCTCTTCAAGCTGAATTAGATAAGGCAAGGGAGACTCTGAGCAGGTTAAGGAGGGAGAAGTGTGAACAGCGGTGGGAAGTGGCAACAGGTAAGAGGGGGAACAGACTTAGGACAGTTTCAGACAGCTTTGTCCTTAATGCGAAAAATAGATTTGACCTGTTGCCTCAGTCAGGATCGGATGAGCCTCATCTAGCTGAAGCTGTAGAAAGGACACAACAGACTTTCAAGAAGGACTTGAAAAAGGTAGGGAAAACTGAGAAAAGAAAGAAAGTCTTGTTGTTAGGTAGTTCGCATGGTAGAGGTGTTGGCCAACTACTGCAGAAAGAGCTAGGATCAGAGTACCAGGTCACAAACTTTTTCAAACCAAATGCGGGCCTGGGTCAGGTAACAGAGAATGCACGTTCTTTATGTAAGGATTTCACAATGGAGGATACCGTGGTTATAGTGGTTGGTCATGGAAACAGTATCGACAGAAACTGTGAATATTCTATAGAGTGTGACCTGGTGAAGATATCGTCGGCAACGAAGCATACTAGTGTTGGATTTGTATCTGTCTTGGCCGGCCGCGGTGGCCGAGGAGACTGAGGCGCTTCAGTCACGGTCTGCACGGCCACTACGGTCGGGGTTTCGAATCCCCCTCGGGCATGGATATTTGTGCCGTCCGTAGTATTAAGTAGTTCGTAAGTAGTTTGTAAGCTTAGGGACTGATAACCCCGTAGTTGAGTCCCGTACGTTCTACAAAATTTGAACATTTTTTGTATCTGTCTTGAGTCGCCATGATCGGCCTCATTTAAACTCTTCTGTCAGGAGAGTAAACTTGGAGTAAACTCATGTCAGATATGGGGTCCCATATTGGTTTCATTCCTGTGGATGATATCTGTGGGTGGGACTACACTAGGCATGGCCTTCACCTCAACAGGAAATGGAAGGGAAAACTGTCTGGGTTGATTGCAAGTAACTTACGGAAGGCGAAGGGGGGGGGGGCACTGTCACAAATGATAAAATACCAGTGGTTACAGGTTTTAGGATAGGGAGGGGGGAAAGAAAACCAGTTTTGAGAGAGCTTGTAAGACACCCTCAGTTTGTAAAAGCAGATAAACAGGAGATAGATTTTAGCAAACAATGTTTAACAAAAAGTACTCAGAAACTTCCAGTAAATATTACTCAAGCCGTTAGTATGCAATATCAGTTATCTTTATTACATCAAAATATTCCAGGACTCAGAAATAAACTTGATGAGCTACTCATTTGTATTAATGAAATACATTCCTCTAACCCAATTGACATAATTTGCCTCTCTGAACATCATGTGGCCATTGGTATAGATATGTTAAACATTCCAGGATTTAATTTAGCTTCACACTTCTGTAGAGTAGATACGGAGGGAGGAGGAGTTGCCACATTCATTAAAAACTACTATAAATTCAAGAATATTGATATAAATAAATTGTGTCTAGAGCAGCATTTAGAAGCTTGTGCAACAGAAGTAGAGTTCCATAACAGATGCTATATAATAGTAACTATTTACCGAGCACCTGCAGGAAATTATAATCTATTTCTAAATCATCTAGAAGCTCTATTGGGTTATTTCACATGAAGAAATAAAGAAATCCTGGTTGCTGGTGACTTTAATACAGATTTTCTTATGCAGTCCTCCAGTACAAATTTATTGCATTCAGTAACTTTGTCTTTCAACCTAACACATACCGTAAACTTTCCAACTAGGATAACTAAAACCTCTAGGACAGCAATTGATAATATTTTTATAGACAAATCAAAGGAACAAAATCATATCATAAAACCAATAATAAATGGCCTGTCAGATCACGATATGCAGCTCCTTCTTTTAGGTATAGATTCTAAACAGATTATGAAGACTGCAAAATGTACATACAGGAGAGTAGTCAACCCACCAAAAATTGAAAATTTTGGAAAACTCCTCAAAGACATGAACTGGAAAGATGTATATAGTGCTAATGGCATGAATGAAAAATATAACGTATTCATTAATAATGTTAGTATCATGTTTGAAAACTGTTTTCCCCTAAAAGTAAAGCGAATTAAACAGAAGTTTATAATAAAACCTTGGATTACACAAGGAATAAAGATTTCATGTAAGACAAAAAGGAAAATGTATCTATCAGCCAAGAGTAGTTGCAATGTTGATGATTTAACTAAATATAAGGAATACTGTAAAATATAAAAAAAAGTTATTCACGTATCTAAACAAATGTACTATAAAAGAAGATAGCAGCTGAGACATTAGTAACTGATGGGCATAGTGTGGCAAATCTATTTAACAAGTACTTTATATCCATTAATGATAGTATGGAATTGTCTGAGTCAGTAAATAACGCCCTTGAATATTTTAAACTAGCATTAAAAAATAACTTCACACACATGAATATGTCAGTCACTTCACCACAAGAAATAACTTCCATAATAAAATCTTTAAAGACAAAGAATTCCAGTGGTTACGATGAAATATCAACAAAGCTAATTAAAGCGTCTTCTTGTGAACTTAGCACAATCTTAAGTTATTTGTGTAACCAGTCTATTATAACGGGAACATTTCCCGATTGGCTAAAATATTCAGATATTAAACCTCTCTTCAAGAAGGGGGATAAAGAGATACCATCAAACTACAGACCCATTTCACTTTTGCCAGCATTCTCAAAAATTATAGAAAAGGTAATGTACAAGCAGCTTCTCAAGCACTTAACCACAAATGGCATATTGTCTAGAACACAGTTTGGATATCTGAAAAGTTCCGATATCGAGAAGGCTATTTACACTTACAGTGAGAATGTACTTAATTCATTAGATAATAAATTGCAAGCAGCAGGTATTTTTTGTGATTTGTCAAAGGCATTTGACTGTGTGAACCATAACATCCTTTTAAGTAAATTAGAATTCTATGGGGTCATGGGAAATGCTGCAAAATGGTTCAAGTCATACCTCACTAACAGGAAACAAAGAGTGTCAGTGCAAGTGACTAGTGAATTAAGCCAACAGTCATCATCGGATTGGGAAGAAATTACATGTGGTGTCCCACAACGATCCATCTTAGGGCCATTGCTTTTTCTTGTGTACATCATCTCTCATCAGTTACACTACCAGAAGCAGAGTTCGCTTTGTTTGCAGATGATACAAGTATTGCAATAAAAAGTTTGTCAAGCATAGTGGTAGAAAGGTCTGCTAATGATATTTTCATGAATATTAATAAATGGTTTAAAGCCAACTCATTGTCATTAGACTTTGAAAAGACTCATTGCATGCAGTTCAGAACATGTAAGAGATTTCCTGGTAGCATATGCATTAAGTATGAAGAAGAGCAGATAGAAGAGGTTGACAGTATTAAATTCCTGGGATTGCAGCTTGATAATAAATTCAGTCAGGAGGAGCACACCACAGAACTACAGAAACGACTCAACAAATCTGTATTTTCAATACGAGTGTTATCAGACATAGGAGACATAAAAATAACAAAGCTTGCATACTTTGCTTACTTTCATTCCCTAATGTCATATGGTATAATATTTTGGGGTAACTCTTCAAGTCAGTCAAAAGTCTTCAGAGTCCAAAAACGTGTAATACGTATTAATTGTGGAGTAAATTCACGGACGTCTTGTAGAAGCCTCTTCAAAGAACTGCGTATATTAACTACTGCCTCTCAGTTTATCCATTCCTTAATGCAATTTGTCATAAATAATATATCCTTTTTCCCAACAAACAGCTCAGTTCATACATACAATACTAGGAATAAAAATGATCTACACAAGGACTTAAAAGCACTTACTTTAGTTCAAAAAGGGGTTCACTACGCAGGAACACACATTTTCAATAATTTACCATAAAGTATAAAAAATTTAGCTACAAGAGGAACCTAAAAGACTTTCTATTGGCCAACTCCTTCTACTCCATTAGTGAATTTCTAAATTGTACGAAATGATGCATGCACTCATACTATATTAGTATTATTATATTATCTGCAAAAATAAATAAATAAATTAATTAATTAATTAAAAAAATAAAAAAACCTTAAAAATTTATGTATCTGTATTTATATTATAAGTGTCTGTATTTGTATTTGTATTTATATTATTAGTATTATTCAACTTTTAAATTTTGTTTCTTGACATGTTCCACATCCACGAGGATCCCCTCAACATGGATCTACGGAACGAATAACTAATATAATCTAATCGTTCCGTTTTCGATCAGATTTCTTTTATTTTATTGGGATGGTCATGTCTCCCTAAGTAGGTGAGTGCTAGCAAATATTTTCACATTCAGAAGTAAAAGTCGGTGACAGAAACTTCGCAAACAAATCACACCGCAATGACTAACGTCTTTCCTTTAATGATTTCCACCCCAATTCGTGTAAGATTTCCGTGACGCTCCCCCCCCCCCCCTCCCCCCCCCCCCGTAACGTGATAAAACAAAACGAGCTGCTCTTCTCTGAACCTTCTCAGTGTCTTCCGTCAGTCCCAACTGGTGAGGGTCCCCCAAGGGGCAACAGTAGGCAGTCTCTTTGGTGAAGCTGGTGCATCTTCGAATCGTTCTGCCAATGAAACGAAACCTATGGTTCGCCGTCCCCACAATATTTTCTATGTGATCTCTCCAGTCTAAGTTGTTCGAAATTGTAACTCCTAGGTATTTGGTAGAATTTACGACCTCAAGGATTGACTGATTTATTGCGTAATTGAAGTTCAGCTGATTTCATTTAGTTTTCATGTGTATTACTTCACACTTTTCTTTATTTAGTGTTAGTTGCCAATTTTCGCACAATGTAGAAATTTTGTCTAAATCGCTTTGCAGTTGCTTTTGATCGTCTGTTGACTTCACTAACCGATAAACGACAGCATCATCCGCGAACATTCTAAGGGAGCTATTCAGATTGTCTCCTAAATCGTTTATAAACACGAGGAAGAGTAGGGGACGTATAACGCTTACTTGTGGAACGCCAGATATCACTTCTGTTTTACTCGTTAACTTACCGTCAATTACAACGAACTGTGTCCTTTCTGATAGGAAATCGTGAATCCAATAGCACAATTGGGGAGATATTCCATAAACACGCAATTCATTAGAAGCCGCTTGTGGTGTACAGTGTCAAAAGCCTTTCGGAAACTCAGAAATATGGAATCGATTTGAGATCCGCTGTTGATGGCGCTTAACACTTCATGTGAGTAAAGGGCAAGTTGTTTTTCGCAAGAGCGATACTTCCTGAATCGGTTCGACTATTGGTTAATAGGTCATTCTCTTCGAGGTAATTAATAATATTCGAATATAGTATATGTTCCCACTACGGGACTTGGTTTCTGAAACTACGAGTTTGAGTACTGTGGACAGGGTAACGCTGGCAATTTGTGTCTGATGGGGGGCGTGCTTAGGCAGTCCTTGGAAGTCCGGTGATCACTGTGTCCCTAGTGGTGTAGTGGTGAGCGGAACAGCCTAGAAAGCGGGAGACCATGGTTCAAATCCCGGCTGGGTGCACATTTTCGGCTTTACAGTGCGTCCGATATTATTATTATTATCTTTTAAGCATACGTATTTGCATTTGCCTTTTCTCCATTACTATCTTACCCATCTGTAACTGATCAGGATAAGGCGCGAATTATTCTCACGGGTCAACTAGTCGTAGTACGTTACGTATAGGAACGGTATGCCTCAAATCGTGAATGTTCAGAGCAGTGCTGTGGAAGTGTCATTAATTACCCCCTCGGCCGTGTTAACGTACTGCCGTCGCCACTCTGACAGTAGCCACCTACGCCCACAGTCTACGACGTTCTTCCTCTCGTCGCGTTCCTTCCTGTCCACCTGTTCTCCTCGCAGTTTTTTAACTGCACGTCCGCCCATTCACGGTTCGCGCCCACCACAAACACGCGTCCCGCGCAACAGCCGGCGTGGAAACGCCACGCCAGCGCAGAGAGTCTAATCCGCTCGCGAAGGCCGTGCCGCGTGCCCTCTCTGGCGTCCACGCGCCCAGGAGCAGGCGGGCTGTGGCGCAGGCGTGGCCCAGCAGGCGGCAGGCAGCAGCTGGCCCGGGCAGCGCGCCACCCACACCTGAGGAGGCGACCGGCAGTGCTCTTACCTGCCGTCCATCAACTATAAGCGGAGCATCGTAATGGCGATTTGTACTTACAAAGTTACTGCTATGTTGACAGAATCCACGTTTTGAGGCCGTGGTTGTGTAGGAAAAAAAAAAAAAAATAAATAAATAAATAAATGTTGAAGTGAGGCTGATTCTTACATTGAAGAAAACTGCAACATATCACATTTGATTATGCTATTCATTTGCTAAATAGCGCCCTTACCGGTTTCAGTCTTTCCAGTTCATCGTTAGGTGGTTGTTCATGTCCGCATACCGGGTGATCAAAGATACACTATAAATTTGAAAACTTAATAAATCACGGAATAATGTAGGTAGAGAAGTAAAAATTGACACACATGCTTGGAATGACATGGGGTATTATTAAAAAACAGAAAAAAATATTGCTAGACGCTTGTAAGGTTTTTTGCGCGCGTCGTTTGGTGATTATCGTGTGCTCAGCCGCTACTTTTGTCATGCTTGGCCTCCCAGATCCCCAGACCTCAGTCCGAGCGTTAAATGGCTTTGGGATTATCTGAAGTCGCAAGCGTATCGTGATCGACCGACAGCTCTAGGGATGCTGAAAGATAACATCGGACGCCAAAGCCTCACTGTAAGTTTTACAATGCTGTTCACAACATTATTCCTCAAATATATCTATTGTTGAGGAATGATTGTGAGCATATTAAGCATTTCCAGTAAAGAACATCATCTTTTTTGGAATAATTAATGCTGCAGCAGTCACTTTTTATTAATATTTTTATTGCCACGACGCGTTTCGGCAGCACACTGTCATCATCGGGTGCATTTTTACAGTTACTGGTTCATTATTGACTTATTATGTTTTGTGTTGTGGATACCAGTGAGTTTATGTTTGGACATTTTTAACCTGTTAGTTTTATTAATTTTATATTTTAATGAAAAATACATTCAACACCGGAGACATTTTTGAAGAAATTAGTATTGTTGCTTTCCAGTCTATCATTTAGCAGAAGGTCACCATGTATTTTCTCATGGATGAAGGTTTCTAGTTCTTCATAGGGGTCCATTACATGTCCCTTGTCCATTTTATGCAGTATATGAAGATCACTCTTGATATTCTGGAATGGATGTCCTGTGTTCTTTATATGGGTAGCTACTACAAAGTTATTAAAGTTATTGGTGTGGTAGGCATTTATGTGTTCATTGTATCTTGTTTTGAATTCTCTTCCTGTTTGCCCTACATACATGACATTACAGGTGTTGCATACGATTTTGTAGATGCCTGAGTGTGTGTGTTTATCTGTTAGTATTTTTACATTGTGTCTCAGTAAGTGTTGTAATTTATTGTGTGTTTTGAAGGCTATGTGGATGTTTTGTGGTCTGAAAATGTTTGCTATTTTGTACGATAGTTTGCCAATGAATAGGATACCATTGCCAACATATATATCAACAACCTACAGCAAAAAACACTTCCCATGAAATCCAATTCCATGGATAAAATCATCTATTACAAACGATATGTGGACGATACCTTGCTCTTGATAAATGGTGACCATATTGATATCAATAGTATCCTCAATACACTAAACAACCAGGACCAAAATATAAAGTTCACAGTGGAACATAAAAACAATGGCAGCATCAACTTACTAGACCTAACTATTAGTAAAGCAGACAATGCACACACCTTCAAAGTCAACAGAAAACCAACAACAGCTGATTCCACCATACATAACTCATCCTGCCATCCAACAACACACAAACATGCTGCATATAGAGCATTTGTTAACAGAGCCAACAACACACCAATGGAGAACAATAAAAAACTTGAATAATTCAATATCATCAAACAAATAGCCGCAGCAAATGGTTATGACGACACACTGATTGACAACCTTGCACAAAAAAGCAAAACCAAAAAGAAACCAATCTCCACACAGAAACCAAAAAATAAACCCACAGCATGATGTATCCCATTCATTGGCAAACTATCCTACAAAATAGCAAATATTTTCAGATCACACAACATCAACATAGCCTTCAAAACACACAATAAATTACAACACTCACTGAGACACAATATAAACATACTAACAGATAAACACACACACTCAGGCATCTACAAAATCGTATGCAACACCTGTAATGCCCTGTACATAGGCCAAACAGGAAGAGAATTCAAAACAAGATACAATGAACATATAAATGCCTACCACACCAATAACTTTAATAAATTCTAGAATATCAAGAGTGAGCTTCATATACTGCATAAAATGGACAAGGGACATATAATGGACCTCTATGAAGAACTAGAAATCTTCATCCATGAGAAAATTCATGGTGACCTTCTGCTAAATGATAAACTAGAAGGCAACAATACTAATTTCTTCAAAAATTTCTCCAGTGTTGAATGTATTTTTCATTAAAATGTAAAATTAAAAAAAGCAAAATTAATAATGTAACACTAATTGATTAATTCTTTAAAATGTAGCAACTTCTGTTTCAACACATGCAGCTACATATGCACTTTTCTTGGCATATTCACAGTAAATACTAATGTAAGTAACTTATCTTAGCTTTAAAGGATCTTTGTACAGTAACCACCAAATACAAAACGTCTACTTGTGTCGTATATGTAACTGTGTTCTTGTGTTGTGTGTGCCAGCCAAAAAGATTATCAAGATTATCAAAACCGTAAGTAAATACAACACTACAATAATCCAAAAACAAACATAATACTAAAAATAGCTATATCTTCCTGAACAGGCATCCACAACACAAAAATATAAGTCAATAATGAACCAGTAACTGTAAAAATGCACCAGATGATGCAGCGTGCTGCCGAAAAGCGTCGTGCCAACAAAAATATTAATAAAAAGTGACTGCTGTAGCATTAATTATTCCAAAAAAGTTTATAATACAGTCGCAGACCTCAAAACAAACCTAATAACATGGATAAATTTATGTATAACATTATCTATGCTTTGTCGTAATTTGTTATTTTAATTGTTGCTGTTTTGGTCAGATGAAGCGACATGTGTCGGACATTTTTTGAACTTTTTTTGTATCTAATAAAACCCCATGTTATTCCAAGCATGTGTGTCAATTTTTACCTTTCTATCTAAATTAGTCCGTGATTTTTTAATTTATCAAATTTATACTGACTTTTTGATCACTCGGTACATTTCTTTTGTGATCTACATTTCGATTATGCACATAATTTTGCATTCTGGCGAAACGATCTTGGTAATGTGGTACCCTGCAATACAATAAGGTGATTTAAATGGCTTAGGTGAACGTAAATATTATTTATGCCACTGAGTCGTATTGTAAAGAAATATTCATGATAGAATTTTTGTTGTTTTCATTCCTCACAAAAATACAACACAATTAAGCTGAATTTTCGAGATAATTAAATGATTGGGCTTGGGCAACAAGAGTGGCTCAATGTCAGCAAGTGTAAATTCTAGGTTTCCTTCTGAGGCAGCACAGTTGCTCCAAAATTGAAGTAGGCGGGATAAGGTAATGCGTCTGAGCAATAGTTGGTTGCTCCATATTCCCGGTGAATTTCTGCCGACTCAAGGAGCAACTTCAGTAACGTATAGAGCCGTACTAAAATACCGCCAACAATTGTCGAATGTCATAGAAACAATGGTAGATGCTGATCAGGGATAAGGCCACTAACACAGTAGATGGCAGGTTATATCACCAAAAGACTGTCACAATCTACCGGCATCCATTTCGAATAATAATTTTGATTTTCAGTAAATCGCGTAGTTACTGACTGATTAAAAAAACCTAAAAATCCCGTCGCAATCTACTCATTATGAGACATAACGTTATGTCATTTTTAACACGATAAGAACGCTGTTGCAATAACAAACTGTGTGTTTGTCTTGAAACACAGCACTTAAATATACAAACAACGTTGATCAATTCCTCGAGAGTGGTAACACTCCCAACAAACACCACATATAATTTCAAACTTTAACGAAACTTTCTCTCGTTGGTACATGGAAAACATAATAAAGAAAACGTTTGTCGCTTACTACGTTTTCGCTTTTCATGTGGTCAAACTTCATATTCTCTCATGATTTTATAAATTATGATTTTTAATTGCAAACTAGCCGTGACCAGCATGAAATCCCTTCTCTTCCAGAAAGTGTTTTAGTTTTTTAATCAATGAAGTAAATGGTAGCAACGGGGAAGACTAAAAAACCAGAAATCCAACGGTTCAGTTACCAGTAAGTATAGTCTGAAATGAAAACATGTAAAGGTGAGGTTGCCTGTTACGCTTAAGAACATCGAGAGAACACGCAAGGTATACATTAAAATGTGTCTTAGTGGAGGAGAAGACAGAAGTAGAGAACAAGTATTCTGTGAATTTAAGTGCTCTATCAACTCGTCCAGCTCTCAGTCAGCAGAATAGGGTATATAGAGAGGTAAATGAAGTTATCGTTAACCAGAGAAGAAACAAGTGAGCCATGGTAGGGCGAAATTAAGCACTGAAGCACATCGCGAATAGTAGATCGAAATGCAAACCTTTCCATCCCGCATCCCGTTTCTTTGAATATATTCTCAGTTTGTGCAGAATGCACATACAAGACACATTCCAGACACTCTGATGTGGAGAGCCATTGGAAGATTGATCCGATCGCTTAATGTGGATCGTTGTATTATTTCTCAGCCGGCATCCGAAACTGTGTCTCGAATGCAATGGATTCGCATCTGGAGGAAACACGGAACACTAATTTTGAAGAAAAACACAGAGGAAGGAAACCGTTATCAGGAAGGATCACTGATAGTGTGTGGGCTGGGATGATAGTTGCTATTCGAACACTTCTTCATGGGATTCTGGGGTTTAATCGGCCAGATTTAACCACTGTCGGATATCGTGGAGAAATCTTGGGACCTATACTGGTTATGTGTGCAAATCTTTTAAGTTAGGAAGAATGAAGACCTGTTATGAAGGTGACAGTTGTTTCCATTCTGTATTTTTTATGTTGTCTGTACATTATTTTCACACGTTTAAACTGTTTGGTGGCATAATAAATACATTCTTTCCTAATTTATTTTTCTTTCTTTAATTATTGATAAATCAGATGTTTCAGGTGATACGAGAAACGTTTGTTGTTATGGTCTTCAGTCCGGAGACTGGTTTGATGCAGCTCTCCACCCTGCTCTATCCTGAGAAAGCCTTTTCATCTCCTCATAAGAACACATCCACTTGAATCTGCTTACTATACGCGTCTCTTGGTCTCCCTCTGCGATTTTTACCCCACACACTTCCCTCCAATGCTAAATTTACAATTCCTCGATGTCTAAGAATGTGTCCTACGAAACGATCCCTTCTTTTAGTCAGGGTATGCCAAAAACTCCTTTTCTCACCAAGTCTGTCCTTATCTCTTCATTAGTAATGCGATCTACCCACCTAATCTTCAGCATTCTTCTGTAGCACCACATTTCAAAAGCCTCCATACTCTTCCTGTCCGCACTGCTTATCGTCCATGTTTCACACCCGTACAAGGCGACACTCCACACAAATGCCTTAAGATAAGACTTCCTTACACTGTCCAGTCCATTCAACTGCTCTTCCAGGTCCTTTGCTGTCTCTGACAGAATTACAATGTCATCAGCAAAACGCAATGTTTTTATTCCTTCCCCCTGAACTTTAATCCCTATTCCAAATTTTTCCTTGCTTTCCTTCACCCCTTGCTCGATGTGCAAATTGAATAGCATCGGAGAAAGGCTACAACCCTGTCTTACTCCCTTCCCAACTGATGCTTTCCTTTCATGCCCTTCGAGTCTAATAACTGCGGTTTGGCTTTTGTACAAGTTGTAAATAACCCTCCTTTCTCTGTATTTTACCCCTGCTGACGTCAGAATTTGAAAGAGTGTATTCCATTCAACGTTTTCAAAAGCTTTCTCCAAATCTACAAAAGCTAAAAATGTAGGTTTGCCTTTCCTTAATCTATCTTCTAAGATCAGACGTAAAGTGAATATTGCCTCCCGGGTTCCTACGTTCCTCCTGAATCCAAACTGATCTTCCCCGAGGTCAGATTCTACCAGCTTTTCCATTTTCCTGTAGATAAATCGTTTAAAATTTTGCAGCCATGACTTATCAAACTGATGGTTCTGTAATTTTCACACCTGCCTGCGCCTGATTTCTTTGGAATGGGGATTATTACAGTTTTCTTAAAGTCTGAGGGTATTTTGCCAGTCTCATACATCTTGTACACCAGTTCAAATAGTTTTGTCATGGCTAACTCTCCCAGAGACATAAGTAGCTCTGATGGTATGTCATCTACTCCAAGGGCCATGTTCCGACCTACGTCTTTCAGGGCTCTGTCAACTTCATCTCTCAGTATAGTATCTCATATTTCATCTTGATCTAATTCCTCTTCCCTTCCTACAACATTGTATCTAAGTTCATTTCCTTTGTAGAACTGCTCTATGTACTGTTTCCACCTTTCAGCTTTCCCTTCTTTGTTGAGAACTGGTTTCCCGTCTGAGTTCTTGATATTCGTAGAGTTGCTTTTCTTGTCCCCAAAAGTCTCGTTTATTTCCCCCTTCTTATACATTCTTCTACAGATTTGCATTGATCCGATCGCTTAATGTGGATCGTTGTATTATTTCTCAGCCGGCATCCGAAACTGTGTCTCGAATGCAATGGATTCGCATCTGGAGGAAACACGGAACACTAATTTTGAAGAAAAACACAGAGGAAGGAAACCGTTATCAGGAAGGATCACTGATAGTGTGTGGGCTGGGATGATAGTTGCTATTCGAACACTTCTTCATGGGATTCTGGGGTTTAATCGGCCAGATTTAACCACTGTCGGATATCGTGGAGAAATCTTGGGACCTATACTGGTTATGTGTGCAAATCTTTTAAGTTAGGAAGAATGAAGACCTGTTATGAAGGTGACAGTTGTTTCCATTCTGTATTTTTTATGTTGTCTGTACATTATTTTCACACGTTTAAACTGTTTGGTGGCATAATAAATACATTCTTTCCTAATTTATTTTTCTTTCTTTAATTATTGATAAATCAGATGTTTCAGGTGATACGAGAAACGTTTGTTGTTATGGTCTTCAGTCCGGAGACTGGTTTGATGCAGCTCTCCACCCTGCTCTATCCTGAGAAAGCCTTTTCATCTCCTCATAAGAACACATCCACTTGAATCTGCTTACTATACGCGTCTCTTGGTCTCCCTCTGCGATTTTTACCCCACACACTTCCCTCCAATGCTAAATTTACAATTCCTCGATGTCTAAGAATGTGTCCTACGAAACGATCCCTTCTTTTAGTCAGGGTATGCCAAAAACTCCTTTTCTCACCAAGTCTGTCCTTATCTCTTCATTAGTAATGCGATCTACCCACCTAATCTTCAGCATTCTTCTGTAGCACCACATTTCAAAAGCCTCCATACTCTTCCTGTCCGCACTGCTTATCGTCCATGTTTCACACCCGTACAAGGCGACACTCCACACAAATGCCTTAAGATAAGACTTCCTTACACTGTCCAGTCCATTCAACTGCTCTTCCAGGTCCTTTGCTGTCTCTGACAGAATTACAATGTCATCAGCAAAACGCAATGTTTTTATTCCTTCCCCCTGAACTTTAATCCCTATTCCAAATTTTTCCTTGCTTTCCTTCACCCCTTGCTCGATGTGCAAATTGAATAGCATCGGAGAAAGGCTACAACCCTGTCTTACTCCCTTCCCAACTGATGCTTTCCTTTCATGCCCTTCGAGTCTAATAACTGCGGTTTGGCTTTTGTACAAGTTGTAAATAACCCTCCTTTCTCTGTATTTTACCCCTGCTGACGTCAGAATTTGAAAGAGTGTATTCCATTCAACGTTTTCAAAAGCTTTCTCCAAATCTACAAAAGCTAAAAATGTAGGTTTGCCTTTCCTTAATCTATCTTCTAAGATCAGACGTAAAGTGAATATTGCCTCCCGGGTTCCTACGTTCCTCCTGAATCCAAACTGATCTTCCCCGAGGTCAGATTCTACCAGCTTTTCCATTTTCCTGTAGATAAATCGTTTAAAATTTTGCAGCCATGACTTATCAAACTGATGGTTCTGTAATTTTCACACCTGCCTGCGCCTGATTTCTTTGGAATGGGGATTATTACAGTTTTCTTAAAGTCTGAGGGTATTTTGCCAGTCTCATACATCTTGTACACCAGTTCAAATAGTTTTGTCATGGCTAACTCTCCCAGAGACATAAGTAGCTCTGATGGTATGTCATCTACTCCAAGGGCCATGTTCCGACCTACGTCTTTCAGGGCTCTGTCAACTTCATCTCTCAGTATAGTATCTCATATTTCATCTTGATCTAATTCCTCTTCCCTTCCTACAACATTGTATCTAAGTTCATTTCCTTTGTAGAACTGCTCTATGTACTGTTTCCACCTTTCAGCTTTCCCTTCTTTGTTGAGAACTGGTTTCCCGTCTGAGTTCTTGATATTCGTAGAGTTGCTTTTCTTGTCCCCAAAAGTCTCGTTTATTTCCCCCTTCTTATACATTCTTCTACAGATTTGCATTTAACTTCTAGCCACTCCTGCTTAGCCATTTTGCACTTCCTGTCAATCTCATTTCTTAGTCATCTGTACTCCATTTTGCCTGCATTTTTATATTTTCTCCTTTCATCAATTAAATTTAGTATTTTCTGTGATATACAACGATTTTTTGTAGGTCTTGCCTTTCTACCTATTTTGTCCTCTGCTGCCTTCACTATTTCATCTCTCAGTGCTACCCATTCATCCTCTACTGTTCTATTTCCCCCTGTTTCTGTCAATTGATGCCTAAATTTCCCTCTGAATTTCTCCAGAACATCACGTTCCTTCAATTTATCTAGCTCCCATCTCCTTATTTTCCTACCTTTCTTCAGTTTTTTCAGTTTCAGCCTACAGTTCATGACTAACAAGTTATGGTCAGAGTCTTTCTATATCTGCCCCTGGGTGTGTCTTACAGTTTGTCACCTGGTTCCGGAATCTATGTTTTACCATTATAAAATCTGATACCTTCCGGTGTCTCCTGATCTTTTCCACGTATACAACCTTCTTCTGTTACAATTAAATCTTGTTCCGTACAAAATTCTACCAGGCGTCTTCCTCTTTCATTCCTCCTGCCCAGTCCATATTAACCTTTTATTTTTCCTTCTCTTCCTTTTCCTACTACCGAATTCCAGTCTCCCATCACAATTAAGTTTTCCTCTCCCTTAACAGTCTGAATAATTTCCTTTAGCTCCTCATATATTTTTTCGATCTCCTCGTCATCTGCAGAGCTAGTTGGCATATAAACTGTACTACTGTTGTCGGTGTTGGCTTCTTATGTATCTTGACAATGATAATGCGATCATTGTGCTGCTCATAGTAGTTTACCCGTAGTCCTATCTTCTTATTCATTATCAGTCCTACTCCTGTGATACCCTCAACTGATTTTGTATTTATAATCCTGTACTCACCTGACCAGAAATCCTGTTCATCCTGCAACCAAACTTCACTAAGCCCCACTATATCTAACTTCAACCTATCCATTTCCCTTTTTAAATTTTCTAATTTTCCTACCCGATTAAGGGACCTCACATTCCACGCTCCAATCAGAATAATGCCAGTATTGTCTTACCTGATGACAACATCCTCCTGAGTAGTCCCCGCCCGGAGATCCGAATGGGGGAATTACAATGTCATCAGCAAAACGCAATGTTTTTATTCCTTCCCCCTGAACTTTAATCCCTATTCCAAATTTTTCCTTGCTTTCCTTCACCCCTTGCTCGATGTGCAAATTGAATAGCATCGGAGAAAGGCTACAACCCTGTCTTACTCCCTTCCCAACTGATGCTTTCCTTTCATGCCCTTCGAGTCTAATAACTGCGGTTTGGCTTTTGTACAAGTTGTAAATAACCCTCCTTTCTCTGTATTTTACCCCTGCTGACGTCAGAATTTGAAAGAGTGTATTCCATTCAACGTTTTCAAAAGCTTTCTCCAAATCTACAAAAGCTAAAAATGTAGGTTTGCCTTTCCTTAATCTATCTTCTAAGATCAGACGTAAAGTGAATATTGCCTCCCGGGTTCCTACGTTCCTCCTGAATCCAAACTGATCTTCCCCGAGGTCAGATTCTACCAGCTTTTCCATTTTCCTGTAGATAAATCGTTTAAAATTTTGCAGCCATGACTTATCAAACTGATGGTTCTGTAATTTTCACACCTGCCTGCGCCTGATTTCTTTGGAATGGGGATTATTACAGTTTTCTTAAAGTCTGAGGGTATTTTGCCAGTCTCATACATCTTGTACACCAGTTCAAATAGTTTTGTCATGGCTAACTCTCCCAGAGACATAAGTAGCTCTGATGGTATGTCATCTACTCCAAGGGCCATGTTCCGACCTACGTCTTTCAGGGCTCTGTCAACTTCATCTCTCAGTATAGTATCTCATATTTCATCTTGATCTAATTCCTCTTCCCTTCCTACAACATTGTATCTAAGTTCATTTCCTT
Source organism: Locusta migratoria (assembly GCA_026315105.1). Lineage (NCBI taxonomy): Eukaryota > Metazoa > Arthropoda > Insecta > Orthoptera > Acrididae > Locusta > Locusta migratoria. The sequence goes on from CM048745.1 coordinate 31,522,190, forward strand.
TGTAGAACTGCTCTATGTACTGTTTCCACCTTTCAGCTTTCCCTTCTTTGTTGAGAACTGGTTTCCCGTCTGAGTTCTTGATATTCGTAGAGTTGCTTTTCTTGTCCCCAAAAGTCTCGTTTATTTCCCCCTTCTTATACATTCTTCTACAGATTTGCATTGATCCGATCGCTTAATGTGGATCGTTGTATTATTTCTCAGCCGGCATCCGAAACTGTGTCTCGAATGCAATGGATTCGCATCTGGAGGAAACACGGAACACTAATTTTGAAGAAAAACACAGAGGAAGGAAACCGTTATCAGGAAGGATCACTGATAGTGTGTGGGCTGGGATGATAGTTGCTATTCGAACACTTCTTCATGGGATTCTGGGGTTTAATCGGCCAGATTTAACCACTGTCGGATATCGTGGAGAAATCTTGGGACCTATACTGGTTATGTGTGCAAATCTTTTAAGTTAGGAAGAATGAAGACCTGTTATGAAGGTGACAGTTGTTTCCATTCTGTATTTTTTATGTTGTCTGTACATTATTTTCACACGTTTAAACTGTTTGGTGGCATAATAAATACATTCTTTCCTAATTTATTTTTCTTTCTTTAATTATTGATAAATCAGATGTTTCAGGTGATACGAGAAACGTTTGTTGTTATGGTCTTCAGTCCGGAGACTGGTTTGATGCAGCTCTCCACCCTGCTCTATCCTGAGAAAGCCTTTTCATCTCCTCATAAGAACACATCCACTTGAATCTGCTTACTATACGCGTCTCTTGGTCTCCCTCTGCGATTTTTACCCCACACACTTCCCTCCAATGCTAAATTTACAATTCCTCGATGTCTAAGAATGTGTCCTACGAAACGATCCCTTCTTTTAGTCAGGGTATGCCAAAAACTCCTTTTCTCACCAAGTCTGTCCTTATCTCTTCATTAGTAATGCGATCTACCCACCTAATCTTCAGCATTCTTCTGTAGCACCACATTTCAAAAGCCTCCATACTCTTCCTGTCCGCACTGCTTATCGTCCATGTTTCACACCCGTACAAGGCGACACTCCACACAAATGCCTTAAGATAAGACTTCCTTACACTGTCCAGTCCATTCAACTGCTCTTCCAGGTCCTTTGCTGTCTCTGACAGAATTACAATGTCATCAGCAAAACGCAATGTTTTTATTCCTTCCCCCTGAACTTTAATCCCTATTCCAAATTTTTCCTTGCTTTCCTTCACCCCTTGCTCGATGTGCAAATTGAATAGCATCGGAGAAAGGCTACAACCCTGTCTTACTCCCTTCCCAACTGATGCTTTCCTTTCATGCCCTTCGAGTCTAATAACTGCGGTTTGGCTTTTGTACAAGTTGTAAATAACCCTCCTTTCTCTGTATTTTACCCCTGCTGACGTCAGAATTTGAAAGAGTGTATTCCATTCAACGTTTTCAAAAGCTTTCTCCAAATCTACAAAAGCTAAAAATGTAGGTTTGCCTTTCCTTAATCTATCTTCTAAGATCAGACGTAAAGTGAATATTGCCTCCCGGGTTCCTACGTTCCTCCTGAATCCAAACTGATCTTCCCCGAGGTCAGATTCTACCAGCTTTTCCATTTTCCTGTAGATAAATCGTTTAAAATTTTGCAGCCATGACTTATCAAACTGATGGTTCTGTAATTTTCACACCTGCCTGCGCCTGATTTCTTTGGAATGGGGATTATTACAGTTTTCTTAAAGTCTGAGGGTATTTTGCCAGTCTCATACATCTTGTACACCAGTTCAAATAGTTTTGTCATGGCTAACTCTCCCAGAGACATAAGTAGCTCTGATGGTATGTCATCTACTCCAAGGGCCATGTTCCGACCTACGTCTTTCAGGGCTCTGTCAACTTCATCTCTCAGTATAGTATCTCATATTTCATCTTGATCTAATTCCTCTTCCCTTCCTACAACATTGTATCTAAGTTCATTTCCTTTGTAGAACTGCTCTATGTACTGTTTCCACCTTTCAGCTTTCCCTTCTTTGTTGAGAACTGGTTTCCCGTCTGAGTTCTTGATATTCGTAGAGTTGCTTTTCTTGTCCCCAAAAGTCTCGTTTATTTCCCCCTTCTTATACATTCTTCTACAGATTTGCATTTAACTTCTAGCCACTCCTGCTTAGCCATTTTGCACTTCCTGTCAATCTCATTTCTTAGTCATCTGTACTCCATTTTGCCTGCATTTTTATATTTTCCCCTTTCATCAATTAAATTTAGTATTTTCTGTGATATACAACGATTTTTTGTAGGTCTTGCCTTTCTACCTATTTTGTCCTCTGCTGCCTTCACTATTTCATCTCTCAGTGCTACCCATTCATCCTCTACTGTTCTATTTCCCCCTGTTTCTGTCAATTGATGCCTAAATTTCCCTCTGAATTTCTCCAGAACATCACGTTCCTTCAATTTATCTAGCTCCCATCTCCTTATTTTCCTACCTTTCTTCAGTTTTTTCAGTTTCAGCCTACAGTTCATGACTAACAAGTTATGGTCAGAGTCTTTCTATATCTGCCCCTGGGTGTGTCTTACAGTTTGTCACCTGGTTCCGGAATCTATGTTTTACCATTATAAAATCTGATACCTTCCGGTGTCTCCTGATCTTTTCCACGTATACAACCTTCTTCTGTTACAATTAAATCTTGTTCCGTACAAAATTCTACCAGGCGTCTTCCTCTTTCATTCCTCCTGCCCAGTCCATATTAACCTTTTATTTTTCCTTCTCTTCCTTTTCCTACTACCGAATTCCAGTCTCCCATCACAATTAAGTTTTCCTCTCCCTTAACAGTCTGAATAATTTCCTTTAGCTCCTCATATATTTTTTCGATCTCCTCGTCATCTGCAGAGCTAGTTGGCATATAAACTGTACTACTGTTGTCGGTGTTGGCTTCTTATGTATCTTGACAATGATAATGCGATCATTGTGCTGCTCATAGTAGTTTACCCGTAGTCCTATCTTCTTATTCATTATCAGTCCTACTCCTGTGATACCCTCAACTGATTTTGTATTTATAATCCTGTACTCACCTGACCAGAAATCCTGTTCATCCTGCAACCAAACTTCACTAAGCCCCACTATATCTAACTTCAACCTATCCATTTCCCTTTTTAAATTTTCTAATTTTCCTACCCGATTAAGGGACCTCACATTCCACGCTCCAATCAGAATAATGCCAGTATTGTCTTACCTGATGACAACATCCTCCTGAGTAGTCCCCGCCCGGAGATCCGAATGGGGGACTATTTTACATCCGGAATATTTTACCCGAGATGATGCCATCATCATATATTCATACAGTAGAGCTGCATGTCCTCGGGAAAAGTAACGGCTGTAGTTTCCCATTGCTTTCAGCCGTTCGCAGTAACTGCATGGCAAAGCCACATTAGCTGATGTTACAAGGCCAGCTCAGTCAATCATCCAGACTGTTGCCCCTGTAACTAGTGGAAAGGCTGCTGCCCACGAGAAACGTTTAGATGGCTAAAATATCAGTTTCTCTAGAAGGTCCATCTCTGCTGTTCAGTAGACATAGTCGCCTACTAGCCCGGGTTCGATTCCCGTCAGGTGACGGGAAGAAAGGAGGAAGATCAGGGTCTACGTCCCGTACATGCTGTGGTCTTTGGAGCAGGTTGCCGGCTGTTGCTCAGGTAGTGCTAAAAGGCTTACATTGGGCAGCCGAACTTTCCCAGGTGGGGTCTCCCGCTTGAATGCCGTACCGTTATTTCACTTTTTTAATCTTGTGTTCGATAATTAATGCACTTAAAAGGTTGCTTGAAATTTCCGGTACCAGTCACAGGTATGATTTAGGTGTTGAAAAATATTTATCAGCAACATGTTTCGGTGATGTGCATCGTCATTAGGCTTTTGGCATACAAAATATACCAGGTATTCCTTCATATACATTGAGAAAATCTTGCTGTTTGTGGCAGTCATGTGACCTATGTAAAGTTATGTCTTCTCATCGAATGAAATACTGTCTGTTATAAGGGCGTTTGAACTAAACACATTAAAGCAGACGCCTTTATAACAGACAGTATTTCGGCCCATAACCTTACACAGTTCATCTTTCTGTTTCCACAGGTTCATTGCCACAAACAGAAAGATTTTGCCAATGGACATTGATGCCTACCTGTAGTAATAGATTTTGTAAGCCAAATGCCTAATAATGATGCACAGCATCTAAACAAGTTGCTAATAGATATTTTTCACACCTAAATCATGTCTGTGACTGGTAGCGGAAGTTTCAAGCAAGCTTTTAATTATTTAGATACAGTCACGGTCAAAACAAATTCAGCATGGTTTTAAATTAAAACACTTAATGTTTTAAAACGTGTTTTCAACAGAATTTCAAACCATTTTCAAATTTTTTTCTAAATGGCATGCTTAAAGTTAAATATTTAGTACATTAAAGCATTTATAGGGTAATAAGAAGTCTGAAGTAGCTATATACAGGGGAATTCGTTCTTTAATGGAATCGAGGGCTTTACTAATGTCTGGACAACCCAGGAACATCTTCATAGACATAATTGAATTTTTAACGATGAGATCAAACACACAGCAGTTCTCCATGACTATGCATCGCATTTCTACGATGAGAAGCTGAACTATCAGTAGGATGATCAGTCACTGCTTCCTTAGTGTTTATGTTTAAGAAAAGCTGTCATGTATCTGCGTCAATTTAAAGTGCAGCATAGTTTACAATAAAAGCTATTTCTTCTGTGAAAGTAACGTGTAGCTGCGACTTTGCCTTCTACTTTTCTAATTTTGATACGCTTCTAAATGAAATGCCAATATCGCGACTTAATACTTTATTGAATAACGACCGGTTTCGGCGAACTACGTCACCATCATCTGGTCAAATATATTTCACAAGCTGTTCATCGTATTTAAAAGTGGATATAAATTGATGAACCATAGCACTTAGTCACCATATAAAAAAACCCAAGTTAAAATATGGCAACTTCCGGATTGGCCAACTTGTGTAGCCAAAACTGCAGGTTTTTCTACTATGTTAGCAACACAACTGCCCAGTTTGTTTCTCTCTTTTTTTATTTTTTATTTTTTTTTAATAGCAAAACCAAGCCCCAGCTATTAGCCAATAGTGGGGTATACAAACTTATTTGCCCACACTATGACAAGTTTTACATTGGCCACTCAAGAAGGGAGATAGCAACTAGGCTAAGAGAGCATGGCCAGAAACGAAAACTACTAGAGTCCTTAGAAATAAACAAACACCTGGCTCACAGTGAAACGTGTCCATAAAAAATTATTTTGTAAGAAAATGTCCAATATTGTGCCTCCTGTTTTGTATCGAGTAACTTGCTTGCAAGAAAATGTATAATATCGCTTCTACTGTATGTATCGATATGTGTCCTTTATGAAGTTTCATCTTTGGCAAAGATCATGTATTGCATAGCATTGTAGCTCGCACTGAGAGAGAGTACTACTAGTGGTTCAGCTCGCTTGGAGAGCGGTTGGGTTGTGTGTATGGCTCCGATGTAGAGCAGAGGCTGCTTTGCCAGCAAGTCAGAAGTTGTATTATGTAGGTAATGTAATGCTGATTATTAATAATAAGTAGCTTAAACTTTCTTTCATATTTCATTTACGTAGTTAGAAAATTAACCTACTTCCTTCATTTGATAATTAATTATTAGTGGATTTAAAGTGCAGTATTGATGTGAATAATATTGTTGAACGGATTTCATTATTGGTGCCATAGTAAATGATAGTTAATTGACTATGATACTAAATTGATACTAAATTTCAATAATTAGAAACTGATCTGCATAATATTCTCACAGTCAAGCATTAAGAAAGTGATATGTGTTTTTTTTTTTTTTTTTTTTTTTTAATATCTTTCTCGCAGTCAAAATTTTTGAGTATAGTCAGTGTCTGTTTCAAAAGGCTACATGTCACAGTTGTTTTGTTAAAAATATACGTTGCGCACATAATCAGTTTCATGCACTGTTTCTCACTTAATTGCATATACATCAGTATCAGGGCCATAATTAAACCAAATTGCTGTGTCAAGGAACAATTTGTTGTCTGATCTAACGATAGGTTCAACATCCACAAAACACGTACTGCTTTTATCTGGCGCCCTTTCTGCCAGGATAGTTCACAAACAGGATCGTGACGTAGTTAGATACGTAACCTTATTTAAGTTAGTTTGTCTTTTCCACTAACCAATTTATCTTTTGGCTCTTAATTTAATTTTTGTAGCACCATCCTTTGTTATAGCAACAGTAGCATAGTAATTGTTTCTGTAGTTTGTTTCTTACCATTCTTGATAGTGTGTAGCATTGTTTATAGTAGATTAATTGAATATACAAATAATTGCATTACTACTGAACAAGTCTCTCTTTTATATTGTCTGATGTTTGTTGTGATGAAAGTTCTAGTATCGCGGAACTCGTGTGATAATTAACGGTTCGCGTAATCTCGATTGTGATTGTATGTTGCACTAGCCCGATTCAGCCTATTGTTCTCTCCAGGAATAGACAATATGGATAATGATACAGTACAGGATTCGACAATACAGAATTCCAATTCTTGTAACGTGGTTGCGGAAAATAATGCATCGGTTCCGCCTAGCTCTGCTACAAAAAATACTTGTGCGACGGCTATGGAAAACGTATTACCAAATGATTTCATGCAAATTTTATTGTCACTGCTCTCTAAATTAAATGAGAATAGTCAATTACAATCTCAGGAATCTCAGAAATTAAATGAAAAACTGGAGGAACAATCTCAGAAATTAAATGAAATACTTGAGAAACAAGGTAAAAAACTTGAGAAAATAGAACAGACGTGCGAATGGAGGTTTGTGAGTATTCAGAGTAGTTTTAATAAGATAAACGAGGACAACAATCGGTTCAGGGAACAACTGCTCAATACTTTCAAACGTGAATCTCAGCAAATAAGACAAGATATTCGCGACGAGATTAATCCGGTAATGGAAAGCCTTGCGTCACGAGTGGAAAATATGGAAAGCCTTGCGTCACGAGTGGAAAATATGGAAAGCCTTGCGTCACGAGTGGAAAATATGGAAAGCTTTGCGTCACGAGTCGAAAATATGGAAACTACTGAACTCGCTCAGTTGAAGCAACAGAGTAATCTATTTGATAAAAAGTTGCAGAACTTCCAGTCAGTCACGACGGAACAGATCAATAAAATTAATAAACAGTTTGAGGATATTACTGTTAAGATTATCCAAATTAGTGATAACACTGACAAAAGTTCTGTTGTAACGCATCCTACCCCGTTTAATGAAACTAATGAATATCTCGCCCTTGACCGTTTCAAACAAGGTCAAATGACCATTAATCAGCAATACAAGGCTGAGGTCAGAAAATTAGATGATCGCGTGGCACGAATAGAGAGGAAATTTGACCATACTTGTGGAAATGCATACGAAGACGTAGAAGAAAATTTGAACGAAAATGACAATGATGATTCGACTCAAGTAGGTCGCTTGGTACGTGAACGAAGTGTACCTCATAGCAACAACAATGAAGACGCGGTGCGTAGTTTACGCTCACTTACACCGCATAGGCGAAGGGAAGCGTTTGACTACAAAGCATTTCCTGACTGTACGTAAATTCAAGACATTCAAAAACTCTCCGAATGACTTGCACCCTAAAGAGTGGTTGCAGCAATTCGATTATTGTCTTCCCCCGAATTGGCCACTTGAGCACAGATTAGAATTTATATGTGGTTATCTGGAAGGCGAGCCAGCCACCAGAATGAGAGCTATTGCACAAGAGTGCTATAGCGAGAATCAGTTCCGACGCTCATTTCTATCCGCATACTGGTCGGAAGCGGCACAAGACCGCGTTAAAAACAGTATTGCGACGTTCAAAACTTTTGAGCGATCAAATTTCTCGAGCCCGGTGGAATATTTTCAACATTTGGTATACAAAAATCAATTTTTATCGGCACCTTACTGCCCTGCCGAATTAATTAGAATTTGTTTGAACAAATTGCCTCTACACTTGCGTCAAATTGCCATTGCGGCACGATTCAAGAATGATATTGAAGCCTTTAGAAACTTCTTACAAGACTTAGAGGAAGAAGACGAGGAAAATTCCTCGCGCAGTCGATATTTTAATAGAAACAGATATGATCGCCGGTCGCAACAAAGCCCGCCGCGTACTAAACGTTATTCAAAGCACGACGATAAACCAAAGAATAATTCTTTCACTAATGAATCTTACAAACAAAGTCGCGACAATGAGAACAGTGATTGTCAAGATCGTGAGAATAACCGTGGAAGTTATCGTGGCCGTTACCGAGGTGGTGGCTTTGGTCGCGGAGGACGCCACAATAATTACTATCATAACAGCAATACCTCAAATGATACTAATTGGCGTGAAGGACGCAATACTGATAGTGATCGCGAGACTGAAAATAACAACAATAACACTGAGAAGCGTAGTCGGGAGGGCACACGCGATAATTCTCGTGATCGCCTTCCGCGACACGAAAACACAAATCGGGGCCTAAGCAGATCGCGTACCCCGGAAAGACAAGAGCAAAACAATGAAATCAGACCTGCTAATCCACGCTAAAATTCGTCAAAAAAGGGGCCGCGTCAGGTATGACTAGCGGACTCGACGGCAAATAATTCGGCCGTACAGGATTTATGTGATCCTAACTATACGCTGAAACTTGTTCATTGTGAACGTCCTCACAGAGAGGAAGGTTACGATGAACAACCTCCCGATCAAGACAGAATAGCAGTTTGTGCGGAAGTGCACAATACTGATGCTGGTAGCACCTCAGTAGGTGATAAGGCAAAACCGACACAACTTGTGTCAAAACCTAAAGCCGTTACTCCTGAAAGCAATGACAGTAACAAAAATTGTACTATCAGATTTAATGAAACAAATGAAAAGGCATCGAATAAACATTATACTGCCCAACGGTTAAACGAGATAATTGTCGATCAGCAATATAATGACGACAATACAGAGTGGGAGACAGAAGCTTCGTCTTCAGACTCTGAGGAAGACACTATATACGAAATAAAATTCTTACAGTATCAACCAACAATTGCATATGACAGACCGGTCATGTACTTTGAAATGCAGGATACGGTACTGCCACACAATAATACAACTAACAGTAACCTTGGAACAGCAAAAACTGATTTCGAACAATTAGATTTGCAGCACACCTCTGTCGCTGATTGGATAGACAATTACATGTTTTCTAATGACGATGATAGTGAATGCGAAGTTGATGAACAATCAAGATTTGAAAAGCATTTATCTTGTGAAAGCCTCATTAATCTTGGTAACACTTGTCTCAACAAAGAAATTTCTTATGAACCTTCCACCGAACAAAACGTAAAATTTGTACTGTTAGATGACATAAAAGAGGCACTTTTAGAAGGGAAGGTAGACTGTCTCGATATTCCAATTCACCCAATTGTATCTGTCAAAATTGGAAAAATCAATCTTTCTGCTGTCTTAGATTCTGGTAGCCCTGTGTCAGTAATTAGTGAGGTGACTTTCAAGAAATATCAGAACTTGATTAATGGTCCCATTCTGCCTTTGCATTGCACTAAAATTCGTGGCGTCATTTCTAGCAAACCTGTCGAAATTCGACAGCAAACATACGTAGAATTTTTATGTCAAGGTCATCTCTTTTCTGCCAACCTATTGATTGTCCCCCGTTTAACTACACAGATAATATTAGGTGTGGACTTCCTATCCAAGTACAAGGTTATTTTAGATTTCAATACGGCTTGTGCCACTGCTTTTGTTCAGGAAAATGCCATTCAAATTAAATTCGAAGACTGGATTACCAGATATGAAGAAGGTGCCAGTTGTTTAAAATTTTTATCTATTCTAATGTGACGCAGGATGTCAAACCTGATGATGATATAACAGATAAACATTTCGAGACTGAACAAACTGACTTGATTTCTGACATCATTAAGAACAAATTAGTAGAAGTTGAAGGTGCCTCAGAACGTGATAAGGAAGAATTGTTCCTTATCTTGCGGCGTTATTCCCGTGTATTCGCGAACAGTCCTGGTACCATAAAAAATTTTCTCTATGTATTTAAGATCAAAGAACATAATAAATTTTTTGTACCTACATATCCCATTCCCATAGTATACAGGGAAAGAGTTAAGGCTGAAATTCAGTCCATGCTCAATCAAGGTGTAATTGAACTTGCAGTTAGCTCATATAACAGTCCCCTACATATTGTTGAAAAAAGAGATAAGTCAATTCGATTAGTGCTTGATTCCAGACAAATTAACACTATCATTTTACCTGAAACCGACCGACCACAAACCCTGGAAGAATTGTTACAAAAATTCTATGGTGTCAAAGTTTTATCCTCATTAGATCTTAGGTCTAGTTTTTGGCAAGTGAAACTGCACCCCAACTGTAGGAAGTACACCGCGTTTCTCTGCTTCGGAAACTGTTATCAGTTCCGTATATTGCCTTTCGGACTGAACATCTCCTCATCTGCTTTCATCCGTGCGATGAATACCACACTTCCTGAGCACTTAAAACAACAAATCACAATTTACGTTGATGATATTTTAATTGCAGAATCTTCCTGGGAAAAACATAACAGTACTTTGGAATCTTTACTTGAAGTGTTTGCTCAATCCGGGATTACTGTCGACTTAGAGAAGTCACAGTTTGGTCGTTCTCAGATTAAATTTTTAGGGCACATTATTTCTAAAGATGGGATCCAGCCCGACCCCGAAAAGTTAGAGGCGATAATGAAAATGCCTGTTCCCACCACTAAACGCCAATTAAGAGCTTTCTTGGGTTTAATTAATTTCTATCGGCGTTTTATAAATTTGAAAGACCTAACTACTCCCAGATTATATGAATTAACTGGAAAGAATACTGTTTGGTTCTGGGATGAAGCTGCCCAAAGAGAATTTCTTTGCTTAAAAGATGCACTCCTTCACGCACCTATTCTGCACCACCCAGATTTGTCTAAGATCTTTTGCATTTCTACTGATAGTTCAAAATTCGGACTTGGCGTTCACGTGTTTCAAGAGGATGAAGAAAATGGCATTGCCACCCAGAGAACCATTGCATTTGCTAGTCGCATATTATCCAAGTCAGAGCGGAACTATTCCGTCACTGAGCTTGAAGCTTTGGCAGTAGTTTGGGCATTCGAAAAATTCCGTTATTTCTTGTTTGGCAGACACACTAAAGTTTACACGGATCACCGTGCACTTCAATTCCTCATGTCGGCAAAACTTAACCATGATAGACTTAGACGATGGGCTTTGTTCCTTCAAGAATTCAATTTCTCTGTAATTTACATTTCTGGTAAACAAAACATCGTTGCAGACTCGCTATCTCGTTCGCCTATTGGGCTCATCAAGGCGACGGAAGAGGCATACTTAGAAAATAACTTTACTATCCTCTATATGCAGCAAGTTGCTTTCGAAAATTACATATCTGCCACATTTTCTGACATTGCTAAAGAACAAGATAAAGATCCAATCTGGCGAGATATTAAAATAAAATGGCACGATAAATATAATGTTTCCATCAGACAATTTTACATTATCCATAATAACATTCTCTTCAAACGTAAAGCCCCTGACAGTCAATTTTGGTTAGTGTGTGTTACGGAGGAATCCGTGAACAAATTGATTTGGTATATTCATCTCAGTTACGGACACTATGGTGCCAAGAAGTGCTTCGCGAAATTACGCGACTCTTGTTACTTCATCAACATGGAGAAACGTATACGCAATGTGTTATCTCGATGCAAATTGTGTCAGAAAGCAAAGCCGCCGACCATATCGCATTCTGTTCCACTTTTTCCGATTATACCTTCAAAATTAAAGCAGTTAGCAGCCGTTGATCTGTTTGGACCTCTTCCGAGAACTAACAATGGTTTCTCCTTTGTTTTAGTTGCTATTGAGCTCACATCAAAATTTGTATCTTTTACTCCGCTCCGCCGTGCCACGGCGAAGACAGTAACTAACGCCTTTGTCAAAAACACCTGAAAGATGTTGGCCATATAGATAAAGTCATCTCCGATAACGGACCACAATTCCGTTCTCATGATTGGGCAAGGATGTTGCGGCGCAGAAACATCAAACCTGTGTTCATATCACTTTATCATGCTGCCTCTAACCCTTGTGAACAAGTGATGAAAGAGCTTGGAAAACTTTGTAGGCTGTATTGCTACCGACGACATAACACATGGGATAGATATCTTCTGTCATTTCAAAATATTATCAATGAACTTCCTAATGATTCTACAGGTCTTTCACCAATTCTGGTTCTGAAAAACAAGCAACCTCCCGACCGTATCAAGGAATTGATACCTTTTCCTAAACACAGAAGACTACGTCATCATGAGATCATTGAATTGGCGCTTAAAAACATTAAGAAAAGCAGCTGAAAAAAGGAAACGCTCTCAACGTAATTGTTACGCCAAACAACTCTATGTAGGACAAAAGGTATTAATTAGATCCCACCACTTATCCCACAAGGCAAGATCTATGATTCACAAATTCTTCTTACTGTACAATGGTCCGTATCGAATCAAACGTATCATCCACGACAACGTCGTTGAGGTAGAAACTTTAAAGACGCACAAGTCGAAAGGCATACACCACATTTCCAATATTAAAATTTTCAAGGCATAAAAATGGGGTAGAGAGTCCATTAATCTGTTTTGGACACACCAAGTGGCGATTGGTGCCCCGTTCTCGAGCTGAGTGTCACTATTCTTCCGCTTTTCCTTAGTGCGCTCTATCTACATCTTTTTCTCACTGTTACTTTTCCCTAACTCTGAATACTTATGCTCTGTGCTACGCTGGGATATTGACTATCTTGCAATTTACATATAACGAACTCTGTGGCTGTGCAAGACAAATAAAATTAATGGAAATTTTTGATTGAGTAATCTAATTAAGTTATTATGTTTCAGAAAATATCAGATTTCTCTTCTGTATTACTAATTGCATAACTTACGAACTTCGGAGCGGGTGAAGAAGATTTTGAGTTGACATAAGCATTTTGTAAGCCAATTAAGCAGTAAAAAAGAAAAAGGACATTCTGGAGGATGATGAGTAAGGCAATACACAATATGTCATGGTGGTCTTTAAAATGCACTATTGTTTAGGGATAAATGATGGTAAGGAAGGTATTGGTAACAGTCAAAGATGTTTGATAAATGTAATTATGTGGACGAGAGTATACAATGATTATGAAGCAATTATGAGGAGAATCGCTCTGTTGCTAATGATGCTATGCTCTGTTCTTTTCTTATGTGCTTACTCGCACTGCGCTTTTGTGTTTCCTCTTTGTGCTTATGTGCACCATTTTGTATGTTGATGCATTGTGCCTTCAATGGCATGTGTGATTAGTGAGAATCATATCCTTCTGATGCTCTGTAATTATTTGTAATTATGTGTAATGAATATCTCTAATTATGCTTGCAGCTATGCTTATTGCTCTTGTAATCAAAGCTTACCGCTATGCTCACTAATTATATACCTAAGCCCTACCACTATGCTAATTAATTTTATAATGAAGCTCATGAAAATGTATGGTTACGCTTATACGTTGCACACAGCCATCTCTCTTGCGAACTTGCAGTTTTGCCATAAACTACGCCTAGTTAAGTCTAGTTAATGCACAGAGATACTTTGCTTTTGCTTACTGCTATCTTCAAAATTCTATTGATGATCTTATTGATGAAAATCTGCAGCTATGCCTAACAAGTAGTGTACGTTATCGGATGATTCACTGTGATGTACATCTATTACTGTGCCAAAATTTGCCTTAATTGTTTTGTCTGACCCTACTGCTGACTCAGACAGACACAGACATGACCTGATGACTTGAACCTCTTTTGATTTTCTCACGAAACTACCCTGATGTGTTATACCTCAAGGCAATGAAATATGTAACTCAGTTCAGACTAAAGCCTGGCCATGGCAACATATGTAATTTAATTGTTATAATTTGGTGGTAATGCAATCCCCACCATAGTGATGTATGTCAATTTAATTGACTAGTGGTAATTGGAATGTCAAGTTATTTGAAGTGGCTTCACGTTAATTGCTCTAATTATGACAACAAATTTACTTTACATGACCTAATGCCAAATTGATGACAAGCACCCTGAATGTATTTCATACGATTATGTGTTTGTAAAGTAATATGTACATAGTATGTAAAGTCTTATGCCTATATGAAATGACACTAATTTTGTAGATACTCTAGTATAAGAATTAAATTACTCATTACTATTCAAATGTATCCGTCTTCAAGACACTACTTGTAATGTAAAAATATGGTTTAATAATCAACGACTTTTCTTTCACTGTAAACTGAAATATCATGACTATGTTACTAATTTGTGTGTAAAATGCTTTATTTCATGTAGTTTGGACACGCATGGGAACTGGCGATTTCGCACACGAGATTCCATAATGCACACAGAACAATGGACGTGTTATTATACACCACTGATTTTGGGCCTTTTAATGAAGATGTTTTTTGGATGATGTTTGGTCACATAGTACTGTCCATTGCAGCCTTGGCCAACCACCATAATTTTGCTCTAATTTTGGCTATGCTGATGCAGTCTGCTAGTAGCCCCGTTGGTTGGACCACACTTGGTTGTCGAATTGCATGGAGGAATACATCAGAACCTTTTCCCCATGACTTCAACTTCAATGCAACCAGCCAGCTCGCCTACAGTGTGGTGTAATCTTACAGCGTTTTGTGTTCGTGTGCAGACCTAAGATGATTGTTAGGGAATAATTGGCTAATCGTGTGCAGACCTAAAATGAATGTTAGGGAATAATTGGCTATTCGTGTGAAGACCTAAAATGAATGTTAGGAGCTAATGTGCTATTCGTGTGCTTATACTATTCAGTGCCTCCCATTGCAAACGTTGTCCACAGGTTCATTACAAGTGTTTAGGTATATTTCATGGTTCTTTTACATTGAGTGACCAAAATAAAATTGTGCTCTTGATAGATAAATATGCTTTCAGAACTATAATGAGTCAATCCACTTTAGTCTGAACTGTCATTGTAACTATTCGATTGACAAACGTAATATTGAAATCCTATTGTGCCGAAGCAGTGACATTATTTTGTACATGATCAGAAACCTATGTAGTCAAAAATTTTACATGTATGTTCTAGCATCCATGAAAGTATGGCATCTTAAATGCATCACAGAATACAAAATTGACACTTTATCTTATACTAAGTGCACAAAATTTACATAGACTACATTGTGCACAAGATACAAATGTTCATTTTATGTTCCCAAAAAATACTGATCTCTTGTACAAAATTTAGACGCATGGAACTTACACTACTGTGTGTATTACTTGTAATTACCTCATTTTCTTTAAAGAATGATGACATTAGTTAAACTACCTTTTGTAAAACTTGTATATGTTCATGTTTATTATTGTATTTTTTTTACTTGTCTATTACTTCTAGCTATCTCATTTTCTCCACTATATCATTTGTCAAACTATGTTCTCTGAAATTCTATATATACTTATGTTTACCATTATGTACATTTGTCATGTATTCCATTTATTGCTGATGTTCTGTACATTTTGACATTTGCTTATGCCTGTCACATCCTGTACCACTCCAAGCATTAGTCTTGTTGGTACTCGTCTGTAAAATTGCATGTATTTATGACTGTCACATTTTTTTAAATTTTCTATGAACTTCATCTGTTGTTTTGATCTTGAATATCTTGTATAAAAATGTTTATCAGGTTTTCATATTTTTCATGTTATATTTTGGATGTCATTAATGGATTTTTGGACTTGAAATTCAGTAATTTTGCTGGCTAGGCAATGCCATTGGTGTCACCCACCCTACAAAATTTTAATAGGTAGGAGGGGGGTGATGAAACGTGTCCATAAAAAATTATTTTGTAAGAAAATGTCCAATATTGTGCCTCCTGTTTTGTATCGAGTAACTTGCTTGCAAGAAAATGTATAATATCGCTTCTACTGTATGTATCGATATGTGTCCTTTATGAAGTTTCATCTTTGGCAAAGATCATGTATTGCATAGCATTGTAGCTCGCACTGAGAGAGAGTACTACTAGTGGTTCAGCTCGCTTGGAGAGCGGTTGGGTTGTGTGTATGGCTCCGATGTAGAGCAGAGGCTGCTTTGCCAGCAAGTCAGAAGTTGTATTATGTAGGTAATGTAATGCTGATTATTAATAATAAGTAGCTTAAACTTTCTTTCATATTTCATTTACGTAGTTAGAAAATTAACCTACTTCCTTCATTTGATAATTAATTATTAGTGGATTTAAAGTGCAGTATTGATGTGAATAATATTGTTGAACGGATTTCATTATTGGTGCCATAGTAAATGATAGTTAATTGACTATGATACTAAATTGATACTAAATTTCAATAATTAGAAACTGATCTGCATAATATTCTCACAGTCAAGCATTAAGAAAGTGACTTGTGGTTTTTTTTTTTTTTTTTTTTTTTTTTTTTTTTTTTTTTTTTTTAATATCTTTCTCGCAGTCAAAATTTTTGAGTATAGTCAGTGTCTGTTTCAAAAGGCTACATGTCACAGTTGTTTTGTTAAAAATATCCGTTGCGCACATAATCAGTTTCATGCACTGTTTCTCACTTAATTGCATATACATCAGTATCAGGGCCATAATTAAACCAAATTGCTGTGTCAAGGAACAATTTGTTGTCTGATCTAACGATAGGTTCAACATCCACAACACACGTACTGCTTTTAACAGTACAGGCTTAATATTAAATGATCAAACAGTCCTCAATACATCACCACTTCTGAACCCACCCCAATCCACAGAATATCCAGGTCTGTTCATTTTTATTCCTCCATTTCTTGTATCTTCATATTTTTACCTTACTCCATTTTGGAGTCAGCATATGTTTGTAATAGTTACTAGTACTTTTGTCTAACATTTAGTTTACTGATATGAAGTTTTAAATCTAAATTAAATTTTGTACAGCCACTGTTCACATACTTTCTGTGCTAATACCAGTCTAGCTTTCCACTGTATCACATCAGCTTTGCATCTTTCTTTGTTAGTACTAATATTCCAAATTATTCTGTACTCTATCCTTACATTAATTCTTTATTTAATTGTGAACACTATAACTGAATATGTTTCTTTTCATCGTTTTTCCGTTCGAGTGAATACCTCCGATTTGCTAAGCTTCTCCATTCTCCAATGCGCTCCACCTATACCCTCTTATCCATACCCTATATTTTTTCTATTTGTTTATTTAGTTATAATAGTGTGACAGGTTTCTAATATTTGCGTCACCTCAACTTTCGAACAACACTTAAAACATTAGATTCTTGTTTAACTTTATTTTTATTCGTCATAGTCATCTTGTAAGAATTTATGTTTGCACTGTTTCTCTATGTATGATATTCATGTTTCCTTTTATCAGTACTATTAATTTACAGACTTCAATTAAATTTTTGTTTACAGTGTAACTGCTCAATCAAAGACGTTAATTTACTCTTCTGTATGTAATATCTCTTCTGGTTTACTGATAAAACAAGTTCTTTGATTGAACTTCAGTGGATGTCCTAATAACCCGAAAATCGATTCACAAAATAAAGAAACCTGTAGAACAAACAAAAAATTGTGTATTTTAATTTTCATGCTGACCTCATTTCCTCATTCATTCTTAGAGAGTAGAAACGTCAGTCAGGCTGCAGTGATGCAATCCGTTGTCCACGTAGCTAAACGACGTAACTCACTCGTTACGTTGCTGCACTGCTTAATTATTATTACAAAGTTCAATAGTTAACGTTACGTGACGGATCGAACTCCTGT
Organism: Locusta migratoria; assembly: GCA_026315105.1. Classification (NCBI taxonomy): domain Eukaryota; kingdom Metazoa; phylum Arthropoda; class Insecta; order Orthoptera; family Acrididae; genus Locusta; species Locusta migratoria. The sequence continues at coordinate 31,540,037 of CM048745.1, forward strand.
TGCATCCTAAGTACGTAAGTTTCCTTTTTTATTAGCAGCTACGAATCAGTTTAAACTGATCAGTTTGTGAGATGAGTATCTATTTTTGTATCAGCTTCTCATGTACGTCCCCGAAGATTGCTATTTTACTCTGTTCCGTCGTTGCTATGTCCACAATCAAAGATCTCATATCACTAAATTCTTGTATAGAGCTTACCGACGTTTAACAGGCGGGATAAATTATTTTAAAATAGCCCATTAAATAATTCCTTTCGATTAAATCAATGATTAATGTCCTTCAAGTATATGTAAGTTCAGTTTTCTATGATGCAAATATGTAATTTCTTTTAACCAGAGATTATAGCTTGCCCCTCTATTAGTAAATGTTACCTCTGGAAGGTAATGGTATACAGTTCGTATAGTCAGAATCAAAATTAAAGTTAATCTGCTGACATGTCTGATTTTCTATTAATCCGTTCACTTGATAACACCGTCTTTTACAGGTTGTAACTTTTTCACCAAACCAGAGATGAAAGTAGAAATATATCTATCCCAGCCGTTAAATCACTCATAAAATCCAGTCACCATTGAATCTAAACAATTACCAAGGCTGTCTGAAATAAAACCAAGTCTGAAGTTAGATTCTGGATTGTAACTCAAGGCACAAACAAAAGTCAAATCCCACAAAAAGTATCTTTCACGAGTTACACATTTAACAATATAATAATTTACCTGCAAAGATCATATCACATATTTACCACCACTAAATGTTGAATTAGTTTTTACTTTAGCGTGAAAACTTTTCAGTACGATCCTCGCGAAATTCTTCATAAAATAAAATGCAGAACCAGCATATTTTCCATTAAACACTGCTTTCACAGTTTTTATTACTTTCGAAACAAATATGATTATAGTAACCATTCAAAGGTAAGCCAAGAACTAACTCTCTTTTTACAAATCAGATTGCATATCCGTTCATCGTTAAAAAAATATACATTGGCCATGGAAGAAACTCGGTGCTCCAGGTGTCTTCTTCCAACCAGAAGCCGCCGACCATGATGTAGTAATGTCCGGTTGTGTTGACAACGGCCGGCGGCTACGAAGACTCCCGTCGCGGCCAAGTTGCTGCCGGGCCGCTCATTTTACAGAAGAAAACGTTTTTTTTTTTTTTTTTTTTTTTTTTTTTTTTTTTTTTTTTTTTGACAGAAATGTATGTAAAAACAATACTTACTACCTACATTGAAAGTCATATAAAAGAAAAAAGAAACTCAGCATGTATCGATAACGCTGGAATCGAAAAAGTCATCTGCCCATTTAGGTCCATATTTCCACTCGTTTTCGAAATTCAGTTCTACATTAAACACAATCTCATATTGTATGGTTTACAATAATTATACTCTTAACAGTTGCATCGCTTCACAAAATATGCAGCAATCAGGATAATAATACTCCTCAGGTCGCTGTACTAATTAGAGATGTCTGACCTTAATACGTATCACAATGTGTCCCACATGGCAGAATCGAAGTGATCATGTGAAAAGTTGACAGAATATAGAATTACTATATATAGCTGTACCAGATGACAGTCTTATCTGAATTATATTTTGTTGCTCACAAATTATACATTTTCACTTATCGCTGTATTCGATCTGTTTATCTGCTGCACATACCAACAGAATCTCCGATTTTCTAACATCTAGAAATTGGTCCAAACATTACACTAAAAGCAGCAATTTCTTTACAGCATCTTATTCGGGTTAACATGAACAGTGGTCCACCTATTATATGCTTGTCTTTTCTCACAATTAAAGCTTGCGAAATCACGGTAAATGCAAAAGAACAGCTCATGGGAAATATAAGAATATGGATTACATAAATCGAGATAGCTTTCGCAAGTTAGCAATACTGAATCCTAGTAATATTGTTCTGCTTGATAACTTCCTCATCTATCATTACATTGAACAAAATATTTTTCAAACAGACACCTGTTTTAATCATGTTATTTAAAAGAAATTGTTTTCTTCAATTAGTAAGAAATATATTATGGAAGTTTCCCTTTAAATTCCTATCTGCTATGAATACCAATGTAAAAATTAACACTTTTCTTACAAATAAACATAGACATCACTTTAAACAAGGAAAAACTCTTTATTATTACTGTACAATTGCTGTCTAAGATTGGAGGAAGATCATATTAATCATTATATTTTAATGCCTCCCAAGTGAGAACTCCAAATCAATTACTGTGAAAATATCTATCACCTTATATCCTTGTATGAGCAAATTGCTCTGAGTAACTATCTTGGATTTAACATTCCAATTGAAGTGTTTGTCTGCAACTAATGCAGACACCACTAATCTTAGCATTTATCCAGACACACATTTTCATAATAAAAATGATTTAGTGCTTTTACCAATGATTAGAAATATTTTTTTTAATTGTTGGAAATGTATTGTTCCCAACTTATCAAATTATGGTTCATTACTACCTGGTTCTCATTAATTGAATAATTTCTCATCTCTAATTATAACAGGATGGAATATATTTTATGTTACCTTACACGCTTCACTGAGTACTAGAGGCTGGTGGTAGAAATCACTGCTTAAGGAATTAATTCCTTCATGAGTGGGTCTTTTTTAATTTAATTTTATTTACTTAGTCATGTTAAGTTATTTAACAAAAATATCCTGGATTGTACTTACAAGCTACATTTTTTATACAGTTTAAATGGCGTGAAATTTACATGAGATACAGTTCAGAGCCTACTTACCCAGTTGCCTACAGCCAACTGATTGTATTAGAATTAAGTATACCCTTTTGGCCATTTAACGTAATACATAATCTGACATAAACCGGTTAATGTGAATTCTTATTCACCCAGAAATAATATTGACTACAACTTTCCTTTATAATAAAACTTTTGGTGCACTTACTTCTCCGAGAATTTATCAGAAAACTTCTACTAATACACTATCTCAGTGCTGTTTCCTTTTTGTACAAACGGACATTTTCGTCCCCAGAAAACTCAATTCCTATCCAACAAAAACCTTTTCAGATTCCCCTCATACACGAATACAATCCAACCCGGCACGAAAATTATTTATTCACTAGTCAATCATATTTTCATTTTTTTACTTACATTATAAACTCGGCTCTGTTGTGTGGAATGTTGGGTACTCAGTACATAATAGTATGTGTACGCCACTTTTCTTTGTCAACATGAAATACTCCATCACAACATATGTTGCTTTTGGATACTGTTACACTCAAACCAGGTTACTCTTGGACTGCTTCTCATCCTTACTACTTTTCAGCAACCTTATTCTAATGTGGTGTCTAACCTCCGACTCAGGTTTTTTATTAGTATTTAACTGGTTTTTCTCTTTCTTAAAACTATTGTGCGATTTATTTGACTTCATTTCTCGCAACCTGCAGCCACATGCATACCAAATTAGGAAAACAACCTTAATCAGCTTGAGAATTATAGCTGTACTTCCCTTTTTCTTCCTAAATACCTTTTTGGTTTGTAACAGTCTTCAATTGTAAACAACCTCAATATTGTAGAAACCCTTATTTTTTCCAGTCCTGGTAACTTTTACTATTACAGCTTTTGGGTGAGGTATTCCTACTACCTCCCAAGGTGCCTCATTATTAGGAAAAAACTTCTTCTTTTTTTTTTTTTTTTTTTTTTTTCTTTTTACACTTAAAGCTTCTTGCGTGAACTTTTACCATTACGAAATTACTAATTTCAAATTTTTGAATCTTAGCGCCCTTAGCTTTTAATCTACTTCGAGCACTACAGCTTAGCATTCTTTCAATTACACCGGCAGTAATGACTAGCTTATGTTCACAATGTGGATGCAACTTTAATTTTTCAATAGCACCTCTCCCGTTATTTTACCATCCAAAACTTCTATCGGTGCACCACCATACTCCCATGTGGCAACTCATTCATTATAGTTTCAAATTCTTTCAGAAATTTGGGCCAACTAGAATGTTTGTTTGCACAGTATGTTCTACATAGCCTAGCGTTATGTTATCTCACCAAAGTACTACACCTCGAACTACTGACAAATGATCAAATTTTTCTTGCCACCAACTACTCTGCTCCAGCGCTCGAAATACCTCGGAAAAATAAGGATCAGTACTTTGTTCAGTCATTATGTTTACTGCCAAGTCCCGTTCATTCACATTTTTAACGTGTGCCTTCATGAAATAGATGTAAAATTAATCAAAATATCCACGGGTGTATTGCCGGTCTATTGTGTCCATCGGGCCCAATATTTCGGCGATCATACATGTTACCATCATCAGGTGAACTGACGGACAGAGCTCCTGGAAACGCGCCGGCACGGAGATCCGCACGCTACTGCTGCTCGAAGGGAACTGGGTTCTAGGCCGGTAGCGAGCGATTTAAATACCCTCGGCCTGCGGAGCGACCCCTCCGCGGTCCGCACCCCGCGTCGCGGTCGCGAGTGGAACCGATTGCGACGGCGTCTGAAATGACGTTGGTGTGAGGGCTCTGTCCGCCGTGGTCGTCACTTCGTTACGTTTGCTAGATTTACTCTTAATTAACCCAATCGCTGGTTCCCAAGCTTTGCTAAGATTATAGCCACAGTCACGGTTTATGAGGTCGTCACTAGTGCGAATTTCATTGGCCTCTCTAACGACAAAGTCCCAGTATCTCGACGTCTGCACCAGAATCCTAGTGCGTTCATACTCCATCGCGTGATTCTCCGACAAACAATGTTCAGCGACCGCCGACTAGCTCGGATACATCAATCGTGTGTGCCTCTGGTGTTCAACGCATCGATCCTCGACGGTACGCATCGTCTGTCCAATATATGACTTTCCACACTTACACGTAATGTGGTACACACCGGCCTCACTCAAACCGAGATCATCTTTGAAGCTCCCCACCAGTGCACGAATTTTATTCGGCGGACAAAAAACAGTTCCAACCTGGTGTTTTTACAAAATGTGGGCGACCTTCCCCGAGAGTGTGCCGGTATATGGAAGGAACTCAGTGCGTACATCCTCCCTCGTGTTTTCCTCCGTTTCCACAGGTTGTGAAGTAGTGGTTGGGCGGAGAGCCGGCTGAATCTGCCACTCTGAGTACCCACTTTTTCGAAATACAGTTCTCAGGTGCTCCAATTCCTGGGGTAGACTCTCTACGTCGAAGATAGTGCGCGCCCTATGTACTTGAGTTTTAAGTATCCCATTCCTCAGTGAAGGGTGGTGACAGCTGTCTGCGTGTAAATACAGATCAGTGTGCGTTGTCTTCCGATATACATTATGACCCAGGGTTGGTAAGGTTACACATCACATCGATTCTGCAGCTGCCAAGAGAATTAAGAAACGGGCCAGCCTTACATTGCTTCGTGAGAGAGTGCATTTCACTCGCCGTAGCCTTGAGTTCATCTCACTCGAACTATTCAAACTGCATTTGCAACTGGCTAGTCACTTCATGTCTTTTTCCTGGGACTGGATTGATGGTGTTACTTCGGTTGCAGCCGATTCCGCCCATAAGAAGGCAACGGGACGTCAAATAGCTAAGTTCTCACGGCTCCTTGACAAACCATCTCTGCAGGATCCGTGCAAGACTGTCATCAATCTGAGTGGCATGGAGTTGACTCAACTTTTCTCCTACCCCCAAGTTCACACCGGTCGCAGAAATTATTAGTGCTGTTGAACAGGTTGCAGCTTGACTTCCGCCTGAATCAGCTGAGGAAATACGTCGTGAAACTTGTCGTGCGTTGACGAAATCCAAGCCCATGAAGTCGAACATCACTAGTAAAGAGAGGGCGGCCATTCGTGACCTAAGGGTGCGCCCTGAAATTATTGTCTTACCGGCTGACAAAGGCAATGCTACGGTTGTTGTCTCCAATAAGGACTACACTGAAAAGATGCAGAGCCTGCTAAATAACGATTCCTACCGGAAGATGAGCGTTGACCCCACAATGAAGGTTGAAAACAAGACGAGCGCGCTTCTCAAGGATGCGGATTTACCGGAGGGTGTTGCCAAGAATCTGCTACCTCAAGGTCCGGTACAGCCAAGACTTTATGGACTCCCAAAGGTTCACAAAGATGAGTTGCCGTTACGTCCCATTGTCAGTAACATCAGAGCACCTACGTATTTGTTGGCCAAATACTTGACGGGAATATTAAGTACTTTTGTGGGTAAATGCCCTCATCACATCCGTAATTCCGTGGATATTGTTAAACGCCTTAACAGCTTCAGGCTGGATGAGTCAGATATCATGGTGAGTTTTGACGTAGTTTCGTTTTTTACGAGCGTGCCCCTTCGAGAGTCACTAGTTTTGATTGGTCAGAAGTTTGACGAGAAGACCACCGAACTCTTTAGGCATATCTTGACCTCCACGTATTTTCTTTTCAATGGAGAATACTACGAACAAACGGAGTGAGTCGCCATGGGTAGCCCACTCTCCCCTGTGGTCGCAAATTTGTACATGGAGAATTTCGAGGAGGAAGCCCGCCGGCCGCGGTAGCCGAGGGGACTGAGGCGCTCCAGTCACGGTCTGCACGACCACTACGGTCGGGGGTTCGAATCCCCCCTCGGGCATGGATGTTTGTGCCGTCTTAGCTAGCTCATAAGTAGTTTGTAAGTTTAGGGACTGATGATCCCGTAGTTAAGTCCCATAAGCTCTACAAACATTTGAACATTTTTGGAGGAAGCCCTGACAGCATCTGAATAGAAACCTACTTGGTTTTTCCGTTACGTGGACGACAATTTCGTCATCTAGCCCCATGGTATGGATAAACTCCTTGACTTCCTTACACAACTGAACTCCATACACCCCAACATCAAATTCACTATGGAGACTGAAACGGAGGGTAAATTGCCGTTCCTTGACGTCTTGGTCAAGAGGAGAGCTGATGGCACCCTGGGTCATAGTGTATATCGGAAGACAACGCACACTGATCTGTATTTACACGCAGACAGTTGTCACCACCTTCACAGAGGAATGGGGGTACTTAAAACTCTAGTAGATAGGGCGTGCACTATCTCCGACGCAGGGACTGTACCCCAGGAATTGGAACAGCTGAGACCTGTATTTCGAAGAAATGGGTACTCAGAGTGGCAGATTCAGCGGGCTCTTCGCCCAAACACTACATCACAACCTGTGAAAACGGATGAAAACACGATGGAGGATGTAGGCACTGCGTTCGTTCCATATACCGGCACACTCTCGGGGAAGGTCGCCCGTGTAGTAATACATTAATGATTTTTTTTATAACTTGTGCGATGCTTGTCGCTGACTTCTGCTCTCTCTCTGACAGCGTATCGATAAACATATGACATTTGTCACGTTCAACTTTTTTTGCAACAAGCTGAAGGGAGAGAGCGGAACTGTTCGTCACTTTCTTTCTTCTCATTCAGGTGCTAGGACGTGTCATGTAAGTGTGAGCTTAGTTGTTTTATTAATTTCAATAAACCCCCACAGGTAATTTGAAATATCTTACTTACTTACAATCCCTTCCCCATTCTCACTAATTTTAAAGTTATTTATTTTCAGCAGATCCAGTGCTTCATAAAGTGATGCTCGGGTATTGTTGCAATTTGTTTCGCGATTGTACTAGAACATTATCTGTGTAACTTTTATTTATTTCGTGTCTATAAATGGTTTATTACATTTTAATGCCTGCAGAAAAATCTTCGTAATGTTTATGAAGTCCGATAATTTTGCAATTTTTGGCGACAATCATGATTAATTTTCAACACGGTCATAAAACAATAGTAAACGAAATGCACAATCCCAGCATCGATTTATAGAAGTAATATTCCAGTCATCTCAGCTAGAATCACTACAGAACATGACCGAAATATTTGTACCAGCTCTCAATGAGGTAAAATTTAGATTCCGCCGACTTCTTCTGTAATGTTGCTTTCTGGTGTTGCATTTGCCACCGAAATTACGACCGCTACCATTTAATGGCGGAATCCAATAATTTTGTTTCAATTGTCCCTTCCTTGTCAAAATTGCGTAGTAATCTCATATAAAAATATTTCACTACCTGGTAAAATTTCATTTGCGGTCCCCAACCTTAACTTTAATACGCAACACCCATTTTCATACGAAAGCAGCATTACAAGATGAATTGGCGCCCATGGTGACAGGACATGTACAAATTATATATATATATATATATATATATATATATATATATATATATATATATATATATATATATCAGATAGTAAATTTATTTGAAATATTTAGTTAAGATTTTTGTGAAGATTGCGACTTTTCATGTCACTAATCCTGATATTGTGTTTTGTTTCATGTGTCAACAATGAACTGTACGGGAGATGAAAATTAATGATTTTCGCAACTGAAGTAAAGTTTAACCAGCCGATAGCAGTTAGACATCGAATCCAGCCAACAATTGCAGTCACAATAAAGGTAAGATCAGACTCATTATTCAGCTTGCTTGGTGCTTACTAGATTCTTCTATCTGTCGCTAGTGCACTGTAGCAAATTCAGTATTTTTCTATTAGGTACTGCGTTTCCAAAATTTCTCTCGCAGTTACATTTTTATTTCAAGTGAATATCAGGGAAAGTATCAATCAAATAGTTAATGATGCGTGTAATTAAGCTTATCTTTGCTTTACTCTCTCGAAGTTTTTCTCGCGTACGTGTGAACGATTCCACAAGTAATTTCAGTAATTTTCCGAGTGAAATTTATAGGACCCCCCTGTTATCAATTTTTGCCAAAATTCAACAAATATTATGGTTAAAGCCCGCAGTCAGTTTAGCAACATGGCATCTGAACAAAATCTAAACGTTCACCAACAATCTGTTCAGAACGTAGAAGACAACATGGCTGCCAGCTCTATCGAGCAAATTCCACCATTAATGGAACAAAATGTGGCTACACAAACTCGCGAAAGTAACTTATCCCCACAAACTGAACACCATCTCGCGGATACACAGAATGACTGGCTAAAGCGTTTTGAGGAACTTTTGACTACTCAGATTAGCAATTTACAAGCTGCGACTAACACACAAATCACGGTTTTGACTAATCAGATCACTAATTTACAAACTACCACAAAAAATATGTCGCAACAACAAGCTGAGACTAACACACAAATTACGGTTTTGACTAATCAGATCACTAATTTACAAACTACCACAAAAAATGAGATTGATAACTTGCAAGCCAACATGTCGCAACAACAGGTTGCGATTAATAATCAGATTTCAGCCTTAACTACACAGACTAAACAACAATTAGATCGCTTAGAAGAACAGCAAACAAAAACAAAAGCAGAAATTGAAAAACTTGAATCTGCTCAAAAGCATTTGTATACACGAATTTCCAATGAGGTAAGTGAACAACTAAGTGCACAGATGCTCAAAGTCGAAGAAATCATAAATAGTAAATTTTCCACTGTATAAAAGAAAGTTGTCGACGAAATTATGGATACGGTATACGCAAAAATTTCTTCTGTTGTCGATAATGTTACTGATTGTCAGGAAACAGTAAAAACATTGCCTTCTGCCATTGATAATATTGCGCAAAATCTCTCGGAATTAAAAATCAAACAGGAATATTTAGAAACCACTGTTGAAAGAATTACCAGTCAAGCCGAGAATATTGTGAAAGATAACCAAGAAAGAGTGCAGCAATTTTTGCATAATAAGGAGGCTCAATTAAATGACAAAGTAGAGTCAGAATTGGCCTCTGTGATAAAGAATGTCACTGAAAAAGTATATGAAGATCATGGAATCACCGTCAGATCTTTACAGGAAGATTTGACGGCGGTAAAATCCATGTTATCGTCACAAACGAAGTCTTCTCAGGGTTTCACGCCTGTAATAAATGTACCGCAGAATCTGAACCCAGAACATAATGCAATGAATACCCCTCATTTTCCTGACAATCAGAGTTCAATTAATAAATTAACATCTGATCGAACACACACTGAATATCGACTGACGACCTCCTGTGACCTTGACAGACTTGGTAGAAAAATGAATCCTAAAGTACAATCCAAATGGTCATGTAACACAGAAGAACTAGATGAAAGTATGATTAAACATCATCAATTTCAAATATTTATTAATGAGAAACTCACAGTACATCCCGTGATCTTTCTTCAATCTTTTAGAGAATTACTACCCGAGACCTGGTCGGAGAAAAGAAAAATCAGATTTGTTGTGGGCTATATACAAGGCGGAGCCGGAATATGGGCAAACGAAGCCTTGCAATTATATGACACCTATGGTGAATTTGAACGGGCATTTTTGTCCACTTTTTGGTCGCCCGTAGTACAAGAACGATTCAGGAATGAAGTGTACAATCCGCAGCCTTTCGATGGAAGAAACGGAAGCCTGCGGAGATACTTCGAGAAGTATCTCAATAAAGCAAAATTCTTTGACGACCCTCTTCCGCACCGGGAAGTACTTCGTCTACTTATTAACAAATTGCCAACAAGACTAAGGCTACAGCTGGCTAATGTGCAAAAGTTCGATCTGCAAAGCTTCCTCTCAATGTTAGACACGCTTGATTTGATTTTTGAAGATGATCGAGCACGTCATTACAATAACGGGGACGATTACGGGAACCGTTTTCTCAATCAATACAACAATCAGCTGATTCCCGTCAGCCAACAGCCGCAAGCAGAAAACCAAAACATGTCACAATCCCAGCCGATATTACTGCAACAGCCATTTATTAAAAACAACGGGCACTCACGTCCCCAACAAATGACAACGCATGCGAACGGCAGTAACGTCGTACGTAATGTTCCCAACGGCGGGCAATATTACCGACGCCACCGTGGTAATCGGTTTAATCCTGGCTATTTCAACAACAACAACAACAATTGCTACCGTAATAATGATGTTGCCTATCCGACCAATTTTAATGTCAACCAGCAACCTCAGTGGCGTAACTATAATCAGTATGGAAATTTAAATGAGAATAGAAATTTCTTCCTAAATAATCCCAGCAGTAATCAGCAATTTCAAAATTTTCCTCCGCCTCAACCACCACAGCAAACTACAAACACCGTACCGATTGCAACTATGACCACTGACTGTTCGGACCAGACAAACTTGACGACAAGCCAGTCGGCAGTGACAATAACTGACGTGACTGATACAATAAACCAACCACAACGACAGGCTAGCAGTATGCAGACGTCAAACCAGAGAGGCTCGTGTTAAGCCCACCAACATTGAGCGACAGCGACAGCGTGGGCACAATTCTTTCTGTTAAAATGCTAAGGTACAATGATGGCACAGATATTAGAGAAGAGCTATTTCATTAACCAACACAGCAACGCAAAGTTTGTAGTCACCTGCCAAACACACGCTCCGATCAAATATACGAGGTTTATACCCACACAAACATTTAAAGAAATTTTATGCATAAATCCAAGCTGATCAGCTAGTATCTAGTCCTACTTTCACTAAAAATACTAAGACAGTGAGCAAAAATCATTTTCTACAAAGGTAAGTGCAATGCAATTGATGTTGGCTCACAGAAACTGTTGTCACGCGTGAAATTTAAGAATTATATAAGAAAATCTCACCTAAACACTTATGATGACACACACAGTTACAAAAAGAGTATTAATTAGTATAGTATTTAGTATTATAGGGTATAAGAATATTTACAATTTTTTTATATGTCAAGGAGATGAATGAAGGAAATGATATTATTGCGGGGTGGAGCGCACTAGCACACCTTCGTCTACGATGAGAGTTCAGTAAAAAAAAAAATGTATTATATTATTATAAGAGAAGGAGGTGATGAGGAAATAGTTATATTTTAGTTGTCTGTGTCTCTTAGTACACACACACACACACACACACACACACGTACACACACACACACACACACACACACACACACACACACACACGAATGCTGACATTACGACGCGTGAGCAGTAACAAAAATAAAAACATTACAGTTAACTCTAATCAGCTGACCGACATTACAAATGTAACGATTCCTTAAATTGTTAAGAAGAATGTAATTTATACAAAACAACTAAGTTTGTTGAATTATTCTATCTATGCTGTAGGGTACAGACAACCGCATAAAGGTTAACGTAATATTTTACATTATTGCCAGTAAACACGCACACCAGTTGGTGTGGAATATCTTTCCGCCCGTGTGCCACTTTTAGATTTAGTCACCAAAACATTACACTGAATGTAAACAAATCTCGCAGCGCTGCAGCCCATACAACATAATTATGCAGCAATCTAAAAACATCAACGTCTACTTTAAATAGTCTGTAGCATAAGCTGTAGAATAAAAATTCATTTTCAGCTGTGAACGAGCAGAGAATTGTGTCGCCGCCGACGCTACGAAGATCTACGGGTCGCTGCAGAGGATTCATACGAACATTTATCACAATTTATATTAGACTAGATATGGCACTGTAACGAACATTTCACACCTGATACCTATAAGGAGCTAGACAAATTAACATACCATCCCCTAAATTAGTAGGCACAGGAACATTTAGTCAGACACCAATATTTGCGACTGAACCACGCACATATTTTCATAGTCAAATGCGGACAGAACACACATGCACGAGAGACGATGAAGAGAGATGGGCAAAGAATGCTAATCTAGAACAGAACAGCTGTTAATTTTATTAAATGCAATATTTTGTAGTAGTAGAAGTGTGCAGTAATTTTTGTAGTAATGCGTCAATATGCTGAATTTGTGTAATGCACTATTTTTTTCTTGCGACTATTCTCTGACTATTTTCTCTTTCTCTCAAACTGTATTAAAAAAACTAACAGGCTGTTTTGCACCAGGTTGACTAACGGGTCTGACCTTGCCTGTGTCTGCCAAAACTGTATTTATTGTCATTTTATTTGTCTCGGATTGGTATTCATGATTTTATCACTCAAGTCGTTTAGTCCAATTTTATGAATGGTATAACATGACATGTTAATTTTGACGAGGCGTACTAAAAGCTGTAAACCGAAATTTAGTATTGTATAAAAAAACTACCCAAGACGTTTCTAAAAGTCATTGAATGTTTACTTACTCATGTCAAATACAGTAACTTATTTAAAAGATATAATATTGCTGAGAATAAATAACTTTCCACCCAATAACTGACATGAACATAGGCCACGCCTTAAAAATAAATATGTAACACCCAATGTTGACAAATAATCGCTTAAAACAAAAGAATAATGTGATCTGAATGTCACTCGAAAGAAACTGTTACATAAAGTTTTACAAATGAAATAGCCATTCTCAATGATCTGACTTTGTATATAGCCTTGTACATAGTTTATGTATATTAAAATCATTACGAATTGTAAAAAGACTGAAGTTTGTGTGTGAAACTAATAAGACAGTGAACTATAGAGAGAACAAAAACAGTGACTGATAACTATCGAAAGGACGCAAACCCGCGACTTTCCTAACAAGTAGTGATTTTGTGATTAAATAAACTCTGAAACTATGTATATTCGCAAGCCACATGTTTGAGTGAAGTGAAATATCAGTGACGAGTATAAGCGTGGACTACGATATGTAGCAGGCAAACAAACATAAATTTTGAACGGTCAGCATATAGATACGTTATAAAGTGTTCGTCGCTGTAAACTTCTCCGTGCTGGACACTTTAAAGAGTGCGACGCATGTTACTATCGCAAACCATAAGTGCTACACACTGTTACGAACTGCTAACTTTGAACTTGTGCAGTGCAGTGCCCAACCAAGGTACGCTACGAACTTACAAGTCGTATAAAGCCCAAATGCACCAGTGTCGTCTCAGTGAATAGACTATAATCGTAATTGCTGAGATAGCCGGACGGTGCAATGAAGGTCGCGCGGCATACGGATAGGCTTAATCACTATGGTATACGTGAAGTGTACTCACCGCGCTGCGTCGATTTTAGTAGTAGCCCTGTCCAAAGGATGAAGTACAGAAATCACACACGACTGACGAAAAAAAAAAAAAAAATCCAAGTGTAATGTAAAACTTATGCAAATTCACGTGTTGCCACCGCCACGGACACGCAAGCACTGGCGAGACTGGCGCGCGTTTACTACCAGGGTTGCCAGGTTTTTCCATTGCTCTGTCGCCAAATTTTAAACAAAAAATAGCCAATATATCGCCATCTTTTTATCAATAAAATCCCTAAATATATCGACCTTTTCCTCAGTAAAAATAGTCAAGTATCGCTATTTATAATCAGTTAACGTCATTGTGCTATGGTATTATGTCGTGTGTCTCAACAACAATAATCCTGAAATTCAGGGAGTAAGTTGGTTACTGAGTAACAAGTAACACAAGCTATGGCACTCTCAAATTCATAGACGCCAGACTGGACATTCCAAGAAGCTTCGTTCTTCAATGAAACATTTACCTGAGTCAGCCAGGAACTGAACCCACACACACCACCAACTGATCAACGAATCCAGTCGAAATACAGTCATATTGTGAATGTGAGAGAGACTCAAGAGATACAGTGGATACTAAATTTAAACACAGTTACATTTAAACTATGATATGTATTAATTTCAGAACTACTAAAATAGGAACATAAAACTATTCAAGAATCATTCTAACAAACTTACACAAGGGAAGTTCTGATGCATAGCTTCGATAATTAATCACTTATATCTTCTTCAAAACTGATATTTACAGGCCATGAGAACTACAGGGAAATTAGCAAGTTTTCTACATTGAAATATCTGCAAACCATTGTTAACTATTGCGAAGTGCATAGCAAAGGGCTTGTCTCACAGTAGCAGTTATTAGGTATTTCTGTTGTGTATCGCGTGACGCTAGTTGGGGGGGGGGGAAGGAGGGGCCACAGGCCGGCGCCCTATATATAGACAGGAGGGAGCGCAAAACAAAAAAAACTGTTTAAATGCGTCTGTGCACAATGCGTCTGTGCACGCTGTAATCCTCGCGGTGTCCACGGGAGCCCTACATATGAGGTTGTAGTATATTTCAGGAGTCATCGTTTAAAGCCTATTCATAAACCTTTGTAAGTAGGCTCCTCGAGGTATTTTACGTCTATGTCTACAAGTTTCTTTGTATTCCTGTAACATTCTCTCACAGATCAAAGATACGTGCAGACATTTGTGCCAACTTCTATAGTGTGATTACATTTCCCCAGTATGCTAGCGATGTTCAGTCAGTATCATTTATACAATGTTTGAAGAGGGATTGCTTTAAATTCGTCTTACTTGAAGTACAATAAAATAGCCTTTAAGTCGCCAACTAATTCTTTTACTAGCCACATTTAATCGCCAGTCGCCATATAGCTAGAATGGCTATTATTCTAAGAAAAAGATAGCCAAGAATGCGAAAAATCGCTACACCTGGCAACCCTGTTTACTACATGCCCATATTGGAAACTTACTGTTGCGTCACGCAGCCGGCGGTCGACCCGACGCGTGGAAATTTCAAACTGACAAAGTCAACGACTCCACGAACTGAAAAAATAAAATGTTTAAAAGTGGTGTTAAAGAGACTGACTCTTCAGCCTTGTCACATCAAAAGACTGTGCTGTAGTACTTGCAAACGCACATTCCCTGAACTAATAAAGTAATGTCCTTGAATGAACCCTGTATATATGTATATGTAATATCTAAATATGTGTATAAAGTAAAAGGTTAGATTTGCAAGCAATTTTTTACTAATCAAATAATAATGCTTCATCTAATGAAAGTTAAATCATTTTCAATGCACATAGTGTATAGTAAGAAAACTTTCGCAAAATATGCTTTGTAAATAGTTAATTTAAATTGCCAAAATTAGTTTATGTAAAAGACGCGACACATGTTCATGTCAGATTACCAGATATTTGATTTCACAGAAATAAGCTCACACTTACAAACCAATAGTAATGTAAAATTCTTTGTAAACAAACAATGACAGAGACACTCGCGAGAACAAAAGTGTAAAATATATATATATATATATATATATATATATATATATATATATATATATATATATATATATATATATAATAACTAACTGTGTCTCTATTTCAGAAGGAAGGACTATAACATCTGATTAAGTGTCAAATAGTAATGCCTTTTATGTGATCTTTATTTCATGTAATCCAAACTGAGATGGGCCGGCCTAGCCAAAGCGAGCGGGAGCGCAATCCTGACGCCACACCGGCTACACCGCCGGCGCTGGGGGCCAGCAGCGTCATCTCCCCACCACAACCACCGGCGTGCCGCCTTGCGTCGCGCCACCGCCCAGGCATCAACAATCGAGGCGCGCTGCTGAACCGCCTCCTACCACCTCGCTGCACCGCCGCGCTACTCGCCCACTCACCGACACTTTGCGTCGATTGAATTATAACAAAAAACAATGCAAAGCAAACAAGGAAAAGAAATTAATTTGTGATGTAATAATGAGACTAATTCAAAATGTATATACCTCAGACTGTGTTGTTAAAAAACATTAAAATTCAAAATTGTCTATATGCTATAAACAGAAATCAAATATAAGCTCACACAATATTAAGATAAAATGTAATGACATAAATTTCTTCTTGTGTAAGGTATAACAATACGAAAATTATAGATTTTTTTTCTTTTGACTTTGAGTAGGAAATTTTCATTTGCCCACTCAAGGCCAGAGGGGGCAAATGTAGTAATACATTAATGATTTTTTTTATAACTTGTGCGATGCTTGTCGCTGACTTCTGCTCTCTCTCTGACAGCGTATCGATAAACATATGACATTTGTCACGTTCAACTTTTTTTGCAACAAGCTGAAGGGAGAGAGCGGAACTGTTCGTCACTTTCTTTCTTCTCATTCAGGTGCTAGGACGTGTCATGTAAGTGTGAGCTTAGTTGTTTTATTAATTTCAATAAACCCCCACAGGTAATTTGAAATATCTTACTTACTTACAATCCCTTCCCCATTCTCACTAATTTTAAAGTTATTTATTTTCAGCAGATCCAGTGCTTCATAAAGTGATGCTCGGGTATTGTTGCAATTTGTTTCGCGATTGTACTAGAACATTATCTGTGTAACTTTTATTTATTTCGTGTCTATAAATGGTTTATTACATTTTAATGCCTGCAGAAAAATCTTCGTAATGTTTATGAAGTCCGATAATTTTGCAATTTTTGGCGACAATCATGATTAATTTTCAACACGGTCATAAAACAATAGTAAACGAAATGCACAATCCCAGCATCGATTTATAGAAGTAATATTCCAGTCATCTCAGCTAGAATCACTACAGAACATGACCGAAATATTTGTACCAGCTCTCAATGAGGTAAAATTTAGATTCCGCCGACTTCTTCTGTAATGTTGCTTTCTGGTGTTGCATTTGCCACCGAAATTACGACCGCTACCATTTAATGGCGGAATCCAATAATTTTGTTTCAATTGTCCCTTCCTTGTCAAAATTGCGTAGTAATCTCATATAAAAATATTTCACTACCTGGTAAAATTTCATTTGCGGTCCCCAACCTTAACTTTAATACGCAACACCCATTTTCATACGAAAGCAGCATTACAAGATGAATTGGCGCCCATGGTGACAGGACATGTACAAATTATATATATATATATATATATATATATATATATATATATATATATCAGATAGTAAATTTATTTGAAATATTTAGTTAAGATTTTTGTGAAGATTGCGACTTTTCATGTCACTAATCCTGATATTGTGTTTTGTTTCATGTGTCAACAATGAACTGTACGGGAGATGAAAATTAATGATTTTCGCAACTGAAGTAAAGTTTAACCAGCCGATAGCAGTTAGACATCGAATCCAGCCAACAATTGCAGTCACAATAAAGGTAAGATCAGACTCATTATTCAGCTTGCTTGGTGCTTACTAGATTCTTCTATCTGTCGCTAGTGCACTGTAGCAAATTCAGTATTTTTCTATTAGGTACTGCGTTTCCAAAATTTCTCTCGCAGTTACATTTTTATTTCAAGTGAATATCAGGGAAAGTATCAATCAAATAGTTAATGATGCGTGTAATTAAGCTTATCTTTGCTTTACTCTCTCGAAGTTTTTCTCGCGTACGTGTGAACGATTCCACAAGTAATTTCAGTAATTTTCCGAGTGAAATTTATAGGACCCCCCTGTTATCAATTTTTGCCAAAATTCAACAAATATTATGGTTAAAGCCCGCAGTCAGTTTAGCAACATGGCATCTGAACAAAATCTAAACGTTCACCAACAATCTGTTCAGAACGTAGAAGACAACATGGCTGCCAGCTCTATCGAGCAAATTCCACCATTAATGGAACAAAATGTGGCTACACAAACTCGCGAAAGTAACTTATCCCCACAAACTGAACACCATCTCGCGGATACACAGAATGACTGGCTAAAGCGTTTTGAGGAACTTTTGACTACTCAGATTAGCAATTTACAAGCTGCGACTAACACACAAATCACGGTTTTGACTAATCAGATCACTAATTTACAAACTACCACAAAAAATATGTCGCAACAACAAGCTGAGACTAACACACAAATTACGGTTTTGACTAATCAGATCACTAATTTACAAACTACCACAAAAAATGAGATTGATAACTTGCAAGCCAACATGTCGCAACAACAGGTTGCGATTAATAATCAGATTTCAGCCTTAACTACACAGACTAAACAACAATTAGATCGCTTAGAAGAACAGCAAACAAAAACAAAAGCAGAAATTGAAAAACTTGAATCTGCTCAAAAGCATTTGTATACACGAATTTCCAATGAGGTAAGTGAACAACTAAGTGCACAGATGCTCAAAGTCGAAGAAATCATAAATAGTAAATTTTCCACTGTATAAAAGAAAGTTGTCGACGAAATTATGGATACGGTATACGCAAAAATTTCTTCTGTTGTCGATAATGTTACTGATTGTCAGGAAACAGTAAAAACATTGCCTTCTGCCATTGATAATATTGCGCAAAATCTCTCGGAATTAAAAATCAAACAGGAATATTTAGAAACCACTGTTGAAAGAATTACCAGTCAAGCCGAGAATATTGTGAAAGATAACCAAGAAAGAGTGCAGCAATTTTTGCATAATATGGAGGCTCAATTAAATGACAAAGTAGAGTCAGAATTGGCCTCTGTGATAAAGAATGTCACTGAAAAAGTATATGAAGATCATGGAATCACCGTCAGATCTTTACAGGAAGATTTGACGGCGGTAAAATCCATGTTATCGTCACAAACGAAGTCTTCTCAGGGTTTCACGCCTGTAATAAATGTACCGCAGAATCTGAACCCAGAACATAATGCAATGAATACCCCTCATTTTCCTGACAATCAGAGTTCAATTAATAAATTAACATCTGATCGAACACACACTGAATATCGACTGACGACCTCCTGTGACCTTGACAGACTTGGTAGAAAAATGAATCCTAAAGTACAATCCAAATGGTCATGTAACACAGAAGAACTAGATGAAAGTATGATTAAACATCATCAATTTCAAATATTTATTAATGAGAAACTCACAGTACATCCCGTGATCTTTCTTCAATCTTTTAGAGAATTACTACCCGAGACCTGGTCGGAGAAAAGAAAAATCAGATTTGTTGTGGGCTATATACAAGGCGGAGCCGGAATATGGGCAAACGAAGCCTTGCAATTATATGACACCTATGGTGAATTTGAACGGGCATTTTTGTCCACTTTTTGGTCGCCCGTAGTACAAGAACGATTCAGGAATGAAGTGTACAATCCGCAGCCTTTCGATGGAAGAAACGGAAGCCTGCGGAGATACTTCGAGAAGTATCTCAATAAAGCAAAATTCTTTGACGACCCTCTTCCGCACCGGGAAGTACTTCGTCTACTTATTAACAAATTGCCAACAAGACTAAGGCTACAGCTGGCTAATGTGCAAAAGTTCGATCTGCAAAGCTTCCTCTCAATGTTAGACACGCTTGATTTGATTTTTGAAGATGATCGAGCACGTCATTACAATAACGGGGACGATTACGGGAACCGTTTTCTCAATCAATACAACAATCAGCTGATTCCCGTCAGCCAACAGCCGCAAGCAGAAAACCAAAACATGTCACAATCCCAGCCGATATTACTGCAACAGCCATTTATTAAAAACAACGGGCACTCACGTCCCCAACAAATGACAACGCATGCGAACGGCAGTAACGTCGTACGTAATGTTCCCAACGGCGGGCAATATTACCGACGCCACCGTGGTAATCGGTTTAATCCTGGCTATTTCAACAACAACAACAACAATTGCTACCGTAATAATGATGTTGCCTATCCGACCAATTTTAATGTCAACCAGCAACCTCAGTGGCGTAACTATAATCAGTATGGAAATTTAAATGAGAATAGAAATTTCTTCCTAAATAATCCCAGCAGTAATCAGCAATTTCAAAATTTTCCTCCGCCTCAACCACCACAGCAAACTACAAACACCGTACCGATTGCAACTATGACCACTGACTGTTCGGACCAGACAAACTTGACGACAAGCCAGTCGGCAGTGACAATAACTGACGTGACTGATACAATAAACCAACCACAACGACAGGCTAGCAGTATGCAGACGTCAAACCAGAGAGGCTCGTGTTAAGCCCACCAACATTGAGCGACAGCGACAGCGTGGGCACAATTCTTTCTGTTAAAATGCTAAGGTACAATGATGGCACAGATATTAGAGAAGAGCTATTTCATTAACCAACACAGCAACGCAAAGTTATTGTAGTCACCTGCCAAACACACGCTCCGATCAAATATACGAGGTTTATACCCACACAAACATTTAAAGAAATTTTATGCATAAATCCAAGCTGATCAGCTAGTATCTAGTCCTACTTTCACTAAAAATACTAAGACAGTGAGCAAAAATCATTTTCTACAAAGGTAAGTGCAATGCAATTGATGTTGGCTCACAGAAACTGTTGTCACGCGTGAAATTTAAGAATTATATAAGAAAATCTCACCTAAACACTTATGATGACACACACAGTTACAAAAAGAGTATTAATTAGTATAGTATTTAGTATTATAGGGTATAAGAATATTTACAATTTTTTTATATGTCAAGGAGATGAATGAAGGAAATGATATTATTGCGGGGTGGAGCGCACTAGCACACCTTCGTCTACGATGAGAGTTCAGTAAAAAAAAAATATGTATTATATTATTATAAGAGAAGGAGGTGATGAGGAAATAGTTATATTTTAGTTGTCTGTGTCTCTTAGTACACACACACACACACACACACGTACACACACACACACACACACACACACACACACACACACACACACACACACACACACGAATGCTGACATTACGACGCGTGAGCAGTAACAAAAATAAAAACATTACAGTTAACTCTAATCAGCTGACCGACATTACAAATGTAACGATTCCTTAAATTGTTAAGAAGAATGTAATTTATACAAAACAACTAAGTTTGTTGAATTATTCTATCTATGCTGTAGGGTACAGACAACCGCATAAAGGTTAACGTAATATTTTACATTATTGCCAGTAAACACGCACACCAGTTGGTGTGGAATATCTTTCCGCCCGTGTGCCACTTTTAGATTTAGTCACCAAAACATTACACTGAATGTAAACAAATCTCGCAGCGCTGCAGCCCATACAACATAATTATGCAGCAATCTAAAAACATCAACGTCTACTTTAAATAGTCTGTAGCATAAGCTGTAGAATAAAAATTCATTTTCAGCTGTGAACGAGCAGAGAATTGTGTCGCCGCCGACGCTACGAAGATCTACGGGTCGCTGCAGAGGATTCATACGAACATTTATCACAATTTATATTAGACTAGATATGGCACTGTAACGAACATTTCACACCTGATACCTATAAGGAGCTAGACAAATTAACATACCATCCCCTAAATTAGTAGGCACAGGAACATTTAGTCAGACACCAATATTTGCGACTGAACCACGCACATATTTTCATAGTCAAATGCGGACAGAACACACATGCACGAGAGACGATGAAGAGAGATGGGCAAAGAATGCTAATCTAGAACAGAACAGCTGTTAATTTTATTAAATGCAATATTTTGTAGTAGTAGAAGTGTGCAGTAATTTTTGTAGTAATGCGTCAATATGCTGAATTTGTGTAATGCACTATTTTTTTCTTGCGACTATTCTCTGACTATTTTCTCTTTCTCTCAAACTGTATTAAAAAAACTAACAGGCTGTTTTGCACCAGGTTGACTAACGGGTCTGACCTTGCCTGTGTCTGCCAAAACTGTATTTATTGTCATTTTATTTGTCTCGGATTGGTATTCATGATTTTATCACTCAAGTCGTTTAGTCCAATTTTATGAATGGTATAACATGACATGTTAATTTTGACGAGGCGTACTAAAAGCTGTAAACCGAAATTTAGTATTGTATAAAAAAACTACCCAAGACGTTTCTAAAAGTCATTGAATGTTTACTTACTCATGTCAAATACAGTAACTTATTTAAAAGATATAATATTGCTGAGAATAAATAACTTTCCACCCAATAACTGACATGAACATAGGCCACGCCTTAAAAATAAATATGTAACACCCAATGTTGACAAATAATCGCTTAAAGCAAAAGAATAATGTGATCTGAATGTCACTCGAAAGAAACTGTTACATAAAGTTTTACAAATGAAATAGCCATTCTCAATGATCTGACTTTGTATATAGCCTTGTACATAGTTTATGTATATTAAAATCATTACGAATTGTAAAAAGACTGAAGTTTGTGTGTGAAACTAATAAGACAGTGAACTATAGAGAGAACAAAAACAGTGACTGATAACTATCGAAAGGACGCAAACCCGCGACTTTCCTAACAAGTAGTGATTTTGTGATTAAATAAACTCTGAAACTATGTATATTCGCAAGCCACATGTTTGAGTGAAGTGAAATATCAGTGACGAGTATAAGCGTGGACTACGATATGTAGCAGGCAAACAAACATAAATTTTGAACGGTCAGCATATAGATACGTTATAAAGTGTTCGTCGCTGTAAACTTCTCCGTGCTGGACACTTTAAAGAGTGCGACGCATGTTACTATCGCAAACCATAAGTGCTACACACTGTTACGAACTGCTAACTTTGAACTTGTGCAGTGCAGTGCCCAACCAAGGTACGCTACGAACTTACAAGTCGTATAAAGCCCAAATGCACCAGTGTCGTCTCAGTGAATAGACTATAATCGTAATTGCTGAGATAGCCGGACGGTGCAATGAAGGTCGCGCGGCATACGGATAGGCTTAATCACTATGGTATACGTGAAGTGTACTCACCGCGCTGCGTCGATTTTAGTAGTAGCCCTGTCCAAAGGATGAAGTACAGAAATCACACACGACTGACGAAAAAAAAAAAAAAATCCAAGTGTAATGTAAAACTTATGCAAATTCACGTGTTGCCACCGCCACGGACACGCAAGCACTGGCGAGACTGGCGCGCGTTTACTACCAGGGTTGCCAGGTTTTTCCATTGCTCTGTCGCCAAATTTTAAACAAAAAATAGCCAATATATCGCCATCTTTTTATCAATAAAATCCCTAAATATATCGACCTTTTCCTCAGTAAAAATAGTCAAGTATCGCTATTTATAATCAGTTAACGTCATTGTGCTATGGTATTATGTCGTGTGTCTCAACAACAATAATCCTGAAATTCAGGGAGTAAGTTGGTTACTGAGTAACAAGTAACACAAGCTATGGCACTCTCAAATTCATAGACGCCAGACTGGACATTCCAAGAAGCTTCGTTCTTCAATGAAACATTTACCTGAGTCAGCCAGGAACTGAACCCACACACACCACCAACTGATCAACGAATCCAGTCGAAATACAGTCATATTGTGAATGTGAGAGAGACTCAAGAGATACAGTGGATACTAAATTTAAACACAGTTACATTTAAACTATGATATGTATTAATTTCAGAACTACTAAAATAGGAACATAAAACTATTCAAGAATCATTCTAACAAACTTACACAAGGGAAGTTCTGATGCATAGCTTCGATAATTAATCACTTATATCTTCTTCAAAACTGATATTTACAGGCCATGAGAACTACAGGGAAATTAGCAAGTTTTCTACATTGAAATATCTGCAAACCATTGTTAACTATTGCGAAGTGCATAGCAAAGGGCTTGTCTCACAGTAGCAGTTATTAGGTATTTCTGTTGTGTATCGCGTGACGCTAGTTGGGGGGGGGGGGGGGAAGGAGGGGCCACAGGCCGGCGCCCTATATATAGACAGGAGGGAGCGCAAAACAAAAAAAACTGTTTAAATGCGTCTGTGCACAATGCGTCTGTGCACGCTGTAATCCTCGCGGTGTCCACGGGAGCCCTACATATGAGGTTGTAGTATATTTCAGGAGTCATCGTTTAAAGCCTATTCATAAACCTTTGTAAGTAGGCTCCTCGAGGTATTTTACGTCTATGTCTACAAGTTTCTTTGTATTCCTGTAACATTCTCTCACAGATCAAAGATACGTGCAGACATTTGTGCCAACTTCTATAGTGTGATTACATTTCCCCAGTATGCTAGCGATGTTCAGTCAGTATCATTTATACAATGTTTGAAGAGGGATTGCTTTAAATTCGTCTTACTTGAAGTACAATAAAATAGCCTTTAAGTCGCCAACTAATTCTTTTACTAGCCACATTTAATCGCCAGTCGCCATATAGCTAGAATGGCTATTATTCTAAGAAAAAGATAGCCAAGAATGCGAAAAATCGCTACACCTGGCAACCCTGTTTACTACATGCCCATATTGGAAACTTACTGTTGCGTCACGCAGCCGGCGGTCGACCCGACGCGTGGAAATTTCAAACTGACAAAGTCAACGACTCCACGAACTGAAAAAATAAAATGTTTAAAAGTGGTGTTAAAGAGACTGACTCTTCAGCCTTGTCACATCAAAAGACTGTGCTGTAGTACTTGCAAACGCACATTCCCTGAACTAATAAAGTAATGTCCTTGAATGAACCCTGTATATATGTATATGTAATATCTAAATATGTGTATAAAGTAAAAGGTTAGATTTGCAAGCAATTTTTTACTAATCAAATAATAATGCTTCATCTAATGAAAGTTAAATCATTTTCAATGCACATAGTGTATAGTAAGAAAACTTTCGCAAAATATGCTTTGTAAATAGTTAATTTAAATTGCCAAAATTAGTTTATGTAAAAGACGCGACACATGTTCATGTCAGATTACCAGATATTTGATTTCACAGAAATAAGCTCACACTTACAAACCAATAGTAATGTAAAATTCTTTGTAAACAAACAATGACAGAGACACTCGCGAGAACAAAAGTGTAAAATATATATATATATATATATATATATATATATATATATATATATATATATATATATATATATATATATATATATATATATATATATAATAACTAACTGTGTCTCTATTTCAGAAGGAAGGACTATAACATCTGATTAAGTGTCAAATAGTAATGCCTTTTATGTGATCTTTATTTCATGTAATCCAAACTGAGATGGGCCGGCCTAGCCAAAGCGAGCGGGAGCGCAATCCTGACGCCACACCGGCTACACCGCCGGCGCTGGGGGCCAGCAGCGTCATCTCCCCACCACAACCACCGGCGTGCCGCCTTGCGTCGCGCCACCGCCCAGGCATCAACAATCGAGGCGCGCTGCTGAACCGCCTCCTACCACCTCGCTGCACCGCCGCGCTACTCGCCCACTCACCGACACTTTGCGTCGATTGAATTATAACAAAAAACAATGCAAAGCAAACAAGGAAAAGAAATTAATTTGTGATGTAATAATGAGACTAATTCAAAATGTATATACCTCAGACTGTGTTGTTAAAAAACATTAAAATTCAAAATTGTCTATATGCTATAAACAGAAACCAAATATAAGCTCACACAATATTAAGATAAAATGTAATGACATAAATTTCTTCTTGTGTAAGGTATAACAATACGAAAATTATAGATTTTTTTTTCTTTTGACTTTGAGTAGGAAATTTTCATTTGCCCACTCAAGGCCAGAGGGGGCAAATGTAGTAATACATTAATGATTTTTTTTATAACTTGTGCGATGCTTGTCGCTGACTTCTGCTCTCTCTCTGACAGCGTATCGATAAACATATGACATTTGTCACGTTCAACTTTTTTTGCAACAAGCTGAAGGGAGAGAGCGGAACTGTTCGTCACTTTCTTTCTTCTCATTCAGGTGCTAGGACGTGTCATGTAAGTGTGAGCTTAGTTGTTTTATTAATTTCAATAAACCCCCACAGGTAATTTGAAATATCTTACTTACTTACAATCCCTTCCCCATTCTCACTAATTTTAAAGTTATTTATTTTCAGCAGATCCAGTGCTTCATAAAGTGATGCTCGGGTATTGTTGCAATTTGTTTCGCGATTGTACTAGAACATTATCTGTGTAACTTTTATTTATTTCGTGTCTATAAATGGTTTATTACATTTTAATGCCTGCAGAAAAATCTTCGTAATGTTTATGAAGTCCGATAATTTTGCAATTTTTGGCGACAATCATGATTAATTTTCAACACGGTCATAAAACAATAGTAAACGAAATGCACAATCCCAGCATCGATTTATAGAAGTAATATTCCAGTCATCTCAGCTAGAATCACTACAGAACATGACCGAAATATTTGTACCAGCTCTCAATGAGGTAAAATTTAGATTCCGCCGACTTCTTCTGTAATGTTGCTTTCTGGTGTTGCATTTGCCACCGAAATTACGACCGCTACCATTTAATGGCGGAATCCAATAATTTTGTTTCAATTGTCCCTTCCTTGTCAAAATTGCGTAGTAATCTCATATAAAAATATTTCACTACCTGGTAAAATTTCATTTGCGGTCCCCAACCTTAACTTTAAAACGCATACGAAAGCAGCATTACACCCGCATTTTGAAAAAACACCAGGTTAGAACTGTTTTTTGTCCTCCGAATAAAATTCGTACACTGGTGGAGAGCGTCAAAGATGATCTCGGTTTGAGGAAGGCACTCACGATTGATGTATCCGAACAAGTCGGCAGTCGCTGAACATTGTTTGTCGGAGAATCATGCGATGGAGTGTAAACGCACTACGATTCTGGTACAGATGTCGAGATACTGGGACTGCGTCGTTAGAGAAGCCATTGAAATTCCCACTAGTGACGACCTCATAAACCGTGACTGTGGCTATCTTAGCAAAGCTTGGGAACCAGCGATTGGGTTAATTAAGAGTAAATCTAGCAAACGTAACGAAGTGACGACCACGGCGGACAGAGCCCTCACACCGACGTCATCTCAGACGCCGTCTCAATCGGTTCCACTGCGCGGCCGCGGCGCGGGGCGCGGACCGCGGAGGGGTCGCTCCGCGGGCCGAGGGTATTTAAATCGCCCGCTACCGGGCTAGAACCCAGTTCCCTTCGAGCAGACGTAGCGTGCGGATCTCCGTGCCGGCGCGTTTCCAGGAGCTCTGTCCGTCAGTTCACCTGATGATGACGACATGTATGATCGCTGACATATTGTGCCCGTTGGACACTATAGACTGGCAGTACACCCGTGGATATTTTGATTATCAAATACGCCGGGAGAAACTGAAGAATCACAGATGTAAAATTGTTTTTCTGTATTGTTACTAATATCTCTTTCCATACTTACAGATAAACGGGAAAGCATATCCGCAATTTTATTCTGTTTCCCTTCTGCATACACAATGGAAAAATTGAATTCCTCTAGGAATAACACCCATCTCTTTAATCTCTGTTGTAACAACTTACTGTTAATTGATAGAGATAATGCTTTATGGTATGAATAGATAATAATCTTTTGTCCTGCCAGGAGATAACGAAAACGTTTGATGCCCCAAACGACAGCTAATGCTTCTTTCTCGGTTACACTATAATTTATCTCACGTTTATTTAGAACATGACTTGCGAAAGCAATGCTTAGATGGTTTTCAGTCTCCCCAAATTCACTTTAGAAAATTTCGTACGATATTCCATAGTAGGATGCGTCTGTTGCCATCTTAAAAACTTCTCAAAAATTTGGCTGACTTAGAATTTTAGCCTGAACCATTCCGCTTTTTATGTTTTCAAATGCTAATTGATCTCTATTTCCCCATTTCCATTTCTGGTCCTTTTCTAACAGATTTATAATGTCATGCTGAACCGCATTTAGCCGTGATAAATACCTCCTGTAGGACCCTACTACACCTAGGAAGGATTTCAATTGCTCCTTAGAAGTAGGTGGGGGACAATTTACAATCGCTTCAATTCTCCTGGGATTTGGCTTAATACCTTTTGGTCTAACAATATGCCCCAAATACTTCACTTCTTCCACTCCAAAGGATGATTTTTTCAATATAATAGTAATATATTTCTCTAAAAATCTCTCCAACACCTGTAGCAGTAATTCCTTATGTTCATCCCAATCATGACTTCATCAAAATATATTAAAATTTTTTGTACTAATTGTGGTCCCAATACTTGATCTATTGGCCTCATAAAAACACTGACCGACACATTTAAACCAAAAGGCAAAAACCGTAAATTGATATGACCTGCTTTCAAATAAAAAGGCAGTTACTGATGTTGGCGATGGGTGCAGTACCACCTGCCAGTATCCTGATGAGAGATCGACAGAGCTGATGTACTGTACACCTTCTAACCTTACGAGAATCTCTTCCATAGGAATAGGTCTGTCTCTTTCTGCATCTATATGTTGATTCAGAATTCTAGCATCCAGGACTAAACGTACCTTGCCACTAGCCTTCTTCAAAACCAACAAAGGATTATTATAAGGACTCAGCGATCGCTCGGTTACAGCTTCCTCTAGCATTTTATTAATTTCATTATTAGCGGGTTCCTTAAGAGTAAATGGGATAGGATAGGGTTATACAAAAAATGCCTTTTAACTTTAATTGGCACTCATAACCTTTAATAACTCCAGGTTGATCGGAAAATACTTTTTTATATTTTAAGAGAATTGACAATAATTCTCTCTTTTCATGTTCGCTTAGCAGTGATCTGCTTTGGACCTTATCCTTAAGGTGCAGTACCAATTCTGCCCCCACTAATTCCTTCAGGTGGTTATTATCATTATTGGCATACTCTGTTCTCTCAGATGGATTAAAAAAAAAAAAAAAATAAAAATAAAAAAATAAAAATAAAAAAAAAATCCCTCCGACTGTTTTTCGCTGTTGTTCTTTCGTATATCACTCCCTAGAAATGGAACTGTTATCACTTGAGTCTGAAGTGGTATAAATAATTGATATTGGTAAAAATATAATATAGCGGCATATCTTTATAACCAATCGAGAATCGAGTCCCAACAGAACTGACACATTCAAATAAGGTACAACTAAAAAAGTTTGATCACATTCCCATGATTTAATTATCACAGTTAATACCACTTCCTCTCTCAGAGGCTTACCTTTTCCTCAGTAATGCCCACTATATGTACACCTATTATATGGCATGCTGGATATTTCCTTTCCCTCTTTAATCTTTCACGAAATTCTTGGCTTATTACGCTAATGTCACTTCCAGAATCCAAAGCAATCTTTACATTATACCCCCTATTTGTCCTAAAATTACAGATTTGATATTTTCGTGTACTGGATATTCATCCTCTTCTTCTAACAAACCATCTCTTAGTTCTCGTTCTTGCTGCATACCTAAACTCATAGGCCTTTATATCACATTTCTTGGTCCTGCAGAAAGGCCCCGACCGGAGGACCTTCCTCGTTTTCCGCATGTTCAATTACTGCCGTAATAATCTGCTGCTGATTATTTGAGGGAATACACCTACCTTGATTTTGCCATCGTTGACAATTCTGACTTTTATTTCCCTTATGTTGAGGTCTAGTTCGTTCGGTTTCACAAAACTGACTGTTATATACTACTTGTCCACCCTTGTAATTTCATTTACCATCATCCACCCCGTTTCTATTCCTGCGAGCCCATTCCTCCTCTTCTTTTTCGTGTAGATTATCAAGTTGTCCTAAATAGTGCAATAAACCACTAATTGTAATACATCCCTTGAATAACAGTTTTGATTGCACGAAAATGGGTAGGCGGTTGGTAAGTATTCTAACTAATTTTTCTTCATCTAATGGTCTATCTAAGAACTTTGCCTTTCTAGTTGCCACTTAAAATATTTT
This sequence comes from Locusta migratoria, assembly GCA_026315105.1. Taxonomy (NCBI): domain Eukaryota; kingdom Metazoa; phylum Arthropoda; class Insecta; order Orthoptera; family Acrididae; genus Locusta; species Locusta migratoria. The sequence continues at coordinate 31,570,206 of CM048745.1, forward strand.
TGGAGCCTCCCATATCCTACTAAACGGTTTTGGATCAGACAATCGGTCGCCAGATATGCAGTGATACGGTTCGTTGTCCACGCAGCTAAACGACTTAACTCACTCGTTACGTTGCTGCACTGCTTAACTATTATTACAAAGTTCAATATTTAACGTTACGTGACGGATCGTAATTCTTTTGCATCCGAAGTACGTAATTTTTCTTTTTTATTAGCAGGTTCGAATCAGTTTAAACTGATCAGAATGTGAGATTAATACCTATTTTTGTATCGGCTTCTCATGTGCGTCCCCAAAGATTGCTATATTTACTCAATTCCGTCGTTGCTATGTCCAGTACCGAATCTACAGGCCCAGGGCCCCCAGTCGGACGTGGGCTCCGAGAAACTCGTTCCTTCCTCATAGGCAATGTCTTTTTTAAAGTGAATTTTTGTCTCACTTATTCATTATAAAGACCCAGAAATTGTCTCGAAAGTGTCATATATAGTGTGGCAAGTGGCGGTTTGCTGTCTGCATGCAAACTCGTAGTTATTATTGCGGGCCTTAGCTACAGAACACAAGGTGACAATGTCGTAGCAGACCATACCTTGTTGCAAAGTTGCGCACAACAATACAGCAGCTGCACCGCTCTCAGTAGCAGCATATGGCGCCGCGCCGTGGGAATGCATGAGTGCCGCTGAGTGTAAAGGGGTCCTAAGGAATGGCATGCCCACTCATCACACAGTGCTGTACACTAGAGACGGGCAAATCCATTCATTATTGGAACCTCGTTCATTGATGATCGTTTCTTTTTTGGAACCGTTCCTTTCCACTCGTTCACCGTTCCTTTTTTATCCAGTTGTCAATGTCTATGGTTTTCATAACAGTCGGAATTGCAAATAAGTAGCATTGGCTCTGTCCTCATCAACTCCGTTTTACATATTTTACAACAGTTAATTCTCTACAGTCAAAGGAGCACTGGTATAAATCGCTGTTCCATAACAATGAGCACGCTGCCTCATTGTGGTCAAAGAAGAAAAAAAATAACGACAGATCGATACTGACTTGGAACAGCTACGTTCGTTCGAAAAGGGAACGGCCGCGTGACTACCCTGGAGATGGAACAGAAACGGTCACGCAACCGGGACCGGGAAGTGGACGTACCTTTTAACCAGTTCCTCGGTCCTTCCGTTCACTCCTGTGAACCGTTCGTTTGAACCCGTTCTTTCGCGAACGATCCATCTGTACAGTGTACAGAGCAGTGTCATTTGATGGTAGAGGCATTATTGGAACTGGGAGTCCTTTTGTAACGGGTAAACTCAATATTTTAAAGTACAGTAGTTTCTAATATTCAAACAAGCGAAAATGAACAGTTCATAAAAAAATTATAGGTTATTGATGTCTTTCCATGCAACGTAATTGAGGAAGTGAAAAAGAAATCCTAGTGAACAACGCAAAGGGTGTCATAATCTCATACTCTACCGTAATTGCTATCTTTGCCAATGAAACAAACATAAGATCCAATGTTTGGAAAACCGCGCCAAACGATCAGAAAGGAAGGGTTTCACATGTGGAATAATGCCTACAGACTTACTTTCGAGAAAAGCATGCACCTAACAAATCTATTACCAGCGCAGTACTGAAAGTTCCATTTTAGCATTAATCTCACCCGTACGTTTATTTTAGCATCCCCTTACGAAAAAGTATAAACGAGGTTTCACTGCATATCATTGTGATTCCTTGGTCACACTGAGCATTTAGCCAATATGGTATTTCACCTTTCCCCCTTTGTATTATAGCTGGTTTTTCACACCGAACGTCAACAACAACGGAGTCTCACGGCAAGTTTTGTGTCAATTTATGTTCGGGGCACCTGATGTATATATTGTTACGTCCATGTGTAACTGTTACGTGAGTGTACCTCAGTCAGGTAGTTAAAGATAAAACAATTGACTTGAAATATTTGCAGCATTCGTCGCTTCATGGTAATCTTCTCTTTTAGCTCCGAATTTGAAAATTAAAAATTTATTTAGCACAAAAACTATTTGATTTAATGAAATGCAATAATATGGTACAGGAACATTTGTATCAATTTTTATTAACGATTTATAAAATGTTTGTGGCCATTGGCGCGTGCTCTAATTAGACGTTGTGCTACACTCACAGGGTGTAGCATGTGAACTGCCCAAATATTTGTCAGGGACATATACGATATTCCTATCCTGTTCGCAGTATATTTTTATTTGGGAGGATGGTGGTTCAAATCCACCTCCGGCCATCCATGTTTCCTTTCAAAGGGCATGGCCGATTTCATCCCCCATCCTTCCCCGAAAATCCGAGCGAAAGTTCCGTCTCTAACGACCACGCTGTCGACGGGACGTTAAACCGTAAGCTTCCTTTCTGATATTTTTATTTTATTTAGTCAATGCATTTACTACATACATGTAAACGTTTTACAAGCACAGTACCGGTTTTTTCTGCTTTGAGCAGATCTGGTAAATAACTGAAGTGTTACTTATACTAAGATTTCAACGTGTAAACGCCGCGGTGGAGTAGCCAAGCGGTCTAAAGCGCATCGCTGCGGAGCGCGCGGTTGCTCGCCGTGGAGGTTCGAGTCCTCCCTGGGGCATGGGTGTGTGTGTTTGTCCTTAGGTTAGTTTACCTAGGTTTAAGTAGTTTGTAAGCTATGGACTAATGACCACGCAATTTGGTCCGATAGATTTACAAACATTTCAACATTTGATTTTTTTTTTTTTTTTTTTTTTTAATAAAGTGTTGTATTTGTGTTTACATATTTCAGTGTGTTTTGTTGTTTAACTTTATCTCATTTTCGTTAATGGTGTGGAATTTGTTAGTCCTGACTCTACAGTTGCTAGGTCATTGTCCATCTATTTAGTAATCATTCCTGTAGTGTTTTTCCAGCGCTGACTCTAGTAATGTCACAGACGTCGTTGATTAAATGGTCAATGTTCAATCAGTCGTCATGGTTCCTTTTCCACCTCAGTTCTTGGTGGATATTTGCTACCTTCTGTGAATTCAATCTCTTTCGCTTGGACTGGTGTTGTCTTCACGCGCGGGTGCGTGATTTTCAGGGTGTTATTGCCTCGGTAGTACGCTTTTGCTATTTGTCGCGCCGGAGTGCATGTTTATTTGTAGTGTATCTCGATGGAACGGCTTCCTTGAGAGGATTTGCCCAGTCGAGGAGTTTGATTGTAATTGTGGCATCGCCATGGGGTGTGGCCAATTTTCGCAGATTCTATGTCCACGCTGGTAGTGTTAGGATGTATGTGATTCTCATCGTGCAGTCGTTCTGGTGAGATCCTGCCCGATTTTCGAAGTTTAATGCCTATCAGTGAAGTAGATTTAGAAAAATCCAAGGTCACACTATCACATCATAAAAATATTAAAAATGATACTTTACTTCAGGTAATATATACCATGATTGTTGAACTAATAATTTTGCTGCTATTTCAGATGGACTTAATTTATTTCTGTCTGAATTACGTCGTGTAGTGGAGGAAGAATACGTAAACGTTTACATTACCATAAATCCCGATGTACCAGGATGACCAGTCAAGAGGGTATAAAAGTCGAATTGACAATAGAAGCTATCTTTGTAAAGTTGGGCGCCGGTAGGGTTTCTTGGGCTTGCTTTACAGTAGTTTTGCTTCCTTGAGAATGCTCTATCTGTCGGGATAAGTTGTTTTGCAACATATGTATTAGTAGAAGTTACTAACATAACCATCCTATCATTAATACAGCCGTTTAGTGGTAATGAGAAGTAAAGATAAATTGGAGGGTCTTTATATATAATTTTTTCTTAAATCCTGTAAACGAAAGGAGTGGTAAATAATTTGTTATATATTGTTTCGTAAATATAAAAGGTTCATTATCAGATTATCGAGGTTAATAAATTAAGTTTGTAAATTCTTAAGAGTCGCTTGGACAGAAAAATATAATAATGGTAGCATTTTTGTTATATGTATTTTCACGTATTTTATTGTATTATATGAAATGTAATTATTTTTGTATCTATGTGCAAAGCAGTTCACTGGGTGTGATAGAGAAGACTCAGGCGGTGGAGTGCATGTTAGCAGCTACGTTGCAGACGATGAGTCGGGGATACTTATGACGGCTGGGAGTCACGTCGGTGACCGGGCAAAACAGATTAAACGGTCTGGCATGGCAGCGCTGTGACACGCCCGGCTCAGCTGAGCCCTGCAACGGTGACGACGCTGCAGGCGCTGGCATGTGGAGCTGGGCCTGCATGCGCCACCCCACGATCGTGGCCTTGGTTGCTGCCTGTAGGCTGTGATAAATAAATTTTCACACTTTTTCTTTTGCACATTGTTTTACCAGACTAAGCAGTAAATTAAGTATGAACGCTGTAATTGTAATTCTGGGTGATTGAGGATGGGCCCAGAACTATCGAATAAAAATAGGAATTTTTATGTAACCAGGAAGATAGGGAATGTATGAATGTGTAAGAACCTATAGGGAAAATACCGTCTCTGCTATGCGCGGCCTGACCGTGCCCATGACGAAAAAACACTTTTTTAGCAGCCAAGCTGCGCCAATAAACATTAAAATCCCGAATTTTTCATATAAACATAGAATGTACTACAATCCCAGCAGCCCATTACCTCTGATGTGTCGCCAAAGGCACAGAAAGTAAAATAAATAAAGATCTACAAAGAAAAATGTTACATATTTCAATAATTAGCGTAAAGAGAAAGGTACAGTAACACAAGGTTAGTATGAAAAATAGACTAATTACAGCCCCCGTCTCACAACACCCCACACCTGTTGAAAATTTCGAGTGTGGAGTATCATAGCTAGAAAGTTGCTATGATAACAAAGCAGAAGAAATTCTATATGTATATAGGGATAGCCAGTCATTTGTACGTAAAAATTAAAATTTAACATCCTAACAGATAAATATGTAAGAAATAATAATACGATCAATGACTTTCTTACTAATTTCATTCACAGTAGGGCCCCAATCACTCTCCCTATCTTTTTAGTTGGTTCATCTTTTCGTTGGGGCTGATCTCTATGATCATTCCAAAACCCCAACCCCAAACTGAAACAAACTATCCCTTGTCTGAACATTTATACTATTAAGATGTCTGGGCCGTACCACATACATGATTAATGACACAAAAACAACATTCATTCACCAAAAAGAAATAAAGACATAAAATTCTAAATATAAAAAAAATTGATTTTGAGTAAACAAGAGACTCAGATTTAAATAAACAAAGGACATTATATTCAGTTCTAGGCAACGAGTTAAGTGTTTAGAAACTGTGTAATTATTATTCTATTAATAAACAATGTTGAAAATCAAACAAGTAAATAAGAAAGAAACATCCTAACTAATAAATGCAAACAAATGAAATTATGAAATAAAGAGAATAATACAAATATTGGCGGGAACCCATATATGTACTCAAACTGGATAAAGCCTTCGTAGACAAGTCATTCCACATAGAAACGTGTGGGAGTCATATTGCATCGCAATAGCTTGCAGTAGGCACCTTCAGCGTACAAGTTATCGGGCATATTGTCAGACAGAATGGTAAAGTACACAGTCCCGACATGAGGATATATATAAAATAAAAATTAAAAACGGCGACGGGTACGTTACACATGGCGAGTCTTGCCAGGATCGAGTTGCTTCGATACCCACTTGTGTTAAATTTTTGATGGTCAACTAATCATTTGTGTAATTTTCTTTCAGGACTTATTGTTTGTTTCATTGTGTTTGTATGTGTACTAGTCTTTTGTATCGTAGAGTAGGTCATATTGTTAGTTGTGAGGAGGTAGTTACAGTGTTTGTGTACGGGGCACGAGTCAGATTATCACACGGTCAATGTCGGGTTGCGGTAGGGAAGACGGTTCCCTGAGCAAATACGCCGCTAGCGATATGTCAGGGCACAGAGGTCAACAACCGCCCACCAGGGCAGCGGTTCCGTTAGAAGCCGGTTGAAGGGCGCCTTACCACAGCGTTCCTCTCCGCCGAAAGGCACGTGTCGGCAGCCGCAGGCGAGGTGGCAGCGAACGACGATCCATGCTCTCCACAAGAAGAAAGGGACGAGTATCAGGGTACGGATAGCAATGCGGTCATCAGTAATACAGCTCAGCATAATGCGGTTGATACGGCTACACTCATGCAAATGATGATGGCACAGTTTGCAACTGTAAATTAGGGGTTAGATCACTAACCGAGAAGCTCACAAACTTAGAGCAGGGGCAAGCTAGAACAGATGAACTTACGGTTTGATGAGCAAAGCGCTACAATTAATGTCCGTTTTGAGGAGCATAGTGAACGTATCACAGACTTAGAGCAGAAGCTAGAAACAGCTGTTTGTGAGACTAGCAAACGAGTTGATGCGTTACAGGAGAGACTAACATTAGTTGTGGATGAGGCGTCGCAACGAGCAGTTAGCGAAATATCAAAAGAGCGATTGCAGAGTGCAGTTACTAAGGTCGCAGAGCCGCAATTCAAGCTGATGGAAAGAGTCTGTGAACAGGTAGCGACCTTAGGCAGCACCTCTTATATAGGAGGTGCTGCCTTAGGTGAACTACACAGTCAGCAGAATGACACAATAGGTAAGGTTTTGTAGGAAGTAGCTAAACTGGCTTCTACAGTTGGACAATTGTCTTTACAAATAGGAACCGGTTCAAACAGAACAGGGCCGGTTACTCAGGTAATTCGGAACAACTGTCGTGAACAGGCTTCTGTGGATAGTCAGGTGGAAAGTTGTAGCAAGCAAAAAGGAACAGAGGATGCCGAGTTGGACGAACTTCAGGCACGACTCACCAGTTTACGAAGTGGCGACGGCCACAGTGCTTGCAGTACTGGGTCGATGCCGGCTGTGAACATGGAGGAGGAGTGTCGTAAACACTTCGTCTCAGTTCAGTCCTATGCTGCTTTCCCTGGAGAGAGTAATGACATTCACCCAAAGGTGTGGCTGAATCAATTTGAGCCGGCCGTGGTGGCCGAGGGGACTAAGGCGCTCCAGTCACGGTCTGAACGGCCACTACGGTCGGGGGTTCGAATCCCCCCTCGGGCATGGATATTTGTGCCGTCCTAGTTCGTAAGCAGTTCATAAGTAGTTTGTAAGTTTAGGGACTGATGACCCCGTAGTCAAGTCCCATAGACTATACAAACATTTGAACATTTGAACATTTTGAATCAATTTGAGCATTCATTGCCGGAGTCTTGGGGACATGTTCTCAAGATGAAGATCGCAATGAGTCATTTGCGTGTCGAAACGGCCGCGATTATGCACTGTCGAATGAATGACTGCGTTACGTACGATGATTTTAAGCGCGCTTTTCTCGACGAGTTTTGATCGAAAAGTACGCAAGAGAGTGTAAAACACGGGATATTGTTAAAAGAAAGGTATAATAACCAGTCACACATTACTCCACTGGACTTCTTCCGTGAGTTGGTGTGAGCAAATCCGTATCTTGATGTGCCGTACACGGCACCGGAACTTATCAGAATTTGTGGGTCTAAGTTGCCGGACCAACTCCAGCATGAAATTTCAATTGCTGGACGAAACATGCATGACGTAAAATAAATTGCAGCAAATGTTGCAGGAGTTGCGGACAGATAAGGGTGTTAACACACCGAATGATGTGGTTCGGTTCACGCCACAGTCATGGAACGTTTATCGGAATTTTATTAATAATGGTAACTGGAACAGTAATCAGAAGGCGGCCGCGGTGACCGAGGTGACTGAGGCGCTCCAGTCACGGTCAGCACGGCCACTACGGTCGGGGGTTCGAATCCCCCCTCGGGCATGGATATTTGTGCCGTCCTAGTTCGTAAGTAGTTCATAAGTAGTTTGTAAGTTTAGGGACTGATGACCCCGTAGTTAAGTCCCATAAGCTTGACAAACATTTGATCAATTTTGAAGTAATCAGAATGCTAACAATAATGGTAACTGGAACAGTAATCAGAATTCGAATAATAATGGCAATTGGAATAATAAGAAATGGCGCAGTAAATCTAAGAAGTATAGGAGGCAGAATGACTTTGAGAACGGGTCAAACAGTGGACGAAGGGACGAGCGTCGATCCGATCATGACCGCGAGAGGCATGACAGAAGTAGAGTCGTTCAACCGAGCGGAGAAGTACTAGGGATGACGGACGGCGTGCCAAGAGCAGGCAACGTTCGTTATGACAGGATCGATTGATTCCGGGTTTATCACCCGAACGTTGTGTGGATGTAGAGGCCATGCACACTCGTTTTGTACAGTTCGAAGATATTCGAGACAGTTTGCTTCAGGAAGATGTTGTTGTTAACTCTATCAGATGCCGTTATGTGTACATAGATATTTATTGTAATAGGTTTAAGTGCCTGCTAGACTCGGGTAGTGAAGCATCGTTAATTAGAGACGAGATTTTCTTAGACTGCCACGGCAAGAACGAGTGGCCAGTTCTACCATGGCAAAATACGAGGTGCCGTTAGCGGTAAAAGTGTAGCGGTCACCCAGCAGACCTTGGTGTGGTTCAAATGTCAGGCATACTTGTTCACGGCGAATTTTGTGGTGATTCCAGGGCTCACAGTGAGCGTGATATTGGGTCAGGACTTTTTGCGTGATCATAAGGCGGTTCTTGACTTTGAGAATGCACGAATGACGGTCACCTGTCGTGGCGAAAGAATTAACCTTGATTTCGAAAGTGAGAGAGATGAGGATCCAAGGGAACCATTGATAATGGTATTGGAAATAGGAGACTAGCGGTTCCCCGGGCTGGATTTGCTTGACGGGGCTACTTGTTCCCGATAAGGAACAGGTGGTAGACGTGGATGAGATTATTAAGAGTAAGGTGAGTCATACCCACGATGCCGGGGACCAGAGACCCTTGAGTCGCACGTTGCGCAAGTACAGGAGGGTGTTTGGTGGGGTACCAGAACCCATACGGAACTTTCAGTATAGATTCAGGGTTAAACCCCACAAGCTGTTTTCTGCTCCATCTTACCCGATTCCGCTTGCGTATCGGCGTGAGGTGGAGGAACAATTTCAGAATATGTTGGACCTCGGGGTGATCAAACACGCAGCTAGTCCGTACAATTCCCCCTTAGACGTTGCTAGAAGAAGGGAGGTTCTATCCGACTGGTCCCGGACTCCATATGGATCAATGAGGTTATCGAGCCAGAAACAAACCGTCCGGAAACGCTGGATACACTGCTACAGAATTTTTAAGAGGAAAGTTTCTAGTTCGATTGACCTTCGCTCTAGTTTCTGGCAGGTAGAACTCGAACCTTCCTGTCGCAAATACACAGCTTTCCTGTGTTTCGAACGGTGCTTCCAGTTCCGCAGGTTGCCATTCGGTCTAAAAGTATCATCTGCTGCCTTTACCCGCGCCCTTTATTCGATTTTGCCCACGAGGTTGCGAGCAAAAATAACTTGTTATATGGACGATGTCCTGATAGCAGAAAGATCTTGGGACGACCATGTGGCCGTGAAAGACGAGTTGCTGTACGCCATGCAGAAGGGTAATCTGAGCGTAAATTTAGAGAAAGAAAAAGATTCTTTTCCTCGGTAACATTATCTCGGCGCAGGGAATTCGACCGGACCCAGGAAAACTAAAAGCTCTCCGTGAGTACCCAGTACCAACTACAAAGTGCAGATTGAGAGCATATATCGGTCTGGTAAATTTCTTTAAACGATATATCAGAATGGAATAGATAACGACACCTAGACTGTGCCAGCTGACTGGAAAGAATGCGATATGGAAATGGGCCGACAGTAGGATACAAAAGCGGATTCTGGGGCCAAAATAATCAAATTGATATCAATTTGATATCAAATTAATTAGAATAATTGCATAATTAGAGTAATTGCATAATTAGAGTAATTGCATAATTGCAATTATGTGCACTTAGGGTAATTGCATAATTGGAATTACGTGTACTTAGAGTAATTACATGTACTGAAAGTACTTGCAATTACGTGTACATAGGGTAATTGTTTATTTATTTATTGTAATTGTTTATTGTTATTGCAATTGCACGTGTTCACTCCTCCACGTCTGGCGTGGAACTGAGCTCACCCCAAGTCATCACGTGACTATCTATGTCACCCCCCACCCTACCATGTGACCATCTCCTTCCCCCACCCGTCCACAATAACAGGTTCAGTCTTGTTCACCTGGGAGCACAGCCCGTGGCCACTACAACCGACCAATGAGAGCACACCACGTGACCATCGACCAATCAGAGCCAAGCAGCCTGCCTTCATGCTCAGTTGGCTCTCTACAATCATTCAGATGTCGAGTATTGGAGGGATAACATCATCATCATGAAACGACAGCAGCAGCAGCAATCCGGTCCGTCTCAGTATAGGAGGAAGAATAATAATAATCAAAAACGTAAGTTATTATTATTATTATGATATGCGTGTATGTGTGTGTGTGTGTGTATTCATGCTTGTTTTTGTTCACAGAACCCGATACTGCAGCGATGCTGAATGATGATGTAGAGTTTCTGACGCAAACCCCAATCATTGATCTCACTGGTCAACAGCATTGGAGTCTACCTCCTGTTGGAGGAGGAGGAGGACAAGAATCGCCATCCAGCAAGCCGTTTAGCAGTAATAATCAAAAACCTAAGTAGTTCTGTGAAACACTATTATATGCATTTATATCTTCCACATGCGTGTGTGCATGTGTGTACTTCATGCTTTTTTCCACAGAACCCGATACTACTACAATTATGCTGAATGATGATATGGAGTTACTGAGGCAGATTCCGATCGCCGCCTATGAAGACACTCAACCATATCCCGACACGTTGAAATAGGAGTGCAACGACGGTCCGCATGCTTAGCACGATCCTTCAACTTACTGGCCGCCTTCATACGATCCATCGTGAGAATGTGATGTAACGGATGACTGGTCGCGTTCATCGTGCGACGGGATAAAAAGTGTGCATCCTCCTCCGACAGTGCTACTTTTTGTTTCCACGTATAACTTAACAGCTAGTGGTTCCAAACGTATAACAGTTGGTTTAGAACCCAGTGACGAGTGGCAATGGGAAGTAGCTATTGAAGCTGAAAACATTAAACAGGGCACTAAAGTATGGTTTTACAAGCATGCATGGGATGAACTAGTCTCCTGCCTAATATTTGTGATAAAATGACTTCTGAATATAATCCAGCGCGCCCATCTCCTGAAATTTCCTTCGGTGTTACTGTAACTGTATTGGAAATGTATGGAGATGCCGCCTTAATGATTTCAGATGGTAAATCTTGTACTTACATGCGACATTCCACTGTTGTAAATTTAATTAATATATGTGATGCGATACGACTTGCATCTGACAGACTGTTCTTGTGGTCGTGTTATGTTAAAGCACTCCACGATGATATTGTGACTTACCTACATAGTCATACTGTACATCTGGATGATATACATCAGTGTATATCCTGTGTGTGTTCAATCAGTACCCAAGTCAACACCAGTAAATCCAGTAAGTGTGAATTCCTTAGAAGCCAAATTTACCGATGGAATACCTGAATACTTTGTTACTCCTCCTGCTGTGAACCTAATACGAAGTGAATTTCTAGTGTATAGAAGACAATTGTTTGCTAAATACTGTACTGCTATTGGAAACCCACAAGCGGATGAAAAAAGAAAAGAATGTAAACCTTATTTCGATGTTGATTCTGTATTCAGCCATTGGAATGAATAAACATGTATTAAAAAAATTGTGTTCATAACATTATTTATAGTATCTCCCATCTCATCTAAAGTCATTGCACAAACGTTCGTCTGTATATATGCCCATTGCACGCCTGTACGTGACATAGTCAGTAACATGGCAGGGTGGGTGAAACATCACCCTAATTTTACTGTTGAAGACTGGTCTGTGGGAGAAGAAGAAGAAGGTCGTAAGAAGAAGAATGGTGTGCTCCTTCCGGATAATATACGTGCGATAATTGTAAGACCATCGAACTGTGGCAAAACAAATCTTCTTATGACACTCTAACCCACATAGATGGAGTCCACTTCGAACATGTCTGCATTTTCTCAAAAACTCTCTCACAGCCTAAATACCAGATGCTACACAAGATATTAAAAGGTTTAGATGATGTGACATACACCACGTATAACCAGAGCGCCGATATCCCGCCTCCAGAGAACATAAAACCGAACTCTGTTTTCATATTTGACGATGTAGCCGTGGAAAACCAGGACCAAATTCGACGATATTTCTGTTTCGGGAGACATATGGGTGTTGATGTTTTTTATCTTAGTCTAACATATTCTCGAATCCCAAAACAGCTGTTGCGGGATAACGCAAACCTCATTATAGCATTCAAACAAGATAATTTGAATTTAAAACATATTTACCAAGCCCATGTGCGAACCGACATGTCTTTCAATGAGTTTGTAAAAATGTGCGCAGATTGCTGGAATCATTCTCAGTATGGGTTTCGCGTTATAGACAAAAACCAGAAAACTGGATGGTGGTAGGTATAGACGAAACTTCCAAGACTCTTTTTCACATAAATAGCTCTGACAGACAGTGGTTACATCATTTCACACAACACCATGGATAAATTCGCACGTATGTCGGGCGGTCATGGTGCGCAGAGACAGAACATTCACATGTATGTAACAGGAAAATTGAATCATTTCGTGATGAACTAGTAGAGTGTGAGCAAACATATTGATGGGGCTATCAGTAAAATAAATACCTTATTCAGTGACAAAATCAAAGACGTTCGAAAGGAATATACAAATTATTACAGACTTATCCTGTTACGTAACAATGAAGCACATGCAAGACTTGATGATATGGAAGAAGAATCCTTGAAGAAGAAGAAGATGATGCTGAAGAAGAGGTTGAGGTTGTTACAGTTAACAAGCCTGTGAAGAAGAGGAAGAGAATGAAGATTGACGTACATATAAAAGAGAGTGCAACGGCAAAAACCGATTAGTATTTGCCAGCATGTCAACCAAGCAGAAACTTATCCAAGCGCGGGAGGCTATTCGCGAGAAGCTACGACTGTTGCGTTTAGGACAGTTGAAACAAGATAATACGCTACGAGAAACCTTTAAACCAGTTACGGATTCTCTCAAACAAATTTCCGCCGACATCAACAACCGTGCTGATAACGATGGAGATGGCGATAATGGTGTTACAGAATTTTTCAACAGCCATAACGAATCAAGAATAGACAAAACATATGGTGTCAGCAGAGTAAGACCGTATATGTTAGGTACAAAATCCGTAAGATTAACCAAAAACACGATAAAAATTGGTGATAAAGAGTTTCAAAGAATGCGAGGTCTATTGAGTCTCATCTTCTTAAAATCCCCGAGAACATCAAACTACCGTCTACAGATCTTGACACTTATCGGGAAATAGTGCTTCTGACTGACCTACATAAGGATACCGATGGGAAACCGAAAAGCGTAACCTCCATGAAATACAAAAACGTTGTAAAGCACATACTAGATAACGAGAAGAAAAAAAGTAGTTCTGGAGATGGAATTGATATACAGCATAAAAGCGGTCAAGGTCCTGAGTATATATACTACAGCTGACCGGACGATTTAGTAGACCGCTTACGGTTACTGATGGCATCTGCCGCTGCCGGAAATACTGTGCACTCGAATGAGGTTGTTTCAATAATTTAATAGCTTAGAGAGAGAGGTATCGTCGAATAAGAATGGAGACAGTGGTTGACGAACTCCATAAGCCGGCACGTAAAACATACCCTCGCAGACCTGTGATGATCAAAGTTTTGGATGACTTGTGGCAGGCTGATCTTGTGGATATGCAGCAGCATTCTCGTGTGAATAAAGGCTACAAATATATCCTAATGATCATGGATTCATATTCTAAATTTGCATGGGCACTACCTCTGAAATCGAAATCTGGTAAAGATGTTGCACATGTGTTTGAAAAACTGCTGCAGACTTGGACGTGCAGGTGTCCTAAAAATCTTCAAACAGATCATGGAACTGAATTTTACAATAAATATTTCAAGACTGTGATGACTCGGTATAACATAAACCATTACTCAACATTCACCCATTTGAAAGCAAGTATTGTGGAACGTCTGAACAGGACAATAAAAACAAGAATGTGGAAGCTATTTAATCTACGTGGATCATACAAATGGACTGATAATCTTCCTGAAATAATCGCTCAGTACAACAGAACCAAACACAGCTCGATAAAAATGAGACCAATCGATGTTCGTGATAACGAACCTCTAAACACCGTTTACTTCAGAATTAAAATGCTTGATCACCGCAGACAAAAATTTAAAGTTGGAGACTTTGTGCGTATTTCAGAACACAAAACCACCTTCGAGAAATCTTACCTACCAAACTGGTCAACTGAGATGTTCACCGTCTCAAAGGTGCAGCGAACGAATCCTAGAACTTATATTTTAGAGGACCGCAAGGGGGAAGAAATTGCAGGTCGTTTTTACTCTGAAGAACTGCAGAAGAGTTCTAAACCAGACGTGTTTCTCATAGGGAGAGTTGTGAAACGTCTGGGACATCGAGTATTTGTTAAATGGCTCGGTTTCCCAGATACGGAAAACAGTTGGATTGACGCAGACGAAATGCTATATAACGAGATGCAAATAGCTCAATTGCATCAGTAGCCGAAGACGCATCAGAGGAGGTGGTGGCGTTCTCGATAAACTACCAGTTGAGCTCCACATCCCCGGATATAACAACTGCGGACCTGGAACAAAGCTTAGGAAACGACTAGCACGGGGTGATAAAGGTATTAATCTGCTCGACGACGCGTGTATGGAACACGACATCGCATACGCTTCGAATCAAGACCGTCACACTGCAGATCGTATTTTAGCGGATAGAGCAAAAGCGATAAGGAAAAGGAGCGATATAGGTATTGGTCAGCGTCTTGCAGCATTAGCAGTAGATAAGACCATGCGAGCCAAAATTAAGCTTGGTCTGGGTTTTCGACACGCGATGAATTCGGCACGTCGCGTTCTAAAGAAGAGTAAGAAGAAGAACTGCATTTTAACAGCTCTGTATGCAGCTAAACGAGCTCTGAAAAAAAAAAAAAAAAAAAGAAATAAAGAATCGACGAGGATGGCTAAAACACCTAGAGTTCTGCCAATACCGAAAAACGTTATCAGGTGGGATTATCCAGTTCCTCAATCCAGCTCTGGCAGGACTATCGGCAGTGGGATCTCTAGCCGGAGGCGCATCGCCAATTGCCAGAACGATCAAAAACGTGAAAAACGCTCAACAACTGCTCGAGGAGGCGCGAAGACACAACCGTATGATGGAAGCAGCTGCTATTGGGAAATGACTCTACCTGAAACCGTACAAGAAAGGACTTGGACTCTTTATAAATAAAAAAAAGACCGTTAACCATTCTACCAGACAAACCTCTTACAAATATAGATCTAGTAAAGTTTGTTAAAAAGAAGCTCAGTATTCCAACATTCAGAGGCTTGTTTATGCGGAATACATTGTCAAAGACTATGTGGCGATCGGGAGAATGTGCCATTGTAAATTTAGATGTCGCCGGCGGACCTGGAACTCACTGGGTATCATATGTAAAAAAATCCGATAACACCGTCTTTTACTTCGACTCGTTTGGAAACCTCCAACCTCCCGAGGAACTACAACGATACTTTACAAGTAGAAGACACGTGTTCTACAACTTCCGACGGTACCAAGAGTTCAATACTTATCTGTGTGGACATTTGTGCATTATGTTCCTCCTAACATACACGAAGAAGAAAATATAAATAGCACAGTCCTCAACAACAACTCTTCAGTCGAGCCTGAGATGTGATGTACACTCTGACTTTCAAAGAGCGGTCGTCCGTATTACGTGCAAATTTCTTCCCGCCGATCGATTTAAGCGATGGTGAGTGGTATATTGCTCTGATTGGACTGGAGACATATAACAGCATTCCAAATATCACAGAAGCTTACAATAAACTACATCTAGAAGTTGGAGGTCAACAAGAGACTATAATAATTCAAGCGGGTGCATATGATATTGACGATATAAATAGAGTTTTAGAACAGTTTGGGAAGGGTATTGTTTTGCGTGCAAATACAAATACTCTAAAATCTGAAATACGTACATCCATCGCATCAATCGACTTCGGCCGGGAAGAACCTCTACTGGGCTTCACAAGAGGTAAGATTTTGAAGAAAGATTCTGAAACATTCTACGCATCCGATCGGACTGTGGATATTGTACCAGTCAATACAATTCGTGTTGAGTGCAGTGTTGTAACCAACTCATACCTAAACAACAAACTGGTTCACACAATATATGGATTTTTCCCGGCAGTTGCTTCAGGGTACAAGATTATTGAAACCCCTCGCAACGCCATCTACGTACAGTTCAGTCATTGGATTATTTGGAACTACGCATTGTAGACCAGGATCACAAACTTGTTGACTTTCACGGTGAGGAAATCATTGTGAGACTGCATCTGAAACGATATGGGGATAAAGTATAAAACCCCAGTGCGCGCACCGCGGCACGACACTTCGCATCAAAGCACCAAAGCGATAACACCGTCAAACTACGAGTTTCTTAAATCGGTCGGTTTAAAACCTGTCAAATATTTCGCTCGATATAACCACCCAACCAGAATATGACGATTGCATTATTCGTCATGAATACATATCGCATAAACCTTATGCATCAACCACATTTAACAAAAATGACGATATTCGGATAGTCATCCAACATCAAGCTGCTTTAACTCTGCCTTGCAAGAGTTTCTTATATTTAGATGCAACATTTAAGAAGAAGGATGGCACCTCTACAGCAGCCTCTGAGCTTACTCGCAATGCGCTATCATTCCTGTTTCAAGAAATGCTGTATGAGTTTAATGGAGTTGAGATTGACCGCACACGCAATGTCGGTATAACATCAACCCTTAAAACGTATCTTTCCGGAACAGAATCAGACTTGAATGTGTTGTAAAATGCGGGATGGTTTATCGAGAAGCCGACGGTAGGCGAGCACAAGCGGTTTACAGCATGCATACCTCTAAAAATGCTTATGGGCTACTTCGAAGACATGCGTCGAATTATTATAAATGCCAAACAAGAGCTTATCTTAATACGCAGTGCATCGGATAACAACTTATACGTCCATGGTAATACTCCAGAGGAGGGAGAAATCGTCATCAATAAAATACTGTGGAAAATGCCTCACATCACTGTCACGGAGAAGAACGTTTGAATCTTTTAAAAGTTCTGAATGCAGGTACATATCTACCACTAGCATTCCGCTCATGGGAGCTTTTTGAATATCCTGTGCTACCCACTGCAAACCGACAGACATGGGCTATCAAAACATCTGTTCAGCTGGAGACACCTACATTCATCATACTTGCTTTTCAAACAGATAGAAGAGGTAATCCGACAAAAGATTCAACAGTGTTCGACAATTGTGGTTTGAGTAATGCTAAAGTATACCTGAATTCTGAATTCTATCCATACGACAATTTACAACTGGAGTGGAACAAAAATGTGTATAGTCTAGCTTTTGACATGTATGCGAGGTTTCGTGCTTCATACTACGACAAGGAAGAAGATAACTGTCTACTTAACCCACTGAAATTCAGGGAACTAGCACCGATAATTGTAATAGATTGTTCCAAACAGAATGAGGTAATTAAATCTGGTCCGATAGATGTGAGGATTGAGTTTGAATCTTTAGCAAATTTTCCAGAACGCACATCTGCATATTCTTTAGTACTACACGATCGTATAATTAATTACTGCCCTCTCACCGGTATTGTACAGCGAGCTGTATAAGGAACTAAATACTCTGTGCGTGTGTGTCACTTCACAACCATGAGTCAACGTGTGAACGTCGTTGTAGATGTCCAAAGTTTCCACGACGATGAGTGTAAGCGCTTCATTTTTAAAGATGTTGCATTCATTGCGTACACAGAAGATGTTGGTGTAATAGATAGATTCTCAACAAAAATTTCATCACCGAAACCATTCAAGGATGTGAGGTGTGTTAAAACACGGAAGATTGGAATGTGGCTAAAACGTTTCTACCATGGAATTCATTGGGATGAACCTGGAGTCCCCTACAAAGATATGGTTGCAGCACTCCGATTATTCGACACCCCTGACGCTGTGGTCTACGTTAAAGGCGAGGAGAAGGCTGTCTGGTTGAGAAGAATCTACAAACATGCTGTTATTCAAGACCTCGGATCCTTTGGATGTCCTGCAATCCATCGGCTCAAGAATGTGATAATAAATAATAATAATAATTGTTTTGTATGTGCTTATGACAATGTAAATCTATTTTTAAGTTGGATGAACGAGAATAATAAATTATATTCTACCTAAGAAAACATGTGTTTTTATTTATTTAAAAACTTCAGAAGTACTGGCGATATAATTCTACTCAAGTTATCTACACGTCTTTGGAATCGAGCACGATCACGTGCCTCATGCTCCCAAGATCCAATACGTGCTGATTTATATGCAATCATTAAATGTACTCTGTTATCATCCATATTAAAACACACTGTTTTTCCATGTTTTTGACGCTGTGGTAAACACACAACTGATACTTTGCTCTTTGAGCACATTATATATATATGACAGGGTTGATTTTTTGTAATAAAAGAATAAGCTTGAATTTTTAACAAATAGCTTTATTTTTTTTTCTCTCACACGTTATACATCAAGTCAATTTTTTTTTCACATCGACTAAAGTTTAACTTATGTTTTTTTAATCAACATGACATGATACAATGTGCTGATGGTTTCACCAGTATACTTGGTACTGATATTTTGTTTTTACACAAAGCAAGTGGTGTTGCAAATCACACAGAAAAAATGAATGGAACTCACATATTTGTTGTTGTTGTTATGGTCTTCAGTCCGGAGACTGATTTGATGCAGCTCTCCAACCTACTCTATCCTGAGCAAGCCTTTTCATC
Organism: Locusta migratoria; assembly: GCA_026315105.1. NCBI lineage: Eukaryota > Metazoa > Arthropoda > Insecta > Orthoptera > Acrididae > Locusta > Locusta migratoria. The sequence continues at coordinate 31,589,142 of CM048745.1, forward strand.
TCCTCTGATGCTTCCCTTTCATGCCCTTCGAGACTAATAACTGTATTTAACCCCTGCTGACTTCAGAATTTGAAAGAGTGAATTCCAGTCAACATTGTCAAAAGCTTTCTCTAAATCTACAAAAGCTAAAAATGTAGTTTTGCCTTTCCTTAATCTATCTTCTAAGATCAGACGTAAAGTGAGTATTGCCTCCCGGGTTCCTACATTTCTCCTGAATCCAAACTGATCTTCCCCGAGGTCAGCTTCTACCAGCTTTTCCATTCTCCTGTAGATAATTCGTGTTAAAATTTTGCAACCATGACTTATCAAACTGATGGTTCTGTAATTTTCACACCTGTCTGCGCCTGATTTCTTTGAAATGGGTATTATTACATTTTTCTTAAAGTCTGAGGGTATTTCGCCTGTCTCATACATCCTACACACCAGTTCAAATAGTTTTGTCATGGCTGGCTCTCTCAGAGAGCTACCTCTTGATCTACTTCCTCTTCCCTTCCTACAACATTGTCTCTAAGTTCATTTCCTTTGTAGAGCTGCTCAATGTACTCTTTCCACCTTTCAGCTTTCCCTTCTTTGCTGAGAACTGATTTTCCATCAGAGTCCTTGATATTCATAGAGCTGTTTTTCTTATCTCCAAATGTTTCTTTTATTTTCCTGTAGGCTGTATCTATTTTCCCCTTTTTATACATTCTTCTACAGATTTGCATTTGTCTTCTAGCCACTTCTGCTTAGCTATTTTACACTTGCTGTCAATATAATTTCTTAGTCGTCTGTACTCCAATTTGCCTGTTTCGTTTACTGCATTTATATATTCTCTCCTTACATCAATTAAATTTAGTATTTCCTGTGATATCCAAGGATTTTTTGTAGGTCTTGCATTTCTACCTATTGCTGCTATCTTCACTATTTCATCTCTCAATGCTACCCATTCCACTTCTACTGTTTTATTTCCCCCTGTTTCTGTCAACTGATGCCTAAATCTCCCCCTGAATTTCTCCAGAACTTCACGTTCCTTCAATTTATCTAAGTCCCATCTCTTTATTTTCCTACCTTTCTGCAGTTTTTTCAGTTTCAGCCTACACTTCATGACTAACAAGTTATTGTCAGAGTCTATATCTGCCCCTGGGTATGTTTTACAGTTTATCACCTGGTTCCGGAATCTATGTTTTACCATTATAAAATATATCTGATACCTTCCGGTGTCTCCTGGTCTCTTCCACGTATACAACCTTCGTTTGTGATTCTTAATCCACGTGTTTGTTACGATTAAATCATGTTCCGTGCAAAATTCTACCAGGCGACTGCCTCTTTCATTCCTTCTGCCCAGTCCATATTCACCTACTATTTTTCCTTCTCTTCCTTTTCCTACTACCGAATTCCAGTCTCCCATCACAATTAAGTTTTCCTCTCCCCAACTGTCGAATAATTTCCTTTAGCTCCTCATATATTTCTTCGATCTCCTCATCATCGGCAGAGCTAGTTGGCATATAAACCTGTACTACTGTTGTCGGTGTTGGCTTCGTATCTATCTTGACAATGATAATGCGATCACTGTGCTGCTCATAGTAGTTTACCCGCATTCCTATTTTCTTATTCATTATCAGTCCCACTCCTGTGATACCCCCAACTGATTTTGTAATTATTATCCTGTACTCACCTGACCAGAAATCCTGTTCATCCTGCCACCGAACTTCACTAATCCCCACTATATCTAACTTCAACCTATCCATTTCCCTTTTTAAATTTTCTAATTTTCCTACCCGATTAAAGGATCTAACATTCCACGCTCCGATCCGTAGAATGCCAGTATTGTCTTTCCTGATGACAACATGCTTCTGAGTAGTCCCCACCCGGAGATCCGAATGGGGGACTATTTTACCTCCGGAATATTTTACCCGAGAGGATGCCAACATCATATTTTCATACAGTAGAGCTGCATGTCCTCGGGAAAAGTAACGGCTGTAGTTTCCCCTTGCTTTCAGCCGTTCGCAGTAACTGCATGGCAAAGCCACATTAGCTGATGTTACAAGGCCAGCTCAGTCAATCATTCAGACTGTTGCCCCTGTAACTACTGAAAAGACTGCTGCCCCTCTTCAGGAACCACACGTTTGTCTGGTCTCTCCACAGATACCCCTCCGCTGTGGTTGCACCTACGGTACGGCTATCTGCATCGTTGAGGCACGCAAGCCACCGCACCTCGGCAATGTCTGTGGTTCATGGGGGTGGCTCACATATTTACATACACTTAAAATCTATTCTGGCTGGGCGGCTAGCGGCAGGTGAAACTTAAAAACTACTAATTCACAGCTGCACTCTCGGCGAAAGAACGATGATTTTTTTTCACTGTCTAACTATGTACAGAAATAATTACAGCCCACTATGTGCAGAAATAATAAAAATTGACTGGGCCAAAGTAATAATGAAAATTTTTACAGCCCACTATGTGCGGAAATAAATAAATTACTGGATGAGAAGAACTACAAGTTTTATAGGCCACTAAGTGCACAAAGAATTACAACGCACTCTGTGCGGAAAAAAAAAAATCCTTGGAGGGGCAGATGAATATGTACAACGCACTCTGTGCGGGAAAAAAAATCCCTTGAAGGGAAAGATATGTACAACGCACTCTCTGCGGAAAAAATACCTTAGAGGGATAAATATATATGTACTACGCATCTAATGCGATAATACTAATAGGTGCATCTCCCCAACCTAATTTAGCCAGGGGCCTAATGATGAAGTGTGCGTCGTAGGCCGAAAGATTGTACATAAAAACGGGAATATGTCTAGGTGCTTGGTAATTCAGGTTGCACGAGCTATGAGCCGCTCCACGGTACTTTCCCGTAATGTGACAATGGTATTTACGGGGAGTTTCCGCTTCACGATTCAAAGCCATAGTACAAATATGGCAATCTACTGCCGTTATGTACGATTCCTCATCATCCTGCGTCATGATCATTGGAAAGTTCTGCCTGTAAAGTTTATTAACTTCCCAGGACAGTTGTTCAAGCTCAGAGAGCAACCAATCTACAGGATTTTCCCCAACGTGTGATTTAAGTTCATTTTTGGTGGAATCGTCCGAGCGTACAACCTGATACGCTACGGCGTACGGTACATGGTTCTGGGTAAGTGTGGTATGTGAGGCGTCGGGAGTTATAGGAACTAGCAAGGCTTCGAAATTGGCGTAAACAGATAAACAGCGTTCTCGGTGATTAAAATTCTCGAATTTCAAGAATTTGTTATCTTCTGTTGGCATAACAACACGTACCGCCTTTTGCAAATCACAATCTAACTCATGCTTTGCAAGTGACTCGCTTGTTTGGAATGAATTAAGACATCGAAGGCAAATATTTCTTTTACTCTTATGTTTCGAAACTTGGGAAAAAATAAGTCTGGACATATCTTTGACCCATATGTAATGAAATTTCTCACCTTTTGAATCGGAAAATAAAAGCAGGTTAACCTGTAAATCACGTTGACCTGCGAATTTGGAAAAGTAAAGGGGACCTACAATCTTATGCTTGTCTTGCTCATCTGGCTTACGATCTTTTTTCTTCTCCAAGCCATACACGTGAACCGAAATACCGGTATTTTGTGCCTCGAATTTATGTATGTCTTGGAGTTTGACGGGGAACTCTATGCCTTTAAAATTATACTGCCTATTTATGTTGATATTTCTACCATAGCGACGTGTTTCATGGGTGTGATTAGGTAGATTCTTCTCGCAAGGCAGGACTGACCATGCAAAACCAGCTTCGTCGTGCTCGTTTCTGACGTTAACACACGCTCTTCTATTTCTTTGGGAAGTTCGATGAAACTGTTTCCGCCTTTCAGTGGGTCAAAGAGATGTGAATGGACGTCCAAGTGCAGAACACGGCTGAGTGCTTTTCCAGAACCTCTAATTACCATCTCTGAAAACTGATCCCTAATAGCACTCAAGGTGAAATTCTCATACCATTCGGATATTGCGACAGTCGGTGTAATTACGCCATTATCAACCCAAATGTAAACGATAGTGGTTTCCTCGACTCAACCGTCATTCTTTGGAGGATGTGTCAACTCGCAACACAGCATTGCGCTACACTTAATGGCACGATAACACTCAACAATTTTGAGCAGTTCCCTTTCCAGAACAGGTCTACACCCTTCTAGGAAGAAAAATGAATCTCGGTATCCATTTACTGGATTCAGTATTCTGGAAAACGAGATCCGCTTCTCAAAAGCATCCGCAATAACCGTATATCCTAAATTAGGCACTGTGTTGACGATCTGGGGCCTGATATCAGCCGGCCGCGGTGGCCGAGAAGACTGAGGCGCTTCAGTCACGGTCTGCACGGCCATTACGGTCTGGGGTTCGAATCCCCCCTCGGGCATGGATATTTGTGTCATCCTTAGTGTAAGCTAGTTCATAAGTAGTTTGTAAGTTTAGGGACTGATGACCCCGTAGTTAAGTCCCATAAGCTGAACAAACATTTAAACATTGCCTGATATCACTAGCACTAGATGGTATAGGGCGGGAGAGGGGGCTGCCGCTAACCGATATACTATTGCTATTACTTAGAGTACTAACTTGAGACCACCCCGTTGGTGATGGCGTGGCTCGTCGCACGACGCGACGCGGAGCGACGGATTTGCGAGGGCGCCGCGATGGCGGCGTTATGCTTGTGAGTGCTGCGCCGCCATCGCGGAACGCAGGCGAGGGCGCGTCCGCAGTCTGAGCAGATGCTTCCGCCTGCTGCTGTCTGCGGACACGTCTCCTCTCCACCCACCCCTGTCGTATCGGCGTATCGGAGGCCGTGAGGCGGCGACATCGGGCACTGTTGACGGGCCCTGGGCGGGCGAGGCAGGCGCGACTGCCGAGCGTCCACCGCCAGCAACAACGTCGACCTCTGTAACAACAACACATACGTTAAGTACACGACCGCAATACACGAATAGATTAATCGAGGTATGTGAAAAAAACAATCGTAAAAAGACTCTAATATATATATATATATATATATATATATATATATGATTGTTTTTTTTTCACGTACCTCGATTAAAACAATCGTAAAAAGACGTAATATATATATATATATATATATATATATATATATATATATATATATATATATATATAACCATTCAGCGGTGTACCCATCGTTATCATCATCCAACATCCGATGTTCGTTGGATGCGACAGGTACATCGGGTATTAAATGGACCCACTCTGGCATTTCCTCGCCATCCCCGCCATGTAGATAAACATCTAACTCCGATACCGACGGCAGAGATGACGAGAGGGACGTGTAATCTACAACGGGAAAAAAAATATATCTAATAATCACCGCCACTGACGTATAGTAATATTCTTCTTCAAACACTTTTTACTAACCTGGTTCAGATTCCCGGATCCTTTTTACGGAAGAAGGCAAATGATCGGAAAATGCCTGCAATTCCACAGCTGCATCGAGATCTGTAACACGAATAAAAAAATTACGTTAATACAGCTGAACATAGTAATAACAAGCACTGCCACAAAACGTATAATAATAATAATAATATTCTTGAATGGTATTATTAACCTGAATCAGAATCTCGGGAGCGTTTTTGCGGTGGCGGAAACAGTTTCCGATATTGGTTTGCCTGCTTCCTCAACTAATCTGTCGATTACATCGAGATCTGTAACACTAAAACACTACGTTAATACAACTGGATCGTTGAAAAACATGTTTAAAATAATTTTTGAAAATAAAAGTACTCACTAGATAAAGAGTCATTCCCCACGAATGGAACTCGCGGCTGAGGCGGCGGTAAAACCACCGCCTTCCGATTGATTAACTCATCTATCTCCGTATTGAACGCAGCCATTAACTGCATTATAGCATCTGTAATGAAGAAGACGTATGTGATTAACGTATGTCTGTTTTTTTTTGTTTTGTTTTTTTTTTTTTAAGAAAAAGAAGCAGTGTATGAAAAGACATTATTAACTCACCAACACCAGAAGCAGAGGTGGCGGCAGCTTCAGCGGCGGAATACTTGCTAATTAATGGCAGCGACAGCGGTCGGATGAAGACTGATGCTCTCTTGCAGACGTCGTGATCTTAAATACCAAGAGCTGGCCAATGAGAAGACTGGATCCGTCTCTACATGTCTGAACTTGCTGTCATACGGTTTTTCCCAGCTCAGCTAGCCAATGGGACAACTCCCACATGTCTGAACTTGCTGTCATGCTGTTTTTCCCAGCTCAGCTATCCAATGGGAATGTTCGAGATTTTGCGGTTTTCCTGTGTCGAATAACGTTGTCTGTTTTATGTGAGCATATTTTCAAAGGATGCTTTGGAATTTCGTGGTTGAATAGCGTATTCAGGGAATTTTCCGTGTTATGCTGAACACGTGTGTGGGAATTCCTTTCGTGGAAGCGTGTGAGGTGGCTGGGAGGAGGATTGTGGGTAGCGCCTACAGCAGCTGTCACTTTCTGTCCTCTGTCAAGGGGCGGATGAGATGTTGTCGGCTGTCACCGCCGCGGGTTGGACCTATTTCTAAGAATATGCGAAACCAAATGGGTGGTCTGAAATCCGCAGTGTATGTTATTGAGCGGAAGCATTGTCTAGAGGTCGCATGTGTTTGCGGAGAATGGGTTCCGAGCGTCTTCACGGAATTTTTCTGTGTTATGCGGAGCACCTGTGCACATATTCCTAAAAGACGTTTTCGTGGGGTAGCCCATTGACACAGTTCGCCTGAGTGAAGCATAGATGTCTGACAACCTGTTGACATCGGACCACCGAATGCGATGAGACTCGAAGGGTTCGAAGCATTTCTAAGAAAGAAGTTCCGCCGCCCGCGGGGTTGAATAGGACCGGTCCAAAGGTGTGCGGCGAGGGGGAGGGGGAACGCTCCGGCGAGAGCGCTAACTGCCGCTGCGGGTGAGCACGGAGAGGAGGGGGCAGGGGGTCTCGGCAACTGACCGCGCTGCATCGGGGTGCGTGGTGTGCGCTGTGCTGGAGTGCGGGGAGGGGGAAGAAGGGGGTCTCACACCACAGCCGTCATTCACGCTCTGAGTGCCGAGCAGACAGGACCTGCGCTGGCCAGCGGCCAGCAGCTGGCGGTTGCCCAGCGTGGGTACAAATTCCCGCGGCAGCGCATAAATAAAATAAGATCCCCATATACCACTCGTCTCTTCAAGCTGTGCTCCCATTGTTTTCTTGCACGCGTCGGCTCGGAAATAGATTATGATGTTACACAGTGCAATGATCATTTTTTTGATACGGTTTTGTGTGTGTTAGTCGTTCCTATGAAAAACAGAACTCGTTTCAGTTAGGTGTAGGACAGTTAATAATACTAATAATGACGTTATTGAACTGCTGTTTTTCCATGAAATACTGCCACAGTGCTTTTAGTGTTGAAATCCCCAGGTGGACGAGTTTGGACCTGTTATTGTTCACTGTGGGAAGGGGGTGGTCAAGTGCTGTGCTCTCATTGGCCCGTGGTGGTCACGTGACTGGTAGGGGTGACGTAGATATTCATGTGATGGCTTGGGGTGAGCTCAGTTCCACGCCAGACGTGGAGGAGTGAACATGTGCAATTGCAATAACAATAAACAATTACAATAAATAAACAATTACCCTAATTACCCGAAGTATATATAATAGCAATACCCTCGGTACATTGAATTACTCTAAGTACATGTGATTGCAATTATGCAATTACTCCAATTACGCAATTACTCTAATTAATTTGATATCAAATTGATATCAACTTGATTATTTTGGCCCCAGAATCCGCTTTTGTATCCTACTGGCGACGCTGCACAGGAGGAGTTCTCGGCATTGAAACATTCCCTGCTGTCGGCTCCCTTACTCATACATCCAGATTTACAGAAACCGTTCTGCATGTCCATGGACAGCTCGCACAATGGAGCAGGGTGTGTCATTTTCCAGGAATTTGAAAAGAATGGGCAAATAGTACCGAAACCTGTGGTGTTCGCGAGTCGTGTACTAAATAAAGCCGAGTGTAATTATACTGTTACTGAGATCGAGGCTCCTGCGATTGTCTGGGGCTTTACTAAATTTCGTTATTACGTGTATGGGAGGTGTACTCATGTGTACACCGACCATCGGGACCTGCAGTTTCTGTTGACGGCAAAACTCACCCACAGTCGTCTGACAAGGTGGACACTGTATTTACAGAAGTTCCAATTTGAAATTGTATACGTACCCGGACCGCAGAATGTAATCGCCGATGCCCTATCACGCGGACCAATTGCTTTGGGTGACGAAGAGGTAGTCGAACTAACAGAAAGGAGGTTGGACGCTATGTTTATGCGGAACGTTGCCTTTGAAAATTTCGTCACTGCCGCTCTAGATAACATCGATCGGGAGCAGGACAGAGATGCAGTCTGGAGAGGAATAAAGCAGCGTTTAGTTGACTGGAATGACGACGTCATCAAACACTATTATGTCATACGTAAAAACGTGCTGTTCTTTCGGCGCCATGTGGAGAGTTCCCAATGGCTACTTTGCGTGCCATATGAAGTTGTAAATACGATGATCTGATATGTGCACTTGAAATGTAGACATTTGGGAGCCACTAATGTTGTAACAAACTGAAGGAATCGGTGTATTTTAACAGCATGGAACGTAGGGTAGCGATGATTTTGGCGAAATGTAAAATCTGTCAAAGGGCCAAGCACACCCACGCATGTACCACCTCACCGATGTTTCCTATAGTACCTGTAAAACTCAGAGAATTAGGAGCAGTCGATTTATTTGTCCCTCTGCCCCGAATGGCTACAGGCTATCGATATGTATTGGTGGCCACCAAACTGACGACCAAGTTCGTGACACTTTCTCGACTTCGCTGTGCTTCTGCAAGGTCAGTGTCCCGCGCATTCGTGCGAGATTTTTATGGTGAAGTAGGACATGTTGAGAAACTAATCTCGGACATGGTCCGCAGTTTCGGTCAGTCATCTGGCAGAAAATACTGACGAGGAAAGGAATTAGGCCGGTCTACATATCAAAGTAGAAGCCTGCGTCGAACCCAGTGGAACGAGTGATAAAAGAACTCATGAAGTTCTGCAGAGTTTATTGCTATAAAGAACATCGTTTGTGGTCAGAACATATCAAAGAATTTCAAAACATGTTGAATGGTGTTCCTCATGGGTCTACTGGGCTATGTGCATTACTCGTGCTTAAGAACAAATACCCTGATGACAAGGTTAAAGAAACTGTAGAATTCCCGCCAGAACGGAGAGTCAGCCATCGCAGATTCATTCAGATGGCACTAGATAGGGTTCAGAAGGAGACGCGGAAAAGGAAGAATAAGCAAAAGTGAACGGCAAGGCATTTAGAATTTCAAGTGGGTGAGAAAATTTTGGTGAAATCCCACAGACTGTCATCGAAGATCAAGAACAAGACACACAAATTCTTCCGTGTATTCATAGGTCCTTTTCGAATTCGTAGGATTGTTCACGCAAATGTTGTGGAAGTAGAAACGTTGAGGACGAAACGTTCTAGGGGCCTGCAGCATGTGAGCAACATCAAAAGGTGGAGAGAATGATAAAGTAACATCTGTCGTTGTCATAGTAGGGGAGACCGGGGCACGTTTTCCACCATTATACATTTTTATTTTTGTACTTTTTATTTTTATCGCTTTTGAGGTAAACAGCGGAACATTATATTTCCTATACCTTTGTCTACAGTCTTGTACAGATAGTTTTGAAAATAGTTAATATGCTTCTTGGCAACAAATGATTTTGTCTGACCGTGTTGCGTTGGAAAATTTGCCCCGTATGCGGGGCAAGTTTTCCAGCTTACGTAAAATGTACATGGGCAAATTTTCCAACTATACTTTATATGGTAAAACGGAGATAATTATCTTGAATTCACTGAATATGTATTTTTATTATGCATTTACGATACATTACAAAAGAAGGATAATAAAAGTAACCACATTAAATAAAAATAAATGCTACTGAAAGGTTTTACAAAATATGTGACTCAAATATTTCACAACTACAGACATTTTTTAACAAAACTCATACTCATTGTCTGAATGACAATGTAAGAAAACAAAAAAATGCAACATTCCCTTTCGTACAGTCTCCATGCGCCCATTTCTTGCAGTTCGTGTACAGTACCCACATTTCATTTGCTTTAGACTTGGCGTTAAGACTCGAAGCAATAAGGAAAATGAGCCCCGTATGCTCTAGGAAAACGTGCCCCATCACCATATTCGGAACTATGACACTACGTCCATGAGTAACCGTGTAAGCTATTCACAAAACAATTGCACAGTTACGTGAAGAAAGAAACACACTTTTAGTGCGTGCAGTGTCAAAATAATAGGTTTAACGCTAGTATGTTTATTTGAAGTTTCAATACAAATGTGAAAGTTTCGTCACCTTTGCAAAAATGACGAAAACAGCCCTGCCGAGGATGTGACTGCTGGTATGGTACTGAAAATTTCCTAAATGAACCGTGCTTAGTTGCTACTTCCTACATTATCAACGGTGGTACCATCTAGCAGTTTGTTTCGAAACTAAAGGGAGTTGGAAAACCTGCCCCTATGGAAAATGTGCTCCGGTCTCCCCTACTTCTGTTGGCTGTGTCGTATATTGTCATAACATCTTGTAGTGAATAACTGTCTCCTGTGGTGCATGATCTACTTGAAGGATTGTCTCATAAACTGTCGTTGCAGCAGTGTGCTGTACCAATTGTTTCCGCATTGGAAGTCCGCAAGGGACACGTCGGTATTCAGTATAGATATTTTTTTAACGCCGTAAGGTCGTTGCTGTTGGATTGAGTGCCGTAAGAGCATTGCAGCGGAAGGCCGTAAGGGTCGAAAGTTTGAGCGCCATGTGAGCGCCGAGATATCTTTGAGTGTTATAGGTGGGTAGACAGCAGAGACGCTGGGACCGTAACTGAACCCGATGAAGGACCTTGAAGAGTGACATAGCGCAATTGGTTGTGTGCAGCGTACGAATGAAAGAAATGAGAACATAATTTTGATCGATCAGCTGATGCTCAATAAATCCAAAGACGGGCGTGGAGACAGGGAGTATTTGTAGTGTAGTTAATTACTGTGAAATTTGTTGCTAGGATGTTACAGTGCCTGAATTATGACAATGATTGGTTTCTTGTAATAATGTGAAAATTATGTTTATAGGTATTGATTAACTTAATTTTGTTGCTGACCTCCGAGATTACGTATGACCATGCGAATAGCGAGGATGAGAGTGGATACGAGAGACGATGACAAGCGCTGAAAACTCGGGTATGAGTAATTCCCCGAAGGTAATGCGTGGGAGCCTGCTAAACAATTGATTTTGTTTGTTTTTCTGTGCGGCGCATCATTATGTCATTTCTTTTGCTTTGCATGTTTGCATGTGAAATTGGTGTGAGGTATGATTGAGTGTGAAAATGCTGAGAACCTTGGGTGGTAGTAACTTTGAGTTATATTTTACTAATCTGCGGCGCCTTTTCTATGAAAAAAAAAAAAAATTAAATTAAGATGAATCACCCAACAACCTATCCTCTCTGATTCAACGGGCGTTATCTGTGGCCCTGATCTAATATACTGAATGTACACATTATGTTAATTAGGAAACAAATATCGTTGAATAATTAATGGTATTACATCTGTTTTGTTTTGTAAATATTCATTTGTAAAAGTCAACGCAACTAGTATTCTGTAAGCTTAGTGTGTAACAAATTGATTTATGTATTATGATAGAATATCCTTTTGAGTCCTGTGACACAATTTTGTATCCCTTTGAGGTGAAGCATGGCCTTCACAATTGTTTAGAACAGTTAGTCGTGAGGTGAAGCATGATCTTCACAAATGTTTGTTTAGAATAATTAATCCTGAGGTGAAGCATGGCCTTCACAATTGTAACGTAATATCTAATCTGAAAATGCGATACAGAAGATTTCTTTGACAGTAACGATATGGTTAGATGCCACTAGGATTGTATCTAACAACGATGTATGTATTATCTGTTGTTTGTAACGGATGGAATGGCTGCAGAGGAGGGGTCCGCCAGCTGAGCGTGGCCAGCACGTTTGTCGCTGGCAACAGCGGTTTAAGCGGAAACACGTGTGAAGCTACCCCGTCTCTCGCCCCGCCAGGGCAACCAGCTGTCTGAGCGTGAATGGAGCAGCTGACTACTACTGGCTACCTGCTGTGAGGCACTAACCTCGCTGGGACGATGAATGGAGGGCCGCCACCGGCCCAGCAACGTAAACAGCGAAACGTAGGCGTGCCCGTCGCTCTCGACAGAGCAGGTGGGAGTCTTCTGTCTGTCTGGTAAAAAAAAAAGTTGGTTTGAGATGGGATAACGGACCTGTATGGACTTGGGAAGTAGCTATGCACATGTGCATTGCAGCCTACTAAGTACGATCGACTGGGCTAAAACTGAACTGTTCCAAGTGGATTGTTAGTGCCAGAGGTCGAGGCGGCGATCCGTTTATCGACAAACATTTGGTACTATGTCAGTTGGACTGTTTCGCTGAGTGGGTCATGCCAATGCCAATTTCCGACTAAGGAAGACTAAGGTCACTGCAACAGTGCTGATAATTCAGTGGACGACGAGTACTCAACTAATGAGGGACATTTCTTTGATACCGCTGTGCTCGCTGAGTCTGAGACCATACGAGAGTGATCAACGTCTCAGCCAAGGGAAGTGCACTGCTTCGGGATGGCGTAATAGAGGAGTCTAGTGACGATATGGAATGCTTATCGAGTGAAATTTTGATTCCTCCAAGTCGCCCTCGAAGAAACTGCCCTCCTCATCTCCTTGGTTAGAGTTAGGTGTGTGTTGAGTGTCCACCAAGAGTTTCTGTTCTGTAGGGAAAGATGCAGCTGAGCTGCACATTCTTTTGTAATTGTCAGTTGACGATCTTAGTGTCGTATTTTCTCACTGGTAGTGTTTTGTCCCTTTCTGTGAAAGTTTTCTTATCATGTTTGTTTTCCAAGTGTGTTTTGCAATGTTTTGTAATAATATGTTTAATTTTGTTTGTTTGTTTTGCGTGTGAGTTTTGCAATGTTTTATAATAATCTGTTGAAAGGTTGAAATTATTTGTTTGTTTTGCGAGTGTGCTTTGCAATGGTTTTGTAATTATATCTTAAGATTTGTCATGTTTGGCTTGGAAGTATGTTTTACAATGCTTTATAGTAACATGTTAAAACGCTTGGGTCAGTATGAATATTGAGGCCTGATGAGTCCACGTTTGTAAATTTTTCATAAAATTTGAATGAGATTAAAACTTGCTTTGAAAGTAGTATAAAACAATAGACGTGTTGTCAATGGACATGATATTTAGAATTTTTGCAGATCTTATTCGTACCGTTTACGGATGTATATTAATTTTGGTAGGACAAGGGTTTCCTCTTGTAATTTCCTTTCCTACTGAGGTTTCTATTTGTATTTTCTGTTAATTATTCCATGACTATAGTAAATATTTATTGGTTTCTTAAGCAAATAATTGGTTATGTGTTGGACTGCCTTAATGTTTGGAGCAGCATCGGAGTGTTAAATATTATTTTTTGAAAATTGTTGTACTTATGTATGGCACTGCCATAGGGTATTAGCTATATTTCTAAAGCCTTAATGGCTTGTGATTTTTCATATGTGGTAACTTGTATTTCATGATATCTGTTGGATTACTGGTTTAAATTTATGATTTCAATTTCAATTTTTTTTTTTTTTTTTTTTTTTTTTTTTTTTTTTTTTTTAAGTATCTGGAGAGGTATTCCAAAGTGTTCTACGACAAAATAATGGGCGTGGAATGGCGAGAGGATTAGGGGCCTCCCTTTCGTCTCTCCAACATTTAAAAATGCCTGTATCTGTCATCCTATTACAATGACAGATCCATAGTCATTTTTGTTTCTACAAGGAGGGGTTGATGAAACGAGACTGTCATTTCGTTTCATTGCTCTGATGTCTCATTATGTCAACTCAATGAATGAAATTGGAATTATTCACTTGGGAATGGCTTGCAACACTTTGTGGCAGGTGTTGAAAACTGAAAGAGCAATTGTAGAAACAGAGATGGCGAAGATGTACATTTTATATCTTTCCTGTCACTCTCCTCTTTTCCCCATCCTTGTGTACTATGGAGTGCGAGTGGAATGTATTAATATTTCTTTCGGTGTTGGTAACTTGGGCAATATTGTAATCTTTGGTTGTGGCTATGTAGTTTTGGCAAGGACTGCCTTGCAGCAAAGGTTTTGTATGAGGGTTGAAGTAGATGGTCGATCTGGCCAAGCCAGTTGTTGCGAAGGCGGTGGAGTAACGGACACTCGGTATCCAGCCAATCGGGGCGCTCCGCCCTCGCGAATTTGAAGAGGGGACGGTTGGCCCGTCTGGCGCCTATGGAGAGAAGGAGATCGGTTTCTGGCCTGGCGGAGCGCGGACGTGAGGAGAGCTGCTCGCTGGTGTCGTGGAGATTTTGGTAATGATTTGGTGAGAACATTCAGCAATGTTGCTCATGGTGACGCTTTCACCACCGGTTGTTATGGACGCAATCAATAGGTGTCAATTTTAGCATTTTTTGGTGACTTCGAGTGATAGAATCAGACCGAGATCGTGTGTGCTTTGTCGTGGGTTAAAGTTGCTGCTAAGTCGGTTATTGGTTACATTATCATGGGGAGTATCAGTCGTTGAACGTGTTTCTGTATTTGTTTCCGGTACATATTCATTTTGAGGGTCAATATTCAAATTTACAGTGATTTTCCATCTAACTATGAATTTGCGCGCGAAATGGATAAATTGTAGTTTGTGAGTCCAGTTGGTGCAATGGTAGTCTTTTATTAGTTATAATTTATTTCTTGTGTGTTTTAAATTTCTTTAATGCATAAATGTGTAGGATTAATCTCTGAATAATGACGGTTTCCTTTGTGCAATGTGATCAGGGTGTACGTTGTACCACGTGGTGGTCAGTACATAGTAAGTCTGGTAACAGAGGGTCTGTTTCAATTGCTTACCCTGCTCATGCAATAGTGCTATGGAAATTATTCAGCGTGGTGGTAATTATTTTAAATTAAATTTCAGTAACTTAGTTTTTGTGTGGGGCCACACTGATCACGTATTTTCACCACTTAGATGGACATTGTAATGTTTTGTGATCCCCTGTCGTGTTCTAGCAATAATCAGAAGGTCGGTAATACAAATCCCATTCACGGGTAATATTTTGTATCCGTTCACACCACTTTGCTGCTCATGGCATTTGATGGCTCACGCAGTAATTCTTCTTTGTATGCGTTGTGTAAATGTGGTAAATCATAGCGGGGAATTAACCTGTCTTTTTTGGAACCTTGCTAGGAGTCCCATTCAGAGGGTAGCAACAAAAGGTTACACTTCAATTCTTTTTCCATTTAAATTAACATCACACAATGTTTATCTTAAAGAATTAGTGGTTAAATAAATAACGATTTTATCCCACTTCCTTGTCGAAGCAATTTCTAAAATGTTCATATGACCCTATTCAGCACTAATAATTCCATACTTAACGTCTTGCCGGGCGCGGTAGCCGAGGGGACTGAGGCGCTTCAGTCACGGTCTGCACGGCCACTACGGTCGGGGGTTCGAATCCCCCCTCGGGCATGGATATTTGTGCCATCCTAGTTCGTAAGTAGTTCATAGGTAAGTTTGTAAGTTTAGGGACTGATGACCCCGTAGTTAAGTCCCATAAGCTTTACAAACATTTGAACATTTTTTTTCTTAACGTCTTTCTTGTGACCTGCAATGGTGCACTGAAGCATAGATAACAAAGTAACGTATCCGTTCCATTTCAGTACGTATATTGGTTCCGATTAACTAGGTCAGATGCGTTTGTAATGTTGTCCGTTGCGCGGGTCAATCTTATGACTCTTCAATTTCATTAAAGTTGTTGGCGTGCATATTTCGCACGTGGCGGGAACCCATATATGTACTCAAACTGGATGAAGCCTGCGTAGACAAGTCATTCGACATAGAAAGGTGTGGGAGTCATATTGCATCGCAATAGCTTGCAGTAGGCACCTTCAGTGTACAAGTTATCGGGCATAGTGTCAGACAGAATGGTAAAGTACACAGTCCAGACACGAGGATATACATATAAAATAAAAATTGAAAACGGCGACGGGTACGTTACAAGATTTTCAAGGACGCACGTAGAGATAATTCAATCGCTATCACAAAACCGAATTTCATGCTGAAATACGACGATAAACAAACATAAGGAAAACCTGTAAATGTGTCAACTGATTACACACATCTTATTTCTAAAAGCAAAAGGAACACATTAACAATTAGCAAATTAAAATACAAACACAAACTTATATTCACACAGGAAGTATATATCTACAGTGTATACATAAACCAAAAGTCTAGTCGATAAAAGGCTTAATGTAGCAGACGTGGTGCACCCCCAAAGACTTCTTCGTCTTTATTGTTTCCAGCAGAGCTGCATATGGGTGCACCATCCGCCTAATTAAAACTGGCCCCTTGTACACCGAGTAGAACTTGTGGCATAACTTCTAAGTCTTATTTGAAAGCCGGAAACTCTTAACGAGAACCTTTTGTCCCGGTAAAAATTGCCTTGGCCTGGCCTTGCGATCGGCATCCAACTTCAGCCAATTGGCCGTATCTTTGAGGCTTTTGATCGCCAGATCGACAATTTTAGCGCGTCTCACTTTACGGGCTGGAGGAAATTCCACTATCTCCCGCATCAAATCCTTTGTGTCTATATTTTTCAGTACCGTAATCGGTGCCAACTTGGTATTCGTATGTGGTATTTCATTGATTATATCTTGGAAATCCCGTAGAGAGGCGTCTGAAGTTGCGTGTTTCTTTTTGCAATAAATTCGACACATATTACCCAGTTTTTTTTTTTTTTTCATTACAGTTTCTGCCGGATTACTCTGAGGATGATACGGGGATGCATATACCGGCTGAATTCTGTTTCTACGTAGCGTATCCTTCCAAAGATCCGACTTAAACTGCGGCCCGTTGTCCGAGATGACCTTGTCTACCCGGCCTACTTGTGTCAGAAAATCCCTACAGAAAGCACGGCTGACAGTTCGAGCAGTGGCACTCCGAAGCGGTGACAGAGTTACGAACTTGGACGTCAACTCCATAACTACCAATATGTAGCAAAAACCACGATTTGTCCTAAGGAGAGGACCCATAAGGTCAGTTGAAGCTATATGAGGAGGTTTCCGTGGAACAATGGGGTGCATCGGGGCTTGGGTCCCAAAGGTACCATGTTCCGAAACTTGGCAAGGCTTACACACCGCGAGAACTCGTCTTATTCTTCTCTCCATATCTTTAAGGTGACACAGAGTGTACAACTTAAGATAACATTTGCGGGGACCAAAATGTCCATAGCTCAGGTGAGTGTGCTATATGACTTTCTTTACAAGGTTGTCGGGAATACACACACGCCACGGCGCACCGTCTTCCCATGCACAAAACAATAACATTCCTTTGTGTAACAGGTAATATTTTATCTTTGTATTTCTCTTTAATTTTACGCAAGATCTGTTCCTTATCCTGCTCCTTGCCAAGGTCCCTCAATGTTGTAGAAACATAATTTTCAAAAGCTACCTGATGCATATGAAATAAGCTGTAATGTTCCTTTTCTAAAGGCTGCTTTTCCATTTGTTCCAACCCCACAAGGGATCTGGATAATGCGTTGGCTATAATGTTCTCGACTCCCGGGATTTGTTCGATTGTGAAATCGAACTCCATTAATGATAAAACCCAGCGAGTCAATCGTTTACTGCGGAGTTGCGCGGACATGATAAACTCCAGCGCTTAGTGGTCAGTGAACACTCTCGTTTTTCGGCGAAACAAGAAATAACCAAATTTCTCGAAACCCCATACAACAGCAAGGGCTTCCAGCTCCGTGATCGAATAATTCCGCTCAGCCTTGTTTAAAATCCGGCTGCGGAATGCAATGGTCTTATGTACTGTATTACAACCTTCTTGGTATTTTTGGAAGATCATTACTCCCAGACCCGTATAGGAACTATCCGTCGCCATGCACAACTCTTCCGAAACGTTTGGGTGTGACAGAATGGGAGCAGCTTTCAAGCTCTATCAAGCTCTGAAACTCCTCTTCAGCCACACCGTCCCAATCCCAAAGGGTGTTCTTCTCCGTAACGGAGCACAGCCGTGGCGTCGCTAGTTTCTTGATAAAAATAAATATCTTGAAAAAATTTATTACGCCTAAATATCCCCGAAGTTGTCGTTTATTTTTAGGAGTGGGAAACTTCGCCGATACAATATGCCCTAGGTACTTTACCTTGGAGGTACCGATAGAGGACTTTTTTATATTAACGGTGACCCCACAGTGCCGAAAGGCTCTAAGTACTTCGTTGAGTACGAAGTTATGCTGATCCCAGTGGGGTTCGGCAATGAGGAGGTCGTCAACATACAGCGGTGTATTGACGGCACTCGGGGTCCAGAACAATCTGCCAGAAGCTAGATTGCAGAACTAGCGTAGTAAAGAATTGTGCCCCGTGAAAGTTCTGAAGAAGTACTTCCAGCTTCTCTGGCCTGTCAACCTCGGGTTCTATAATTGTATTAATTTGTCGGGAGTCGAGAACCAGACGAACAGTCTTATCTTGTTTCTGCACCACAACAAGGCGAGAATTGTATGTAGAGATGGCGCGCTCAATAACGTCTTCCTCCTCCATTCTGGCTAATTCTTTCCGTACTGCCTCTCTGTGTGCAGCCGGAATCAAATACGGAGGGACTGCAAACTTATTGAGGGGTTTTACTTTAAACGAATATATAAAGTTGAGTATCGCCCCAGTTTTAGGATAAAAAACTTCTGCACTTTGTGTTAATACCTGAGCAAGTTCTTCTCGTTCCGTATCCGAGATATTGCTTTGACTTCGGACCACATTTTGTATCGCACATATGACCTCGTCATGTACGATGTCGTACTTTTCGTACATTTTGTAATATTTCTCAATGGGGACCGAGTTACAGGGATTTACTCCACCTGTCATGCTCAATTGCAAGCACTCTGTCGGGACGTCTGCCCTTGAAATTTGGTCAATAAAATAGATCGTGGCCTGCCCATCTTTATTTAGGATAAGCTCTCCTCGACCTACATCTATTACAGCCTTATGATCATTCAGGAAATCCATTCTAAGCAACAGATCGATAGCTAACATCGGCACTACAGCGAGATTCAAGTCCCACTCATGACCTTGACACTCTATAGTCATATGACACTGAAGCTGAATTTCGGCTTGTCTGCCGATGAGTGCGCCTCTAACCTTGGCTTTTTTCAACTTCAGAGTCGGCCACGAATGGTCCTTGATACAACGTTGGAAGGCAGATTCCGATATCACCGATATCTGACTCCCGCTGTCGATGATCCCAGCTAACTCAATATTCCCTATCGTAGCCGTTAGCATTGGATGAATTTCCTGCCTGATCATCATGGGTTTCTTGTTCTTGAGAATATCCCCTATATCTTCATAATTTAAAAGATATAGCGTGCTTTCTTCTAGATTATTGCAGATTCTGCAAGGTTGCGTTGTAGAAGGTGGGAAGACGCAAATTACTTGCGGATCTCGAGGGCGCGCAATCGGCATCTATCGCCCGTCATTGGCGGCTAGTTGTGCCCGAACTCGTTTGGGCACTAGTAGGTTGCGGCTCTCTGATCTCAACTATTTCTACTCCCCTATTATTTTGACCGGGGGCTGTCTGGTTACCCCAAGAATTACCGCTACCGGGCAGACGACCACTGATGAACATGTTGTGACTGCCTGTAACCATTATTCTGGTTCTGGAACCATGGTGGACCATTATTTTGCCATTCTGCATTGTTTGGCCCAGTCCTGGACTATTATTATTATTATTGGAAAAGGATCGGTTCTGCTGGCCGTCATTACCATTATTTCTCCAGTTTTCATTGTTATGATTCGTCTTTTTCCAATCGTTGATGCTATTCTAGCCGCATTTGCGATTCTTCTCTCTCCCATGGTCGCCGTTGTTTCCCCAAGAATTATTGCTTTCATTTTGTGGAGGATTTTAGTCCCTGTTATCTTGAGGACGCCTCCCGTGTCGGATTTCTATGTATTCTGCCTCTCCAACCGCGGAAATAAATCGGTCAAGAGTTCCATAGCATTTTCCTATCATGCTCCTCTGGTATCCTTCAGGGAGCTTGGTAAAGCAGTGCTTCATAATTTCCTTGTCCGGATATGAGTTATCAAGGACTCTGTTTTTCTTTATTATGGAATCCAGAAATTTGACTGGGTTCTTAAAACCGGCGGGCAACATGTCGCATCCCATAACAATTTCATCTCGGATTCGCTCCTGCACTTGTGAAGGCCAATACGAAGCAAGAAACGTTTTCCTGAACTGATCATATGACGTACAAGATTCCGCCACAGAGCGCATGTGTTCCGCCACGCTCCTTTGTTGATGACCGCAAATCAATTCAAATTTATACAGCAGTGGCCACTCTGGCAGGAGTATTTTATCAAACTGTGCAATGAACAACTTCGGGTGCAGTACATTGTTTGATTCACGATAGATCTAACAATTCTGTACAGACAGGAAGTGATTCAGATTGAATGGCTTATATGCTGTGGCTCCACCGCCATATTGCGCGTGCCTTTCCGTTCTCATGCTCTGCTGATTATTGCCATCTAGAGTATACCTCTCAGAAACAGCTGATCCGTGTAGGTGGGAGTCTGTCCAACGTAGACGACAGCAATTATCATCTGCCTCGGATCTTGTGTGTACACTGTGTGAAATATCCCCCCGAGTGTTTGATTCCTCTATGACTGGCGAATGGTGTCGGAAGACATAAGTTCTTTCGTTCTGTGGGTCTATCTATTTCGCGTGGTACACGAACCGCACTTTCTCTCGCATTTTCCGTATTTCTGGCCGCTGTTAACAATGTCGCAATTTTCTGTACATCGCCGCGAGTTTTTATTATATCGCAACTCAATTTCTTCTGTTGTGAAGAAATGTTAGCTTGTGCTTCTTTGATTTCCGCTATTTCTGTCTGCTGATTTGTAATCTCAGCGATCGCTTTTGGATTTTCTGTGATTTTTTCTGTTGTATGCTTCAGAATTTCCTTTCCTTGTTCGCGGAATGTGGCAACTACTTTCTTCACATTAGCGATGTCAACCCATGACTTTACTGCGACTCTTTTGTCCAATTCGGCCACCTTTCTTGCACCAGCTGCTTCGTAGAGACCAATTCTGGCGTCTTTCTTTGCCTCTATTGCCGTATCGTTTGCTTCAGTCGCTGCTTTACCGACAGAAACGAGTTCTTGCCTGACTACCGATAATTCCTCTTTGAGATCACCCACACGGGCATCCATAACTCTATATAGTTTTTTAACTTCTTTCTTTCTTTCTTGTTTATCCTCATAATTTCCAGCTGGCGTGGACGAGCCGCGTAGAGTAGCCGAGAGGTCTAAAGCGTCTCGCTGCGGAGCGCGCGCGGTTGCTCGCCGTAGAGGTTCGAGTCCTCCCTGGGGCATGGGTGTGTGTGTGTGTGTTTGTCCTTAGGTTAGTTTACCTAGGTTTAAGTAGTTTGTAAGCTACGGACTGATGACCACGCAGTTTGGTTCGATAGATTTACAAACATTTGAACATTTTTTTGGCATGGACGACGTTGATATTGTTGGCTTGCGGCTTTGCGCTTTTGTATAAGAAGTTCCCCCATCACTATGAGCATAGATTTAGCTCTTATTGTGACTGTGAGGAATTTGAACCTCACTTTCACTTGAGCTGTTTACTGAACTCTGCCTATTTAATATTTCTCTAGAAGCTTTTCTTGACACTTTACTCAAGTCGCGTTTTATACATGATTCACGACGACTAGAAAAGTCACAATCATCTGAATGGCGGTCCGTATATCGATAGTTCTATGGCAGGTGTCGCCAAGTGTAAACTATTCTGTTTCCCTCCAAAATAGTGAAAAAGGAATGTTGTTAAATAAAGACGATCTGCTTAAAATCAATTTATTATAATTAAACATAGAAAAAATAAATTAGATGGCATTTCCTATCATGTAAAACAGATAATGGTATTCAAAAATTCAGATGACATTTCCTATCATGTAAAACATATAATGGTATTCACACAATCTTTTACAAATGTTTTAACATTGAGTCACAAAAATGACAGGTTGAGTCAAAGGTCGGAGGTTTTGCAAAACAGCATGTTAGTAGATTGGCTATATAGGGGCTTGAAATTATCGTTAGCCCTAAGATCCCCAGAGTAAATAGGCAGATCTCAAAAGAATAAAATAAGGGACAGAATTCAACAAGTCTGATTCATATAACCCTCCAGCAAGTGCGTCACCTTACAGATGATCATTGACGGCAGCGTCTCAGGCTCGCAGGCAGCAGGCGGTGGGAGCGGATGAGCTGAAATTTTTATCCGACCGTAATTGCTGCGACCTGTTAAGCTGGGTCGACATGTAATTTAACACAGCGTCACTGGCGCCGGCCTAGCTAGGCATTTGCTGTGTGATTCTATAACGCTAGTAGACTAATCAATATTTTGCATAGGTGACACAAAGGCCACTTGGCACAAATCGATCAGTCACTTTCGTAATAAGATCTGTAAAAATCGCAAAGGCGCGAATGCTCAAATAGAGACTTCTAGCAAAAAGAAAACTAAACTGTGGCCGCTCACAGCGTAATCACCGGACAAGGTAACGTCCGTGAAGTAAACACAAGTTCTACAAGGTCCGAATCTTCGGAATCACACACAAGTCTAAACAGAGGGCCGTTTAAGACGATGTCCTCCCCGCGAATCTAAACATAGTATTCCGTGTCTCCCGAGGTCCGTACACTTCGGACGCACCAACAGGAGTCTCGCGAGGTCCGTATCCCTCGGATGCACAAACAGGAGTCCCCGTGCCCCCTCGTGCTCTGCCGCAGGTCACGGCAAGTGCCGGGCGGCCACACCCACGCGCGAAAAGACGCACTAATATCTGCTAACGGCTAATAGTCAAACCAATAGGATGGCGTAGCGCCGTTGACAAATAGTTTAGCTGTCATACTAAAATACTCTGCTGAATCAGTACGCGTTCTCTGCGGCTGCCAAGAGGCTTCGCCCATGCTGCCAAAGCTTCCCGCGGATTTCACTGTTCCCAGGGTGAATGTTCTGCAAGGAATTTCAGCTTCCTCTTAGCTATGGTCACACGAGCTAAAAATGTTAACGTTGTGCTATATATACAGCCGCTGGAGCCAAACCCCTAGGGTGCCAGATGGGCAGAAAGTCTTCCTCTCAACCTAACCATTTGTCACACTAACTGTGTTCAAACTCTGCTGCTTTCTAGGAAGTTGTTTTAGATAACACCTAAGGGCAATACGTCTCCATAAACAGCCCGGGGCCCAGACCATTCTCCTATTGTTTGTATCCGGCAAATTCCTCTCTTGCGAAACAGCTGCATGACTAAAAAGGCAGTCCCCGCTATCACCACCGTAAACCGCGGTCCAGCATTTTGGAAAGTGTCTCACACACTCTAAAAAATTCTGCCAGGTATACTCCGCCGCCTGCAGCGTCAGCGCCAAACAGGTCAAGCCAGCCCCTCTCGTCCTTCCCCGAAGGCGAGCGAATGTTGATGGGTGGGGGAGTCCTCGAAGAGCGTCTCTGCTCTGCGCGGCCTGACCATACCCAAGACGGAAAAACACTTCTTTAGCAGCCAAGCTGCGCCAATAAACATTAAAATCCTGAAATTTTCATATAAACATAGAATGTACTACAATCCCAGGAGCCCATCACCCCTGATGTGTCGCCAAAGGCACAGAAATCAAAATAAATAAAGGTCTACAAAGAAAAATGTTACATATTTCATTAATTAGCGTAAAGAAAAAGGTACAGTAACACAAGGTTAGTATGAAAAATAGACTAATTACAGCCCCCGTCTCTCAGCTTGCCTACCATAACAGCCAAGAAATTGGGCCTATTTTTTCTAATACAGAAGGAAAGATATCTCTGATCATGTGAGAAGTGTGTTTTTTGGTCGAAAGTTATTTCTTCTATCATTTTGATTACACGTTTACTTCTGTTCGTTTCAGTAAGAAATTTCTACTCTTGTGTAGTATGTATTTTCTCTACGATGAGACTTCCTATACTAAATCTGTTTTACAGGAGATTCATTTTCCAGCCATGATAAAGGTGCATGTTCAATTTTATACAAGAATCCTGAGTTGGTGCTTTCAGCAGCTTCTACAGAAATTAACGACTGTCACTTGCTCCGTAACTAGAATACTGAAATATCTCACTTTTATATGATGGGAGAGAACGAGCCGAGAGATGTGGCACATTTGTAATAGACTGGACTCGAATTCGGGAGAATTCTGATTCAAATCCATCTCCAATCATTTAGATTTAGGTTTCCCAAGATTTCCCTAAATCACTGCAAGCAGATGCTGGGATGGTTCCTTTCAAAGGGCATGGACGATTTCCTTTTCTATTGTTACCCAAAATTCTGAGAGAGAACTTCATCTACAATGACCGCGTTGTCGACGGGACGTTAAACCTAAACCTTCCTTCCTTAGTGTCGTGGTGCGGAAAGCAACTCTTATGGTAGATAAAACGCAAGTCACCGAAAAGAGACGCCAATTTGTGCTGTCACAGAGCTTTGAGGATGTCTAGGTTTCATGTGATGGAAGCAGTGGTCCTGAGTATTGAAAATTTTGTTGAACGGAGCGGATTGTTAACATACAGTTTTGTTACACAAAAATTACGGTATTCTCGAATTTGGGAATGTCACCATCATGTTTCTTCTAGACTCTAGCATTGTTGCACAGAAATAATTTCCCTGGACAGTAATGCGTCATATTGCCTCTGTAATATGATGTGCAAAGGAAGTCTGAACTTTCTGGTTTTTATGAAAGGGAAATGACGTGGAACACCTCATGTCTCCAGCAGAATCTGCGGTAATAAAGGGGCCAGGATATTCGATTCAATTCCGCAAAATTTCCTTATTTGCGCCTTCATTTTATCCGAGACGCAGATCAAGATGTATGTATTCAGCAGACAGGACCTCTCGCCCCACCCCTGGGAACACTACGAGGGCGCAAGCCTTTGACCAGCTGCCGAGTCAGAAAACGTTTCTGACCGCAATATAGGGCGGACGGAGAGCGTGGGATACGTCTGCCAACAGCCCCGAGAATCGCCAATTTTCTGGGCCTGAAAGAGGAATAGTGGCTGTGTAGGTGTGTGTCGCTCCTGCGCTCAGTAGTCGCAAATTTCGTCACACAATTTTTAGCAAACGTTCGTAAAATTGAATCTCTATTGTAAGTAGTAAGAAATAGTGAAAGTAATTGTTAAGACACAAGCGTATTTCAAAGTGCAGAGATCGCTCTCAATTTTTAATGGGCTATTTTCGCAAAAATACGATGCCATTGCATTTGTGTATAACGCAATAAAGACCGAACTGTGAGAGCGCCAGAACATAAACAAAGAAACACATAGTTTTACATACCTCATGCCCATTTATCTCAATAAAAAAACCTCATCTGTTTAAAAAAAATAGTGTTATCTCGTAGCAAATAAACTCGTCATCATGGAGTACGTGAAATATCAGTTTGTTGAAAAATAATTAAAATTACATAATCTGTCAAGCGTTTTACACCGAGCGCACAATCTCATATTCAAGAAACAGATGGTGGAACGAAGACCAGAAGAAACATTTTGACGTATGTGTCGATAAGCTAACTGCCGAAAACCCTAAATTCCCAAATTACCGCTCAGTTTGTTGTTTACAGGTTCGCTGTCTCGCCAGCTTGGCTTCATTTGTCCTGTACCCCTAATGTATAGCGACGCTACGCCACGGTCACTCTCGTTTCGATACTGTTACTGCTCCTCCGTCTCTTCTCGTACGTTCCCACATGTAACCCTGTTCGCTATAATTTCTTCATCTATGGTGTTCATTTCCAGCCTTTTTTCCCCTCATTATGGACCCACTCCAGCCTATGTTCCATCTATTAGTACCTTCAATCGTCCTTGTTACTTCCATATCTCTAACCTCAGCCATATTGATAAGGTAACCTGTATACACCCAGCCTTCACTTCCGTACAATAAAGTTTTTCGACATATTGAACGGTGCACTGATAACTTGGTCTGAGAGAGTAGAAAGTCGCTAGCCCTGACTGCATTAGCTTTGCTACACCGAGCGTTTTCTTTCACTTGTCATCTGTGAAAACATTCATCCAAAGTTCTTGAAACTGTCCATTTGTTCTTTGTTCCTCCAATTATGTACTCAGTTTGTTTAAATCTCTTTCCCATAGATATTGCTTTCGTTTTGGGGATACTGATCTTTATAGCATAGCCCTCGTTTTGGAAATGCTTCATACCACCACCATTACATTTCTGATCCAGCTCTGAAATATACATTTGTAACCTTTCAGTTGAATCTGTCGTTACAACTAAAACGTCCGCGTATGGAAGACTGCTTGTTTTGTTTTCACCTACTGTAATCTCACTCTGAGAGTATGTCGTTTTCAAAATATATTGCTTTGATTAAATGAACAACAATGCGACTGGTAACAGCCTTGTCGTACCCATGAAACAACCCTGAATCATGAACTTAATTTCTCATCAACTCTACCTCCTACCTGACTATCTACTAAAATATTCGCTGTCGTCCATCTACTCGTTGTCCCGAACTTCCATTGACCCCTCATCTTCGCTCCGTTTCCCCAACGAAGATAGACGTGTGATAAACGAAGGTAGTGAATCCTAATATCACAGAATCGGTTGATACAGGTCAACTTTACCATTTACCTTTTCTAATCTTCATATTTAATACCTTTTTCGTTTCTAAAACAGCTCTTTGGTTCCATAGCTATTACTTATATGCTGAACATCACAAAACACAAGTTCAATAAGTCTATCCAGATAGTATGGTTGTTAGTAATAGACATTTCGATACGTTAACCATTTGCACAGCTTTAAGCTATGTCAGGTGAACCATCGACGATTGGCAATCCACATCCCAAGATGTTCTGTGTTGGACTCGTTTCGGTGGTAGATGTCGACCTCAACGTGAAATCAGAAAAGTAAGTGGAGCTAGTTAGAAGGGAGCCCATCCAAAGTTGAATATGTTGCACGAGCTTCTTCATGCCTTCTAGTTGGCTCATATGTTGGACAGTCGAAGAGGGACTTTAGTCTCCACTAACAAGAAGACCACATATGTATCGTACTTTAGAATTTTTTGAAATTTAGGGTTCGTGAAATTCAGAACGAAAATAGCAACTAGCCAAAGCCATGCGACGCAACTCTGAAATATTCTCTTTTGCAAGTAAGCGTAAATACTAATCATTAAAGTACTTGTACCGAAGGTAGGTGTAGCTCAGGCGGCAGGCGGTTGGTGGTTTGTATCTCGCAGTGAAAGTTAGTTTTTTTTTTTTTTTGTTTTTTTTTGTTTTTTTTTTTTTTTTTGTTTTTTGTTTTTTTTTTTTTTGTTCGAATGCTTACACAGTTTTAATATATAATAGTAATTTCAACAATATGTGCAAGTATTTTTGTTCATTTGTAATTTTCTACATCTTAAGGAAGGTTGTGGTTTCAATCGAAGAAACATAAGTTTCATTTGTCACAGTACTGTCTTCAGTGTTACTTGATGAAGGTAGTCTTTGATTGTTCAGTTTGTAAAGTGCTACTACACTGTTTTCCGAAAGTTATCTCGCTAGCTACCTATGGCTTTCCAAGTAGATAACCTACTCAAACATCGTTTTACGTGACGACAAGGTTTTCATTTCGTCTGCATACACATAAACAAAAACTGACACAACACGTGGAATTAGAAACCTGAAAATATTTTATATAACTGAATGCGAAAAAAAAAGTCACAATGGGATTCGAACCACCGACTCTTTAGTTGTGAGGCCAAAAACGCTACACTTTTTTTTTCCCTCTTTTCGGTCGTTAGTTCAGTTCGTTCTTGGTTGGTCTTTGAATATTTGGCTCAGCCTTTTTTATTGCAGAGAGCGTTTAAGCTCCCTGAACGGGCACGCTGAGCCACAGCGCCCGGCACTTGAGCTAAACCGTTAGATGCTGCAACTCTTTTAATTATTGGTACTTACGTGCACTTCGCAAACCTTCAAAGTTGATCTTCTCGAGAATTATTGAGAGATGCGTCGAATTTCCTTAGCTGATTGTTATTTAACTTCTAAATTTCATATACCATAAATATAAATAAATTCTATAATCTGACACCCATGTGGTCTCCTTGTCAGTCTGACCTTTTCTGTTAATATCATTACACAATGAAGAGCCAAAGAAACTAGTACAGCTCCCTAATATCGAGTAGGGGCCAAAAACTAGTGAAGCCTGTCAGTTAATACAAAATACAATGACCCTGTCATGATAAAAATGCCTGGTAGGCTTACAATAATTTTAATAATTGTCTCTTTGTACCATTGTGCTAATTGATGGTTATAAATTTGAAGGTTCTAACATTGACGAGTTCGAAACGATTGAGTAAGTAACAGCCGCATCACCACCTGTGATCTTTGCATTTGTAAAGCGTCCCTTATATCACTGTTTAATAACGAAATCTGAAAATGTGCGCGTACCTCATTGGTGACTTCATGTCACATTTGGAATTCTCGGAGACGTATTTAGACGAATTAGGAGCCTCCTTTCACTGCAACGCCCAACACCATCGCAGAGACTCTACCAGTTTGAACAGTCTATAATATTACGAAGGATAGAAATGATTTAGTGACAAATAATTAAATTTAACACGAACTATAAATGCAAAACACTATGGCAGATCAACAGCAAATGATATTGTTATTTAATTAATTTGAAAACGCCGAAGGAAAAGAATTATTTTAATTAGCCAGAAAAAAGAAACGATTTAAGAAAAAGAATATTTTCAGTTGTCGATTGTCGTGAGCGAGCGCCAGGAGCGCGAACGGAAAGATTGCTCTCTCTCTCTCGTTTAGGGCCTTGTACTGATAGGCCCTATTAGTTAACTTCTCTTGCCTTTAAGTGATTTTCATGTGGAGAACATTCTGTCTTGTATGTAAGAGTAACAATTTGTTTTTAAAGATGATTTTGCAATAATAATCTACTAATAGAGAATTCCGAATGCGTTGTGATGATTTAAACTACCTTGATCTTCTTTCCAGTGGCCGAGCGGTCTGCGTCGCGCAAGTCATGTTCTGAACAGCCACTACGGTCGGGGTTCAAATCCCCCCTCGGGCATGGATATCTGTGCCATCCTTAGTATTCGCTACTTCATAAGTATTTTGTAAGTTTAGGGACTGATGACCTCTTAGTTAAGCCTCACAAGCTCTACAAACATTTCATTTATTCTTTTCATAATTTTACGAAAATTATAATATTATGGGATGTTATATTTCAGCGATATGCGGACCTCCATCTTGACGCGGAACGGATGCAATTGTTGGAGATGCGTACGGTGCTAAGACTGATTCCGTTCACGGAATAAAAAAGAGTAATAACTATTAATAATTTATCAAGTCTCTGAGATCTACCGATATATTAAAATTTTATAAGATTTATTGTTTTCAGATGGCCATGGGTTACGTTTAATAAATCGGGATCTGTATTCCAAAAGACTCTTTCTTCGTAAAAAGCCAACAACAACCGATCTTTAAATTATGGTGCACTGCCTGTTATATTTTGCTATCAGCATTAAAGTTTTGAAGCCAACTATTTCATTAAATTTCCGCTGGTACATATGTTACAGTTCATGATAAATGCCTTGCCAATACGTAGGAAATGTAACATATTGTGGGAGACATTATTTCTTTTTATTGGTATTGCGACGCTTAAAATTAACAAATGTTTGCTCAAACAGAAATTTCGATTAACTAAAATTTTATTTTCAGACTGATAGTAAATAAAAAGCATAATGATTTATTATTTTCAATAGCTTGCTCTTGCGTGCAGTACATTAAAGATAAAAAATAGATTTATTGTTTTATTTGTCTCCCTGCAGCAAAAAATCAAAACAATAATAATGTGTTACATTTCAAGTCCCCTGCTGAAGTGCAGAGTCCATGGATTGATTAGGCTGCCTCTAGCGCCGTACACGTTCATCTGATTGATGCAAATGGAAACGAAACTCGTCGAACCAGGGAATATATTTTCAGTCATCAACAATCGAACGCGAGAAGTAATAAAGCTTTTTGTTTTGCATTCAGCAAGGGTTCACGAGGGAGCTTTCGGCTCCGAATGTGCACATCGATGTTTTGTCGAACGGTTCGCACTCAGAAACTTGTTGACGGCCAGCACTGAAATCCGCAGCAATTTGCAGAAGAGCTGCTCTGCTGTCAGCTTGAAAGAGTGTCTTTAGTATTTAATAGTCGTTGTTCCAGCTATTGCATGATCTTACTCTGGCCACAGCGATGCCGGAGAAGAAACTTTACGGGATTCCCGATATTTACGATACACTCGTGAAATGACGCGCCGAAAAATCCCCAAGTCATCGCTACCTCGGAGATACTGTGTCTCACATCGTGTGCGGTGACTGAAACACCACGTACTAATACACTTAAATGTTGATAACCTGCCACTGAAACAGTACCAACCGATCAAACGCCTACGCGAGCCAGATGTATTATATAGCAGTTGCCAGCCTCAGTGCCATGCTATGAGTACATATCTTTTATGTATCCATAAGTGTGACTATAACACGTTTTTGGATGTTTAATTTATTTGTAAGCCGGCCGCGGTGGCAGAGAGGACTGAGGCGCTCCAGTCACGGTCTGCACGGCCACTACGGTCGGAGGTTCGAATCCTCCCTCGGGCATGGATATTTGTGCCGTCCTAGTTCGTAAGTAGTTCATAAGTAGTTTGTACGTTTAGGGACTGATGACCCCGTAGTTAAGTCCCATAGTCTATATAAACATTTGAACATTTTTTTATTTTTAAACTAGCTACAGTCTCACAGTCCATGTCTCCCCCCCCCCCCTCCTTCCTCTCTGCATTAACCTCTTTCTCGCCCATCTCTCTGATTGTTCCCATCTTTCCCATTCTCGGGAAAGTTTTCTGCAACGAACCCTCGGTCATGTACCATACAAATATTTATGTACCCAGTGATCTTGCTCTTGGATAAAAGGTCATGTGAGTAAAAATTCATGAAGACTGGAGCAAAACTATGTATTTTGTGAAATTCCGTAATTAAGTACTCCCATCATGCATCGAACGAAATTTTATACAGACAGTGATATTCACCATTGTTTTAAAGGTAGAGTGTGCAAAACTTCATCATTATTGTTGTTGTTGTGGTTTTCAGTCCGGAGACTGGTTTGATGCAGCTCTCCACAGTACCCTATCCTGAGCAAGCCTCTTCATCTCCACATGAGAACGGCAACCTACATCTGTCTGAATCTGCTTACTGTATCCATCTCTTGGTCTTCCTCTGCGGTTTTTAACCCACACACTTCCATCCAACGCTAAATTCACAATTCCTTGATGTCTAAGAATGTGTCCTACCAACCTATCCCTTCTTTTCGTCAAGGTATCCAGAAATTTCTTTTCTCCCCAATTCTGTTGAGTACCTCCTCATTAGTTACGCGATCCACCCATCTAATCTTCAATATTCTTCTGAAGCACCACATTTCAAAAGCCTCAATCCTCTTCCTGTCCGCACTGTTCATCGTCAATGTCACACTCCCATACAAGGCAAAACTCCATACAAATGCTTTCAGAAAGGACTTCCTTAGGCTTAAATCAATATTCGATGTTAACAAATATCTCTTTTTCAAGAACGCTTTTCTACCCATTGCGATTCTGCATTTTATATCCTCTATACTGCGATCATCATCAGAAGTTATTTTACTGCCCAAGTAACAAAACTCTTCTACCTCCTTTATTGCTTCGTTTCCCAATCTAATTCCTTCAGCATCACCTGATTTCCTTACACTGCACTCCATTACCCTAGTTTTGCTCTTGTTAATGTCCATCTTATATGCATCTTTCAGCACACTGTCCATCCCGTTTAATTGCTCTTCCAGGTTCTTTGCTGTATCTGACAGAATTACTATGTCGTCGGCAAAACGCAACGTTTTTAATTCTTCACCCTGAACTTTAATTCCTTCACCAAATTTCTCCTTGCTTTCCTTTATAGCTTGCTCAATGTACAAATTGAATAACATTGTTGAAAGGCTACATCCCTGTCTTACTCCCTTCTCAACCACTGCATCCGTTTCATGCCCTTCAACTCAGACAACCGCTGTCTGGTTTTTGTAAAAGTTGTAAATAACCTTATGATCCCTATATTTTACTCCTGCTTGCTTGAGAACTTGAAAGAGTTTATTCCAATCGACATTGTCAAAAGCCTTCTCCAAATCTACAAACGCTAGAAATGTAGGTTTGCCTTTTCTTAATCTATCTTCTAGGATAAGCCATAAAGTGAGTATTGCCTCCCGGGTTTCCTACATTTCTTCTGAACCCAAACTGATCTTCCCCGAGGTCGGCTTCTACCAGCTTTTCCATCCTTCTGTATATAACTCGTGTTAATATTTTGCAACCATGACTTATTAAACTGATGGCTCTGTAGTTTTCACACCTGTCTGCACCTGCTTTCTTTGGAAGGGGGCTTTAACTTTTTTCTTAAAGTCTGAGGACACTTCACCTGTCTCATATATCTGACGCACTAGGTGAAACAGTTTTGTCATGGCTGATTCTCCCAGAGACTTCAGCAGCTGTGAGGGAATATCATCTACTCCAGGGGCCTTGTTTCGACTTAGGTCTTTCAGTGCTGTGTCAAATTCATCTCTCAGTATAGTATCTCCTATTTCATCCTCATCTATTTCTTCTCCCCTTTCTACAATATTGCTGCTAAGTTCAATTCCTTCGTAGAGCCTCTCTATATACTCTTTCCACCTTTTAGCATTCCCTTCTTTGCTGAGAACTGGTTTTCCATCAGTGTACACTGATATTCATAGAACTGTTTTTCTTATCTCCAAATGTTTCTTTTATTTTCCTGTAAGCTATTTTCCCCCTATTTATACATTCTTCTTCAGCCTTGCATTTGCCTTCCAGCCACTCTTGCTTAGCCATTGTGCACTTCTCATTTTTGCTGTCAATCTCATTTCTTGGTCGTCTGTACTCCATTTGGCCTGTTTCATTTACTGCATTTTAATATTTTCTCCTTAAATTTAGTATCTCCTGTGATATCCAAGGATTTTTTGTAGGTCTTGCCTTCCTACCTATTTTGTCCTCTGCTGCCTGAACTATTTCATCTCTCAGTGCTACCCATTCCTCCTCTACTGTTTTATTTTCCCCCCTTTCTGTCAACTGTTGTCTAAAGCTCCCTCTGAATTTCTAAAGAACTTCAGGTTATTTCAATTTATCGAGGCCCCACCTCCTTATTTTCCTACCTTTTTGTAGTTTCTTCAGTTTCAGCCTACATTTCATAACCAACAAGTTATGGTCAGAGTGTATATCTGCCCCTGGGTATGGCCTACAGTTTAAAACCTGTTTCCGAAATCTATGTCTTACCATTTTAAAAAAAGCTATCTGGTATCGCCCGATGTCTCCTGGACTCTTCCACGTATACAACCTTCTTTTGCGATTCTTAAACCATGTGTTTGTTATAACTAAATTACGTTCTGTGCAAAATTCTACCAGGCGGCTTCCTCTTTCATTCCTTTTGCCCAGACCATATTCACCTACTATCTTCCCTTCCCTTCCTTGTCTTACTACCGAATAGCAGTCTCCGATAACAATTAAGTTTTCCTCTCCCTTAATTTTCTGAATAATTTCCTTCAGCTCCTCATATATTTATTCGATTTCCTCATCATCGATAGAGCTAGTTGGCATATAAACCTGTACTACTGTGGTCGGTGTTTGCTTCGTATGTATCTTTACTACGATAGTGCGGCCCCGGTGGCCGAGGAGACTGAGGCGCTTCAGTCACGGTCTGCACGGCCACTACGGTCGGGGGTTCGAATCCCCCTCGGGCATGGATATTTGTGCCGTCCTAGTTCGTAAGTAGTTCATAAGTAGTTTGTAAGTTTAGGGACTGATGACCCCGTAGTCAAGTCCCGTAGACTGTACAAACATTTGAACTTTTTTTTTTTTTTTTTTTTTTTTTTTTTTTTTTTTTTTTTTGCGATCACTGTGTTGCTCATAGTAGTTTACCCGCATTCCTATTTTCGTATTCATTATCAGACCTACTCCTGTAATACCCCCAACTGATTTTGTAATTATAATCCTGTACTCGCCTGACCAGAAATCCTGTTCCTCTTTCCACCGAACTTCACTAATCCCCAATATATCTAGCTTCAACCTATCCATTTCCCTTTTTAAATTTTCTAGCTTCCCTACCCGATTAAGGGATCTAACACTCCACGCTCCGATCTGTAGAATGACAGTGTTGTCTTTCCTGATGATCACATCCTCCTGAGTAGTCCCCGCCCTGAGATCCGAGTGGGGGACTATTTTACCTCCGGAATATTTTACCCGAGAGAATGCCATACAGTAGATCTGCATGTCCTCGGGAAAAGTAACGACTGCAGTTTCCCCTTGCTTTCAGCCGTTTGCACGGCAAAGCCACATTAGCTGATGTTACAAGGCCAGCTCCGTGAATCATCTAGACTGTTGCCCCTGTAACTACTGAAAAGGCTGCTGACCCTCTTCAGGAACCACACGTTTGTCTGGCCTCTCCAGAGATACCCCTCCGCTGTGGTTGCACCTACGGTACGGCTATCTGTATCGTTGAGGCACGCAAGCCACCGCACCTCGGCAATGTCTGTGGTTCATGGGAGTGAACTTCATCAATATCTGAACAAAACTATAGATTTCTTTTCAATAAAAACGCAGGGTCACATTGAAAAACGCACTTTGTTGTTCCGAAATATTACGGTTTTATTTCATACAATCCTTGTTATGAGAATAACGAAAATAAATAAATAACAGTGAAATCGGTCAAGCCGTTCTCAAGTAATGGTGCGACCAAGGTATTTATGGATCCATTTTTATGTTGCAAAGTACCCTTCCCCATGCACCGTATGAAACTTTAGGAGACGGTGATTTTCCTAATGTTTTGAAGGTCAAGCGTGCGAAATTTCGTGAAGATCGGAATGAAACTGTAGATCTCGTGAGTCTGTAGGAGAGGTACATTCCGCCATACTCCTATCACCAAATACTTTCTTAGCTGGAGTTTTCTACAAACTACATTCCTGCCAAATTTCAGCTTCACAGGTGAAGTAGTTTTCGAGATTTAGTGTTTAGTCAGTGAGTGAATGAGTGTCTTTTAACTTTTATACAGATAGAGATTAAGAAAACAGGTGGCTTAATTTTTGATGCAAGAAAATTAAGGTTCATGGCGTGGGTTTCTGTAGTCATTTCCTAGTTCATGAACCACGGGCAGCGTATGAGTGGCCAAGTAAGTGGCCTTGACAGTTGGGATACCAGTTACTTTGGAATAAGATTGGGCATCTCGGACATATTCTGAGTCGTGACCACCTTTGTGCTCAGCCGGCAAAGACTGCCAAATCCACCAGTTAGTCCGTCAACCGTTAGGGGTAAGACCCAGTGGGGCCCTGGGCAAGTAAGGCTAGCAACCTACTTCCCAGGTACTTGAATATCATGCTGGCAAAAAACGGAGCAAAATGCCTCGGACCTTTGGATGTGTTGGAGTCCCACCTCCAATTGACAGACTAGGGACTCCTCCGATACGACTTGGCAAACGATCTGGAATGAGATGGGCAGTTATTAACATCAACGGAAAACAGCTCTTGGATTTCTGTTCCAGTATGGGATTAGTTATTACAAACTCCTTCTTTAAGCATAAGGACATCCACCACTATACTTGGGAACGAAGGGGGACCAGATATGTCATTGACTATATAGTAACAGACCGGGAATTCACAAAGAAAGTCAAGGACACAGGTGTTTTCACAGGGTTCTTTGATGATACTGATCATTATTTAATCTGCAGTGAAATTGGTTTTGTGAGGCCTAAAGTGCAGAAAGTCAGGTCCATGTGTAGAAGGATAAGTGTGGAGAAGCTTCAAGACAAGGAAATTAGGCACAAATACATAACAATGATCTCGGAAAGGTACCAGCTAGTTGAATGTAATGATTTACAGTCACTGGAAGAGGAATGGTCAAGGTACAGGGACACACTACTGGAAGCAGCTAGAGAATGTCTTAGAACAGTTGTGAGTAAAGGCAGAAAGAAACAGACAGCTAGGTGGAATGACACAGTCAAGGCAGCTTGTAAAAAGATAAAGAAGGCATTTCAAAAATGGGTCCATGCTAGAGATAAGGCAGACAAGAAAGCTATGTTGAAGAATGAAACAAAGCCAATCAGATAATTGCATAATCATGGGAAGACTTTGGAAATAAACTAAAAACCCTGGGTCAAGGCGCGGGAAAACCATTTTGGAGCGTAATTAGCAATTTTCGAAAGGGAGGGAAGAAGGAATTAACAAGTGCTTTGGACAGGACAGGAAAGCTGCTAGTCAATCTTGTGGATGCCTTGAGCAGATGGAGGGAATATCTTGTAGAATTGCTCAATATAGGTGAAATGTACAATGATGTGTCAGATTTTCAAGTAGAATGGGATAGGAACGACGATGGAAACAGGATCTCATTTGAGAAAGTGGAGAAAATGGTTAGTAGATTACAGTGCAATAAAGCGGCTGGGGTGGATGAAATTCGGCCGGAACTCGTCAAATACATGGAATATCAGGTCTCAAATGATAACCGAGAGGGCGTGGAAATCGGAACAGGTTCCGTCTGACTGGACGAAAGCAGTAATCACTCCAATTTTCGAACATGGAAACAGAAAAGATTGTAACAACTATCGAGGTATCTCTTTAATTAGTGTTGTAGGGAAAATATTCTCAGGTATTGTTGAAGAAGAGTGTGAGTATTAATTGAGGACAAGTTAGATGAAATCAGTGTGGATCTAGGCCTCTTAGAGGCTGTTAGGACCAGATCTTTAGCTTACGTCAGGTAATGGAAAAGTGATATGAGTGGAACAGGGATTTGTATCTATGTTTCATAGATCTAGAAAAGGCTTATGGCCGTGTTCCTAGGAGGAAGCTACTGTCAGATCTACAAGATTATGGCTTAGGAGGCAAACTTCAGCAGGCAATTAAAGGGCTCTACGTAGACTGTCAGGAGAAGTTAGAGTAGATGGCAAATCAAGCTCATGGTTCAGGGTAGTTCCAGGGGTAAGACAAGGCTGTAACCTGTCATTACTGTTGTTCATACTTTTCAGGGAACATATGTTGAAAACAAATGACTGGCAGGGCGGGATTAAAATAGGTGAAAACAAAATAAGCAGTCTCGCATATGCGGATGACTTTATTGTAATGGCCAATTCGATTGAAAGTTTGCAAACTAATATTTCACAGCTCGATCAGAGGTGCATGGATTATAATATGAAGATGAGCATCTCCAAACGAAAGTAATCTGTGTGGGAAAGAGATTTAAACAGATTGAGTGCCAAATAGGAGGAACAAAGTTAGAATAGGTAGACAGTTTCAAGTACCTGGGATGTATTTTCTCACTGGATGGCAACATAGTGAGAGAACGGGAATCGAGGTGCAGCAAAGCTAATGCAGTGAGTGCTTAGCTAAGATCTACCCTCTTCTGCAAGAAGGAAGTAAGTAACAAGACTAAATTAGCAGTGCACCGCTCTATCTTTCAACCAACTTTGTTGTATGGGAGTGAAAGTTGGATTGATGCAGGTTACCTTATTCATCAGGCAGAGGTTACAGATATGAAAGTAGCAAGAATGATTGCAGGTACTAATAGATGGGAACAATGGCAGGAGGGTGTCCATAATAAGGAAATCAAAGAAAAAGTGGGAATTAACACCGTAGATGAAGTCATTAGCGCGAACAGACTGACATGGTGGGGTCATGTTACACGCATGGGAGAATCAAGGTTACCTAAGAGAATTATGATTTCGGAAGCGGAGGGTAAGAGGAGTCGAGGTAGAACAAGAAGAAAGTACTTAGATTCGTTGCAGAGCGATTTTGAAGCAAAAGGCGAGGCACCAGACGAGGCATCAATATTAGCATTGAATAGGGGATCATGGAGGAACTTTATTAGAGGTACTATGCTCCAAACTGAACGCTGAAAGGCATAAACAGTCGCTAATTATGATGATGAGAGATTTAAGGGAGACCAACAGAGAACAATAATTAGGAACATGCAAATCTGTATTGCTAACTTTATTTGATGCGACAGTTGTACGGCATCTGCAGCGAAACTGTTGTGAGCGTTAGACATCTCCTGAGATATGTGTTGTGCTCTTTTGTTTTTGGGTCCGGAAATTGTGGGCCTACCGTGAACAGTTCACCAAAGTTTCATTGTAATCGTATGAAAGGTTTTAGAATACATAGACGACATACAGACAAACATTCATTTTTGTATATATAGAAAATATGAAACGATTTGATAACTTTCGCGCTGAAAGGCGGAAGAAGTAAGTAAATTACTAAAACAATGTCGATTTAGCTCACAAAGAAATAAAAAACATGAGCATTTTGCTTCAGGAGACGAGTATATCAGTAAAACGAATACTGTATGGAGACGGTAATGTGAAATTTATTATCAGAGAGTCACATTGCAGAACTTACAACGTAGAATGTAACTAATAATATAGTGAGGACAGTTTACAACTCACCGCAAAGACGTGGCGACGAGCTGCGACAGGCACATACAAAAGACACACACATACAACACATTCAGCTATAGGCCAGTGTCTTCATCAGAAAATAGAACACTCACGCAATCACGCAGGCACACAACACAGTCATACAACCATCACCTCCGACTGCCGCAATTCGATTCGAAGTGCGGCAGTCGGAGGTGATGGTTGTATGACTGTGTTGTGTGCCTGT
Organism: Locusta migratoria; assembly: GCA_026315105.1. Classification (NCBI taxonomy): domain Eukaryota; kingdom Metazoa; phylum Arthropoda; class Insecta; order Orthoptera; family Acrididae; genus Locusta; species Locusta migratoria. The sequence goes on from CM048745.1 coordinate 31,627,950, forward strand.
ATGATTGCGTGAGTGTCCTATTTTCTGAAGAAGGCCATGTCCGATAGCTGAATGTGTTGTACGGTGTGTATTTTGTATGTGCCTGTCGCAGCTCGTCGCCACGTCTTTGCGGTGAGTTGTAAACTGTCCTCACTATATTATTAATTCCAACCTGGACTTTCCATTATTGTAGAATGTAACTAGTTATTACCAAATAAAGCTGACACATAGTGTCTAAAAAAATCTAAATATACATAATAATGCAACTATGAACAAGGTGTTGATACGATGACTAATAAAAAGATACAGTAAACTGATAAATGCTACTAAATTTAAGCGGAGCAGCCCACAAAGCCTTCGTGGAATTTAAAGATACACACATATTTTACATCGAATTCAAAAGAAAATATCATAGTACAACATTCATGCACGTTTAAATATATTATAAATAGTTATCGTACCAATTCCATTGTTTATTTCTGCGAAATCTGTAGTGTTTTCTCTGAAATGGAGCAAGACTCCATTTTGCTGCCAAGAACGGTGAAATATACGAACGTAGCAGAGATTGTGCTGAGCTGGGTAATGAAATGAGCAGAAATGAGAGCAGAACTTACGACGGGATGCCTTCTGCGGCTGCAAAGTGGCGCCGGTGGAATCTCATTACGTTCGATTGCAGCGCAAGTATTTGACCAGCCACTTGGCGGCGTTTGGTCGCCAGCTCACGGCGGAAGCAGTGTACCGTAGTCAAGCGGGGGCAGATCACAGGGGCGGTGACGTCACCCCTACCTAGCGTAAGACCGTTATTTTTCTCATTGCTCTCCTGTCTTCTTCATTTTGAGATTTCTGTCTATTCTCGGCATGCGTCACCTCAAGCCATTCCCAAAACACCTAGTGGCCCTCACATATACATACACACACAATTGAGGGAAAACAATATTTAGGTTAAAAAAAATCTTTTATCCATTATGGGTGAGGAACTCTGGGACTGTGGTGAATTAAGGTATCTTGAATGACAGCAACTAGTCGCCTTTTATGTAAACTCTTTTAACACATTTCTCCCATTACCGGTTTCGATGTGCCTAGCAAATGATCATCAGATGGTGAACGGTTTTTTATATTACAGATGGTGTGTAGTGGGATTTGTGCATCTGTTATAATTACAAGAAAACAAAACAAGTGAAATATGTGGCAAGCATAACTGACATAAACAAAACCCGTGAACTTTGTGGCGAGCATAATTGATATAATGATATTGACTTACTGCTAGGCCTAAAAGTTGCTACTTACAATTTGTGTTATCCATCAATTCAATGTCACAATTTCTAGCATGCACACATTAATTGTGCTGCTAGGCCCTTCACATGTATTATACAGCATAACTTGTAGCATGCACATATTAATTGTGCGCTAAACACTTTATACATGTTGTATTATACAGTCTCCACACGCTACACAAATGTAAACAAACAAAAGATCTTCGCCAAAGATGTCGCACAGATACATCACCCTTTGGTTGATACTTGCATTATTTGGTAATTACGTATTTGATTGAGACTATGTCATGAGTTAAAGTTACATAATTTCTAATATGTTAATGTTAATTATTTGTGGTACAATAGTTTTAAATTATTACAGTTCTTATATTTATTTTTGTTAACATACTGAAACAGGGCAAAATTTTGACAATAATTTAATAGCAGTTTAAATATGAATTAACATAGGTATTGAACTTTTAGGAATATAGTACAGGGCAGGGCACAAGAAGAGGAGTTAGTGTCTGAAGGGAGGGACAGAGGGCGGAGAAATTGCAAAGAGAGAGAAAGAGAGAGAAGCACAGAGAGAGAGAGTGAGAGAGATAGGCACAGAGAGAGTGACACATAGGCAGAGAGAGAGAGAGAGAGAGAGAGAGAGAGAGCGAGAGAGAGAGAGAGAGAGAGAGGTAGAGAATGTCAGAGAGAGGCACAGTGTGTGTGTGTGTGTGTGTGTGTGTGAGTGAGAGAGAGAGAGAGAGAGAGAGAGAGAGAATACCACTCTCACTTTCTCCTTCCACTCTTCACCCTCTGCTGTTGTTTGTGTGTGTGTGAATTTCTATGTAAGTGTTACTGTTAGGGTTTTTAATGTTGGAGATATTTAAAATTATGAAAGAATGGGTTGTTAGCTTACTCAATCTGTTCATTTAAGATTGTGTGGGGTGATTTTTTGTTATGAATGAAGATCTGTAGTTGTTCTAGGAGGTTCACTTTTATGACTTTGTCAACTGTGTGTAGAATTTTGAGGTTTCTTTTTATGTCTGTGGTTGAATGGTTAGTTTGTGCCAGATGGGCTGCGGGATTTATTTAAGTTTTTTAGACGGAGTGCAAACTCGTGTTCTTTGTATCGTGCATTGAAGTTCATTCCAGTTAGTCCTATGTTGTATCAGGCACAACTGTTACAAGTTAGTTTGTATATTCCTGTTTTGTTATATGGTGTACTGGTTGATTTAGTGTTGTGAATTATTTTGTATTGGATTCTGTTGTTTTTGTGGAAACTTATTTTTATATTATGGGGTTTGAAAACCTCTGCGAGCTGATATGAAATGTTCTCAGAAAAAGGCATAGAAACATATTTCATTCCTTCTGTTGTTGATGGTTGGTTAGTTAAAGTTGTATTGATGGTCTTGATTTTTGCATCTAATTCGTGAACTATGGATGTGTCACGGGCATTGTTGCTGGCTATTGTTCTTAATACGTCTAGTTCTTGGTTTTTTACAGTAAGTTCGGCATGAATTTTGTTAGTGCGGTGGAGCGCTGATCTAAAATACGCTTCTTTTTGATGGTATGGATGACATGATTTGTTATTTATAACCACATCTGATATTGTTGGTTTTCTATAGACCTGAAATTTGAATTTGTTGTTTTGGCTTGTGAAATGTAGATCAAGAAAATTGATTCCTTGTTGTGTCTGGTGTTCAACTGTGAACTTTATTTTGGGGTGTATGTTATTGAGTTTCTCGGCTAAGCTTTCTATTTCAGTGGTTGTTCCATTGTATAGCAGCAATGTATAATCAACATATCGTTTGTAATAAATAATGTTATCTTTCTCAGCTTGGTTTGTTTTGAAAAATTTGCTTTCCAGGTCATTTATGAATATATCTACCAATAGGCCTGCTAGGCTACTACTCATTGCTAGGCCATCATCCTGGATGTAAATTTTGTTATTAAAGGTGAAGTAGTTGTGAGACAATACTAGAAATATGTTTGTATGGCTTTTTTTTAGGGGGGGGGGCATTTCATATCAGCTCGCAAAACTTTTCAAATCCCATAATGTAAAAATAAGCTTCCACAAAAACAACAGAACCTACTACAAAATAATTCACAACATTAAATCAACCAGTACTCCATATCACAAATCAGGGATATAGAAACTAACTTTTAACAGTTGTGCTTGCTACAACATTGGACAAACCGGAGGAAACTTCAATACCCGATACAAAGAACACGAGGATGCACTGCGTCTAAAAAACGTAAGTAAATCCAGTTTTTCAGCCCATCTGGCACAATATAACCATTCAACCACAGACATAAAAGACAACCTGAAAATTCTACACACAGTTGACAAAGGCATAAAAGTGAACCACCTAGAACAACTAGAGATCCTCATTCACAACACAAACTCACCCCACGCAATCTTAAATGAACAGATTGAGTAAGCTAACAACCCATTCTTTCATAATTTTAAATATCTCCAACATTAAAAACCCTAACAGTAACACTTACATAGAAATTTACACACACACACACACACACACACACACACACACACACAAACAAAGGGCGAAGAGTGGAAGGAGAAAGTGAGAGTGGTATTCTCTCTCTCTCTCTCTCTCTCTGTCTCCCTAACTTTCTCTCTCTCTCTCTCTCTCTCTCTCTCTCTCTCCCACACTGTCTCTGCGCTTATCTCCCTTTCTCTCTCATTCCGATTATATCCCCTCTGTCCCTCCCTAAAGACACTAACTCCCCTGCCCTGTACTGTTGTTGTTGTTGTGGTCCTCAGTCAGCAGACTGGTTTGATGCAGCTCTCCATACTACCCTGTCCTGTGCAAGCCTCTTAATATACGTTCGGCTACCTACATCGGAAGGTATTTCCCCTGTCTCATACATCTTGCATACCAGGTGATACAATTTTTCACGACTGGCACTCCTAAAGATATCAGCAATTCAGACGGAATATCATCTACTCCAGGGGCCTTGTTTCGACTCAAGTCCTTCAGCGCTCTGTCAAATTCTTCTCACAGTATCATATCTCCTATCTCATCTTCCTCCACTTTGTCTCCATTTCTAGAATACTGCCTTCAAGTTTGTTTTTTCCTTTGTATAGGCCCTCTACATATTCCTTCCACAGTTCAGCTTTCCCCTCTTATCTTAGTACTGGTTTTCCGTCTGAGTTCTTGATGTTCATACAGCTGCTTTTCTTGTCTCCAAAGAACTCTTTTATTGTTCTGTAGGCGGTAGGCATTCTTCACTCCTGCTTAGCTAGTCTGCACTTCCTTTCAATATAATTTTTCAGACGTTTGCACTCTCTTTTTCCTGTTTCACTTACTGAATTTTTATATTTTCTGCTCTCATCAATTAAGTTCAGTATATCCTGTATTATCCAGGGATTTCTATTAGGCCTTATCCTTCTGCCTATATGGTCCTCTGCTGCCTTCACTACCCTATGTCTCAGAGGTACCCATTCTACTTCTACTATATTACTTTCCCACGTTTCAGCCAATCCTTGCGTAGTGCTCCGTCTGAAATTCTCTACCACCCCTGTACGATATTCCTAAAAGTTCAATACCTATGTTAATTCTTCTTTAAACTGCTATTAAATGATTGACAAACTTTTGCCCTGTTTCAGTATGTTAATAAAAATATAAATAAGAACTGTAATAATTTAAAACTATTGTGCCATAAATAATTGACATTAACATATTATAAATTATGTAACTTTAGCTCATGACATAGCCTCAGTCAAATACGTAATTACCAAATAATGCAAGTGTCAACCAAAGTGATATGTATCTATGCAACATCTTTGGTTTGTTTACATTTGTACAGCGTGTGGAAAGTGTATAGTACAACATGTATAAAGTTTTTAGTGCATGCTACAAATTGAGACAATGTGTTTATGGATAACACAAATTGTAAGTAGCACCATTTAGGCCTACCAGTAAGTCAATATTATTATGTCATTTATGCTCGCCAAATATTTCACTTATTTTGTTTTCTTGTAATTATAACAGATGAACAAATCCCACTACACACCATCTGTAATATAAAAAAAAAAACCGTTCACCATCTGACGATGATATGCTACGCATATTGAAACCGGTAATGGGAGAAATTAATAAAACATTTTGCATAAAAGGCGACTGGTTGCTGTCATTCAAGATACCTTAATACTTTTTTACTTTTCCATGAATTGCTTCGTATAAGATGGCAATTTGGAAAGGTAGTTAAAATACAAAGAAATGACAAATCCGCAACCAGTCACTGTTTTAAATCCTTCTGTCCATAACCTAGTTATCGAACCTGTTCTTAGTGTATCGCCCTGAGTGTTGTTGTATGACGACTTGTAACGAAAATTTGTCTGAGACTTACTGCGGTGGTATTGACAGCATTATAGTTGTTTTAAATTAGGCTGCTTCCATTGGATTAATGAACTGGCCACTGAACTTACATATTTCACTCTGGAATATACGTATATGAAAGTTTAGGGGCCAGTTCGTTACTCCAATGGAAGCTGCATGGCGGTACATTAAGATTCATTTACGTGTTTTGTCACAGAGCCGGCACCCAGCACGCAGCTATCCACGTGGGTACGTAATTGTGTTTGTGCCCCACCATCTGATGATGAACCTTAACAGCTTCCATAACTAGTTTATGGAATAGAAGTATTTAAAACAGTGACTTGTTGCGAGTTTGTCATTTCTATTTAATAAACAGCCACGGTTCTAAAAACATACACTATGGGGAAGTTTAAACTTAGTTAAGATATTTTTGCTTTCAAATGCAAATGTTCAAATATTTGGGGAACTTATGACACTTAACTACGGGGTCATCAGTCCCTAAACTTACAAACGACGTATGAACAAGCTAATAATAAGGACGGCACAAATATCCATGCCCTGGGAGAATTCGAACCCCGGACCGTAGTGGCGCGCCGCAGACCGCTCGGCCACCGCGGCCGTCTTTTTGCTTTCAGTAAACATTTCACTGTCGGATCTTTTCTAGAATTTGACTACATAGAGCGGAGAAATAAAAGTGTCGAATACTTGGAGAGGCGTGTGCCTAGTAATTATTGTAGTACTACATGCCACACATCCGAGACGAAAGAGTGTAGTATCTGCACATCGTTCGTTTGAATAGCGTATGCGACGTACCTGAAGTGCCTCCGTGCCCAAGAGACTGGGCCTTTGCGGTCATGGGAGCGAGCGGACCAACGTGTGGAGCCTCCCCGACCGATCCAGCCGTGCTCAGATATCTGTCAGCTGACCGCGCACTATGTGACGAAATTGTGATGGTGCAACATCATTGATGTATCAAACGTGTAATATTTTCCATCGTGGAACATTACGCAGTAAGGGAGATAAATCATTTATGAGAATGTTCACATAATGCGTTCGATTTATCTCTTGTGATAGGCTTTATGCCCCTATCCATCGTCAAATATGCTAATATCGGCAACCAATCACCAGACCAGAAATATTTGACATATTGACGATGCGGTCTAATACCCAGAAGAGTTTTATCAACAATGACAACGGCCGCGGAAGCCTTCGTTTACATATAACTCCGCATTATTTGGGATTTTTCTAGAGATAAGCACCAAATAAAACGATCATCGATTCCACCGTACATTTTGGTAGTTGTATTAAAATTTAGGCCTATTTTTTTCGTTGGATTACAATTAGGTGCAAGAAGAGGGCGCAAAATAGATGAGAGCGTAATGAAAAGCTGTTTCCTTTCGTAAAAGTCGGTGAGATTACTTGCAGTTCGTAAAAAGTCCATTTCCAGCCAAAGTACTAAGTGGCTATAGTTCCGCGTTTACTGCTTTTCAATATGGTGTCGAGCGCAACGCTTGGTAACATACAGATCAAAGGCGCCGCTCCCAGCTTTCCCTTCTGTATGCTCCCTATTCTGTGACCTTAAGCTACCTTCCCTTGTTTCTGTCTGACGAGAGAAAGAAAAACGTTCCGATGCATCTGTCTATATTCGGTCTCTGATTAGTGTAGACGTATCTATAGCAGCTCCTATTGCTTCATTTATCCAGCATGTAAGTAATGTGCTTTTGTCAGTTAAATACACCATGAAATATTTAAAAATTTAATATGATGGATTTTTATTTATCATTCTGGTAATGAATCTGGCCTAAATATTTTTCCTCTTGAAGTTGTGTGGTGGGTTTGGTCGCCATTACGGCAGACAAGATATCGTGCAGTGATTGTTATACGTTTTACCATTTTTCAATCCTTATCAGTCACCATAATAATTAAACGGATTTTAGAACCTGCGTTCGCGATATTGTTCCGCGTAATATTTTTTCCCGTAACTCCGTTTGGATACTGAAATAAAAATTAACGCACGGTCCGCTGCACGAACAAATTACGTAACAATTCCAACCCCACATCACGACGGTGTCATACCATTACAAATATGAATTGTTTTATTGCAGCAAACCCTGCCAAATATTCCATAAGGTAGGCCCCGTCTCTTTTTATAATCTAACTGCCGCCAACATCTACCCTTTAATCGTTAAAGATATTTAAAAATAAAATTAATTCCCCTGATTATTTATGAATCATAATGTCTGCAGTCAGTATTTACGTAATTTTTGGATAATTTAATCCCATTGATATCTTGTAAACTATTTACCAAATTGATTAAATACTAAAACTTAAACTTACCTCTACAACCTCAACCCACAAGGCAGTTAATACTATAAAAAGTTGGCGACCGTCTTACGGGACAGAAATAAGCAGATCTGTAATTTTAATTTGATATATACGTTGAAATAATTTATTTTATGCCATTGTCATGTACAGATCGAACTTTCTATTTTTCATGTCATCTGAACATCCTGAACGAGCACCTAAACTTACTAGCGATAATATTTTTGAGACACAAAAATTATAAAAAAATAGGAAACCAGAAAAATTCAAGAATGACGAGATATCTTCACGACTGCAGTGGTGTCAACTACAAAAATTAAGGTAAGACCAGACCATTTCATTATTTGCTTTCTATCTGATTTTAGTTCTTCTATTAGTCTATCGCTAGTCGCAGTACTGCATTTGACTTCATTTTTAGTGCTTTCAGCTTTAATTTTTATTTCATTAGGTGACAAAGAAAGTTCGCGAGTGATTATTGCGTGTGCGCTAACAGGATCGCGATTTCATTATTGTCCGCACAGCGTCTCTCGTTTGTCGTCGCTGCATCTTGACACAATTACAGTTAAACAAATTAATATTCTGGTTCTTGCTATAAAATTTCACACACATGATCAATTAATTTCAAAAATTTTTGTACAACTATTATGGTGAAGACTAGAAGACAAGCCACCATATTGGATCCAAACAATAGTAACGTTCAATCAAACTATGCCGAATCAGTGCAAAATGTAGATACGGAATCTCAACAAATAGAAAATATTGCGCCAAATGTCGGTGATGTAGCCAATGTAGGTGTTTCTGAATCCGTGGCTACTCCTAGTGAGTCTACGTCTAGCCAGATTCCAGATTGGTTCAGTCGGATCGAAACGCTTATATTGTCTCAAAGAGAACAATTGAATCAAAAATTTACACAATTAGAACAGCAAAAGGAACAAAAATGTATGCAATTAGAACAGCAAAACATGCTTCTGAAAATGTAAATCAGAATTTCAAACGATTAGAACAGCAAAACAAATGTGCTTCTGAATCTTTCAATAAAAATTTTGGACAGTTTAGCAGAAATTAGTAAAGCTCGAACAACAGAACCAAAGCGTATCTGATAGCTTGAATGAAGGACTGTCTGCCATTGAGGTTAGGCAAGTCGATTTAATTTCGAAAATAATTACAAAGGACGAGTTTGAAGATCGACTCTCCAAACTCGAAGTGAATCAAAGTAATCTTAGTGCACAAATTAATGACGAGGTATCAAAGCAACTGAATCTCACATAGAAAAACTTTATGAGAGGTTAAATGCAGAATTTCATACAGCCGCGCAGACAGTACTGTTCCGACAGTTATCGGAACAGTAAACGAACAAATTACAACTGTAACAACAGAAGTTAATCACGTTAAAGGAACTGTGAATACATTTCCAAACACTGTAGATAATTTAGCCAAAGACTTAATTAAGTTACGCCTTGACCAACACGGTTTGCAAACAAACGTTACACTGCTATCCAGTCAGGTGAGTGAAAGTGTCAATGAAAGTCAAGTTAAATTACAAGAATTCATGCAGACAAAACAGCAACAGATGCGACAGTGATTACAAACTGAAATTGATCACTTAGTTGAAACAGTAGCTAGCAAAGTAAATGTACGCAAGGTGACGTAATACAATCATTGCAAGATGAAATTCACTCTGTAAAATCTGTGGTAAGAGAAGAGGCACCAAACTGGCAAAGTGTTGTTAACGCTCAAATATCTGAGTTACATAGGGTACGTGACAGCGTAGCCGATAGGTCACAGGTTTCACCTATTATAAACACAGACCGTCAAAGAGACAATACCACGCCGCGAGGGTTAGGAAAGAATGTAACAAACATTGCCTGTGATTGTAAAAATAATGGAATTGCTAGCTCACAAAACTTATTTCCAGCTTTAGTGCCACCTCGGCTGAGCAGCTGAGCAGAGTGCCACATCCCATTTGCTAGAAGAAAGCATTGTCCAAAGTTATCAACTTCAAACCTTTAATCAGGAGAACAAGACTATTCATCCAGTACTTTTTATCCGCACGTTCAGGGGAGTCTTACTAACATCTTGGAGTGAAAGACGAAAAATTAAATTTATAGCAGGATACATATAAGGTGAAGGGAGACTGTGGGTAGCCGATGTGATCGATTACTGTGAAACAGTAGAAGAATTTGAACAAGCTTTCTTATCTGAATACTGGTCCCTCGGCAAACAGGAAAGATTGCGAAACGAAGTTTATCACCCACACCCATTTAATAAAAGGAATTCAAGTCTACGCAAATACTTTGAAAAGTACTTGCGCAAGACGAAATTTTTTGATTAACCTATGTCTCACCGGGAAGTGTTGAGGATTCTAAAGAGTAAACTGCCGATACCTCTAAGAAAACAATTATATAATTTGTCAGATTATAATTTGGAGGACTTTCTAAAAGGTATAGTTGCACTTGATTTAATATATGAATATGAAAGAGCCAGTGGGAGCAGTTCTTATGGGGACAGTAGAAATTTCCATTTAGGTGATGGGAGTCAGCTGGCTGTGCCACGCCTCCAACATGTAAACAACAATTATGGCGCGTCAGCAGCCTAGCGGAGCGCCATACCAATCACAGTTGCAGCCTCGCACTGCAGCTGCGAGCGGTGGCGCGCCGCGAAACTTTCAAACCAACAATGTCAGACGCATAAGCGGCAAATCGGTACAATCCTGGGTATCAAAACAGAAACAACGGCGATAGACCAAATTACAATAACGACGCACAACATAATAACTACCCACGTAATAATTACCAAACCCAAGTGTATACACAAAACAATAATCAAACCTGGCCACCGAATAACAACACAGGGTGGATCCCTCCAAACTATACGAATCAAGATGTGCCTGTCACGCACATAACACGCGAGTGTCAAACTGGTACATCTTGGTACTTGGCCACAGGACAGTCAGGGAGTTGTCATTACTGAGCTAAATGACACAAATCCTCAGCCAAGTACTAGCGGTACGGCAAACAAATAAGGCTCGAGCCATGCCCTCCGGCGTCGAGTGCACTTTCTAGCCGGGGCAAAATTCACAGGTGCGTCAATTTAATTCGATATAATGAGGGAATAGATATACGTTATGAGTTATTACAGGAACAATTGCCTTGTAAAACAAACACTACAGAAATTTTCCACGAAAACATCATGGGTACAGTAGGATGTATTCCTACAATAATTTTATTAGATACGGGGGCAGCTGTCAATGTTGTCTCCCAAACACTATTTAACAGAATTTGTACAATCAGTAAACCGCCAAGGTATCCAGTGCAAAATTGCCGAATAATAGGTGCTCTAGGTACTAGATCGAAAAATATCAAGTTGCAAACACAACTAACAATGACGTATGGGGAACATTTAGACGTATGTACATTTCTGATCGTTAATGGTTTATTAGAAAATTGCATTTAGGTTTAGTATATTTGAGAAGCAGAGAATCTTGTATTGATCTCAAATCAGGTAAGTGTTACTAAACCATCAACGGTGATACGTGTACAGTGAACTTAATTAAGAGTAAGTCTACTCATGGCAAATACTGTCAGTCCATAAAAATTTGTTTACCAAACATGAACAAAATTTTTAGTAATAAAAATACTCCACATGTAATAGATATGGAATCGATAAGACCTGAATTCTTTCATAACAAAGTTAATGAGTCTGAACTGTTAACAGAAGAGCAGAAATTTCAATTAAAACATCTCCTTTTGACGTACAGTCGAGTTTTTAACGAGAAACCAGGTCTTACCACCACCTTTGTCTATCACATGCACGTTAAGCCACATAAAACTTATGTTAAGAAAACCTATGCAATTCCATGGGCCAAAAGAGATGCCGTTAAGCAGGAAATCAATAAAATTTTAAGATGGAACATTATAAAACCTTCGTCCTCGCCGTATTCATATCCATTGTTAGTTGTTTTTAAAGCCGATGGGTCTGTGTGTTTGGTTCTGGACGCACGAGCCATTAACCGAATAATTATTCCTGTCTGTACACGTCCTGGAAATCTTGAACAACAACGTCAAAAATTCCATGGTGTAAACTATGTAACCAGAGTTGATTTAAGATCACGTTATTGTCAATTTCCGTTGACGGAAGATTCAAAAAAGTACACCGTCTTTATCTTTGCGAGACGCTCATATCAATTTTGTGTTTTGCCCTTTCGTTTGAACGTAAGTTCTGGAGTTTTTATCGTGGCTTTAGACAGAGTATTAGGACCGGATCTTCTAGACAAAGTCACTGTTTATGTAGACGATATTCTGATTGCCACGCCCACCTGGGAGGAACATGTTCAATTGTTAGAACGCTCGCTAAGCAAGTTTTAGTCTTGTGGAGTGACTGTCAATCTACGAAAATCAGAATTTGCCAAATCAGAAATCAAATTTCTTGGACATTTTATTTCACCGAGTGGTATCACTCCAGATCCCGAAAAATTGAAAGCAATCCAACACTTACTCTATCCTAGAAACAAAAAATAATTAAAAAGTTCTTCCGGCATGTTTTCATTTTTTCTTCACTTTGTCCCTAATCACTTGTTAAACAGTGATTCTCTTCTTTCGCTTCTGTGATAAGGTGCCACATGGTGTTGTAATGACGAATGTCAAAGAGATTTCGATCTTATCAAATAAGCATTAGTAAATTCTGACGTACTTAGCGATCCAGATGTGACTAAAGATTTCTGTATTTCTACCGATGCCTCGAACTCAGGTCTATCAGGAATTTTGTTTCAATTATCTGATGAATAAAATCCAGACACTGTAAAAATAATCAGCTTTGCAAGCAGAACCCTGACAGAGTGTGAAAGACATTACTCCATAACAGAGTTAGAAACTTTATCCATTGTTTGGGCTTTCAGAAGGTTTCGACATTGTTTTTGGTAAGCATGTTAAAGTTTTCTGTGACCACCAGGCATTAAGCTTCTTAATGTCCTGTAAACTGTTACATTGTCGTTTAGCCAGATGGGCTATGTCCCTGCAAGAATATGATTTCGAAATTATTCACATCAAAGTTTCCGACAATGTTGTAGCAGATGCTACATCGAGGCTTCCGCATGGTTTTCCACAATTTGATGATTATGCAGAGGCAACTACTGAATTTCGAATCATGTTAATGAAAGACACCAACTACCGTCAGTATTTTCTGGATATGTGCACAAACATGCATGATCTTCACATAAAGGACGACTGGTGGAACAAAATCATTAACAAACTTATACAAAATCCTGACGATCTTCCGTCAGTTCACTATCAGATTTATCAAAACGTTCTTATCTTCCGCCGACATCCTCAATCTGACATTTGGTGTGTATGTCTTCCGGAATCAAGCGAGAAACCGCTGATTCTGCACACACACCGAGTGTGGGGGCATTTCGGTTCCTTAAGATGTCTCAGGTAATTAAAGTGGTACTGTTTCTTTCCAAACATGTTCAGAAAAATACACCGCACTCTCAAGTCATGTTTGGCTTGTCCAAAATCGAAACCAAACAATCAATCTACTAAAACAAAACTTCATTCAATTCTTCCGACCCAACCATTGCAATTAGTAGCCGCAGATTCGGAAGGACCACTGCCTGTTGGTAGAGGATGTGTGAAATACATATTAGGCCTATACGATGTCTTTTCAAAATTTGTTAAGCTTTATGCTTTGAAATCTGCTACAGCCAAGACTGTAATTCGGCGACTGGAGAATTATTTTATTCCAACTGTTGGCAACCTGTCACGCTGCTGACAGACAACGGTTCTACATTCACTTGTCGTGCGTGGAAATATTTTATTCGCACCAGTGGCGTGCGGCACATTCGTATATCTCGTTTTAATCCGTCTGCCAATCCAATGGAACGAATCTTCCGAGAGCTTAACAGGTTTATTCGAACTTATGCCTCACAAAAACACACTGAATAGATTGAATACCTTGGACTATTTAAGCAGATAGTAAAACATCTTCCCTTGTATTCAACGCCTATTACCCCTGCGGATCTCATTTATCGAGTAAGGGAATCCAATGAGTGGCTCTATCCTATACCAAAAATTCCACGGAACAACCTATCACATGATGAGAAAATCCGCATAGTTTTAACTTCCCTCACTGAAGCAACACATCTACTGCGAGGGGAAAGTGCAATTAAAGATTAGTGACAGAACGACAAACGAACCAAAACTGCAGGATAATTGCACAATAAAGTCTCGTCTTCGAAAACTGCACACGTTAAACATTACCAAACTGTTGTACTGTCGGTAATTTAGCCAACGGGTATGATTGTGCACAGTTCCTGCCTTTTCCCTGCATATACAACAAATAAATAAAATATTCAAAGTTGTGAAAGATGAGGGTGCGTAAATCAAAACATCAACACTATTTCAGTTCAAATGATGTAGTTTGGTTTATTTCTATTTCCTTAATTTCTGATGGCTGATACCTCTGGCCTCTGGCACATTTAATTTAACTCTGTTCATAGCTCGTGAGCCCCCATAAATAAAATGTTATTTGTCACTGACTGTTTCAGTGTCTTGACGCTATCGAAACCAAAGTACTTCTATTATTCACTTCATCTCTCCACAATTATCACTGTTTCAAAACACAAATTCACACAGTAACTTTTCTCTGAACTAATATCTCAGCATGTACTTCACTTCAATACGCTCTTCAGCAAGCTACCTCCAAGTAAACACATGCACTCCTTCTTCTTATTGCAGCTTCAAAATGTCTTCCACCTCGGTAAACTTACACACTTTGAAATCGTTGCACAGACTGATGTTGTGGCCCGCCTCGGACACACATGCACACACACTGAATCAAGAGAAATACTGCCGTCGTAGCGGCGAGTAACAGAGCCTCCGGCAAAGTGCTCGGAACACTCACTCGTCTGCACACACAAACACAGTGCCAACTCGAGGCACAGACCGACGCAGCCCCCACGCAGGTAAGCTACCCTCCGACTGCCCCGTACAAAGGCCGCGTGCGCCCTTTTATGCGGGCTAAATGGTTTTACCCCTACATCATCAAATTCCCAGCCTGAACTTCCCAAAGCCTAGCTAAGACGCACAGAGTTCAGCCACATACATTTCTAACATTTGTTTTAAAATTGCAATAGTTATGAAATACATGAAATAATATTTGCTTATACACTTACATGACATACACATACTTGCATACATTATTTAAATTGTATACCTGCACATACAATTGGTATTTTATTTAAATGAACATTTAAGATAAAACTTACATACTATTTACAGGGGTATCATATGAAATAATTATTGAAATAACTTTATATGCAAAAATTGCCATGCTATCTGTGTAATTGTCTTGGATATAAATATGGTAGCGACTGGAATGTTATTTTTCTCATAATTAAAATGCGTTTTCTGCATCAGATCAACACCTCTCGTAAAATATATTCATATTAGCAGATGCACATAGCAGAAGGAATTATGGGAGCCCACGCTCGTCTTTGTATCACAGTTGTAAAAATATTAACATGCAAAATCGTTACATATTTATTTAATGTTTGCTGCATGCCAGAGTTCCAGTTCAAATTACCAATTTATCGTACATAAAATTATTTATTAAGCATCATGTTATCAGTGAGGCCCATACAGGTGCCTCAGTACGTAGTATTGCTACAAATTCAAGTAATGTTTGAATATTTTATACTGCGGTCAACGCTGCACCTCGCCCAGAAGCTCCCATTGTCCAGCACTCTCCCTGGTAGTACTTAGCCTGGACTTCCCTAATCCGGGAAAAACCACTACCTACTGGCCTCTCCTCTGCCTCAAGCCCACAGCACTCCCCAACATGAGAAAATTCTGTCCATGTCCTAACTATAAATGTTGCTTCCACAATAAATGTTATCTGACTTAAAACATATACTGCTACCATTAAATGAAAAATGAAGTATAACATTTTGTGCATTGGCATGGACAATGTCTGCAGTGTATTTAATGCTATTTATGGCTTAATCGCACAATACCCCCACGTGTGGCATTCAAATCAAAGCGCAGAATGGAGCAAGTGGCACCAAAACATACTGTTTCCATGTAACTCTTTAAGCTGTATATGTGTACTCACAAAATTATTTAATTTGACTAATTCATAAATAGTTAAATAATTCATAAATTCAAAAATTAACAAAATAATAAAATCTTGTATATATATATATATATAATTGTAATGGATAGCACATGTACGTATTTAATGTGAATAAGTTTTAACAAAGCTATCAGATGAGTGAGCAATCATGACAATATTTAAAGTTTGAAGCTATACACAAATCAATATTAAATTCTGAACATATTTTTAAAGAGAAGTCTTTCTATAACTTAATTGGATTCAGGAATTTGGTTGTGCCTGTATTTTACATTGGTGGCACTATTTTGAATAAATTTTTCTTTTCTGTCTACATTGACCTTTCTCTTTCAACACAGACTCAACAATAATACTTGTTTTATAATGCACTAACTATTTTTGTCTCACCACTTTGACACTGATCACTCTGGAATCACTGTTGCAGCTACACTGGGCCGGGGTGTATGGTCCCAAGCCTCCATCATACAACTCAACATACGGATGCATCTTAGACATACGGCGCTGGATCAAGCTTTCTCTCTCACACAGGTAAAATTCACCTTACATGAAACAGGAAGAAAGAAAATCCATGAGCCCACATAATACAATAAATTGACTGAACACCAGGGATGGGTTGGATTTGCGTCCCTCCCCACTGCCATCCAGACTTGGTACTAATGACACTATCACACAGACAAGTAGTGTAACATGCGATCACATAAATGAAAACAACTACATGGTGGCTTGTGTCACTGCTGGACAGACTAACGCACTCCACCATGCCTGTACTCCAAGGCTTAACAGCTTCTAGCTGATGTTTACAAGAAAACAAATGGCATGAAAAAAAAAAATAAACTATAAGTCCAGAATACATCTACCAGTTAAATGAACTTTATCAACATTTAAATTTAATACTCAATCTAAACTATGAAAATTAAAACCTCTTCCAAAAAATGATACCTAAAAGCATAAATACAAATCCCACGCCCTCGCACGTGGAAAAAAAAAAAAAAAAAAAAAAAAAAAAAAAAAAAAAAAAAAAAAAAAAAAAAAAAATTGATGTTGTGAGATTTAACCCTTTCGCGGCTACGTACATACATGTATGTCCGCAATTAGACTGCCCAGACTGCTACGGGCGTATATGTATGCCCGGCAGACAGGAGGCCCAGACGGCTACCGGCATTCATATACGCCCAGCACGTAGAGCGGCCGGAAGGCTAAGGGCATTCATGTACGCCCGGGGTCCGGGCGCACAATGGAGCGGCGGCGACTCGGTTTTACCTGCAGCTCAACATTCCTGGTGGCACTGCCATTAACAGGTCTTCTTTGTTATGTCGGTAAGCACTACAGTTTTCACTTCCGGGCCTTCCTACTCACGAACTCTCCATCGGGCCCGTCCTGTATTTTTTGTTTGGCGAGAGAACAGCTTTTCACTGTACTGTCGTTACAATGTCGGAACGTTGTTTGTCAAACAAGGAAATAATGGACATCCTCATGAATAGTAGTGACGATGACGATAATGCTACTACATCCTTTCTCTATACGAAGAGCTGGATGTGTATGTAAATAATGGTATTTATTCAACACAACGAAGAACTTCTGCAAAAGATTCCTCTTCTTAAGTGGATGATGTAGAAAGATATAAAAAAAAAAGCCAAGATCGCTGATCATCAAATTTTATTTACGACGACCGGTTTCGCTGAACTATGTCAGCATCATCTGGTCAAATAAAATATTTTACAAGGCCATAATCTTGTAATTTGCTATTTGCTATTGTCACTCACTGTGATGATTATGTTTTATTATAATGACATAGTGCACCTATGCACTGTAAATTGTTATATAACAACTGATTGACATTACAAATTTATGGCCTTGTAAAATATTTTGTTTCACCAGATGATGCTGACATAGTTCAGCGAAACCGGTCGTCGTAAATAAAAATTAATGATCAGCGAGCTTGGCTTTTTTATATCTTTGTACATTATCATAATTGGATCGCCTCCTAGAACATAAACCAACTTAAGAGGATGAGTTAAGTGAAATTTCGATACGAAAAAGACTTTATGACTGGTCAGATAATCGTCCTGCGGTGAATCGCCACAATTTCGCGAACATTTTTAGTGGTTTAAAGGCAGATTTCGATGAATAAGCAATTCATTTAGATTATTTATTTATTTATTGTACTTTATCTCATTTGAATGTGTCTGAGTTATTTGTAGATATGAACAAGTATTATACATTTCTCACCGAGAAAATGACGATAGTGCCCAGCAGATAACAAGATGGAAACCTATAGACCCTCCAGAATTTTATTGCTTTTTGGCTTCGTCCCTCCTTATGCCAAGGTACAAACAGTTAGCAGTAAATGAATATTGGTCAAAAGATTCCTTGTTGCAAACACCAGTATTTTCTGACACAATGGCCAGAGACTACAAGGTCATACTGCGTTTGTTAAAATGTTTGTTAAGTTTATGCGACTTAACTGTGGGGTCATCAGACCCTAAACTTACAAACTACTTATAAACTATTTTATACTAAAGACAGCACAAACATCCATGCCCGAGGGAGGATTCGAACCTCCGGCGGGGAACGGCCTCTCGCAACTAATCACAGCGCCTCAACGTGATCGGCCACTCGATACTGCCTTTATTACACTTCAGTAATAATTCGGCCGCATCGCAAGATATCATTGTGAAAATACGCATTATTTTTGAACACGCCAAAAAAGAGATTCCCACGGGCTGCCGTCCCATTT
Organism: Locusta migratoria; assembly: GCA_026315105.1. NCBI lineage: Eukaryota > Metazoa > Arthropoda > Insecta > Orthoptera > Acrididae > Locusta > Locusta migratoria. The sequence continues at coordinate 31,646,702 of CM048745.1, forward strand.
GAGAACTCAGTAACTGACGAAAGTTGCTACTTTTCAGAGGAAGGCTCCGGTTCAAACCGTATATTCCAAACACACGTAGCCATGGGATTAAAATTTCCGTGATTTGTGTCCTACAGACCAGTTACATTCTGGATTATATTCAGGATGAAACTTTCACTCTGCAGCGGAGTGTGCGCTGATATGAAACTTCCTGGCAGATTAAAATTGTGTGGCGGAACCGGGACTCGAACCTGGGATCTTTGCCTTTCGCGGGCAAGCGCACTACCGACTATGCTATCCCGACACGACTCACGATGCCGCCTCACAACTCCACTTCTGCCAGTACCTCGCGTCCTACTTTCCAAACTTCACAGAAGCTCTCTTGCAAACACGCAAGACTAGCACTCCTGGAAGAAAGCATATGGTGGAGTCATGGCTTAGCCACAGCCTAAGGGATGTTTCCAGAATGAAACTTTCACTCTGCAGCGGAGTGTGGGCTGATATGAAACTTCCTGGCAGATTAAAATTGTGTGGCGGAACCGGGACTCGAACCTGGAACCTTTGCCTTTCGCGGGCAAGCGCACTACCGACTGTGCTATCTCGATACGACTCACGATGCCGCCTCACGACTCCACTTCTGCCAGTACCTCGCCTAATACTTTCCAAACTTCACAGAAGCTCTCTTGCAAACACGCAAGACTAGCACTCCTGGAAGAAAGGATATGGTGGAGACATGGCTTAGCCACAGCCTAAGGGATGTTTCCAGAATGAAACTTTCACTCTGCAGCGGAGTGTGCGCTGATATGAAACTTCCTGGCAGATTAAAATTGTGTGGCGGAACCGGGACTCGAACCTGGGACCTTTGCCTTTCGCGGGCAAGCGCACTACCGACTGTGCTATCCCGACACGACTCACGATGCCGCCTCACAACTCCACTTCTGCCAGTTTCATATCAGCACTCACTCCGCTGCAGAGTGAAAGTTTCATTCTGGAAACATCCCTTAGGCTGTGGCTAAGCCATGTCTCCACCATATCCTTTCTTCCAGGAGTGCTAGTCTTGCGTGTTTGCAAGAGAGCTTCTGTGAAGTTTGGAAAGTAGGAGGCGAGGTACTGGCAGAAGTGGAGTTGTGAGGCGGCATCGTGAGTCGTGTCGGGATAGCACAGTCGGTAGTGCGCTTGCCCGCGAAAGGCAAAGGTCCCAGGTTCGAGTCCCGGTTCCGCCACACAATTTTAATCTGCCAGGAAGTTTCTGGATTATATTGTCTACAATGATGCCGCTACTGAATTAGAATCTGGAAATGCTGACTGGGGCAAATCAGGTGATGTCGTTGTCAGTTTGTTGTTACCATACCTCAACAAAAGTCATAACAATTATTTAGATAATTGGTATTCGAGTCCTGAATTGTTCTTATGGCTCCATGCGAAGTGCACTAATGCCATTGACACAGTGTGTAAAAACAGGGAACATTTACTACCTTTACCTGATAAATTCAAGAAAGGTAAACACAACTGAATTCTGGAGTGGACAATAAATAAGTCCTGGATGCTATCCACTGTAAATGGACCAGAGTTTGCTCAGACAGAAAAAAAAATAATAAAATGGGAGGAAATAATGTGAAACACACTTACGTAGTTAGTTACAATTTGTCAGTGGGAGCGATTGATAGGACTAACATGATATTAAGTCCCTACAGTGCATACGAAAAACAGAAATGGTGCAAGAAAGTATTCTTTCATTTAACTGAATTGAGTATGCTCAATGCAAAAACTATTTTTGAAATGCAGAATAAACAGAAGAATCCACTAGCGAAATTTCACTTAGAACTAATCGGTCAGTTACAGGAGAAGTTTCATTCATAAACATCTAAAAGAAAGATGCCACTGACACCCAAAAGGACAGCCCTTTTCGACTGGATTAAAGAATAACATTATCCCGGGTTTTTCGGAGCAACGGAGAGAAAGGAGATACCGCAAAGACATTGTGTAGTGTGTACTGCCCATACAAAACGGAAAATAACACGAATCAGGTGCAAAAAAAATGTAATGTTGCTCTCTGTAAGGAGCCATGTTTTGATACATACCACAAACTAAGGAAGTATTAGTTTCTTCAGGTACTTTGAATATTGAAAGAAAAGAAAACGAAGAATATAAGAAAACAATAAAAGCAATAGAAGTATTAAAAAAAAGTTTTTAACTCAGCCAGCGGCAGTCGAATGCTTGCGTTAGAAATGAGGATGGGAAACCACTAAGTCCAACTCTACCACTCCGTGAATATCTGAAAAATAAATCCGCTAGCAGAAAGCATGCAGATACTTATTGCCGGATTATTTAGCATAGTGAATCGAAAATAGGCTTTAATTTCAAACGAAGCAAACGATCTATCAACATTTTAATTTTATTGTTTCCATTTCATTATTACGTCATTATTTTTCTTGTTTAATTCTTCATTGTGCTACATAGCAAAACATAAATTTCAATAACTGTTTTTTATTCAGGATTATAGCTAGAACTGTCGGAGTTTTACAGGTCTTCCCTACGAACAACTGACTTTAAAACTAAACGTTGCGAAACATTCTCGACCGATGTTAATGAAACTTTAATACGTTGTACTAATATATTTTGGTAACGTACACGTCAAGTTATAGTTTTTTTCAGTAACAAATCAAAAAGGTATTTGAATTTACTTAAATATTTTCGTTCTCAGCCGAGGATAATCTTATACCAGTGTCGTTTGGATTTGAAAGGCTGTTTCGTATCACAAACTGCAACTGCTGTGGCAGAACAGTGAGATACAGATGTTATAAACAGTGTTACTGGGGGCAGCTGTGTGGCCACCGCAGCGCGCGACTAGCGTGCAGCTGCAGCTGCAGCGGCCGTACAGTAGCCCACTACACAGCGGCCGTGGGGCCGGGTCAGCCGCCTCAGCCGCCGATCAGTCCACAGCTGGTCTCGCGCCGTCAGCCAGGCGGGCAGCCAGGGCGCTCGCCCCTGCAGCCGCGAAAGGGTTAATTGGCCCATGCTATCCTGAGTTACTCCTAGCATGTCTATACTTCACAGTAGCTACAACTCCTGCAGCCTGTAAGCATCAATTAAATAATAATAATAATAATATTTATGTGTGTGTGTGTGTCCTCTAGTCCTGATTCCAGATTAGTATACATAAACAAAATTAAAAACAATTTCATTATCATTCATAGGATTACCTAACTAAATAGTTTCACTACTCACACATAAATTACGATGACACAATAAACACACTATCCTCTCAGCTGCTGTTTCAGGAATGAGATCTGGCAACAATTGCACCTTTAACCAAAACATATACATAAACAATAAAAATAAAGCAAGGCAAAAATAGAGAGTAAACCAAGTCAAAATAATTATCAAATTGTCAAATTGCTCCACATAACTCTTAAATCTAGACATACATAAATCACAAAATAAAAAAAAAAAAAAAAAAAAAAAAAAAAACAATAAAAATAAAAAAATAAAAAAAACATACAGATCCTAAACCTAATATTTACACGAGGCTGCAAACTGGCTTAATCCAGTCCAGTTGCTTATATAGCCTCAACTAAGTAATATATCTTAACCCCAACGGTTTTCCAGACTATGGGTATTCCAACCGGTAAGCATACTTGGGTACGGACACGCTGCTACCCGGAATGGCCCATGATATAACTTAAAAAGTTTCTTTATCTCTCCATCAATGTCACTAGACTTTTCTTTAGTTTTCACTAGTACTAGGTCATTGAATTTGTACTTAGTTGACTTGTACCTACTTTCATGTCTGTTTTTCCTCTGAGCTGCTGTCTTAGCCATCTGCTCGGTTGCCAGCTTTATCCGTTCCTGTGGTGTCACCTAATCCCCTGGTGGGAAATCTACAATCTCACCTATTAGATTCGGTGCCTTCTTGCCCATCATTATCTCATATGGTGTATATCCAGTTGCCTTACTTTTAACACTGTTCATAACATCCTCAAAAGAAACAATGTAATCTGCCCATGATTTATGGTTATTACTACAGTATGTTCGGCATAGCCGTCCCAACTCGCGCATGTATAGCTCGGCAGGATTGCTAGCCGAATGGTAAACTGAAATTTTTTTATTTCACACCTGATAAAAATCTTCCCATGCCTTAGATGCAAACTGGGAACCATTGTCTGACAGCAGTGCCTTAGGTTTTCCATGTTTTTTGAAATAATCTAGCTCTAGCTTACGGATTATTGTTTTGCTGGTAGCCTTCTTGATTACCTTATAGCCTTACATACTTTGAAAACACATCAACAGTAAGTATGACATATTTTTGTCCACCACTACTTGCTGGTAATTGTCCAAAAAAGTCAATTGCCAACAGCTCACCCACACCCTTAGGTAAAATGCTTTACATTTTACCTTGGCTAGCCACAGTGCTATGCTTCACACGCTGGCATTTATCACAAGCACCTAACTGTTTCCTAACACTCCTATCCATATTGTTAAAAATAACATAATCATGTAATATTTCCAAACACTTTTGTGGTTCATAATGACCATGTGACAAATGTATATATTCTATCAATGACTGGACATGTTCCTCTGGCCAACATACCTGCCATTCTTCTTTGTCAATATTCTTTCTCTTAAACAATACCCCCTTATAGATCTTGTAATATTTATCTAATTTTTCGTGCCCTTTTGTACCCGTGTTTGTTTTGACCAGTTTGAGAATCTGACCAGTGTTCTGTATCCGTCTCATATCCTTACAGATGTCCCTAATATGTTTTTCCCCATCAACACCTTTCATGTACATCATGTGGAATTCAGTGCCTTCACTCTCATGTTCTATAGTCTCATCCCCTTTAATAGGCAAACGGGACAGGCTGTCAGCAACTACGTTTTCAGTTCCCTTTATGAATTCCATCTTAAACTGGAATTGTTGGAATATTAGTGTCCAACGTGCCAGCCTTTGATTTAGTAACTTACAATTCTGCAAACAGCTCAATGCCTTATTGTCAGTCATAACAATTGTCTCATGACGTTGCACGTAAATTCTGAATTTTAGAAAACCCCAAACTATAGCCACAAGTTCCTTCTCCGAAATACCATATCTCCGCTCATTTTTTGATAGGATCCTGCTTACAAATGATATGCTTCTGTGTTCGACCTCACCATCCACTTCTTTTCTTTGAAAGAAAGCAACTCCTACTCCATAGTCTGAGCTGTCTGTGGCTAAGTAAAATGGAAGAGACATGTCTGGATAATGTAAAAGTTTGCTATTGCACAGACTGGTTTTGATTCTTTCAAAATCCCTATCACATTCATCAGACCACACCCAGGACACATTTTTCTTCAATAACCGTGACAAGTTTGGAGAATTCAGGCTTTGATTGCTTACGTATTTTCTGTAGAAACCAGCCATGCCGAGAAACGATTTTAACTGCTTCCGATTCTTAGGTTTTGCACATTCTGGTATTGCCTTAATCTTATCCCCATTAGGCATAAATCCTTCTGAAGATAACACATAACGTAAAAAGTTTATTTCTGCTTTCACAAATTCACACTTTTTAGGCTTGAGTGTCATACCCCCTGCAAGTAAAGCTGTAAAAACATCCTGCAATAAATGATAATGCTTCTTCCAAGTAGCTGTAGCAACCAATATGTCATCCACATAAATTGTAAGCCTTCTCATCAGTTCATCTCCCAACTCAAAGCTCTAATGAAAACAGCAACAGAAATACACAAACCAAAAGGAACAACCTTATATTGATATGCCCTGCCTTCAAATAAGAAAGCCGTGTATTCCCTGCTCTCAACAGCCAGCGGCACCTGCCAAAATCCGGCGGTCAGATCCATGCTGGTCACAAGTTTCACATTATGGAACCCTTGAATCAGTTCATCCATGTTCTCTAGATGATCTGTTTCAGAAACTATAATTTTGTTCAATTTTCTGGCATCTAACACTAACTGCACAGATTTGTCCTTCTTTTTTACCACTACCATGGAAATGCTGTACTCGCTTCTACATCTTTCAATTATGCCCCAGTCCAGCATCCGTTGTAATTCAGTTCTGATTGCCTCCCTTTCAGATATGGCTATAGCATAAGGCTTAGCTTTAACTGGTTCATGTGGTTTTACCCTAATTTCATATTCGAAATCTAAGGTTTTTCCTGGCTTTTCAGAAAACACATTCTTATACCTAGACAATAAATAATACAATTCCCCCTTTTGACTTTCACTTATCCCCTTTGTCTCATCTACCTTCCTCCGTATTTCTTCCTCAACTTCAGTTTCATCCATAACACATTGTGCTATCTGTATGCATGCCATCAGATTATTTTCATCAACAGAGTTCTTAAATTTAATCTTCTTCATACAACCCCCTACATTCAATTTTATAGCCTTGTCCTTATAGTCTAGTTGTGCCCCATATTTGCACAAAAAATTATTTCCCAACACTACGTTTAATCAAAGTCCCTTTATCACAAGTAAACCTTGAGTAAACAATCATCAAGTCTAACACTACTTCCTTATTCACTGGTTTGCCAGTAGCATTCTTTATGTGTACCCCAGTAACTGGAAACTCTACTGTCCCTGTACTCTTGATTTGATTGTAGAAATCCACTGAAATACCACTAATTGTACTTCCAGTATCAATCAAAGCAAGTTTCGCAGACCCCACAGACCTGATACATCTGGCCTCTGGCAAATTTAATTTAACACTGTTCATAGTTCGTGAGCCACCATAAATAAAATGTTATTTGTCACTGACTGTTTCAGTGTCTTGACGCTATCGAAACCAAAGTACTTCTATTATTCACTTCATCTCTCCACAATTATCACTGTTTCAAAACACAAATTCACACAGTAACTTTTTTCTGAACTAATATCTCTGCATGTACTTCACTTCAATACGCTCTTTAGCAAGCTACCTCCAAGTAAACACATGCACTCCTTCTTCTTATTGCAGCTTCAAAATGTCTTCCACCTCGGTAAACTTACACACTTTGAAATCGTTGCACAGACTGATGTTGTGGCCCGCCTCGGACACACATGCACACACACTGAATCAAGAGAAATACTGCCGTCGTAGCGGCGAGTAACAGAGCCTCCGGCAAAGTGCTCGGAACACTCACTCGTCTGCACACACAAACACAGTGCCAACTCGAGGCACAGACCGACGCAGCCCCCACGCAGGTAAGCTACCCTCCGACTGCCCCGTACAAAGGCCGCGTGCGCCCTTTTATGCGGGCTAAATGGTTTTACCCCTACATCATCAAATTCCCAGCCTGAACTTCCCAAAGCCTAGCTAAGACGCACAGAGTTCAGCCACATACATTTCTAACATTTGTTTTAAAATTGCAATAGTTATGAAATACATGAAATAATATTTGCTTATACACTTACATGACATACACATACTTGCATACATTATTTAAATTGTATACCTGCACATACAATTGGTATTTTATTTAAATGAACATTTAAGATAAAACTTACATACTATTTACAGGGGTATCATATGAAATAATTATTGAAATAACTTTATATGCAAAAATTGCCATGCTATCTGTGTAATTGTCTTGGATATAAATATGGTAGCGACTGGAATGTTATTTTTCTCATAATTAAAATGCGTTTTCTGCATCAGATCAACACCTCTCGTAAAATATATTCATATTAGCAGATGCACATAGCAGAAGGAATTATGGGAGCCCACGCTCGTCTTTGTATCACAGTTGTAAAAATATTAACATGCAAAATCGTTACATATTTATTTAATGTTTGCTGCATGCCAGAGTTCCAGTTCAAATTACCAATTTATCGTACATAAAATTATTTATTAAGCATCATGTTATCAGTGAGGCCCATACAGGTGCCTCAGTACGTAGTATTGCTACAAATTCAAGTAATGTTTGAATATTTTATACTGCGGTCAACGCTGCACCTCGCCCAGAAGCTCCCATTGTCCAGCACTCTCCCTGGTAGTACTTAGCCTGGACTTCCCTAATCCGGGAAAAACCACTACCTACTGGCGTCTCTTCTGCCTCAAGCCCACAGCACTCCCCAACATGAGAAAATTCTGTCCATGGCCTAACTATAAATGTTGCTTCCACAATAAATGTTATCTGACTTAATACATATCCAGCTACTATTAAATGAAAGATGAAGTATAACATTTTGTGTATTGGCATGGACAATGTCTGCAGTGTATTTAATGCTATTTAGGTCTTATATTTTATGACGAAGTGGATGGTAATCTCACACTACGCAAACAATATCATGATAAAAATTTAAAGAGGACCCAAAAATATGTTACTGGTGATACTTTTAAGGGCACATCCAAAACCATCAGCAATTCTCAAAAAGAATGAGAAGTGGCAACCTCTTTACACTGCACCTTATAAAATTATACACTTGCCTCATGAATGTAGTTATTTACTAGCTTACCCAAACACAGGTAAGGTAAAGGATTTATATCCTCATGAAGATTTGAAAAAGTTGTTTGAATGTGCTAGAATCTACTAAATGCATAGCTGCTAAAAGTTAAACTTGGCTCTATAATCTCAACCCACAAGGCATTTAACATTATAACTATAAATGACGATGATGTATTAATATTGCTGTTTTTCATAAGTAATGTTAAGTAATCTTCTGCCGATGAATGTATTTATAGATGTCTTTGTACTGACAAATTCTTTGAGAAATTTATATGGTTATTGATGTATTGTAAAAAGTGTATTTTAATCTTATGTTGATTGTAACGTAAATAATGTTGTAATTTTTGTAAAACCATTATAGATGCTCTGGCTTCGGGATTTTGTAAATATTAGTCATGTAAAAGCCTGTGAGAAGAACTGAGAAACAGAAAGAGCGCGCGTAAATGGAAAAGGTGGGAAAGCGTGCCAAAGTAGCGCTGTTTCTGCTTCGAAGTTTCTAGTTAAAAGAGTGGTGTCTGAGCCTTTGACGGGTTAGCAGCGTGCAGCGGAGGCAGTGTTGTATCAATGCCAATATGGCTGGAGTTTATGGAAATGGCCGCGGATGACGAACGCAGCATATTATAGGCAATGACGCAAATGTTGGTGGCTTAATTATTTTCAATTTCCGACGCAAAGAAGATTGCAAAAGCCACAGCACTGTGTGAGTCCGCACTTGTACGATTGTACAATGGTGAACCACGCACCTGCTCTTCTCTGTGAACACAGCCAATAGAAACTTGATTACTTTTGTAACTAGAGCCAGAGACTAACATTTGTGTGTGTCGTGAATAACAACCTAATTTCATTTTAACCTGTATCCCAACCGTCATTTTCCTAAGTCACTGATCTATGTAGGGTCCCAACCTTAGAAGTGCAAAATACTGCCGGCCGCGGTGGCCGAGCGTACTGAGGAGCGTCAGTCACAGGCTGCACGGCCGCTGCGGTCGGGGGTTCGAATCCCCCTTCGGGCATGGATATTTCTGCCTTTCTTAGTATTAGTTAGTTCATAAGTAGTTTGTAAGTTTAGGGACTGATGACCCTGTAGTTAAGTCCCATAAGCTCAACAAACATTTGAACATTTTTGCAAAATACTACCCTAGTGTCCTAAACTTTTAATTCAGTTGAGTTTAAAATGGCTGATGTTTATTCTTCTTGTGTTAAACATCATACGTGTGAAGCTCTTTAGAAAGTTTAGATAGAAGTTTACATTAACAGATTTTGATTCAAACTATAAAACCAGAAGATAACTAGAATTGGTGTCTTTTTCACAATTATCTTGCTATATAAAGTATTCAAAGACAGTGTTAGATTTGTGACCATTCAACAACTTAGTAAATTCGTACAATGTGATTGTTCCTGTTTACTGATTTAGAAGATAATTCAGTCAGTTCAGACTATTTAAAATAGAAAGGTAACAAAAGAATTATTTTTCTTTTTTTTATGTGTTTCATACTCTTTACAGATTTTTTATATCAGTTTAAACTTTTTGGTTTTCGAACTAATTATTTTGCAGTCATTTGAGTTTACTGAAAGTAAAATTAAGAATACATAAAGATAAGTACTGTTTTATACTGCAAACAGCTATTCAACTTGGTAATCATTTACGTGAATGAAATGGAAAGGTTTGGTCAAAGTAAGAAAATAATTCATGTAGGGAAATAGACACTTATCATACTGTTGATATTAACAAGTTTGCCAGTGTTTATGCAAGTAACCATTTATGCCTAGAAAGTACAATATTTATGATTCCTTACAAACTGGTTAGACTTACAGTGAAACACTTAGCACTACACATTAGGAGCAGTGTATATTACTGTGGGATGTATTTTTAACTTCCCGATTACAAAAGTTACAATATAAATGAATTATTATCAAAGTTACTTTCATAATAGAGTGCATACTTGGGACATGACAGACTTTGCTATTTTGTGTGCCTATTCCAAGATTCCAAAATTATTCACATAGTTCATGTTACTGCTTATTAAAACATTTAAAACATTAAGCTGACTATACAGTCTGGCGACCGCAATTATTATTAAATTTCTTGGTACTTACATACAAGTAAGCATTAATTTTCACATCAATACTGCATTACTTTATAAAGTTTCCCCAGGTATTAAGTCTTCAAGAGACGAAACATTAGGTTTGATGATACCATCCATTAATCAATTAATAAACACACAGTAATCTCCTCGAAGGGACATGTTACTGTTTATGGAGTTTGTTTAATTTTGATAAGTGCTTCCGAACAGTACAGTATTTGGACTTTAACAGTGTAAACATATTGCAAGGAACTTGCCGTTTTCTACAGATTATTTTAGAGTATCCCATGTAGCAGGAGCGTTGTAAGGTTGGCATCTAGGCTACAAGGGCGTATCCAGCAAGTGAGAACAACGCCACCCTTCGTCCCTACGCCCTTCCCTCAATGCAAAGGAAGAATCTGTATCTTCATAATCCTAAAGGTAGTCCACAAACAAATAATAACGTTTTCTAAACACCGCAATTGGCTACTATCTCGAGCGAGTTTTAAACTGGTACAAAAGGTACCATCCATTGCCTTGCTGTCAGGCTAAGTGACTCTACAAACAGCAAGGTTTCGGCACTTGTGGTAAACAAGGCCAGTGCTCAGAAGGACCCATGAGTTTGGTTAATGGTGTCCCGTCTGCACCACATAGCACCACGGTGGGGAGATCATCATTCCACCTCTTTAGCACATTTCTACCCTCAGGAAGGAAGGAAGCTTAGGGTTTAATGTCCCATTGACAGATTGGTCATTAGAGACAGAGCTAACGATCGGAGTTTTGGGTAAGGTTGGGAAAGGAAATCGGCCGTGTTCTTTGTAAGAACCATCCCGGCAATTTCCTGAAGGGATTTGAAAAATCACCGAAAACCTAAATCTGGATGGCCGAAGGTGGATTTGAACCACTGTCCTCCTGAATATCTTACCACTAGATTTGAGAAATCCGATCCTTAACTGATTCAAAGAGTCAGATCCATCTAAGAAGTGAGTTATGGATGAATCGAAGAAAAAAAAAAAAAAGAGTGGTAGCTCACCTGATCCAAAAAGTTTCTCTGGTGACTGCAATGAGCTGAAACAACACTCCATGCCTCATGCTTAAGAACTTTCCCAAGCTACAAAATAAATGTGCTATATACCATGTGCAAGTATAAAACTGCAAAAAAATTGGCTCCTAAATACGTTCAGTGCCACTGCACTGCGAGTCGAGAATCAGTGGGTCGAGAGTCGGCAAGTCGCACAAGCAGCAGGGTTCGGCGATCGCGCAGTTTCCGAATCTCGCTGGCTCACTGCTCCACACGACTCCGGTGATCGGATCGCCAACTTAGTCGTTGAGTTAAATGGTTGACCGGTTCACCTCTCCCCACCACTCTCCCGACTCCGCTCGCTTGCTGAGCTGCCCATGTGGTGCGCTGCTCACGGTTCCCCCCACTCCTCTGGTGAACCACTTGGTGTCAAACAAAGCAACTCCAGCATCACTCTGTTCTCTCAACTGCTGTGTTCTGATAAAGCTTGCAGCTCGCTTACATAAACGATCATCTGAAGCAACAGAAACCGTCATATAGACAAAATGTCCTATTCCAAATAGTATTCGAGATGAAACGTATTTATTTAATGTTATATCTTTTTTCTTAATAACAGATCATCTGAAGTCTGTGGCAAAAACGGGTTACTGTACAAAATTAAATTGTATAAAATTTCCCCAAAAAAGATGCTACTCATTTTTTCTCGAAGACTTGTAGTTTGCATGAAGGGAGCAAGAGAGACAAAGTCTTGTGCAATGTGCATTCTCTGTTGCTTAAATAGATTTTGTAAGCCCATATCACGCAGTTTCCTGACTTGATAGAGAAGTACCCTGTATCAAATTATACGTCTTTTATGCATCTACACTATTTTGGTACGTTGAAAACGTTGACTTTATAACCAAATAAGAAAGAAAATAACAATGTGAATTAATGTTTTCTATCTCTGAAACCATTCAGTTTAGGGAATATGTCCATTTGTAATTTTTGCTGCTGGTGTCAAATCTTTGACAATAACAACAAACTTATTTCCCAAGAGAGAGAGAACACTAGGATGTCAAATGAGATGAGTCTAAAATAACGTTTCTGAGTAAAATATCTTGCTATAATGTTTGGTTAAGAATTTAATGTATTTGGTACAGTGGGATGTGTGTTGTGGGATGTAGCAATTAAAGATATAATATATTGGGAAGCACTTAAAAAATAATTTGCGTTGCTCTGTATAGAGAATATATGAAACTTTGCACAAAACAGGTGAAAGGGTTGTAGTTACAGGAATTAAAATATAAGATGGAACGGAAATCGTACCAGCAACCACAAAACTTGGAATTCAGGAGCCCTGTATTACGCCGATTGTAAGAGTATCACCGTTGCTTTAAATGACTTACTTAATTATTTCTTTCGGCAAGACTCTCTTCGTACTTAAACAGTTGTTTGTACTCACAAACGAAAAACTCATTGACAGCATAGTCGAATGTATCTGTACTCGTCGCGGTATTTTGGAAGAATTTGGCTGGAGATCTTCTCAGTCTCTCTCTCTCTCTCTCTCTCTCTTTTTCATATTTGAAGTTATGAATGAAATAGTCCATGAACAGTACTCGCTTTGTAAATTTAATGGGCATCTCTCTTTTGACGCCTTATTTACTAAATTAATTAAAACTTTATTGCTTACTCTGGAGCTATCATTATTTTGCTATTTATGGGTGACAAACTTTACAATTTAGAAACAGGTGATCAATTCTAGCAGCCATGTTGTAGCGAGAATCTGTCGCGCTCACGTAGGACACCCAGCCGCGTCGCCGAATGTCGCTGCTTGCAGCTGCAGGGTCGCGCGCCGCCGCTCGCTTTCGTCGCTCACGTAGTGCGCGGCCTCAGAGCGCACGGCTGTTTCGCCGCGAAAGTTGCCACGTCCTGCAGAGACCTCTCGCGCTATCACTTCTCGCACAACTCGCTCAAACTCGGAAACTACTCACTGTATAAATATGGAATAGTATCATTTTATTCTGCAAAAATTGTATTTTCTGAATGGAAGTATAAAAATAATCATTTTTTCTTTTCCAATTATTTCACCTGCAAAAATATTTAAATTCTGCTATAACATATTTAATTTTTATTGTAGGTGTAAGTAACAAATTTTAATTCTCCAAAATACTAAGGACTTACAATAAAATTATTACTCTTCTATATTCTTCTGCAATATGGCCAAATCAGATAAAGGTAAAAAAAAAGGTAAAGCAGTCAACAATCCGAAGATTGGTTTGAACACCACAGTGCTTTACTAGGCATGGTCCTGTTTGGAGGTGTATGCCGTTGCCTTCCTCCGACCTTCGAACTGACTTACCCAGCCAGTTGTAGGGGGACCTACAGTTTAAGGTGGGTTCCGAACCACGGTGCTACTTGGTATTTTTCACATGAGCAACACTGCCAGAGGTGAAAGAAGTGGAAAGTAACAGATAAAAATCCTAGGATAGTGACAAAAAAGCGATGTGACATCGTTCTACGTTTTTTATCAGTTGGTGAGTCATGTAAAAGAACTAGTTCATCCCAGTGAGTGACTATTTCTGATCCGATCTCTGAAAAGATCGGTTTTGTCCATCTCTACTTACCACTGCGCCCCCTCGCTCGGTCAATTATACCTTCATTCAGACGCTTTTTCGATGGAGATCAGAATTGAGATGCTCGATGCTGAAATCACCCAGATTTCTTACGACTGTTTAAGGAATACAGACACACCGGCTTTTCTTACCTAAGGCAACACGAGGTGCCAAAGATGTCGTCAGAGAAACCACACCGTCAGCTATTCGCTTAACACATATTTCGCTGAGGGAAACTACGTTCTTGGAAAATTTATATTCTTCTGACACCGCTCGGAGGATGCAGTGCTAGTCTAAGTTGAATTACTTGGGCCTCACCTCTTTGAAGCGGAGTTCAATGGTCAAATGTTTGTAAGCTATGCGACCAAACTGCAGAGGTCATCAGTCCCTAAACTACATAAACTAACTTACTTACGCTAAGGACTACACACACACACACACACACACACACACACACTCCCACCTCCTACGCAGAGCGGACGCGCACTCCCCAGCAAGGCGACTTAGAGCGCTAAAGCAGCAGTGTGTTATTACGCAGACCTAGTACTTCACACTTTAATGTGGCGTGAACACTGTGACAGTGATGCAAAGTGTTCCTCTAGAGGACGAATTGAACAAAACCGTTAGTGTCACGCATGATCCTTTACTGATTACTCGAAAAATGTAGCAGAGACACGCATTCAACAAAGACCACATTCTGCCGAGACATCTCTTAGACATCATGTATGGCCAACAAGCCTTTAGTGTGACGGTAGCAAGGCTCAGCGAGCACAGAATAACATAGAGAGGCCTTAAAATGACAGTGAAATAAAGCCGGCTGAGAGCGCGACACCCAACCAATATGGCCGCCGAGCTCCAGCCGGCCACAGCTGCGAGCAGAGGGTAGTTTATTGAGACGCTGACTGTTAGTTCCTTTTTCATGTATTATAAGGCGTTCCTTTTTGACAATCTATTTTCGCAATAATAATTACAAATTTAAGCTAGGGATAGCATATCATACCATTATATAAAATAGAAGCACATATTTCCTCCGTCTGTCCCTTTAACCTTTTATAACTCCGGGAGTACGTACGTAACGTCATGCGGTTCTTTTAATTCCTTCTTTAGAATCCTGGGATAATATTAGGCTGTATTGATTGTCATACGAATATATGAAAAAAAAAAAAACTAAAATAGGAATCATAACGTAGAATTGTTTACCGATTCTGAACCTTAGCCACCTCTGGAGCCTGAGCTCGGCCAGTGTACATAGTATAAACTTGCAGAACTCACAAACGTCTACAAAGAAAAAAAAATGCACACACACATTCATCAGTTTTCTTTTCTAAAGCGCTAGTGCCAGATGCCTTCAGACTACAGATATAGTGATTGTAGGAGATCTGTATAAGTTAGAGATAAGATCTCGCGGTCTTTATATTTATTTATTTATTTAATTTTCTTATCGTCGTGAGTTCTATAATTCTATACTATGTACTTTGGCGCAGGTCTCAGTTTACGCTACAAAGATCACGAAAGTGCGGAAGTGGTAAACCATTCTACGTTATTATTCCTATTTTAATTATTTCTGATTTTCGTATTAGCATTAAATATAGCCTACGTTGAACACAGGATTATACCAAAGTAAGTGAAAGAAACCGCATCACGATATGTTCTGCAGTTCTCGAGTTAAGTTACCCGTGCAAAGCTGAAGCGACTCAGCGTTTCAAAAGAGGGCGGAAGATGACGATTGGTTGTGTAATGAGTTGTGGACTGACGAAGCTCATTTCACGCTCCGAGAGTCTATCAACGCCCACAACTGCAGAATTTGGGTTACCGAAAATCCTAGAACTGTCGTGGAAACTCATTGCACGACGAGAAAGTCACGGTATGGGTTGGATTTACCACATCTACCGTTATCGGACGATTTTTCTTCGAAGAACTACGTGATTTTGGTTTTGTAACTGCTACCGTGACGGGTGAGAGGTACGCCGATATGTTACAGAATCGCATCATCCCTAACCTGGCTGATAAACACCTGCAGGAACGTACGATTTTTATGCAGGATGGCGCTACACCCCATATTGCTAGACGCATGAAAGATCTCTTGCGCGCGTCGCTTGGTGATGATCGTGTGCTCAGCCACCACTTGGGTCATGATTGGCCTCCCATGTCCCTAGACCTCTGTCCGTGTTATTATTAGCTTTGGGGGTACCTGAAGTCGCAAGTGTATCGTGATCGACCGACATCTCTAGGTATGCTGAAAGACAACATCCGACGCCAATGCCTCACTGTAACTCCGGACATGCTTTACAGTGCTGTTCACAGTATTATTCCTCGACTACAGCTATTGTTGCGGAATGTGTTGAACATATTGAGCATTTCCTGTAAAGATCATCATCAATGCTTTGTCTTAATTTATTTTGCTAATTATTGCTTTTCTGATCAGATGAAGCACCATCTGTCGCACATTTGTTGAACATTAAAAAAAAATTCTATAAAACCCCATGTCATTCCAAGCATGTGTGTTAATTTTTACCTCTCTATCTACATTATTCCATGATTTATTAAGTTTTATACAGTCTTTTTGATCACCCGGTATAACGCAATAGTTATTTGGCAGAATATTTAGTGGCACCGAAAGGTTTTAAAGGAAACATAGAATTTCCAGAAGTCTCTCATGTTGCATTTCACTTTTACTTATCATGTCTTTTAAGTTGATAACTGACTTACACCACACAATGTTAAAAATAATCTGTTCATTCATTGTATAGGCAAAAACGTAGCACTTTCGATGCACTGACAAAGTTGCTGTAATGTCGCCGAATATTTCTGTTAAGATAGGCAATAGGCCTACTTGCCAATTTCTATTAGATACTAGGCATATAGGCGAATAACCTCAGTTTCAACTAAGGTAAAGGCGGGTCAGACGCTGTACATTTTTTTTCAAATTAATATTTATCAATACATAAACACTTAAATCGCAATAAAATTAGGCGATATTGATGGTTTGAACATTGTATTTCATTATAGATACCATGTCATTACAAAAAACTTTATAATAAAGAAACATTCTTATGATGTACAATGGCTTGCAAATTTTAGTTAATTAGCAAGTGGCGGCCAAGATGCCGCAGAAGGGAGGGACAGATGGCCAATGGCAAAATACATTGAATAGTTATTCATTTTGATTTTTGTTTTTCAAGTTTATTTTTAAGTCGTCCTCACAAACAACACACGTTCTGATAGACAGTATCTAAGAGAAGCAGATCAGGGCAAGGCGCCTTTCTAGGAAGGAAATGATTTTTGAACCAATCCATGAATATAACACTGTTGACATAAGCGGATTGTCTCCTCATAACAACAACGGATACTGGAGGCACGTTGGCTTCAGCGTTTTGTTTTTTATTCATTCCTTTGTTAATGCAGTAAAGTGGTAAGAAATTTCCCTCGCCATTACAACATGCAATAACTGTTATTGTCTCTCCTTTTTCAGCAGAAGTAATGACATGGGCATCTCTGCTTCCTTTTTCCGCAACAACCTTCCCATGGTCATTGTTTAACTGTAGACCAGTTTCGTCTACGTTGTAGATACTACCTGGTTTATCCAAAAGCCCATTTTGGGTCAAGGTTTGTGTTAACAGATCAAAGTAAGAACTGACTTCGTCCCTGTTCATTCCAATCGCTCTGGCTACAGAAAGCCCTTGCGCTTTTTTGATGCTTAAGTATGCATTACGTTCTAAAAATGAGAGAAACCAATCTTTCCCTGCAATTTTCTTTTCCTTGTTCAATTTGGTTTTCAGTCCCATCTGATCAGCTAAATTGAAAGCTATTTGCCTGACGTCTGACGGCTTGGGAGCAAAGCCACATGATTGCAATTTCCTTATAGGGGCAACTAATTTCCTTTCTGCATCTTCACCCAAGTATGAACTTGGTCCACACCCTGGTTTCTTGAAATTGTGAGTAGCATGTCTTCTCCATAATGTTCGTTCTGGTATATTTTTCATTCGAGCTGCTTTCCTTTCAGCATAACCTTCCTCTTCGACTAGTCTCACTGCCTCTAATAGATCTTCTGCAGTCCATTTTCCCCTGTCTGTGTCCTAATGCGTTTTCTCGGCATTTTTCTGTAAAACAAAAACGATGGACTCAGCATTGCAGCATCTCTCCCACAGTAATGGTGCGTCGTCTGTCCTTTTTCGTGGGGACAGATGCCGCACCCCCATTTTCAGCAAAGATGTTATCGGAAGAAGCCATTACTCGAACGACATAACCTACAATGTTTCTACTGCACAATCTTAATATAAGTTAAAAGCTACTAGACGCGTATCTGCTAGTACATTCTATGAAAAAGGAATCGTGAAAAATTTCCTTGACTTACCTTGGTCTCGAAATGGAATTTTCTTAAATTTTTCCTCTTTTTTCCGCTCCTGAACTACAAAAACTTTGGAGTAAGCTGATCTCACCAGCCGTTACAACAACAATGAGCTTTGCGCGCACAACAATGTGTGCTGACGAATTTCCTGGAAGTGCGGCGTCTGACCCCCATGTCATCTGTCCCACTTTTACCTTATACATTACACATCAAACATTTGATATAGCTTTTAGAAGAGTAATTCCCACTTGTCAAGGTGTAAATAATGGATGAATAAGCCGAAGTTATTTGCACATGGAGCACCAATATTCTTTGTTTGTGTATATTTACATGTAGTACGAGGAATCTCTTATGGAGCGTATAATTATATAAAGCATACAAATCGCATAAATCACGGAAGTAGCAGAAATCGTAGTAGCAGTAGTAGAAATCACAGAATTAGCATTCAGAATCACAGAAATTGTAGTTTGAGTGTGGAGCGATAGATGTTGAGTGTTTGTAAACTGCGATTCTAAACAGTGACAAATCGCAACTAAGAATGGCAAATACCTAAAAGTAGCAGATATCGGAAAATCACAGTTTAGCCCATCCCTAATTTCCATTGCCTTACGTGGGATTAAATTTTGTTCATCCATAGGAAATAGGGTAGTTGGAGCCGAAGCACGCGCGGTTTCGTTCACTATGGGCAACGAAATCGGATGTGCTCTTTTAACGAAACAATCCTAAATTTGCCTGGAAGGATTTGTGGAGGTTACGGAAAGCCCAAATTTGGATGTCCAAAGACGCATCCAATGGTAACCCTGGGTCAACTCTCGAGGTAAAAATCTTTCTACAGAGAAGTGTAAAAATGCGGTTAACTGTAACAATGTTTTGTGTTCTTACTCGACTTAAACCTTAATTCTAATATTATAATTTTCATCCTTCACTAATAGCTTTCCAAGAAAAACTTCCAAGGCAAGTGACCATCATTATATTACAATAAATTCTCTATGACTTTTAAAAAATGATTTTTACGTATTTCATGTGCGCCTCGGTTGCACAGTGGTAGAGTGCCAGACTACAAATCCAAAGGTCGCGGGTTCGATCCCCGCCAAGTCGTAGGATTTTTATCTGTTACTTTCCACTTCTTTCACCTCTGGCAGTATTGCTCATGTGAAAAATACCGAGTAGCACCGTGGTTCGGAACCCACGTTAAACTGTAGGTCCCCCTATAACTGGCTGGGTAAGTCAGGTCGGAGGAAGGCAACGGCATACCACCTCCAAACAGGACCATGCCTAGTAAAGCACTGTGGTGTTCAAACCAATCTTCGGATTGTTGACTGCTTTACCTTTTTACGTATTTCATAATGTAACGTGTAACAGTGTTTAAACAAATTTAACCAATTACTTACCATGGACCCTATTTTGGGATGAATATATATAATTTCCTTGTGAGCAATGAAACATTTAGCTTTGCTTGTTGTACCTGAATGATACATTGAGTGCTATAATTCCTGGAAATTGTAAATAAGTCATTTTTCTCTCTTTACACAGTGTTAAGAAAGGAATTATTACCTTTTTTGTTTTATTTTTTGCTTTCTAATTTGCTCATAAACTTTGTCTGCTTCTGTTCAACAATAAATTGTAATTTAGTTGTCTGGGTGTGTTTATGAACATACGTAACCTTCATATTTCTCAAATTTCCTGAAGTGCCAATTATATGTTTCGTAATAATAGGATAAAAGGATATTAGATTTTCAACTTTTAAGTGCTCTCTTAAGATATACACGTTTATACACAAATATTGCTACTTACATTGTTTAGATCTGCGCTCTTTATATTGTGCGAAATTTTCCCTCATTCACGTTTTACTTTTCCTAGAGGATACGAAAACATCACGAGGACTTACAAATGAAGAAAAACCAGAGTAACTGCAGAACGATGAATTGTGCGAAGATGAAGCTAATGACTTAGAAGCTGGTGATTATTTCATTCAATGCACAAACCAAAAATTTGTCACTTTGTAATTTCTGTTCTAATATACCGATTTTTTTAAATTAGCTTCTTCTTTCACTTGTTACCCAAGGTATCATATTAATGTAAAACAAAGTTGCAAAAAATTAGTAATAAAGATTTGACAGGATATGGGTTATTTATAAATGATCGAATTTCTTCAGCATCATAATGGAAATAATTTTTTACTAGTTGGACACGTTGTAGTGCATAATGGTTATCTGCAGGATTAAATCTTTCTGCCATGATTATGTCGTATTTCTAAATTTTATTTATTGCTATATATTCTCTTTCATCAGACAAGATGCCATTGTCAGATTTTGTGCATTAATTGATAACATATACATCACACACCCCTAATGAGAATGCATACTAATTTTATTAACGACAACACCCTGTGTGACTAGCAAGCGCGCATTTAAACACATGGGCACGGCTGAAGGTATGAATTTTTCACATATTTTATTTTATGCTAAGAACAAGCTATTATGACTTATATTAAAAAATACAGTCACATATTTGGTATATTATTCCACAAGTTGTGGGTATGGCACATTGTCACTTGAAATTAGCTTGTTAAATTTTCTATGTAAGATAAGCAAATAAATGTGGGGAGAACAAATTAAGCACACACCTTGCACGAAAGTGAATTAAACCATAAAGTTACTGTCTGTAATAAAATTGTTTCTGCCCTTTATGAATATGGAGGTAATGTGGGAGGAAATTTGCAACTACGCAGTGGATAAAGGAAAGCACATTCATTCTCTCACAGACATGCTCATAATGCTTGTGACACATTACTCACATGGCAACACTTCAAATCAGGGGTAAATCGAAGTGTTGGCGGCGTTTTGGTGAGACAGCGAGTGTTTTCAAGCACAATTAAAATGAAACTATGCACCAAAAGAACTCCTGTGTGGAGAGGCAGCAGCATACTATCTGTAAGTTGCACATGGTGTGCTATCATGGTGAATTACTTAGAATTTACAAAAAGAGATTAATTCAGAATAAGCATGTAAAGCACACACAAGAATTCATATAGAAGAAAATTAGTATCAGTATAAGCCTGGCTGAAGGGCGTTGTACAATCGGTCATACCAAGACAGGAAAGATGTACTCGACCAAGAAATTTCGAAAAAGAATTTACCATGCTCACGGAAACAGATACCACACGAGAAAGTTAGTTAAAAACAGCAAGGAAATTCGATCATACTAAGATTACACAATGGCCGTGGGCCACAGACGTGTATTCCAACTTGAAAAAATAGGATACAAAAACATAACCTGAATGATAATGCAAATACTAAATTTAAACAAAATCCTCGAGTTCTGTAAATTAAGAAACACCTCGCCTCACATAGCGAAAGAATTACTCAAGAAAACTATCACTGATACACCAAGACTGCCTGCTCACGAACAAAGTAAAGTTCTAACAGCATGCCATCCCCTCAGCATGATTCGACGATATCTCACTTCAGCAGTCGCAGCAAGAGTGAAGCCTCAGGCCACACAAAAAGCTTCCCTCTACGAATTGGATGTAGGGCGGCCTCAAAAGCGATGCAGCGTGCTTTCAGAGTCTACTGTCTACCAACCCTCGCTACCTAAAGAAGATAACACTCGCTACTAGAGCTCCAGAGAGGTCTCTTTTGTCACATCTTTCGTCCATGATTATGTTGGCACTACACTAAGAACAGGCCACTTCAGCCTCTTGCCAAGTAAGCTTGTCTCTTGTCACCCAGCAGACGACAGTGCAGACGATATACGAATCAATGCGTTCTTAACTAAAGTAAACGAGGCCTAAAGCACGAGGCGGCGACTGTAAACCATTGCACGGCTGTCAGTCTATATTAAAAGCAACCTTACACATTCATACGAACATACAATTTCAATCACATGGGTGGAAACATATATAAACATGAGACATTGATCATTAATAAAGAATCAAAATAATTGAAACACAAATAGACAAATGGCGGAGAAACACTTTAGAGTAACAAATAACACAAAATGGAAAACGGCTACACATTCAGTGGACGCGTTTCACGTTGTAATCGGTTACGCGGAAATAAAGGAAATTGTAAAATATAACGTGATCCTGTCAGAAAGATATTATGAATTACTACATGTACATAATTTGCATAAAATGTATACTAAAACAAGGAACTTTAGAAAAATATATGCAGTAATGTTGGCACAAATACGTTTGTATATATAAGTGAGGAGATACTGTGAAAGATATTAACTAAGAAGATTAATTACTGTGAACAATATGCAGCAAAAATAGCACTTTCTGACAACATCTGAATATCTGGAGTTATTTTCCGATCCTACAGAATACAGTGCCGTTTTGTACACTGTCTGAGGAAGACTAATCAAATGGAAATAACTTCTCTGTCTAGCGTCCGCAAACTGTACGCCGACTTTTCTTTGAAATGAAACCAATAACAAAACAGACGTCACTTCTGATCCTGCAGTTGTTATTATTTAATATTCATAGAATATATGACATCAACTGCGATAATAAAATTCCTCGTAATTACGGAGGGTGTGAAATGACTATATTCGTAGTCTGTATTATGTTTGCATAATTAGATTCTAATATTATTTAGTCTGAAGTAGCCATACACAGAGTATGCGAAGAATTACACATTATGCTAAAATTACCTTTCGTGATTCATCTTATAAAAATAGAAGAAGAATAATTGAATTGAAATCAGTACGCTACCTCAAACAAACAAAATCATTACACCTGTAGTTTTGTGTAGTTTATAAAACAAGCAAATTTACAGCATTATAGCTATTTTTCCAAGCGATATATTTATACATAGTTTACTTCTATCTCGTCATCGCAGGTCGGTTACGGTGAAATCCAGGCAATTCTGAGGTGCCGGATCTCCGCTTCTCGCGCTCAGAGCTTGAAGGCCTTGGTAGAGAGAGACCGCCGAGCGCGTCGCCTCCGATTGTCAGCGACTCGCTTTAATTAATCAGGAGGCGGCGTTCTGTAGGGGCTGCCAGTCGGCGGACCGCTGAATGGGACCGAGAGTCAGTCAATTCAAAGCATTTCAAGCTTTGTTCTCTGACGAGAGGTCACAGGTAGTCGAGAGTGTGCGGTCTTCCAGATAAAGAGTTCAAAACTCTGAACTGTGAAATTTGTAATTCTGAAGTAATTAATATTTCGAAATTGGAATGCTATCTCCAACATCGTACTGCGGGAAGATTAATTATAACTGCAAATTTCCCGGTGAACTATTAATAAGCTTGACCGGATATCAATTTGGATACATTTTCAGATTATAAAAATAATCATTATAAATAAAAGTTTGTACATCCTGAGACTGTTTTTCGTCTCGATAATGTCAGAGACATTAATAATAAAGGTGAAGCATTGAATTAAAATTTGTGATGTGGCTGGGAATCGAACTCGGACCTCCATGGTTACTAAGCAGACGTCTTATCACTAGCGATTAAGGGGCCTCGGAATAGTCTAAGCATAATTTCCCTCCATGTTACAAACTTTAATCCCCCTTCTGTCTTCCTATGAAACATTGTCACATCTGCCAAGACTCTCCATGCAGCTAGTGATGTGTGACGTGGAGGGAAATCGTGCTTATAGTATTACGAGGAGCCTAAATCGCTAGTGATGCGGCGGTCTTCTGGGTTCGATTACCAGCCACATCACAAAATTTTAATTCAATGCATCTTTATCATTAATGTCTCTGTCATTCATCATCATAAGTCATCATAAGTCGTTGTGCTCATTGCTGAGCGTCCTGACCCCATGAACCAAGTGTCTCCATCCCGGACGGTTGACAGCTTCTCTCAGTGCCTGCTGAAGAGGTAGACCAGAGATCTTCTTGATTTGGTCTATCAATCTGCTCGTTGCTCCTCAAAAATGTTTGTAAAACGTATGGGACTCAACTACGGGGTCATCAGTCCCTAAGCTTACAAACTACTTATGAACTAGCTAAGACTAAAGACGGCACAAATATCCATGCCCGAGGGGGGATTCGAACCCCCGACCGTAGTGGCCGTGCCGACCGTGACTGGAGCGCCTCAGTCACCTCGGCCATCGCTGCTCCTCCTCTTGGTCTTGTGCCCTCGATCTTTTCTTGTAATATTATTTTTTCTTGGTTTTCTCCCTCTCTTCTCACAATATGGCCAAAGAACTGGAGAATTTTTTCGTCGACTCGAGAAGAAAGGCCTCTGGAGATATTCAGTAGTTCAATAATGGACACATTTGTTCTTCTTTCGGTCCATTTTATGCGTAGCATCCTACGCCAGCACCAAAGTTCAAACGCATCAATGCGTTGTTTGTCTCTGGCCTTGAGTGTCCATGATTCACAGCAATAAAAGAAGACAGAAAACACGAGTGTTTCAACTAGCCGAATCTTTGTGCTATTTGTTATTGCTCTGCTCTGTCTGGTCTTCGTGAGCTTCTTCATAGCCACTCGTACTAGCGTGATCCTTCTTTTTATCTCCTCTTCACAACTACCTGTGCTGCAGATGGTTGACCCAAGATAGGTGAAGGACTGCACGACTTCCAGTTCCTTTAATTGACCTGTGAGCTGGATCTGTTGTTCTCGATCAATTAACATGAGTTTGGACTTGATGTCTAGTCCATATGCTAGACTAATGTCTTTTATTCTAGTTAGTAGCTCAGCAAGTTCCTCTTCGGTGTTGGCTAAAAGTACAGTGTCATTAGCAAAACGGAGGTTGTTGGCAATCCTTCCGCCAATTGAGATGCATTTGGTCCAACCCTCAAGAGCTTTCCTAATGACGTGTTCTGCATAGATGTTGTATAGTTGTGGGGATCGAACACAATCCTGTCTCACACCTTTTGAAACTCTGAAGGAATCAGACGTGCCAGAACTTGTCTTTACAACTGCGGAGTGATCATTGTACAGATTTTTGATCAATGCTGTCAAGTGGAGAGGGACACTGATCTCTGCAAGCACTTGCCACAACTTTTCCCACACAACACAGTCAAAGGCTTTCTTATAGTCAAGGAAGCGGATGAAAACAGGAACACAGAACTCTCGTGATTTTTCTATTATTTGTCTTACGTTGGGAATCTGTTCACGAGTTCCTTTCCCTTCAACAAAACCTGCTTGTTCTGAGGATATGTGGGGTGTAATGTACGGCTTCAAACGTTGGTTCAGTAAGTAGAGTAAAATTTTACTTGCGTGAGATATGAGTGCAATAGGTCGGTAGTTGGAGCAGTTCCTGAGAGACCCTTTCTTGTGCAAGGGAATGAAGAGAGGCTTTGACCAGTCATCCGTCCACTCCCCAGTTTCCCATATTCTTTTACACAATGAGTGCAGCGCATCAATACCTTCCTGTCCCATTTCTTTGATCATTTCAAATCAAATGTTTGTTAAGCTTATGGGACTTAACTACGGAGTCATCAGTCCCTTTACAAACTACTTATCAACTACCTTCTACTAAAGACGGCACAAATATCC
Source organism: Locusta migratoria (assembly GCA_026315105.1). Taxonomy (NCBI): domain Eukaryota; kingdom Metazoa; phylum Arthropoda; class Insecta; order Orthoptera; family Acrididae; genus Locusta; species Locusta migratoria. The sequence goes on from CM048745.1 coordinate 31,672,575, forward strand.
ATGCCTCTAGGAGGAATTCGAACCCCCGACCGTAGTGGCCGTGCAGACCGTGACTGGAGCGCCTCAGTCTCCTCGGCCACCGCGGCCGGCTTTGATCATTTCTCCTGATGTGCCGTCTACACCAGGGGCTTTATAATTCTTCAGATGTTGAATCGCATTATCTATTTCACTGCGTAGAATTGTAGGTTCCAAATTAAGTTGCTCAACTGTTTGGTTGTCCGTACTGTTGTTAATTCCAGAGTATAGCTTTTCACAGTACTGTTTCCACCTTGCAACAACGTTTTCTTTGTCACCGATAGGTTCACCCTTTTCGTCATCTATCACCCACGTACGAGGATTAAATTCACCTGTGATGCTTTTGATTTTCTTGAAGAGATCACGTACCTGATTGCGATTATGATGCTTTTCTATTTGAATACAGATACCATTAATGAAATCTGCTTTGTCCTTTCTACAATTCCGTTGTATTATTCTGCATAGGTTCTTGTATCTGTCTTGATCCTGGGTAGTGTGGATACCAGTTTTCTTTAGATGTCTTCTCACTTCAATTAATTGTAGTGTGGACTTTGATATCCAGGGATGTTTTGCATTCTGCGGTTGTTCTGATGTCGGTAGTGAGGAAGAAACAACGTTCTTCATTCGGTCCCATATTTGTGTTTGCCAAATTTGCGAATAGATTCGTTGCTTGTGAGTCTTAGCTGTCTTTCGTCAGTTTTCTTAGTAGTTTTAAGCTTAATGCGCATGTTCATGGATAGCAGAATGTGATCACTGTCACAGTCAGCTCCATGGAAGGTTTTACAATCTAAGATTGAAGTCTACCACCGCCTTCACACTAAGATGAAGTCAATTTGGTTTCTATATCTATCACCAGGTGATACTCAAGTGCACAGTCGTCTTGGGTGATGTTGGAACACTGCGTTACAGATGGACATATAGTTACTAACGCAGAAATCCAGTAAGCTCCTGCCTCTTTCATTTCTTTCACTAAGACCATAAAGTCCAACGACGGAACGTAAGTGCGAGTCTTGGGTAGTGTCTCCAACTTTAGCATTGAAGTCACCTTAGATTATTGTCTGTTCTTTGATAGTGATTTTGTTAATGACTTGCTCCAGTTGGTTATAGAACTTCTCCATCTCCTCATCTGACGCTGCAGCTGTAGTAGCATAGATCTGAATTACGTTGAGTTTGCTCGGTGAAGCATTAGTTTGATAGAGATGATCCTGCCATTAATGGGTTCGTAACCGACAACACAGTTGGACAGATTTCCAGGAACAACTACTGCAACACCGTTCTTACTTTGATCACTACTCCCTGAAAAGTACACCGTATTCCTTTCTTGAGTTACTAAATGTCCACTTCCTCTCCAGTGAGTCTCACTGAGCCCAAGAATATCCAGTCCATGCAGGGCCATTTCTCTTTCTACTATGCCAAGTTTTCTTATCTGCATTAGCTCACGTACGTTCCATGTTGCAATTTTTCTTACAACGCGCAGGGATAATATTGGTTTGGTGACTTCTCTCAATCCTCTCCTCCCCGGAGATCCGACTGGGGGACTTGAAGCTCCGGATAATTTAGAACTGAGCAAATCCATGGGAATAGTATCAGTGGTGGTTTCCTGTTGCCTTCCACTGTTGAAATGAGGACGCCCCTAACATGGAATCAGACGCCTTTTGTAGCCGCTCTTCTGGAGTACAGACACTACAGGTTTGCCTCTTCCGTAGTCGACGCCGTTCCGAAGTCCATCTTCTCCACCGCCGATGACGTTGAGGTCTTCACCGTTACCCTGGCTAGGGGCCCTATGACAGGGTGCTACCTTCGGGAGCCAGAAGGACCCTGGGTTTTTAACGAGGTTGATACTCCTCCCGCTCCTCCTTCCTCATCAATGTGAGATGAGGCCCCGGGCTTGCGACCGGCAGTGGCGGAGTCTCTGTCATTATCGAGACAAAAAGAATCTCTGGGTGTATAAATTTCTATTTATAATGATATTCATATCACCTTAGCGTGAGGTTAAAGGCAGGAATGTTGCGATCTGTCCATTGCCGCAGCATGGAGAGCCTTGACAGTTGTGGGAATGTTTCATAGGAACAAAGAAGATGAATTGAAGTTTATGATAAGGAGGGAAATCGTACTTAGACTATTCCGAGGCCCCTTAATCGCTAGCGATGCGGCGATCTAGCGGTAAGACGTCTGCCTAGTAAGCATGGAGGTCCGGGTTCGATTGCTGGCCGCATCACAAATTTTAATTTAATGCTTCACCTTTATCATTAATAAAAATAATTGACGGGGACTTGCTGCTCTTGCGAAGTTTTTCATGCCACAACATCAGAAAAATACACAAACTGTCTTTAACTGTGTTGTGATATTAGGTTTTCCTACTGCATAAGTTGAAATACGTGGTGCAGTCAATAAGTTTTGAGACAATGAATTATGGTGCTGTAGTGCGCTGTAGCGAATAGGTGGCGCCGTGGTATGATACAATGTCAGATACTCTTTCGTTCCTGCGATGGACAATTGACTGCATGCACTGGAAGCAGATGTCGGTGAGTTGAATGCGTCAGTCGGAAGTTGACAGGCAGCGGACAAACATGGAGTTCTGCCAAAGCCGCTGCCGATGCCACTGAGATTATGCGGCAGGTGTAGGGTGACGGCGATTAAGTGGCGGTGTTGTGTTTAGGGGGCACCGACGTTTCCTTAAGAGCGGAACACTGTGGAAGTGATGTGCGTGCTGGTCAACCGCGAACTGTTGGAAACGAACGCAACTTCCAGTGAGTTGCAACGTTGGAGCGTACTAAACGCTCCCAATCGGTAGACGCTCTCGCAGCAGTCATGGTATTTTCTGACGGACGATGTCAGCATGTCTAGTTGCTACCACAGTGAACCGTGAATCCTGCTGCAAAACCAACGTGATCATGCCATGTCGATTTGTGGCGACCTTATCAGTAGTGCGGATGATGACCCGACATTTCGTAACCGCATAATAACTGGAGACGAAATATGATGTTTTCTTCACGGTTCACAACCGAAACGACAATCAGCCGCCTGTAATACGGCAGCAAGCGTAACGTACAGAGTCGTGTGGGCGCCTGTCCACCCGTAACTTATTTACTATTATTGATATGGTGTCTGTTCTTTTCAGACATGTCCGAAAGAATAGACATCATTAGCTGATTTAATCTTACGCAATCGTAATACTGAAATATTTCGACTGGTGCAAGGGGTTGAAATAAACTCAACGATCAAGTTAAAAATTTGTGCTTGACGGGGACTCGAACTCGCATTTTCCTCTTCGGGCGAAAAGTCCCGAAGGCTATCCAGGCACACTTCCCTTCCAACCCATATTCTCAATTTCGAGCTCCCTACTTATTAATTCCATGTGTTAGCAGCCTATACTGGACTCCCGCAAGGGATCGAGCGTTTGAATGCGCCCCCACTGAAATTGTCATTGCCTCTGGTGTAGATATTTGCAATTATTAATATGGTCTCTGTTCTTGTCTGAAATGTTTTCAAAATATTCCCTTCTTCTGCCCGAGGCATCCACAGCATTCATTAGCAGCTTTCCTGAACTGTCCGAAACACTTGTTAATTCCTTTTCACTCCCTTTCGAAGACTTTCAATTACGCTCAAGAATGGTTTTCCCGCGGATAGACACAAAGTTTCCAACTTATATTCAAAGTCTTCCCTTAATTTCTGCTTGGATTCTGCAATTATCTATTTGGCTTTGATTCTTTCTTCAACATAACTTTCTGTGTCTGTCTGATTTATAGTGAGGGGGAAATTTTTGAAATTCCTTCTTTTTATGTTTACTGGCTGCCTCGACTGTGTCATTCCACCTGCTTCTTCCTGCTTCTACATGCTACTGTTCCAGGACTGTCTCTAGCAGTGTGCTCCTGTACATTGTCCATTCCTCTTCCAATGACCGTAAATGACTACATTCAACGAACTGGTACCTTTCTCAGATCATTGTTAAGCATTTGTGCCTGATTTCCTTGTCGTGATGCTTGTCCTCTCTCTCTTATAATTTTACATGTGGACCTGACTATCTATACTTTTGGGCTTATACAACCAATGATCAGTATCATCAAAGAAACACATGTGTCCTGGACTGCCTTCCTGATATCCTGATCTGTTATTAAACAGTCAATGACAGATCCGGTTCCCCTGCCTCCCCAAGTATACTGGTGATTATTCTTATTCAAAATGTTCAAATGTTTGTAAAGTCTATGGGACTTAACTACGGGGTCATCAGTCCCTAAACTTACAAACTACTTAAGAACTAGCTTATCCTAAGGACGGCACAAATATCCATGCCCGAGGGGGCATTCGAACCCCCGACCATAGGGGCCGTGCAGACCGTGACTGGAGCGCCTCAGTCCCCTCGGCCACGGCGGCCGGCTAAAATTAGTCACTCACATACTACTGTTGCATTACGAGTTACCTTCTGGAAGGATGAGAGGTATAATAGTGACACTTACTACATCGGATACATCATGGAAGCACTATCTAACTGTCCAACATTTTGTTGCTAATAGTGCGTAATAATTTTAAAGATTTTTTCTTTAAAATCTTGCCTTGCCTATACATTAATAATGGTAGTTTATATAGTTTCAGTTAAAAAGTGTTAATAATATGTAAATAGGGAACAACTCAAGGTAAGACGGACGCTGAGCCGGCGATAGATAAGCTACAAATAAAAGACATACAAACACACATACAATTCTAAATTTTCGGCCGCGGCCTTCCTCAGAAATAGAACATTCACCCACAGAATCACTGGCACACTCATTGTTTGGAGACTGTGTTTGGTGGCCAGAGATGGCTGACGTGTGTGGATGAGTATGCCTGAGTGATTGTGTGGATGTGTGTTCTCTGTCTGAGTAAGGCCGCGGCCAAAAATTTAGAACTGTGTGTGTCTTTTGGTTGTGTCTATCGGCGGCTCAACGTTCGTCTTTACGGTGAGTTGTTCCCTATCTACATATTATGAACATTCCTTACTGGACCTTCCATTGTTCAAATAAAAAGTCATTCATTAAAGGGTTATTGTCTGTAGCAAGGTAACCTCCGCCATCCACAAAACAAAACATTAAGCAGACAGTGATACTCCTCTTGTTTTCTGATGAAGTGTCCTATTTTTTCTTTTCAAAATCAAAACAAAACTGTGGATTTTGTCAAATTCCGTAACTGAAGTAACGTCTGGTAAGCACCATACGAAATTTTATAGAGAAAGAAACTTGTCTCCTCATTTGAAGGTCAACTGAGAAAAACTTCACACAGTTCAGAATAAAATGCATGATTTCTATGAATTGCAAACAAACAAACACACAAAACGCGGTTTATGAAGCAGGTTATTATGACGTCGTATACCCTGAACGATGAATGGTACTTCTATCTCTTTTTTATATTCTTAATTTTTACTTGTGGTTTCGAGTATCAAAATGATACTGTTGACGGACGAATCTTTTCTTTTTATTATGATTTCATTTATTAATTTTTAACTTAATTTGTCTTTGGTTTTCCACTTTGCTCAAAGTTAATAAATTAATTTTACCTTTCAGTAAAAAACACTTTATTTTACTAAAACCCTGCTAACACCCCACTTCCATACTCAGTGAGGTCCCTTAACCGTTATTATTTATTTTTCTACTTACAGGCGTAGTTGTTCGGTTCATTCTGAGCACAGTTAAGAACCTCACACCTCTCTTAGATTGAGACGTGCCCTGCTTTCTGATGTCGAAGACTGCATCTCTTAGTAGATTAGTTCCACCTGCAACGCCACCGTTTTAGGACACAAAAATACTGCAGATCAATCCTTGCGCATAATACAAGGCGGAATAAATCGCCGCCAGTCACGGTCTGCACGGCCACTACGGTCGGGGGTTCGAATCCCCCCGTGGGCATGGATATTTGTGCCGTTCTTAGTCTTAGCTAGTTCATAAGTAGTTTATAAGTTTAGGGACTGATGACCCCTTAGTTAAGTCCCATAAACTATACAAACATTTGAACATTTCTTTGAATAAATCGTCTGTCCAGACTGTTAAGACAGGCCATAGCACTGTCAGCGCTAGAATGTGCACAATCGACAAATCTCGCCTGTAGTGATACATTGAGTGTATTGAGGAGCATTGTTATATCATCCAAGAAAGCAAGCTGTGATATCCATTTCATAGCTCTGAGGTAAGGAATTGCTTCCCCTTACATGTCAAAACAACAGTTTCCTCACGAATTGCAAAAAACATGTCAAGAACCTTATTTCTGCTAATCCACCATTCAGTGCAGTTATATGGTATACATCTTCATACTCAGCCTCAATATCCTGAAGAAATCCTTTCAACTGACTATGGGTGACACCGTGCCTTCGTACAAACTTCACACACTTAACAACGTGCATTACATGATGAAGTTCCACCACACAATGCCTCAGTGTATTTTGCAGATCTCCTTTCGCAACTCACTGTTCAGTTTATTTTCTAAGATAGAGACAAAACCTTCCTGACATCCAACCATTTGTGGCGCACCGTCTGTGGCCACAGAATGAAGTCTGCCTCGAGGTACGTTCACGATGTCCACATACATCTTCAAAAATATCGAGCCCTATTGTCGAGTAATGTAGTGCTATATCTAGCAGCTCCTCCGAAATCTGCAGTTGCTATTTCCACACCACACACATAAACAGCAACTTGATCACAATGGGTTATGCAAGTACCTGTCGCAGATGATAGTGCTCTTCTGGGCGCGGTAATTCGGTCGAGCTGACCTCTGCGGCTTTAGGGGAGTAACTAGGGCGTCCCAGGTTATGTTATCGGGATTGCACTCGTGCTCTCCTGATAATCCACTTTTAAGGAAATGCATACCGTTAGCTGCGCATTATTTTTCAAACTTCTACCGGTTTCGGTTATAAAGCATCTTCACGAAAGAGAACTAGACAGATTGATTAAACCATCACACAGCCTGGTATTGCTTTTATGTTTTTAATCAAGACTTGATGCCTAGTGACGTCTTATTTATTTTTATTGTGTGACATGCATGCCAGTATGCATAAGGAGGCATATATTGCACCTGTTTAATCAGCCTGTCTAGTTCTCTTCCGTGAAGATGGTTTATAACTGAAACCGGTAGAAGTTTGAAAAATAATAAGCAGCTGATGGTTTACAGAATGCATTTCATCAAATATCTTATGGCTGTAGAACCACATCTCAATAAAACTTTGAATCCACTTTTAGTCTCGGACAATCTCCCAGAAATTGGTTAAATTAGTCCCAATATCTCGGTTCGTACCAAGGTTTTCGGAATGTTTTCCTTGGTTGTAAGGCGTGTGCCGAAACTGGCAAGCCCCTCTCACTATTTGTTACTTAAACCCTACTATCAGCTTGTCTGATAATTGGCTGAATAGAACCGCGAACATTTATGGGCCGGATCACAAAGAGCCCACTCGGGTCCTAATAATGGAGAATGGAAAGAAGAAGCTATGTTTTCCACTCGAAATATCTCTGGAACAATAACAGCTACTGGAAAACGACTTTCACCGGTATCAATGTACGGCTGGGGCCCATGAATGTAAATATTTGGAAACATTCTAAAACGAAAGCAAATGTGTTTTTTAACACAAACTTACGTTTTTTTAAATGACACCCTATATTTTTTTCTTCAGCAATCTATAGCATGACAAATCACATAAACAATGGCGTTGATTGCATCGCAATATTCTAATTACATCCCGAGAAATTGCGACGAGAAGTTGACGCTTGAAAAACCCGAAATGCGCTGCTAGCGCACGTCCTGAGGCTCAGGCGTAAACCCCATGCTGCCCGTAATCGCGATGTGATTGACATGCGTAATCGCACTTCCATACTTAACAAGAGGACCGAAACGAATAATAAAGTCTGCTGCCATCCTGCATTAAAGTCTTACATTCCAGCAGGTATTTATCCCATAGGCTGATGCGGGTTTTTAACATATCTGTGTACTGCAACGTTAGTCACAAAGTTAACTTCGCTTATTGTTAATCCGTTATTAAAAAGGTAATGGAGTTCAACGTTAAAACGTTACTTCACTGTAGATCTAGCGCAAGTGACAGTGAGTCATTCACTCATAATAGTAAAATTCATGTTGATGGTTTTAGTGAAACGAGCAGGTGGACTAAATATTTTCCCGTTGTTTAGGTAAATTTGTTTTGATTTGGGAAGTTCAGGTAAGACATAGGAGATGAATGTAAACATGTTTAACCTATTAGTTTTATTATCACATAATTATCAATGTTATGTTTATGTAATGCGTTACATGACAAATTGTTTCAAACAAATGTTTCTGATCATCACTTGGTAAAATAGCCCTTTGTAGAAACTTGCACTGTAATACCAACACCACATGCTAAAGATAGCGTTCACATATCATGCTCAAAGTGACAACCATTGGCTTGCATACATAGGGTCACTCTGCGGATGAATGATGCCCTACTTCCTGATACAGTTTCGTCTTTGATGGCTGTACAAGCATCACTAATGAGTTGCTTCATGTCGTCTGGTGTTGTTGGTTCATGTTGGTATACAGCATCCTTCACTGCTACTAAAAGAGAAAAATTAAGTGGTGTAAGATCCGGAGATCGGGCAGGCCACCTAACTGGGCCACCACGTCCAATCCACCTACCAGGGAAATTACGGTTCAGAAATCGTCGTGCTCTTAAGTCGTTATGCGCAGGGCATCCGTCATGCTGATACCACATGACCATTCTCCTGTTCAGAGAACAGGAAGATTGTGTCGTATAAATCTGGAGTACTGTCTGCCATTTTGGACGCCATTTACAAAGAAAGGTCCGATAATAGTATCTCCAATAGTACCACACCAAACATTCACATTCCAGAGACGTTGATGGTCTACCTGGCGGAGCCATTTTGGATTGTCTGCTGACCAATAATGTATATTCCTCATAATCACAATTCCTTTGTTGGAGAATGATGCCTCGTCGGTAAAGATAACATCTGCGACAAAATTTGGATTAGTCAGAAGTTTTTGCTGAGCCCACCGACAAAATGTTACCCTGTTGCTGAAGTCATTTCCATGAAGATCCTGGTGTAAATGAACATAGTAAGGATGAAATTTACGACATTGAAGAATACGATCTGCACTTGATTTCGACACACCAACTTCACGTTTAATTTGATGTGTGCTGATGTGAGGATTCACAGGTATGGTACCGAGCACAGCAACTTCAGCACGTTCATCTGTGCGTGTTCTAGGACGATGTCTAGGTCTTGGATTTAAGCTTCCCGTTTCACGTAGACGAGTTTTTAGACGACCAAACATCCGGCGCGAAGGCGATAGCTTTTGAGGGAATCGTCTTCTGTACATTCGTTCCGTCTGAACAGAATTTCGCCCGCCTACAACAGAGTACAGTACAGATATGTAGAGTAGGGTAAAAAACACACATATTAATGTAATAATCATAATGTTCTCAACAGTACTTAAACAAACAAGCACTCTAATAACGTATTTCCCGTCAACATTGAATTCTCCATAGATAAGCAGCATTTCTACCATATCTTCATGTGTGTACATAAAACAGTATAAGTTCCACAACACAACGTTTATTCACAATTTGTACTACCTCCGTGCCGTCACTAGATTACTCTGATGCACGACTATACTGGCAAGCGGTGTACTGCACGCCAAAGCAACAACAAATGGGATGCTCGGAGGGTGGTGGAGTACAGGAGTTTGCATGGATCGCAAATCACAAACAAGGCGAAGTGGTAACTGTGGTTGTAGTGGGAACTACGTTGGACACGTGTCTAGGTAGAGGTAGGTTCTGGATGAAAGAGTGCGCGAAAGGCACAATGGGTCATTTAACGCATTCGATAAACCTTATTTTGGGTGTGCAGGATCAATAAGACATCCTACTGGTGTATACCGATCGGTACTGGTTCGTATTGTGTACGTAGACACATAAAACGTGCAAGAGGGAAACCATTATGTGCTTACGGGAGTTGATGGCAGCACACGGCATTATTCGTTTCGGACCTCTTGATAAGTACGGAAGTGCGATTACGCATGTCAATCACGTCGCGATTACGGGCAGCATGGGGTTCACGCCTGAGCTTCAGGACGTGCGCTAGCAGCGCATTTCGGGTTTTTCAAGCGTCAAGTTCTCGTCGCAATAAAAAAGTGTTCAAATGTTTGTAGAGCTTATGGGACTTAACTACGGGGTCATCAGTTCCTAAGCTTATAATTTACTTATGAACTACCTAAGACTAAGGACGGCACAAATATCCATGCCCGAGGGGGGATTAGAACTCCCGACCGTAGTGGCCATGCAGACCGTGACTGCAGCGCCTCAGTCCCCTCGGCCACCGCGGCCGACACTCGTCGCAATATGTCGGGATGTGATTTGTCATGCTATGGATTGCTGAGAAAAAAATATACGGTGTCCATTAAAAAAAAATAATAATAAAATAAAAAATAAAAATAAAAAAAAAACAAAAAAAACATATGTTTGTGTTGAAAAACACAGTTGCTTTCGTTTTAGAATGTTTCCAAATATGTACGTTCTTCGTTTCATTATTATGTCATGCAGTATGTACAGGGTGTTCCAGCTATCTTGTCCACCCAAAATATCTCTGGAACAATAACAGCTATTGGAAAACGACTTTCACCGGTATCAATGTACAGCTGGGGCCCATGAATGTACACTCTTTGACAAAAAACCAGGCCGCCGGCCGGTCGCCGCTGAGCCTAAGTCCGAGCCGATCCCGACATGGGACAATAAAAGTGGCCCCGGTGATTCGCTCTAAGTCCAGCTATCTGCACAATCTGGCAACACTGTAGATTGAGGAAGTTCATACAATACTTCTTGAGTTCGGTTAGAAGACTTCCTGGACAGCTGCATCCGTGGTCTCGCGATAAAGTGCTTGAATTGCATGTGGGAGTATTTGCGATAGAAACCTTCTGTTGACTAAAATTTTAAATTCACGTCTCTCGTGCATGCTGATGCCACATGTGTAAGGAGAGCAGATGCGTGACGCATTTTATTTTTTTGATACACTGGTAATAACTTTTCGGCCCAATAACATTGCTAACACCTGGTTCAAGAATCACAAAAGAAGGTTGTATACGTGGAAAAGACCAGGAGACACCGGAAGGTATCAGATAGATTTTATAATGGTAAAACAAAGATTCCGGAACCAGGTTTTAAACTGTAAAGCATACCCAGGGGCAGATATAGACTCTGACCATAACTTGTTGGTTATGAATTGTAGGCTGAAACTAAAGAAACTACAAAAAGGTAGGAAAATAAGGAGATGGGACCTGCATAAATTGAAGGAACATGAGGTTCTTAAGAATTTCAGAGGGAGCTTTAGGCAACAATTGACAGAAACAGGGGAAAATAAAACAGTGGAAGAGGAATGGGTAAAAATGAGAGATGAAGTAGTGAAGATAGCAGAGGACAAAATAGGTAGGAAGGCAAGACCTACAAAAAATCCTTGGATATCACAGGAGATACTAAATTTAATCGACGAAAGGAGAAAATATAAAAATGCAGTAAATGAAACAGGCAAAATGGAGTACAGACGACTAAGAAATGAGATTGACAGGAAGTGCAAAATGGCTAAGCAGGAGTGGCTAGAAGGCAAATGCAAGGATGTAGAAGAATGTATAAATAGGGGAAAAATAGATACAGCCTAAAGGAAAATAAAAGAAACATTTGGAGATAAGAGAAACCGATCTATGAATATCAAGGACACTGATGGAAAACCAGTTCTCATCAAAGAAGGGAAAGCTGAAAGGTGGAAAGAGTATATAGAGGAGCTCTACAAAGGAAATGAACTCCGAGACAATATTGTAGGAAGGGAGGAGGATGCAGATGAAGATGAAATAGGAGATACTGTATTGAGAGAAGAATTTGACAGAGCCCTAAAAGACCTAAGTCGAAACAAGGCCCCTGGAGTAGATGATATTCCCTCAGAGCTACTAAAGTCTCTGGGAGAACCAGCCATGAAAAACCTGTTTCACATGGTGCGTAAGATGTATGAGACAGGAGAAGTACACTCAGACTTTAAGAAAAATGTTATAATCCCCATTCCAAAGAAAGCAGGTGCAGACAGGTGTGAAAACTACAGAACCATCAGTTTAATAAGTCATGGTTGCAAAATATTAACACGAATTATGTACAGAAGGATGGAAAAGGTGGTAGAAGCCGACCTCGGGGAAAATCAGTTTGGGTTCAGGAGAAATGTAGGAACACGGGAGGCAATACTCATGTTACGGCTTAACCTAGAAGATAGATTAAGAAAAGGCAAACCTACATTTCTAGCTAGATTTGGAGAAGGCTTTTGACAATGTTGATTGGAATAAACTCTTTCAAGTTCTGAAGCAAGCAGGAGTAAAATATAGGGAACGTAAGGTTATTTATAACTTGTACAAAAACCAGACAGCGGTTATCAGAGTTGAAGGGCATGAAAGGGATGCAGTAGTTGGAAAGGGAGTAAGACAGGGCTGTAGTCTTTCTCCATTGTTATTCAATTTGTACATTGACCAAGCTATAAAGCAAGGAGAAATTTGGAGAAGGAATTAAAGTTCAGGGTGAAGAATTAAAAACATTGCGTTTTGCCGACTACATTGTAATAATCTCAGAGACAGCAAAAGACCTGGAAGAGCAGTTGAAGGGAATGGACAGTGTGCTGAAAGGTGCATATAAGATGAACATTAACAAGAGTAACACTAGGGTAATGGAGTGCAGTGTAAGGAAATCAGGTGATGCTGAAGGAATTAGATTGGGAAACGAAGCAATAAAGGAGGTAGATGAGTTTTGTTATTTGGGCAGTAAAATAACAAATGATTGTCGCAGTACAGAGGATATAAAATGCAGAATGGCAATGGGTAGAAAAGCGTTCTTGAAAAAGAGAAATTTGTTAACATCGAATATTGATTTAAGCCTAAGGAAGTCTTTTCTGAACGCATTTGTATGGAATGTTACCTTGTATGGGAGTGAGACATGGACGATAAACAGTGCGGACAGGAAGAGGATTGAGGCTTTTGAAATATGGTGCTACAGCAGAATGCTGGAGATTAGGTTGGTGGATCGCGTAACTAATTAGGAGGTATTGAACAGAATTAGAGAGAAAAGAAATTTCTGGCATACCTTGACTAAAAGAAGGGATAGATTGGTAGGACACATTCTTAGACATCAAGGAATTGTGAATTTAGCATCGGAGGGAAGTGTGTGGGATAAAAATCGCAGAGGAAGACCAAGAGATGGATACAGTAAGCAGATTCAGACAGATGTAGGTTGCCGTTCTTATGTGGAGATGAAGAGGCTTGCTCAGGATAGGGTAATGTGGAGAGCTGCATCAAACCATTCTCCGGACTGAAGACCACAACAACAACAACAACAACATCGCTGCCTCTAGCCACAGCCCTTGGCAGAGCTCTCCGCTGCCCACTCGCTAGCAACAGCGGTGGCGGCGCTGCGCTGCCTCGTCCTCTGCCCACAGTGCCTGCTGCCACTCATCGCCCTGGGTATGTAAAATGCTCTAGTGTTGTTGAGTGGTGACCCACAAAAAAGGTTGTGATGGGTATTTCACACAGGATATAACGAAGCAGACCACCTATTTTGAATAATGTGCATATTATTACACTAATACATAATACATTAAAGAGGCAAACAATTGTCATTAGTCGTTCATCCTGTCCAATGCCACTCTACGATGGTTAACACTTATTTGTGGTTTAAATCTAGATGCTTGTGTAAACATGATTTTATTATAATACTCAACTGCATCGATGCTTTAGGTATATTTACGTTATAGCTGCTCATTTAGGTAATATTCCTTGAATGTGAGATTCGTATAAAAGACTCAACGTAGATACAGTCCGTTTTCGGACAACAGTGCCTAGTATCATTAGAGAAAATGATAGTTCGCACTACTTTTTCATTTTGTTACCAAAAGCTCTCACTGAAAGTTGCTGAGGGTTAAGTTATCAATTCATCACAATGCTGTTGTCTGCTTTCGGACTGAAACCTTGGCATTTGCTAGCGCGGCATGGCTAAAAACCAGTTCAGGCAAGATGCTTGTAGGTATTGAGTATATTGCGGGCTGTCGCTTTCAAGATGCGAAATATTTGATAACTTACTGTTTAGTGATGGATGGGGAAACGTTCATTTCCAGTAACTTATCATAGAGAAAAAAAATATAAAAAAAATTGTCACAATCTTACAAAGTAATTGTGTTAGTCTTGTTTTTGGAGGGGGTGAAACTGTAATTGTGATGGATGTTTACGTATCTCAGTCTTTGACCTGCTGTATGTTGCAAGCACAATATCAGTATTTTTAACTTCTCTAGTTATTTGCTGAAAATATATCATAATACAGTAAAGCTTCAAAATATTTAAACGCTGCTTACGGCCTCATTGGACGAATGAAATATCTGCATCCTAAATACGACGATGGAAATTAACAGAAGATAGCGCCGCATATTAACCAAAATGCGCGACTGTCCTCTAGAAGCCCGTATCAGAAGAGCGCGATTTCGCGCCGCTTATCGTTACACAGGTCTTCCTAGTACAGCTAAGAACTGGCAACATCGTTGCTGATATTTGGCAAAACTGTGACAGTGCAGTTACTTCCGCAAGTGGTACTTGACATTCCTTTTCTACTTTCATGACTCATTCTGTATAATGCCCACGTGATATGAGAGACAGAAATTTCAGAAATTTAACTTTTGCACTCAAGGAATGCAGTTTTTAGTGTATGTGGCTTTCAGATTGCCTTTCGCGATGCGTTAGAGGCTCAGCATCGAATATGTGACAGACTGAGGGCACGCTCCGGCAGTGTGTGGTTGCAGTGTGGTTCTGCTTGTGTCTTGTGATGCAACTGTGGTGTGAGTCGGGAGTTCTAATCCTGATTGGAAAAAGTGCGTCTGGGGATGGAATTACATTTTACCTTGTTTCATTTTACTTTCTACGCTGCAGATTGCAAGAAGAAACTCTTTAATGGAATCATACGAAAAGTCTTTCAGAAAGGTCGCCTCCAAATTATGGAAATGATATTAGATGTCTTCTTTGCTTCACCATACAAACACCCTTGAAGAAATTCGAATTGACCTCCATTGATGCGAAATATCTGCTGTAGAAATGAAATATGAAGACACGAACCTTGCAGTGTGCCTGTGTTGCTTTAAAACGTGCACTGAAACGTATTCACATAATTTAGCTCATACATTTACCGTAAGGAAAGAAACAACGACACTAAAACATTTTAGTGATTTACACATTGTGTCTTTATTAAAACATATGAACAGATGACAATATCAAATTACATGAAGGGCTTTCTGAAAGGCCGGCCGCTGTGGCCGAGGTGACTGAGGCGCTCCAGTAACGGTCAGCACGGCCACTACGGTCGGGGGTTCGAATCCCCCCTCGGGCATGGATATTTGTGCCGTTCTAGTTCGTAAGTAGTTCATAAGTAGTTTGTAAGTTTAGGGACTGATGACCCCGTAGTTAAGTCCCATAAGCTTAACAAACATTTGAACATTTTTGATTTGCTTTCTAAGTGTTAACCATCGTAGAGTGCCATTGGACTAGATGAACGACTATGACAATTGTTTGCCTCTTTAATGTATTATGTATTAGTGTAATAATATGCACATAATTCAAAACAGGTGGTCTGCTTCGTTATATCCTGTGTGAAATACCCATCACAACCTTTTTTGTGGGTCACCACTCAACAACACTACAGCATTTTACATACCCAGGGCGATGAGCGGCAGCAGGCGCTGTGGGCAGAGGGCGAGGCAGCGCAGCGCCGCCACCGCTGCTGCCGGCGAGTGGGCTGCGGAGAGCTCTGCCAAGCGCTGTGGCTAGAGGCAGCAATATTATTGCGTCGAAATGTTATTACCAGTGTATCAACAAAATAAAATGCGTCACGCATCTGCTCTCCTTACACATGTGGCATCAACATGCACGAGGACGTGAATTTAAAATGTTAGTCAACAGAAGGTTTCGATCGCAAATACTCGCACATGCAATCCAAGCACTTTATCGCGAGACCACGGATGTAGCTGTCCAGGAAGTCTTCTAACCGAACTCAAGAAGTATTGTATGAACTTCCTCAATCTACAGTGTTGCCAGATTGTGCAGATAGCTGGACTTAGAGCGAATCACCGGGGCCACGTATATTGTCCCATGTCGGGATCGGCTCGGACTTAGGCTCAGCGGCGACCGGCCGGCGGCCTGGTTTTTTGTCAAAGAGTGTACATTCATGGGCCCCAGCCGTACATTGATACCGGTGAAAGTCGTTTTCCAATAGCTGTTATTGTTCCAGAGATATTTTGGGTGGACAAGATAGCTGGAACACCCTGTACATACTGCATGACATAATAATGAAAAGAAGAAGGTAAAATTTATTTAAATAAACAGGAATCCTATTTACTAAACCGAGTGGAACAGGCTAAATACATTGTTTGGTAACCATCTACAAGAATTGCAAAGACAAAAATGGATTGAAACGTTACCAAAAGTAGACCATAGAAATCCCACTCTATTTCGGAAAACATTCAAAAAACTCTCCGGAAAGGCCATAAACGACAATCCTCCACTATTATACGAGGGTGACATAATAGCCGGCGGCGGTAAAAAAGCTGAAATATTGAAAAATTCATTCAACGAAGTCCACCAAAATCCAGAAGATGACAAATTCGACACAAACCGTGATCAAACTGTCGTCGAATAACTAGCATAACTTATGAGCAGAGACACTAACAGACTTCTAGGATCAAGTGATTGAGCCTGCCATAAGTTTGAAGGCAAGAACAACGCTCCCAGCATGTATGGAATCACCAGGAACAGGCTAAGACTAGCACCAAAAGAACTAATCATATCGCTACAGTATTAAAACAAAACAAAATCCCAGAGCATTGGAAAACGGCCAAATTAAAACCTGGGAAACCCTCACACGATCCAAAATCAAATCGCCCGATAACACGGTTATCAGTAATAGGGAAAATGCTGATGCAATATTGTGGATCTGAGTACAAAAAAAAAAAAAAAAAAAAAAAAAAAAAAAAAATCAATGAAAACGAACTGATACCACCAATTCAAGCAGACTTCCGCAAAGGTGACTCAAACATGGATCCAATCCTACAATTGGGGAGCAGCTTTACCGAAGCCGAAAACTTTGGAGACTGCGCCCTAGCACTGATGCTAGACTTCGAACGCGCATTTGATGAAGTCTGGCAGTCTGGAATCTATTATAAGATGCTAAAGATTGACTTCCCAAACAAGCGAGTTAGACTCGTAGACGCCAGAATAGATAAAAGACCAACTGTGGTAAATGTAAATGAAGGCAGATCAACGTCCTTCTTCGGCAAAGCTGGAGTACCGCAAGGAGCAATCTTGTCACTGTATGCTCTATACTGTACACAGCGGGGATCTCGCTGCCTACAAACTTGAACGAATATACAGGCCTGCATGCGGACGACACTGCTTATTGACGCCATTCGCACACAAGAGACAGTCTTCACTCAACACGATACATTCATATCATGGAAACAAATGCTAGATAATAGTTTTCCAGACAAAAATCTAACACAGTATACACAACAAAAGACAGAATACCTAAAAATAGAACTTTGGGGAAAACAAACAACACCACAAAAAAAAAGAAAAAAAAAGGGACAGCAAAATACCTAGGACTAACTTTGATTCAACTTGAACCTACAGACGGACAATCTCTGAATTGAAAACCAGAAAAAGACCAGGACTGCTAAAAACCATCAAAGGCACATTCAACGGTGGACCAACCGAATCGTTAATATATACTTACTGCATGTACATTCGACATTATGGGATACGCTGCACCGGTATGGATGACGGCAAAAGCACACAACCCGAAAATTTTCATCACCAATAAGAGAATACTGAGAACAGCAGGATGAACCAGCTAAAGCACCAGTAGGGGAGACCTGTATCAATTAACGCAAGTACAACCACTAGGGAAAGGACTTAGAGATGTGCATAGCAAGACTACAAGCAGATACAAAAACAAGACTACCACTGAGACAACCTCCAATGCGAATAACTTATCCACTGTTACTTCGGCCAGGGACGCTTTTACTCAGTGACTTTGCCGATGAAGGCATTCGTGCACTCCAGCCTGGAGTATTCCACTGGTCTGGGTGGAACTTACTGGTTTGCAGATCTTGTTATAAAAATACTAAATTTCTTGTGGTAATATTCTGTACATGCTATTTAGTTATCAAATCAATCCCTTGAATCAAATGTCCCCACCAGCCTACTTCCATAATTAATCATTATAAATTTATTTAATTTGACTGCAGTGGGAGTTGTCCAGACAGAGGTTTGATTTACCACACCACACTTTAAATATCCATATCCACCAGGAACCATTACCAAAAGCAATAGAAATAGAACACACAGGACTCTTACATTTCGATAGAATCATCCAAGTAAGCAACATACTCCAGTACTTAATAGAACAAGAGCAGGAAAATTGACCCCAACACGACAAAATAAGTACAAATCAAATCAAAAGAAATCAAATAGAAGCTAAAATCCTAACCTACAATCAAACAATAAAAAACGTCACATCAGAACAAAAGTAAACCTTGGCTCAAACGAACCTAAATATTCGAAAACGAGCCAGAGATTTCCTTCAGGAATGGAATGAAAGCAAAAACTTGAAACACGTCCACTGAATGTGTGGTCGAGTTCCATTTTGACTGATACATTAACATAAAGTATTTTAGCAACGTTAATGTTATCTATCTCCGTGTTAATTATTTTATTCCTTTTATTAATTATCAATGACCTAAGTTTATATATGCATACCTGCCAACCTTCAAAACGTAAAAAACAGGAGATCCAGTTTAAAAAATCTGGAGATATGCTCTATCAAAAAGAGCGGCGCATTTTATTATAAAACTTAACGTAACTGATTTTAGCCTTTTCCTATCATCTCGCAATTGTACATAATGGCTACAAAAACACTTGCATTAACCCAAATGTTGATTACATCCTTATTTGTAGCCAGTCCAGGTAGTGATTGAGTATTTGATTAAAACAAAAAAGTTCACAGTTGCATCTTTTTCTGCTATACTGCTACCTAGGAACATTTTATGAAACAATTGACCCAATGGCCATCACATTTAATTGGTCAAGTGTACTATAAAATTTTAAAATAATGGAAATAAGTACTCAGCATGTATCACATGATCACTGTCACTTTTCTCAGCAATTTCAGTGTTTTATTGTTACACAGTTTTCATTTTCTTTGCACGCATTACGGTACTTCGCTTTTTCCACCAACTGATGTGGAAATATCATTTCATTCCATTCCATGATGGTGGTGGTGGCGGCTGGTGCAGCAACAGTGTTGAATATTAAAAAAATGCTCAGTCTCTGTTGCAGTATTTTATTCTCCAAAATAAAATTTTATGTTCCGTAGTTATTAAGAATACTACCAGTTGTAAACGTTGACCTGCCGCGACAGCGACTCCTCTGCTGCTATGGCGCCCAATAACACAAATTGTTAAGATACCTCGTACACAGCAATAGATAGTTCTGTGGCTCCATCTCTGCCCAATCTGACGATGCGCTAAAAGCGCGAAACGCGTTATTGGAAATATCACATCAAGAAGGAATACAAAATGCAAATAAAGTTCTGAATATTGCTTAAAGAAAGTGATTATATTTCTTTCCATACTAGAACGCATACCACTGTACTGAAATCCCTTAATCACGTAAAATAGTTGTTTACATGAAAGTTGCTCTTTCTGCAATTCGCGAACGAAACTTATGCTCCTACCTATCCCCTCAAAAGATTTTCATCGATTAAAAATCCACTAAAGTGATTTCACTTACGTACTGTAAGAAAATATCACGTTCAAAAAGAGCACATCGAAACTCTACATGTTTATTTGCAAATATATGGCAAGAGCAAAAATAATCATTATAAACTCCTAATTTCTATGAATTTCGATACGTATTTAAACTGATGAATGAACAAAGGACTTTTGACCATTAGCCGATAAACAAATCATGGGTTTCAGGATAAGAGCTAAAGATCGGGAGAAATAATGGCGGGAGATAAAGTGAAAAATCAGGAGACTCCTGTGTAAATCGGGAGAGTTGGCAGGTATGTATATGTTTGCCCCATATTTATAAATGTTTCCACCCATGTGATTGAACTTATGTGTTGATGTGAATGTGTGCTCTTAATATTGACTGACTGCCGAGCAATGGCTTACAGTAGCCGCCTCCCGCTTTAGCCTCATTTTGCTGTAGTTGAGAACTCATGGCTTCGTTTGTCGTCTGCGCTATCGTCTGTTGGGTGGCCAGAGACAAGCTTACTTGACAAGATGGCAAGGTGGCCATGTTAATAGTGTCGTGCCAACCTAATCTTAGATGAAACAGGTGACAGGAGACCTGTCTGGGAGTGGTTGAAGAAGGAATTGTCTTGCCCAGGTAGCAAGGGTTGGTAAACATTAGTCACTGAACGCACTCTTACGGACTGATGACCGATAGATTTACAAACATTTGAACATTGAACGCACTCTGCGTCGGTTTTAGCGCGCTCTACATCGGTGTATGGCGGGTGTAGGTTTTTTCAAGGCCTTAGGGCTTCAGCTTGTTCTATTAAGCTCCAACGACTGTGGAAGTAAGTTCTCCGCCGAATCATACTGAAGGCATGCTG
Source organism: Locusta migratoria (assembly GCA_026315105.1). Taxonomy (NCBI): domain Eukaryota; kingdom Metazoa; phylum Arthropoda; class Insecta; order Orthoptera; family Acrididae; genus Locusta; species Locusta migratoria. Next base: position 31,693,273 of record CM048745.1, read on the forward strand.
TTAGGATTTTCATTTATTTGTGAACAGGCAGTGTTGGTTCTTCAGTGATAGTTCTCTTGAATAATTCTTTCGCTATGAGAGGCGAAGTGTTTCTTAATTTACAGAACTCGAGAAAATTTATTATTAGAATTTTCATTCTAGTGATGATTGTGTGTCCGGTTTTGCTCAGGTTAGAATACATGTGTAAACATAGTTAAAAACGGCAAGGAGATTCAAAGACACAGACTTTTCGCAGCGTTACTATATCTGCAAGTATGCTAAATATTGCCGCGGGACACCACGTACACCGACTGCCGGTGTGACGCAGGGTATAGCGCCACCGACTGCGGTGCTGAAGGTCGGCGGTTCCATCCCGCCCACCGAAAAAAAAAAAAAAAAATATTTCTTTGTAATTAACAATTCCAGAATGTTCTACATCTTTCTTATGTTCATTTGTAAATTCTACTTGTTTCTTATGTTAACTGTTCCTCTAATTTCTGGTACATTCTGCGTGTGTGTAAATAGCAGAGCACTCTGCCCGACAAGAATTCGCCGTCTAGGTGCCGTCGAGTGAAGACCTACCTGCTAGTGCTGCGCGTGACTTAGCGTTCTCGCGTGTGTTTGTTTGTTTACGTTCCTTTATATGGTGTTTCTGTGTGTGTATACGTCTGACACTAGTGACAGTTTATGTCTACGTCTTTCGTTCGTCGACGTTTCGCCTATTGGCGGGATTTCGGTGTTCACCGGATTCTCCACGCTGCTGAAATAACATGGCTGATTCCCTGAGGAAGAACACACTGGCTTCTAATTCCAGAAGGAAACCCGGCATATTCAACAAACAGCACTTGAAATCAGAGATTGGCTGCAGAAGGTAATTGGAAGAAATACTGATATCACGCATACCACCCAATTAGATTCAGACAATTGCTGTGTTTTTATTAAGTTTTTTAGTTCTGTGACGGTTGAAAACATTTTGGGAAAGTGGGGTAGTACTGTTGATTTTGAGCACAGAGATGTTTCTTGAAGTAAGGTCTCTATTAGAAAAGCCGATACCAAGTATCTGAAAGTGAGGGTTTTAAATTTACCCATTGAAATGGATAATCTGCGAATTAAGGAGGCGCTTTCCAAATATGGTAGAAAAAGAAAGATGGTCTAAACACTATAAAATACAGTTTTTATGACATACGTGCTGTGGAAATGGGCGTGAAAACAAATATTCCGTCTTTTAAGATAGTGCGCGGTTATAAGGCACATATTATGCCACTTTCGATTAGACTGCCCTCGCCGGTTTACTGTATTAAAGAGTAATTATGTGGACCGCCAACGGCTCACTCTCTGTGAGGTAATGGCCTCTACTGCGACGCCCGCCTCTGTTCATGGCGACACAGAAAGTAACGCGGCTATGACTATCGTGACTGATAATGAATTTCCACCCTAAATGTCGCCTACAAATTATGCTCTATCTGTCCGAGACAGTGATGAGCAATCCGAGAAAAGAGCGCTGGAAACAAGTGGGGACCGTTTTGATGATGATTCCTCTTGTTCTCTTCCCGTTCGCAAACAAAAGCAGTGCGAAGCGGGAGAGGAAGAGCCAACAGCGAACATTGCTATGGAAGTGGAACATCCAGAGGCAAACTCAGTGACACATGTCGATGAAGGACAACAAATAGACGCTGACGAACCTGTGATGATTCTGCTGCCACAGAGGAGAATGGAATACACTCCTACGAGCCGGCAGAATTAGAGGAAGCAAGCAAACAGCAACAAGACGCCGCAGCCGCAGCCGCAGCCGCAGTGACACCCGCGCGAGCGCGAGCGCGAGCAGCAGGCGGCGGTTGCGTCCCTCGCGTCCGGCGGACGAGAACTCGGAAACTGAAGGAGGGCCGGCGACACAGGAACGCCGCCGCAGCCGTATAAAGCCGCAACCAAATCTGAAAGTGGCTCGTAATCAAGGAAACCAACAACCTGCCATGGGCGCTCCGAAGCCGCGTAATATAAAATACGAAATAGTCACTGCAGATGCCTCGAAAGAAAAAACAAAAAATGATTCCTTACCAGTTACTCAACACAAGGATCAAAGAGATAAATCCCAAGCACCTGAGTCTAGGGAAATTACTTAAGTGTAGATCAAATAGTGTGCCAATGATCATGAACTGTTATGTTATTTCTGTTTTCGTTCTTCTGTAAATCTTCATGTTTTCTATATCAGTCAAGGTTTAGTTATAAATTCTATGGTTTCAATTACTGTCAGCACATTAGTGTCTTAAAACAGTTTACTATTTGTTACCATTATTCATTGAGGGTAATATAAAGCTTTAGTTAATTATATTCCCTCTCGCTTACCTAATGATGCAAGCTTATACTGTAGCTACAATGAATATCAATAAGATTTAAAAAAAAAAAAAAAAAAAAAAAAAAAAAAAAAAAAATTTCAAATGTTTGTATAGCTTATGGGACTTAACTACGGGGTCACCAGTCCCTAAACTTACAAACTACTTATGAACTACCTAATTCTAAGGACGGCACAAATATCCATGCCCGAGGGGGGATTCGAACCCCCGACCGTAGTGGCCGTGCAGACCGTGACTGGAGCGCCTCACTCCCCTCGGACACCGCGGTCGGCTCAATAAGATTCACTCATAGTGACTAAAATTTAAATGTTAGAATGGCTACAAGTGATATTACAATGGCGCAATCTTATACGATCACTACAGTAAACATAAATAAATTAACATCAGAACTGAAACTGGCGGCGCTTAAAGAATTTCTATACGACTCTGGAACCGATATTGCCTTGCTACAGGAAGTTTTCATGCCCGATCTTAGTATACCAGGATTTAATTCTTACATTAACGTCTCACTTGAAACAAGTGTAGGAACAGCTGTATTAATGCGACATGGCATTACAGTAACAGATGTGGAACGATTGGAATCCGGAAGAGGGATAGGGTTAAAGATGTGACAATAATCAACTTGTACGCTGTGACAATAATCAACTTGTACGCTCCTTTCGGGTCTTCACATCAATCTGACAGATCAAAGTTTTTTAAAAGAAGACATTATATACCTATTACGGAGAAATCCAAGCCAACTCGTAACTGGTGGTAATTTTAATAGTGTTTTGAATCGTAAAGCTAAAATCCCCAATTTTAATTTTTGTAGTGAATTAAAAAATCTAGTTCCAAATCTGGATTTAAAAGATACGCGGGAAATTAAGTATCCTACTTTTGTCGAATTTACTTTCGTCACGTCAAATTCAAGTAGCAGAATTGGCAGGATATATGTTGCTCAAGCTCTTACATCCTCCGTAATAAAAGTAGAAACTATTCCTACGTAATTTTGGGACCATTCCAGATTGTTGACCTGTATAAATTTAAGACTACAGCCTATACGTCGGTTCAGAAGTCACTGGAATTTAAACGTCTCGTTGTTGCAAGACATGATTTAGAAGACACACTAAAGGAAGCCTGGACAGTGTGCCTGCGTGCACTTTACAGATATGCAATCACTATCGATTGGTGGACAAAAATAGCGCCGGCCGCAGTGGCGGGGACTAAGGCGCTCCAGTCACGATCTTCACGGCCACTACGGTCGGGGGTTCGAATCCCCCTTCGGGCATCGATATTTGTGCCGTCCTAGTTCGTAAGTAGTTCATAAGTAGTTAGTAAGTTTAGGGACTGATGACCCCGTAGTTAAGTCCCATAGACTATACAAACATTTGAACATTTTTTTTGAACAAAAATAGAGAAGCCGAAGCTGAGGAAGGTTTCAATGCCATATAGTGGTCAGAGAGCAAGATGTATTAAAAATCATATAGAGTTTTATTATTCAATCTTAAGAGAGATATATAGCCAGACATCTGCGTCGACCTTCCCCTGGAAGATGTTAAAAAAGTCAAAGCGAAATTGCTCACTATTAAAAGGAAGCAATTAGAAAGTTTTGTGTCCCAACTTCGTCGCCGCTTTTGTGTCCCAGGTGTCGGTGTGTAGGTGTCGGTGGCCGAGTGGAATGAGACCGACACGCTGGTGCAGGTACGGAGGGGAGCAGCCAGAAACTATAAACACTCGAGTAAATTAGAAAGAGATATATTGCACAGAATGTAACAATACTTAACTTTTACATAGTACTGCAGAATGTTGATACATAGTTGTTAGAGGCCTGCCTAGTGCCTGTACAATAGCAAAGTCTTCACTGGTGCCTATCGGATTACGAAGGTCCTAGCTCGTTGCTATCTCAGTCCGAAGTGACCGGTGTCCTTCAGTGGTGGCCACGAGCGGCGTTGTCGCAGAGGGCGCTCGTGGCTGTCGTCGTGAGAACGCCGCGCCGTGCGTGCATGACGGCGCGCGGCGAAAGTAAGTGGCGCGCACTTTGTACTTGTGCGACACCACACCCCTCCCCCCCAAACCGCCGCGCCGTCGTGGCGTAGGGCTGAGGGCCACGGCGACGGCACTGGGAGGAGGGCCTGGGCGGGGGCGTTACTGGTGGGACGGGCGTCGTAGCTGAGGCCGGGATCGAGACGCCGTCCGCGCCCCGGCATCCGCCTTGCGATCCTTCAGGGAACCCGCCGAAACCTGGGGAAGGGCGCCCGCCCCCGCCCAGAGGGAGCAGGTCATCTTCTTCTGAGGTGCGTGGCCCAAGCTGGGGGGGCCCGCACGGTCCCGGAGTCCCTCTCGGTGACGCTGTCGTCTGCGGCGGCGACAGCGGCGGCGACGACTGCGTCGGATGTACGTCGACGTCCATAGGGATCTCGTAGTCCGGGGACGAACGATGTGGCTGTGCTCCCTGGCGGTGAACTGGGTCTGGAATCAAGAAACCGGAGACAGGATCGCGTGGCCTGTGCAGGCGCAATTGGTTTGCGTGGCGCCGCAGCTCCGACCCTGTGGAAGAACGTACAATAAACATATTGCGACCAAGCACGCGCTGAATGGTGCCCGACAACCATGTCTTCTTGTTTCCAGCAAACACCCTGTACAGCACCGGCGTAGAAACCTGAAAACGCGTAGCGCCATACGAACCGACTCGGTGCGTGGAAGGCTGCAGCAGGTGAAGGAGAGTGCGGTGACGGCGGCCGTGTAGCAGCTCGGCAGGAGACGGGCCGTCACGTGGCATGCACCGATACGTAGACAGGAAAATTTGAAGAGCTTGCTGCCTGGAGTGCTGACCTTTCATCTTCTCCATGTGAGACTTGAATGTTCGAACGAAACGTTCTGCTTCACCATTGGACTGAGGGTGAAAAGGTGCGGTGGTGATATGCTGAATGCCATTCACGCGACAAAACTGTTGAAATTCCGCACTAACAAACTGAGGTCCATTGTCACTGACGATAGTTTCAGGCAAGCCTTCGATGCAAAACACTGATGTTAAGGCACTGATTGTACTAGAAGCTGTCGTTGAGTTCATGGCAATCACAAAAGGAAACTTGCTGAAAGCGTCTACAACAATTAACCAGCGTGTATTCCAGAAAGGTCCGGCAAAGTCAATGTGTATACGTTGCCATGGTCCCTTGGGGCGTGGCCAGTCTGAGAAACGTTGCGGAGAAGCCGCCTGATGCTCCGCACAAACTGTACACTGTGATGTCATGCTCTCTATCTGAGCGTCCATACCAACCCAGGTACAATGACGTCTGGCCAGTTGCTTTGTCCTAACAATGCCCCAATGTCCTTGATGCAGGAGGCGTAACACTTCTCGTTGCAGGGAACGAGGAACAATCACTCTTGCTTGGTCGTTGTCGGTATGCAACAACAGTACACCCTGACTTAAAGATAATGCATGACGTTGTGCAAAATAACGTCGAACCAGAGGCCGATCAATGTCTTTGGCTCTGGCAGGCCACCCTGAGCGAACAAAACGTGCTACCACACTTAAGTCTGCATCCGCAGCTGTTTCCTGTGCAACCCGACGAGAGTTTAAAGGAAAGTCTGCGACAGCGGAAGCATCTCTGGAGTCTATCTGACAACATGCCATTTCGGAAGAATCAAATGATACATCCTGGCCAACCGGAAGTCGGGAAAGTGTGTCTGCGTTGGCATGTTTAGTGGTAGGTCGGTACAAAATCTCATACTGATAATTTGACAATATCAAGGACCATCTCTGAAGCTTTTGTGCCGTTCGTGGCGGAATTGGCTTTGTGGGTGAGAACAACGACGTGAGAGGCTTGTGGTCTGTCAACAAATAGAACTTTTTGCCATAGAGATAATGATGAAACTTTGTGACGCCGTAAATGATTGCTAAGGCCTCCTTTTCTATCTGACTGTAATTCTGTTGCGTTGGCGTCAGTAGCTTGGATGCAAAGGCAATAGGACGATCGTGACATCCAATACGATGTGAGATTACAGCGCCCAGACCGTACGATGAGGCGTCAACTGCTAACACTACAGGCTTCTGGGGGTCAAAGGGAATCAAACATGCATCACTGAGTAGTGCAGACTTTAAGTTGTCAAAGGCAACCTGGCAATCTTTGGACCAAACAAAAGGAACATTCTTCCTACGTAAGTGATGCAGTGGAGCTGCAATCTTAGAGGCATTGGGAATAAACCTGAAATAATAGTTAAGCTTTCCCATCACTGCTTGCAATTCATGCACATTCTTAGGAGGAGGCAAGTCTTTGATTGCTCGAAGATGTGACTGTAAGGGATGAATTCCTTGGGCATTAATCACATGGCCTAGGTACTCTATTTCAGTTTGAAAAAACGAACACTTTGCTTTATTGCAACGTAGACCTGCTGCAGTCAAAACTTTGAAAAGGCACTCCAGATTTGCTAAATGTTCTTCAACTGTACGTCCGGATACCACAATATCATCTAAGTAGTTCGAACAACACGGTACAGAAACTGTCAGCTGTTCCAAAAAGCGCTGAAAAATAGCGGGGGCGGAAGAACTGCCAAAGGGTAGGCGCTGAAATTGAAAAAGGCCCATGTGAGTATTAATGACGAAAAACTTTTTTGACTCGTCATCAAGTGGAATCTGTAAGTATGCCTCTGCTAAATCAATCTTAGAAAAGAAACGAGACTGTCCTAATTTGTCCATCAGTTCCTCAGGTCTGGGCAGGGGATAAGTGTCGACAATTGTTTGACTGTTAACTGTTGATTTGAAGGCCGCACAGAGACGAAGTTTTCCTGACGGCTTGGGTATAATTACTATAGGCGAGGCCCACTGACTCGCAGAAACAGGAGAAATCACTCCACTATCTTGCCAACGTTTAAGTTCTTCGGCAACTGTATCACGCAAGGCGATAGGCACTGGTCTAGCTTGACGAAATTTTGGAACTGCAGATTCTTTTAAAGTTACATGTGCCACGAAGTCTTTTGCACAACCGAGTTCCGGCGAAAACAGGTCACTATATTTGTCACACAATGCATTGATTTTATCCTGAGGCACTATTGACGAAATTTGAAGCACATCTCTTTGAATTGATAAACCAAACAAGTCAAAAGCATCTAGTCCAAAAATGTTCTGCGTAGATTTGGCCTGAAGAACAACAAAAGCAACTGTTTTCGTAACACCTTGAAAAGAGGCAGGCAGACTACACGTTCCTAGCACGGGAATATTTTCACCTGTGTAAGCTGTTAACACTTGCTGTGACGGCGACAATTTTGGCGAACCCAGAAGTTCATACGTCTCTTTATTCATTAATGTGACAGCGGAACCAGTATCAAGCTGAAATTGCACCGTCTTATTTTCTACGAAGAGAGTCACAAACAGTTTTTGCTTGCGGCGCTCGACAGGTGCGCGAATGTGGGCAACGTCTGCTACGGTTTGTTTGCTTCGCTTGCGCGGGCCGCGAAGTGAAGGAAGCGGCGCAGACTCGGCACGCAGCGGATTAACAACACTGTCACTAGATGACACTACCGCCGGATCGGCGTCCGCGCAATGCGAGGCTACTGCAGATTCACTAACTACTGCACTAAACTTTTGAGTAGCTACTTGATGTCTACTGTCACTAGCTACACAGTACTGGGCACTATTACAAGGAGCAGTTGCAGAAGGCACTATTTTCACTACAGGAATGCACTGTTCATAGTCATTTTGCTTGTCCCGAACCCTTGTCCGTTGCACTGTTTTACGCGCTCGTCGGCGCTTGCTACGTGGTGCACTATATAGTTTTGCCATAGGCGCAGAACTACTTTCTTGCAATGGAGATCCAAGGAAAGCACTGTTCAAGTTTACAGCGTGTATGACATTTACAGAATTAACTGTTCTCGCACTCCGCGAAGCACTGTTCCTAACGTTACTGTTCTTTGAGTTTTCAATTTGCATACACACAGACTGTACATGTCCTGATTTGCCACATTGATAACAGGTTGCGTTGCGACTAGGGCAATGAGCACGCTTGTGGCGAGACACACACTGGGGGCAAGATTTACGTACATTTTTCTGAAATGAGCGTTGGCGCCCGTTATTCAAATTACTGTTTCTAACACGACGGGGCGACCTTTGCGTCGCACTTTTACACTGGCTACTGTTCACTGTCTGTTCAGCACGGCCTGTACTATTGTAAGAATCACTAGTGCTACACTGAGAACTACGACTAGGAAAGCGTCCGTTGCGGCGCACTGAATTTACACTATGGCTTTGCATTTCTACATCAGCTAAGTCAAAAGTATCATGCGCTTCTATAAGCTGCAGTACACTGTCTAAGGAGGGGTCAGACTGTTTCAGAATTGCTGCTCGAATTCTGGGGTCCTGAATGTTCTGCGTAATCGCATCCCTCAACATCACGTCACTATAAGAAAGTCCACAAGAGCAAGTAAATTTACATTGGCGGGTTAAGCCCTTCAATTCCGTAATCCACTCTTGGTGTGATTGCTGCGGTAATTTTTTAAGTCTGAAAAATCGGTATCGTGCAGCGGCTACTAGAACTTTTCTCTCATAATGAGCATTCAGTGCATTTACAATTTGTTCAAAGTCTACATCACGAGGAGATGCGAGAGGGAAAAGTTTTTGCAATAGTACGAAAGTCTGGGGGCCCACAATCGATAAGAAAAGGTTCTTCACTCTCTGACCTGTAATTTGATGAGCCGCGACGAGTTCTTGAAACTGTGCGAAGTAGTCGCTCCATTCTTCCTCACGTTCGTTGTACTGGCGGAACGTCGGAAGCGGTGCGGCGGCAGGTGTGGGCTGCTGATGTGACGACTGTTGTTGTTGGTGAGCAGCCTGTGTCGTCAACTGCGACAAGGCCTGGAGCAGTTGAGTGATTTGCGCCGTCTGTAACTGAATAATTTCCATTAAGTTTGGGTTCGGGGTAGTGGCCATGCTGACCGATTAGGCGCCGCGCATACAAGTAAATTATAACAAAACACAAATGCAATATGAAAGAGGACGCTCTGCAACAAAAAAGTCCACAAAACACGTAACAAAATATCTTCCCCCAAAATTCTTATAATAAGGGTGGGTGGGCGGGAGCAATTTCTGCGTGCTCCGACTGCTCCTGTCTGGCTGCTGTAAGCGGGCTGGTCCAAGGTTCTATCACTCCTCGTCGCCACTTTTGTGTCCCAACTTCGTCGCCGCTTTTGTGTCCCAGGTGTCGGTGTGTAGGTGTCGGTGGCCGAGTGGAATGAGACCGACACGCTGGTGCAGGTACGGAGGGGAGCAGCCAGAAACTATAAACACTCGAGTAAATTAGAAAGAGATATATTGCACAGAATGTAACAATACTTAACTTTTACATAGTACTGCAGAATGTTGATACATAGTTGTTAGAGGCCTGCCTAGTGCCTGTACAATAGCAAAGTCTTCACTGGTGCCTATCTGATTACGAAGGTCCTAGCTCGTTGCTATCTCAGTCCGAAGTGACCGGTGTCCTTCAGTGGTGGCCACGAGCGGCGTTGTCGCAGAGGGCGCTCGTGGCTGTCGTCGTGAGAACGCCGCGCCGTGCGTGCATGACGGCGCGCGGCGAAAGTAAGTGGCGCGCACTTTGTACTTGTGCGACACCACAGAAAGTTTACAAATAAAATCAAAAGCGAAATCAGTTACAGAGGATGAAATGAATTCACTCTATCATTTACTAAAGCATGCTAAAAATAGGAAGAGATCGTTTATTGATGAAATCAGAACAAAACATGGCATTACTCTAAAAACTCAGAAGGATATTGTTAATGAGGTGCATCGTTATTATAATGAACAGTATTCTGGAAATGCAGGGGGGTTGAAGATTATGATAATTTCTTTAACTTTATAGTCCCACAGATGACGGAAATCGACGATCAGGAACTCCTTTCTGAGGTCAATGAAGAGGACGTTTATGAGTCTCTCTGCAGTTCACCATTAAAAAAATCCCCAGGACCCGATGGTTCACCAGTGGAATTTTACGTTCGTTACTGGCCAATTGTCGGTGAGAAAATTACTGAGATGGTGAATGAGGTTATTAAGGCAAAAAATATACCATCTGAATTTAAAGAAAGCTAAATTGTACTCGTCCCTAAAAATAAATGGAACAAAGACCTAAATAACTTTCGCCCAGTTTCGTTGCTGAATTCAGACTATAAAATTGTTGCTAGAGTTGTAAATAAAATGTTTTCATCATTAGCACACAAAATAATTAGTCAACATCAAAATTGTGCCGCAGGGAAAAATATATTTCATACTTTAACTGATTTTAGAGATGTCATTGCAATCACCTCTCTCACGAACATAAAATGTGCGTTGACTTTTTTGGACTTTCATAAATCCTTCGATGTGGTAAACCACGAATACCTGCTTCAGACGTTAAAGCGTCTGGGATTCAATGAACAGGCCTTGCTTATGATCCGAAACATTGCCACAGGAATAAATGCAAGAATAGCTGTCAATGGCCAAAGAAAAAAACTGTTACAAGTCAGACGAGGTATTCCTCAGGGATGTCCCCTCTCCATGGCCCTATTTGCCATCTCACTTGGCCCGTTTCTCAGACATGTTCATGATAAATTAACAGGCATAACTCTAGGAGGACATAAAACTGTTATAAGACCTTATGCTGACTATGTAGGAATCATCATAAGAAATATGGAAGATGTAGACATATTAGAAACAGTGACGAGAAATTACTGCAGTTTGTCTGGAGCAAACGCAAATGAAAAGAAAAGCAAAATCTTATATCTCAGAGGCTTTGACAACATAAACATGGAATGGGCAAAAGTGGTGAAGCAGCATAAAACCCTAGGAATAACACTAACAACAAGCGCCATGAAAATGGCTGCAATCAACTGGAAACACACTTACGAAACAGTTCGAGGTGCTATAATGGAGAACTTATCACGTTCCTTAAATCAGTTTCAGAGGATCAAATACATACACTTATGTATCCTGTCCAAAGCATACTATACAGCCCAAGTATTTCCAATACCAAGGATGATAGCCCGGAAATTTATGTCCAGAATTACAATTTTCCTGTGGAAAGGAGAAATATTTCGTACAGCAGTCAAGCTAGCAACATTAGATCCGAGACATGCCGGTCTAGGTCTAACTGATATCACAAACAAGGCATCGGCACTTTTCGTCAAGAGGCAAATGAATGTAATAAGAGAATCTCAAGAAAGTATTACCAGCCATCTCTTTGAAATTATTAAACCAGAAAATCTACAACCTACGATTGATGTACGAAAAATAAATAGTCGTTTACAGCATGTGAGGACATTTTATATTGAACTAATTTATTTGAGTACTGGACTTCGACAAGCTCAACAGATAACATCAGCAGCAATCATGAGGGAAAGGTGGAAAAATGAAGACAGAAATAAAATAGAAAGGCAGTATTCAAATTTAGACTGGAATGCTATCTGGGAAAACATCAACTTAAAAGTCCTGACCTCCGATATAAGAACAAATCAGTGAACAACATCATTAGTACTCTTGAAAGACTCTACGGAATTGGTCTCAGTGATACCATTCTCTGTCAGCGGTGCCAGCTAACAGATACAATAACACATAGTTATACATGTGGTGGGAATATAAATAATTGGAACTGGATTAAACAGCAAATTGCATTTATTACAAGGACATCACCCAACAATATAACGTCGACTGTTCTTTACAGACCTCAAGAACGGTACGTTCCAGACGCAAAAAATAACGCCGTGTACTGGCTGATAGGAAGTTACGTAAATTATGCCATTAACAACCTGGGACCAGACAACATCATAGACTTCAAGATGTATATACGGAACGAATACTACAAAATGAATCACAAGAAAAAGTTCGGTAACATGTTAAAAATTATATCTAAAAGGATGGGGATCGGATGAAAAAAAATAGTAATACATGACTAAATGACAATACGCCATTCCCCTTTGTCTTTTTTCTGGATGCACTCTTTATTTAGTTTAAGAAAAAAGTGGCAAAAATGGTTGGACACAAAAAACAAATAAAACAAAAAAGGAAAAAAAAAATGTTCTCTCGTTTGATAGAAAGAAGTCGCGTAGTAAAAAAAAAAAAAAAAAAAAAAAAAAAAAAAAAAAAAAAAAAAAAAAAAAAGAAAGAAAGAAAGAAAGAGGCAGTTAGTGCTGCGTGTATGTTCGTAATAAACCTGCTTTCAGTATAAGTGCTGTGTTCAGTTGCCTTCCGAATCAAGCCTGCTTCGCTTTCAACGCGACATTGTTTATTGGAGGCGCCGGGTATCCTGCGCAAAACAGCGGCAACGTAAAAGCCGCCGCTTACACGGGCTTGAACCAGAATACAAAGGATATACCGAGTACTTCCTTGCGAAAGTCCGTATTATCAGAAGAACGATGGAAACTAAACCAGCAGTAAGCCAGCTGCATAACAGACACCCGTCGGTGTTCTCTAGAGACGGTGGACAGGACCCCAACAAATGGCTAAAAGGGTTCGACCGAGTCGCCAAGTACAGCAGGTGGGATCGTACATTGTGCTTGGCCAACGTTTATTTCTACCTGGACGGAATAGCCCAGCAATGGTTTGAAAACAACGAAGACAAACTGAATGACTGGGAAACGTTCCAGGCGGAACTTAAGAAGACGTTTGGAGACCGCCAGCGACAAATTCGCTCGGCGGAAGACCAACTGAAGAACGGGGCCCAACGACATAGTGAGCCGATACAGTCATACATACAGAATGTTTTGGCCCTACGTAACATAGTCAACCCGAATATGACTGACGCCCACAAAATCACGCACTTGATGAAGGGTACTGCAGAAGACTTGTACCAAGCTCTTCCAATAAAAGACGTCGCTACGACGGAAGAGTTCATCCACTGGTGCCAGCGTATTAAAGAGGTGCAACAAAGGTGGGCTGGACGAAAGTAGTGTGACAGACTCCCCAGTGTAGTCCCTATGGCCGTTGTGGAAGACCAGCATGACTTCGCTTCTCTCATACGACAAATTGTGAGACAAGAATTACAACAGTTTATGACAGCCGGGACTATAAGACCGAGAGATAATCAGCTTCTGGCCATAGATGTAAGCCCTGTAAGTCACGAGGGAGCCAACGGCGCTGAGTAAGAGGTATTTCAGACATTAGCTTCTGTCTGCCCCGCCAATCACACCAGACGTGAAGAATACCGTCGCCCTGCTATGACTTATACTGCAGCCGTCAAACGGCAGCCCATGAACCGGCCGACGCGGCCACAACCAACTCCTCCGGCAACAATGACGCCCCGCAGAAGAAGAGACGTCTGGAGGACAGAAGACAACACACCACTGTGTTTCCACTATGGGCGCCCTGGACATGTCGTACGCTTCTGCAGAGAGAGAAGGCGAGTATTCGATGATTATTTTGCCACAAGACGTCAGCCATCAGAGCAGCTCTATCCCAGGCAAGCACATGCTGATGAGTTCAGTCGACCTATGGGAAGAAGCCTATCGCCGTACCATAGACGACGACGCTCCCCGACGCGCCGCAGCCATTCACCGTCGCAGTACAAAGGTACCAGCCGCTCCCCTAGCCGCCGCGACCAGGAAAACTAAGCGAGGCGACCATCTACGGAGGTGAGGCCGCTGCAGATGAAAATCCTCCATGAACGAAATTCGCTAAGATGTTGGGAAATCTCATCGACGTCATTATCGACGGCCAACCTGTTCGCTTGATTCAGAAGCATATTTCTCTGTATTCTCGGATAATTACCGCCGCACGCTAAAGAAGACAATGTTCTGTGATACGGGGACAGCTGTGCTGAATGTCGCGAATGGTAGTACATCCAGCCAGCAGGAACTTGTGTTGCAAGAATAACCATCAACAACAGGACCCAGCAGTTTGTCTTGTTAACACAATGTAGTCACAATGTCATCCTCGGATGGGTTTTCGGATGCATTCACACTTCAGCATTGGAAAAGTCAGACGAAACGGGCCACGAAAAGGCATCGTATCAATGCTGGGGATCATCCACCAATGAGCCAGCTTTCGTATAGAGTGTCGCCAGCTGAAAGACGGATAATTCGGGAGGAAGTGGAGAAGATATTCCACGACGGCACTATTCAACCTTCGGAGAGATCTTGGTCGTCTCCACTGGTACTTGTAAAGATGAAGGATGGCACGTAGCGATTCTGTGTCGACCATCGGCGGCTGAACAAAATCACTGCCGCGCATTGACGACACCTTAGACTGCTTGAAAGGAGCTACATACTTCTCAACTATAGACATGCAGACAGATTACTGGCAAATCGAGGTTGACGAAGCTGACAGGGAGAAGACGGCCTCTATGAATTCAAAGTAATGCCATTTGGATTATGTAATGCTACAGCCACATTCGAACGCATGATGGACAACGTGCTACTTAGATGACATTATCGTTTTTTACGAAAACATTTGAAGAACATCTGAGTCGCCTGTCAACTGTCTTGAAGTGTGTTCAGGCTGCAGGACTCCGCCTTAATCCAAAGAAGTGCCTTTTCGTCGCCAAAGAGATATAAATTCTGGGGCACCTAGTTAACAGAGATGGTGTCCGTCATGAACCAGATAAAGTAAGGGCAGTCAAAGAATTTCCAGCTCCTCAGCACATTCTTGATATGAGAAGTTTTCTCGGGCTTTGCTTATACTACCGACGCTTCATAAAATGATTTTGTAACAAGGCTCGTCAATTACAAGAACTTCAGCAGGGAGAAGCAAAGTTTTACTGGGATGAGACAAAAGAAAGAGATTTTCGCGCTCTTAAGGAGGCTCTAACGTCCGCATCAGTGCTAGTATTGTACGACGGGATGCGAAAACGGAACTTCACACATACGCCAGTGGTTATTGGATTGGTGCAGTGCTTATACAAGTTCAGGAAGGTGCTGAAAAAGTGATAGCCTATGCATCAAGAGTACTCTCAAAATCCGAGATAAGCTACTCAACAACTGAGAAAGAATGTCTCGCAGTTATCTGGGCTATCAACAAGTTTTGGCCGTAATTATTCGGCAAACCATTCACCGCCGTGACAGATCACCATTCTTTGTGTTGGCTGTCTAGCTTGAGGGATCCATCAGGTCGACTAGCAAGATGGGCACTAAGACTCAAAGAGTACGATGTCACAGTGGTATTCAAGAACGGGTGCAAACACAAGGATGCCGACTGCCTTTCGAGGAATCCATTAGTGGAACACGACAGCATGAAATAAATTTCAGCCCTCACTGAATTAGATGACGTTACAGCTGAACATAGGGAAGATCCAACACTATTAAAAACGATGGAGGCCTTGGAGAAAGGAGAACCGACCATTAGAGAGTTCCAACTTATAAATGGAACAGTGTATAAGAGCAACTACGATCCACTGGGCTCCAAATGGCTACTGGTCGTTCCAGCTCATCTCCAGCCAGCTATTCTCAAATATTTCGACGATGCTCCAATATCCGTTCATCTGGGATTCGTGAAAACCCTAGACAGAATCAAACGCAGGTATTACTGGAAAGGTCTCTACCGATCTGTGAAGCACTATGTGAATCACTGTAAAGAGAAGCATGTGCCACAATTACCTCCAGGGCATCTCGTACCGATTCCGCCGGCAGCAGCTCCATTCCAACAACTTGAGATCGATCTCTTAGGGAGGCTCCCGAAGTCGACAACCGGTCACCGATGGATAATAGTCTGCACTGACAACCTCACACGCTACGCTGTCACCAAATCTGTGCCGATTGCAGATGCTCCAGAAATCACAAAATTCCTCGTAGAAGATATAATTTTGAAGCACATTTGTTTGTATACCTTATGGGACTTAACTACGAGGTCATCAGTCGCTTTTGAAGAATGGAGCACCACGTGTAATGATATCTGATCGGGAACATAATAGACAGTCGCTGTTTTTCTAGAAGAGGGAGCAATGCCACGAGACACCACATACACCGACTGCCAGCGGGCGCATGAGATAGCATCACCGACTGCGGTGCTGAAGGTCACCGGTTCAATCCCGCCCACCGGAAAAAAATTATTTCTTTTTAATTAACAATTTCAGAATGTTCTACATCTTTCTTATGTTCATTTGTAAAGTCTACTTATTTTTATGTTAACTGTTCTTCTAATTACTAGTACATTCTGCTTGTGTATAAATAGCAGAGCTCTCTGCCCGAGAGACAGTTAGTGCTGTGTGTATGTTCATAATAAACATGCTTTCAGTATAAGGGCTGTGTTCAGTTGCCTTCAAAGTCAAGCCTGCTTCCCTTTGAACGTGACAATATTTCTTAGATTTTCTTGTTTGATTCCATCTTTCCTGTCATGTATAACCGCTTGCACTATGTGCTTGCATAACGCTCGTTTCTTTGGCCTTCGGCCATGCTTTTGTTAATACTAGCTTTCTTCTATACGAATTCTCGCGGGTGCTTTATTCGCTTATTCTAAATTAATTGCTGTTTGTAAACGTTATAAATGCTGCGTGGTTACACACAACATGGTACTTAAGAACAGTGAGCCACTGCCTCTCCGAACATGAGTTCGTTTAGTGCACAGTTTTATTAAATTTGTGATCAAGCCATTTCGTCAAAATGCCGCCGATGCTTGGTTTCGCTGCTGCATTCAAGTGTTCCCACATTGTAATGTAATGCAAGCATTATGCAAGTGTCTGTGAATGAATGAATCTGCTTTCAGCTACCCATTGTGTATTTGCAAATTTCCTCCCACGTTATCTCCATATTCATAAAGTGCAAAAACAATTTCATTACAGGCAGTAATTTTACGATATGATTCACTTTTGTACAAGGTATGTGCTTAATTTTATATCTCCACATTTATTTGCTTTTAATTTTACTGAATAGGTTATCAAACGTCTGCTTTATGATTTCATATTCCCCATTCCATGTTGCATTACCTATTCATTTATTTTTCAATCTTGATTTTCTGTTTGTTAAAACGTTGACTGCTCCTTTAAGGAGAGAGCAGTTAGATAAATTTCTGTTGCGCATCTACTGTGGCCAATCATAAAGTAATTTATAGCAGCAGTGAGCGTTTTAAATTTCATTTGCCGGTCTCGCCTGCCCAAGATCTTGCTTATTTTAATAACAGGCAGCTTTCAAACTGCTCTCATTGAACGCAAGAGAGAATGGAATGAAATTCGGTGCATTATTACAGAGTTATGCATCTTAGTCAGCTCGATTATCAAGAATTCGAAGTTATATCGTTTACATTGAGAAACAAGAGCCTTCAAAAGCCGCTAATTCACTTGGAACTATGCAATCTGCTACCGCTATTAAACACGATTTTACTATAGACACCAATGAGAATGGTTTGCCAGTGGTTTCATGTGAGCCACTTTGTTACTCGCTCAAACTACTGTTTCATATTCATTTTCTTGAGCAGTATTCAAATGGGAAGTACACTACTGGCCATTAAAATTGCATTAAAATTTGCGTACATAGATTCGTAGAAATCAGTACCTAGAACGACCACCTCTGGCTGTAATAACGGCCTTGATACGCCTGGACATTGAGTCAAACAGAGCTTGGATGGTGTGTACAGGTACAGATGACCACACAGCTTCAACACGATACCATAGTCTCTCAAGAGTAGGGACTGGCATATTCTGATGAGCCAGTTGCTCGGTCACCATTGCCCGGACGTTTTCAATTGGTGAGAGATCTGGTGTATGGGCCCGTACAGGACCTGCAACATGCGGTCTTGCATTACCTTGCTGAAATGTAGGGTTTCACAGGGATTGAATGAAGGGCAGAGCTACAGGTTGTAACACATCTGAAATTTAATGCCTACTGTTCAAAGTGCCATCGATGCGTACAAGAGGTGATCGAGACGTATCACGATGGGTGATACGCCAGTATGGTAATGGCGAACACATGCTTGCACTGTGCGTTCAACGTGATGTCGCGAAATATGGATGCGACCATCATGATGCTGTAAACAGAACCTGTATTCATCCGAGAAAATGTCGTTTTGCCATTCGTGCACACAGATTCGTTGTTGCATACACCATCGCAGCGCTCCTTTCTTTAACGCAGCGTCAAGGGTAACCACAGCCATGGTCTCCGAGCTGACAGTCCATGCTGCTCCAAACGTCGTCGAACTGTTCGTGCAAATGGTTGTTGTCTTGCAAAAGTCTCCGTTTGTTGACTCAGGGATCGAGACATGGGTACACGGTGCATTACAGCCATGAGTTAAGTTGCCTGTCATCTCGACCGCTAGCGATAAGAGGCGGTTGGGATCCAGCACGGCGCTCTGTATTGCCCTCCTGAACCCACCGATTCGATATCCTGCTAACAGTCATTGGATAGCGACCAACGGTAATGTTGCGATATGCTACAATCCGACCTTTATTAAAGTCGGAAACGTGATTATATGCATTTCTTCTCCTCACACGACGCATTACAACAACGTTGCAGCAGGCAACGCTGGTCAACTACTGTTTGTGTATGAGAAGTCGGTACGAAACCTTCTCATGTCAGCAAGTTGTAGGTCTCGCCACCGGCGCCAACCATATGTGAATGTCCTGAAAAGCTAACAATTTGCATATCACAGCATCTTCTTCCTGTCGGTTAAATTTCGCGTTTGTAGGACGGCATCTTCGTAGTGTAGCAAGTGTAATGGCCAGGAGTGTGATACAAATTATTGTAATACTAGATATTTTCTACAGATCGAAAAAATATTATTTCAGCTTACATCTTTCTGTATGTTGCCCTTCAAAATTGGAAATCGAGCGTCCCGTTTTACTCGATCATAATCTACCCCCTGAAGACGATTGTAATGCCGCTGAAAGTTGAATATTTTTGAACAGGCAAGAGGTTTTGACACACTAGTCATCAAGGACGACCTTCTGTCAGTGAAGAGATATAGGTCTTCTAAAGTAGAAGGCAGAAGGGGCGATGTAATGGAATATGTAAACATTAAGAAAATCATAATAGCCATATTTATTAATGTACAAATCTAAAATTTTGCATGTGTTAGGAAATAGAGATCTATTTGAAGGGGAAAATATAATAAAATACGCAGGTAAAATATTTTGCATGAAAATGTTAATTTTTTTATTATATTTCTCATAAAAAGCCATAACTCAAATTCTAATAATCATGCAATTAATTTGAAAAATGTGTTGCAGTGTCCTGACGAGATTATAAGACCAGTGAACTATAGTTATTAATTTATGGTAATAACGTATAATTAACGAAGATTTTTACCCTGCACATCAAAAATTAACGTTTTTTCTACATAAAGTCATCTAAAATTCAGAATATCATTGTAGGATTATTTAGTTCAGGAAGACACCAACACGTTGCGAAAATATGCTGAAAATTTCATAGCATTAGTGCATATACTTTTTGAGAAAAGTCTTCTAATAACGTAAGGCATGTAAAACTGAGAAAATGACGTCCAAAACTTTTCTCTCATAATTTCACATGCAATAATTTTGCCTCATTTTTAAAATCCTCTATACTGATAATCCTCATCCTCCACTTTTCTCTTCCCTGCTCTTCCATTCTGCCTGGCCTGCATTTACAGGTTAGACGGTGATCTGTCAGGTTTCTTGACCCTTCTTCGCCGTCGGAGGTTTGAGTCCTCCCTGGAGCATGTGTGTGTGTTGTTCTTAGGTTAGTTTACCTCAGTTTAAGTAGTTTGTAAGGTACTGACTTATGACCACGCAGTTTGGTCCGACAGATTTACAAATATTTGAACATTTTCGTGACCCTGCTGTCGTCGACGGTGTAATACGCTTTTGTTGTAAACACACCAGGGTCTCTACCAACTATCTTCAGCACTTCGATTCTGCCATTATTTCCGTCATTGAAACATGAAATATCATCATATACACCTATTTTTCGTACTTCAAGTCCACAAAATTTCCTTTTTGAGCTTTCATTTGCATTTTATGTCTTTCCGAGAAGGCATTTACTCAATAAATCTTGGTTTGCAAGAAACCTGAATGTAAAGACTTTACAGCCTGAGATAGAAGTTCTACATCAATAAGTTTGAATCAAGTGGAATCCATATCAACATGACTCACGCACCTGTGCAATTCTTCTATCGCAATTTTCAATGCTGAAGCTGAGAGCACATGTTCTTCATTTGGAGCTGTTTCCACTTTCTTGTTGTTAAACCGATTACCATGAAACCTCCGTTTTCTAAACACAGTTTTTCCACCACCCCATTATGCATAAATATTAACTTTCACGTAAAGTTTTGCGATTTCAGCCTTGCGCCTAATAATATGTCTTAGTATTGTCGAAACGTAAATAAACCACATGCTAGAAAATGTCGAGTGAAAGATTTGATGTCAGCTAAAGACATCCAAAGAGAATAGTTTTAACACTGACAAAAATTCCGCTGAAACAAGCAGCTGTCCAAACAGCGGGAAAGGTGGGAGTGGCCGGCAGTGCAGAGTTAAGGAGTCTGACGCTGCTAGCACGATAAAATTCACACACAGCTTTGATTAAATTTTGTAGACTAAGAAAATATTATTTTCGAAAAATAAATTTATGGTACCAATTCATTACATTTCCCCTTAAGACTAAACATTTTTATTGTTGTTAAAATTACACATTGGCGAGAACTGAACCAACGCGTCTGTTTACTTATCGACGCCGACTACTAGCGTGCGTGACGTCAGATTGCCCCTCCACCGCAGCTCAGAGCTAGTCTAGTGAGCGCTCGTGTGCGCCCCTGCTCACAGAGCAGTCTGTTGGAACAGCCTGCTCTAGCGCTTTTTTTGGTTGCTTTTCTGTTATTTGTTATGATGGCTCTGTCATCAGCATATACCACACATTTTATATTAACAGTTTGCATGCTATCCCGTCTATTTAAACATGTTACTTAAAGTTCAATGGAAATTGACCAATACTGCGTACTACGTAAGTGAAAAGACCGAACTTTTAAAAACCGAATAATGTGGCGACTTCGAAGTCTGAGGTAAGTCTTAAAAAACATTAACAGGCGTAACGGATACGCCTGGGAAATAGGGGAAACACAAACAGAAAAATTATGGCCCTGTTGAAAGTACTCCCTAAGGGTACAACAATAATCAAAGGGGAAGACAATCTGACTGCGATACAAACAAAGGTTAAAAAAAAAAAAAAAGATAAAATATGTAGAAATGATTCATTGTTTTTGTGGTGTTCAGTCCGGAGACGTGTTGATGCAGCTCTCCACGCTAATCTATCATGAGCAAGCCTCTTCATCTGCTCATAAGAACTGTAACCTACATCCATTTTAATTTGCTTACTATATTCATCTCTTCGTCTCCCTCCGCGATTTTTACCCCCAAACACTTCCCTTCAACGCTAAATTCACAATCCCTTGATGTCTAAGAATGTGTCCTTCCAATCGATCCGCTCTTTTAGTCAAGGGAGGTCAGAAATTCCTTTTCTCTCCAATTCTGTTCAGTACCTCCTCATTAGTTACCCGATCCACCCACCTAATCTTCAGAATTCTACTGTAACACCACATTTCGAAAGCCTCTATCCTCTTCCTGTCCGCACTGTTTATCGTCCATGTTTCATCCCATACAACGCAATACTCCACAGCAATGCTTTCAGAAAGGACTTCTTTCTGTTTAAATTAATATTCCATGTTAACAAATTTATCTTTTCCAAAAACGCTTTTGTTCCCATAGCCATTCTGCATTTTATATCCGCTATACTACGACCATCATATGTTATTTTACTGCCCTGGTAACAAAACTCATTTATCACCTTTATTGATTCGTTACCTAATTTAATTCCTTCAAAATCGCATGATTTTCTAGGACTGCATTCCATTACGCTTGTTTTGCTCTTGTTAATGTTCATCTGATATGCTCCTTTCAACACACTGTACATTCCGTTCAATTGATCCTCCACGTCCTCTGCTGTCTCTGACAGAATTACAATGTCATCAGCAAAACGCAAGGTTTTTATTTCTGCACCCTGAACATTAATTCGTTCTCAGAATTTCTCCTTGCTTCCCTTTATAGCTTGCTGAATGTACAAATTTAATAACATTGGAGAAAGGTTACAACCCTGTCTTACTCTTTTCACAACCTCTACATACATTTCATGCCCCTCAACGCTGGTAACTGCTGTCTGATTTTGTACAAGTTGTAAATAATCTTCCGTTCCATATATTTTACTCCTGCTGATTTCAGAGTTTGAAAGAGTAAAATCCAATCAATATTCCCAAAGGTTCCTCCACATCTACAAAAGCTGCAAAGGAAGGTTTCCCTTTCATTAATCTATCTTCTAACATAAGCCGCAAAGTGACGATTGCCTCCCATGTTTCTACATTTCTCCTGAATCCAAACTGGTCTTCCCCAACGTCGACTTTGCCAGCTTTTCCATTCTTATCTAAATAATTCGTGTTAAAATTTTGCAACCATGACTTATTAAACTGCTAGTTCTGCAATTTATACCTGTCTTCACCTTATTTCTTTGGAATGACGATTATCACGTTTTTCTTAATCTCTGAAGGTATTTCATTTCCCGTATCTCATACATCTTAAGCACCAAGTGAAATAGTTTTGTCCAAGAGACTTCAATAATTCTGAGGGAACGTCGTCCACTCCAGGGGCCTTGTTTCGACTTAGGTCTTTCAGTGCTCTGTCAAATTCTTGTCTCAGTATGGCATGTCCTATTTCATGTTCATCTAAATCCGCTTCCCTTCCTACGATATTGTCTCTAACTTCAATTACTTTGTAGAGCCCCTCTATATGCTCTTTCCACCTTTCAGTTTCCCCTTCTTTGCTGAGAACGGGTTTTCCATCTGAGTTTTTTATCTTCACAGAGCTGCTTTTCTTGCCTCCAAATGTTTCTTTTATTTTTCTGTAGGCGGTACCTATTTATCACTTGTTTATACATTCTTCTACAGACTTGCACTTGCGTTCTAGTCACGTCTGCTTAGATATTTTACACTTCCTGTCAATCTCATTTCTTAGTCGTCTGTACTGCCTTTTTTGCCTGTCTCATTGACTGCATTTTTATACTTTCTCCTTTCATCAATTAAATTTAGTATTTCCTGTGATATCCAAGGATGGTTTGTAGGCCTTTATACCTATTTTGCCCTCTCCTGCCTTCACTTTTTCAATTCTCAATGGTAAAAATTCTTTTTTTACTCTCTCCCCCCCCATTTCTGTTAATTGTTGCCTAAAGCTCTCTTTGATATCTCAAGAACTTCAGGTTCCTTCAATTTATCCAGGTCCTATCTCCTTATTTTCCTACCTTTCTGCATTTTTTGCAGTTTCAGCCTACAGCTCATGACCAATATGATTAGAGTCTGTATCTGCATGTATGTCTTACAGTTTAAAACCTGGTTCCGAAATCTATGTCTTACCATTGTAAAATCTATCTGGTACCTTCCAGTGTCTCCTCGTCACTTCCACGTATACAACATTATTTCTTAATTCTTAACCCAAGTGTTTGTTATGTTTAAATTATGTTCCGTGCAAAATTGTACCAAGCGATCTCCTCTTTAATTCCCTTTGCCCAGTCCATATTCACCTATTATTTTTCCTTCCCTTCCATTTGCTACTACCGAATTCCAGTCTCCCATCACAATTATGTTTTCCTCTTCCTTGATTGTCTCAGTAATTTCCTTTACCTCCTCATACATTTCTTCGATCTCCTCATAATCGGCAGAGCTAGTGGGCATATAAGCTTGTACTACTGTGGTCATTTTGGCTTTGTACCTATCTTGGCCACGATAATGCGAACACTACGTTGCTGATAGTAGTTTACCCGCATTCCTATTTAATTATTGATTATCAAACCTACTCCTGTAATACCCCCAAAAGATTTTGTGTTTATAATCCTGTACTCACCTGACGAGAAATCCTATTACTCTTTCCACAGAACTTCACTAATCCCCACTATATCTAACTTCAGCGTAACCATTTCCCGTCCTAAATTTTCTGACTTCCCTACCCGATTAATGGATCAAACATTCCTCGCCCCGATCCGTAGAATGCCAGTATTGTCTTTCCTCGTGATAACATCCTCCTGAGTGATAGGTAATATTAAAGTTAAGCAATAATCACAAATGAAAGAAATTAAAAGGGAGGGGAAATTAACTGCTAAAATGAGAACGCAGAAAACAAATTTAAGATCAGAAATTGTACATTCTGAAAGAAATATAAAGTAGGAAAGAAATTACAGTAAATTAAATTGACAACATGCATTACAATAATAGCGTGCTGCAACACATACTTGACGACTGCCTTCACCAACAGTTTCTCCTTACCGCTACAGACTCTCTCGCGCTACACCTCGCATCTGGCAAGTAACTGCCCTCTCGCAGTCAAAGCGCTTACTCTATAATCGAACTTCCAATGATTACTGCCCCACTTACAATGTATATTTGAGGCCAGTTCACAAAATCCACTACAATGTCTGTATTTACTGTGAAATAAGTACAAAAAATTTCATGCACAATGCAGAATGACGAACAGTATTAATAATCTATAATAATATGTCGAACAGTATTAATAATCTATAATAATATAATTTTATAAGTATTGTGAAACAGTATTGTGGCCTAAATATCATATTGAATTAATTATATCGGGACCTTCTGTCTTCCCATGTTCATCCAAATGACTCCCATTTCCCATGTCCCGATTATTTTCTCAAAAACTGTTTCAAGTAGAATAGGTGACAAGCCAGCTCCCTGTCTTGATTTCGAACAGTTATGAGATCACTCTCAAGAACTTCACCGTGGATATTGTATTTGTTAAAGTTTCCTGCATTAGCTTCCTCGTCTTCGGGTCCACCTTCATTTCTCCCAATGTACTGAATGGTATTTCTCTATCTACGCCCTCATGCCCTCTTGAAGTCCAAAAATGTTATGGTAGTATTTCTAGTCTTTCTCGTTGTTAATATTGTTTTCAGGCACCACATTGGTTCACTACATGATCTTCCCTACCTGAAAACTCCTTGTTATTCCGTTATCTATGAATCTATTTGAGGCTCTAGACGATTTAACAAGGCTTTGTTAGAAGGGTCTCTTTTGTCTTCTTTTTTGTGTACGGAGTGTATTAGGACTGACTTCCATTCTTCTGGTAGCTTTTCTGTTTCCCAAATGCTTTCGAGGACCCTTTCAATATTGGCTGTAATTCTTTCGTTAACTAATTTCCACGTTTCCGAAATCAGTTGTTCTTCCTTAGGTGCTCTATTATTTATGAAAGATTTTATTATTTTCACGGTTCTTCAAGTGTTCTGTGTGCGTTTATTACAGTTCAGTAGTGTGTAGAAGTTTTGCGCTTATATTTCATAGTTTATTTTCGGGTTTGTCTCCAGTGTTCCATCTTGCCTTTCGAAGAACAAGTTCGGTGGTTGATATCCTGACATATTTTCTCTAAATGTTCTGTAAAAATTTCGTGTATTCTTCCTTTTGAAGTCTTCTTCTATTCCTTTCCACCTGTTATTTTCGTAACACCTATTTTCTCTATTTTGGAAGACCTCTTCTGTATCCTGAAGAATTCTTCGCAGTTTTCGAATGTTCTGTGGCTGTTAAATTTCTTCCAGGCTTCCATTTTGTCTTCTATGGCTCTGTCACCATTTGTGTTTCCTTTTTTTCAATGGCTGCCGGGTTTATCTTTTCTTTACTTTCTCTTGCAGTTCTGTCCAGTCCTTAAATTCAATATTCTTATTTGTTCTGTTGTTTCTTTTTTATTTAGCTGTAACTACTATGGAACTACTCAGAAAGTTCTTTTGGTTCTCTTGATTGATCTGTTGGGTATAAATTTAACTTTAATGTGAAAGAGGTGATGATCGGATTCGAATACGTCTCTCCTTGCTCTTACGTTCATAATGTCTATGGTACACATCCATCTGAAATTTTCTTGGGGCGTTGTTAAGGATTTTGCAAGTTACTAGTTTCTTGTATGGTTTCTGGAATTGTGATTCTGAGTTCGAAATAGGTGCAGAAGTTTGTCAGGTTGTCTCTATTCTTATATGTTCTGTTGTGAACCGTGTGTTTTCTTGTTGTATCACTGAACTTTCATTCCCTGCCTAACTGGGCATTAAAATCAACCAAAAGCACTTTTATGTAGTTTATGGGGATTTTGTTGGTGGATTTTTTAGATCCTCCATACCATCTGGGGTTTTTTCTTGTTAGCAGATCGTATTGTGAGTGTTAATACTTTGTGTGATTTAGATGCGAATTATATTATAGAGGCTAGTGTCGATTTGTGTACCACAAATCCTCTTCCAAACAGGTGATTACGTAGAAGGTGACGTCGGTGGCGACGTCGCCGTCAGATGCTGCATGGCGTGCTGCTCGTGTTGGTTGATGTCCATTGGGATGTGCAGGAGAGGCGGAGGCTGCGAGGGCTCCGTCTCCATGACGACGGGCCGCGGTGCCGGGGATATCTGTGGCGGGGGCGGCCGCCGCGGTCGCGCGGGTAGCGAAGGATGCGCAATCTGCGTGTGGCGTGAATCTGCCGAAGAGACGCAGAAGCATCACAGAGCAAATGACGAGGGGCCTGCGAATGATGCCATCTGGACCTGAAATTTCTAACATGTGCGCACTGCATCGTCGGAAGATCTCGCCCCGCCCCGTTCGGCCCGCGACGACCCTTTTCGTGGATGCAAGTAGTAGGAGGCGAGGAACAATTGCAGAGCTGCCTCCCGTGAGTGTTCCGAACGAATTTTGGACATCTGCTGGTTAAATGTACGGACGAAGCATTCCGCAGCACCGTTTGACTGCGGGTGAGACGGTGCACTAGTGAGATGATTAATGCCATTGCGTTCACAAAAGGAACGAAATTCTTGCGCCGTGAATAGAGGGCCGTTGCAGAGACTATCCGTTAAGGGAGACCTTCCAGATAAAAAATTGAAGACAACTCCCTAACCGTGCTAGCAGAAGTCGTTCCTCTGCAAACGGGTAACCACTAAAAGCATCAACCATAATTAGCCACTTACTGTTCCAGAAGGGACCAGCATAGTGTAAATGCACTCGTTGCCATGGTGAATCTGCTTTTGGCCACGCAAAAAATTTCTGATGTGGGTCTGAAGACAATCTCGTACCGATACTATGGTACGAGCAGTGCCTAGCGTTGCAATTTTTGTGCTCCGCGAGTAGGCTTGTCAGTATGAAACAATGACTAAAAAGGCTTTTGGTCAGTTACTAAATAGAATTTTCTCCCTTACAAATAGTGATGTAATTTTATGACACCATACGCTATCGCTAAAGCTTCCTACTCAATATGAGAATAATGGCACTGAGTGTCTGTCAAACGTTTTAACGCAAACGCTATCGGACGGTCAGTATCCCCATGTCTTCGTGATAGGACTGCTCCTAGATAAACGATGACGCCTCCACTTGCAAAAGAAATGTTTGTTTTGGATAAAAGTGCATCAAATATACATCACTGAGCAAGGCATCTTTTAACTGCTGAAAAGGACGTTGAAATTCGCTGTCCAAACAAAACAAACTTTTCTACAGAGTAGCCGATGCAAAGGGGCTGCAACATGTGTTGCGTTTGGAATAAACCTTATATAGCACGTTAATTTTCCCAAGACAGACTGTACGTCTATCACATCTTTTGGTGCTAGCAGGTCGTGAATGGCAAGCACATATGATTGCATGGTGTGCACACTTTGATTGTTTATTACGTATCCTAGATACTGCAGTTCTGGTTTGAAAAAGTCACACTTATCTTGTGAGACGGGGGCTGTAATTAGTCTATTTTTCACACTAACCTTGTGTTACTGTACCTTTCTCTTTACGCTAATTATTTGTATGTAACATTTCTGTGCCTTTGGGGACTCATCAGGGGTGATGGGCTCCTGGGATTGTAGTACATTCTATGTTTATATGAAAATTTTGGGATTTTAATGTTTATTGGCGCAGCTTGGCTGCTAAAAAGTGGCTTTACATGTTGGGCACGAACAGGCCACGCAGAGCAGAGACGCTCTTGGTGGTCTCCCCCTCCCACCAACTTTCGCTCGCCTTGGGGAAGGACGAGAGGGGCTGGCTTGACCTGTATGGCGCCGACGCTACAGGCGGCGGATTATGTGGAATGCTTTACAATGCTGGCCCGCGGTTTACGGTGGGCAATAGCGGGAACTGTCTTTTTAGTCATTCGGCCGTTTCGCAAGAGAGGAATTTGCCGGATACAAACAATAGCAGAGTTCTCTGGGCCCTGGGCTATTTGTGATGACGTATTGCCCTTAGGCGTTAACTAAAAAAACTTCCTAGAAAGCAGCAGAGTTTGAACACAGGTTGATAGGAAAGCTTTCTGCCCGTCTGGTACACCAGGGTTTAGCTCCAGCGGCTGTATATATAGCACAACGTTAACCATTTAGGTCGTGTGACCGTAGCTAGGAGCAAGGTGAAATTCCTTGCAGAGCATTCACCCTGGGAACGATGAAATCCGCGGGAAGCTTTGGTGGCGTGGGTGGAGCCTCTTGGCAGCCACAGAGAAGGCGTTCTGATTCGACAGAGCATTTTAGTATGACAGCTAAACAATTTGTCAACATCGCTACGCCATCCGATTGGTAGCAGATATTGGTGCGTCTTTTCGCGCGTGGGTGTGGCCGCCGTCACTTTGCCGTGAGCTGCGGCAGAGCGCGAGGACGTACGAAGACTCGTGTCGGAGAGTCCGAAGTGCACGGACCTCGCGACAGTCTCTCGTGTCTGAGGGTCCGGACCTCGCTAGTCATCTGTTTGAGCATCCGAAGTGTATGGACCTCGGGAGACACGGAATACTCCGTTTAGATTTGCGGGGAGGACATCGTCTTAAACTGTCCTCTGGTTAGCCGTGTGTGTGATTCCGAAGATTCGGACCTTGTAGAACTCGTGTTTACTTCGCGGACGTTACATTGTCCTGTGGTTACGCTGTGAGCGGACACAGTTTAGTTTTCGTTTTGCTATAAGTCTCTATTTGAGCATTCGCACCTTTGCGAATCGGGCATTGTTTTTACAGATCTTATTACGCAAGTGACTGATCGATTTGTGCCAAGTGGGCTTTGTGTCACCTATGCAAAATATTGATTAGTCTACTAGCGTGATAGAATCGCACAGCAACTGCTTAGAGACGCCGACGCCAGTGACACTGTGTTAAGTTACATGTCGACCCTGCTTAACAGGTCGCAGCAATTACAGTCGGATAAATAATTTCAGCTCATCCGCTCTCACCGCCTGCTAGCCTGAGACGCTGCCGTCAATGATCATCTGTGTGGGTAATGTGACGCAATTGGTGGAGGGTTATATGAATCAGATATGTTGGATTCTGTCCCTTATTTTATTCTTTTGAGATCTGCCAATTTACTCTGGGGAGTTTAAGGTTAACGATAATTTTCAAGCCCCTGTATAATCAGACTAATAGCATTCTGTTTTGTAAAACCCCCGACCTTTGACTCAACCAGTCATTTTTTGTGTCTCAATGTTTTAACATTTATAAAAGATTGTGTGAATACCATTATATGTTTTACATGATAGGAAATGTCATCTGAATGTTTAACTATAATAAATTGATTTTGAGCAGATCGTCTTTCATTTAAGAACTTTCCTTTGTCACTATTTTGGAGGGGAAACAGAATAGTTACAATCTAAGCAACACTTGAGACCTGCATCTGATAAAACCTGAAAAAACGTCCTCAAGTTTGAAACGTATTTTTCTGGGGTACGACCTGACACAACTACGTCATACAAGTTGTTTGGACAACACCGCATCCGAGCTAAAAGCTGTTTCAAATATCTCTGAAAAATTGCGGTTTCGGATGCACTGTCAAAAGGTAAACGCAAATGTTGAAACAAGCCCAAAGAGTATTGACGACACAAATTTTCAGTGATTCTTCGTCAAGTGGTAGCTGAAGGTAGGTGTTATAACCAGACTCAGATGTAAACAACGAGCAGTTTATTAATCTAATCGGTACAGTCTGAAACTAGAAATATAACTATCACAACGTGTGGCCGAGGCCGAGACCACAACTCACGAACACAAACACTTCTTATCGTACTGGAGAACACGATCCTCCGAGACGACCGCCGATGAGACTGCCGCTGGTGAGTCTGCGCTGGCCTTATGTTAGGTTCAGATGGTTCCTCCAACTAGCACGGAGGGCGCACGTTCCAGGCAACGCCCAGGATCGCATTATTGGAGCCCCCTTTTCCAGAGCAAAACATCCAGAGATAGCCTACAGTGCTGGCAACCCGCAAAGTAGTGCTGTTGGAAAGTTAATCGAAGTTGCAGGCGTCGAGTACCGCGGTCGTAACAGTAGGTATTGCTCAAATATATTTTTCTGAAATATTTTCCTTCACCGAATCTGTCCATTAAATCTTCTGGACCCGGCAAAGGTTAGGGATCAGAAAAAAATTATAAATAAACACCTTAACATAAACACAAATAAAAGAGTTAAAAATCATTACCATGAGAGCAAATTATTGAAACTAAAAATAGAATGACCCAAAGCAACTTCAGAAACAGAAAAAAACATGATTGTGGATTCACTGTAGCCTTAAAATCAACACAAATGCGAATGCTACCTGACGGCTTCGCAAAAATAGCAGACACTTTTACTGGTTCAATTGCACCATTTTCTTGCAAAGTGCGAAGGTTTTGTGCTACTTTGTTACGTAAAACGAGCGGTACATCACGAGCTTTGCAAATTTTGGTTTGGCATTTTCCTTCTGAGTAATGTGTGCAGAAAAATCTTTAACTTCTCCTAGTCCTGCAGAAAATAAATTTGGAAAGTCTTTCAGCAAAGTGTCTACACTATCTTTAGCATCAAAATTGTTCACAACTAAAACATTGTCTGGCACAGTAAAACCAAAAAGATCAAAAGATTCTATACCAAAAATATTCTCTCCCTCGTTAGATTTAAGCACTTGAAATGTCATTGTGCACATTTGCGAGCGGTATACTGCAGGTAGTGAACACTCTCCTAGTACAGGACTTTCATTGCCATTGTACACTGTCAACTTCGTTTTAGCGCAAGAAAGGCGCAGTGATCCTAACTGTTAGACGTTTTGCGATTCAGCAATGAGACTGATGCACCTGTGTCTAGTTGAAACTTTACAGAAATGTCATTCACACGCAAACTGACATATGTTGTTTGTATAGTCTATGGGACTTAACTACGGGGTCATCAGTCCCTAAACTTACAAACTACTTATGAACTACTTACGAACTAGGACGCCACAAATATCCATGCCCGAGGGGGGATTCGAACCCCCGACCGTAGTGGCCGTGCAGACCGTGACTGGAGCGCCTTAGTCCCCGCGGCCACCGCGGCCGGCCAAACTGACATACATTTTTCCGGCTTGACGTACAACTTGCTACGTCTGCGTCCTTGTTGCTATGAGAAGCAGCCACTGGTTTGGAAAATACTGCATTTATTGAATAACTATTGTATTTTCACTTTTTGGCCCAAGAGGGCAAATTTCTTTTTCTTTGCTGTAAGCAAACTGTTTGCGTATGACCTTTCTTGCTGCTTGCATAGCATTTTGCTGACCGGGACGGAAAGTTCTGCCGTTTGTGCCGTGAGAAATACTGCGGGCAAGATTTCACTTCCTTATTAGGCAAGCCTCTGCGTCTATTTACTTGTTTTCTCTTAGCGCGGGCTGGCGGAAGTACACGGCGTTTGACCTGGCGCTCGCTGGCGCGTGACGTGACGCTACACAGTGGAATAGAATCAAAGTTTACCGCAGCCGCGGCACTTGTATCGTGCTGTTCCAAACTCTGTTCTACTTGATAAAACGATGGATCTTACATTTTTAGAATCTATTCCCTGAGCCTACCGTAAGGAATATTATAGACAATTGCGTCACACAACATGAGATCTGAACACGAACATTTACACTTCCTCGTGAAACCTTGAAGATCTGTATGTTTGGCCTGGATTTTTCCAACATCTCTGATACCTTGCAGCCAGTACATTGATTTGCTGTTCATAATATGCCGTGAGGGCTTCTATCACTGAATCGTAAGAACGTACAGAAGGTTCCGGAGTGGGAAACAGTTTTTTCACAAGACGGAACGTTGGGGGGCCTACACACGATAACAGAAAATGAAGTTTGACAGTACCTTGTATCTTGTGCACTTTTGGCGTAGGCTTCAAACTGTTGGTGCCAGTCTGACCAGTCGTCTTCTTTTTCATCATACTGTTGGAGTGGTGGAATATCTGGTGGTGGCTGCTGCAGTGGAACTTGCATATTTTTAGACACAGGTGTCGCCAAAAGTTGCTGTACGGTGGACAGCAGCGAGGCAATTTTTTGGCTCTGAAAATGAAACCTCTGCATTAGGTGCTGTGCATCGAGCGCAGAAAGCTGCGGTGCAGTGGCGGTGGCAGTTACATTAGACATTGTGCTATAACAGTAACGATCAAGGCAACCCTTAATAGAATCAAAAGATTATTGGCTGGATCCGCCGAGACCTGTAATAAAGCAAAGTTAATATCGCAGCGTGCTTCCAGGCATTGATATTTCGTCGCATTGCCTCATCGGCATTTGTTGTGACCTCATCGACATTTGTTGTTTCTTGTCCCAGTCTGGGGTGCAGGAATTGATGTAAACTGTAACAACTATTCGGATTAATTTTACAAGATTTACTGACTGAAATTTATAATACTCAACTTTAGAACGTGTGTGTTTCTTCTCTCTTATCGCAGCGTCTTCCTTATGATGCTATCTGTGCTGTGACCTAGATACTGCTAAGTTCGTAGCCGCGTTCTGACTTAGTAGTGTCCTATTTCTGACTTCGTAGATGCCTAGTAACTGCCTGAGTTCAGAATAGTAACTGAAGAGTTCTCACTAGTAACATTAGCAGAAGCTGCGATTCCAGTGTCAATATGTTTTAAATACTTCATTTATTCGGGTATTAGTTGCGTCTTTGCTTCAGTTCTTATTATGCAAGATGAAGAAATTTGTTTTAGGCTACCTCAGCCATACTAAAATTTAATCAACTACTTTATAGATCTATATTTAAATATTTATTCATTTAATATTCTTACAGCTCTTACCGACTTAGCATCTCTGGACGAAACGTCAGGGAAAACTGAAAAGTTTTATGGACCATGGCCTTTTAACCCGGAAGATCTAACAGCAGCTATGACATCCGGTCGTCAAAGAATAAATACATAAATGTTAATAAATATTACACGAATGAAGGGATTTGTTAAATCTAACGTTTTTGAGAAAATAATGCTGATGTTTGATGTTCAAATGTATGGTTCCCGTCGCGTAGCCAATTTGAATTGGACAGACCCAACATGCTCGTTCTCTCTCGCGGAATAAATTGCGTGTTAGGAAGGATATGTGGGATCAGTAGTGATGAATTCACATGGAGTGTTTGAGTCCAATTATGAGGCAATCATCGATTTTGATCCGAATGCCAGATGGCAATTCTCTTTAGACGTATTTGCCAACCTGACAGAAAACGGAATATTGGTGCATGTGGGTCGTTGTTGTTTCAAAAGCTATTGCTGCCAGTTTGCGAACAATTGTTGGTAACATTTTGTACGTACTGAACTTGTGGACTACTATTGAGTAACTTGTGGCATTATCATGCGTAATGATATTACTTTTCTCTCTGGAAAGACTTTAAATATTTTTCGGAAAGGAGAAGAAGTGTATCTTGCGTTTCTCCGAGCATCTTCCTAAGAAAGCAAGTGCAGACAAATATGAAAATTACAAAACGATCAGTTTAATAAGTCATGTTTGCATAATACTAACACGAATTATTTACAGACGAATTAAAAAAACTATGTAGGAAGTAGGATACCAACTGCCATATGTTTAACAGAAACATTTATTGTTTCACTAACATTTACGGCATTCCATTATGCCATCTTCAGGTTCCTATGTATTAAACAAACCTACTCAAGTGACTAAGGCAAAAACATTAAAATATAAAAAAATAAAAGTATTCTATGGTAACACATTGAAAATACAAAATTGGCATGAAGGCGCTATTCAATAACACATAAGAATATGTACAAACGTTGACAAATTTAACATGCAAATATTTTTCTTTTTTTAAATAATGAATCGTATAATAGCGACATTTAGAATCCCTAAGATGGCAAACAGAATTATAATGTAGGCCTAAAGATAGTCGTTTTTGGTGATTAAAACATTACTATGTTTGTTGGCAGAGGCACATAAAAACTAAATAAGCTAGGCCAACCTGAAGTATACACATGAATCATACACTCTATGGAGAGACATGCACCCTACTTGTAAGTGGTCACTTAGGAAATACGGAACTAATATGTCATAAAATAAAACTACAAAAAACAAAAATATATGAAATGTCACAGAATACATCTCAGTAAGTACCACAACATGAGGACGGAAAAACTGTAACATGCACATTATTACTAAGTGCATGGTAGATATTCCGCCTAACAGATACGTAGTAATGAACTACTTATAGAAACAATGCAGTATTCTAACATTAAGACAATGAACGGTGCGGCCGAGCGCGTTGAGGTGCTATGCTACGATGCATGAGGCCGTTCCCTGTCGGAGGTTCGAATCCCCCGTCGGGCATGGCTATTTGTGCCCTCTTTACTATAAGGTGGTTCATAAGTAGTTTTTAACTTTAGGGACTGATGACCCCATAGTCCCTTAAGCTCTACAAACATTTGGAGAGAACGAAGATCAAACAAACATATATAATTGAAACACAGGGCAAAATGCCAGAAATGAGCCTAAAATTATAACCATGGACTGTGCAAATATTAAAAGCAATACGTTGATACTATAATCATAATCACATACTAAAATTGTGAAGAAGAGTAACAGCTACCCAATGTACAGCCGGTGACAGAATTCGCGAGACCCCTCGCCTAATCGCTGTACACAACCGCAAAGTTCTGCTGCTTGGTGGGAAGTATATACAGCTAGGCAACACGATCGTACATACTGTCGATTACCCAACTGACACGAAATCTGAGAGGAAAAATGTTATCTTCCAGTATCGCAGCCAGTTGTAACAACACGCGTGCTTTCTATGCGACGTGAAGGCGACTTCGAAAACTGATATTAGGAACTGCTTTGCGTATTAGCCATAGCGTTTTAAGCTGTTCGCGAGCGACAAATTCCTTTCTACATTTCTTTTCTTATAGTTTCAGTGAACAAAGATGCTGCAGTCCGTTGATATTTTGGGACGTTACTGACACATTCAAATGGAAAAATTGCATGCATATCATAGAATTAATTAAATTACATGAATGGACTATGTTATGAAGCTAAGTGTTACATCATTGTGCAACATTTTCCGAGTATCTCCACACTATGCAGACTTTACCAAAGTATTTTAAGCGAGAAATTTTATCCGAAATATGCTTCGGCACAAAGCATACTTTATTCAAGTTTCTAAGTAAATAACTTTTCACTGCTAATTTTTGTGCATAGCAAGTGTATGGATGGGAATTGTTGCACTGAACTGATGCTGTAGGATTGAATGTGTTTTAATTGAGACACCTCTTGACATCAACGTTCGTGGCACACTGAAACGTTTAAGTAAATTTAAATTTAATAAATAAAAGGTTTACATTGCGAGGGGTAGTATGAATTGAACAAAAATGTAAGGAGTACCGGGGAATCGAACCTTGACTTGCAACTTTGCACTCCACGCACTTGTCCACTACGCTAGGCACAATCCTTAAAGACTAGAAGTTAACAAGAAACTTATGACACCTATTTGTCTGTGAAAAATTTTCGTTGAGGAAATGTCTGCACCTCCCCCCTCCCCAAACCTTGAGGGTTAAAATTCTAGGAGTAGGAACATCCTCATCCATGATACACGGACTGAGACGCTATATTTTTATGAAATTCAGTGTCCTGTTACAGCGACAGTCGTAATAATTGTGGGAATAAAGTTTATGAAGTAGTTACTGTTAATATTTATAAAGAAAATTTACGCTGTAGCTACGAATGCCTGATCTACGAAACAGCAACGAATCTAAATCATTAATACGAACGTGTTTCTGACGGCATTTTGACTCGTGAGTGTTCTATAGTTCAAAGGCATATGCAGTAACTTGAGAGTAATTTTGCGAAAAATTTGTAACAAAAAGTGAGGGAGACGTATGTCGACGACCAAGCTACTAAACACCCACATGCAAGGTCTTGGTATGTGGGGTGTTCATTCTACTATCAATCGCTGTATTATGTCCTCTGACTTTATTGCAAGCAGTACGGTTTTTTAAATAAATGAAGCATGTCAAGTTACCAAAAAAGGTGGTCGTATTTTTGTCACCCTGATTTATTTAATGAACAGTTTCATATTAATAACATACCTAATGCAAGAATCATTTATGAACGTCTGAGACCAACTGAATAACAGTTGGTAAGATTTAGCTGTAGTAGATTGTCGCGTAAGGAAGTTTGTTTACACGCGCTAGCCGTGCTGTGAAGTGCCCCGTTTACTTCCATTCAAACCTCTGGCCGGCCACCAGCACTAATTGGAGGACGAGACATTCGCTGCGATTGAGCAGAGGCATGCCTCGCCTCTTGTGGACTGCCCACTGATGTGTCTGAACCTGTCTTTTCTTAAATGGACTGTTTGCCTTATGATGCCTGGTTATCCTGATACCGATCTCCTAATGGATTCTCGTTCTAGGTTATATTATTGTGCACTGAATTACAAATTTTATTATTGGATGGTTTCAGATAGCCCGCCTGTTAGTCGCCATATTTAGCGGCAATTCTTACATTATTAAACAATAAGTCTATAATAACTTCTTTATATTTGAACATTAAGATGTCGTGACGCGGAAAAAAAGGCGTGTGTGGTCTATTAAAATTGTATTCTGTTGAATGTGTAACACATTAACCTAGAAGCAACTATCAAATTGCCGGCCGCAGTGGCCGAGGAGACTGAGGCGCTCCAGTCACGGTCTGCACGGCCACTACGGTCGGGGGTTCGAATCCCCCATCGGGCATGGATATTTGTGCCGTCGTAGTTTGTAAGTAGTTCATAAGTAGTTTCTAAGTTTAGGGACTGATGACCCCGTAGTTAAGTCCCATAGAAAAAAAAAACAACAACTATCAAATTATATCTTAATAATGGCATGGCCGCAGAGGAATGGCCGAGCGCATTGAGGCGCTATGCTACGATGTGCGAGGCCGTTCCCCTCGGGGGTTCGAATCCCCCCCTTGGGCATGGATGTTTGTACCGTCTGCAGTATAATTAGTTCATAAGTAGTTTGTGTGTTTAGGGACTGATGACCCCGCAGTTAAATCCCATAAGCTTAACAAAAAATTAAACTTTTTTTTATGACATGGCAGTTACGTATTGATTTGTACGTCTAGTCTGTTTGTTGGTTTTGAGGAGTTTTTAATGTTTTAATACCATATCCATAGTCTTAGCTGCAAGCAAAGAACTAACCTTCGGGAAATCTAATGGTGGAACAAAGTACGCTGTTGTATGGACAAAAAATACAAAAGTTTCGAACCTCTGTTATAGTCTCTGTATCTGTTAGTTGGTTCAGAAGTGAGTTTTATACACAGCTTCAAGACGAATTTGAAAGTAATGTATAAAATCCTTTAGTCCAGAACCCAAGTTATTAGCGCTTACCTTGTATACTATCGATATACCCGGAATATTACTACTATATATCGTACAAAGACCTTTGCAACCTACTTCGAGAAACCTGCTGGAAAATTCTGACCTGGATAAAAAGACGTGTCGTTTATGGCTGCTTACCATCAACAATAGTTATGACAAAGGGTTTCATTGTGTTTTATTTTTCATTTGGCCTTCATCGCCCTTCCAGACGAACCTGCTCCTTCCACTACGCTTTTTTTACTTGCTTCGTCTTCTGTACTATAATTGTTCACAATATGTTATTCATTCCCTAACATAATGTTTAAAAGTAATACTGTTCTCCCTCTTTGAAAAAGAAGTACACAACATTAAAATGAAATCATAGATTAGAATGTTAAAACATACTACATCCGCTTTAAAAGAAATATACTAAAAATGATTTCATTTCGTAGGTGATTTTTTTTTCTATTCTATTGAACCTCGGTGTTTCTCAAACAGTTTGACTTGTTTGTTTTTTGTCAATGGTAGCCAAACAGTGGATCCCATGAATAGCACTCTTATACTGTTACATACTAAACTATTATAAATAAATGAACGCCTTCTGCTTATACTGCTTCCGCAACGATTCGAAGCCTATTGGGTATTCTCGTTTCTTATTATATTGGTGTGGTGTCTGTTATTTCGGGCATATCGGAAGTAACAGACACCATACCAATATAATTAATTAAGTCTCGCGAAGATGGCGTTTCTTCAATCACTTCACCGCATATGCGGTCATACGTTCGACCTCGCATGATATGGGCGCTACAGCCATAGCGTGCAACTTGTGGAAGTTTGAGACAGACACTGGGTGATCACGGGTAGCCAGGTGGTTAAGTTCACCGCTGGCCCGAAGCGGGAGACAAGGGTTCGATTCCCGTCCCGCTTCATATTTTCACTTATCGCCAAAGCGAAGCAAACAAAACAAGAAATCAAATCAAAATATTCAAATGTTTGTAGAGCTTATGGGACTTACGTACGGGGTCATCAGTCCTTAAACTTACAACCTATTTATGAACTAGCTAATACTAAGGACGGCACAAATATCCATGCCCAAGGGGGAATTCGAACCCCCGACCCTAGTGGCAGTGCAGACCTTGACTGGCGTGCCGCAGACCTCTCGGCCACTGCGGCCGGCCAAGAAACTCTACTAATACTGTTCAACATCCTTCAGCCTCAAAGACGGCTCGAAGTCCGTCGGGCAGTGAACCCACAACTCTAATCATGTAACGTGGACATTCAAGTAACTGATTCCAAGAGTATTGCCTCGGTCGGTTCCGCGCCAACACCGCTTCTACATGGCACCGTTTCACCTGCCCTCCACCCGCAGTATATTTTTAAAAACTAGGACTAACGCAACAGCGTTCAAGTTTTATACTTTTTAATGAGGACGTGAAGTTAAGCATTCGATTGTTTTAAATTTAACGTGAACGCTGGGGAAGGCTAAATGTCAGATATGTTTTTCTAAGGAATTTTAGCACCTGGGCTGCAAATTTTTCAATACAAACCCTTGTCCACCACGCTACTCACATTTGTCGTAGACTGGACTCAATAAGCAGCTTATATAACACCTATCTCTACGTGGGAAACCAACTTCGAGAAAAAAACACTCGGAAAACCTCCGACCGGAAAGAAAAAAAAATCAGATATCATTTATGGCTTCTTACCATCAACAATAGTTGTGATAAAGAGTTTAATTTCTGTTTATTTTTTTAAATTTTGCCTTCATCACCCTTCCTGACCAACGTGCTTCGTCCACAATGTTTTTTTATACTTGTTTCGTCTCCTGTACTATAATTGTTCACAATTTGCTAATTTATTTATTCCCTAAACTAATCTTGAAACGTTATACTGTTCTTTCTCGTTGAAAAAATACCTAGTAATAAAATGAAATCATAAATTACATCATTAAAACATACTGCATGTGCTTTAAAAGAAATAAACTAAAATCGTTTCATTTCGTTGGTGAGATCTTGATTCTGTTCTAGGGAACCTCAGTGTTTCTCAAACTGTTTGAAACCTTTGCTTTTTTGCCTAATGTATACAAAAGGTGGATCTTATGAGTAGCACTCTTACACCATTCTAAATAAATAAAGTTCTCCTGCTAATGTTGCTCTGAATCACGTATAACCGCCTTCTGCTTCCGCAACGATTCGAAGCTTATTGGGTATTCTCGTTTCTTATTATAATGGTGTGGTGTCTGTTATTTCGGGCTCTCCGAAGTAACAGACACCATACCAATATAATTAATTACGACACGCGAAGACGGCGTTTCTTCAATCACTTCACAGCATATGTAGTCATACGTTCGACCTCGCACGATAGGGGCGCTACAGCCATAGCGTGCAACGTGTGGAAGTTTGAGGCGGACGCGGGGCGAGCACCGGGATCCATGTGGTTAAGTTCACCGTTGGCCCGAAGCTGGAGACCCAGGTTCGATTACCGGCCTGCTTCACATTTTCACTTGTCGCCATTGTTTAATTTCAATGTCCTAATGGAGCACTATCGATCCTTTTCTTCCTAATCCTTATTCCGTCACCTACTTCACAATTGCTTACTAGGCAGACTACTCTCCACTAGACCATCACACCACTAGCGATTAAGGCGCCTCCACGTCACAAACTTTACTTCAGCTTCTGTGTTCCAAAGAATGTTGGAACAACTGCCAAGGCTCTCCACGCAGCGAAATAGAGAAGTAAGCATGGAGGTCTGTGTTCGATCCCTGACCGCACCACAAATTTTAATTCAGTGCTTCACCTTTATCTTTAATGTCTCTGACATGTTTGAGAAGAAAAACCGTCTCAGGTTTCGTGTATTTGCTTTTACATTGATATTCCTTCATAACTACTTGAAAATTCTTGTTTCTTTTTGTTTAGGCCTCTCTGTCTCCCCTTCTAAGCTGTACTTCCCTCACAAATTACGCCTGTATCGGCGATCTTCTATACTTAAACTTTTTGCAAATGTTTTAAATACAATTCTGCACAACCATATTTGTTTTAGAGATTCATTAAATTTAGAAATGAGTACTTCTTCTATCGGAAAAATGAATATTACGATTCCTGATGAAAATTAGTCTGACGTCCAGTTTAAACTTACAGATTTCTGGGGCACGGTCCACCGCCTCACTAGCTAGCCGGCCAGCCGGATGACGTGTGCGGATGCCGGATGACGTCGGATGACGTGCGCGCAGGGGCCTGTCTTTCTCGTAGGCATCGCTCCACGGCTGCAGACGTAACGCTGACTGGTGAAGCACGACATTCACTGTCGAGTCGCCACCAGGTTTCTCATGTGATTGAGGACTCTTGGAACATTTTGAAACAAAATCCGCTTCGACTGCAATTAACTTTATTTAAAAAAGCACCACCGGTTTCGCGTCCTGTAGACACATCATCAGGTGCTAAAATTCCTTAGAAAAACATATCTGACATTTAGCCTTCCCCAGCGTTCACGTTAAATTTAAAACAATCGAATGCTTAACTTCACGTCCTCATCAAAAAGTATAAAACTTGAACGCTGTTGCGTTAGTCCTAGTTTTTAAAAATATACTGCGGGTGGAGGGCAGGTGAAACGGTGCCATGTAGAAGCGGTGTTGGCGCGAAACCGACCGAGGCAATACTCTTGGAACCAGTTACTTGAATGTCCATGTTACATGATTAGAGTTGTGGGTTCACTGCCCGACGGACTTCGAGCCGTCTTTGAGGCTGAAGGAGGATATACGAGATGTTGAACAGTATTAGTAGAGTTTCTTGGCCGGCCGCAGTGGCCGAGCGGTCTGCGGCGCGCCAGTCAAGGTCTGCACTGCCACTAGGGTCGGGGGTTCGAATTCCCCCTTGGGCATGGATATTTGTGCCGTCCTTAGTATTAGCTAGTTCATAAATAGGTTGTAAGTTTAAGGACTGATGACCCCGTACGTAAGTCCCATAAGCTCTACAAACATTTGAATATTTTGATTTGATTTCTTGTTTTGTTTGCTTCGCTTTGGCGATAAGTGAAAATATGAAGCGGGTCGGGAATCGAACCCTTGTCTCCCGCTTCGGGCCAGCGGTGAACTTAACCACCTGGCTACCCTTGATCACCCAGTGTCTGTCTCAAACTTCCACAAGTTGCACGCTATGGCTGTAGCGCCCATATCATGCGAGGTCGAACGTATGACCGCATATGCGGTGAAGTGATTGAAGAAACGCCATCTTCGCGAGACTTAATTAATTATATTGGTATGGTGTCTGTTACTTCCGATATGCCCGAAATAACAGACACCACACCAATATAATAAGAAACGAGAATACCCAATAGGCTTCGAATCGTTGCGGAAGCAGTATAAGCAGAAGACGTTCATTTATTTATAATGGTTTAGTATGTAACAGTATAAGAGTGATATTCATGGGATCCACTGTTTGGCTACCATTGACAAAAAAACAAACGAGTCAAACTGTTTGAGAAACACCGAGGTTCAACAGAATAAAAAAAAATCACCTACGAAATGATATCATTTTTAGTATATTTCTTTTAAAGCGGATGTGGTATGTTTTAACGTTCTAATCTATGATTTCATTTTAGTATTGTCCACTTTTTTCAATGAGGGAGAACAGTATTACTTTTAAACATTATGTTAGGGAATGAATAACATATTGTGAACAATTTTAGTACAGAAAACGAAGCAAGTATAAAAAAGCGCAATGGAAGGAGCAGGTTCGTCTGGAAGGGCGATGAAGGCCAAATGAAAAATAAAACACAATGAAACCCTTTATCATAACTATTGTTGATGGTAAGCAGCCATGAACGACACGTCTTTTTATTCAGGTCAAATTTTCCAGCAGGTTTCTCGAAGTAGGTTGCAAAGGTATTTTTACGATATAATAGGTAAAGCAGTCATCAATCCGAAGATGCTTTACTAGGCATGGTCCTGTTTGGAGGTGGTATGCCATTGCCTTCCTCCGACCTTCGAACTGACTTACCCAGCCAGTTACAGGGGGATCTACAGTTTAACGTGGGTTCCGAACCACGGTGCTACTCGGTATATTTCACATGAGCAATATTGCCAGAGGTGAAAGAAGTGGAAAGCGACAGATAAAAATCCTAGGACCTGGCGGGGATCGAACCCGCGACCTTTAGACTTGTAGTCTGGC
The DNA here is from genome assembly GCA_026315105.1 of Locusta migratoria. Lineage (NCBI taxonomy): Eukaryota > Metazoa > Arthropoda > Insecta > Orthoptera > Acrididae > Locusta > Locusta migratoria. The sequence goes on from CM048745.1 coordinate 31,736,215, forward strand.
ACTCTACCACTGTGCAACCGAGGCGCACTTTGTATAGTAGTAATATCCCGGGTATATGGATAGTATACAAGGTAAGCGCCAATAACTTGGGTCGTGGACTAAAGGATTTTATACATTACTTTCAAATTCGTCTTGAAGCTGTGTATAAAACTCACTTCTGAACCAACTAACAGATACAGAGACTATAACAGAGGTTCGAAACTTTTGTATTTTTTGTCCGTACAACAGCGTACTTTGTTTCACCATTAGATTTCCCGAAGGTTAGTTCTTTGCTTGAAGCTAAGACTATGGAAATGGTATTAAAAACACTAAAAACTCCTCAAAACCAACAAACAGACTAGACGTTCAAATCAATATGTAACTGCCATGTCATAAAAAGAAGTTTAAATTTTTGTTAAGCTTATGGGATTTAACTGCGGGGTCATCAGTCCCTAAACTCACAAACTACTTATGAACAACCTTATACTGCAGACGGTGCATACATCTATGCCCAAGGGGGGGATTCGAACCCCCGAGGGGAGCGGCCTCGCACATTGTAGCGTAGCGCCTCAATGCGCTCGGCCAATCCTCGGCGGCCATGCTATTATTAAGATATAATTTGATAGTTGCTTCTAGGTTAATGTGTTACACATTCAACAGAATACAATTTTAATAGACCATACACGACATTTTTCAGCGTCACGACATCTTAATGTTCAAATATAAAGAAGTTATTATAGACTAATTGTTTAATAATATAAGAATTGCCGCTAAATATGGCAACTAACAGGCGGGCTATCTGAAACCATCCAATAATAAAATTTGTAATTCAGTGCACAATAATATAACCTAGAACGAGAATCCATTAGGAGATCGGTATCAGGATAACCAGGCATCATAAGGCAAACAGTCCATTTAAGAAAAGACAGGTTCAGACACATCAGTGGGCAGTCCACAAGAGGCGAGGCATGCCTCTGCTCAATCGCAGCGAATGTCTCGTCCTCCAATTAGTGCTGGTGGCCGGCCAGAGGTTTGAACGGAAGTAAACGGGGCACTTCACAGCACGGCTAGCGCGTGTAAACAAACTTCCTTACGTGACAATCTACTACAGCTAAATCTTACCAACTGTTATTCAGTTGGTCTCAGACGTTCATAAATGATTCTTGCATTAGGTATGTTGTTAATATGAAACTGTTCATTAAATAAATCAGGGTGACAAAAATAAGACCACCTTTTTTTGGTAACTTGACATGCTTCATTTATTTAAAAAACCGTACTGCTTTCAATAAAGTCAGAGGACATAAAACAGCGATTGATAGTAGAATGAACACCCCAGAATACCAAGACCTTGCATGTGGGTGTTTAGTACCGTGGTCGACATACGTCTCCCCCACTTTTTGTTACAAATTTTTCGCAAAATTACTCTCAAGTTACTGCATGTGCCTTTGAACTATAGAACACTCACGAGTCAAAATGCTGTCAGAAACACGTTCGTATTAATGATTTAGATTCGTTGCTGTTTCGTAGATCAGGCATTCGTAGCTACAGCGTAAAGTTTTTTTATAAATATTAACAGAAACTACTTAATAAACTTTATTCCCATAATTTTTACGAGTGTCGCTGTAAAAGGACACTGAATTTCACAAAAATATAGTGTCTCAGTCCGTGGATCATGGATGAGGATGTTCCTACTCCTAGAATTTTAACCCTCAAGGATTGGGGAGGGCGCAGGCATTTACTCAACGATTCTGTCTTTCAGTTTATACTGTAGAATGTTTATGACTGACAGAGTAGATTGCGGGATGGTTTTCAAAGATTTTGTTCAAACCCTGCGAGAAGGAAGTTGACAAACCTTTCACATTCCCAAAATATCCCGTCCGAGTTGGCTAAAGGGAAAGAGAATACGGTGGCGAAAATTTCTCACAGACAAATAGGTGTTATAAGTTTCTTGTTAACTTCTAGTCTTTGAGGATTGTGCCTAGCGTACGAGTTCGGCTTCAGCTGCCAACGCGAACGGACCTGCCCGCTGCTGCTCCGTATACGTTAGCGCTCGCGCCGGTGTATTTGTTTACGTTCAGTATTCCTGTTCTTTCTGTGTTCGTACACGTACTTGAAGTGGTGTATAGTGGTGTTTACGTGTTTCGTTTGTGAACGTCTCCTCATTTGGCGGGATTTCGGTGTTCACCGGGTTTTCTACGCCGCTGAAGAAAATGGCTGATTCTGCACGAAAAAATAATCTGGTTTTCTCTTTCAAGAGGGAAACTCGTCCTGTTCAACCGTCTGCTCTGGAAGTACGCGACTGGCTGTTTGAGGTAATGGGCATTAATTCTGATTCTGTACATACCACTCAATTAGACGCTGATCAATACTGTGTGTTTGTAAAGTTTTTTAGTCCGGTGACGGTCGACAAATTTCTGACAAAGTGGGGTTATGCTGTAGAATTTGAACATAGAGATGGATCTAAAAGTATAGTCTCAGTACGGAAAGCTGATATCACGTATAAAACTGTGAGGGTTTTAAATATCCCTATTGAAATTGATAATCTGTTGATTAAGGAAGCACTTTCAAAATATGGGGACGTTATTTCAATTGTGAATGAACGGTGGTCCAAGCAGTACAAACTGCAATGTGATAATGGAATACGATCTGTAGATATGGAAGTTAAAACTAATATTCCCTCTTATATTACCGTACAAGGTTATTAAGCTCACATTGTGTATTCTGGACAAGACCAAACTTGTCAAATTTGTAACGAATCTGGACACTTCCGACAGGACTGCCCACGTCGTGCTGTTGTTTTGAGAACCAATTTAATACAGCGGCAACGACTCACACTCAGTAACATTATGGCCTCTACTGAGCAACCCCCTCCTGTTAAGGTCGCCATGGAAGGTACTTCTGATGTGGTCACCATACTCGAAAAGGAGTTCCCACCCTTAAATCCAGTTTCAAATAGCGGTTCTGCTGTGCGTGAAAGTGAGCAGCAACCCAAGACAAGACCCCTAGAAAACGGAAGATCAATCTGATGAAGATTCCTCTCCTGTACATTCCGCCCGCAAGCAGAAGCCGTGCGAAGCGGAAGAGCTAGAGGGAACAGGGAACGTAGACATGAAAGAACTGCCTTCGGAGGACGAAACCACGCTACAATCTCAGTCAGACAAAGAACAAGAAGTAATGCAAGAGACGGAATCTGATAAAATAGTGCCTGACACGTCGGCGAACAAGTTGCTGCTCTCTGAGGAGCCGGACGTGTCTCAACACAAGCAGACCGACGCAGCAGTCGACGAGCAACACGCCGCGTCAGACACACCGATGCAGGTCGCGCAAGACCGTCAACAGCAACGCGGAAGCGGACAACAGACTTCGCCTGATCGAAGTTCTAACACGGCAGACGAAAACAAGGAAAATGAACAGGAAACCACGGCGACTCAGGACTTGCTGCGCCGCCGAGTCAAACCGCAACAAAATCTGAGAGTTACTCGGAAGCAAAGCAGACAACAGCCCGCCAGGGGCAATAAAAAGCCGCCAAATATCAAATATGAAATAGTCACTGAAGGTTCCTTGAAGGGAAATTCCAAAAATGTCTTACGAAGAACTTCCCCCGTAATGAACGTACAGATATATCCCAGGGTTTGACATCTGAAGGCAACACTTAGCGGAAAAAAAGAGGGATTCAATCAGTTTTTAACAGATATTTGCTGCATCTAAAAGACGTCCATGAATTATCATAGCAATCTGATGTTTTTTTTTTTTTTTTTTTTTTTCCGTAAGTATTTTATTGCTGCTGTTGGCCATGGCATGCTTTATTCGGATAACCTCCCAACTTTGTCAATTAATTCATTATATAGTCTCAAAAAATGCTACAGGCCTATACAATAACGTCAATAAATATAAATAAGATTACGTCTAAAGTTAAAACCGAAGCTTTAAAACAATTTTTGTACGAATCAGCAACAGACATTGCTCTCTTGCAAGAGGTGCTAATGACAGATTTTACAATACCCGGATATGTTGTTCTAATTAATTCTGCACCTGAAATGAATGTTGGCACGGCAATTTTAATAAAAGACGGTATTCCTGTAAATGATGTAGAAATGCTTGAATCTGGAAGAGGAATAGGGGTGAGCATAATGGGTGTCACAATTATTAACCTTTACGCACCCTCTGGCAATACGCATAGTTCCGAAAGAGCAAAGTTTTTTAAAGAAGATATAATTTATCTACTTCGGAAGGACCCTCAAAAACTCATACTATCGGGTTATTTTAATTGTGTTCTGAACCGAAAAGACCAGTTTCCCAATTTTAATTATTCAAACGAGCTGAACCGTCTTGTCAGAGAACTGAAACTGAGGGACGTTTGGGAAATTAAGTATCCGACACTGGTCCAGTTCACCTATATTACCAGTACATCCTCCAGTAGAATTGATAGGATCTATGTGTCGGACAACCTAGCGACCAATGTACTTAAAGCGGAAACAATTCCTGCAAGCTTTTCAGATCACAGCAGCATTTCTACCTGTATCAATTTAGATCAACAACCAACACGTTGGTACAGGGGCCAATGGTGTTTGAACGCTGCTGTTTTAATGGACAAGGAATTAGAAGAAGAACTTAATCGTGCATGGGAACTGTGTCTACGCTCAGTTAACAGCTATAATAGTGTTTTAGAGTGGTGGACCACTAGAGCGAAGCCAAAATTACGTAAAGTAATTATTTGTTATAGCATAGAGCGCTCTCGGGAAATCAAACAGTCAATGGAATTCTATTACAGTGTATTAAGAGGGTTATATGATCAGGTAGACGGAATTACGACTCGACTGCAAGATATTAAAAAGATAAAAGCAAAGTTAATAGCATTGAAGAGACAACAATTAGAAGGACTTAAGCTTAAATCTAAAACAAAATCAGTCAGTGAGGACGAATCTGCGGCTTTGTATCACTTAATAAAACACAACAAAAACCGCCGAAGGACTTTCATGGATGAGCTCAAGCTGGTAGATGGTACTGTCCTCACCATACAAAATGAAATAATTCGTGAAATACATCGGTACTACAGAGATATATATGAATCATGTGACTCTAATGAACACTATTACGATGAACTGTTTGAAAACGTGACTTCTAAAATAACTAGAGAAGACAATGAACAGTTGTCTTCAGCCTTTACTAATCAAGAAGTACTGGAAATTATACGCAGTTCTCCCACTAAGAAGTGACCAGGACCCGATGGTTTACCCATCGAGTTTTATAAAAGGTACTGGGATTTGATAGGAGATAAGATGACAGAAATTGTGAATGAAGTGTTTCAGGGTAAATGTGTCCCCTCAGAATTGAAAGAATGTAAAATTGTTCTGATCCCAAAAAAAAAAGGATGCAAGAAAATCAACAATCTTCGACCAATTTCCCTACTGAATTCTGACTACAAGATTATTGCAAGGGCAGTAAATAAACGTATCGTACCACTAACTGAGAAAATTATCTGTCATTATCAGACTTGTGCCTATGGAAGGACGATACTCCAAACTGCTGCGCAATATAGGGACATTATTGCTTTAACATCTGTTAGCAATATTCACTGTGGTCTCCTCTTCGTCGATTTTTATAAAGCTTTCGACCAGGTCGAACACAAGTATCTTCTAGAAACCGTGAAACGAATGGGATTTCTTCCAGGAACTATAAACATCGTCAAAAATGCCGCACTGGGGATCTCGGCTAAAGTTTCTGTTAACGGTCAACTGACGAAACAGATACAAATTAAACGAGGAGTACCTCAGGGAAGTCCTCTATCGATGTTACTTTTTGTAATATCACTGGAACCATTATTAAGGCAACTGCAAGCTAAACTGACAGGTCTTACAATCTATGAAAGGAAAATAGTGGTTGGCGCCTACGCTGATGATGTAGGGATAATAGTAAGGAACAGAGCAGACATGATGGCTCTAGAGAGACAACTAAATAAATATTGTCTAGCATCAGGAGCAAAAATGAACGAAAATAAAAGTAAATTTTTAAGTATACGAGGATTGCAAGACATCAGGCTCGACTCGGCTAAAAACGTCGTGGAACATAAAGCTCTTGGAACTATTCTGACAACCGTCCCCTTACAGATGATGGCAAAAAATTGGAGGGATGTAGCGCAAAAAATCAAGGGAGCACTGTTTGAAAATAACTACCGAAGTTTGGACCAGTACCAGAGGGTTAAGTATGTAAATACGTACATCCTGTCAAAAGCATATTACATAGCACAGTTATTTCCAATCCCTAAACTGGTATCGAAGACAATAACGTCAAAGACGACATCATTTATATGGAAGGGTGAACTATTCAGAGTAGACTCTACAACTGTAACGCTAGACCCCACTCACGGCGGACTGGGTTTGACTAATATAAGAAATAAAGCAACTGCGCTATATATTAAACGAATGACCAACCACATACACAGCAACCCTGACAGCTTTACTACGAAGCTGTTCGAAGCAGTCAAACCAGAAAGTACAGATTCACCGATAAATGTCCAAACAATAAGTTTTCAGTTAAAACATATCCGGGAGTACTATCTTGAGAGAAGTTATCTGAGCGAACGACTAAAAAATTACAAGAACTTAACTGCAAGAGACATTTTGGAATACAGAAGAAAACACGAAGGAAGGAATAAAATAGAATCGAAGTACATTGGAGTCAACTGGGAAGCAGTGTGGCAGAATATTAACAGCTGCGTACTTCCTTCGAACGTTAAGTCAGCGCTATACAAAACGATAAACAACATCGTAAGCACCAATGAGAGGCTTTATGCTATTGGACTGAGTGACACAGAACGATGCCTCACCTGTAATCTAGTGGACACTATTCCACACAGATTCACGTGCGGAAACCGCGACCATCACTGGAAGTGGATTAGGCTACAGATAGCGCTTGTAACCAGGACCTCACCGGAATGTATAGAAACAAAACTATTGTATAGACCAGATAAAAAATACTATCCGCAATGGAAAAACAATACTGTGATGTGGCTACTTGGGCATTATACCAGTTACGTCGTTAATAAAATCGGTAGTGACAACCTTATAGAGTTTATGACATATATGGAAACGGAGTATGCGAGAACATGGAATTACGGGGACCATAAGAAAAAGTTTGAGAACGCACTTAAGATAATCTTTAAAAGACAGGGATAGGCTAGAACTTCTGCTCTGAAAGAAGATGCAATTCTGCGACCGTTGCTCGTCGGCTGCTCACACACCATCATTTGGGTGCAATGAGACACATATCAACGTCAATTTTATGTCTATATATTCAATCACTTGTACTTACGCTTTAGTTTCTTACTTTGAAAGAATATACATATAATGTATACATGAAGACATTTTAGTTTAAATGTGGAAATAATTTCACATTAAAGAACTAAACGGCCAATCAGTTCATTACTGATGAATTTACAGAAAGAGAATATTATTTTTGTCGACATTACTTACATAGGAATCGGTTCATCAAAGAATAATTTTAACAACAAGTTCTTAAGTTTTGGAGAAGAAATTTAATTTTGTTACAACGATCGTTAGGAGAACGTCTGAGTTAATCTGAACACAAGTTTCATTTCCGTTCCAGAAACTTCACTTAAAACAAAAACAAGCTTACAGGAAAAAAAAAAAAAAAAAAAAAAAAAAAAGCGTAGTGGACAAGTGCGTGGAGTGCAAAGTAAGTTGCAAGTCAAGGTTCGATTCCCCAGTACTCCTTACATTTTTGTTCATTTCATATTACTCCTCGCAATGTAAACCTTTTATTTATTAAATTTAAATTTACTTAAACGTTTCAGTGTGCCACGAACGTTGATATCAAGAGGTGTCTCAATTAAAACACATTCAATCCTACAGCATCAGTTCAGTGCAACAATTCCCATCCATACACCTGCTATGCACAAAAATTAGCAGTGAAAAGTTATTGACTTAAAAACTTCAATAAAGTATGGTTTGCGCCGAAGCATATTTCGGATAAAATTTCTCGCTTAAAATACTTTGGTAAAGTCTGCATAGTGTGGAGATTTTCTTTGACTATGAACACCCTAAGGAATGTAATATAACTTCGGCATATAAATACTTGCTACAATTAATGAAGTATTATTTTCATTTAATACTTCATCGAATTATGAAAATTAAATGATGAAATAAGATATATTAACTAATTAAATTAATTATAACGAAACCAAATATACATACTATGCATTGAAATTTTTATAATTGATAATTAAAACTACAAGGGTTAATATAAGAAAAGTATTTTGGAAGGGACGGGATTCAGACCCATGCTGTTTCAATCATAACCTAATCGTTTAGCTACTTCGCAACACCGAAAACATCGTCATCAGCAATGGTGAACCTCAATATTAGCTGATATTGCACCTATCTGTAGTTGGATCATTTGGCGTGAGTTTTGTCTTTTCCTGTGGCCTACACAGGGGAGATATTGTAGGAATTTAAAAGGTTCATATTCGTGTTTTTTCTTGCACAGATTGGGCCAAGTAGGTGAGACCCATCCAGCGATCCCTAGTGTTGAGACTTTCAACACGCAAACGTATAAGGGGATATTATTAGCCTTTGTCAAGACAATCGCATTCGAAGATTGTCGTTGTAGCTATTACACTCTTGGTATGTGCTTATCAAGTTTTGAACCCACATAAAGGCAACGTTTTCCAGTATGCACTTATTTCAGCTAATAAATTGTGACTACTATATTGTTTGATATTTATAAATCCATACGATATGTGCCCTGAAACCAACGTTAATTATCTGTCTGTGGAAAAACGTACGCTATGATTCACTCGATCTGTTGCATTTTTCTGGTGGAAGTGTCAATCTGCACAAAACATCTGACGCAAATAGACTGTCTATTTCGTTCATTCATTCAAAACTTCTCTTTGTTATCATATCAACTGACTGAATGAAAGAAGAGTTAAAACTTTTTGATACTATATTCGCTACCAAAGTTGTTACTGAGCAGAAAAGTTACGTATGTTAATAATACGGATTGAAACTCGTGAATATGAGTGACTAATTAAAAGTAAAAGTGCTGCGGATGTCAGATCGATCCTAGGACCTCGTGTTACGCATCTGCGCATTTATGCCGGCGCCACCCACACATACTATAGCATAGCCGTTTATCGAAACTCTGCAGGAACATACGTCTACTACCTATTCATAAGTGGCAGGAAACTACGCACGCTGTTGACGAAAAACCGTGGTTTTGTATTCTGCACAGTAACTGAAACCCACCGGTGTGTAATGCTGTCCTAGTACAGAATAAACCGACGCGGCTTCTAAAACCAAGGAATTAGCTTTAGAATCTTTCACTCCTCTAATTGCTACGATGGAGAATCACCAAAAGTCGACTCTTAGGTTTGAGATTTTACAAATTATTGAATCTACTTGTTTTTGCTGTTTGCATTATCAAATTAATGCCTGCTTCTTTGAATAGATGACCGACTTCATTCTAAGGTGATTGTTCAGACGTCTACTTCCTGCATGATGAATTACTAGGTGCGGGTGGTTTGGCGGGTTTATATTTTTGATTAGTATGCGAAACATATCGTCTTCGATACTCGCCAGTGACCAACTCACACCAAAAGATCTCTTTAACCTCTGGGGAAGCCAAGTGGCGAACACCGAGCTCGCCAGTATTCTTGTTGTCGTACTTCTGTCTGGATTTGAAACTGGATTATATGAAACGACTACGGATTTGAATGTCACAGCGATTTAATGTTCCTAATGTTGCTTGCACGAAAAACGTAGCTTTTGCATCTTTATTGAAAGAAACGGATTAAAAATACAATTATGTGTTGGATACGATAGTTTAAAGAAATTCATTTGATGCAACACAATTCTCTTTTGCACATGTTTCATATAGTATTATCAATATATTTTCATGGTTACGAAATAATAATTTCCTCACAATGATTGCGATACAGATTGTTACTCAATTATCACGTGTTCAAATGTCTGTAAATCTATCGGACCAAACTGCGTGGTCATCAGTCCGTAACTTACAAACTGCTTAAACCTAGGTAAACTAACCTACGGACAAACACGCACACCCATGCCCCTGGGAGGACTCGAACCTCCACGGCGAGCAACCGAACCGCGCGCTCCGCAGCGAGGCGCTTTAGACCGCTCGGCTACTCCACCGCGGCAATTGTCATGTGTGTTTGTATTGTTACGTGAGAAACATAATTAGCCATATTTCAAAATAGAAGAAAAATGTGAAAGAGTCAGTAATCGAACTGTCGCTCGTTGATCAATAGTTGGCCATTTGGCGAGATAAATAAGCTTATCTTTATCATTTGTTTGCTTCTCTGCACATGCATTTGTCATAATCGTATCTGGTATTATAATAGCCCAATATGTTGTCGAATGCGTAATATTAGGCATTTCAATAAGACAAGGAGTATGGAAAAGTACCAAACATCTAAGGAGAACTGTAATTTGTGTTGACACAGCTTGGCTATGTTTGTTAAATTTGTGCTGATATTTTAGTTGCAACATCAATCGAAAGAGAACCAGTGGAAATGACACGATACCTTCACTCTCGGAAATATCATCAGTGATCTGCCGCGCCAAACGGTTGTCGTTTTTATAGCGCAACCGAGGCAGTGGGCGGAAACCGTCAGCGATACTCGGAACAAGATGCGCCATGACGTAACACTTAGCTTCATAACAAAGTCCATTCATGTAATTGAATTAATTCTATGATATGCATGCAATTTTTCCATTTGAATGTGTCAGTAACGTCCCAAAATATTCACGGACGGCAGCATCTCAATTCTAATTGCTGTCTTTATTTATTGAAACTATAAGAAAAGAAATGTGGAAAGGAATTTGTCGGTCGCGAACAGCTTAAAACGCTATGGCTAATACGCAAAGCAATTTCTAAAATCAGTTTTCGAAGTCGCCTTCACGTCGCATAGAAAGCACGCGTGTTGTTACAACTGGCTGCGATACTGGAAGATAACATTTTTCCTCTCAGATTTCGTGTCAGATGGGTAATCGACAGTATGTACGATCGTGTTGCCTAGCTGTATATACTTCCCACCAAGCAGCAGAACTTTGCGGTTGTGTATAGCGATTAGGAGAGGAGTCTCGCGAATTCTGTCACCGGCTGTACATGTAAAATGTACAAAACATATTGGAGGAAAAATAATAGTGTCATCATAACGACGGTGATACGGTAAAAGACCATGTCATTAAAACTAAACATCACATTAATACGGAAAGTAGATCATTGCGTAACATATTTATATCATACTGGGAACTAAATCCAGATATATACTGATATAAACTTACATTATCCACCCCATTGTCAGGGCAACCTCAGACAATGAAAGGTCAAAAAAGAAACATGTTGTAACAGACTCGAATGAGACAGAACTTGGACAATAACATATCACAGGAAACTCACATAAATCCATGTGCTGTAAACCACAATCAGTCTATATAGTCAACAGATCGGTATAAACATAACTAAACAAAAGCAAGATCCACATATGATCCCACAAAATCACGTGAATGCGTATATTGCAAAACACGATTAGTCTAAATAGTCGAGAGATGAGATATACATATATAAAAACACAGAAAGAGGCACATATCGTTATTCAAATATTGAAAATAACGTGCAACAGTCTAGTATCGATACTAAGGCAGTGCCATCATGCACGGAAATACAGAAATTAGCAATGAACACTCTGATTTCAACAACACCATATCGTAAACACTGTGGAATACAAGGTCACAAAACAACCTGCATTTAATACACATCTTCCATCTAAAAGCGGAAGAGCGAATAAAAAAACATCATAATTAAAACCTGAGTACCTCAGAAAATATAATGAACCCAGGCAATAGAAGTGGTGGGGGGGGGGGGAAGAAAGAAGATGGCGTGTACACCAAAACATACACATGGTACACACACATAGGTACTATAATCATAATTCAAACTAAAAACATGAAGATGAGAAAAGGCTACGAAACAGGGTATAAATGTATAAACACATATGAGGACAAAGAATACTGTAGTCATGATAGGTTCATTATATTTTCTGGGGTGCTCATGTTCTAATTATCCCATATATAAAGTTACAACAAGAAACTTAACTCCTTTAAGGGTTTTTATGATTTTCAGTAATAAATTGAAATTTTCACCAACCTGTTGTGTTATCAAGTTGTGTCAACGATGCACAAGACGTCATGCAACTCGTTGGGTCTCGATGTTGAGTTAAGAGGTTCAAGTGTTTGTAAATATATGGACCAAATTAGTGTGGTCCTCAGTTCCTAGGCTTACAACCAACTGAAACTAAACAAAGGACAACACACACAATCATACCCGAGGGAGGGCTCGAACCTCCAGCGAGAGCAGCCTCACAGTCGCTGACAAGATGTCTAGAACCGCTCGGCTATTCCCTAGTGGCTTGATGATGACGCTGTCAGGTTAATAAGCCCGGAACTACATGGTATTCTCTGTATCCAAGTGACATTGGCGATTTATGTTGCTGCTACAATGTTACAATGCACTTTTATATAATCGACTGCTATTTTATTGCCAAATGTATTTGATAGCAGGTCTGTCTGTGTTATTCTAACATCAAAAACGAAATGATCTGTCTGTGTTATTCTAACATCAAAAACGAAATCTATGAGCTGGTCTTAATGATCTTTTTTTGTAATGTAGCTTTACTTGAACTGAGGACTTTGTACAAGACACCTGATTGTCTATTAACCTTATTTGCCTATGTTTAGTGTGTGGAATGACACGGCAAAGGAAATTTCTTCCTTCTCGGATGAGCATACGAATTTGCAGATAACACGAGGGCATTTTCAATGTGTTCTCACCACGCAGATGTGTAAATAGTTTTGCAGTTGCTTTTGATCTTTTGGCGACTTTACTAAGCTATAAATGACAGCATCGTCCGCGAACAATCTAAGGAGCTCCCCAAATTGTTTCGTAAATCAAGACAAGAGCTAGTCTAGTGCTCGCGAAGTAATGTTAACACCTCTGAAGATTACATAAAAGGTAATGGGAGGCGTCATACGCATGATCCACGAGTGCACAAAGTCAGAAAAATGATGTCGTATCATGCACAAAGTACATGCAGCTGCCCATCGACGTCACTCCTCGCCAGACAGAACTATCATCAAGCTCGGGGGAAACAGGAATACAATCCCCTCAGCATCACGTATAAAGTAGTCGACTTGGAACGTGTCGTTTGATGACAAATTGAGGAGAGTTGCCGAGTGTTTGGTTTACCATCAGCAGACACGCTGTCCAATGCGGTTGGTAATAGAATAGCAGTCGATTAGATAAAAGTGGACTATAACTTTTTAGAACGAACATACATCGTCAATGTTACTTGGATACAGTTGATACTAGACTAGTTCCTCGCTAGTTAACCTAACAACCTCATCATCTAGCCATTTCTATCTATGCGTCTTGTCAGGGACTGTGAGGCTGTTCCCACCAAGGTTCGAGTCCTCTCTGGGGCATGAACGTGTGTCTTGTCCTTAGGTTAGTTTAAATAGTTTGTAAGCCTAGGAACCTATGATCACAGTGCTTTGTCCAATAGTTTACAAAATTTTGAACTCAACATAAAGAAGCAACGATCTGTATGCCGTTTTCTCTGTTGGTAACACAGACAGACAACAGCTTGGTGGACATTACAGTTAGAGGCTGTGCATTTCACTCAGGGCGATGAAAGAAACTACAGTACCTCCCGATTTCTGCACTTTCGTTACAGCGAATTCAATTACTCCAAGTCAATTGCAACACGGTGAAGGTCGCGAAAAGAAGACAAAATAGTACAGAAACTTTCTAATTAGTTTCACTTTCTATACATCACTGTAGTTCTTCTTCCCTCTACCGTATTGTGAACCACTGTCCTGCCAGAAACTCCGAAAACGTTAAAATAACAAGAAAAGAGTTGTGGGCTGTATAATGGGTGTTCGAGGTTGTGTCTGAAATTCCGATATCGGTTCGGCATTTCTAATTGCCGCAGGGGGCCTCGCATTGTCGTGGACAAATCACTTCTGGAATCATTCCGCAGTTCAGCTATTGGCAGAGCTGAGACAGAGCTGAGCTGAGACTGAGCTGAGCTGTCGGCACCGATGACGTCACCTGATGGCATGAGATCCAGCAGGTTCAGCCGATACGAAGCCACTGACCTCGCTTCACCATCGTTCGCTCCGCTGAACGGAAATTTTGTATCACAGGCGGATGTTTTCTCATTATGACTGCAGCTTGAAATATAGTATCCACGTTTCATCGATCTAGGAATCCTTCATCCTCCGAGTCAGATGAATTAGTGCAGATAACATTAGCATGTACACTCCTGGCCATTAAAATTGCTACACCACGAAGATGACGTGCTACAAATGCGAAATTTAACCGACAGGAAGAGGATGCTGTGATATGCAACTGATTAGCTTTTCTGAGCATTCATACGAGGCTGACAACACCTACAACGTGCTAATATAAGGAAAGTTTCCAACCGATGTCTCATACACAAACAGCAATTGACCGGCGTTGCCTGGTGAAACGTTGTTGAGATGCAACGTGTAACGAGCAGAAATTTGACTTTGATAAAGGTCGGGTTGTAGCCGATCGTGACTGTGGTTTATCGTATTGCGATATTACTGCTCGCGTTGGTCGTGATCCAATGACTGTCAGTAGCATATGGAATCGGTGGCTTCAGGAGCGCAATACGGAACGCAGTGCTTGATCCCAACCGTCTCGTATCAGTAGCAGTCAAGAAGACATGCATCTTATCCGCATGACTATAACGAATCGTGCAGTCACGTCTCGATCCCAGAGTCAAAAACACATGGGAATGTTTGTAAGACAACAACCATCTGAACGAACAGTTTGACGACGTTTGCAGCAGCAAGGACTATCAGCTCGGAGACCATGGCTGCGGTTGCCCTTGCCCTATCACAGACAGGACCGCCTTCGACAGTGTACGCAACGATGAACCTGGATGCACGAATGGCAAAAAGTCATGTTTTCGGATGAATGCAGGTTCTGTTTACAGCATCATGTGTTTGGCGACATCGCGGTGAACGAATATTGGATGGATTTCAGATGTGTTATGACCCATGGCTCCTCCTATCTTTCGATCCCTGTGAACCCCTACATTTCAGCACGATAATGCACGACCGCATGTTGCAGGTCCTGTACGGGCCTTTCTGGATACGGAAATTGTTCGACTGCTGCCCTGGCCAGCACACTGTCCAGATCTCTCAACAATTGAAACCGTCAGGTCAATGGTGGCTGAGCAACTGACTCGTCACAATACGCCGGTCAGTACTCTTTATGAAGTGTGGTATCGTGTTGAAGCCGCATGGGCAGCTGTACCTGCCCATTATAATGTTTTACTATATTTTTAGTAATTACATTTGATTCTACCACTTTCCAAGACAATACACATCTATTCAATATTGCGATGTATGGGGGTTCTGCTCGCTGCAACAGTATCCTCCTGGGGCGTAGTGGTAGAAATAAATACCGTAGGTACAATTTTTCACTTCTTCTTTAATTTGAATCAAACTTCTTCTCCACCAAAACATAACAACTTCAGAACATATACAAATTACAAAGCATCAGAACGGTAGTACTTCCATTTCTAAACACAGACTGACATAGCTTCCAAAGCACTTAGCGAAAGCCAGAACTCGAACTCCCTCACGCAAGGCGGTGAGGCAAATATATAACATTGACAATAATGACGTAACATTATGCACTGTTCACAACAATTGAATATACTAATTTACAATTAACAAACATACAAGTAAAACATTTCATGTACACAAAAATAATCACAATATAAAATGAAAACTATACACACAATAGTTTTAGAACGCACCTATCTTTTTAAGTTTTAAACAAGCTACTTTGTGTTTGACAACAAACCAAAATGTTAAATGTCAATTAATTAGTTAACGAGTACATCATACATGTTCCTAACATATACTGAACTATCACATATCTCGGCCATTCTGAAAATAGGTTCAAAATCTCACGTCAGTCCATATATACAATGAATTCAATATTGTAAATCTCGATTATTACATTAATTACACAATTAGCTGGTCTACACAATTTGTTTATGAGCCTAACATATATACAAGCTATTTATTTTAATGTCCTTATGTAGATACAAAAGTTTTTAACATTTGTCTGTCTATTTATTGAAATAACATGCAATGACAAAACTATTGTTTATAGAACTGTATGGAAACGTCTTACACAAATCTCTTAGATTTCATCAATTATCACTTTTTTTAATCACAGTATCACCGAAACACTGTCCTACACTGATTCCTAGGCGGGCTATATCGTTTTTAACTAACTTCACACGCAACTTTTATCACTATTGAACCACACGATTCCGGATCCGAGGCAGACGGTATCGTAGGATGACATTGAGATGAGAGGGCAGCAGTATCGTCACAATCCCGCCCCCCCCCCCCTCCCCCGAATCAGCTCGACGATGCCCTCAGAAGTCGAGGCGATGTAAGAGTAGAGCACCTACTTTGGATGGCTTGGACCCAGTGACTGGCTCGGCTGCATCAGTACCTCATTTAGTCCTGTCTGGTATTGGCACAGCACAGTCCACACGCACAGCATCACCAGATCCCGAACTACTAACAAGGCACTAACATTAATTAACTGATTCTATCATGACCTCTATCAATATCTCAAATACTTTAGCTCTTTAATACTATGGCAACAATTTGAATTCAGATTTTAACTGTGACATAAATTAATGCATTGAAATGTCTAACTGAACAATCTATATTGAAATCGATATTCTTATTAACATAAAAAAATTACATACACACACCTCATACCTTAACACTAAAGAAGAAAGATAGAATGATAGATATGAGATAATTTGAACAGGTTACAGAATGGGTAGGAGATGTGGCACCAGAAACCGAAATCAGAAGTATGCTACCACATAGCTAGAAACACAGTGCTTGCCAACACACTTAGCACACACAGAATGTGTACTTTCCTAAGGTTTACAAAAGTTTATATACAACATATTGATAATACAAGTTTCAAGATATTTCATCAACTAATATATACATACAAAACTTACAGCTGCAATAAATTTTACAAAATTAGCACCTGTACAGAGTCTTATTATTACCCACTACTGTCTGTATGGCTTGAGTTCTGTTATATTCCTCAGGCCAAATGGTTTTCCTGACTTCGACTTTGACCAAAACCATTTGTCCGGAATCAAAACTGGTATTTTCAAATTTCTGTCATGTCTTCTCTTCCTGGCTTCAGCTTGTTCCTCTCTGTCTTGTTCACTGATTAAGTTAGGCGATGATTTTCCAAACATGATTTCGTAAGGGCAGAATTTCGTGGAAGTATGTGGAAGGCTGTTCAAAATCTCTTAAAATTCATGTACATAATCTATTAATGATGCATGATTTTATTGCAATATGTCCTGAACAATCTGCCATTTTCCCTCATGTATCTTTCTGCCGGATTACTGGAGGTGTGATATGCCGAAATCGATATGTGTCTGATATTTTCATCTTGTATGAGTGATTTCTAATGCTTCGAGGTAAACTGAGTTCCATTATCAGACAAGATTTTCTTAGGTTTGCCGACTGTCTGAAAATAGTCATTTCTGAATTTGTTGATTATGGTATTGCTGGTGGCTTTCTTAACAGATACAATTTAATAAATTTAGATAACAGATCCACGGAAACAAATATTTGGCTACAACCACCTCTGGTCTTGGGAAGACTTCCAGCCGGCCGCGGTGGCCGAGGGGACTGAGGCGCTTTAGTCACGGACCGCACGGCCACTACGGTCGGGGGTTCGAATCCCCCCTCGGGCATGGATATTTGTGCCGTCCTAGTTCGTTAGTATATCATAAGTAGTTTGTAAGTTTGGGGACTGATGACCCCGTAGGTAAGTCCCATAAGCTTTACAAACATTTGAACATTTGAAGACTTCCATAAAAATCCACAGCTAGTTTCAAGCAATTCTTGTGCCAAGATGTTCTGCATGAGGCCTTTACATGTCTGATTGGACACCTTGACTCGTTGGCATCTGTCACATGTGGTCACTAAATTTCTTAAATCTCCTGGCAATGTTATAAAAATAGATATTCTCTTGTATTTTCTGCATACACTTTTGAATACCACAGTGGTTAAAACGTTCGTGAACATACTTTATTAATACATCAACAAAGTTCTCGGGCCAACACAACTTCCATGTCGACACTCATACGTCTAAACAACATGCCCTTGTATGTCTTATAGTATTGCCCCATCTTGTCTTCCCCTTTTTTGCCTAAGAAGCTCTTGACTAATCTCCAATTATCATCATAGTTTTGGTATCTCCTAATCTTGTCACAAATTCTTCTTTAATACCTTTCAGTAGTGATGGGACAACCGACTGTTTTTAACAACCGATTGGTCAATCGGTTGTTTTTTCGTTCAGTCGGTTTTTTCAGTCGAATGAAACAACCGAATGAAAATAGTCTCTGTGGCCGTATGAATGTTTTCACTCACTGGCGCGGTTTGAGTGGTTTCAGTCGATGCGAAACAATCAAATGAAACCAGTCTCCGTCGGTTGCAGCCGCTATATGAATGATTTCACTCATTCAGTGGGTTTGAGTGGTTTCAGTCGATGCGTGAGCACAAAATGAAACAAGTCTCTGTCCTTTATATGAATGTTCTAGGCATTGAGTGGTTTCACTTGATGCGATACAACCGACTGGAAAATGTCTTTGTCGGTTTCTGCAGTTATGTGGATGTTTTTATTAATTCATCGACTTTGTGTGACTTTATTTGCATACTCCTTCAGCCTTTTCGGGTATAAATGAAGCGTGATTCAGCATGAAACATTCTTAGAGACAAATCTTAAAAATATAGGAGTGTGTACGTGTGTGTTTTTCTATTGCATGCAAATCTGCATTTTTATTCCAATCTTGATGAAATTTTGCACACTTGACCTTCAAAGCAAGAGGAACGTCACTGTCTACATCAAATTTCATTCGGTATATGGCGGAGGGTACTTTACATACTGAATTCGACAAAAACCACAATTTGGCTGCGATCTTGATGAAATTTTGCACACTTGACCTTTAAAACAAGGCGAAGGTAGCTGTACAATAAATTTCGTAGGTGTGTGGCGGAAGGTGCTTTACCTACTAACTTCGACAAATTCCGCTTGCATTCGAATTTTAATGATATATTTCACTCTTCGCCTTCAAAGAAAGAGAATGGTCACCGTCTACAACTACTTTAGTTTGATGGATGAGAGAAGGTATTCCAGACTTCGACGCCAATATAGAGTTCCATTCCGAACTTCATGAAATTTTGCACACTTGACTTTCGAAACAAGTGGCAGTTCACTGTTCATCTAAGATTCTGTATGGTACATGGCGGAGGGATGGAATGAACCTCCACACCGTTTCACCGATAACCACAGAAATATCTGTGAGAAGAGTGAATAATTATGAAACTTGAGATGAATGTTTTCATACATGCTGACGAATACAGACGCGCTGAAGAAAATTTACAGCACTGATAAGTTTTGTATGTCTTCTCGTACTCCTTCAAATTAGATGGAATTAACAAAAATATTTTTACAAGAAATATTTTTATACAAAATACTTCAGTGAACTTTTTTTACAATACCTAATGTTTTAGTTATTTTCGAATTTGGATCTAGCAAATATGCTCAAAGTTCACATACTTAACTCCTACTAGTACCTTAGATGTGTATGAACAATGAGCCGCAAACCACTTCGGAGATACAGTATGCGAGATTAAACTTATAGCGATCATTTTGGAGCACACTGTTGTGTGGAGTTTGACCGGTATGGCGCGCGCCTGAAGAAAGAATGAGTAATTCAGTCAAAGTACAAAACTGCAAAAGTGTCGCATGTTTTCATTCGGTTGTTCCCACAGACTACTTTCATTCGGAAAAAAAACTCATATTAATCCAACAAACAGGTAAAACTACGACCGACTGACTGTTTCATTCGGTTGCTCCCACTGACTTGTTTCACTCAAAAGAACTAATGAAGAGGCCAACGTACTGTGTCAATTTTTTCATTCGGTTGGTCCCATCGACTGATTTAACTCAAAAGTAAAGGCACGAGTGGTCCAACCGAATGTGTCGATTTTTTTATTCGGTTGCTCCGACCGACTGATTTTACTCAAAAACAGAAATGAGTAGTCCAACCGACTGCATCGATTTTTTCATTCGGTTGATCCCACCGACAGGTTTCACTCAAAAGAACGAATGAATAGTCCAACCGACTGAATCGGCCGTTTATTCGGTTGGTCCCACCGACTGGTTTCACTCAGAAGAACGAGTGAATAATTCAACCGATACGAGAAACTACAACCGAATGATCGATTTTTTTCCAACAACCGAATGTATCGCTTGTTTTCATTCGATTGTTTCCATCACTACCTTTCAGGTACATGACTCTGGTACAGGATCCACTGATATCTTCAAATTCACCCCCCACTGGCAAAGGAGAGAGTGAATCCTCAACAAGATTGTCCTTGCCCTTAAAGTATTCCACAGAGAAATCAAACTGTTGCGAGAACAGTGCCCATCTGGTAATCCGGTTATGGTAAAGTTTGCACTTATGAATGTAGGTCAAAGCCTTATGGTCTGTGACTACAATAGTTTTGTGGCCTGACAAGTAGTTTCTGAATTTTTTGAAAGCCTAAAAAATTGCTGAAAGTTCCTTTTCTGTCACGGTGTATGCCTTCTCGTGTTTCTGTGATGTACTGCTTGCAAATGCAATGGTACGGTGTTCTGGCTGGTTATCAATGGTTTTCACTTGAAACAAATGAGCACCAATTACATAATCACTACTGTTAGTACTTAAACAAAACGGTAATGACAAGTCCGGTCTGTATAAAATATTGCTGTTACAAAGCTGCTTTTTTATCTCTTCAGAGGCTTGTATGCATTTTTCTGATCAATTCCAGACAGTATTTTTCTTCAGAAGGTTGTTCAAACATGGGGCATTCAAGGCTTAAGTACTTATATATTTGCGGTAAAATCCACACATGCCAAAGAAAGATTTGAGTTGTTTCTTGGTTTTGGGCTTAGGAAACTTTGCTATTGCTTCAATTTTCTCATTGTCTGGGAGTATACCTTCATCATTTATAACGTGACCAAGAAATGTTAACTGTTCCACAGCAAATTTACATTTTTCTAGCTTAAGAGACATTCCTCCTTCTCTTAATCTTCTGCACACTTCTTCCAGTAAGCTTATATGTTCTTCGCAGGTTTGACCAGTGACAAGGATATCGTCCACATGCACAGTTAACTTTTCAACAAGATCTTTGCCTAATACCAAATCTAAAGCTCTGATATTTTCAGCTACAGAAACATTTAATCCGAATGGGACCACGCAGTACTGATAGCGTCTTCCGTTATACAAGAAAGCAGTGAGTCTGTCAAGTGGCACCTGATGAAAACCAGAAGTCAAGTCCAGGCTAGTCATATATTTTATATTTTCAAATTTATACAATAGTTCGTCGATGCAATCTGGATGGTCAGTTTCCCTGTCTAAAAACTTGTTCAGATGTCTGGAGTCAAGTAAAATTCTCACATCTCCATTCTTCTTGGATATCACGATGATCGGGTTGTATTCACTAGTACTCCTCTCAATTATGTTCCAGTTTTCCATCTTTTCAAGTTCTTTCTCTACAGCTTTCCTTTTTGCAATGGGGACCGTATGATTTGATATAAAATGGTTCGTGTGGTTTGACCCGCAAGGTACATTGGATTGGTAGTTTTTCACTCTCCCCGGTCTGTCATCGAACACGTCATGATAGTTCCACAAGACTCTTCTCAGTTCTTCTTTTTGTTCTTCATCTAATTTGTTGGATTCCTGCACCTTGGTATTTAAGAGTTCATGATAATTTATATCCTCCATGGCTTCTTCAGGTCCTCCATGCATGTCTTCTACATCTCTATTATGATCTAATAAATCTAATTCTAGACTCTGATTACTCAGGCTATTCCCATTTTTCAATACCATAGCAGTACAATGTAAAACACCAGTCTTCGGATCCACAAACATAACTTTTCTTCCTCCCCAGTCAAATACAGCATTCACTTTCATGATCCAGTCAGTTCCTAGGAAGATATCCTCAGACAGATTAGGTATTACTAGACATCCTTGACAAAGATTTACATCATTCACACTGAATTTCGACAAGGCTTGCCGGTTAACTGCCTTGCTGTGTCTGCCGGTAGCACCCTTGATCTTGATTCCTACTACAGGCATCTCCATGTAGTCCGGTACATGTTTCACCCAATCTCTAAATTGTTCAGAAATTCCATTGATTGGGCTACCTGTATCAACTAACACTTCCTTGCCTTTTCCATCAATAAACACGGTAATATAAGGGCATCCAGTGACATCATATTGTATATCTTTCACTTCTTCATGAGTAATATCTTCAATAATATCTTCATATTTTATAGTACAGGAATCGTTATTTGCTTTTACATGATTTAGGGACACATTACTTTCAGTAGGTTGACAAGCCATAGATCCATTAGAAACACAATTATCATTGGTAACACACTGCTCTAATCTGGGCACATTATCTTCTAGCTCATGATACTTACACAGTAACTTATCTAGAACATTGGGTTTCTCTTCCTTATCAACGTAGCTCTGTATGACACAATGCAAGATGTCTTTCCCTACCTCCTCTTGTTTTTTTCTGCTTCAACAACTTTCAGTACTGCTCCGACTTGATTCTCACAAGACTTGACATCATCTACGACACACACTGTCTCACACTGGCCATCAGACACGATGCAACCTTCCTTGACTTCAACATAAACCATTCCATCAAGTTCCTTCTCCAAATCTGCAAACTCCACGACTTCCACATCTTCTTCACTATCATTAACACTGCCATCCTCTGACTCCTCTGAACTCACACTAGACAAAACATCAAAATCTTCATGATCCTCAGTCTTCACAGTTTCATGAGCAGTAACATTCAGTCTGTCTTCAGCATCTTCACCCTTATCACTTAGTAAATTACACAGTCCAAACACATCTTGTTCTTCACTTATTTTGGGTTCTTCTACGGAAATATCTTCACTTGCATTATATATATTGGCTACAGTATCATCATCTAGTACTAACTCTTCTGGTTCTATACACTTGTTGTCTTCTTTCCAAGCCTGGTTCTTAATGACAGCCCATAGTTCTTTGTCAAACTTGAGTCGATTTACCCTGTGTGTTACTTTCTGCCCCTGTCTATATTGCTCATTTTCCCATTTGCGTCCAAATCTGATCCTATTTGTAGTAGCCTGATTTCTTGTCCTATTTCTCACCCCAACCTGACAGGCTTCCATAGGGGCGACATTTAGTTTTCCTGCCCGTTGCCATTAGATTTGTAGTAATCTTGGTTCCTATCATTTCTTCCTTGTCTGTTCCTATAATCCGTAATTCCACCTTGCTGTCTACTTCGGTTCTCACGAGTATCTTCTTGGTGATTATCTCTTCTGTCTCTTCCTTGATGGTCATCTTGGTAGCGGTTTCTCTCCCTTTCTCTCTCATAACTTCTGTTTAATCTTCCAACAAATCCTAAGAAGTCCTCAACTGAATCGTCAGGTCCACAATCTAACTCTTGCTGTATTCTTCCTGGTAATCTTCTACGTAGGGTGTCCACCAATGTTATTTCATCTAAAGGTGAGTCAAGATGCACTAATTTTCTGATTTCAGCCTCACAAAAGTCCCTCATACTGCCATAACTTTCCCTGTACTTCCCCACATGCAAGAAATCACTCCTTATTCTAGCCTGCTTGCTTTTGGACCAGAATTTATTCAAAAAACACTTCTCAAACTCACTATATGACATATCCTCTGTATTTAATTGATTGTCCACAAATCTCTTTACAAATTTAATTTTCATTGCATCGGTCATTTCTCAAGTGAAGTTGTTAGAGCAATGATGTAAAAAGTCTTTAGGATGGATTTTCCCTTCCCCAGGATATATCTTAATTACTACATTTGTCCAATTAAAACCGCCACAGATCGATATTTTGCTATTTACTACACTGTCTTGCAATAAACTGACCCTTTGTCTGAGGTTATACACATCCTTCTTAATAGCACTTTCAGAATTTGTCACACTTTCACTAATTTTATTTGCTAATAACACTTTAACTTCCTGAATTTCAGTTTTTCTAATTTTATTTTCCTGGTCACAATACTTTTCTACAGAGCTAATTTTGTTTTCAAGGTCAGACTCAACATTATTGATTTTACTTTTTACTACAGTCACACGAGTGTCCACCTGTTCATGTCCTAACTTCATTGCCCTTTCAAGATCACATGTCTGTTTTCTGATTTCGTTCAACTGAGACTTTAAATCTGATAAACCGTCATCTATCTTTCTGCTCAGATTCAGATTAATTTCATGATTTCCCTTCTCAATACGTTCAGTTAATTGTTCTGTTAATCGATTCAACAACTCTATAAGACCTGGTTATGCAAGAATTATTTCTTCACTGTTTGATACATCGCTGCGAGGTGTACTGGCTGTCACATTCTGTTCTGACATGTCTACGCTAGATTTCCTATTCTGTGTTGACATCGTCTTTTACAGCGCCAAACAACCCAAACTACAAATACAAATGAATAAGCGCTGCTGTACTTATCTTGTTATTCAGTGTCCAGCGATGCGACGATCCGGGCCCAAGCATCCAATTTCCAGGTTAAGTGCTCCGATTTTCGTTGCCGTATAATTCCAGATTCACGTCCTCCTTGGTTTTTCAAATATCGATTATGTACATCCAAACATGCTTCTCCTGCAACATAAACACTCTGTAAACACTGTATATGACGCAATCCCAGCTATGCTCCACCATTTATAATGTATTACGTTATTTTTGAGTAATTACATTTGATTCTACCACTTTCCAAGACAATACACATCTATTCAATATTGCGATGTATGGGGGTTCTGCTCGCTGCAACAGTATCCTCCTGGGGCGTAGTGGTAGAAATAAATACTCGTAGGTACAATTTTTCACTTCTTCTTTAATTTGAATCAAACTTCTTCTCCACCAAAACATAACAACTTCAAATCAAATACAAATTACAAAGCATCAGAACGGTAGTACTTCCATTTCTAAACACAGACTGACATAGCTTCCAAAGCACTTAGCGAAAGCCAGAACTCGAACTCCCTCACGCAAGGCGGTGAGGCAAATATATAACATTGACAGTAATGACGTCACATTATGCATTGTTCACAACAATTGAATATACTAATTTAAAATTAACAAACATCCAAGTAAAACATTTCATGTACACACAAATAATCACAATATAAAATGAAAACTATACACACAATAGTTTTAGAACGCACCTATCTTTTTAAGTTTTAATCACGCTACTTTTTGTTTGACAACAAACCAAAATGTTAAATGTCAATTAATTAGTTAACGAGTACATCATACATGTTCCTAACATATACTGAACTATCACATATCTCGGCCATTCTGAAAATAGGTTCAAAATCTCACGTCAGTCCATATATACAACGAATTCAATATTGTAAATCTCGATTACTACATTAATTACACAACTTGTTTATGAGCCTAACATATATACAATGCTATTTATTTTAATGTCTTTATGTAGATACAAAAGCTTTTAACATTCGTCTGTCTATTTATTGAAATAACATACAATGACAAAACTATTGTTTATAGAACTGTATGGAAACGTCTTACACAAATCTCTTAGATTTCATCAATTATCACTTTTTGTTAATCACAGTATCACCGAGACACTGTCCTACACTGATTCCTAGGCTGGCTATATCGTTTTTAACTAACTTCACACGCAACTTTTATCACTATTGAACCACACGATTCCGGATCCGACGCAGACGGTATGGTAGGATGACATTGAGATGAGAGGACCGAGCAGACGGTATCGTACGGTAACATTGAGATGAGAGGGCCAGCAGTATCGTCACAACATGCAATCCATGCTCTGACTCAATGTCCAGGCATATCAAGGCAGTTATTACATCCTGAGGTGGTGGTTCTGGGTACTGATTTCACAGAATGTATGCACTCAAATTGCGTGAAAATGTAATAACATGAAAGTTCTGCTATAATATATTAGTCCAATGAATATCCGAATATCATCTGCATTTCTTCTTGGAGTAACAGTTTTAATGGCCAGTTGCGTATTTCGTCATGTCAACCAATTGCTTAGGCACCAATTGACTTGTAACCTTTCGGTACCGAAAGGACGATGTAAGCACAGTCACAGAAATTGTCGTGATGTTCACATGTCGATTCGCTCTCACCATTCCATCCATACGAGAAATATTGCCGACAGTAAGCGCAGAACTACTTCCCGAATCGCTGATTGTGATTAAAGAAACGCCGGCCTGTTTGGGACGCGCACCACCGTCAGCGACAACTAAATATGTATGGATTGGAACTCACATGTTAGTGACTGACAGAGGTTTCACTGAACCGTTTTCAGGTTATTTCTCTACCGTGTCGTTCTCCAACTGCTTGCACAAAAAGTAAAACCTAAACCTTATTCAGGGTGGTCAATCCTCTGCGCGACTTACCGGCGACGACAGCTGTCTTGCCCGCTTAGCGGATCGGCCGACCACCGCATTAAATTTAATACGGATTGGCGTGCAAGTTATTTCTGACATACTTAACACAAACACTCAGAAACACTTAGAAACATTAGTTTACGTAAGAAGGTGCTGGAACTGTCTCCCTATGTTGTTCAAACATTTCTGCCACCTGCTGAGGAAGTAGCTCATTACAGTTATTGATTCTGAAAAAGGTGCATTACGGAGAAATTGATCCGAACCTAACTTTCAGTAGGGGAGTGATGGGCATTGACGCACAGTGAGATTCGCCCGTCGACGATAGTGTCATCGACCACTCCTCCCTCGGCCAATTGCCGGACCGCAGATCAAAGGATGCCGCCACAGGATGATTGACAGGTCTTCCCGGAAGAACGAAAGATGATTGACAGTTTACATTTAGGTCCTTTTGATTCGCTACTTGTCCAACCGCTAATCAACGGACGCCGCCATAACGCACTTAGGGATTGACAGGTTGCAACACCTCCACGACGCCCCACTCCACCCCTCAGCGCCGCCGCCAGACAGGCGGCACCTCCGAGAGGTCCAGACCTGTAGACCCCTCGACATGTCTGTAATCGCACCCGCGACCCCTACTCGCTCGGACGATTGCCGGACCGCCGCCTCCGCCGCCGCCGCCGACAGATGCTACCCCCTCCTCCTCCTCGCTCGCGACCGCTTCTCAAAGGACGCCGCCACCCGCCATACCCGCGAGGACAAGCAATACCGCGACGATTGTCTTGGCAGCATCAACACTGCCCCCGCCGGCCGACCCCTGCTCTCTTTTTAAGGCGACAGCACCCCGCCAGGTCAGCAGCCAATTAAATTGCATATTTATTATATAGCGCGCCGGAACGATCCGTACGCCAGATCTCGATTTATGTAACAACAATTTCCGCCGTTTATTATTATTAACAAGAATTTCGGTGTAAATTTAGAACAGAAATGCTTAGTTGGTCTCGTATACTACAGCTTGTAGTAGTAAAACATTAAAACTCGTATGCAAAATTTCCAAGTAAGAATTTACACTCCCCTCTCCATGCTCTTCGCTTAGACTACAGCCGACATACGTGTTTAATAATAATAATAGCGCAGGTTACGGTAACGAACGCCAAAAACTTACGTATCCATCTTAACATATACTCTTTAGATATACAAAAACAATTCTAACGAAAAGAAAAGAAATGGTCCATTTCGGAACTCGACCGTAACCTTAGATCTATAAAAGTATCTCTTCGTTTAGACGATGCAAGCAGCAGCCATCGACGGAATGTAACCACTCTTTCGATAACATAACAGCAGCAGCAGCAGAAGACGGCGTATTGTTTATACAAAAATTCCAAATAACGAAAATCGGCAATGACATCTAGCACAACGTCTCTAATTATACATCTGCAAGCACCGTTAAACTCGTATCCAAAATTTGCAAGTAAGAATTTATCGATGCGCAAACGCTCCCATCTCTCTCCATGCTCTTCGCTTAGACTACAGCCGACAGGCGTGTTTAATAATGATGGCGCAGGTTACATAATAAACGTCACAAACTTACATATCCATCTTAACATATACTCTTTCGATATACAAAAACAATTCTAAACAGAGCTAACTAACCAAAAGAAAAGAAATGGTCCGTTTCGGAACTCGTCCACAACCTTAGATCTATAAATGTATCTCTCCGTTTAGACGATGCAAGCAACAGCCGTCGAACGTAATGTAACTTGTATGCCAACCACTCTTTCGATAAAACAGCAACAACAACAGCAGCAGCAGAAGACGGCATATTGTCTATACAAAAATTCCAAATAACGAAAATCGGCAATGAGATCTAGCACAAAGTCTCTAAACATACATCTGCAAGCACCGTTAACAATCGTCCAGAACGCAGAGCGCTCTCTCGGAAGGCTACATAAAAGAAACGTATGCTAAGTGTTTAAACAAAAACACCTACGTTACATATCCAAATGCTCAAAACCTTCTACGCAGACGCACCACTCTGACAAGGATAGCTCGCAATGCATTTATTTAATGGAGCTGAGCAATGCCGAAAGTTCCGAAATTTGACACTCTAGCGATCTTGCCCTGGTACGATTCCTTCTTAGATCGAGGTATAGATGCGCCTTCCGAGAGTTCGGGTACTTTGATTTTACCTATTTCCTTCCTACAGCAGTACATATCCGATCTAAGAAATCTCTCCGTCCTGTTACGATGCAAACAACATTTATCTGACACCGATATTCCAGCACCCCAGAAGACATTTAAACCCTATTATGCAACGAAGGGTCGGAAAAAAATAAAATAAAATAAAAGAAATAAAAAATTAAAAAATAAAAAATAAAAAAGTTAAAAAAAATAAATACGTGATATAATTTACCGATTTCCGACCTCAATACTTTTCAAAAGTATTAGTCTAACAACACACTTATTCACAATATAGCAACCACAGAACCGAAGTTACCTGCCCAATGCAACACCGATTTCCAGCTCGACCCGCCCTTTACCCACAAAATTCCTACTACAAGTTCCTTTCTTGTGAATTCCACTAATCCGAACTAAGATTTATTATTTTAATTACAAGTAGATGTCAACCGCAAACGAAGACGCTAACCTACACACAGCAACACATGATTCTATATAAGACATGGAGTGTTTACATTTTTTTATTACACTACAACTGAGTACATGCAACGTAATGTTCGCAAACCGTTATATCACAACCAACTCCCGCACACATCGATCATAACCTGCTCTCTAAGGAATGGATGGGAGTCACACACAGTACAAACACGTTTGTCATGTGTTCCGCTCATTTGGGTCAATACAACGATGCGAGACCAATCCCTCTGCCTGTTTACTGTAAAAGCAAGTATTTTTCCCCACACTATCTGTTTAAACCGGGCTTGCACATATGCAATAGCCTCCTTTTAAAAGCATGTGTCTTCGCCAAATAACCCAGGTCTCGTTTACCCTTCTTCTTCTTAGGACTTTAGGAATAACGTAGAGCCGCGGTGGAGTAGCCGAGCGGTCTAAAGCACCTCGCTGCGGAGCGCGCGGTTGCTGGCCGTGGAGGTTCGAATTCTCCCTGGGGCATGGATGTGTGTGTTTGTCCGTAGGTTAGTTTACCTAGGTTTAAGTAATTTGTAAGCTACGGACTGATGACCACGCAGTTTGGTCCGATAGATTTACAGACATTTGAATTTGAATAACGTAGACGATATCTACGTCTGTGGATAATAAAGTACTGCTAAAAAAAAATAGTTCCTTGCTTAGTTGAAACTAAAAAACATAATGTCCGAGGGAGCGGTCAATTTTGAGGTACTCTTAATGCCCGAGTAATCAAATCTAAAAGCGTATATTAACGGGGAGCGACGAACAGTACAATGGCGCACTTTGTAAATACCGTATCTTCTCTTTTAGAACACTTAAACAATCTTCTTGCACAGATCCATAACCAATTTCCTCCATCCTGGTAATGCCATCTTCGCGACCCAGCGAAAAAATAAAAGTCCTAACAATCAACTGTCTGGACGCTTTATGAAATCGATAACTTTGCTTACACCAGGGCTCGTGGTTTTTCGACAAATATATTTTGGTTCTACAATTCGACGCCATCCACGTTAAGCAGTGGTCTCCTCCCCCGCAACCACATTGATATTGCTCCGTCCATCCGAAAATCATGCTCGGTTTAAAAATAAATCCCTTCGAAATCTTGTGTGTTGTCCCAAAATCCAGGAGATAGAAGCCATCTACACGAAGCTGCTGCTGTAGTATAGATGGGGGCACCTCCATTAAAAACATCGATTAGTTGCAGTTTATAAGATATATACCCACAGGACGTACATATTCCCCCATTTATTGCAGATATCTTAGCTCCAACGTTTGCAGTATCGAACTTGCAGAATTTACTACGCATGTAGATCCGTACACACGCACTCCATTGGCTACAACTAGCACACGTTGATTTTCGACGAAAGAATTATGATTTACCGCAGCAGGCACATCCGCTATGTAACATAATGCACACCAGCCGTAGGGTAGACAACACTAGCATACGATTAAACAGGCGATGCTTCGACGAAAGATGACTACAAAGTTTATTTTACAACCACCAAAGTCGGCTTCTTTAGAGCTCTACTGCGATGTGTATTTAGAGCATATCAACACTTTTTACTAAAATTCCATCCCATCTAGCCTTCAGCACTTTCTGTAAGCACCAACATTTCCAACACAGTAACAGAACTATACCTTGCAGTCAACACTAACCTGCAACTAACGAATCTAGCCGATTTTAACGTTTATTTCGTAAATAACACAACTGTTAAGGCTATTCTGCTCCGCACAAATGTGGAATTTATATATATATATATATATATATATATATATATATATATATATATATATAGACACAGAGTACAATTCGTTCTTTATTCTTTGCTGAAGTAACTTTAATTTCGTCTAATTTAATTTTTAGCTTGTAGCTTAGATCCACATTGGTTATTTCTCTTTCCAACCAAAAATTCGACAGGTACAGTAGAGGTATGTTCTCGAACTCCATTACGTTTCTACGCTTATTCCTGTAATCAAACTCTTTTATGGCTTTAATAACCTACTCTGCACCTTCTGGCAATGATTCTAGACGAGAGCAGTCGGGTATTTTAACTTTTCCCATTATTTCCTGCATGGCATACTGGTTATGGCACTCCACATCCCCCTGTGTGTACGCCACCAATTCTCCTGATACACAATCCTGTGGTAAATCCGTATGGAAGTCTAGGCCTACGACTTTTGCAAACGAATGCTTGATAAATATTGTTATTCCATCGGTTTTTAACTCCGCAAATGGCTTGTCTGTAGCTAGATGGACAACATCCAGTCCTTCACATTTGGATACAATGTATCCATTCTATTTAAGCAAATCCAAACGGGAGTGCATCTTTATAAACACGTTTTTCGTGTATCCTTTAATGTATAATACATCCTGCGTTCCATTAATCTCGGCTAGCACACCGACTCGTGACCAATCTTCCTGGCTGTTAACTGTAAATGCAAATATTTTATATGTCCCAGTCATAGCCAGATTTTTCCACACCCTCTGCTTAAAACCATATGTAAACCTGGCTTGGACATCTGCTATAGCTGCTTCTTTCTCCAGCATTAGTTTGTATTCGTCCTTTATGGCAGTTGCTTTAGCCATATATTCAAGTTTCCTTTTCTTGGTTTAGATCTCCTCCATTTCCAATTTCCTTTTTCGTGCACATAAGACATTAACTGCACGTAGCGGTGTAATTTCTTTAATGGGGAATGGCTTAAGTCTGTGTGATACATTTACTCTTTTTCGCTGGACATGTGGAATAACATTGTTTGTAGATACCAGACCTAATTCGACGAGGTCTGTATCTGGAGACATTGTGGAGAATAATGTTCTGGATTGGAAGAAATATGTTACTCCTGCCTTAATGTCGCTCTTTTGTGTAATAATTATATCGTCCTTGCTGGTGTCAGTATTACGAATCTCCACGTAATTTATAGGTAAGCAGTTAAAAGTAAAAGCTGATAGAACATTATGTAATAGCTTTTCTCGGTCTTTAGTGTCTGGGAGATTTACCTGTACTCCTGTCAATTTTCGAGTATTCTTATTACCCCAATAAACAATTGCAGAACACTATTAAACACAACACAGCAGCTGTTCTGTAGGGAATTCGTTAACTGCGTCCACATGGAGGAGATTGGCACACTATACATGGGCGCACTTTGCAGATACCGTTTATTCTCGTTTAAAACACTTAGACAATCTTGCACAGGGTCAAAAACACTTTCCATCCGGTATTTGTATATTGTAGCAACCAGCCTTGTAATGCCATGATCTAGGCCCAACGAAGAAGTAAAAGTCTCTCGCAGTTGTCTGTCTGGACACTTTATAAATCGATAATGTGATTACCGATAACTTGTGATTTGACATACATATTTATTATACATTTTTACTCGGCAATTCGATGTCAGCCATGTTAAACAAGCTATACCAACTGACTTATAGATAGTCGCACATCTCCACTTTGTTAAAAATCCCTGCAAAATCTTGTGTGATGTCCAAATCTAGTAGATCGAAATCATCTGCACGAAGCTGTTGTAGTATAGCAGGGAGCCCCTCAACATCCATTTGAACATCGGCTAATTCCACTTTATAAGGTATAACCATCGAGATGTTTTCCAGTGCTTCCTTGTCCAGTTTCTCCAGTATTCCTTTTGATGCCGCACTGCGGCCACCATGTAGCAGGAAAGTCAACTTCGCCTTGACTCCATGTCTCGCAGTGACGAACTTGTCGAATTTACTACGCAGGTAAAAGTTAATTGAGCCGCACATTTCCTTCTTTACCATTACAGACCGTCTCTTCTCGGTCTGTTCCTGACAGTCCACTAGGTCGCAGATTTTAACTACCATAATGTTGTCGCAAAAAGTATCTGTAATGGGTATAGGCACACTTAAGTTCTTCTCGCTGAGAAGCGTAGTATTTTCGGTGTAATTTATGCTACCAATGTCAGTAACAAGATTGTCCAGGTTTTCCAGTAAGAGCCACAATCCAAAGCGTTCGTCCGTTGGAGTTATCTTCCTTCCCAGTAGATGAGGGATGTTTAGCACATTCGAGGAACCCATGTTGACACTTTCAACTACCGCGGAAGACTGATTAGCGGATGCGATCGTGCATCCTTTTATATCCCACAGATCGTGTCACGTGACCGTCGCAAGGGAGGAAAGAAGGAAGACTATAGTTTTACAAACCTCTTAACGAGTATACCTACATACATCTGGACTAGTACATCGCGTTTACCGATCGGTAAGGAAAGGGATGTACCCGAAACTAGCGGTATACAACGTTCAGCGCACATACGGAATATTGCTAATTAATTAGAGATAGGAGCTTGGATTCGAATTCTGCATATGACAAAACATTCGGCTGAAACGCGACGGTGACGAGTCCCAAAACGCAACAGCTGGGAGGACCTGCCGGCTATAGCGAAGACACACATCCGCCGCAACTCCCATCTGGTATTGCATCGGAAAAAATATATATATAAGGGATGGTCGGAGAAGACTCCAAGTCACATCCTCGAAACGCAAAGCATGCTCCTGGAAATACATACGAAGAACACTATGGAGGCTTTATTTTTTATTCCACGAATAATAATAATAATAAACAGCGGAAATTGATGTTACATAAATCGAAAGCTGTCGTACGTATCGTTGCGGCGCGCTATATAATAAATATGCAATTTAATTGGCTGCTGACCTGGCGGGGCGCGGTCGCCGTAAAAAGAGTGCAGTACGCCCCTGCCCTGGGCGGTGCCGATGCGGTCGAGACAATCGTCGCAGTATTGTTATTGTTTGTTCCCGCGGGTAGGGCGGGTGGCGGCGTCCTTTGAGAAGCATTCGCGAGCGTGGAGGAGGAGGGGGTAGCATCTTTCGGCGGTGGTGGCGGCGGCGGTCCGGCAATCGCGCGAGCGAGTAGTGGTCGCGGGTGCGCGTACAGACATGTCGAAGGGTCCACAGGTCTGGACCTGTCGGAGGTGCCGCCTGTCTGGTGGCGGCACCGAGAGGTGGAGGGGGACGACGTGTGTGGCCGAGGGAGGTGTTGCAACCTGTTAATCCTTAAGTGCGTTATGGCGACGTCCTTTGATTAGCGGTCGGGCAAATAGCGAATCAAAAGGACCTAAATGTAAACTGTCAATCATCTTTCGTTCTTCCGAGAAGACCTATCAATCATCCTGTGGCGGCATCTTTTGATCTGCGGTCCGACAATTGGCCGAGGGAAGAGGGGTCAATGACCACGTCGTCAACGGGCGACAGTTCAAGGTCACTATGCGTCAATGCCCACCACTCGTCACCGTCGCGTTTCAGCCGAATGTTTTGTCATATGCAGGATTCGAATCCAAGCCCCTGTCTCTAATTAATTAGCAATATTCCGTATGTGCACTGAACGTTATATACCGCTACAGTTTCAGGTACATCGCTTTCGGTAGTCACATTAACGATTTTATAAAGTGTCCAGACATACGACTGCGATAGACTTTTACTTCCTCGTTGGGCCAAGATCATGGCATTACAAGGCTGGTGGCTACAATATATAAATACCGGATGGACAGTGTTTTGGACCCTGTGCACGATTGTCTATGTGTTTTAAACGAGAATAAACGGTATCTGCAAAGTGCGCCCATGTATAAGTGTGCCAATGTCCTCCATGTGGACGCAGTTAACGAATTCCCTACAGAACAGCTGCTGTGTTGTGTTTAATAGTGTTCTGCAATTTGTTTATTGGGGTAATAAGAATACTCGAAATTTGACAGGAGTACAGGTATATCTCCCAGACACTAAAGACCGAGAAAAGCTTATACATTATGTTCTATCAGCTTTTACTTTTAACTGCTTACCTATAAATTACGTGAAGATTCGTAATACTGACACCAGCAAGGACGATATAATTATTACACAAAAGAGCTACATTAAGGCAGGAGAAACATATTTTTCCCAATCCAGAACATTATTCTCCACAATGTCTCCAGACACAGACCTCGCCGAATTAGGTCTGGTATCTAAAAACAATATTATTCCACATGTCCAGCGAAAAAGAGTAAATGTATCGCACAGACTTAAGCCATTCCCCAATGGAAATGGAGGAGATCTAAACCAAGAAAATGAAACTTGGATATATGGCTAAAGCAACTGCCATAAAGGACGAATACAAACTAATGCTGGAGAAAGAAGCAGCTATAGCAGATGTCCAAGCCAGGTTTACATATGGTTTTAAGCAGAGGGTGTGGAAAAATCTGGCTATGACTGGGATTTATAAGCCGGCCGCAGTGGCCGAGGGGACTGAGGCGCTCCAGTCACGGTCTGCACGGCCACTACGGTCGGGGGTTCGAATCCCCCCTCGGGCATGGATATTTGTGCCGTCCTTAGTCGTAGCTAGATCATAAGTAGTTTGTAAGCTTAGGTACTGATGACCCCGTAGTTAAGTCCCATAAGTTCTACAAACATCTGAACATTTTTTGGGACATATAAAATATTTGCATTTACAGTTAACAGCCAGGGAGATTGGTCACGAGCCGGTGTGCTGCCCGAGATTAATGGAACGCAGGATGTATTATACATTAAAGGATACACGAAAAACGTGTTTATAAAGATGCACTCCCGTTTGGATTTGCTTAAAAAGAATGGATACATTGTATCCAAATGTGAAGGACTGGATTTTGTCCATCTAGCTACAGACAAGCCATTTGCGGAGTTAAGAACCGATGAAATAACAATATTTAACAAGCATTCGTTTGCAAAAGTCGTAGGCCTAGACTTCCATACGGAATTACCACAGGATTGTGTATCAGGAGAATTGGTGGCGTACACAACAGGGGGTGTGCAGTGCTATAACCAATATGCCATGCAGGAAATAATGGGAAAAGTTAAAATACCCGACTGCTCTCGTCTAGAATCATTGCCAGAAGGTGCAGAGTAGGTTATTAAAGCCATAAAAGAGTTTGATTACAGGAATAAGCGTAGAAACGTAATGGAGTTCGAGAACATACCTCTACTGTACCTGTCGAATTTTTGGTTGGAAAGAGAAATAACCAATGTGGATCTAAGCTACAAGCTAAAAATTAAATTAGACGAAATTAAAGTTACTTCAGCAAAGAATAAGGAACGAATTGTATTCTGTGTCTAGATGCATATATGCGACCTTGTTTTCTGGTTGTAAACGTGTATATAATATGTAATAAAAGTTTATGTGATCTTACTTACTACTTGACTATAAATCCAAAGAACCACACATCTACTGTGCTTAATGTGCTTATATTTATAGTGGAATGACGACCTTAAAAAAAGTTGCAATCTTAAAATTCTATATATATATATATATATATATATATATATATATATATATATAAATTCCACATTAGTGCGGAGTAGAATAGCCTTAACAGTTGTGTAATTTACGAAATAAACGTTAAAATCGGCTAGATTCGTTCGTTGCAGGTTAGTGTTGACTGCAAGGTATAGTTCTGTTACTGTGTTGGAAATGTTGGTGCTTACAGAAAGTGCTGAAGGCTAGATGGGATGGAATTTTAGTAAAAAGTGTTGATATGCTCTAAATACACATCGCAGTAGAGCTCTAAAGAAGCCGACTTTGGTGGTTGTAAAATAAACTTTGTAGTCATCTTTCGTCGAAGCATCGCCTGTTTAATCGTATGCTAGTGTTGTCTACCCTACGGCTGGTGTGCATTATGTTACATAGCGGATGTGCCTGCTGCGGTAAATCATAATTCTTTCGTCGAAAATCAACGTGTGCTAGTTGTAGCCAATGGAGTGCGTGTGTACGGATCTACATGCGTAGTAAATTCTGCAAGTTCGATACTGCAAACGTTGGAGCTAAGATATCTGCAATAAATGGGGGAATATGTACGTCCTGTGGGTATATATCTTATAAACTGCAACTAATCGATGTTTTTAATGGAGGTGCCCCCATCTATAATACAGCAGCAGCTTTGTGTAGATGGCTTCTATCTTCTGGATTTTTGGAGAACACACAAGATTTCGAAGGGATTTATTTTTTAACCGAGCATGATTTTCGGATGGAAGGAGCAATATCAATGTGGTTGCGGGGGAGGAGACCACTGCTTAACGTGGATGGCGTCGAATTGTAGAACCAAAATATATTTGTCGAAAAACCACGAGCCCTGGTGTAAGCAAAGTTATCGATTTCATAAAGCGTCCAGACAGTTGATTGTTAGGACTTTTATTTTTTCGCTGGGTCACGAAGATGGCATTACCAGGATGGAGGAAATTGTTTATGGATGGATTGTTTAAGTGTTCTAAAAGAGAAGATACGGTATTTACAAAGTGCGCCATTGTACTGTTCGTCGCTCCCCGTTAATATACGCTTTTAGATTTGATTACTTGGGTATTAAGAGTACCTGAAAATTGACCGCTCTCTCGGACATTATGTTTTTTTAGTTTCAACTGTAAATTACTTGTAGAGTCGAGCAAGGAACTATATTTTTTTTAGCATTCCAGTACTTTATTATCCACAGACGTAGATATCGTCTACGTTATTCCACAAGTCCTAAGAAGAAGAAGGGTAAACGAAAACTGGGTTATATGGCGAAGACACATGCTTTTAAAAGGAGATTATTGCATATGTGCAAGCCCGGTTTAAACAGATAGTGTGGGGAAAAATACTTGCTTTTACAGTAAACAGGCAGGGGGATTGGTCTCGCATGGTTGTATTGACCGAAATTAGTGGAACACATGACAAACGTATTTGTACTGTGTGTGACTCCCATTCATTCCTTAGAGAGCAGGTCATGATCGATGTGTGCGTGAGTTGGTTGCGATATAACTGTTTGCGAACTTTACGTTGCATGTACTCAGTTGTAGTGTAATAAAAAAAAAAAATGTAAACACTCCATGTCCTATATAGAATCATGTGTTGCTGTGTGTAGGTTAGCGTCTTCGTTTGCGGTAGACATCTACTTGTAATTAAAATAATAAATCTTAGTTCGGATTAGTGGAATGCACAAGAAAGGAACTTGGAGTTGGAATTTTGTGGATAAAGGGCGGGTCGAGCTGGAAATCGGTGTTGCATTGGGAAGGGAACTTCGGTCCTGTAGTTGCTATATTGTCGAATATGTGTGTTGTTAGGCTAATACTTTCGAAAAGCTTTAGTGTAGAGGACAGAAATCGGTAAATTATCTCACGTATTTTTTTTTATTTTTTTTTTATTTTTTTTTTTTATTTATTTTTTATTTTTTTTTATTTTTATTTTTTTTTCGTCTCTTCGTTGCACAATAGGGTTTAAATGTCTTCTGGGGTGCTGGAATATCGGTGTCAGATAAATGTAGTTTGCATCGTAACAGGGCAGAGAGATTTCTTAGATAGGATATGTACTGCTGTAGGAAGGAAATAGGTAAAATCAAAGTACCCGAACTCTCGGAAGGCGCATCTATACCTCGATCTAAGAAGGAATCGTACCAGGGCAAGATCGCTAGAGTGTTAAATTTCGGAACTTTCGGCGTGGTTCAGCTCCAGTAAATAAATGCATTGCGAGCTATCCTTGTCAGAGTGGTGCGTCTGCGTAAAAGGTTTTGATCATTTGGAGATGTAACTTAGGTGTTTTTGTTTAAACACTTAGCATATGTTTCTTTTATGTAGCCTGCCGAGAGAGCGACGATTGTTAACGGTGCTTGCAGATGTATGTTTAGAGACTTTGTGCTAGATCTCATTGCCGATTTTCGTTATTTGGAATATTTGTATAGACAATATGCAGTCTTCTGCTGCTGCTGTTGTTGCTGTTTTATCGAAAGAGTGGTTGGCATACAAGTTACATTACGTTCGACGGCTGTTGCTTGCATCGTCTAAACGGAGAGATACATTTATAGATCTAAGGTTGTGGACGAGTTCCGAAACGGAGCATTTCTTTTCTTTTGGTTAGTTAGTTCTGTTTAGAATTGTTTTTGTATATCGAAAGAGTATATGTTAAGATGGATATGTAAGTTTGTGACGTTTATTATGTAACCTGCGCCATCATTATTAAACACGCCTGTCGGCTGTAGTCTAAGCGAAGAGCATGGAGAGAGATGGGAGCGTTTGCGCATCGATAAATTCTTACTTGCAAATTTTGGATACGAGTTTAACGGTGCTTGCAGATGTATAATTAGAGACGTTGTGCTAGATGTCATTGCCGATTTTCGTTATTTGGAATTTTTGTATAAACAATACGCCGTCTTCTGCTGCTGCTGCTGTTATGTTATCGAAAGAGTGGTTACATTCCGTCGATGGCTGCTGCTTGCATCGTCTAAACGAAGAGATACTTTTATAGATCTAAGGTTACGGTCGAGTTCCGAAATGGACCATTTCTTTTCTTTTCGTTAGAATTGTTTTTGTATATCTAAAGAGTATATGTTAAGATGGATACGTAAGTTTTTGGCGTTCGTTACCGTAACCTGCGCTATTATTATTATTAAACACGTATGTCGGCTGTAGTCTAAGCGAAGAGCATGGAGAGGGGAGTGTAAATTCTTACTTGGAAATTTTGCATACGAGTTTTAATGTTTTACTACTACAAGCTGTAGTATACGAGACCAACTAAGCATTTCTGTTCTAAATTTACACCGAAATTCTTGTTAATAATAATAAACGGCGGAAATTGTTGTTACATAAATCGAGATCTGGCGTACGGATCGTTCCGGCGCGCTATATAATAAATATGCAATTTAATTGGCTGCTGACCTGGCGGGGTGCTGTCGCCTTAAAAAGAGAGCAGGGGTCGGCCGGCGGGGGCAGTGTTGATGCTGCCAAGACAATCGTCGCGGTATTGCTTGTCCTCGCGGGTATGGCGGGTGGCGGCGTCCTTTGAGAAGCGGTCGCGAGCGAGGAGGAGGAGGGGGTAGCATCTGTCGGCGGCGGCGGCGGAGGCGGCGGTCCGGCAATCGTCCGAGCGAGTAGGGGTCGCGGGTGCGATTACAGACATGTCGAGGGGTCTACAGGTCTGGACCTCTCGGAGGTGCCGCCTGTCTGGCGGCGGCGCTGAGGGGTGGAGTGGGGCGTCGTGGAGGTGTTGCAACCTGTCAATCCCTAAGTGCGTTATGGCGGCGTCCGTTGATTAGCGGTTGGACAAGTAGCGAATCAAAAGGACCTAAATGTAAACTGTCAATCATCTTTCGTTCTTCCGGGAAGACCTGTCAATCATCCTGTGGCGGCATCCTTTGATCTGCGGTCCGGCAATTGGCCGAGGGAGGAGTGGTCGATGACACTATCGTCGACGGGCGAATCTCACTGTGCGTCAATGCCCATCACTCCCCTACTGAAAGTTAGGTTCGGATCAATTTCTCCGTAATGCACCTTTTTCAGAATCAATAACTGTAATGAGCTACTTCCTCAGCAGGTGGCAGAAATGTTTGAACAACATAGGGAGACAGTTCCAGCACCTTCTTACGTAAACTAATGTTTCTAAGTGTTTCTGAGTGTTTGTGTTAAGTATGTCAGAAATAACTTGCACGCCAATCCGTATTAAATTTAATGCGGTGGTCGGCCGATCCGCTAAGCGGGCAAGACAGCTGTCGTCGCCGGTAAGTCGCGCAGAGGATTGACCACCCTGAATAAGGTTTAGGTTTTACTTTTTGTGCAAGCAGTTGGAGAACGACACGGTAGAGAAATAACCTGAAAACGGTTCAGTGAAACCTCTGTCAGTCACTAACATGTGAGTTCCAATCCATACATATTTAGTTGTCGCTGACGGTGGTGCGCGTCCCAAACAGGCCGGCGTTTCTTTAATCACAATCAGCGATTCGGGAAGTAGTTCTGCGCTTACTGTCGGCAATATTTCTCGTATGGATGGAATGGTGAGAGCGAATCGACATGTGAACATCACGACAATTTCTGTGACTGTGCTTACATCGTCCTTTCGGTACCGAAAGGTTACAAGTCAATTGGTGCCTAAGCAATTGGTTGACATGACGAAATACGCAACTGGCCATTAAAACTGTTACTCCAAGAAGAAATGCAGATGATATTCGGATATTCATTGGACTAATATATTATAGCAGAACTTTCATGTTATTACATTTTCACGCAATTTGAGTGCATACATTCTGTGAAATCAGTACCCAGAACCACCACCTCAGGATGTAATAACTGCCTTGATATGCCTGGACATTGAGTCAGAGCATGGATTGCATGTTGTGACGATACTGCTGGCCCTCTCATCTCAATGTTACCGTACGATACCGTCTGCTCGGTCCTCTCATCTCAATGTCATCCTACCATACCGTCTGCGTCGGATCCGGAATCGTGTGGTTCAATAGTGATAAAAGTTGCGTGTGAAGTTAGTTAAAAACGATATAGCCAGCCTAGGAATCAGTGTAGGACAGTGTCTCGGTGATACTGTGATTAACAAAAAGTGATAATTGATGAAATCTAAGAGATTTGTGTAAGACGTTTCCATACAGTTCTATAAACAATAGTTTTGTCATTGTATGTTATTTCAATAAATAGACAGACGAATGTTAAAAGCTTTTGTATCTACATAAAGACATTAAAATAAATAGCATTGTATATATGTTAGGCTCATAAACAAGTTGTGTAATTAATGTAGTAATCGAGATTTACAATATTGAATTCGTTGTATATATGGACTGACGTGAGATTTTGAACCTATTTTCAGAATGGCCGAGATATGTGATAGTTCAGTATATGTTAGGAACATGTATGATGTACTCGTTAACTAATTAATTGACATTTAACATTTTGGTTTGTTGTCAAACAAAAAGTAGCGTGATTAAAACTTAAAAAGATAGGTGCGTTCTAAAACTATTGTGTGTATAGTTTTCATTTTATATTGTGATTATTTGTGTGTACATGAAATGTTTTACTTGGATGTTTGTTAATTTTAAATTAGTATATTCAATTGTTGTGAACAATGCATAATGTGACGTCATTACTGTCAATGTTATATATTTGCCTCACCGCCTTGCGTGAGGGAGTTCGAGTTCTGGCTTTCGCTAAGTGCTTTGGAAGCTATGTCAGTCTGTGTTTAGAAATGGAAGTACTACCGTTCTGATGCTTTGTAATTTGTATTTGATTTGAAGTTGTTATGTTTTGGTGGAGAAGAAGTTTGATTCAAATTAAAGAAGAAGTGAAAAATTGTACCTACGAGTATTTATTTCTACCACTACGCCCCAGGAGGATACTGTTGCAGCGAGCAGAACCCCCATACATCGCAATATTGAATAGATGTGTATTGTCTTGGAAAGTGGTAGAATCAAATGTAATTACTCAAAAATAACGTAATACATTATAAATGGTGGAGCATAGCTGGGATTGCGTCATATACAGTGTTTACAGAGTGTTTATGTTGCAGGAGAAGCATGTTTGGATGTACATAATCGATATTTGAAAAACCAAGGAGGACGTGAATCTGGAATTATACGGCAACGAAAATCGGAGCACTTAACCTGGAAATTGGATGCTTGGGCCCGGATCGTCGCATCGCTGGACACTGAATAACAAGATAAGTACAGCAGCGCTTATTCATTTGTATTTGTAGTTTGGGTTGTTTGGCGCTGTAAAAGACGATGTCAACACAGAATAGGAAATCTAGCGTAGACATGTCAGAACAGAATGTGACAGCCAGTACACCTCGCAGCGATGTATCAAACAGTGAAGAAATAATTCTTGCATAACCAGGTCTTATAGAGTTGTTGAATCGATTAACAGAACAATTAACTGAACGTATTGAGAAGGGAAATCATGAAATTAATCTGAATCTGAGCAGAAAGATAGATGACGGTTTATCAGATTTAAAGTCTCAGTTGAACGAAATCAGAAAACAGACATGTGATCTTGAAAGGGCAATGAAGTTAGGACATGAACAGGTGGACACTCGTGTGACTGTAGTAAAAAGTAAAATCAATAATGTTGAGTCTGACCTTGAAAACAAAATTAGCTCTGTAGAAAAGTATTGTGACCAGGAAAATAAAATTAGAAAAACTGAAATTCAGGAAGTTAAAGTGTTATTAGCAAATAAAATTAGTGAAAGTGTGACAAATTCTGAAAGTGCTATTAAGAAGGATGTGTATAACCTCAGACAAAGGGTCAGTTTATTGCAAGACAGTGTAGTAAATAGCAAAATATCGATCTGTGGCGGTTTTAATTGGACAAATGTAGTAATTAAGATATATCCTGGGGAAGGGAAAATCCATCCTAAAGACTTTTTACATCATTGCTCTAACAACTTCACTTGAGAAATGACCGATGCAATGAAAATTAAATTTGTAAAGAGATTTGTGGACAATCAATTAAATACAGAGGATATGTCATATAGTGAGTTTGAGAAGTGTTTTTTGAATAAATTCTGGTCCAAAAGCAAGCAGGCTAGAATAAGGAGTGATTTCTTGCATGTGGGGAAGTACAGGGAAAGTTATGGCAGTATGAGGGACTTTTGTGAGGCTGAAATCAGAAAATTAGTGCATCTTGACTCACCTTTAGATGAAATAACATTGGTGGACACCCTACGTAGAAGATTACCAGGAAGAATACAGCAAGAGTTAGATTGTGGACCTGACGATTCAGTTGAGGACTTCTTAGGATTTGTTGGAAGATTAAACAGAAGTTATGAGAGAGAAAGGGAGAGAAACCGCTACCAAGATGACCATCAAGGAAGAGACAGAAGAGATAATCACCAAGAAGATACTCGTGAGAACCGAAGTAGACAGCAAGGTGGAATTACGGATTATAGGAACAGACAAGGAAGAAATGATAGGAACCAAGATTACTACAAATCTAATGGCAACGGGCAGGAAAACTAAATGTCGCCCCTATGGAAGCCTGTCAGGTTGGGGTGAGAAATAGGACAAGAAATCAGGCTACTACAAATAGGATCAGATTTGGACGCAAATGGGAAAATGAGCAATATAGACAGGGGCAGAAAGTAACACACAGGGTAAATCGACTCAAGTTTGACAAAGAACTATGGGCTGTCATTAAGAACCAGGCTTGGAAAGAAGACAACAAGTGTATAGAACCAGAAGAGTTAGTACTAGATGATGATACTGTAGCCAATATATATAATGCAAGTGAAGATATTTCCGTAGAAGAACCCAAAATAAGTGAAGAACAAGATGTGTTTGGACTGTGTAATTTACTAAGTGATAAGGGTGAAGATGCTGAAGACAGACTGAATGTTACTGCTCATGAAACTGTGAAGACTGAGGATCATGAAGATTTTGATGTTTTGTCTAGTGTGAGTTCAGAGGAGTCAGAGGATGGCAGTGTTAATGATAGTGAAGAAGATGTGGAAGTCGTGGAGTTTGCAGATTTGGAGAAGGAACTTGATGGAATGGTTTATGTTGAAGTCAAGGAAGGTTGCATCGTGTCTGATGGCCAGTGTGAGACAGTGTGTGTCGTAGATGATGTCAAGTCTTGTGAGAATCAAGTCGGAGCAGTACTGAAAGTTGTTGAAGCAGAAAAAAACAAGAGGAGGTAGGGAAAGACATCTTGCATTGTGTCATACAGAGCTACGTTGATAAGGAAGAGAAACCCAATGTTCTAGATAAGTTACTGTGTAAGTATCATGAGCTAGAAGATAATGTGCCCAGATTAGAGCAGTGTGTTACCAATGATAATTGTGTTTCTAATGGATCTATGGCTTGTCAACCTACTGAAAGTAATGTGTCCCTAAATCATGTAAAAGCAAATAACGATTCCTGTACTATAAAATATGAAGATATTATTGAAGATATTACTCATGAAGAAGTGAAAGATATACAATATG
This sequence comes from Locusta migratoria, assembly GCA_026315105.1. Classification (NCBI taxonomy): domain Eukaryota; kingdom Metazoa; phylum Arthropoda; class Insecta; order Orthoptera; family Acrididae; genus Locusta; species Locusta migratoria. Next base: position 31,781,204 of record CM048745.1, read on the forward strand.
ATGTCACTGGATGCCCTTATATTACCGTGTTTATTGATGGAAAAGGCAAGGAAGTGTTAGTTGATACAGGTAGCCCAATCAATGGAATTTCTGAACAATTTAGAGATTGGGTGAAACATGTACCGGACTACATGGAGATGCCTGTAGTAGGAATCAAGATCAAGGGTGCTACCGGCAGACACAGCAAGGCAGTTAACCGGCAAGCCTTGTCGAAATTCAGTGTGAATGATGTAAATCTTTGTCAAGGATGTCTAGTAATACCTAATCTGTCTGAGGATATCTTCCTAGGAACTGACTGGATCATGAAAGTGAATGCTGTATTTGACTGGGGAGGAAGAAAAGTTATGTTTGTGGATCCGAAGACTGGTGTTTTACATTGTACTGCTATGGTATTGAAAAATGGGAATAGCCTGAGTAATCAGAGTCTAGAATTAGATTTATTAGATCATAATAGAGATGTAGAAGACATGCATGGAGGACCTGAAGAAGCCATGGAGGATATAAATTATCATGAACTCTTAAATACCAAGGTGCAGGAATCCAACAAATTAGATGAAGAACAAAAAGAAGAACTGAGAAGAGTCTTGTGGAACTATCATGACGTGTTCGATGACAGACCGGGGAGAGTGAAAAACTACCAATCCAATGTACCTTGCGGGTCAAACCACACGAACCATTTTATATCAAATCATACGGTCCCCATTGCAAAAAGGAAAGCTGTAGAGAAAGAACTTGAAAAGATGGAAAACTGGAACATAATTGAGAGGAGTACTAGTGAATACAACCCGATCATCGTGATATCCAAGAAGAATGGAGATGTGAGAATTTTACTTGACTCCAGACATCTGAACAAGTTTTTAGACAGGGAAACTGACCATCCAGATTGCATCGACGAACTATTGTACAAATTTGAAAATATAAAATATATGACTAGCCTGGACTTGACTTCTGGTTTTCATCAGGTGCCACTTGACAGACTCACTGCTTTCTTGTATAACGGAAGACGCTATCAGTACTGCGTGGTCCCATTCGGATTAAATGTTTCTGTAGCTGAAAATATCAGAGCTTTAGATTTGGTATTAGGCAAAGATCTTGTTGAAAAGTTAACTGTGCATGTGGACGATATCCTTGTCACTGGTCAAACCTGCGAAGAACATATAAGCTTACTGGAAGAAGTGTGCAGAAGATTAAGAGAAGGAGGAATGTCTCTTAAGCTAGAAAAATGTAAATTTGCTGTGGAACAGTTAACATTTCTTGGTCACGTTATAAATGATGAAGGTATACTCCCAGACAATGAGAAAATTGAAGCAATAGCAAAGTTTCCTAAGCCCAAAACCAAGAAACAACTCAAATCTTTCTTTGGCATGTGTGGATTTTACCGCAAATATATAAGTACTTAAGCCTTGAATGCCCCATGTTTGAACAACCTTCTGAAGAAAAATACTGTCTGGAATTGATCAGAAAAATGCATACAAGCCTCTGAAGAGATAAAAAAGCAGCTTTGTAACAGCAATATTTTATACAGACCGGACTTGTCATTACCGTTTTGTTTAAGTACTAACAGTAGTGATTATGTAATTGGTGCTCATTTGTTTCAAGTGAAAACCATTGATAACCAGCCAGAACACCGTACCATTGCATTTGCAAGCAGTACATCACAGAAACACGAGAAGGCATACACCGTGACAGAAAAGGAACTTTCAGCAATTTTTTAGGCTTTCAAAAAATTCAGAAACTACTTGTCAGGCCACAAAACTATTGTAGTCACAGACCATAAGGCTTTGACCTACATTCATAAGTGCAAACTTTACCATAACCGGATTACCAGATGGGCACTGTTCTCGCAACAGTTTGATTTCTCTGTGGAATACTTTAAGGGCAAGGACAATCTTGTTGAGGATTCACTCTCTCCTTTGCCAGTGGGGGGTGAATTTGAAGATATCAGTGGATCCTGTACCAGAGTCATGTACCTGAAAGGTAGTGATGGAAACAATCGAATGAAAACAAGCGATACATTCGGTTGTTGGAAAAAAATCGATCATTCGGTTGTAGTTTCTCGTATCGGTTGAATTATTCACTCGTTCTTCTGAGTGAAACCAGTCGGTGGGACCAACCGAATAAACGGCCGATTCAGTCGGTTGGACTATTCATTCGTTCTTTTGAGTGAAACCTGTCGGTGGGATCAACCGAATGAAAAAATCGATGCAGTCGGTTGGACTACTCATTTCTGTTTTTGAGTGAAATCAGTCGGTCGGAGCAACCGAATAAAAAAATCGACACATTCGGTTGGACCACTCGTGCCTTTACTTTTGAGTTAAATCAGTCGATGGGACCAACCGAATGAAAAAATTGACACAGTACGTTGGCCTCTTCATTAGTTCTTTTGAGTGAAACAAGTCAGTGGGAGCAACCGAATGAAACAGTCAGTCGGTCGTAGTTTTACCTGTTTGTTGGATTAATATGAGTTTTTTTTTTCCGAATGAAAGTAGTCTGTGGGAACAACCGAATGAAAACATGCGACACTTTTGCAGTTTTGTACTTTGACTGAATTACTCATTCTTTCTTCAGGCGCGCGCCATACCGGTCAAACTCCACACAACAGTGTGCTCCAAAATGATCGCTATAAGTTTAATCTCGCATACTGTATCTCCGAAGTGGTTTGCGGCTCATTGTTCATACACATCTAAGGTACTAGTATGAGTTAAGTATATGAACTTTGAGCATATTTGCTAGATCCAAATTCGAAAATAACTAAAACATTAGGTATTGTAAAAAAAGTTCACTGAAGTATTTTGTATAAAAATATTTCTTGTAAAAATATTTTTGTTAATTCCATCTAATTTGAAGGAGTACGAGAAGACATACAAAACTTATCAGTGCTGTAAATTTTCTTCAGCGCGTCTGTATTCGTCAGCATGTATGAAAACATTCATCTCAAGTTTCATAATTATTCACTCTTCTCACAGATATTTCTGTGGTTATCGGTGAAACGGTGTGGAGGTTCATTCCATCCCTCCGCCATGTACCATACAGAATCTTAGATGAACAGTGAACTGCCACTTGTTTCGAAAGTCAAGTGTGCAAAATTTCATGAAGTTCGGAATGGAACTCTATATTGGCGTCGAAGTCTGGAATACCTTCTCTCATCCATCAAACTAAAGTAGTTGTAGACGGTGACCATTCTCTTTCTTTGAAGGCGAAGAGTGAAATATATCATTAAAATTCGAATGCAAGCGGAATTTGTCGAAGTTAGTAGGTAAAGCACCTTCCGCCACACACCTACGAAATTTATTGTACAGCTACCTTCGCCTTGTTTTAAAGGTCAAGTGTGCAAAATTTCATCAAGATCGCAGCCAAATTGTGGTTTTTGTCGAATTCAGTATGTAAAGTACCCTCCGCCATATACCGAATGAAATTTGATGTAGACAGTGACGTTCCTCTTGCTTTGAAGGTCAAGTGTGCAAAATTTCATCAAGATTGGAATAAAAATGCAGATTTGCATGCAATAGAAAAACACACACGTACACACTCCTATATTTTTAAGATTTGTCTCTAAGAATGTTTCATGCTGAATCACGCTTCATTTATACCCGAAAAGGCTGAAGGAGTATGCAAATAAAGTCACACAAAGTCGATGAATTAATAAAAACATCCACATAACTGCAGAAACCGACAAAGACATTTTCCAGTCGGTTGTATCGCATCAAGTGAAACCACTCAATGCCTAGAACATTCGTATAAAGGACAGAGACTTGTTTCATTTTGTGCTCACGCATCGACTGAAACCACTCAAACCCACTGAATGAGTGAAATCATTCATATAGCGGCTGCAACCGACGGAGACTGGTTTCATTTGATTGTTTCGCATCGACTGAAACCACTCAAACCGCGCCAGTGAGTGAAAACATTCATACGGCCACAGAGACTATTTTCATTCGGTTGTTTCATTCGACTGAAAAAACCGACTGAACGAAAAAACAACCGATTGACCAATCGGTTGTTAAAAACAGTCGGTTGTCCCATCACTACTGAAAGGTATTAAAGAAGAATTTGTGACCAGATTAGGAGATACCAAAACTATGATGATAATTGGAGATTCGTCAAGAGCTTCTTAGGCAAAAAAGGGGAAGACAAGATGGGGCAATACTATAAGACATACAAGGGCATGTTGTTTAGACGTATGAGTGTCGACATGGAAGTTGTGTTGGCCCGAGAACTTTGTTGATGTATTAATGAAGTATGTTCACGAAAGTTTTAACCACTGTGGTATTCAAAAGTGTATGCAGAAAATACAAGAGAATATCTATTTTTATAACATTGCCAGGAGATTTAAGAAATTTAGTGACCACATGTGACAGATGCCAACGAGTCAAGGTGTCCAATCAGACATGTAAAGGCCTCATGCAGAACATCTTGGCACAAGAATTGCTTGAAACTAGCTGTGGATTTTTATGGAAGTCTTCAAATGTTCAAATGTTTGTAAAGCTTATGGGACTTACCTACGGGGTCATCAGTCCCCAAACTTACAAACTACTTATGATCTACTTACGAACTAGGACGGCACAAATATCCATGCCCGAGGGGGGATTCGAACCCCCGACCGTAGTGGCCGTGCGGACCGTGACTAAAGCGCCTCAGTCCCCTCGGCCACCGCGGCCGGCTGGAAGTCTTCCCAAGACCAGAGGTGGTTGTAGCCAAATATTTGTTTCCGTGGATCTGTTATCTAAATTTATTAAATTGTATCTGTTAAGAAAGCCATCAGCAATACCATAATCAACAAATTCAGAAATGACTATTTTCAGACAGTCGGCAAACCTAAGAAAATCTTGTCTGATAATGGAACTCAGTTTACCTCGAAGCATTGGAAATCACTCATACAAGATGAAAATATCAGACACATATCGATTTCGGCATATCACACCTCCAGTAATCCGGCAGAAAGATACATGAGGGAAATTGGCAGATTGTTCAGGACATATTGCAATAAAATCATGCATCATTGATAGATTATGTACATGAATTTTAAGAGATTTTGAACAGCCTTCCACATACTTCCACGAAATTCTGCCCTTACGAAATCATGTTTGGAAAATCATCGCCTAACCTAATCAGTGAACAAGACAGAGAGGAACAAGCTGAAGCCAGGAAGAGAAGACATGACAGAAATTTGAAAATACCAGTTTTGATTCCGGACAAATGGTTTTGGTCAAAGTCGAAGTCAGGAAAACCATTTGGCCTGAGGAATATAACAGAACTCAAGCCATACAGACAGAAGTGGGTAATAATAAGACTCTGTACAGGTGCTAATTTTGTAAAATTTATTGCAGCTGTAAGTTTTGTATGTATATATTAGTTGATGAAATATCTTGAAACTTGTATTATCAATATGTTGTATATAAACTTTTGTAAACCTTAGGAAAGTACACATTCTGTGTGTGCATCGTCTAAACGAAGAGATACATTTATAGATCTAAGGTTACGGTCGAGTTCCGAAACGGACCATATCTTTTCTTTTCGTTAGAATTGTTTTTGTATATCTAAAGAGTATATGTTAAGATGGATACGTAAGTTTTTGGCGTTCGTTACCGTAACCTGCGCTATTATTATTATTAAACACGTATGTCGGCTGTAGTCTAAGCGAAGAGCATGGAGAGGGGAGTGTAAATTCTTACTTGGAAATTTTGCATACGAGTTTTAATATTTTACTACTACAAGCTGTAGTATACGAGACCAACTAAGCATTTCTGTTCTAAATTTACACCGAAATTCTTGTTAATAATAATAAACGGCGGAAATTGTTGTTACATAAATCGAGATCTGGCGTACGGATCGTTCCGGCGCGCTATATAATAAATATGCAATTTAATTGGCTGCTGACCTGGCGGGGTGCTGTCGCCTTAAAAAGAGAGCAGGGGTCGGCCGGCGGGGCGGTGTTGATGCTGCCAAGACAATCGTCGCGGTATTGCTTGTCCTCGCGGGTATGGCGGGTGGCGGCGTCCTTTGAGAAGCGGTCGCGAGCGAGGAGGAGGAGGGGGTAGCGGAGGCGGCGGTCCGGCAATCGTCCGAGCGAGTAGGGGTCGCGGGTGCGATTACAGACATGTCGAGGGGTCTACAGGTCTGGACCTCTCGGAGGTGCCGCGTGTCTGGCGCCTGCGCTGAGGGGTGGAGGGGGGCGTCGTGGAGGTGTTGCAACCTGTCAATCCTCAAGTGCGTTATGTCGGCGTCCTTTGATTAGCGGTTGGACAAGTAGCGAATCAAAAGGACCTAAATGTAAACTGTCAATCATTCGGGAAGACCTGTCAATCATCCTGTGGAGGCATCCTTTTATCTGCGGTCCGGCAATCGGCCCCTTACTACTTTCTTTTCCAGTTGGTATGTTAATTCGCAAAATAATCGTTACTGGAGGTAGTAAAAGCCTAATTTAATTCATGAACAGCCCCTGCGCGATAAAAAAATAGGATTGTGGTGCGCTGTTAGCGGCGAGAGAATAATAAACCCTATATTTTTTCAGGAAACAATTAGTAGTGAGAGGTATGTTGAAAACATATTGCGGCTTATATTTACCCAATTTAACTAAATGAACATGTCTTCGCGACATTTCGTCAACAGTCTGCGAGGGCACATACAGCCAACTTATCATTACGGGAAGCTGGTAAGGTGTTCAGTGAAAGCATTATGACTAAGAACATTTGCCCCCCTAGATCTCCCGATGTAACCCCGAGCGATTTCTATCTGTGAGGATCATTATAAGAGAAAGTGTACAAATGAAATCCCCACGCTTTAGACGAACTAAAAACAAACATTCGTCATGAAATCTCTACATTTTCTGCAGGCGAACTTCAGGTTCTAATGAGCAACTTCCTCAGCAGGTGTCAGAAATTCTTGCACAACAAAGGGAGGAATTTCCAGCACCTCCTTGCGTAATACAGGTGAGTAAATAAACTTTTATTTCTAAGTGTTTGTGTTATGTATGTTGTTGTTGTTTGGGGGTTTAGAGGGGACTAAACTGCATGGTTATCAGTCCCCTATTCCTAGTGAAGACAAGGCATCCAAGTAGGAAAATGTAAAACACAGATCAATAACCGGAAGGGCACACTGTGGCAATGAACTTGTACTCTCAACAACACTGAAGGAGACGGGATTAAGAGACCAAGTGTGGAACTGAACTAAAATAGAGCAGGGTACAGTGGCTGGCTGATCACAAACAAATACAAGATGAGCCAGTCACTCTGCCCAGACTAAAAACTGAGGTAAAAACAGGGTAAAAGTAAGAAAAACATCATAATAAAATATGAGAGGTGGGAGCCTGAGATACCAGTCACAAACCCACCGCTAAATACAATGATAAAATCCAGCTGCACGTATAAAACCTAAAACTCGGTCAGCCATAGAGGCATTGTCAGATAAAATCAAGACAGGCGCAGTAGGTAGATTAAAAGACTGCCGCAAGGCGGCTAAAAACGGACAGTCCGACAGGATGTAGACCACTGTCAACAAATTTCCACAACGGTAATTCGGTGGGTCCTCTTTACGTAAAAGGTAGCCATGTGTCAACTACGTATGGCTAATACGTAGACGACACAGGACAACAGAGTCCCTACGGGAAGGCCTGAAAGACGACTTCCAGACGGCCGTAGAGGACTTGTTCGCTCGGAGCTTGTTGGGAGTGCTCAGTGTTGCCCATTGCGTGTTCCATGGGTCAAAAACCCTGTGGCGCAAATCCATTCGGATATCCCGTTCTGGGACTCCAATATCCAGGGGAGGAGCGGTGGTGGCGAGCTTAGCCAGCCGATCGACACGCTCGTTCCCTGGGGTGCCAATGTGGCCAGGGGTGCAGATAAAGTCCACCGAACATCCAGACTTGCCGAGTGAAGCGATGACGTTTTGGATGCATTGCACCAACGGATGGGAAGAAAAATAGTTGGAAAGGGCTTGCAGGCCACTACGGGAGTCGCTGCACACGACATACGACTTCCGGGGGCACGTTTTGAGGTGGTCAAGAGCACGAGAAATGGCGATCAGTTCAGCTGTAAAAATACTACAGCCAGGCAGCAGGGACCGTTGTTCTGTGTGGTCGCCATGAATAAAAGCGTAACTGGCTCTGCCATTTACAAGGGAGCCATCAGTGTACAGGACTTCTGCATCACGGTGAGCAACCAGAAACTTGCAACGGAGTGTCAGTGGTTAAACTAATGCCTTTGTATCTCAGGACAATTGCAGGTGGAGCTTCAGACGGGGGATGAACCAAGGAGGAAGACGGGATGGGCAGGAAAAAACGTCAGGGAGAGGTAGGGAATTAAGTGAGGAGAGGAGTGTATGAACCCGGATCGCGATCGGAAGACCTAATCTAGGTCGATGTGGTGGAAAAGGAGGGGTAGCAGTCGGAAACAAAAGCCTGCGATTTGGATGGTGTGGCGTGGCATGGACTCGAGCTAGCGAGAAGCTGCTGCCAGCGGAAGTGTAATGGAGGAATCCCTGCTTCAGCAAGAAGACTTGGCACAGGGCTGGTGCGAAAGGCCCCAGTCGCCAGCCGGATACCACTATAGTGGATGGGGTCAAGGATCCTCAAGAGGGATGGTGCTGCCGAGTCATATACCAGGCACCCATAATCAAGCCTTGATTGTATTAAGGACTTGTACACCTGCAGGAGGGTGGAACGAGCAGTATGGCTCAAGCAGCGGAGAATATTTAGATGTCTCGAGCATTTTAGTCGCAGCTGACGCAGATGAGGCATCCAAGTAAACCTGTTATCGAATACCATGCCAAGAAACCTATGTGTCTCTTCGACAAAGAGCAATTCACCATTCAGATATAACTTGGGATCCATGTGAACTGCCCGACGGCGACAGAAGTGTATGACACGGGTTTTCTGCGCTGAAAACTGAAATCCATGGGTGGAGGCCGATGATTCAGCTTTCCGGATGGCTCCCTGCAGCCGCCGTTCAGCGACGCTAATACTAGCCAAACTAATATACAGACAAAAGTCATCAGCAAACAAGCTAGAACTGACAGAGGATCCCACAGCCGTTGCAAGACCGTTTATGGCAATTAAAAACAGAGGCATACTGAGGACGGAGCCCTTTGCGACACCGTTCTCTTGGATGTGTGAGGAACTAAGAGTGGTACCCACCCTAACCCTAAAGGAGCGGTGGGAGAGAAAATTCCTGATAAAGATCGGAAGTGGGCCCCGTAAGCCCCAGTCGTACAATGTAGCCAAGATGTGGTGGCGCCAGGTTGTGTCGTAAGCTTTCCGGAGATCGAAAAACACAGCAACAAGGTGTTCACGTCGGGTAAAGGCTGTACGAATAGCCGACTCCAACGACACAAGATTGTCAATTGTGGAGCGGCCCTGATGGAAACCCCCTTGTTGTGCTACTAGGAGTCCCCAGTCTTCGAGGATCCACATAAGCCGCCGACTCACCATCCGTTCAACGAGCTTACATAGAACGTTTGTCAGGCTGATCGGACGGTAACTGTCAGCCACCTGTGGGTCAGTGCCAGGTTTTATCACTGGGATGATGGTGCTTTCCCGCCATTGGGAGGGAAAAGCACCGTCTGCCCAGAAACGGTTAAACAAGGCGAGCAGTTGGTTCTAAGCGTCCACAGAAAGATGCCGAAGAAACTGGCTATGGACACGATCTGGTCCTGGACAAGTATCGGGGCATGCAGAAAGGGCACTTTTAAACTCCCATTCGCTAAAGGGTGCATTCTACGGCTCCTGGCGACGTGTGTGAAACGACAGTGGCTTCCGCTCAACTCGGTCTTTAATGGCGCGAAAGGCTTCACTGTAAGCTTCAGTTGCACTGATGCCTTCATAAAACTGTGCCATGTGCTCGGCGACAGCAAGCGGGTCCGAGCAGAGAGAACCCTGTAAGCGAAGACACGGGATTCCTACTGGTGGGCGGTACTCAAAAAGACGTCGAACCTGAGTCCACACCCGAGAAGGTGAGGCACGAGATCCAATTGAGGCGACGTACCTCCAATACAATCTTGCTTACTTTGCCGTATAAGCCGTCGAGCTCGGGCCCGTAGCCGTTTAAAAGCAATCAGGTGTTCGATGGTGGGATGTCGCCGTTAGCGCTGAAGTGCCCTACGCCGATCTCGAATGGCTTCAGCGATTTCTTGTGATCAACAAGGCACAGATTTGCGCCGAGGGGACCCTGAGGAGGTTGGAACAGTGGCCTCAGCAGCGGAAACTATGGCGACAGTCACCTGTTGGACCGCCACATCCACATCGGCTGGCAGTTGGGCAGGAATGACAACAGCAGAAGTGTAACGCTGCCAATCAACCCTATGGAGGGACCATCGAGGCAGTTGTTCCGCCTGTTGAGGCTGTGGGAGTGACAAAAAGATAGGAAAATGGTCGCTCCCGCAGAGGTCATCGTGAGCCCTCCATGTGAGGTGTGGAAGAAGGATCGGGCTACAGACCGAGAGATCGATAGCTGAGAAGTGCGTCGGGGAACCAGTATTTAGGAGGCAGATGTCTTGTTGTGCAATAAGAGCTTCAACATCGCTACCACATCGGGTCGTCTCTGTTCCGCCCCATAAAGGGTGATAGGCGTTTAAGTCCCCCAAAAGAAGTGGGGGCAGCTGTGCTACCAGAGCAGCAAGATCAGTGGGCGAAACATCCCTGTCTGGAGGAAGGTATATCGAGCAGACAGTCAATTCTTGCATCGCCCGAAGGCGAACAGCAACAGCCTCAATAGGTGTGTGGAGAGGCACAGCAATACTGGCGACAGTGGCAAGGGTGTATATACAGACACCACCAGAGGCTCTGTCACAGTCAGTGCGTTTGTTGAAGTAGCCCCGATAGCCTCGAAGGGCCGGGTCCACTGAGCAGGAAACCAAGTTTCCTGCAGAGCCATACACAGCACTGGGAAACGGCACAACAACTGCTGCAGCTCAGCTAGGTGGTTGAAAAACCCACCGCAATTCCATTGAAGAATGTGATTCATGGTTTGCTGGAAAACCATGATGGACTGAAGACTGTCAGTCCGAAGATTTGCGGGCTGCTAGTCGCACATCTACATCATCTAGGAGCATTGGTTCAAGTGTCTAGTGAGGGCCAGATCCTCAAGAGATGCGAAGATCTGCACCTCATCCTCCGAAGTAGATGATTTAGGAATGGACTTTGAAGTCACCGAGGAGACTTTCTTCTTATGTTTCTTCTTCTTTACCTCCCGCTGCCCTTTCGGTCTTAACGGCAAAGAGGACTTCTCACGAGTGGTTTCTGGGCCTGATGTCGATCGGAAAGCCCGTCGACTGGGGGCAGGTGGATCCTGCAGCCTCTGGCTGGGACCCTCCAAACCACTCGTGAAAGCCTCAGGAGGGGGTGCCACAAGGGACTCCTCCTGGGCGAGAGGGGCCAGGGAAGACTGATGCTTCCCCGGCTGGGGAGTGGGGACTGGAGTCCCTGATGATGGGGTGGATAATGCTCCCACAGGTGTTGGGGGAGCATGGGATATAGATGGTCCCCCCCCCCATCGAGGGGGTAGTAGAAGATTGGCCCACAGGGCCCACAGATGGAGAGGACACTGGTGCCATTGATCGTATCAGAGTCGATGCCGCTGTGACTGCGGCAAAATATGATATCATCTTAACAGTGTGGGGTCGCTCGTATTTCTTGCGTGCTTCAGAGAAAGTGAGCCGGTCCAGGGTCTTTATTTCCATGATTTTCCTTTCCTGATGAAGCACAGTACAGGTCGGCGAGCATGGTGGATGATGTTGCCCACAGTTTACACAAACAGGAGGTGGGGTCATGGGGTGTCCGGGTGCGATGGCCGCCCGCATTCCCTGCAGTTCGGGCTTGAAGTACACCGGGACGACATGTGCCTGAACTTCCAGCACCGGAAACACCGCATAGGGGGAGGGACATATGTCTTTACATCAACGCGGTATACCATTATCTTGACCTTCTCAGGCAGTGTATCGCCCTCGAAGGCCAAGATAAAAGCACAGGTGGCAACCCTGGTTTCCTTAGGTCCCCTGTACACTCTACGGACGAAATGAACACCTCGACGCTGCAGGTTAGATCGCAACTCTTCATCGGTCTGGGACAGCAGGTCTCTACGGAAGATTATGCCCTCGACCATGTTTAAAGACTTGTGGGGCGTTATACTTACCGGGATCTCACCCAGCTTATCGCAGGCAAGTAATGCGTGCGATTGGGCTGGGGACGCTGTTTGTATCAGTACAGCCCCACTTTTCATCTTTGAAAAAGACTCCACTTCGCCAAACTGGTCTTCGAGATGTTCGACAAAGAACTGTGGCATAGTGGACATGAAAGACTCTCCATCAGTACGGGCATACACCAGATATCGTGGCGAGAGTGGTTCGGATCGGCGAATTCCTCTACGTTCCTCCCATGGGGTGCCAAGGGAAGGGAAAGTCTTAGAATCGTAACCAGATGCATTGAATTCCGTTTTTCCACGCTTAGAAACGCCAGGTTTGCGTGTGGCGACGCTATTAATTGCTCGTTTCATTCTCGTCCCAAGAGCAGCTAGGGAACTAAAGGTCCACCCAGGCAGAGCCCCGCTTGCCTGAGTAAGCCTTGTACAACTGAGGTGCGGCAGGTTCCTCAGAGGTTGCTCGCTAGCGGCTGTTCAACCTCAACAGTCATGCATCTCCTCGGCACGTAGCACACCTTGACATTGAGGTTTTTTTTAGAGAGGTTTGTACCGTCCTCGCGACCCGGGCGATTAAGCCAAGATCCCCGGGCTCTGAAACGTACAACGTTCCGCCGTCGCGCAGAACGATGGTCGTTGAAGCGCGCACAGAGCTTACGGTGTAGCTGACTGTTGGCGCGACACAGCCCACAGCTCAGGACCCCGGGTTCGCCAAGCCCGTACTCAGCAAATTAATGCTGAGCCCCTGAGGGGTGTTACGTATGTCAGAAATAACTTGCGCGACAACCCGTATTAAATTTAGTGCGGACGCCAGCCGGCCCGCTAATCGGGCGACGCAGCTGCATTCGCCAGCAAGTCGCACGCCGCAAAGGCGCTTGCGCTGAGGATTGATCACCCTGTATTTTAGCAACTATCTGCCACGTTTTTCTTGCTGCAGAGCGTTCTTGCAATAAATTTTTACTACACCTCAATATTAATGGCTTCCAAGCAAGAATCAACGGCCGTGCCGCAGTGGATACACCGGTTCCCGTCAGAACATCGTAGATAAACACTGTTGGGCATGGCTAGCAAGTGGATGGGTAACCGTCCGAGTCTACCGAGAGCTGTTGGCAAGGGGGTTTTCTCAGCCCTTCTGAGGACAATTGAGGAGCTACTTGATTAAGATGTAGCGGCACCGGTCTGGAAAACCAACGCAATGACCAGGAGTGCGGGGCGCTGACCACGTCCCCCTCCTGTGACGACTTTGTGTGTAGGATGACACGGCAGCCGGTCGGTAGCCGTTGCGCCTTCGCTGCCTGTATGGGACGGAATTTAGAAAGAGGAGAAACCAAGATTGTTTCTTATTTGTTTATTGAATTTGCCAGTTTGAATGAAATAAGTCGTCATATTCCAATTTTCACTCTTTCATGCATCGTGTATCAACTTTATTGACCCTATAGAAACAGAGATCCTAACACGAGCTTGTACAATTTTAAAGAAATATTGTCATATCCAAAAAAAAAAAATTTCACCATTAACATGGGAAAAAATTTCAGCTGTAGTTCAAAATAAAACATTTTTGTCTCATACATGTATAGAGACAGGACATGTTTATTTGAAAGCATGGTATATACTATAAATTTTCGGTTTACATGTCATCAATACATGTATTGTATTACGATCATTATGTAGATGGACGCCAAGATACGTGCACACTCTAAGGAGAAAGTCGGTGACAGGAATTTCGCAAATAGACAGGCTGGAACGAGAAACGCCTTTCTTTTGATCATTTCAAACCAAACTCGTGCATCATTTATATGAAACTCCCTCCTCTGTATCGCGGAAATACTAGACTACCTGCCCTGCTCTCAACTTTACCAGTATCCTCTGTCAGTCCCAGCTGGTGGGGATTCCACAATGCGCAGCAATACTCGAAAAGAGGACAGTCAAATATGATGTAGACTGTCTCTTTAGTGGAGGTGTTGCCATCCTAGCCGCGCGGGAATGGCCGTGCGGACTGGGAGCCACGTTACTGGATCGCACAAACGCTCGTATCGGAGGTTCGAGTCGTCCGTCGCTGATTGGTATGTGTGTCGTCCTTAGAGTAAGTTAGTTGTAAGTTGTTTGGAAGAATAGAAACCAATGATCTCAACACTTTGGTTTCTTAGGTATACAAAAATTTTAAACTTCTGTTGTATGCTTAAAGTGTTCTCAAAGCGAGACAGTTTTCCACACACTGGTAAAAAACGGTTGGTGTTTGTCCCTTGCTCCATAGAAAAAGAAGGTTGCTGAAGCTGTTGTTGTTGTTATCGTGGTCTTCAGTCCGGAGACTGGTTTGATGCAGCTCTCCACAATACCCTATTCTGAGCAAGCCTCTTCAACTCCACTTAAGAACGGCAACCTACATCTGTCTGAATCTGCTTACTGTATCCATCTCTTGGTCATCCTCTGCAGTTTTTACCGCAAACACTTCCCTTGTGCCAAATTCACGATTAAGAATGTGTCTTACCAATCGATCTCTTCTTTGAGTCAATGTATGCTAGAAATTTCTTTTCATCCCAAATCTGTTCAGTACCTCCTCATAAGTTACACGATCCACCCACCTAATCTTCAGCATTCTTCAAAAGCCTCTATCCTCGTCCAGTCCGCAATGTTTATCCTCCATGTTTCACTCCCATCCAAGGCAACAATCCACACAAATGCCTTCAGAAGGACTTCCTTACGCTTAAATCAATATTCGAGGTTAACAAATTTCTCTTTTTCAAGAACGCTTTTCTACCCATTGCCATTCTGCATTTTATAACCATCATTTGTTATTTTACAGCCCAAGTAACTAACCTCATCTACCTCCTTTATTATATCGTTACCTAATCTAATTCCTTCAGCATCGCCTGATTTTCTTAGACTGCACTCTATTACCCTTGGTTTGCTCTTGTTCATGATCATCTTATATGCACCATTCTGTAGTGTCCCAACTGTAATGTCCAGGACGTAGACACGATTTCAAGGAACGGTAAAATTAAGACCAACGTCTTCCATGCGATAACCGTTATCTCTGGTTAAAAGTCCGTCCAGACAAGATCTTGTGTTTAGACGGAGAATCGTCTCTCCTTTATAATCGTCTATCCTTTATCTGGAGAGGAGGTTGAATTCGAAACAATCATGCTTATGTCGACGAATGATCACGATAGCATACTTGAAGATGAGGCAATTGAACAAATAAAGTGATCAGCTTGTTTACCGTACTTACACCAGATTTAGCATATCTGGGACACGCGTGGCAATCAAACCACAACTCTCAAAAGGTTGCATAGCTGGACATTGGACTCAAGGAAGAATGGCCAAGTATCCTTCAAGAGCTGATCGATAAGGTTATACTGTCCGTGCCAGTCTGGTGTGCAACTCTACTGGCCGTCATAGGTAACACACATTACAGGGCAACGAGAATAACGTTTTCAGTACTTTGGTATCACCATGGCTCCTCGCTCAAAGTAAACGACATTTAAACCTTAAGTAAAGAGTTGAGACAGCAAAATATCGTACTGTATCACAAATAAATTACAATTGCAACGAATAGCTAAATAAAATACGTTACATTTGTATCTTTTGTATGATACCTCACCTGATCCCCTAAGCAGCGTAGCACATTGTGGGCGGTGCCCGAGCTAGACTCGTTCAGCTCTAGTTGGGCGCCCGAGTCTGACTCGTGCAACACTAAAAAATTTGTAACGGTCATTTCACCACTTGCCTTCTATTGGTAACCACGTAATATGAAGAAAGAAGAATCTCTGCTTATGCTTCCATATAGTGAGTTAACTATCTGACGCAACAGAAAGGCTTTTATCTTGCTGTCTGTCTAGTGTACGTACAAATTTAGATGAGAATGATGTTTTCAATGTCCTGCTTCAGAAGGAGAAGTGTAAGAAACACGTGGTTTTTTAATATATGAAACAGGTTTAATTGTTTAAAATGAGGCAGAACCCTCAATTATTATTGCATTTACGGTTAGAATGCTGTAATTTTCGAAAAGTTTGTTAAAAACAGAAGTCTGGCTGCCTCATCCAGGGTGACTCACCCCAGTCGTGTCTGTGTTAGTTTACCGGCATTCAATGATGACCTGCTAGAGAGCAGTTGAAAACTACATTGAAAACAGAGTTTATCAAACACTACGAACTGAGCCGTAAAATTCACTTTATTTTTTCTTCGGTTTCCTTTCGCTGTTTCTTATACCCTTCAAAATTTAAATCGCATACCAGTATTCGTACTTTCTGTGCAAACTTATCTAACATTCGGCGCGCTAGCTCAGGGCATTTTTTATATTGGAGCTCGCTCCTATCAGTACCTCGCCAAGTGTCAACTTAGTCTGCGCGGACGGTTTTCGTCCCAGCAAACGGCGACCTTCACTTTTGGTAGCGGGTGTCCGGGGCTGCATCGTGCTGGACGCAGAGAGAGAGGTTATCGTTTGCAGGCGGTGTCGGCGGCTGCCCCGCCACCGCCGCTACGTCGGCCGGCTCCTCGACGCTCTCTCGAGGTTGGCGGCCCTCTCCGGGGCGATCGATGGGCCCTCGACGCCGGCAGCCGGCAGCGGCGGCCGCGGCCTTGACGGCGTCCTCGCCGTCCGCTGACTCGGCGCTCCCGCCCACTGCGCCTGACGGCCAGACCCACCCACCGCCCACAACGGCGCCAACACTGCCTGTGCCGGAACCTCACCCCACACTGGGCCAGTCGAACAAATGCGCATGCGCCCGCGAGCTTCACTGTGCCACTGCACAGAATAAGTGCGTCGAGGCAACACCACCTAGAAGACAAGGCCTTAAAACAGGCCGTGGCTACGTCATACTTAGAGGCCGCGGCCACCACCTCACTGGGGCACGCGCACGGACGCGCAGCGGCTGACCAGTCAGATGGCGGCCTGAGCCTCTAAGTGTGACGTAGGCACGGCCTGTTGTAAGGCCTTGTCTCTAGGTGGTGTTGGTCGAGGTCGCCTCTGCCTGCTATCGACCTGCAGCACGTGTTGCCAGTCGGGGGGACTCGTGGGCAGCCATAGTCCGCGATCACCGAAGCGCTGTAAAGGCAGCAACGTACTGGCCGCCTGGCCGCGATTCAGAAGCCGACTGCACGTGGCAGACGGCACTGGCACACTGTTTACCTGCTTGGGTGTCAGGCAAAGAGCTACATAAAGAACTTAAAGTGGTTACAGCAAAGACCTTGTAAAAATAACTAGACTCACAAACGGCGCGGCTGTCGCGGGATAATTTGAACCTTCAGCCGGCCGCCGTGGTAGTGGCAGGAGTGCTGATAGGAGATGTAGCTACTGCGGTATACCGGTTGGTCAAAAAATCAGTATAAATTTGAAACCTTAATAAGTCACGGAACGATGTAGATACGTAAAAATTGACACACATGCTTGGAATGACTTGGGGTTTTAATAGAAAAAAAATATAAAAATTAAAAAAATAAAAATAAAGAAATAAATAAAAAGTCCTGAAAATGTCCGACAGATGGCGCGTGATTCTGGTTTTGTAACTGCTACCGTGACGGGTGAAAGGTACGCACGATTTTTATGCAGGATGGGGCTCCACCCTATGATGCTAGACGCGTAAAAGATCTCTTCCGCGCGACGTTTGGTGATGAACGTGTGCTCAGCCGCCACTTTCGTCATGCTTGGCCTCCCAAGTCCCCAAACAGCAGTCCGTGCGATTATTGACTTTGGGGATACCTGATATCGCAAGAGTATCGTGATCGACCGACATCTCTAAGGATGCTGAAAGACAACATCTGACGCCAATGTCTCACCATAAATCCGGACCTGCTTTAAAGTGCTGTTCACAACATTATTCCTCGACTACAGGTATTGTTGAGGAATGATGGTAAACATATTGAGCACTCCCTGTGAAGAATATCATCTTTGCTTTGTCTTAATTTGTTATGCTAATTATTGCTTTTCTGATCAAATGAAGCGCCTTTTGGCGAACATTATTGATTTTTTTTTTTTTTTTTTTTTTTTTTTTTTTTTTTTTTTTTTTTTGTTCTAATACAACCCCATGTCATTCCCAGCATGTGTGTCAATTTTTACCTCTCTGTCTATATTATTCCGTGATTTATTAAATTTCCAAATATATACTGACTGTTTGATCACTCGATATATACCCAATTCATAGACACGTCTGTACTATCGGACTGTTGCAGTGCTCATAAACCACGATGATGACGAGCTGCTCAGCGTTTAACTGCATAAATCTGTTTCAGACAGGAAAGAAAAGAACGAATACTGTCTTTCCATTTATATTTCTCAGGAATACAAGTAGTTCTAGATAGTTATTCTTGCTTAACAGGCTGTCAGTCAAGACAACATCGGATTTTGAATGAAATAAGTTACAGGCTTTAACAATACTGGTAGCTCTTTAGAACGAGCTACTTTAGGCAATACTGGTGGATAGAAAGTTTAATTGGTTTCATTTTATGATGAGTAAAATGGCTATTGAGGGTACAAGATCATTTACCTCACTGCAGTTCGAATTTTTGTTTATGAAATTAATGTCAGCATCTTGTAACACAGAATTTAAATGTCATCTGCTTTACATATAGGTATAGCAACTGAATGAGATTGAACAGCTGTGTATCGTTCCATGTAAGAATGACACATAGCCATGCTCGATGCACATTGTGAAGTAGGACCCTATGATGACAGTTGATGACTTTTGAAGAGTTACTGCCTCCATAAGGTATTCGGCTTATATTCGTATTAGATGCCCCAATGCTAATATTACGTGCACTTAGTTAAGAAAAAGTTATGGCGTACTTCGTGTTCTTAAAAGAATTTGGTAGTGGCTGGTTGCTGTATTCACAAGGTAAGAATCTATTTTAAAGTTATTTATCTGAAGGGATATTTCAGTTTTATAGTCTATTTTTATACACGATGTTTTAGGGAGCTCTGTTTTATTTTTTGATGGTATAAAATATCTAAATATTGGAGAATACAGCAGGCACTCAAAAAAAGACATACAGATTTCTGAAACTCTTCCGAAATTAATGTTTGTACAAAAGTTTCACCATCATACAGTAAACTGAGAAAGTGCCAAAAAACCGTATCTTCCGATAAATTCCGTTCATATGCTGCAATTTAGAATGCTAAAAAACTAAATTTTATAATTCAGTTTAGTTAGGAAGAAGAATAGCTTTTGGCCGATTTCTACATCCTATGTGTAATAAATTTATACACAACCGATAGTTTATGTGTATTCAAAGAGGCTGAAACTGTTTTGTAGTGATATATTTACATGAGACATAGTTTTCGCGACTTAACTCGCATGAATACACCAGTTAATCAAAAGAGTCTTACGCACATTTAAAGGTTGCGTGGAAATTTGCCACCATAATGGCCGCCGAAGCCCTCTTCAATTTGCCCGCTGTTCGCTGTCGGCCGCTTACGGAATTGTGGGGCCTGGAAAGGCTACAGGCAAGCTACAGCGCTCTGGGTGGCAGCACTAAGCATTATTGGTCGCCATGTTTGAGAACATCAATCTGAAGTAGCAGAGTGAGCAGACACTTCTGTCTGCAATATAAACTAACGTGTAAGTGCTGTTATTAGTGGTAAATCATGCCCAGTGTATGTTCGGCGTACAATTGCATCAACGTTAGTGATACAACTGTTCGAATATTGTACTTTACGTAGATATAAAGATTGTAATTATATAGTTCTTTGTGTACCAGCGTGTATTTGTTTATAAACATTCATTATACTTTACTTTCGCATTTACCAATTTTAAAAATTATGTTTACGTCACGACCATCAAAAAGCTGGGCAGCTGAGGGTTGTATTTGGCATGTTTTGATGTATTTACAGTTGTTTATATAGTGTAAAAATGTCTGTTAACCATTGGGAAAGTAGCCTAGTATATGACGTGTAATTAAACTATTCTGTTTACAGATTTCCTTTGAAAAACAAAAAGATTTTAAGCCAAGGGTAGCAAGTAAGAGTTGTGATAAGTGGCACACTACAAAGTATAGTTACACATGATCTTGTCATTTTGAAGAGAATTTCATGTATGCCATCACCGATCGAAAGCAGCTACTGGCAAATGCCATTCCAATAATATTTTCGTTTCCTGAGCACCTACAGAAACCAAAATCTGTAATGAGAGTACCAAGGAAACGTCAGATTGTGGAGATCTTGGTAAATACGTAATATACTTCAAATCATGAACCATCATTTGAACCACATGCAGAATAAAGGTAATTGAAGACTTGAAAGAAATTCGCCTGTATTTATAGGAAAGATATGTGGCAAATACAAGCGATTATTGACATTATAGTAACATCAGCAAATAATGCAGCAGTTCGACGATTGTAAACATTACACATAGGATGCAATAGTAAACGAGAAATTACTTTCCGAAATGCGTCGCCCAGATATTAAAGAAAAAATCGAGACTGGCAATGATTAATATACAACCTATAAATCAGCGTTAGCAGACGCCCAGTATCACCTGGAGTGCCACTGTCCTTCTCAAAGATGTCGGCGAACTTTCCAATTAGCTACAACTATGGCGACGCTGGGCCAGTCCATGTTGTTTATATAGGTCTTTGGTGTCAGGTAGCACATCCGATCCCGAACCAGAGGTGTCGCTGCCCTCAAATATTTTTTTTATTACATAGAGCATTTTTTTATATCGAGAGTCAAATTAATTATTTTACTCGGATATATCAAAGTGATCCTGAAATTACTACCTTCCTTTATTCCTTACTGCGAAGAAGTAAGACAAACGCTTGTGTATTTCACTTCTCTTTCTTAGGCCAAGCTGAGAACAGCTCGATGTAGTTTGCTCTGTTCATTATTATATTCTTTGTAGCCGATGAACCACTGGGATGTAAATTCACTAAAGATGAAATCTATTTGATTTCTGTTTCTCATCAATAAACCCCCAGATAATTTCAGTTCTACATTTTTTAATTTTTAAAATTTTTTTTTAAACTTTTACCATCTCCCCCAACTACCCATGAAGCTGTTTTCAGTTGTTTTGAACTATTACGACATTGGGTGGCTCGGGATTTTGTTGTATTGAAATTGTGTACCTCGTGTAGTTTGCTATTCCATTTTCCAAATTTTATTCCGTATTTTTCAACATTTTATTGGCATAGAATCTACAATCAATTTGCACATACATTTTTCCGAAGTCCTATTGTGTGGCAATATCCATCTCATACTGTCATTCTTTAACAAATTATTACTCCTTCCATTATAACTGCTACACGAGCTACGCAGTTTGAACTCAAGTGATACAGCAAGACACAGAAGTTAAGCTTACTGAAGAATGACATGAGACTACATAGTTAAGGTCATCAAGAGTGAAAAAGAGCCGGGTAATGACAGAGAATGAAACATTACCCTGACCGTCACTGTCTGTTGTGAAACCTTAACTTTTCGCGGCGTATTGAATTTTGAGACAACTTACAGATATGCTGACGGATGACGTCGTCGACCACCGTGAAATACAACACGACGATTCTGGCATGCACTTCCACCTATTGGGATAGTGTTATTAAGGAAGCTGTTGAAATTAAACTAGCAAGACACATTATAAAGAGATATGGTGGTTTTTGTTTAAATTCTGCTTGGAATCGGCCTTGTCTCTCGTCAAAATACAGAGGTACAGTCTTAATGCTGCCTCTCCTGTTGATTAATATTCACTATCTATATTTCTGATATTGGTCATCTTTGGTTGTGTTGACTCTGTGGTTAGTTGTACTGTGTGTGTTATCTTCCTTGTTTACTATTTCTAAACCGAGGTATTAATTTCGCTTGTACATCGCTTCCTTGAGTGCAGTTGTGCCTTGAGATGGCAGGGTGTGCTCCTCTAGAGATATCGGCGGTGGTGGAGGACGTCAACCGGCATCATATCCGTAAGTTGTTTTAAATTTCCCGTTGTCAATGTTGAATGATTTTAAACGAGTACCTAAGCATTATCATTAGGATTATAGGCCAATATGGTTGACGTAAGTTTCGTGTGGAATTCTGGAGCTCTGGCTACTGGGAAGTTTGCTCGCTCGGAGTCGCTCCGGTCACCGCACTCTGTATCGGCTTGTTCTGCTATGGATGTTCGTAGTACTACTGCACGGTATTGTACAAGCAGAACAATCCGTTATTTTGAATCACACATTGAAGGAGCGCAATTAAAGACCTCGTGCTCTTAAGGCCATTAAATGTAATTTCCTAACGCAGAAAATATTACAGCATAGTAAATTTCTTGGCTTACAAGTGACTGTAAGTTAGTGATTGCAGGCATATTTAGAGATATGATATATTCACTTACATTCGGTATTA
Source organism: Locusta migratoria (assembly GCA_026315105.1). NCBI lineage: Eukaryota > Metazoa > Arthropoda > Insecta > Orthoptera > Acrididae > Locusta > Locusta migratoria. Next base: position 31,803,632 of record CM048745.1, read on the forward strand.
AGACATATGTTGGCGTTCTCAATATTTACAAAATATAGTTAAAATACTTCACAATTATCGTATATTCTGGTTCATAAATGGTACATCAACATACGTTTACCGCAACTAAGATTTGCATTCGGAAACAGTTACGAAATAATGTTAAATTGTGATACTGTACTACCGCATTACCCCATCTAATGTCTCGCATATTCTACACAGATATTTCAGAGAGGATTTTACGTCAAAATTGTGTTTAATAACTTTTAACGTCTTGTTTCGTTAGATAACGGCTAAATAAAGTCTCTCTGGTAGCATGCACTTTGAAACATAAAATGAATGTCGCATGAATTTAATGCCTTTCATTTACGACTTCTTTCCTGTTCCCATACTCTGCGTAGTTCAATTTTTTTTTTTTTTTTTTTTTTTTTTTTTTTTTTTTTTTTTTTTTTTTTATTTTTTTCCAGACATCCTCTTCACAGCTTGGCTTAGGCTTACAAGCTGCCGTGTTGAGAGTCACATTTAAATTAAACACTGAACTAATGCGAAATAATATAATTTAGAAACCACTAGCTGGGTAAAGCCAGCTGCACTCATGCTTAACTCAAAATACAATTACTTGCCCTTATAAATATCTTCTTAGTTGGTCTCCATAAAATCAAGAGAAGTAACTTTGAAACATTGTGTGTCGTGTTATGTAGCAAAATGAAAACATTGCTTACATGGTAAGGTAAAGCAGTCAACAATCAGAAGATTGGTTTGAACACCAAAGTGCTTTACTAGGCATGGTCTCATTTGGAGGTGGTATGCCGCTGCCTTCCTCCGACCTTCGAACTCACTTACCCAGCCATTTAAAGGAGGACCTACAGTTTAACGTGGTTTCCTAACCACGGTGCTACTTGGTATTTTTCACATCAGCAACACTGCCACAAGAAGTAGAAAGTGACATAAAAATCCAACGACCTGGCGGGAATCGACCCGCGACTTTTGGATTCAGGCTCTAGCACTCTACCTCTGTGATCCGAGCTGCATGCTTAGATGATACGCCTATATTCTCATTACTACCTCTCTGTGAGGTAAGTCGCCTTTACAGTTCCCACTTTTGTCGATTAACTTTTACCGCGCACTGTTCCCGTATTTCCTCAGTCCTTGCGAACACAAGCATCATATATCATTACTTCGGTTTTTACAGTCAATAGAATACGAATTTTTTTTAATTACTTTTGTTCTTAACGTCAGACAGATAGTTGTTTGATTTTGGCGCCCACACTTGGCGTCTGGAATTTAAAAGTCACCTCTTACGCCGATCTGTGTTTGAAGGGAACCGATAAAACTTATAGCGACCATGTGTTCTGTTGTTTGAGCAGTTTGGAGCTGCACAACCAGCCTTCTGTCTCCGTGAAACAACAAAATCGTATGATACTCGCTGATTCACTTCGCTCACCGCACAAAGCATACATCACTGCCGTCGGATCGGGATTCAAAATGGCGGAATGTTCAGCTCGGTGTACCTAGAGATCCTATATAGGGAGAGAACGGCCAGCCAACCGGTGTCCGGCATGTTTCTACCAGACCGCGCGCAGAACAGGCGTCCACGCAGCGCCCTGGTAGAGGGGAGCCACTTGGCGACTGATATAAGGAGCAGTTTCATCCATGACACCAAAGCACATCTTCTAGCTTACTAATCAGCACGTGCTTAAAGTCTTGGGAAACAGTTTCTTTGACTGTCGGTTGTTAATACCATATTGTACAATATTCTGGTAATTTCGACATTTGACAGTTCATTAATAAGAAAGAAAGGAATATCATGTTATGTATCTGAAAGAAACTAATGCTATTACAGAATTTTAATCTGCATATCCCTGACATTAGTACAGTATTATCGCTTTTCTCCACGATATAATGTAATTTAAGTGTGCTGTCGATCTTATAAAATTTTACTAAACTAGGAAATACCAAAAACGTCATTCCGTAGATACTTTAAGGGTCACTGTATCACAGAAAATCGGAAAAATTTTGTAGATATTGTGTTACTTATTTTGAGTCTGTGTCTGCTGTTTCACTAGAGATAGAGGAACAGCAGACATAGATTCAAAATAGGTAACAGAATATCTGACATGAGTCAATAGTTACGCCCCCCAGAACCATGAACTAACAACCAGCTAGAACATGCTGTTTAAAAAATTTACCGCTTACTATATACTAACTAGCGAGCTTCACATTATGAATTCGCTACGCAACCACTATAACAAGCAGAAATTTCGGGGGCGGTAGTTGTATTACTGAATTCGATCAGTGCCTTCGTAGCTTTGACCCCCCTCCCCCCCCCCCTAAAGTAGTATTGCTCATAGTGGAGGAGAAGGTGTTTACTTCACACATACAGGAATAATTCGTGGGTTTCCGTAAGTCGTCTTTACAGTTCCCACTTTTGTCGATTAACCTTTTACCGCGCACTGTTCCCGTATTTCCTCATTCCTTGCGAACACAAGCATCATATATCATTACTTCGGTTTTTACAGTCAATAGAGGAACAACGAGGTTTTTGTCTTGACTGTCCTGAATGATAATGTAATACAAAATATTAATTACACTCAGTGAATCACTTCAAACCGAAATATAATCTTAAAAATTGCCGCGAAGTTCTAAGGTTATCGTCAACGAACAAGAAATTAATTAACGTATATAGAACAACAAAAGACGTGTAAAAGTGGAGCAGTGCCTACCGTAATACTACAGCCTGTGAAATCGCTGTCAGAAGCTTTTAAGACACACCACAGTACAGAAATGCACGCTATAGCTATTCACACACACATGCAAAGCCCGCTGAATCTGATAAAAACATGGCGTCCTGGGCTATCAGCTAATCGAACGGTCTGACGCATGGCCACTCTCTAGGAGTAGCTAGTGCTTTAGACAGTACAGACTTGTGTTCGGTAGGGGCGCCAGAAGAGGGCAGACAAAGCCCGGACTGGTGTGCTCGCCGCTGAGCTGTTGCGGCCGACACATCAGATGTGTGCGTTGTGTCTTAAGGCTGGGGCTCCTTCTGATACACTGCATGCCGTATAACGTCCACATGTAGATCGACGGGCGAATTCATTATAAGAAAGTAAACACTTCGAGCCAACTTTACTATGTTACTTATTCACGATGACCACTTTCGGCAAGTAAAGTTGCAATCATCTGACCCACCTATCTTTAGATTTTCCAAATATAGGGTAAGATCAGCACAGGATACAAACCTAAGAGTGATCATGGCCTTTGAATAACCTTTACATGGAAGTATCCTGTGCAGGCCTTATCCCATTTTCGTACATCTTAAGCCGGCCACGTTGGCCGAGGGGAGTGAGGCGCTCCAGTCACGGTCTGCACGGCCACTACGGTCGGGGGTTCGAACCCCCCTTGGGCATGGATATTTGTGCCGTCCTTAGTGTTAGCTAGTTCATAAGTAGTTTGTAAGTTTAGGGACTGATGACCCCGTAGTTAAGTCCCATAAGCTGTACAAACATTTCGTACATCTTAAAAAAGGAGTGTCAGATGCTTATTAATTTTGATAACATTGTCCAAGGAGCAACAGAGCGCTTTCTTGTAGATACCTATTAGGGATCGGTCGAACCACAGTTTTACTGAATCGAATTCGAATACCGCATCTTAAATAAAACATGTGCTGAATTCCGAACCCGAATCGAATTTTCCGAACCTCGAACCCAAATAATCTGTCAACTCAAGTAAATGTATTTAAAAAGAATTACTACTCTATCACAGCCAGTGATGAAGGTACAGCCTTCTAGAGTGGATCCCAAATGACATTATCAACAGTAAAATTTAAGATATTTAAATTTAAAAGAAATTTGCATGAAACATTTTGCTATATATGTTGTTTAGATGCTCTAAAAGATAATAAGAAACTTTCTTCACTCTATTACAAACTGTTTCATTTTGATGAAATAAAAATAATTGCAAAATGATGTCTTAGAAAGGATGGATTACGTATTTTTTCAAAGGGGTAGAGTCAAAAATAAAACCTGAAAACAAGAAGGTTAAATAATTAGGTTCTTAAGGGATAGGATGTGTAAATGTTAAATAATATTATATTGACATATCAGGCATTCCATGAGTGACGGAAATGACTTTCAGACACTGAGAAATCCGCGTTTATTCGACGTTTGTGTACTTGTCATTGCCACAAAGACATTTCAGAACTGTGAAAGGTAATTAACGCGCATTCCGGAGGGTTAAGCAAGGATATTTTGTACATTAAGTTATTCTTTCAAACACTTAAGATCACGTAACTTGTATGCACAGAATTTTTATTTGTAGAATATTTGAAAATCAGTACTAGAAGTCAGTTGCCGCACTTCATTTCTAACTATTCCCGTTCAGCATAAGAATAATACAAATGTACACTTTAACGTGATACGTATATTCTCCCGCGTTCGCCGTTGTCTTTCGGGTTTGTTCACACGGACGGAATTTAACTGTGGTAAGAGCTAACGCGGAAGATTAGATTGGCGTAGTGTTTACATTTGTGTTACTCTTATGGCGAAGAGAGTGTCGAATTTATGTTCAAAAAATGTTCAAATGTTTGTATAGTCTATGGGACTTAACTACGGGGTCATCAGTCCCTAAACTTACAAACTACTTATGAACTACTTACGAACTATGACGGCACAAATATCCATGCCCGAGGGGGGCTTCGAACCCCCGACCGTAGTGGCCGTGCAGACCGTGACTGGAGCGCCTTAGTCTCCTCGGCCACCGCGGCCGGCTCGAATTTATGAATCATGATTCATAGGAATAATCCCTTACCCCTAATAGAAAAACACGGAAGTTGTAGCACGAAGGCAGTGATTGTAGTGTCACTCATGTAGATGCAACACATGCTTGCTAGTCGGCTTTACGTAGTAGCTTTTAGATAAGACTTAAAATGTACGGCTATTGTATGAAACTAAATGCGAAAATATAAAACAATTTTATTACACTTATAATACAAATCTTACGAAATGTTTATAATAGTAATTAGAGACCGGTACGATAATTCTGAGTCACAGTTCCTTCGTACTACAGAGCATCACACTGCCCTGTTACGCCATCTGATTTCGAGCCAATTTTCAGGAATCATCATTCCATTGGCATACTTGCGCGTATTACACGTGTTGGTGTCAATTGTGTGTCACTTGTCGAAAGGCAGTAGGCGTAATGTGTTTAAGCTTTACCTTACACGATTTATTGAATCAAACGTCAAGTGGTTGCTGACCTGACGTCATCCCGCCTGGATGGCGCACGATTTTTTTCCGACATAACGAATAACTTTTTTCTTGAAATCCTAGCGCTTTATTACAGTTAAAATACTCCAGCACTTCACAATATTCGACGAAACAATACGTGAAATCAGAAGGAAGCAACTCATTCAAGAATCCTAGAGCCTTAGGGTTTTTTTTTTTTTTTTTTTTTTTTTTTTTTTTTTTTTTTTTTTTTTTTTTGCGCCTGTATATATGTGCCTGCTAAGTAATCCTGTGTAGCACTGCTTATGTTAGACGGGAAAAGTTACTTGCGGAGGCCATTTATCGGAACTGTTCAAAGTAACGTCGTTTCGTTTTATGACATCACGTCTTTCAGCGAATATCAGAGCCTTGCCGAATGTGGTCTACCTGAATTAACAAATAACGTAGCAATTTTGTCGTCTAAGTGTGTATTTTCTTCTAATAACAGTGTATGCCCAACAGTGATAGAAACACACAATAGCTTAGCAAATCTACGCATGAAAATTATGCAATCGGTGCGTCATTAACTATTGCCACCAAGCAAAACTCCGTAAGTATGACAGGAGCTGAAAAGTTGCACGGGACAACGAGGTCCAGAATGTCACTTCGGTTTTTCGTTGTTATGTGGGGTTGCTTCAGAAATATGAAAGTCAACTTTAATTTCGCTACTTATTTCTGACAGCTATCGACACGAATCCAATGATGTGTAATAGTAAGTTAACGTAGGAAAAAAATTGGCCTGAGCGTCCATTTGCAGAAGGTGTTCGAAGTAAAAAATGTAAGTGTTTGTAAATCTATGGAACATAACAACTCTGGTCAGTCGCTAAGCCTACGAACTACTTACACTAACTTACGCTTAAGATAACACACACACTCATGCATGATTGAGGACTCGAACCTCCGACAGCGAGCAGCGGCGCGCTCCGCAGCTAGGGGCCTTACATCATCCGGTCACTCCACCGCGGCGTGTTCTAAATGACGACCATGGGTATCGATGCAGCATTGCCACTTCCTTATCATGGACTGAGTGGTATTGCGAATCATTTCGGCAATTAGAATGAAGTTTTCACTCTCCAGAATACTGCCAGCGACCCGTCTCGCCAGGCGCTTGTCTCCATTCTAGCGCAACAGAATCGACGGCCGGCTTCACAAAGCTTATTGCTGCCACCTTTTTGACTTTCTTTGATCTTCAAAGACCTTACACATTATTAGATTCGTCTCAATAGCCTCTGTCAGAAGGTAAGTACGAAACTATGGCATCTCGTTAGAAAATAAAATTAACTACAATAAAATAATAAATATAAATAAAATTAAAAATATTGACTTTCATATATCTGAAGCGACTCCACATAGCAACACGAAACGAAAGTCATTTTGTGGCCCCCGTTGTTCATCAACTTTCATCCCCGAAACTTTTCATCTCCTATCATAGATTCGTAATTATTCTTGGTGGCAATAGTTAGTGACTCAACCTGTAAATATATTCTCAGAAGGAGTTGGGGGAAGAAGGAAATGAAAGAAATAAGGGCGATTGTGGCAGCCGAAAATGACACTGTATGATCGCTGAAGTAACGTAAAATATTCAACGTATCATTGTCGACGAAACAGACATTTTAGAAGCCCCATGTTACTTCAAATGTGATCCTCTTTTTCTCAGTATTTGAAGTAATATTACAATACGCAGATGATTCCTCACTTCAAACTATCGACGCCGAGAGCTGCTTGTAAAGTAAACTGAAATGGGTATAGAGGAGGATGGAACGCGATAGATAGAGAGAAGAAAAGGTATGATTACACAGCTGGAAACGCCAGGAAATAACGGCAGCGTGTTAATTATGTTTTCGTAACATTTATAAACCGCGAATGTAAAACATAAACAAGTAACTAAATAAATTTATAAATGAATCAATTGGCCACTTGCCACTTCTAGCAACTACGCTACGATCTTCTATAAACTGGAACTGTGTTTTGTTACTTCCTCCTGAAAAATATAATTGTTGATTCGGTATCAGCTGACATCGTACTTAGAATGAAAAGTTTTCTTTGAATCTTCAATGTCTTCTTGCCTTAAAATAGCGCACTTTCGTATAACACGAGTTATACCAAATTACGAAATTCTTTAACAACCAAAGAAACGTTCTAAGTCATTTTACTGAAGAAAAAAGGATGCACAAAGAATTTGCTATGAGAAGAATGCGGACACAAGATAACGTCTCTCCTGAGGATACCATTAATATACAGACAAAGCTGGCTAATATCGAATTTACAGCGTAAATAATGTTTCTAAATTTAGCTGCAGATCAATTACAGATCTGATAATATTGTATCTATCAAGGATCAACAATAATTTCTGTAACACTAAATATGAATAGCAGCGCAGGAGTAGTCGCGTGGTCTGGAGCGCCACATTGCGGACCACGCGGCCTTCCGCGTCGGAGGTTCGAGTCCTCTCTCGAGCATGGGTGTGTCTGATTTGTCCTTACGTTAATTTAACTTAATTTAAATAGTTTGTAAGGCTAGGGGTCTAATCACCACAGTAGTTTGGGCTCATAGAATTACAAATATTTGAACATTTTTGAAATATGAATAATTATTAATTTGCTGTGAACGTCACTATTCGAAAAATACATGATGATACATATTTGCTTATCTTCATATATTACACTATTAGTTACCACTGTGATAGAAAAGTTTACATTTAAATACGCCGATTAAAACAATTTGGGCATCAGTTGAGATACCTAGGTTCTGATGTATTGTCACCGCAGAAACAAACTAAAATTATGCGACATTTTTCTGTCTGTTCTACGGAGTGGAGAAAAACAACATTGTGGCAACCGAGGTAGTGATAATAACAGAAAGCCGCGTTTGGAATAGTCGTGAGGTTTAAGGCGCCTTGCTGCGGAGCGTGCGCTTTCTCGCCGTCGGAAGATCGAATCCTCCCTTGGGCATGGACCTGTGTGTGTCGTTCTTAGATTAGTTTAAGTTTTTTGTAGACCTAGGGACTAATAACCAAAGAAGTCCCATATATTTATCAACATTTGAAATAACAGGAAGTTCCTGCGGAGGGAACCAAACGAATTACACAAGAAGAGGCAGGCCGAATGCAACTCAGCTGCAACGAACCCACCCGCGGCAACAGGACGCGCGACATCAACACTAACAGTGCGAAACCGCCTTCGGAGACGAGGCCTCTACTCACGTGTGTCCATGGCGTTTGTTCCATTAAACCACGACACCGTTTAGCTCTCAGAAAGTGGGTGGAGGAACAGCAAAATTTGAGTCTTAGCGAATGGCGCTGTGCTCTGTTCACAAAGGCCGGAAAAACGTCTTTCGCTCATCTGGAGAGAAAGTGGAACTCGGAACATTTCCGCTTATGTGCAGGAAACATCACCGCATCATGGTCGTGGACGAATGATGTGGGCAGCAGTCAGTATTAGCAGACGTACGGCGCTCTGTGTCCTTCAGAATTGCATTTTAACTGCTCAGAGATATAGAGATGAAATCTTTAGAACTCTTTTTGCGTCCTACGTTGTTGCCACTGCAGATGGGTTCCACCTAGTGAACGATAACGCTCGATCCCACAGACCTGTAATGGCGGAAAACTTCTTGAACCTGAGCGAATTGAACGAATGGAGTGGCCAGCTTCTTCATTTAACGTAAGGCCTACTGAATATATCTGGGATGCGTTGCTGTCAGACCAGCACCTCTATAACGGTTACAGAGTTTGATGCAGCCATAAATGCCTCATGAGCTGAATGATAACCTCATACTGTCTATGCCACGTAGGTGTGTAACCGCCCGATGTGATTATGTACAACCAGAGCTGGGCACCGTTAATCAAAAATTTAGCTTCGTTAATCATTAATCTGCAGCTAAAAAGGTTAAACTTCGTCAAATGTTAAAGCGTTACTTTACGGACAATTTAACGGAAGTTAACGTTAATCATTAACTCGTGAAGAATTCTGCAGCTGCGAAAACTCGCCTTCAGTCTCCAAATTTATATATTTGTGGTTGTTGCATTATTGATGTCAGCAATTAAACAAATCGTGTTACCCTATCTGATATGGAAAAACAAATATTTTGGTTGGGCCTATTTAAGTAGCAGTTTGAGTATAAATAAAAACTGGTGTTACTCGGACACTCTAACCTGACTTTCGGCAGCGAGCGCGAAAATGAGGACTAATCACACACCACGTTGTAAAGTTCCAAAATCGCCTTCGCTAGAGTCGTTCGTGTGGTGTCGCACAAGTACAAAGTGCGCGCCACCTACTTTCGCCGCGCGCCGCCATGCATGCACGGCGCGGCGTTCTTCCGACGACAGCCACGAGCGCCCTCTGGTACAACGCCGCTCGTGGCCACCACTGAAGGACATCGGCCACTTCGCACTTCGGACTGAGATAGCAACGAGTTAGGACCTTCGTAATCCGATAGGCACGAGTGAAGACTTTGCTATTGTACAGGCACTAGGCAGGCCTCTAACAACTATGTATCAACATTCTGCAGTACTATGTAAAAGTTAAGTATTGTTACATTCTGTGCAATATATCTCTTTCTAATTTACTCGAGTGTTTATAGTTTCTGGCTGCTCCCCTCCGTACCTGCATCAGCGTGTCGGTCTCATTCCACTCGGCCACCGACACCTACGACGAGGCTGGGACACAAAAGCGGCGACGAAGTCGGGACACAAAAGTGGCGACGAGGAGTGATAGACGAACCTTGGACCAGCCCGCTAGCAGCAGCCAGACAGCAGCAGTCGGAGCACGCAGAAATTGCTCCCGCCCACCCACCCTTATTATAAGATTTTTGGGGGAACATATTCTATTACGTATTTTGTGGACTTTTTTTGTTGCAGAGCGTCCTCTTTCATATTGCATTTGTGTTTTGTTATAAGTTACTTGTATGCGCGGCGCCTAATCTGTCAGCATGGCCACTAACCCGAACCCAAACTTAATGGAAATTATTCAGTTACAGACGGCGCAAATTACCCAGCTTCTCCAGGCCGTGTCGCAGTTGACGACACAGGCTGCTCACCAACAACAACAGTCGTCACATCAGCAGCCCACACCTGCCGCCGCACCGCTTCCGACGTTCCGCCAGTACAACGAACGTGAGGAAGAATGGAGCGACTATTTCGCACAGTTTCAAGAACTCGTCGCGGCTCATCAAATTACAGGTCAGAGAGTGAAGAACCTTTTATTATCGATTGTGGGCCCCCAGACTTTCGTACTATTGCAAAAACTTTTCCCTCTCGCATCTCCTCGTGATGTAGACTTTGAACAAATTGTAGATGCACTGAATGCTCATTATGAGAGAAAAGTTCTTGTAGCCGCTGCGCGGTACCGATTTTTCAGACTTAAAAAATTACCGCAGCAGTCACACCAAGAGTGGATTACGGAATTGAAGGGCTTAACCCGCCAATGTAAATTTACTTGCTCTTGTGGACTTTCGTATAGTGACGTGATGTTGAGGGATGCGATTACGCAGAATATTCAGGACCCCAGAATTAGAGCAGCAATTCTGAAACAGTCTGACCCCTCATTAGACAGTGTACTGCAGCTTATAGATGCGCATGATACTTTTGACTTAGCAGATGTAGAAATGCAAAGCCACAGTGTTAATTCAGTGCGCCGCAACGGACGCTTTCCTAGTCATAGTTCTCAGTGTAGCACTAGTGATTCTTACAATAGTACAGGCCGTGCTGAACAGACAGTGAACAGTAGCCAGTGTAAAAGTGCGACGCAAAGGTCGCCCCGTCGTGTTAGAAACAGTAATTTGAATAACGGGCGCCAACGCTCATTTCAGAAAAATGTACGTAAATCTTGCCCCCAGTGTGTGTCTCGCCACAAGCGTGCTCATTGCCCTAGTCGCAACGCAACCTGTTATCAATGTGGCAAATCGGGACATGTGCAGTCTGTGTGTATGCAAATTAAAAACTCAAAGAACAGTAACGTTAGAAACGGTGCTTCGCAAAGTGCGAGAACAGTTCATTCTGTAAATGTTATTCGGGCTGTGGAATTGAACAGTGCTTTCCTTGGTTCTCAATTACAAGAAAGTTCTTCTGCACCTATTGCAAAACTATATAGTGCACCACGTAGCAAGCGCCGACGAGCGCGTAAAACAGTGCAACGGAAAAGGGTTCGGGACAAGCAAAATGACTATGAACAGTGCATTCCTGTAGTGAAAATAGTGCCTTCTGCAACTGCTCATTGTAATAGTGCCCAGTACTGTGTAGCTAGTGACAGTAGACTTGTTGTAGATACTGAAAGTAATTTTAGTACATCTGGAGTAGCCTCGCATTGCGCGGACGCCGATCCGGCGGTAGTGTCATCTAGTGACAGTGTGGTTAATCCGCTGTGTGCCGAGTATGCGCCGCTTCCTACCGCACGCAACCCGCGCAAGCGCAGAAAACAAACCGTAGCAGACGTTGCCCACATTCGCGCACCTGTCGAGCGCCGAAAGCAAAAACTTTTTGTGAATCTTTCCATTGACAATAAGACTGTGCAATTTCAGCTCGACACTGGTTCCGCTGTTACCTTAATTAATAAAGATACTTATGAACTTCTGGGTTCGCCAAAATTATCGCTGTGTCAACAAGTATTAACAGCTTATACAGGTCAAAATATTCCCGTGCTAGGAACGTGTAGTCTGCCTGCCTCTTTTCAAGGTGTTACGAAAACAGTTGCTTTTGTTGTTCTTCAGGCCAAATCTACGCAGAACATTTTTGGACTAGATGCTTTTGACTTGTTTGGTTTATCAATTCAAAGAGATGTGCTTCAAATTTCGTCAATAGTGCCTCAGGATAAAATCAATGCATTGTGTGACAAATATAGTGACTTGTTTTCGCCGGAACTAGGTTGTGCAAAAGACTTCGTGGCACATGTAACTTTAAAAGAATCTGCAGTTCCAAAATTTCGTAAAGCTAGACCAGTGCCTATCGCCTTGCGTGATACAGTTGCCGAAGAACTTAAACGTTGGCAAGATAGTGGGGTGATTTCTCCTGTTTCTGCGAGTCAGTGGGCCTCGCCTATAGTAATTATACCCAAGCCGTCAGGAAAACTTCGTCTCTGTGCGGACTTCAAATCAACAGTGAACAGTCAAACAATTGTAGACACTTACCCTCTGCCCAGACCTGAGGAACTGATGGACAAATTAGGACAGTCTCGTTTCTTTTCCAAGATTGATTTAGCAGAGGCATACTTACAAATTCCACTTGATGACGAGTCAAAAAAATTTTTCGTCATTAATACTCACATGGGCCTTTTTCAATTTCAACGCCTACCCTTTGGCAGTTCTTCCGCTCCCGCTATTTTTCAGCGCTTTTTGGAACAGCTGACAGTTTCTGTACCGTGTTGTTCGAACTATTTAGATGATATTGTGGTATCCGGACGTACAGTTGAAGAACATTTAGCAAACCTGGAGTGCCTTTTCAAAGTTTTGACTGCAGCAGGTCTACGCTGTAATAAAGCAAAGTGTTCGTTTTTTCAAACTGAAATAGAGTACCTAGGCCATGTGATTAATGCCCAAGGAATTCATCCCTTACAGTCACATCTTAGAGCAATCAAAGACTTGCCTCCTCCTAAGAATGTGCATGAATTGCAAGCAGTAATGGGAAAGCTTAACTATTATTTCAGGTTTATTCCCAATGCCTCTCAGATTGCAGCTCCACTGCATCACTTACGTAGGAAGAATGTTCCTTTTGTATGGTCCAAAGATTGTCAGGTTGCCTTTGACAAACTAAAGTCTGCACTACTCAGTGATGCATGTTTGATTCCCTTTGACCCCCAGAAGCCTGTAGTGTTAGCAGTTGACGCCTCATCGTACGGTCTGGGCGCTGTAATCTCACATCGTATTGGATGTCACGATCGTCCTATTCCCTTTGCATCCAAGCTACTGACGCCGACGCAACAGAATTACAGTCAGATAGAAAAGGAGGCCTTAGCAATCATTTACGGCGTCGCAAAGTTTCATCATTATCTCTATGGCAGAAAATTCTATTTGTTGACGGACCACAAGCCTCTCACGTCGTTGTTTTCACCCACAAAGCCAATTCCGCCACGTACGGCACAAAAGCTTCAGAGATGGTCCTTGATATTGTCTAATTATCAGTATGAGATTTTGTACCGACCTACCACTAAACATGCCAACGCGGACACACTTTCCCGACTTCCGGTTGGCCAGGATGTATCATTTGATTCTTCAGAAATGGCATGTTGTCAGATAGACTCCAGAGATGCTTCCGCTGTCGCAGACTTTCCTTTAAACTCTCGTCGGGTTGCACAGGAAACAGCTGCGGATGCAGACTTAAGTGTGGTAGCACGTTTTGTTCGCTCAGGGTGGCCTGCCAGAGCCAAAGACATTGATCGGCCTCTGGTTCGACGTTATTTTGCACAACGTCATGCATTATCTTTAAGTCAGGGTGTTTGCTGGAAACAAGAAGACATGGTTGCCGGGCACCATTCAGCGCGTGCTTGGTCGCAATATGTTTATTGTACGTTCTTCCACAGGGTCGGAGCTGCGGCGCCACGCAAACCAATTGCGCCTGCACAGACCGCGCGATCCTGTCTCCGGTTTCTTGATTCCAGACCCAGTTCTGCGCCAGGGAGCACAACCACATCGTTCGTCCCCGGACTACGAGATCCCTATGGACGTCGACGTACATCCGACGCAGTCGTCGCCGCCGCTGTCGCCGCCGCAGATGACAGCGTCACCGAGAGGGACTCCGGGACCGTGCGGGCCCCCCCAGCTTGGGCCACGCACCTCAGAAGAAGATGACCTGCTCCCTCTGGGCGGGGGCGGGCGCCCTTCCCCAGGTTTCGGCGGGTTCCCTGGAGGATCGCAAGGCGGATGCCGGGGCGCGGACGGCGTCTCGATCCCGGCCTCAGCTACGACGCCCGTCCCACCAGTAACGCCCCCGCTCAGGCCCTCCTCCCAGTGCCGTCGCCGTGGCCCTCAGCCCTACGCCACGACGGCGCGGCGGTTTGGGGGGGAGGGGTGTGGTGTCGCACAAGTACAAAGTGCGCGCCACCTACTTTCGCCGCGCGCCGCCATGCATGCACGGCGCGGCGTTCTTCCGACGACAGCCACGAGCGCCCTCTGGTACAACGCCGCTCGTGGCCACCACTGAAGGACATCGGCCACTTCGCACTTCGGACTGAGATAGCAACGAGTTAGGACCTTCGTAATCCGATAGGCACGAGTGAAGACTTTGCTATTGTACAGGCACTAGGCAGGCCTCTAACAACTATGTATCAACATTCTGCAGTACTATGTAAAAGTTAAGTATTGTTACATTCTGTGCAATATATCTCTTTCTAATTTACTCGAGTGTTTATAGTTTCTGGCTGCTCCCCTCCGTACCTGCATCAGCGTGTCGGTCTCATTCCACTCGGCCACCGACACCTACGACGAGGCTGGGACACAAAAGCGGCGACGAAGTCGGGACACAAAAGTTCGCGTTGTCGGAAAAGTGTTGTTTTTTTCTCTTTATAGGACTTAACTGCGGGATCATCAGTCCGTCAGCTTACAAACTACCTTATACTCAAGACGGCACAAACATCCATGCCCGAGGACGGTGGGGGGGGGGGGTTCGAAGCCCCGACGGGGAAACGGCCTCGCGCATCGCAGCATATCTCCTCAACGCCCTCGGCCACTCCTGCCGCCGCGGTTGGGAAAGTCTTATGTTCTGTGAGATGATTAGTTTCTCGTACATAATAAAGATTTTCGGCATTTGCGTATGCTCGCTGCCCGCCGCCAGGACGTAGTCTCCAGGTAATAAGTAAAGCTTAGTTTGTAATAATAACAATTGAGCGATAAAATAAAATTAGTCAAAATATGTAACTTCCCACTCCCATGAACCACAGACATTGCCGAGGTGGGGTGGCTTGCGTGCCTCAACGATACAGATAGCCGTACCGTAGGTGCAGCCACAGCGGAGGGGTATCTGTGGAGAGGCCAGACAAACGTGTGGTTCCTGAAGAGGGGCAGCAGCCTTTTCAGTAGTTACAGGGGCAACAATCTGGATGATTGACTGAGCTGGCCTTGTAACATCAGGTAATGTGGCTTTGCCATACAGCTACTGCGAACGGCTGAAAACAAGGGGAAACTACAGTCGTTACCTTTCCCGAGGACATGCAGCTCTACTGTATGAACATATGATGATGGCATCCTCTCGGGTAAAATATTCCGGAGGTAAAATAGTCCCCCATTCGGATCTCCGGGCGGGGACTACTCAGGAGGATGTTGTCATCAGGAAAGACAATACTGGCATTCTACGGATCGGAGCGTGGAATGTTAGATCCCTTAATCGGGTAGGAAAATTAGAATATTTAAAAAGGGAAATGGATAGGTTGAAGCTAGATATAGTGGGGATTAGCGAAGTTCGGTGGCAGGATGAACAGGATTTCTGGTCAGGTGAGTACAGGATTATAAATACAAAATCAATTGGGGGTATCACAGGAGTAGGATTGATAATGAATAAGAAAATAGGAATGCGGGTAAACTACTATGACCAGCACAGTGATCGTATTATCACTGTCAAGATAGATACGAAGCCAACACCAACAACAGTAGTACAGGTTTATATGCCAACTAGCTCTGCCGATGATGAGAAAATCGAAGAAATATATGAGGAGTTAAAGGAAATTATTCAGACGATTAAGGGAGAGGAAAACTTAATTGTTATGGGAGACTGGAATTCGGTAGTAGGACAAGGAAGGGAAGGAAGGACAGTAGGTGAATATGGTCTGGGCAAAAGGAATGAAAGAGGAAGCCGCCTGGTAGAATTTTGCACAGAACGTAATTTAGTTATAACAAACACGTGGTTCAAAAATCACAAAAGAAGGTTGTATACGTGGAAGAGACCAGGAGACACTGGAAGATACCAGATAGATTTTATAATGGTAAGACATAGATTCCGGAACCAGGTTGTAAACTGTAAGACGTACCCAGGGGCAGATATAGACTCTGACCATAACTTGTTGGTTATGAACTGTAAGCTGAAACTAAAGAAACTACAAAAAGGTAGGAAAATAAGGAGATGGGACCTGGATAAATTGAAGGAATCTGAGGTTCTGAAGAATTTCAGAGGGAGCTTTAGGCAACAATTGACAGAAACGGGGGAAAATAAAACAGTAGAGGAGGAATGGGTAAAATTGAGAGATGAAATAGTTAAGGTAGCAGAGGACAAAATAGGTAGGAAAGCAAGACCTACAAAAAATCATTGGATATCACAGGAGATACTAAATTTAATCGATGAAAGGAGAAAATATAAAAATGCAGTAAATGAAACAGGCAAAATGGAGTACAGAAGACTAAGAAATGAGATTGACAGGAAGTGCAAAATGGCTAAGCAGGAGTGGCTAGAAGGCAAATGTAAGGATGTAGAAGAATGTATAAATAGGGGAAAAATAGATACAGCCTACAGGAAAATAAAAGAAACATTTGGAGATAAGAAAGACAGCTCTATGAATATCAAGGACACTGATGGAAAACCAGTTCTCAGCAAAGAAGGGAAAGCTGAAAGGTGGAAAGAGTATATAGAGGGGCTTTACAAAGGAAATGAACTTCGAGACAATATTGCAGGAAGGGAAGAGGATGTAGGTGAAGGTGAAATAGCAGATACTATACTGAGAGAAGAATTTGACAGAGCCCTGAAAGACCTGAGTCGAAATAAGGCCCCTGGAGTAGATGATATTCCCTCAGAGCTACTGAAGTCTCTGGGAGAACCAGCCATGACAAAATTGTTTCACCTGGTGTGTAAGATGTATGAGACAGGAGAAGTACCCTCAGACTTTAAGAAAAATGTTATAATCCCCATCCCTAAGAAAACAGGTGCAGACAGGTGTGAAAACTACAGAACCATCAGTTTAATAAGTCATGGCTGCAAAATATTAACGCGAATTATATACAGAAGGATAGAAAAGCTGGTAGAAGCCGACCTCGGGGACGATCAGTTTGGGTTCAGGAGAAATGTAGGAACACGGGAGGCAATACTCACTTTACGGCTTATCCTAGAAGATAGATTAAGAAAAGGCAGACCTACATTTCTGGCTTTTGTAGATTTGGAGAAGGCTTTTGACAATGTTGATTGGAATAAACTCTTTCAAGTTCTGAAGCAAGCAGGAGTAAAATATAGGGAGCGTAAGGTTATTTACAACTTGTACAAAAACCAGACAGCGGTTGTCAGAGTTGAAGGGTATGAAAGGGATGCAGTGGTTGGAAAGGGAGTAAGACAGGGTTGTAGCCTTTCTCCAATGTTGTTCAATTTGTACATTGAGCAAGCTATAAAGGAAAGCAAGGAGAAATTTGGTGAAGGAATAAAAGTTCAGGGGGAAGAATTAAAAACATTGCGTTTTGCCGACGACATAGTAATTCTGTCAGATACAGCAAAGGACCTGGAAGAGCAATTGAACGGAATGGACAGTGTGCTGAAGGGTGCATATAGGATGAACATTAACAAGAGCAAAACAAGGGTAATGGAATGCGGTCTTAGAAAATCAGGTGATACTGAAGGAATTAGATTGGGAAACGAAGCAATAAAGGAGATAGATGAGTTTTGTTACTTGGGCAGTAAAATAACAAATGATGGTCGCAGTACAGAGGATATAAAATGCAGAATGGCAATGGGTAGAAAAGCGTTCTTGAAAAAGAGAAATTTGTTAACATCGAATATTGATTTAAACCTAAGGAAGTCCTTTCTGAAGGCATTTGTATGGAGTGTTGCCTTGTATGGGAGTGAGACATGGACGATAAACAGTGCGGGCAGGAAGAGGATTGAGGCTTTTGAAATGTGGTGCTACAGAGGAATGCTGAAGATTAGGTGGGTGGATCGCGTAACTAATGAGGAGGTACTGAACAGAATTGGGGAGAAAAGGAATTTCTGGCATACCTTGACTAAAAGAAGGGATAGATTGGTAGGACACATTCTTAGACATCAAGGAATTGTGAATTTAGCATTGGAGGGAAGTGTATGGGGAAAAAATCGCAGGGGAAGACCAAGAGATGGATACAGTAAGCAGATTCAGACAGATGTGGGTTGTCGCTCTTATGTGGAGATGAAGAGGCTTGCTCAGTATAGGGTATTGTGGAGAGCTGCATCAAACCAGTCTCCGGACTGAAGACCACAACAACAACAACATGTAACTTCACTGAATAGCATTTGACATAAGGTTCTTATTTCCTTTAAGAAACATTAACATATTAAAATTCTCGTCTAACTTTTAGGCATGTTTGGGAGTCAAAATATCTATTCGTCGTAGGAAAAAGACGTTCTACTGCATCACTTGAAGGTATAGCGGAAATACATTTTATAAAACGATCTATTAAAATATTTTCCCCAGAAAATACCACGTAGTTAAATGAATATTTTGATTTGATGTCCAGCCACATTTTCATTAGACTCTGATTTACTTGTGAAACATATTTGGCGTGTGGTCTCCTTACACTGAATGACCAAATTTAAAGAAATCTTGCACAGAAGGTACGTTACAAATAAAAAGCGAAACGCTTCTGTTGTAAAATGTTTATTTAATTGCAGTCATCATAAGACGGGGAAACTAATGTAATTAAAATTATATGCTGATATCCTGATTAGATGTCAGTCATATCTCGATTCTCGTAGCCTCCATTGTCGATTGTTTCCTGGTACGCAATTTAAATTTGTTTCTGTCAGCTATAACAAATATGAATATTAAATAATAACAGCTGCAGGATCAGAAGTGACGTCTGTTCTTCGGAACAGACGCCACATGTGTATATATATAAATAATTTGCCGGTGACTGGCAATGATCCTATCGTTAGTGGGGAGGGGTGGGCAAGTTTGAAGCCCTTACTCTTACGGGAATTAATTAAACTAAGAGTTTGAGTACTAGGGCAGGGCGAAGCTGGGAATTTGTATCTGACATGTGTATATATATAAATAATTTGCCGGTGACTGGCAATGATCCTACCGTTAGTGGGGAGGGGTGGGCAAGTTTGAAGCCCTTACTCTTACGGGAATTAATTAAACTACGAGTTTGAGTACTATGGGCAGGGCGAAGCTGGGAATTTGTATCTGACGGGAGGCGTGCTTAGGCAGTCCTTGCAGGTGCGGTGATCACTGGGGAGTGGTGTAGGGGTCAGCGCAACTATCTAGAAAGCAGGAGACCCGGGTTCGAGTCCCGCTGGGTACACATTTTCAGCTTTGCCCAATCGCAGTTGATGTCATATATTCTATGAATATTATATAACAAAGTTCCATCACAAAATTGTAATGAAAATTAACTTTTCCTGCGTTCCTGACCCCATTCGCCACTAATACCTACAGCGAGCAGCAGAAGTTAAAACATTAAAAATAGTTATTTGTATAGTACCTCGTCGCTGAACGTACCATTAATCAGCAAGGACATAAGACAAACATTTATTTTCCTTGAAACTTTCTAGTTCGCCATTGATATCGATGAACGTTCTATTAATCAGCAGGGACATAAGACAAACATTTATTTTCGTTGAAACGTTCTAGGTCGCCATTGTTATAGCTGATGGAAGCAAGAAGTGGGTACAAAAGTAACGCTTTAAAGGACTTGGGACAAGTTAACGGAAGTTAAAGAGTCCGTTAATGTTCTTTTTTTTTTTATTTTTAATTTTTTTTTTAAATTAACTTAAAAGTTATTTCGTTAGTCCAAAAGTTAACTTCGTTAATTAAAGTTGAACGGATTATCGGACTTGTGCACAGCTCTGTGTACAACGGCAACGAGACTGCATCTTTCATTATGATGGTAGCCCCATGGTGCCTGTAAACGCCATGTAAACCTCAAGTAATGAGTTGAGACGGCAAAATGTCGTACTGTATCAAACACGAATTATAATCGTAACTGATAAGTGAATAAAATACGTTGCCAAATGTAAATTGTATATGACATCTCGCCTCGTCCCCAGTTTGATTTGAGCAATGTACAGATACAGTGAGAAGGGGCGGGGGGGGGGAGGGGAGGGGAGGAGAAGAGAGAGGTTCCAGTTTCGAGTCGTCGCCCACATAGGTGTTACCCTGCAGGAACTGTTAGAAAGGCTCAGACCAGTGCACACTCCTCTGCAGAGTAAAAATTCATTCGACAAACCTCTGTGTGCTATCCTAGTCATCGATGATTTTTTGGAGCTTCATAAAACGAAGTCAGCGTTTTTAAATATGTGGTGTTACGATGTAGAAGCGAGACATTCTTTGCTTTGGATATTATCACAGCTGTCACGTTCAGCACGCTAAGTACGCCAATTGTTATCCGTTAATCAATATTGTCCCTATGCGGTTTTCTTCGTTTATTTGCGTCAGTAGCTCCAAAACACACTTTCCGGCTACCATTGATATTTCCGCTTCCGCAGTCCACGTTATCCGTTAACCCTCAGTGTATGCGGAATTAATTTCACTGCCAGCGGCATGAAGTTAAGCCGAGTCGATGCTAATATTGGCCTCCAAAGCCCGTAAATCCTGCTTGTATTTATGATATAATTATCATTTCACTCACTACTCAATAATTCTATCATAACTGTCAATGACAAAGCTTCGCATAACATATGCACTTCATCAGTAAAGGTATTGAGAGGATCATCGACGTTGTGTTATATGATTCGAAGACACGAAAATCTTGAATTGTGACAGACTTAAAGGGAATATTTGTAACATTCAGGAGTTCATTACGTATTAAAATTAGCATTACTAAATAAGAAATATGGATGATTTCGACGGCCCTTTTTTAATTCGATACACGTTTACGTACTGCTAGCAGCGACGACAAAGCTGGCCCCCTAAATTGTATAAAATATTCATCCAGATAGCCTTACGGCATCATAAGTGTCCAACACTAGATATTCATAGAAGGAAGAATTAACACTTTGCTTTTCTCATATAATCCAATGATGGTAGCAAATGAAGAGAATGATAACTGCTTCATGCTAAAAATGTTATTGAAAGAACATGATAATGAGAGGCTATTGAGAATGTTCACGTGACTATTCCAAAGAGAATCGCGGCCTAACTTTCGTTTTTCTGGATTGTTTATACATTACTATTTTACTAAGTTACTATGAACAGCAGAGTGAACGCATTATCTTAGTAAAGATAGACACCGACCACAGTAGTGCAAGTTTATATGCCAACTAGCACGGCCGCTGATGAGGATATCGAAGAAATTTTGAGGAGATAAAAGAAGGGAGACGAAAACTTGATTGTGATGGGGGACTGGATCTCAGTAGTAGGAAAGGGAAGAGAAGGAAATATAGCAGGTGAATATGGTCTGGTAAAAAGGAATGAAAGAGGAGATTGCTTGGTAGAATTTTGCGCAGAGCACAATTTAATGTTCACCAACACTTGGTTAAATAGACTGTATACGTGGAAGAGACCAGGAGACACTGGAAGATACCAGATTGAATTTATAACGGTAAGGAGTAGATTTAGAAACCAGGTTCTAAACAGTAAGACATAACCAGGGGCCGATATAGACTCTGACCATAAGGTATTGGTTATGAACTGCAGATTAAAACTTAAGAGACTGCAGAAAGGTAAAATGGTTAGGAGATGGAACCTGGCGAAATTGAAGGAACCAAAGGTGGTTGAGAGTTTCAGAAGGAGCATTAGGCAAGGATTAGCTGAAACGGGGAAAGTAATACTGTAGAAGAAGAATGGGTAGCTCTGAGAGATAGGGTAGGAAACGCTGCAGAGGACCATATAGGCAGAAGGACAAGGCCTAATAGAAATCCATGGATAACATAGGATATACTGAACTTAATTGATGAGAGGAGAAAATATAAAATTTCAGCAAGTGAAACAGGAAAAAGGAAGTACAAACGTCTGAAAAATGACATTGACAGGAAGTGCAGACTGGCTAAACAGGAGTGGCTAGAGGACAAATGCAGAACCGTAGAAGAATGCATAACTAGGGGAAAGATAGATACCGCCTACAGGAAAATAAGAGAGATATTTGGAGACAAGAGAAGCAGGTGTATGAATATCAAGAACGCGGACGGAAAACCAGGACTATGCAAAGAGGGGAAAGCTGGACACTGGAAGGAATATATAGAGGGCCTATACAAAGGAAATAAACTTGCAGGCAATGTTCT
Source organism: Locusta migratoria (assembly GCA_026315105.1). Classification (NCBI taxonomy): domain Eukaryota; kingdom Metazoa; phylum Arthropoda; class Insecta; order Orthoptera; family Acrididae; genus Locusta; species Locusta migratoria. The sequence goes on from CM048745.1 coordinate 31,825,961, forward strand.
GGAAATGGAAGACGAAGTGGAGGAAGATGACATAGGAGATGTGATACTACGAGAAGAATTTGACAGACCGCTGAAGGACTTGTGTCGAAACAAGGCCCCTGGAGAAGATGATATTCCGTCTGAACTGTTGATGTCGTTAGGAGAGCCAGTCGTGAAAAAATTGTATCACCTAGTATGCAAGATGTATGAGACAGGGGAAATACCCTCCCACAAGTGCAGACAAGTGTGAAAATTACAGAACTATCAGTTTAATAAGTCATGGGTGCAAAATACTACCACGAATTATTTACAGACGAACGGAAGAACTTGTGGAATCCGACCTCGGGGAAGATCTGTTTGTATTTAGGAGACATGTAGAACACGGGAGGCCATACTCAGATTACGACTTATCTTAGAAGATAGGCTAAGAAAAGGCAATCCCACGTTTTTAGTGTTTGTCGATTTGGAGACAGCTTTTGACAATGTCGATTGGAATGGCAGTGAAGGAATGGAAGGAGAAATTTGGAGAGGGCATTAACGTGCAGGGAGAAGAGATAAAAACATTGCGGTTTGTTGATGACATAGTAATTATGTCAGAGACCGCAAAAGATCTGGAGAAGCAACTGAATGGGATGGACTGTGTCTTGAAAGGAAGATATAAGATGAATATTAACAAGAGTAAAACGAAGTAATGGAATGCAATGTCAGAAAATCAGGCGTTGCTGAAGGAATTAAATTAGGTAAAGTGACAATAAAACCAGTAGATGAATTTTCTTATTTGGGTAGCAAGATAACTCCTTGTTATATCTCGGGCCCACAGTGTTAGAAATGTCGTATACTGACATAATGTGAAAGGATTGTCCAAACACTGTAATAAATTATTTATTTATTTATCACAGAAGATATCTTTCGGCATTTAATGCCATCGCCAGGTCTTTCGTATTTAGAGGTTGTAAATGCTTCAACTGACTATTTATTAGTTGAAACATTTACAACCTCTAAATACGAAACACCTAATGATGGCATTAAATGCCGAAAGATATGTTGTGTGATAAATAAATAAATAATTAATTACAGTGTTTGGACAATCCTTTCACATTATGTCTATATAAGATAACTTCTGATGGCCGATGTAAAGGAGATGGGAAGAAAGGCGTTTCTAAGGAAGCTAAACTTGTTAACATCCAGTATTAAGTTTAATGTTAGGAAGTTCTTTCTGGAGTGTCTGGAGTGTATGGGAGTGAAACGTGGACGATAAGGAGTTCAGATAAAGATATGATAGAAGCTTTTGAAATGTGGTGCTACAGACGAATGTTGACAATTAGATGGGTAGATCACGCAACTAATAAGGAGGTGCTTAACCGAATTGGGGAGAAAAGGAGTTTCTGGGATATGGTGACTAAGAGAAGGGATAGATTGGTTGGACACATTCTGAGACATCAAGGAATTGTCAACATAGCATTAAAAGGAAGCGTGTGGGGTAAAAATCGTATAGGGAGACCGAGGGACGAATATAGTAAGCAGATTCAAAAGGATGTAGGTTGCCCAACGTACGCTCAGATGAAGAGACTTGCACAGGACAAGGTAGCGTGGAGAGCTGCATCAAACCAGTCTGCGGACTGAAGACCACAACAACAACACACAACTGTATTTCATGTTATTTTGAGAGTGGAAATTTAAAATCTTTAAAGAATATTATTTTTTTCTGAATTTTTGAATACAAATATGCCTCTCAGTTGTATATCATATTATTTTGTGAGGGAAATTTAAAATAAAAAAATAATTAGAAACATGCGGTTTTCATTCTGGACCTCGATAAAAAATTTCAAAAATACGCGGACCCCATCTTGCCGACCTCTGCCATACATGAATGACACATAGTCACACCAGATGCACATTGTGAAGTTGAACCCTATGACGACAGTTGCTGACTTTTGAGCAGTTCACGCTACTGTAAAGTACTTGGCTTACAGCATTAAAAATGCTAATATTCGTGCTAGGTACCCTAATGCTAATGTTACGTGCACTTAGTTAAGAAAACTGTATGGCATACTTCCTGTTCTTAAAAGATTTTGGTAGTGGGTGGTTTCGGCATTTATAAGGTACAGTTATGTATCTGATGTGGTATTTCATTTTCATAGTTGATTTTTGCATTCAGTGTTCGAGGTAGCTCTGTTTCATTTTTTGATGATATGAAATATCTAAATATTGGAGAATACAGCAGACACTCCAACAAAGACGCAAAGCGTTGTGAAACTCTTCCGAAATTAATGTTTGTACAAAACGTTTACCATTGTAGAATATACTGAGAAATTGCCAAAAACCCGTGTCTGACGATAAATTCAGATGATATACTGCACTTAGAACGCTAAAAAACTAAATTTTATAATTCGGTTTAGTTAGGAAGAAGAATGGCTGTTGGAAGATTTCTACACCGTATTTATAATAAATTTACCCACAACCGATGGTTGCTGTATATTCAAACAGTCTGAAGCTGTTTTGTAGATATATATTTAAATGAAAGATAGTTTCCGCGACTTAACTCGAATAAAAACGTACGCTAATCAAATGAGTCTTACGCACATTTAAAGAGTCGGCAGCACGGGGCGCGCAAACACTCGTGTGGAGCCTGCTTCACGACAAACGACATCTGTTGTGGAGTACGTGCTTCTTTCATTCACGGCACTGGCGTCGTCGATTTCGCTGTACACACCTCGCCCATTTTATCAGACAGTCATTAGAGACTTTTATTGCGAAAAATATTCAGCACTGGACGACTTGCTCGCCGTGCCACTCAAACACACAAGACGGCAATATGGAGCCATGATGTGGTGCGTTTTTGTTTCACACGTTGATTTCACTCTGGGCATACAGCAATAAACATGCGCTATTAATACTAGAAGGACCGCACTCGTCATTTTGACGACTATTCTACTTCTGTAGACTTTTGTCCTAAATGGATGCTTCTGCCGGTCCTATCTTCTATGACTTTTCATAAATATTTTTTAGTACACGTCTGCAAAGATTTCATCTAGTAGCACCATTCTGGAAAGTGTCCCCAAGAACTCTTACAACAAAGACCGAAATGTGAACAATAGCTTTCTCACAAGTCCAAAGCTATTGTTGTTTACACTCTGTTTTGGTAATTGTCGTCTGCAGACCCATTGACTTTGTTGCTAAAGTGGCGCAGTTTGTGTTGTCCACATTTCAGTTGTTTCGTTAGGGCAGTTCAATGACGCGGTTTATCTGATGAAGACTTTGTAAAATACTTAATGCCACTGTCAGATGGTGAATCCGAATACGAAATGCCTTGCAGAAAATTTGAAACGTAGGAGTACAAGCACTGCAGGCAAAGTGAAGAAATCTAAGAGGGAAATACCTCCATCAGAAAAATCCGCTGTAGCACATTTGCACACAACTATTCTTTATAAGTCTGATGACATGAATAACATGCTATCAGGAAAAATAAAACAAAAATGTGCTAATTTTTAGATCAGTGCATGACACAGTAACTAACGATGAGCGACGTCCGAAAAAGCTACCAGTCTGTGGCCTACTACAATAATACGAAGTATGGCGTTGATGCAATCGACAAATTGCTCAGCTTTACACTGTATGAATGCCGCAGATGGCCCATGCACGTTTTTTTCGATATCTTGAAATTAGCAGCTATAAATGCTTGGGTACTCTATAAGTAAGTAAATGGAGAAAAAGTAAGCAGACGTCACTATCAATAAAACTCTTCTGGGTATGAAACCGCGTCGTCATTTTATAAATTCCACCTACGTTTCGGCCACTGTTGCAGGCGGCATGATGAAGGCTGCCTGCAACAGTGGCCGAAACGTAGGTGGAATTTATAAAATGACGACGCGGTTTCATACCCAGAAGAGTTTTATTGATAATGACAACGGCCGCGGAAGCCTACGTTTGCATTTAAGCAGACGTCAGTTTATACACAAATTGGTAGAAGAGTTGGCTTCAGCATATAAGGCCATAAGGGTACACTTGTAACGATTCTGTTTCCCCTCCAAGATAGTGACAAAGGAACGTTCTTAAATGAAATACGATCTGCTCAAAATCAATTTATTATAATTAAACACTCAGATGACATTTCCTATCTTGTAAAACAGATAATGGTATTCACACAATCTTTTACAAATGTTAAAACATTGGGACACAAAAATGATTGGCTGAGTCAAAGGTCGGAGGTTTTGCAAAACAGAATGCTATTAGATTGGTTATACAGGGGCTTGAAATTATCGTTAGCCCTAAGCTCCCCAGAGTAAACAGGCAGATCTCAAAACAATAAAATAAGGGACAGAATCCAACAAGTCTGATTCATATAACCCTCCAGCAAGTGCGTCACCTTACCCACACAGATGACATTGCCGGCAACGTCTCAGGCTCGCAGGCAGCAGGCGGTGGGAGCGGATGAGCTGAAATTTTTATCCGACCGTAATTGCTGCGACCTGTTAAGCAGGGTCGACATGTAACTTAACACAGAGTCACGGGCATCGGCGTCGCTAGGTAGTTGCTGTGCGATTCTATCACGCTAGTAGACTAATCAATATTTTGCATAGGTGACACAAAGCACACTCGGCACAAATCGATCAGTCACTTGCGTAATAAGATCTGTAAAAACAATGCCCGATTCGCAAAGGTGCGAATGTTCAAATAGAGACTTATAGCAAAACTAAAACTAAACTGTGGCCGCTCACAGCGTAACCACAGGACAATGTAACGTCCGCGAAGTAAACACAAGTTCTACAAGGTCCGAATCTTCGGATTCACACACCAGTATAACCAGAGGACTGTTTAAGATGATGTCCTCCCCGCGAATCTAAACGGAGTATTTCGTGTCTCCGAGGTCCGTACACTTCGGACGCTCAAAGAGGAGACTAGCGATTTCCGTACACTTCGGAAGCTCAGACACGAGAGACAGTCGAGGTCCTTACCCATCGGACGCTCACACAGGAGTCTTCGTACGTCCTCGCGCTCTGCCGCAGCTCAGGGCAAGTGCCGGGCGGCCACACCCACGCGAAAAGACGCACCAATATCTGCTAACGGCTAGTAATCAAACCAATCGGATGGCGTAGCGCCGCTAACAAATTGTTTAGCTGTCATACTAAAATAATTCGCCGAATCAGGGCGCGTTCTCTGCGGCTGCCAAGAGGCTCCGCCCACGCCACCAAAGCTTCCGCGGATTTCACCGTTCCCAGGGTGAATGCTCTGCAAGGAATTTCACCTTGCTCCTAGCTACGGTCACACGACCTAAAAAGTTAACGTTGTGCTATATATACAGCCGCTGGAGCCAAACACCTGGGGCGCCAAACGTGCAGAAAACTTTCCTCTCAACCTAACCATTTGTCACACTAACTGTGTTCAAACTCTGCTGCTTTCTAGGAAGATTTTTAGATATTGCCTAAGGGCAATACGTCTCCATAAACCGCCCGGGGCCCAGAGCACTCTGATATTGATCGGCAAATTCCTCTCTTGCGAAATGCGCAAATGTCTAAAAACGCAGTCCCCGCTATCGCCCAACGTAAACCGAGGGCCAGCATTGTAAAGCATTCCACATATTCCGCCGCCTGTAGCGTCGGCGCCATACAGGTCAAGCCAGCCCCTCTCGTCCTTCCCTGAAGGCGAGCGAAAGTTGGTGGGAGGTGGAGACCCTCAAGAGCGTAGAACCACTTTTTAGCAGCCAAGCTGCGCCTATAAACATTAAAATCCCGAAATTTTCATATAAACATAGAATGTACTACAATCACAGGAGCCCATCACCGCTGATGTGTCCCCAAAGGCACAGAAATCAAAATAAATAAAGATCTACAAAGAAAAATGTTATATATTTTAATAATTAGCGTAAAGAGAAAGGTACAGTAACACAAGGTTAGTGTGAAAAAATAGACTAAATACAACCCCCATCTTACACACTGTAGAAGCAGGGTTATAAATATTTTCTCTAGAATATACTGCGATTCCAAGATATTTGTGTTAAAAGAATTTTTGTTTTGTGTTTTTGTTTTACGAAAAGTTTGCCAATGCTCATTTTGTTACAAGGTTTCTGATTAATTTTTGGGTATAAAATTTTCATTATATTATGTTACCATAATGAAAAAAGTATAGTTGCATTCTGGCTAACTGTGTAGCTTGTCAGAAATCAATTTATGTATGTTAAAATCTGTTTACATTATAAAAAACGGCAATTAAAACTATAGCCGTCAAAATTACCGTCCTTCTAGGTGGAGCCCGCTATCAGCTATGTCACGAGCCAATCTGCCAATTATTTATTAAGGAGGAAGCATTAGGAAGGAAAGGATCGAATTTAGCTGCTTCGGTGCATCGTAGTTATACAATGGCAACACGTGGGAACGCGACATGGCCGTGGCCCGCTCGCGCGAGCGCAAGTGCTCACTCAAATCGGATCTACTCATTGTGTTGACGGACGGCGTTGGAATCATTACCAGTACATCTACTATCGCCCATGTGTCATCTGCCGACGTCGGATAAAAATATTTTTCTGGCATCCTTCTTTTTTTTATGGACCACACAAAGTCTAAAGAACCAATCTTCTTTTTATAAAACTGCAAAATGGAAAAAAAGATAGATAATTTCATCTCCCAACCTATGGTAAGCCTGATATTGTCATGATTGGAAAATATTCAAATCTTCAAATGATTATAAATCTATGGAAGTGCTGAGGTTCTCAGTCGCTAGGTTTCCGGACTACTTAACCTAACCTAAGAAGAACTCACACAGGCATGCCTGTGTGACTGGGAACACCTTAGACCAATCGGCCATTCCACCACGGCTCAAAATATTCCATCAACCTGTCCTTGCTGTGGGATCAAACTATGAGTGTGTCACCGATAAATGTACACAACGCTTCTAACGCTGGACGTCTTACGACGTAAGAAAGCAGTGCACGTCTCAACCTAAGACAAGTAACAGGTCCTTAACTGTGCTCAGAATGAGCCAAAAAACTACTCCCGTAAGTATAAAAAATAAGTAGTAACTGCTGAGGGGCCTCACCGGATGCAGGAATGTGGTGTTACAAGGACCTCAGTAAAATAACATACTTCCCTACTGACAGTAAAATTTAATTTATTATCTATACACATAAAAATGAATCGCTGTTCGCTAGTCTCGCTAAAACTCGAGAACGACTGAAGCGATTTGGCTAATTTTAGTCCTGAAATATTTGTTTAAGCCCAAGAAAAGTTTAAACACAGATAAAATATGGAAAAGTTATCCGGAAAAGAGAATAATCGGGAAAAACTGAAATAACTTTTTTCCAGTGAGCTATCAATACCGTTCGTCAAACTGCGATAAAATTTTCTACACTTCACGTTGAAAGCAAGAGGAAAGTTTTCATCAAATATAAATTTGGAAATATCGCCCAGAAAGTAGGAACATTTAGGAAAAAAAAAAAAAAAAAAAGAAACCGATTTTTTTTCTGTGAATAAATATCAATTGCTATATGGTTGTAAGAGCATCACTTGAATTTTGCTCCAAGGAAAAAGATACTTTGGTAAGTACCAGGAGAACTTGTGGAAAAAATTGGGGCCTGAGGCCCAAGGGTATGCACTGGATGGATATACACCACGGTGAGTAGATCCAGGATCACCTATGGGGGGTCGTGTGGTGGAAGAAGGTAGAACAGCAGGTTTCTGCTAAGGAGCTTGGTAAGGTGAACAGATTAGCCTGCTTAGCCATAACAGGCGGAATTAGCAGCACACCAACTACTGGGATGGAAACCATGTTGGATATGTCCCCATTACACCTTTGGGTCAAGATGTAGGCAGCAGGTGGTGCCTACAGACTCAAAACTGGCAAAAACTGGATCTCTTTGGGATATGCAGAATCACACACTAAAATAGTGAGTGAGGTAAATATAGGAAAGATTGGGGAAATGCTAGCCAACTATATTATAACCCCATACTGCTTCAACAAGCCTTTCAATATAACAATTGGAAGCAGGGAGCAGTGGGAGGAAATAGTTCGAAACCGTACAGGGGATATTGTCTGGTTCACTGACGGGTCAAAATCAGACCAAGGCGTTGGGGCTGGGGTATACGGGGTGCAGCCAAGACTGGAGAGCGTCATCTCTCTAGGGAAACTGGCATCAGTATTCCAGGCCGAAATCACTGCCATCAGGGCGTGTGTGGAAGAGAATTTGCGTAGGTGCTACAAAGACCGTTGCATCTATATCTATGTCCCCCTAAAACATCAAACCAACCAACGAACCATCTATATCTATTCAGACAGACAGGCAGCCCTGAGGTCACTGGCAGCTCCTGCAACAAGGTCTAAAATTGTTGCATAATATCACAAGGTTCTGCTGGAGCTAGGGGAAAGCAATACAGTAGGATTAGCCAGGATGGGGGCAGAGACTCCATTTATTTGACCGGAACCTATCCTGACAATCACCAAGGCAATGATCAAATTGGAGCTACGTAACTGGCTCAGAAGACAGCACGTAGAATATTGGACTAAAGTCTATGGCAAAAACATGGCAAGATAATGATGCCAAACCATGTTTTAAAAGAAGCTCTGCAATCCTGGGCCAGAACTGGAGAGAGATTAGACTCATGGTTGGATTGCTGACAGGCCAAGGGAATTTCAAAAAACACCTACCTACAATGGGAATAACAGAAGAGGACCCTAAATGTAGGATCTGTGATGACGGTGATGAAACTGCATCACATCTAATCTTCGAATGCATTGAATTGGAGAGTAAAAGGCAGAGAACATTTGGGACAACCAGACCCAAAGAATTTGTGTCTGATAAAGAACTGGTAAAGGGACTCCTTGCACTGTTCAAGGGCATTGGTTGGCTTTACTAGATATACAGGGAGCGATACCGCACAAAAAACTTAGTTTCGGTGAAGGGCAGTGGCGGGTTGGACCAAGACTGTTTTGGCTTCCCTGAAAAAATCAAATCAAATCAATCACTTGAATATGGCTTGACAAGACAAGGTTTGTATGAAATACAATTTTTGGGACAATCTAGTGGAAAATTTGAGAAAAACTGAAAAAGCATTTTTCAATGTGCTTTTGATTTAATTCGGCACTATAACTGACCATTCGCACGACACAGAGGGGTATTTTTTTTTTTTTTTTGTCATTATGGTCTTGGGAATGTTTTGAGTAAAAAAAAAACAAAAAACAAATAGGGACAGTTAAAAAGGAAAATCGCAAAATTCGAACCAAGTTCCTTTTCAGACGGGCGCTGTAAAAGTGTATTTTTCATACTAACCTTGTATTACTGTGCCTTTCTCTTTACGCTAATTATTGAAATATGTAAAATTTTTCTTTGTAGATTTTTATTAATTTTGATTTCTGTGCCTTTGGGGACACATCAGGGGTGATGGGCTCCTGGGATTGTAGTGCATTCTATGTTTATATGAAAATTTCGGGATTTTAATGTTTATTGGCGCAGCTTCGCTGCTAAAAAGTGGTTTTACGTGTTGACCAAGGTCAGGCCGCGCAGAGCAGAGACGCTCTTGGGGGTCTTCCCCTCCCACCAACTTTCGCTCGCCTTCGGGGAAGGACGAGAGGGACTGGCTTGACCTGTTTGCAGCCGACACTACAGGCGGCGGCGTATACCTGGCACAATATTTTAGAGTGTGTGAGACGCTTTACACAATGCTGGCCCACTGTTTACGGTGGGCTGTCGCGGGAACTGCCTTTTTAGTCATTTGGCCGTTTCACAAGAGAGGAATTTGCCGGATACAAGAAATAGCAGAGTGCTCTGGGCCCCGGGCTGTTTATGGAGACGTATTGCCCTTAAAAGTTAATTATAATTTCTGAAAAACAGTTAAGAAGTCGAAGAGTAAATAGCTTCTCCAGAGAGTATTATTCGATATTTCACAGTATTCAAATAAAAAAATACATTGAATTACGCACATTCTAAAGTGTCTTATCAGATACTTCAGCGCTAATGCTATCTACACACCAGATTTCATCGCAATAGATTCAGTGGTTTGTGTAATGATATATAGCCAAATCGGTTCAGCCGTTCTCGAGTTTTAGCGAGACTAACGAACAGCAATTCATTTTTCTCTTTGACAGTTCATATAGACTACAGGTTCAGATCGTGTAAAACGAAAATAAGTCTTTCAAAGTATATTTATCACCCCACTCAACGCAACAACTAAGTATTTATTTTACATGTATTAAATCTAAATTTTCCTCGTAATTTTTCCATCACCGTTAAAATCTTCCCTGAACTTCCACGAACGTGACATGAACATTATCCTGGACATGGGTGCATGATTTGCCCACTCTTTCTGACCACTATCGAGCCGATCATCTATCTGATGATGCCTTTATAAAGCTACTGCGTCTAAAATACGCTTGGTTTAATTAAATATGGTTTATACAAAGAGGTAAGTGATACGAAGTCCACCGGGTCATCTAGCCTTTGGAAAATATATATATATATATATATATATATATATATATATATATATATATATATATATATAATTAAAAATAAAATAAAATTAGAATGAAATTAATGACGAAAGGCGATAATACTGAAAAAGGAGCATAAGATTTGTCCATTAACAGTAACCCTTTGGTGTTCAAAATCATATATAAAAATTAAACAATTTGTTTAAAGAATGATGTCTGAAGTCTGCGCCTACACACGAATTTCCAACTGAAACGTTATTTAACAGAGGCTGTGAGGCTGTCACATTAAATGTAGTATATTGTTCTGGTGTCTGTGCTATTGCACGAAAGTGACGTGGCAGAGACAAAAAAACGTAGCTTCATCTTAGGTTGCTGCGCCCTAGACTCTGAAATGGTCATAAACTGCCTGTTCAAATCTGGAGAGAGAGAGAGAAGAAACGGTAGTAAGTGGCAGTCCGTGGCAAAGTTAAATGTATATACCTTTCATATATTTCTGAAACATCTTTGTTTTACTTTTTGGGATAACACCACTGTTATTTAAATTTATATATAGAAAAAAACCAGTGCAATGATTTTATTTTAATCAACAACTTTCGGACCTTTTTTTTTTTTTTTTTTTTTTTTTTTTTTCAGCGTCTTCAGGATTTTAACTGTGAAATGTATCATCGTACACTTGGAGAACCTTCAAGCAATATATATTAGTGCCAAAATTAACCTAAGTTAAAGAGAGAAATAAGAGAAAAAGATGTTATGCCCATTTATGTCGTGGAGCTGGGCAGGTACGTGGGAGCCCTCCAGTGCGTCACTAATGGCTGGAGCGGGGGTTACTGCCCTTAAATAGCTAAGGCTCCGCCCCTCTGGCAGCTCCACTAATGGCTGGAGTGGGGGTTACTGCCCTTAAATAGCTAAGGCTCCGCCCCTCTGGCAGCTCCACTAATGGCTGGAGCGGGGGTTACTGCTCTTAAATAGCTAAGGCTCTGCCCCTCTGGCAGCTCCACTAATGGCTGGAGCGGGGGTTACTGCCCTTAAATAGCTAAGGCTCCGCCCCTCTGGCAGCTCCACTAATGGCTGGAGCGGGGGTTACTGCCCTTAAATAGCTAAGGCTCCGCCCCTCTGGCAGCTCCACTAATGGCTGGAGCGGGGGTTACTGCCCTTAAATAGCTAAGGCTCCGCCCCTCTGGCAGCTCCACTAATGGCTGGAGCGGGGGTTACTGCCCTTAAATAGCTAAGGCTCCGCCCCTCTGGCAGCTCCACTAATGGCTGGAGCGGGGGTTACTGCCATTAAATAGCTAAGGCTCCGCCCCTCTGGCAGCTCCACTAATGGCTGGAGCGGGGGTTACTGCCCTTAAATAGCTAAGGCTCCGCCCCTCTGGCAGCTCCACTAATGGCTGGAGCGGGGGTTACTGCCCTTAAATAGCTAAGGCTCCGCCCCTCTGGCAGCTCCACTAATGGCTGGAGCGGGGGTTACTGCCCTTAAATAGCTAAGGCTCCGCCCCTCTGGCAGCTCCACTAATGGCTGGAGCGGGGGTTACTGCCCTTAAATAGCTAAGACTCCGCCCCTCAGGCAGCTCCACTAGTGGCTGGAGCGGGGGTTACTGCCCTTAAATAGCTAAGGCTCCGCCCCTCTGGCAGCTCCACTAATGGCTGGAGCGGGGGTTACTGCCCTTAAATAGCTAAGGCTCCGCCCCTCTGGCAGCTCCACTAATGGCTGGAGCGGGGGTTACTGCCCTTAAATAGCTAAGGCTCCGCCCCTCTGGCAGCTCCACTAATGGCTGGAGCGGGGGGTTACTGCCCTTAAATAGCTAAGGCTCCGCCCCTCTGGCAGCTCCACTAATGGCTGGAGCGGGGGTTACTGCCCTTAAATAGCTAAGGCTCCGCCCCTCTGGCAGCTCCACTAATGGCTGGAGCGGGGGTTACTGCCCTTAAATAGCTAAGGCTCCGCCCCTCTGGCAGCTCCACTAATGGCTGGAGCGGGGGTTACTGCCCTTAAATAGCTAAGGCTCCGCCCCTCAGGCAGCTCCACTAATGGCTGGAGCGGGGGTTACTGCCCTTAAATAGCTAAGGCTCCGCCCCTCTGGCAGCTCCACTAATGGCTGGAGCGGGGGTTACTGCCCTTAAATAGCTAAGGCTCCGCCCCTCTGGCAGCTCCACTAATGGCTGGAGCGGGGGTTACTGCCCTTAAATAGCTAAGGCTCCGCCCCTCAGGCAGCTCCACTAATGGCTGGAGCGGGGGTTACTGCCCTTAAATAGCTAAGGCTCCGCCCCTCAGGCAGCTCCACTAATGGCTGGAGCGGGGGTTACTGCCCTTAAATAGCTAAGGCTCCGCCCCTCTGGCAGCTCCACTAAAGGCTGGAGCGGGGGTTACTGCCCTTAAATAGCTAAGGCTCCGCCCCTCTGGCAGCTCCACTAATGGCTGGAGCGGGGGTTACTGCCCTTAAATAGCTAAGGCTCCGCCCCTCTGGCAGCTCCACTAATGGCTGGAGCGGGGGTTACTGCCCTTAAATAGCTAAGGCTCCGCCCCTCTGGCAGCTCCACTAATGGCTGGAGCGGGGGGTTACTGCCCTTAAATAGCTAAGGCTCCGCCCCTCAGGCAGCGCCACTAATGGCTGGAGCGGGGGGTTACTGCCCTTAAATAGCTAAGGCTCCGCCCCTCTGGCAGCTCCACTAATGGCTGGAGCGGGGGGTTACTGCCCTTAAATAGCTAAGGCTCCACCCCTCTGGCAGCTCCACTAATGGCTGGAGCGGGGGTTACTGCCCTTAAATAGCTAAGGCTCCGCCCCTCTGGCAGCTCCACTAATGGCTGGAGCGGGGGATACTGCCCTTAAATAGCTAAGGCTCCGCCCCTCTGGCAGCGCCACTAATGGCTGGAGAGTGGGTTACTGCCCTTAAATAGCTAAGGCTCCGCCCCTCTGGCAGCTCCACTAATGGCTGGAGCGGGGGTTACTGCCCTTAAATAGCTAAGGCTCCGCCCATCTGGCAGCTCCACTAATGGCTGGAGCGGGGGTTACTGCCCTTAAATAGCTAAGGCTCCGCCCCTCTGGCAGCTCCACTAATGGCTGGAGCGGGGGTTACTGCCCTTAAATAGCTAAGGCTCCGCCCCTCTGGCAGCTCCACTAATGGCTGGAGCGGGTGTTACTGCCCTTAAATAGCTAAGGCTCCGCCCCTCTGGCAGCTCCACTAATGGCTGGAGCGGGGGTTACTGCCCTTAAATAGCTAAGGCTCCGCCCCTCTGGCAGCTCCACTAATGGCTGGAGCGGGGGTTACTGCCCTTAAATAGCTAAGGCTCCGCCCCTCAGGCAGCGCCACTAATGGCTGGAGCGGGGGTTACTGCCCTTAAATAGCTAAGGCTCCGCCCCTCTGGCAGCTCCACTAATGGCTGGAGCGGGGGTTACTGCCCTTAAATAGCTAAGGATCCGCCCCTCTGGCAGCTCCACTAATGGCTGGAGCGGGGGTTACTGCCCTTAAATAGCTAAGGCTCCGCCCCTCTGGCAGCTCCACTAATGGCTGGAGCGGGGGTTACTGCCCTTAAATAGCTAAGGCTCCGCCCCTCTGGCAGCTCCACTAATGGCTGGAGCGGGGGTTACTGCCCTTAAATAGCTAAGGCTCCGCCCCTCTGGCAGATCCACTAATGGCTGGAGCGGGGGTTACTGCCCTTAACTAGCTAAGGCTCCGCCCCTCAGGCAGCTCCACTAATGGCTGGAGCGGGGGTTACTGCCCTTAAATAGCTAAGGCTCCGCCCCTCTGGCAGCTCCACTAATGGCTGGAGCGGGGGTTACTGCCCTTAAATAGCTAAGGCTCCGCCCCTCTGGCAGCGCTACTAATGGCTGGAGCGGGGGTTACTGCCCTTAAATAGCTAAGGCTCCGCCTCTCTGGCAGCTCCACTAATGGCTGGAGCGGGGGTTACTGCCCTTAAATAGCTAAGGCTCCGCCCCTCTGGCAGCTCCACTAATGGCTGGAGCGGGGGTTACTGCCCTTAAATAGCTAAAGCTCCGCCCCTCTGGCAGCTCCACTAATGGCTGGAGCGGGGGTTACTGCCCTTAAATAGCTAAGGCTCCGCCCCTCTGGCAGCTCCACTAATTGCTGGAGCGGGGGTTACTGCCCTTAAATAGCTAAGGCTCCGCCCCTCTGGCAGCTCCACTAATGGCTGGAGCGGGGGTTACTGCCCTTAAATAGCTAAGGCTCCGCCCCTCTGGCAGCTCCACTAATGGCTGGAGAGGGGGTTACTGCCCTTAAATAGCTAAGGCTCCGCCCCTCTGGCAGCTCCACTAATGGCTGGAGCGGGGGTTACTGCCCTTAAATAGCTAAGGCTCCGCCCCTCTGGCAGCTCCACTAATGGATGGAGCGGGGGTTACTGCCCTTAAATAGCTAAGGCTCCGCCCCTCTGGCAGCTCCACTAATGGCTGGAGCGGGGGTTACTGCCCTTAAATAGCTAAGGCTCCGCCCCTCTGGCAGCTCCACTAATGGCTGGAGCGGGGGTTACTGCCCTTAAATAGCTAAGGCTCCGCCCCTCTGGCAGCTCCACTAATGGCTGGAGCGGGGGTTACTGCCCTTAAATAGCTAAGGCTCCGCCCCTCTGGCAGCTCCACTAATGGCTGGAGCGGGGGTTACTGCCCTTAAATAGCTAAGGCTCCGCCCCTCTGGCAGCTCCACTAATGGCTGGAACGGGGGTTACTGCCCTTAAATAGCTAAGGCTCCGCCCCTCTGGCAGCGCCACTAATGCCTGGAGCGGGGGGTTACTGCCCTTAAATAGCTAAGGCTCCGCCCCTCTGGCAGCTCCACTAATGGCTGGAGCGGGGGTTACTGCCCTTAAATAGCTAAGGCTCAGCCCCTCTGGCAGTTCCACTAATGGCTGGAGCGGGGGTTACTGCCCTTAAATAGCTAAGGCTCCGCCCCTCTGGCAGCTCCACTAATGGCTGGAGCGGGGGTTACTGCCCTTAAATAGCTAAGGCTCCGTCCCACTGGCAGCTCCACTAATGGCTGGAGCGGGGGTTACTGCCTTTAAATAGCTAAGGCTCCGCCCCTCTGGCAGCTCCACTAATGGCTGGAGCGGGGGTTACTGCCCTTAAATAGCTAAGGCTCTGCCCCTCTGGCAGCTCCACTAATGGCTGGAGCGGGGGTTACTGCCCTTAAATAGCTAAGGCTCCGCCCCTCTGACAGCTCCACTAATGGCTGGAGCGGGGGTTACTGCCCTTAAATAGCTAAGGCTCCGCCCCTCTGGCAGCTCCACTAATGGCTGGAGCGGGGGTTACTGCCCTTAAATAGCTAAGGCTCCGCCCCTCTGGCAGCTCCACTAATGGCTGGAGCGGGGGTTACTGCCCTTAAATAGCTAAGGCTCCGCCCCTCTGGCAGCTCCACTAATGGCTGGAGCGGGGGTTACTGCCCTTAAATAGCTAAGGCTCCGCCCCTCTGGCAGCTCCACTAATGGCTGGAGCGGGGGTTACTGCCCTTAAATAGCTAAGGCTCCGCCCCTCTGGCAGCTCCACTAATGGCTGGAGTGGGGGTTACTGCCCTTAAATAGCTAAGGCTCCGCCCCTCTGGCAGCTCCACTAATGGCTGGAGCGGGGGTTACTGCCCTTAAATAGCTAAGGCTCCGCCCCTCTGGCAGCTCCACTAATGGCTGGAGCGGGGGTTACTGCCCTTAAATAGCTAAGGCTCCGCCCCTCTGGCAGCTCCACTAATGGCTGGAGCGGGGGTTACTGCCCTTAAATAGCTAAGGCTCCGCCCCTCTGGCAGCTCCACTAATGGCTGGAGCGGGGGTTACTGCCCTTAAATAGCTAAGGCTCCGCCCCTCTGGCAGCTCCACTAATGGCTGGAGCGGGGGTTACTGCCCTTAAATAGCTAAGGCTCCGCCCCTCTGGCAGCTCCACTAATGGCTGGAGCGGGGGCTACTGCCCTTAAATAGCTAAGGCTCCGCCCCTCTGGCAGCTCCACTAATCTTGCGAAGCCAATGAGAAGACTACATACATAAATTTCGCCTAAAAATAGGATTATAATTAACTATACATTTCTTTGTCATTGAGGTTAAATAGTTATGGCTATCTTTCTGATAAGTAAAATGAAGATTAAAACATTTAAATACTGACGTAAATTGCACCAGGTTCTTATCGATATTTTCAGAGATATTCTGTAAGTGGCTCTGCAGTGTTGTATGCTAATTTACTTTCATTAAAAGATTAACTATGAAACTTATGTACATATAAAACAATTCAAGGTAGCTTTACTTTGCAAAAACTATTTAGTTGTTTTCTCATTGAAATGTGTGCTAAGCTATTGTTTTCATATATGAATCTTAATCTATTGTACAGTGCTTTAAGTTGACATTTTTGTTTATAAAACATACTGTTTTATAACATTGTAAAATATTAAGAATGACATGTTAAAACATAACGAGATACAATCCAAATGGCTTCAGGAAATGAAACATAGAACTGTTGGTTAATAGTAAAAATAATAATAATAATTCTATATTTTTTGGCCAAATTTATGTGTATAATATTTTCATTGGCTACCAAAGATAAGTGGAGCTGACAAGGGGGCGGAGTATCAGCTATTTAAGAGCAGTAACCCCCGCTCCCAGGTACCTGCCCTCTCCACGACATCAGTGGGCATAACATCGTTTTATTTTACTTCTCTTTATTGACTTAGGTTAATTTTGGCACTAATATGTATTGCTATGATACATTTCAGAGACAGTCTGTAAATAGGTCAAAAAGGAACGGACCGAAACTAGTTGATTAAAATAAAATCATTGAACTGTAGGCCTTCGCTTCCCCTACACCACTGGCGGGCACTGACGTTCTTTCTGACGTCTGCGTGTCGCGGTCGGTGAAAGGAAATTGGAGTGGGGCACGTTAATCTCCGGGCATGGCCCTTAGCCAGTGACTACGCCACCCCTTCTCTGATGTTACCTCTAAGAGCCTTATCTGTCTGCCGCTGTGAGGGACTGGTTACCAGAACGCGTGGAATTCCTCGAATCCGCGCTTTTCAAATAAACAGAACCTGCCGCTTCAGCTTTCACGCCTAGTGATGTGTGATCCTTCGATAGCCACATAGTGTGTAGCATTCTTAGACGCACTGACATTACAAGTGCAGCAATGACTGGCTCTGATTACCAACACAAATACCATGTCTGTGGGGTATCCAATTAATGAGAATAACGATGCTGTTCTGTTTATACACATGAAAATGGCATGTACAGAGTTAACAGCGGTAAAACAGCAGTTTTTTTTCAAAATCTTCTTACATAAATTAGTCACTGCAGGGGTGAATCGACTGCACAAAGCAACGCCATCAATCAGTTCTAAATATCTGATCCTACACAGAACGTGACCTGCAATAAAGGCCCCTTTAAGGGGGTTAGGACAAGGGGCCCGACTTGAACCAGGAGAGGCTGTGGTGTCGCACAAGTCCAAAGTGCCTACTTTCACCGCGCGCCGCCATGCACGCACGGCGCGGCGTTCTTACGACGTCAGCCACGAGCGCCCTCTGTTACAACTCCGCTCGTGGCCACCACTGAACGACATCGTTCACTTGGGACTGAGATAGGAACCAGTTAACACTTCGGAATCAGATAGGCACCAGTGAAGACTTGGCTATCAGATAGGCACTAGGCAGGCCTCTAGCTCAACTATGTATCCGCATTCTGCAGTACTGAGCTATGTAAAATTTAAGTATTGTATAAATTCTGTGCAATATATATCTCGTTCTAATTTACTCTAGTGTTTCTAGTTTCTGGCTGCTCCCCTCCGTACCTGCACCAGCGTGCTATCTTTATTCCTGTGTCGGTCTCATTCCACTCGGCCACCGACACCTACGACGGAAACGAGACACAAAAGCGGCGACGAGGCTGGGACACAAAAGAGGCAGCACAGGACATTTTGATTTCTACTGTCAATACTTTAGAAATAAAGTCACAAAACTTTGTCAGGCTAACTGGGAAGGATTCAAGAATCGCACTCATAGGAGTGGGAGTTCTAAGACATAACGAAATAATTTTTATTTACATGAGAAATTTCGACATTTCTTCACTTTCTATTGGCTCCATTTGTTTTTATACGTACAATTTTTTTCTTAAGTAAAAGAGATTCTTCGATGACTTTTTGCACAACATACAAACCGTACTTGCAGGAGTATGAAACTCTAGAATTTTCCAAATACATAAAAAAATGTGATAATAATTACGTTTGTAAACTACAACTTTTCAGTTTTTCTAAACAAATATTTTAGCCGGCCGCGGTGACCCAGCGGTCTGCGGCGCGTCAGTCACAGTCTTCACGGCTGCTACGGTCGGGGGTTCGAATTCCCCCCCCCCCTCCGGGCATGGATGTTTGTGTCGTCTTTAGTATAAGGTAGTTCGTAAGTAGTTTCTAAGTTTAGGGTCTGATAACCCTGCAGTTAAGTCCCTTAAGCTTAACGAACATTTGCACATTTTGATCATAAATTTTAAATGGTAACAGGTCATTCATTTTCTCATAAATTAAATAAATTTTAGAGTTTAATATACCAGTAAGTATCGTTTGCAAGCTGTGTACAAATCATCGAAAAATCTCTCTTACTCATGAAGAAAAGTGTACCTATAGCAACAAATGCAGGCAGTAGTAACTGTGTAAGGTGTTGGTGGGAAAAAATTAAATGGATTGGAATGATTCCGGCTGGGGAAGGTTAATGTGGGTTAATACAATAGGATGACTGGAGCGGCTGATCCTGAATTAATTAGTGACATTTAACATCATATCAAATAATTTGCATGATACATATTGCACTGTTTCAGTTCTAATTGTAATGAAACTCTGCCACTCCCTTCAAGTGACATAAAGTATAATTAATAATTTGTCCCCACCAAAAATCTAACGAACTGGGATCTGACTACTAATAATGTTGAAATAACATGTTTCAAATCCATTAATATTTATTGCACCTTTTGAAGCAGGATAAAACACCCAATGATAAATCCAATACTAAAATCATAAACAACAAGAATACATTTATAAACAAATAAGAAAGAACAATCTAATGCATATGAAGTTACTCAAATCGTTATGAAATTGGAAATTAGTAACGACTGGCAAGTCAGAAATCCCTATCGTGAACTAATATAATGTTCTTAGCCGGATAGTTGAGTCAGAATACCAGTGCAGGATTGACTTTCCTAACTACACAATCCCCACTATAAGGCAGTACCTGATGTATCGACTATATGTTGCTGGCGAATGCTTTGCCATAAATTACCAAGCTGACGACTTGCGTGTGAAGGTGCTGCGCTGCAGTGGCGTGGGTGCAGGGCGGCTGTAACCCGAAAATTAGTGCGACCAAGAAATGAAAACTCGCTCCACCACTGGGAAGCTGTACTCCCTACTATCAGCCTCTGTGCGCTCGGCAGTACACAGTGCCTACGATCTCAAACAATTCTACCAAGTCAGGACCACTTCAGTTAGCGTAGACACAAATACTAAAGGTCTAAATGACTCCAGAAGTTGAGTATATCGCAACTAGTGCTTCGTTGCACTAGTATTGGCTGGCTGACCTTATTCAAACCGAAAACAAGAACAATCAGCTCAAGTATAAATCTCAGAGTGTACCCTGAAACTTATACAAGTTCACTCGTCCAAGCATCGGCTCAATAAGCACACTGAGGGGACAAGACGCTACCTGACGCGTCCGTAGCCCAGCGCAACGAAACACGAAGTCCCTTTCTATCACCGCGTCTCCCCCCAAGAAACGTCATTTTAATGTAAAGCCAATCAGCGTCGAGTTCTCGAACTCCAGCCAGTAAAAATCTCACAAGACAACCCCTGGCGCTTTTAACATCAGCCAATCAAAGACGGCATCCCTTCCAAACATACTTTTGGCGCGATTCTCACCAACGGCTCTATCTGTTGCCCGTGGGCGTGGCCGCCTAGCCTCCAGTAACATTCCGTCGCCTTCCCTTTCGGACCCTCAGCCACAGCCGTGGGCCCTGCTATCTTCTTCTAAAAAGCGCAGACGATGCCTCTCCTTCACAGTTTGGTACACCAGGCTACATTATTACGACCTACTGCTCTGCCAGTGTGCTACCCAAGGCCAGCGCCCCCGGGGTTGGAACACTTGCGCGGAGTGACACTTGCGCGGAGTGACACTTGCGCGGAGTGACACTTGCGCGGAACCCGGGACCCTTGGGGCGGCTAATCACTTTTCCTGGGTACAGGCCCACCAAGACGTCTAGCACTGCTTTTGTCAAGTTTCCACACTGTGAACATAACACGAAAATTAGTGAAATTGCACAACCCTTTGCAAGCTGAAGAGCAATATAGTGACTTGTTCTAACTACATATTAATCCGTTGAGTGTTCCTCCTGTAAAAAAAAAGGTATTTTAATAGTGATAATGTTTTTGAGAGTTAGTCTCTGCTACTACAAGACTATGACTTTCCACAGTCATACCTCCTAAAAGCATATTATTCAGAACACTAAGCATATCAAGACACCTGCACAAGCAATAAATATATTAGGCATCCTGCACAGATACGTTGATGTAATTGACCGCTATGTAGTTAACCACACTATCACGCAACTTCCATCTCTTTAAAAATAGCTACTATGCTTTTAATAGGAGATTCAACCTTAAACCTTCAATTAAAAAAACGTTAGTAATAAGTCAATGAGTATTTTACATACTTAAAGCGTTTATTCGTAGACCCCAAAACGATTTGGCTGTATTCGAATTACAAATACATCTAAGAAATATATGAAATACGGAATGTGTAAGGGAATGTCACACACCGAAAAATGCTAAAGATAAATTCTATTTTCCATCGCCGTCATATAGAACCATTTTTACTCCGAACTTGGCATAAACCAACAGGGAGAAACAAGTTGCAAGACTTCCAGGAAAAATGAAGCGAAATTGGCAGCCAATAGTTGGTTATAAATTACATTGCCTGTTAACTGTATAAATTACGGAATACGCGGAAATACTGTTCAGTACAGTCAAAAAGGTCTAAGGTAATAGGCAGTGGTTTACAATCAGATATCCGTATCACGCTCCTCCTCAAGAAGTCTGTGTGAAGATTTATATTCAGAACATTCAAGAAAAAGGTGTTGAAACTATAAGAAGCAGCTCATTTACTCAGGAAGGGAAAACGTTATGGTGCCCGTAAATTTGAATGGCTGTATCTCTTGTAGTAACACTTAATTTTTGATAAAATGTTAAAATCCAATAAACCAGAATTTTGTTTTTCTAAACTCAGTGCCAACTTTTTTTGTCGAAATTTTTGCAGGAAGTAGTCTTGACGTGATTTCATACTTCTATGCATTAATATTATCAAACATGTAATTTGTATCATAAATTGCGCGACCGGTCCGGTCGGAGGTTCGAGCTCTTCCTCGGACATAGGTATGTTTGTTTGTACTTTGCCGAAGTTATTTTAAGTAAGATTAAGTAGTGTGTGAGTCTAGCGACCAATGATCTAAGTAGTTTGGCCGCATAAGACTACACGTATACACGTAATTTATTTATTTCATAACCAAATTTAAGTACTAATAATTAAAGAAATTTAAAAGAGAAATTTGAAGTAAACACTGAAAACAAATGATTGATATTTCTCATGAGATGAATGCACACAACCGTTGTCTTATGTCTTGTGAATGTACCTACAAATTCTGTCATATGAAAATTGTAGTGAGAGTCCCAAATATGTTTTTTCTGTAATAACATTAAAAACATATTAAAAATTCAGAACTCGAAAATCAGTGAAGTTTTGGACTTGGAGCGTTTTGTGTTGCTACATCATTACATAGTAGACACGATTTTAAAATTTGGTTGCTATCGCCAAAGTAGACGAAACGTTAAATTTTTTGGTGTAATCTTCGCCATGTAGACTGTATGTTGTAGAAGTCTACGTCGAACCTAATCATACCTCTGAGGAGAGAACGTTGTTTGCACTTCTCCTGCGTTTCCAGTCGGCTGTGCTGTGCTACGTAACGACATCGTACCGTACCACTTTACCGAGAGCTATATATGTGTTGGTGTGATGTCTGTTTTTTTCGAAATAAGGCATCACACCAATATATGTATCATTTAGACACAAAGATTCTGGGTTCTGGTTTCATCGCTAACGCGATTAACAACGTTAGACCTCGTGTGTAAACAAAATGTTCAAATTTTTGTATAGTCTATGGGACTTAACTACGGGGTCATCAGTCTCTAAACTTACAAACTAC
Organism: Locusta migratoria; assembly: GCA_026315105.1. Classification (NCBI taxonomy): domain Eukaryota; kingdom Metazoa; phylum Arthropoda; class Insecta; order Orthoptera; family Acrididae; genus Locusta; species Locusta migratoria. The sequence continues at coordinate 31,848,555 of CM048745.1, forward strand.
TTATGAACTACTTACGAACTAGGACGGCACAAATATCCATGCCCGAGGGGGGATTAGAACCCCCGACCGTAGTGGCCGTGCAGACCGTGACTGGAGCGCCTTAGTCTCCTCGCCCACCGCGGCCGGCGTGTGTAAACACTTAAAGGTTATGAGTGCCACTGGAAAAATGCATAAGTAACACCTGTTGTTTGAGACTTGAAGATGACCTGAAATTAGCCGAAATCGATATCTCATAATAAACATAAGGTGTAGCTGTCTATATTTCATAATGCTATTCCTAACATATTTAAAAGCTGCTCAAAACCACCTACAAAAAACCTTTACAATGAGATTGTATATAATTCCACGATCAAATTGTGTTTTAGTTATTTGTAGTAATACACCCAAAGATCTGCCCTTGCTTTTAGTGCCTTGATCAGCTGTTTATTTTTAGAGGTATTACTAGGGACAGTAAAAATTCGCATTTGCGATAAATGCGAATATAGATGCGAATTCTGACTCAAAATGCAGTAAATCCGAAATTGTATATAGCAACAGTTGCGCTCAATTCCGATTTCATCACATTTCTATTCACATGGTGCTGTATTGTAAATCGAGTGATATTTGTATGACAGGTTATCTCTCTGTTGAATGAGGCTGTAATATCTCCGGGCCGTTACTACTGCTCCACCTCGCTCGGTGGGCCTTTCCCTGAATACGGCACAGGTAGCGGCTGGAGGGCGAGGAGTAGGGGTGGTGTATCCCTACTTCTGGAACACCCCGTTCACTACCTGCAGCGTCCGGGTCTCCGCGCAAGTGTCTACAAATTCCCTTTCCGCGCAAGTGTCACTCCGCGCAAGTGTCACAAACTCAGCGCGCACGGCCTCCTACGGCACCGCAGGGCGCAGGTAGGAAAGAATTTCAGTTGCCCCCTCAGGGCCAAGACAGCTCTGCATCTCACCTTAGCAAAAATCGTCCCTGCATCGTATTCCCGACAGCAATAGAAAATTGTATATATGGGACTCATTACGACAATACTGCAACAATAAACACCGATAATAAAGATGAGACATGGGTTGCCATCTCTCAAGTGCAAAAATAATGAAGCTTCACATGTAAATAAAAAGTTATTTAACTATGTTTTAGTACTGCCACTGTTATGACTGTGAAACCTGAATCCTTCCCAGTCATGCTGATTAAATGTTGTGAATTTATTTGTAAAAGTATAGACAGTGGAAATTAAAATGTCCAGACATGCCTTTACTGTTTCAAGTCGGCCCTCTTGAAGTCACAACCCCTTAAATAGTACCCTTATATGTTCCTCAAAGTTTTTATGAATCAGTGACAAAAAGGAGACAGTAGACTATAATATAAGGAGATACCGTCAGGTGTAACGGTTTAGCGTACTGAAAACTGACAGTAGCTACATGTTCAGTTGCCCAAAGAAGCAGCTTCATGAAGATCAAGAGTTCACATGGAAAAATAGAACCAAATAAGGAAGGGAAAGCTGAATGGTGGAATGGATATATAAGGGGTTACATAAGGGAAAATATGAGACTTCCTCATAGATTTAAAGCTGTGTGCGAGACTGGGATTCCACCCCAGTTGACTGCCTTTCGCGAGACAGGATCCTGGGTTCGATGCCAGTCTGGCACACAATTTTAAATATGTCAGGTAGTTTCATATCAGCGCACATACCACTACAGAGTGAAAATATCATTCAATGCAAAATATGATAGGAATTAATGTGAATGTATATGAATGTGAGATTTGAAGTTCTATACTCCGAACAGCAGGGAGACCACTAGAGCCGAAACATGTAAGTCACTAATACAAAATACAACCATGTATTATAAAAATTACTTAATTAAGGAATTGGTAGTGCTGATCTCAGAGTAAATCACTTTTGGTTCTGCCAAAATGTTGCAAGACACGAAGCAATACCGTACCCTACGACTTATAAGTTTAAGAAGCACAAACTTATGCTTACAGAGACTGAGAGGTATTTTACAGTGTTTACAATAATATTGGATAAATCTGAAGAAACCAAGGGTAAATAATGGAAAACAGTAACACACAATTTGTACAGAAAGTTGAGGACATTTGAAATAGATCGAGATGAAAGGAAATAAGTGATTATCATTTAGTGACAAAATGTCGTATTTCGCACAAAGTTGAGAACAATTCCATGATTTCCATATTATACAGTCAAGTATCCTAGAAGACGAAACTTGCAAATTCATTTTGGCCAATTATCTGCCAAGTGACAATATATTGTCCAAAAAACAAAAACAAAAAAAAAAAAAAAAAAAAAAAAATTGTCTCAATCTGTTAACATGGCCCTACACATTTAATTTAAGTAACGTAATACTTTTCCTTCTTGTGGTTTCTGTGTGCGCCAAATAAAGGTATAAAGGATGACCAGGAAGTTGTATTAGGAAACGAGTCACAAGAAATATTAGATTTGTGAATTTTGCTATTTAGGCGAAAATGTATCTGACAAATGACAAACCTACCAACGTTGTTTTGGTAGTTAGATTCAACTATATCAAGTGGTTCAAGACTTCACTTACTGCTTCAACAAACCAACGTTATGTATCAAGTTTAACCTTTCCACCCTGAATTTTTTTTTTCTTGAAAATGGTGAATACAACTGAATTCTCTGTATACTTGGGCTTAAGTAGACACTGGGAAAAATAATAAAAAATTCTTCCATGAAAAATGTTTCGGAAAATCAACATTCTCTTGCTCTTTGTTTGATAATATAAGTTACCAGAGAAACGGTTATAAATAATTATTCTCACATTACTTTCATTTATTAGTTATTATTAAAAATGTTACATAGATTGCAAATCATATTCTGTAGCAAAATAAATAATGACAAAAATTTTATTTGTTTTGTAATAGAAAGTCATGGTGCAGACTGCTTCACCATTTGTGAAAGAATTTGAAACAATCCTTTCCTTTTGCAAGACATAAGTACTGATTGCATTTTATGCACTAAGTCATTGTTCTGGAACTGTGCAGTACTCATACTGATATGTTCGTGGTGACAAAATATCATACCCTGTGGGCCGGTGATCAAACCCATCATATCGCTTGCGAAACTTGGTTCCGGATGGGGTTTGTATGTATACTTTTTTCTTTGTGGAGATAATTAACGTATCATCTAACGATGCTTCAAACTCTTCAGCTCTCGTCTTTCTGTCCGCACATCACACTGTGTGAACGCCTATGATCTTCAGGGACCTCATCGGCACTCAGACTGATAGGTGTTGGTTATTTTTCCGACTTCCTTGTTCTGTCCTCTACTATCATATTCTATACTTAATTGTCTTTAGTTACGTGATCGACCCATCTAAGTTTCATCATTCGTCTGTAGCACCACATTTCAAAAGCTTCTATCATCTTTTTTTCTGAAACCCTTATCGTCCACGTTGACTCCCATGGACCAGAGAAGTTCAGCATGTATTCGTCACTTTTGCCTTTGCTCAACAGACCTTTAACCGCTCTTATACTCTATCAGAACACACACACACACACAAATTAAATTAACTGAGTTTTGAAGGAGATCCAGGAATTAAATCTGATTGCATCGAGAGGTTTGCAGTGGACATGCAGCACGTGCTGTTGCCCTCCTCTGCCTGTGCTGCGTCAAGTGTGCGCTGACCAGCAGAGGCCCTGCGCCTCGCCTCTGCCTCTGCTCTGCCTCTGCTGCGTCAAGTGTGCGCCGGGCCTAAGGCCTAAGGCCATACCCGCTAAAGAAAAATTAGAGATATGTTTTAGGAATTTAATTAAAGTCAGATTTATTTTTCTTTCATTTCTTTTATAATTCAGTGAAACAAGTGTCACAGCAAATTCAATAATTGAAAGAACCTTTATACAACTGACATATTTAATTATGATTGTGGTGCAGTATATATGATCAGAAACACTTTTCTTCTCGGTGACACCTGGTATGCTTTTCATATGTCTTAAATTGAAAGATATGTCGATATGAAAAATTTTGCAAATCATAGTTTCCTTGTTTAACTGCATTTGCACGTGAAGTGATTCCTTACTTGGGTCTTTATTCGTAGCTCTTCCATGCTCCTGAGTACTAAGATACTGACGTTTGCTTTTTTCTTCTTCTATGACGGCAGCTGTGCATGTACATGCAGCACTTTATTACATTGCATTCCTATTTTGTCTCTGTCAACATTTCTTATGATAATTACCTTCAGCAGCCATTATATTTGTTAGTAATTAGTGAAGCTAATGCTAATACTTTTGCAAATGTTGAATTTCTGAAAGTAGTGTAGAATTCAGGTTGAGGAATACTGACGAGAGACGTTCCTAGCATCATCTATGGTTTAGCAGTGAGCTGAAGCTCCACGAAGGGGTGGACATTGTGTTTCAAGAAATTCAAGCAGGTCCCTGATAGTAAAAAAAAAAAAAAAAATCGTTGCACGTCCCTTCTGGTTTCGCCGAACTTATTATTCACTAGTAATGGGAAATTTAGCTTATATAGTGCTTTCATGCTTGCCACAAAGTTTACTGAAACCAGGGACTATAGACCGTAAAAATACACAATCAGCATCTTCGGTTTATGAAACTCTATGTCTTTCTATTTCAGTAAGTTGTTCGTTTCCAGCTTTGGGTGAGTATCGGCAGCATACGGAGAAGGGAGACACGAGGCAGCTCCGCACTCGGCACAGCAGGCGGCAACAGCCGCGCGTGTGCCGTGTAGCTGCCGACCGCGGCGCGTCAAACGTGTATCTCACGTATTTTCTCGAGAATCGAAAGAGATATAGCTCTCATTCCACCGTTAAAAACAATTTCGATATGTTAGCTACATTTCGTTCGCAGTAATGTATGGTGTAAAACGCAGCAAACGCAAACTAGCCAGCGACTACTTTTTCCACTGCAAACTCTTCAAAATATGCGCGGCGTTGTAAATTATTTTTTATTATAACAGTAACTATGTACAATAACGAAAAGAAAACCTCCCCAACGTCATGCGGTGGGTTTTGCCTATATGATACAGAAAAACAATTTTTTTCTAGTGAGTAGTTTCTGCAAAATCGATTGCGCCTCGCTGGCCGCAAGTTCGCACGCCATACGCGACTCCTGATTGGCTAGCGCAGGTAGCATTCCGAAAACATGCGAGAATAATAGGACACGCGCTATATCCAGAATCCTGCAGCAAACGGCCCTCCAGCAGGCCGCAGGGCCGGCCGCATGCCCGCCCTGTGTGCTGCACGGCATGCTTCCCGCTAATCTTGTTCCGTGTGAGAGAGGCTTTACGGAGGTTTCCCGTCTGTATATTTTTGTCTGTACTTTAACCTATCCATTTCTCTTTTAAATTTTCTTGCTTACCTACGCGATTAAGGGTTAGAACATTCCACGCTCCGACACGTAGAATGCCCGTTTTGTTTTTCTTGATGACGACATCCTCCTGAGTAGTCCCCGCCCGGAGATCCGAATGGGGGACTACTTTACCTCCGGAATATTTTACCCAAGAAGACCCCAGAGCTGCATGTCCTCGGGAGAAGTATCGACTGTAGTTTCCCCTTGCTTTCAGCCGTTCGCAGTAACTGCATGGCAAAGCCATGTTAGCTGATGTTACAAGGCCAGCTCAGTCAATCATCCAGACTGTTGCCCCTGTAACTACTGAAAAGGCTGCTGCCCCTCTTCAGGTACCACACGTTTATCAAAATAATTAATTTTATTGCTGATATATCTTCTTATTGCCTGTCCTTTACCTCTGATTGGAGGAATGGGTGTATTAGCTTTATTTAATAAGATTCATTTCGTATAGAAACTGCATTTCATTCAATTCTGCTGCGTGGCGAAACTTGGCTGTGAGTGGAAGGGACGCCATCCAGGTTACCGGTACTCAGAGGCGAGGTACGAGCGTTCAGCCTTGAGTCTGCGGCTCTCTTCAAAGCAGGGCTGTGGGAGCTGCCCCACAGGCGACGGTCTGCTCAGCGGCCGCATTATATGCCGCTCGCCCGCCAGCGGAACTTTACAATGGGTGTTTGGGGCCGTCCGCCTGAGACGGATGTGGCGCCTTCGCTTTAACGAAATTCAGCGGGCGCTGAGGCGGTGCCGCCGTTTCATCTCCACGGGATCTCGGTACCTCTAGTCTGCTAATACCTAGAATTTGTATGTTGTATTGCTGGGTGACAAAGGAAAGCAGAGTGCGCCCCACACAGTGGGTGGGTCCCACAGAGAGCTGTGTACAGCGGTGCCCTGATGGCGGCAGCTGATTACTTTATTGCAGATTTTCTCAGAATCTAGCTGGACTACGTGACCGAGCATGGGTACTCCGGCAGGTTGGGGGAGGAATGTGCCTTTAGTTGGCAGCAAAACGCGCCATTGGCTGTGGCTGTGCTCGCGGCTATTGAACTTTTTGGGAGGAGCAGAGTTAGGGCGAGAAACACACTCTTATGAGCACCGTCGATCCGGAAGGTCTTACGGCCTGGTGCTAACCCGCCGCCGAGACGCAAAATTTTCCTAAGTGTTCAGTTTGGACTTGTATTTTCCACAGCTTTGGTTGGTCGGGATCTTTGTTTATTTTTCAGGGTGTCGGTCTGTTGGTACCACACTTTGAACTTTCATTCTGTGTGGTATCGCCATCTGTGACCATTGTGAGTCTAGCTTACCGTAGACACGGTTATTCTCTTATCGTGTGTCGCTCACAGCAGAGCTGAATACCGCCACTCGGCGCCTGTGGCGCAGTTCAGTTTGTGCCTCACGTCTAGCGCCGCCCGCCGCCCGCCGCTGGCCCTGCTGCCTGCCGACGACGCTGCTGCTGCTGCTGCTGCTGCCAGTTCTGCAGGACTCCTACTCGGGTATAGTACATTACTTGAGTAACCCGACCCCTGATACGGACCTCGTCAGTAATCGTCTTGTTTTATAATCCGTGACTTGTTTCGGCTACAAACTAGTTGCATTCATGATCGCTATCTATAGATATAGCCACTCATTTTCAGTCTTGTTCAAGTAATTTTGTATTAAGTTTTCTATTAATTCATGTTCGAACTTAGTGTATGTTGACAGTGACAACTGGTCACAAACTATGACTTTTGTTAGGCTGTATTATCTTTATTGTTAAATATAATCATTTATTTTGGAATTGTTTTACCTCATTAGAAACCTTCACTTATTTTTGTGGGTTATGTTTTTATGTGTGTGGATAATGGGAAACAATATATCGTGAGATCTTGACTTGGCGCCATTCGACAGTTAGGATAGCTTCAGTTAATTATTCAGTGTTTGTATACAGTGGCGACCCATGATAAACATAAATTTGCAGAGAAAATAACTTGTTATATATTAAAATAAATATGCAAGTATGCAAATTAGGGTGCAGGGTTAGATGTTTTGCATTAATTCATCAGATGTCATGTTTAATGTGCAATTAACAGTCACACCTAAACGCCTACACAACGATAAAATACGCAACATACACGTTTCAACATCAACACACGATTCGTCTGCTTGCTGACTACTTAAAGGAGAAAGAACAAACTCGACGTCTTCATCTGACGAAATGGCACTCAAATCCGAATCCTCTCATAGAGAACAACCTTGATTGTCTGATAAACCTGCATACAATAACGGAAATGTGCACAAATACTTTCCCATTCAAAACTGTATGAAATAGAGGGAGGCCATTGACACAATCAAGAACACCCAGTCGAGGATGAACTTATACAGTCAACAACTAACCCGCACAATAACTGTCCAGAGATATGAAGTTACTAATAATGATCAATATCACAACGTTGTACATACTATTACAAATGACCAAATTCAGCAAATCACCGAAACAATTCTATTTAACTGAATTATGAGCTACTAAACTGGCGCCGGCATAATGCTCACTTCTCGATTGAATTAAACAACATATGCTGCAACTTACTAACGCCGAATTGCAACATAAACATGAGAAACGCGTAGCGCACAACCTGCACGATCGTTGAAGGTCGGTTGGAAGCAAGGCAATAGATTCGGTTTGTCGTAAAAAAAAAAAAAAAAAAAAAAGCACTGTCGTGTGGGTTCGGGTGGAAAGGGTTAAAAACAGTTTTTTATGTAAGTAATAAATCCAAATTTTACAGAAGGCGGAAACTTCCAACTGCACCTAGCTGCTACCACATCCTTCATCCTAGCACCTATCTATTGCGTGTAGGCCTTGTGGAATTTTTAGGTTCCGCTGTCGTGAGGCCTATGCAAGATTTATAGGAGGTGAATTTAGTACAAAAGCTAAACGTGGACGATAAACAGTTCCGGGAATAATTGTAGGAAAGTGCAGATCACTAATAAATGAGACCGATTATTGCTCGACCGTTTGTAATTGCCAACAGGTTATATGAAAGAAAGCCGTCGATGCAATTCAGATAATTCAAAGGGGTGCTGCTGGATGTGGTGAAGTGCCAAGCAACACATCCAATGTTAGCGTGTTTGATTACCGGTCCACCTCACGATTTATTTTTTCCACTGCTTTCACTTGCAAGACGTCCGCCTCTGTGGTGCAGTGGATAGTGCAGAGGGTAACCCGCCCGGGTTAGATTCTCAATCGGGTTGATGATTCTTTTCACTCCGAGAGTGGGTGTTTTGCTGTCCTTGTCATCATTGCATCGTAATCGACACGAATGTCTGGAAGTGACGTCTCGTCAAAAAGTTGCTTCATGCAGACCAAACAAGACACTATCTGGGCTCTACCGGCCAAAAATGCCACTAGATCATTGTCCTCATCGTCACTTCTGACAGTGCATGGAGTTACTGAAATGGCGAGTACACTGTGATTTGGAATACACTGCAGGTTGAAAGACGACTGTCTGTCGTCTTCCATATATTTTTTGTATATTTCTGTAAAGTTATAATTTCATTAACGTCGCTAGATTATCATTTTGTTAAAACTCGAACCCCACTCTTTTCAAGGCTTGAGGAATAGCATTTTTATTTCATGTGTTAAAATATTAATTAATATTGCTAGGTTTTTCTTCCTTCGTTATGTTAATAATTTATTATTATATTAATTAATGTGGCATAAGTATGGCTTCTCCGCTACGCCACTGTCCCTGTGAGAATGTGCAGTTGTTTTACTTTGAAGTTTCTGCGACAATCTATGGCTGTATGAATGTGGGTAGGAATAGCTCGCTTTGCAGCGTTCTCTCTGGCTCAGTGTCGATAGCTGCTGATACCACCAAAAAGTTTTCTACACCCTTTGGTTACTAGCTAGTCGGTGAGCCCTCTCCAGCGTGAGCCTTGCACTCTGTTCCCACCACGCTGTTTATTGGGCTTTCCGGCTTCCGGTAGCTTTTCGCGCCTCCTTGGCCACTCGGCTGTCCATTCTCTGCTGGTCTTCTGGTGAAGTAAGGTTAGTTGTCCTCTTGTGTTTGGAGATGGTAGCGTTCCATTGTCTAGCACGTTTAACTTGGACTCGTGAACTTAGAATCATTTTTTGGGATATTTTCTCCGATCGTGTGCGGAAATGTGTTCTCGTTTTTCAATTCAGTGACTTCCAATAGATAAACGCGGTGTTTGATTCTAGTTGCAGTTTGATAACGGCCTGAGGTAGCAAAGAATGGTATCTCAGAAAACGCGACCAAACTTTCAGGTAATGCAGAAGCTATATCCACTCTCTTGACGAGAGAGTCGATTTGGTAGATGGTCGGGCGAAAACACGCACCGATCAACTAGGCGCACGCACAGATGAACTATGTGCGCGCGTTAACGAACTGGCCACCTCGGTGGCGCAGCTTCTAGAGACCAGGGAGGCGGCGGCCGAATGAGCAGTTCCGCTGTTCTAAATGAAGCGGAGGGAGTTCGCGACTTACTCCGATTCAAGGAACAACAGTGGGAAATTAACCATAGCGTAGCGGCCGAGTTAGAAGTATGCGTTGCGCGTCTGGAGAATGTCCGCATTCCACCCCCGCCTCCCCTACGAGTAGAAAACGTCTGCCGCAATTTGTGTTGAGGTCGGCAATGTCGTTCCGACTGCGGAAATTATTCGACTTTCGAGGAGGAGGAAGTCGAACCTCTGCATGCCCATCCTCCCATAAGAGAAAGACCGAGTCGAGTGTCTGTCTGAGAGCCAGTGCAATCATTTGATTATTACCACTTTCTCACCGTCAAAAAGTACCAGGTCTACCGAAACTTTGCAAGCGGAATACACCCTCGTGCGTGGCTAGAGCAATTCAGTTACTCTCTGCCTCCGAACTGGCCAAGAGGACAGAAAATCGAGTATGTGTGCGGATATCTGAAGGAGGAGCCCACCACGCGGATGCGACCTCTCTTAAGATATTGCCTCTACTACGATGAATTTAGAGAACATTTCCTGTCTGTCTACTGGTCGGAGAGGCAACAGGAACAAGTAAAAAGCAGCATACTAGTGATGCCCAACTTTGCTAACAGCAATTGCAGGAGATTCGAGGAATGATGCAGAGAAATCAATTCCTCGACTACCCATACCCTCTGTATGAATTGATAAGAATTTGCGCGTTGAAGCTCCCATGAAATGTGCGCAATGCCGTCCTTGCGGGAAGCTTCAGGGAGGACACTGAGTGCTTCCAGGCTTACCTGGAGGACTTAGAATATGACGACGTTTACGGACCTAGAAGAGACGGCAACTGCTCTTCAAGGAGAAGTAATCGTAGTGCTAAGATAGCTAAGCACAACTCCGCGGAAAGCAGTAGTAGCGCAGAGTCCGGTGCTTCCAATGTGGAAAATCAGCCGCAGTGGAGGAATGGGAAGGGTTATTGGCTTCGCAAGAGAGAGGACAAGCGGCGAAAGTTCGGGAACGGAAATAAGGGCTACAGACCCGATAAAGGCCCGTGAAAACCATATGACCCGGCAAGTGAAGACATTGAGATTAGGTCTGCTGATCCGCAGCATAACAAACCGAAGGATCCCGGTCCTAGCATGTACCAACACCTAATTGTGTCATAAGTTTTGTATAATTTTCTTTTTACTAAGGTAAATTAAGTGATATTCTTACAACCCATGTCATTTGTGTTTGTAGATTTATGCTGTATTTTGTATGTCTTTTGTAGTATTTTCTTTTAATGGTTTGTTTTAATAGTGTATTTAGTTATATGTGTCCTTTGTATATGTATGTGCTTGTTATGCTATTTCATTTCGCCATAACGCAACTTGGTGTTGTACGAGTTTTGCGTACTATAAGGTCCACGCCGCTATTGGGGTGGATAACGCAGTACAGACGATATAAAATGCAGAATGGCAATGGGTAGAAAGGCGTTTTTGAAAAAGAGAAATTTGTTAACATCGAATATTGATTTAAGCCTAAGGAAGTCCTTTCTGAAGGCATTTGTATGGAGTGTTGTCTTGTATGGGAGTGAAACATGGACGATAAGCAGTGTGGACAGAAAGAGGATAGAGGCTTTTGAAATGTGGTGCTACAGAAGAATGCTGAAGATTAGGTGGGTGGATCGCGTAACTAATGAGGAGGTACTGAACCGAATTGAGGACAAAAGAAATTTCTGGCATACCTTAACTAAAAGAAGGGATAGATTGGTAGGACGCATTCTTAGACATCAAGGAATTATGAATTTAGCGTTGGAGGGAAGTATGTGGGGTAAAAATCGCAGAGGGAGACCAAGAGACGCGTATAGTAAGCAGATTCAAGTGGATGTGGGTTGTCGTTCTTATGAGGAGATGAAAAGGCTTGCTCAGGATAGAGTAGGGTGGAGAGCTGCATCAAACCAGTCTCTGGACTGAAGACCACAACAACACAACAGCAACTTGCCAGTTCCGTCTGGTAGGCTGTTCGACTTACATTACCTTGATGCTCCGCTATGTACAAAAAAAAAAAAAAAAAAAAAAAAAAAAAAAAAATAGCTACAAGGCTGTCAGTCTATCATAGTCCCCTTTTTATTGTCCATGATTTTATGTTTTTTTTTGTTTCCATCATGAGGATTGATGGTGCATAATCTAAGTTATTTAGGCCATGTTAAGTATTTCACTGTGTATATTTTGTGTATGTCTTGTTTGTGGTAATTTGTGTCCTTGTATATTGTTTTATGTGTGTGTGCTCTTCTTCACTGTGCTTGAAACTAGCCTTGGTTAGCAAGTGCTTTAGTTGCCACCTTTACTGTAAATTTTATATCAGCAATCTCTCCGTTGGGTAGCATGTTTATAAGACGCCATGGTAGGCTCCAACGCCGTAATTCATAGGATTTTTAGTTGCACGTAGATGCACTGTAGTGTTGATGCTCAGGGGTCTAGATAATTTTGTCTAGGGATTGTCCGTTTGAATAACAGGAGGTGTGCCATTCGATCGGTAGACGGTCGCGGCAGAGCACTAACAAAGGGGTTCATAAAAATTTCATTGACAATTTACACCCTGGCTTTTAATAAAACCAACTTATATTCTTCAGATAAGTTTTGTAAGACAATTTTGTAACTAAAATGACAAAGTGTGATCTGTAGAAGAGGCCAGATTCACATTCAGATGAGGGCAGAATCACAGATGTGAGGAAATATAAACAAAAATAAAGGAGCTGAACAAAAGTAAGCTCCACCTCAAGGAACTGTCCGTCCGTGTGGGCAGTAGGTAGTCATGCAGTTAGTTTGCGCAGTGTTGCATGGAGCTTGGTAGATCGTTTTTTTTTTTTTTTTTTTTTTTTTTTTTGACTTAAAGTTCAAGCTATTTGTTATAAATATATTATGCTCAATGTGATATTATATTTGAGGATAAAAATTCTTCTATTATTACGTGTTATTTCAATGCAATATGTCAATTTTTGTGTTCTGCCCTTCAATTGATGGGAAATACAATATGAACATTGTATCCATAATGTTAAGATATTTATTAAGAACTGTAGGCCTAGGCGTTCTGTTTGCCATATGGCTAATTTAAGTGAATTTTTGTTATATACTAATGAGTGTTTGAATTTTAAATGTTTTTGTATGAACCTCTATCAAGGTTATTTGTATTTTTGTTAATGTTTTGTTTAAATAAGAAGGCACTCCATGTTTGTGACACAATTGTCGGTGTATGAACTCTGTGTAAATACTTTCTAGCTTTGTGGGCCCGATTTATAATAGGTGATATGTTCATATTTGTACAGTGCATGTAAAAATCCTCTCATAATTTCCTACCGTGTGTGATGTGTGTTCCATGTTGGTTGGTTTGTTCACAGAACAAAGCCTTCAGATTCCACTCTTGTTTGTTCCATGCCCATCAGGAAAGTAACGATGCGGTTATCGTTCTGATTTCCATTAATATTTCACGATCTTCTCTCCCCACCTACTTTAATTTTGCTGTTTTCTTCTCCGATTTGTAGTACGCACTCTCTCTTTGTCAGTAATCCTCTTTGAGCCTTCTACAACCTCCTGCAATAGCTTCCTTATGTAATTCGAAACATTTCTATGGGTTGCATGCTGTGTTATTTTCCTTTATTTTACGGAAACTGAATTTATTCAATTTTATCGGTTTTCAGAACCACGTGGGTCCGAGTTTCGTCTTCCGGGGTTTCCAGCTAGTTACCTGAATTCACGCCACTTCTCATATAAAACCTGTACCTAGATCTATTTCTAACAGACTGCAAGTTACGAATCCACCGCGATTTTGTATAATGAATCCGATTTTCTATCCCTTCACCTTCAGTGGAGTGTGTTCATGTAACGTAGCTGTGTGTCGCCGGTAGCGTGTTTGCTCGCGGTCCAATTCAGATGTAATCCAACTTGGATATACACAGGCACCATCTCAAAACAAGCACGACAGACCAGAGCCAGCTTCCAAGTGTTTTTGCTGGACTTGCTGAATTTCGCCTACGATAGCGCCGCCTGCTTCCGCCTCGTCTCAACAAGCTGACAGCTGACTATAGTGAGTTTTGCCTTGGCATTGCATGTGTGTGAGCGAATGAGTGTTGTTTGTGAATCCTTTGCCCAGTAGCGTTAAATCATATATAATATAGGCTGGGAACCGTCCACGTTAATCGATAAAAGAGATGCATTTTTATTATATTAACAAAATTGGTTCCCCATTTAGCTTGTTTTCCGTCTGAATAAACAAGTTTAAGTTGAGCATAATCCGTAAGTTGCCTATAAATTGTAGTTTTAGAGCACCTTCCCTCTTGTATTTAATATTGTTCTTCACAAGTGCTGAGAACAAGCTCAGATGTAATTTTTCTTATGTCTAAATTCCGTTGTGCCATAAATATTTTCTTAGCCACCTTTCTAAGATAACATTAATGGTGGTGGCTTGCTTATTAATGTCTGGGTGTAATAACGTGTAAGCTGCTAAGTATATTGACCATTGTAGTATTAACTTCCTGTTAATGAAGTAATTTGAAACGAGTCAGTTTTCAGTTTGGGCCAGTGAAAAAGGTTTTGTAGCAGGAAGACGGTATTTCACACCGACCTTATTTGGTAATTTTAGTGATTAAACAAAACTCTTGCTTCGTACAGTGGTCGACTTTTAAGGTCCCCCCTATGTATGGCTGGGTCACTCAGTTCTGATTTCAGAGGAAGGCAACAGTGTAACACCTCTAAAAGCGACACGCCTAGTACTGTGTTGTTCAAACCAATATTCGGATTAATAATAAGACAGTAGACAGGCGGAGTGGCGTCTTGTAAAGTATGTTGTGCCGCCGCTATTCGCTACAACGCCGGCGGTCCATACAAATCGCCGCGCCACTTCGAGAAGACTCAATAAATCGCGCTATGGTACTTTGGCCGTCTGTGGCGCCTGCAGTCTCGGTACCACTTTGCCTGCTTCGCGTGCTAGTTAATAGGAAGACAGGGGGCTCGGCTAGATATGCCGGTGCACCACAGCCACGATAGAGAGTGCTGAAGTTAGTACGAGGCAGCCCCAGGAATGTTACAGTTCCGGGAGTTCATCGCAGAAGAGCCAGCCTTTTGTCTATGCACAAGGCGGAACAGTTTTCATAGCAGAACTATGTAATAGTAGAAGAAGTTTGTACAGGAGCACATCAAAGTTCAGTATTGATTTATTCTGTCAATAAACCCGTTAAACTGCGTTAAGTCGCAGACCTTGTCCACATCTTGGCTAGCCACGGCCCACCTCCTTCTACTACAGCAAACAGGGAGACTCCAGAAAGTATAAATTCAAATCATAGTATCAAGCTCAGGACGTGCAAGTAAGGACAGAACGAGTAGAAAAGAAGCGATATCAGAATCTGTTGACTGTTAATTCTTTTTCATGTAATTGATGTAGCTACATGTAACCTAATTTAGGAGCATTATCTATCTCGGGAAAAAAAAAAATAAAAAAAAATAAAAAGGTTATTCACGCTACCGAATCCAGTGCTTTGGAGGTTAAATCTCACAGACCGAGAACAGCAAATAAGGGGAAGTTCCGCTTTGCGCAGTCTTTGGCGGAATGTTAATTGAGAAACTCCTGAGAAAGCGGACCGCGGCACAGGGAGGCGAGATGGCAGCGCGCTGTGGGCGGCCCACTAAACTTGTGGCTGCAGGCCCGCCTGTACCGCCTCCCCCAGATCTCAGCCCCGTCTTCCTGTTTGGCGCGCTCGGCCGCGTGTTGCCCCGGAAGCAAACAGGGCCGCGCCTTTGTCCACGGAACCCAGCAGCAGTACCAGCACCAGCAGCTAATTACGGCCGAGGCGCCGGAAATGGGCGGCCGAGGGGGGGGGGGGGGGGCAACCGACGGCTGCATCACTGATCACTGGCGACGGCGACAGGGCAGGTCGCTGGGTCGCTGTCTCAAGGTCTGCCACCGACGACCTTACATGTCAGAGCTGCGACCCGTCCGCCATGTTTGAGGCAAATTTAATTGGCGCACAGTCGTAGTAATACCCAAAACGAGGCAAAACCCCGAAAAATGAATTTTCGATTCTCGGAATTTCGATGGGTTGGTTGGGGAGGGGAAGGATTAGTTGCATCTCATTCCAGAAGGAGAGGTCGCACCTTCGATAACTGTCGAGTTACGTCAGTTAAAAACTGACCTTTATCGAGAGCACACGCATTGCTGCGAAAGCGAGGCACATTTACTCTCGGTTTGTGTGTGAATATCTTGATAGTTAAGTGAAGAATTTTAGTTCTACAAGATGAAAACGGTTGCTACAGGTATGTACAATATGTTCGTACAATAAATCTGCGCAAAACGACCGTGCTTCGCCGAACGTGCATTTTCAACTTGAGCAAAGTTAGCATATACCGCAACATACCACAGAATATGAACTCCCAAACTATAGATTGATTAACTATCTTTTGGAATTGACAAGATCAGCTGCTAAAATCTGCCATTTCTCTTGTATAATGACTATTTACAGATGCCCGTGCGGCCGACATTTCCTAGCATGGTCGATGCAGTGGGCAGCGCGGTAGGCTACGGAATTCCGCCGGAAACTGGAACTTACAGTCGATCGTCCGAAACCTGGATACGGAAGTACCCACGGTGTAAATACAGCTGGACCTTTTTTTTTTTTTTTTTTTTTTTTTTTTTTTTTTTTTTTTTCCAAAACATCTGCTCTCATATTTGATTGGATGTAGATTTGATAAAACGTTTTCGCGTCATCTTTTACAAGTCTTTGGGGGTTGACATGAAATCGATGCTAATAACTGCGAGCTGTATCCATGGTATTTCATGCTTACGTCCGTTCTAAGATAGTGAGTCACAATCCACAAATAGTAGCCCACGCACTGTTGCCGATCAGTCTAATAATCTAAAAGGGCAGGAAGCGAGGAACAGAGACATTAAAAGATATCGGGACGACTTTTCCAGAACATGTTCACGTGTAAAAACAGCCATAAACACATGTGAAAATTTTATCGTAGGAGGCAATAAAGCTGTTACTGTCCCCTGCCATCCCAATTACACCATGAACACCCATGGAAAATTCCGATATGGATTCTGATTTTGTGAACTTAGACAGCGATACAATGATTGCTTAGATATAACATCAATCACACCATTCTATATGCATCAAAGCAACATTTTCAATCATATTAAGTTTTGAATGTTAAGAATGATTGTCTTTATAAGCTTCACTTATTACCTTTATCGTTGATTATACTATTACATTATTGTTTGTGTTCTGTAATCGACTTTGAAGATGGTTTCATTATATTATTGAATTACAATGTGTGTGGTATCGAAGAATTTGTTCCGATATATTTTCGACAAATATTCTGTTATTTTATTATAATAAACATATCACGTTGGCAGTGTATTAATTATAAGTGTCTAAATACCATTATTAATAAATTATTATGGATTTTCATGGGTCACGTCACTATATTAGCTCCGCCATTTTGTTTAGACAATTTTTACCATCAAATTAGTAATCAGCGACCTCAAGAACCCCCGTGTGATGAGTTTTGTGCGAATTAAACGTCTTCCTGCGAATTTGGCCACGTTTTGGATATTCCGCCCCACTGTGTGGTGGCCGAGATGTTTTTTGGGTATTGGATGACAGGCGATATGCCACATCCACTGGAGACTTTTGCCTGCTTGCCGTTCCACGTTTTAACCCTCAAGCGAGCGCACTTGTGTATAAAGTGCGCCAACGGGTCATAACATCGTTGTGCACCGTTCTATTGATATTTGAATATTAGCAAGCCCCTACCTATTCTTGCATTATTCACACTTAAGCTACAGTAATTTAAAATAAACTGAGAGTTCCTCATCTTAGTGAACAAAGTAAGCCACGCACCCGGTCCTGTAAGCAGCTCTTTCTCCACTTTTATGTTGTAGTAATACATTAATGATTTTTTTTAAATAACTTGTGCGACGATGCTTGTCGCTGACTTCTGCCCTCTCTCTGCCAGCGTATCGATAAACATATGACATTTGTCACGTTTTTGCAACAAGCTGAAGGTAGAGAGTGGAACTGTTCGTGACTTACTTTCTTCTCCTTCATGTGCTAGGACGTATCCCAGGATTTGGTGTAATTAATGTGTGAGCTTAGTTTTTTTATTAATTTCAATAAACCCCCACAGTTAATTTGAAATATCTTACTTCCTTACAATCCCTTCTCCATTCTCACTAAATTTAAATATTTAATATTATATTAAAAAAATATTTGCGATGTTTATGAAGTCCGATAATTTTGTAGTTTTTGGCGACTATCATGATTAATTTTAAACGCGGTCATAGAACAATAGTAAACGAAATGCACAATCCCAGCATCAATTTATCGAAATAATATTCCAGTCATCTCAGCTAGAATCACTACACAATATGACCGAAATGTTTGTACCAGCTCTTAATAAGGTAAAATTTAGATTCCACCGACTTCTTCTGTAATGTTGCTTTCTGGTGTTGTATTTAGGGTTGCCAGATTGAACTCGAGGCAGGCCCGGAGACTAGACGTGCCCCCCCCCTCCCCCTTGGCCAATGACTCACCCCCCCGCCGCCTCCCCAACTGCGACCAACTCACCCCCCCCCCCCCCAACCAGGATTACACGCTTCACATGCCGCAGCTGACCGGTCAGGGCGCCAGTTGCTGTGGATCAACAATCGGCACACTTCAGTCGGCGTGGCAGCAGAAGTGGCGGCAGCATCAAAGCTGCTCACATCAACAGCTGCGCCTTCGAAGAGTTACCGCTTGAGGCTCCGAAAACTGGTCACCAAGAAGAGCGCCAAATACCTAATAAACTTTTGTAGCCACTCTTTCTAATGTTTTTCCTGCAACCATTCTTCACGGAACGACCTTAGATATCGTCTCTTCATTTCACTGTTATTACTCACTAATCTGAGTTAATGTAAGCTTGTCTGTTCACACGCGATCCTAGTATTCCAAAAATACTCGTTGCCGCAACAGTGTTTGCTTAATAAGCGCTAGCCGATTACTACCGACGCAACAGCGAAAAGTTTTCAACGGATGAATAGAAAAGTAGCATTTTGTTGCAATAAGAAATTGACATTTATGTAAAGTTATTCATAATTACTGGAGAGGAGCCGGCCGGAAATGGCCGAGCGCACTGAGGCGTCTTGCCACGGTGCGCGAGGCTGCTCCCGCCAGAGGTTCGAATCCCCCCTAGGGCATGGATGTTGTGTTCGTCCTTAGTTTAAGTTACGTTAAGTTCGATGTAGATCGTCGCTATATGAGCATAGTTCTTAACAAGCGTCGTAAAAAAAAAAAAAAAAAAAAAAAAAAGTAAAGATGAAGGTACATTCAAGCCCGGAGATGAGAGTCATTGGCTCGTAGACCCGGAGAATTCATTCCAAACCCGGGCACTCCGGGCGGCGCCCGGAGATCTGGCAACCCTAATTGTATTTGCTACCGAAATTACGACCGCGACCATTTAATGGCGGAATCCAATAATTTTGTTAAATTGTCACTTCCTTGTCAAAATTGCTTAGTAGTCTCATTTAAAAATATTTCACTACCTGGTAAAATTTCATTCACGGTCCCCAAGTCTAATACGCAACACCCATTTTCATGCGAAAGCAGCATTAAAGAAGAATTGGCGCCCATTGTGACAGGACATGTACAAATAATATATATATCAGAAAGTTAATTTATTTGAAATAATTAGTCAAGATTTTTGTGAAGATTGCGCCTTTTCATGTCACTAATCCTGATATTGTATTTTGTTTCATGCGCCAACAAAGAACTGTACGGGAGATGAAAATTAATGATTTTGGCAACTGAAGTAAAATTTAACCAGCCGATAGCAGCTAGACTTTCAATCCAGCCAACAACTGCAGTCACAATAAAGGTAAGATCAGACTCATTATTCAGCTTGCTTGGTGCTTACTAGATTCTTCTAACTGTCGCTAGTGCACTGTAGCAAATTCAGTATTTTTTCCATTAGGTATCGCGTTTGCAAAATTTTTCTCGCAGTTACATTTTTTATTTCAAGTGAATACCAGGGAAAGTATTAATCTAATTGTTGATGCTGCGTGTAATTAAGCTGATCTTTGCTTTTCTCTCTCGAAGTTTCTCTCGCATACGTGTGAACGATTCCATAGGTAATTTCAGTAATTTTCCGTGTGAAATTTATAGGAACCCCCCCCCCCCCTCTGTTATCAATTTTTGTCAAAATTCAACAAATATTATGGTTAAAACCCGCAGTCAGTTTAGTAACAACTGAACAAAATCTAAACGTTCCCCAACAGTCTGTTCAGAACGTAGAAGACAACATTGCTGCCAGCTCTATCGAGCAAATTCCACCGAAGAAAATCTGGCTACTCAAACACGCGAAAGTAATGTATCCCCACAAACTGAACACCATATCGCGGATACCCAGAATGTCTGGCTAAAGCGTTTTGAGGAACTTTTGACTACTCAGATTAGCAATTTACAAGCCAACATGTCGCAACAACAGGTAGCGATTAACTACACAGACCAAACAACAATTAGATCGCTTAGAAGAACAGTAAACAAAAACACAAGCAGAAATTGAAAAACTTGAGTCTGCTCAAAAGCATTTGCATAGACGAATTTCCATTTAGGTAAGTGAACAATTAAGTGCACAGATGGTCAAAGTCGAAGAAATCATAAACAGTAAATTTTCCACTGTACAAAAGAAAGTTGTCGACGAAATTATGGATACGGTAGACGCAAAAATTTCTTATGTCGTCGACAATGTAACTGATTGTCAGGAAACAGTAAAAACATTGCCTTCTGCCATTGATAATATTTCGCAAAATCTCTCGGAATTAAAAATCAAACAGGAAAATTTAGAAACCACTGTTGAAAGAATTACCAGACAAGCCGAGAATATTGTGAAAGATAACCAAAGAGTGCAGCAATTTTTGCATGATACGGAGGCTCAATTAAATGACAAAATAGTCAGAATTGGCATCTGTGATAACGAATGTCACTGAAAAAGTATATGAAGATCATGGAATTACCGTCAAATCTTCACAAACAAAGTCTTCTCAGGTATTCATGCCTGTAATAAATGTACCGCAGAATCTGAACCCAGAACAAAATGCAATGAATACCCCTCGTTTTCCTGACAATCAGAGCTCAATTAATAAATTAATATCTGATCGAACACACACTGAATATCGACTGACGACTTCCTGTGACCTTGACAGACTTGGTAGACAAATGATGTCTGAAGTACAACCCAAATGTTCATCCGGAAATCAGGCTAACACAGAAGAACTAAATCAAAGTATGATTAAACATCATCAATTTCAAATATTTATTAATGAGAAACGCACAGTACATCCCGTGATCTTTCTTCATTCTTTTAGAGGGTTACTACCCGAGACCTGGTCAGAGAAAAGAAAAATCAGATTTGTTGTGGGCTATATACAAGGTGAATTTGAACGGGCATTTTTGTCCACCTTTTGGTCGCCCGTACTACAAGAACGATTCAAGAATGAAGTGTAAAATCCGCAGCCTTTCGATGGAAGAAACGGAAGCCTGCGGAGATACTTCGAGAAGTATCTTAATAAAGGAAAATTCTTTGACGACCCTCTTCCGCACCGGGAAGTACTTCGTGTACTTATTAACAAATTGCCCACAAGATTAAGGCTACAGCTGGCTAATGTGCAAACGTACGATCTGCAAAGTTTCCTCTCAATGTTAGACACACTTGATTTGATTTTTGAAGGTAATCGAGCACGTCATTACAATAATGGGTACGGCTACGGGAACCGTTTTCTCAATCAATACAACAATCAGCTGATTCCCGTCAGCCAACAGCCGCAAGCAGAAAACCAAAACATGTCACAATCCCAGCCGATATTACTGCAACAGCCATTTATTAAAAACAACGGACAGTCACGTCCCCAGCAAATGACAACACATGCGAACGGCAGTAACGTCGTACGTAATGTTCCCAACGGCGGGCAATATTACCGACGCCACCGTGGTAATCGGTTTAATCCTGGCTATTTCAACAACAACAATAGCTACCGTAATAATGCTGTTGCCTATCCGAGCAATTTTAATGTAAACCAGCAACCTCAGTGACGTAACCATAATCAGTATGGAAATTGAAATGAGAACAGAAATTTCTTCCTAAATAATCAAAGCAGTAATCAGCAATTTCAAAATTTTCTTCCGCCTGAACCACCGCAGCAAACTACAAACACCGTACCGATTGCAACTATGACCACTGACTGTTCGGACCAGACAAACTGGACGACAAGCCAATTGGCAGTGACAATAACTGACGTGACTGAGACAATAAACCAACCACAACGACAGTCTAGCAGTATGCAGACGTCAAACCAGAGTGGCTCGTGTTAAGCCCACCAACAATGAGCGACAGCGACAGCGTGGGCACAATTCTTTCTGTCAAAATGCTAAGGTACAATGATGGAACGGACATTAGGGAAGAGCTATTCATGAACCAACACAGCAACCCAAAGTTACAGTAGTCATCTACCAAGCACACACTATGATCACTGTAGGAGGCATACCAACACCTGTACTAATAGATACTGGAGCAACGGTGAATGTGTTGTCTGGCGGCTTGTTCAAGCGAATCAATCATATTCAAAAACTACCCACCTTCCCAGTACAAAATTGCAAAATCATTGGTGCTGTCGGAGCTAAATCCAAGCTAGTAAAAGTTCAAACACTTGTTCCATTACAATTTAATGGTGAAACCGATCAGTGTTCATTTTTAGTCGTAGATGCAATAATAGAAGACTGTATACTTGGCTTAGAATATTTACAAAGTAGAGAAGCAAAATTAGACTTCAAAGACGTAAAATGCCATTTAACAATAAATCAACATGTATGCATTCTATATTTAATTAAGAAAGCAATAACATCTGGTAAATCTTACAACTCTGTCAAATTTGGTAAAATGTCAGTTAATAAAATTCAATTTGAATCATGTTTACGAACCGGAAACCGAATTTGAAGGTCATACTCATGTTTACGAACCTGAAAACGAATCTTTTGAATCCATAGCTCAGAAAGTTGAGGAATCCACCAATGCCACAGATTGTCAGAGGCAACAACGTCTTCATTTGTTACATAAGTACATCCGCGTGTTTGACAAAAAGCCAGGTGTAATTAAAACCTACCAGTATCACATGCATGTAAAGCCTCATGAGGCGTTTTGTAAACCAGCATATTCTATTCCGTGGGCTAAGCAGCCTGCAGTTAAAGCCGAAATTAATCGTATGCTCAGGTGGAACGTCATAGAACCTTCTATGTCGCAATATTCCAGTCCTCTTTTGGCAATCTTCAAATCCGATGGGTCGGTTCGTCTCGTGCTTGATGTACGTGACACCAAGAAAATCATTATTGCTGTTAGAACTCGTCCAGAAAATCTAGAAGAGCAACTACAAAAAGTTTATGGAGTAAAATATCTTTCAAGCATTGATCTTAGATCTTCATACTGGCAGGTTCCTATAACCGAAGAATCCGGAGAATATACTGCATTTATTTGCTCTCGACGCTCTTACCAGTTCAAAGTGTTACCTTTCGCTCTGAATGTAAGTTCCGGAGTTTTCATTACCGCACTTGACACAGTGCTTGGTCCAGAACTGCTTAATAGTATTACTGTTTATGTCGATAATATACCTGGGAAGAACATCTTGTCCTACTCGAAAGAGTATTAAACAATTTTCTGTCATCTGCTGCGACTGTCAATCTAAGAAAGTCAAAATTTTTCAAGACTGAAATAAAATTCCTTGGACATATCATCTCGTCTACAGGCATTGTACTAGATCCTGAGAAACTTAAAGCAATTCAAAATATTCCTACACCGCACAATAGAAAACAATTAAAAGCATTTTATGGTTTCTGTTCTTTCTAACGGCGCTTCGTACCTCTACAATTACTAAACAGATCAGCTCTTCTAAACCTTCTTCGAAAGAACACACCGTGGAACTGGACAGAACAGTGCCACAAGGATTTTGTAAAAATTATACAAGCCCTAGGAAATTCGGACTTACTCCATCATCCGGATACGACACAGACTCGTCAAATTCTGGTGTAGGCGCGTCGCACTTCCAAATTTCAAATAATTTAGACCCCCGGACGTTAAAAGTCATCAGTTTTGCCAGCCGTACGCTCACCGAGTATGAACGACGGTATTCCACAACAGAATTAGAACTCCTCGCAATAGTATGGGCATTTAAAAAATTACATCACTGCGTCTTTGGAAAGCACACGAAAGTTTTTTTGTGATCATCAGCCACTCAGCTTTCTGATGTCGTGCAAACTATTGCACAATCGGCTTGCCAGATAGGCTATGATACTACAAGAGTATGACTTTGAGATAAAACATATTAAATGATCGCAGATAACGTCATAGCTGACGTCCTTTCTCGTCTTCCCCAAGGTTTGCCAGAGTTTCAGGATTGTATTGAGTCAAATACAGAATTTAAAATAATGCTAATGAAAGACACCGAATTCAGGTCATATTACTTAGATATGTGTAAAAATATGCAGCATGTAGATGATAGATGGTGCAAAGTTATGACACAAATTACAGAAAAGCCTGATACCACATTCAGTCAACAGTATAGGATATACAAGGGAGTACGTTTCTTTCGCCGACACCTACAGTCACACCAATGGTGTGTTTGCATTCCCGCTTTGAATGAAAACACTCTCATTTGGCACATGCGTCGTGTCTGGGGACACTTTGGCTCGCTAAAGTGTCTCCGCATGTTAAAACAATACTGCTACTTTCCAAACATGTCCCGCAAAATCCACAACACAATCAAATCTTTTCTAATTTGTCAGCGATGCAAACCAAACAGTCTAACAAGATGCCACTGCATTCCATTCTGCCTTATCAACCGCTGCATCTTGTCTCTATCGATACCAATTGGATACCAATTGGACGCGGAGGCGTTCGACATATACTTGCCATATATGATGTTTTCTCAAAATTTGTAAAACAGTATACATTGAAAAGTATTACAGCTAAAGCAGTAATTCGCCGCCTGGAGCGCGATTATTTTCCCTTCGTTGGAAAGCCCGTAGCATTACTTTCTGATAATGCCACAACCTTCACGTGTCAAGCGTGGAAGGACTTTATTCGCAATCATGACCTGAAACACACCCTCATTTCAAGGTACAATCCATCTGCTAACCCCATGGCACGCATGTTCCGTGAGCTCAATCGCTTCATGCGAAGATACACCGCTAATAAGCAAACACGCTGGATAGAGTACATTGGCCTGTTCGAACAAGATTTAACAAGTTACCACTCTATTCGACACCATATACACCAACTGACCTAGTATTACAATCTAAAGAATCGAATGAATGGGTAAAACCAATACCGAAAATCCCACGAAGTGAAGTAACTCTGGAAGAAAAGGCAAGGAACGTTCTTGAAGCTCTGACTGCTGCAGCATTTAAAAGAAAGTCCTATTATGATAAACAGCTAAAAAAAGAACACAGACCTTCAAAGTTGGTGACTTCGTAATGCTACGAAACCAAGCAAAACCATCAGTCATTCTTAAACGGAACAAAAAGTGGCAATATCTCTACACTGGGCCTTTTAGAGTAGTTAAAATACCGCACGAGGGAAGTTATCTATTATCTGCAATCCATTCAGGGAAAATACGAGGTTTATACCCATACAAACATTTAAAGAAATTTTATGCATAAATCCAAGCTGATCAGCTAGTCCTACTTTCACTACAAATACTAAGACAGTGGGCATAAATCATTTTCTACAAAGGTAAGTGCAATGCAATTGATGTTGGCTCACAGAAACTGTTGTCACGCGTTAAGTTTCAGAATTATATAAGGGAATCTCACCTAAACACTTATGACGACACATACATTCACAAAAAGAGCATTAATTAGTATAGTATTAAGTATTATAGGGTATAAGAACATTTACAATTTTTTTATATGTCAAGGAGATGAATGAAGGAAATGATATTATTGCGGGGTGGAGCACACTAGCACACCTTGGTCTAGGATGAGAGTTGAGTAAAAAAAATATATTATATTATTATAAAAGAAGGAGGTGATGAGGAAATACTTATATTTTAGTTGCCTGTGGCTCTTAGTACACACACACACACACACACACACACACACACACGATTGCTGACATTACGACGCGTGAGCAGTAACAAAAATAAAAACATTACAGTTAACGCTGATCAGCTGACCGACATTACAAATCTAACGATTCCTCAAATTGTTAAGAAGAATGTAATTTATACAAAACAACGAAGCTTGTGGAATTATTCTATCTTTACTATAGAGTACTGACAACCGCTTAAAGGTTAACGTAATATTTTACATTATTGCCAGTAAACACGCACACCAGTTGGTGTGGAATACCTTTCCGCCCATGTGCCACTTTCAGATTTAGTCACCAAAACATTACACTGAATGTAAACAAATGTCGTAGCGCTGCACGCTCATACAACATAATTATGCACCAATCTAAAAACATCAACGTCTAGTTTAAATAGTCTGTAGCGTAAGCTGTAGAATAAGAGTTCATTTTCAGCTGTGAATGAGCAGAGAATTGTGTCGCCGCCGACGCTACGAAGATCTACGAGTCGCTGCAGAGGAGGATTCATACGAACATTTATCACAATTTATATTAGACTAGATATGACACTGTAACGAACATTTCACACCTGATACCTATAAGGAGCTAGACAAATTAACATACCATCCCCTAAATTAGTAGGCACAGGAACATTTAGTCAGACACCAATATTTGCGACTGAACCACGCACATATTTTCATAGTCAAATGCGGACAGAACACACATGAGCGAGAGACGACGAAGGAGAGGGAAGAGCAAAGAAAGCTAATCTAGAATAGATCCGCTGTTAATTTTATTAAATGCAATATTTTGTACTAGTAGACGTGTGTAGTAATTTTTGTAGTAATGAGTCGATATGCTGAATTTGTGTAATGTACTATTTTTCTTGCGACTATTCTCTGACTATTTTCTCTTTCTCTCAAACTGTATTAAAAAAACTAATAGGCTGTTTTGCACCAGGTTGACTAACGGGTCTGACCTTGCTGTGTCTGCCAAAACTGTATTTATTGTCATTTTATTTGTCTCGGACTGGTATGCATGATTTTATCACTCTAGTCGTTTAGTCCAATTTTATGAACGATATAACATGACATGTTAATTTTGACGAGGCGTACTAAAAGCTGTAAACCGAAATATAATATTGTGTAAAAAACTGCCCAAGAAGTTTCTAAAAGTCATTGAATGTTTACTTACTCATATCAAATACAGTAACTTATTAAAAAGATATAATATTGCCGAGAATAAATAACTTTCCACCCAATAACTGACATGAACATAGGCCACGCCTTAAAAAAATATGTAACACCCAATGTTGACAAATAATCGCTTAAAGCAAAAGAATAATGTGACGTGAATGACACTCGAAAAAAACTGTTACATGAAATTGTACAAAAGAAATAGTCATTCTCAATTATCTGACTTTGTATAAAGCCTTGTAAATATTTTATGTATAGTGAAATCATTGTAATAAGACTGAAGTTTGTGTGTGAAACTATAAGTGCAGAACTAATAAGACAGTGAACTTCAGAGAGAACAAAAACAGTGACTGATAACTATCGAAAGGACGCAAACCCGCGACTTTCCTAACAAGTAGTGATTTTGTGATTAAATAATCTCTGAAACTATGTATATTCGCAAGCCACATGTTTGAGTGAAGTGAAATATCAGTGACGAGTATAAGCGTGGACTACGATACGTAGCAGGCAAACTAACATAAATTTTGAACGGTCACCATATAGATACGTTATAAAGTGTTGGTCGCTGTAACCATTTCCATGCTGGACACTTTTAAGAGTGCGACGCATGTTACTATCGCAAACTGTTACGAACTGGTAACTTTGAACTTGTGCAGTGCAGTGCCCAACCAAGGTACGCTACGAACTTACTAAAAGCCGTATAAAACCCAAATGCACCAGTGTTGTCTCAGCGATTAGACTATAATCGTAGCTGCTGAGATAGCCAGACAATGTAATGAAGGTCGCGCGGCATACAGACAGACTTAATCACTATGGTATACGTGAAGTGTACTCACCGCGCTGCGTAGATTTTAGTAGTAGCCCTGTCCAAAGGATGAAGTGCAGAAGCGGCCGCGGTGGCCGAGGGGACTGAGGCGCTCCAGTCACGGTCTGCACGGTCACTACGGTCGGGGATTCGAATCCCCCTTCGGGCATGGATATTTGTGCCGTCCTAGTTCGTAGGTAGTTCTTAAGTAGTTTGTCAATTCATATGAACATGAAGTGCAGAAATCACACACGACAGCACGAAAAAAAAAAAAAAAAAAAAAAAAAAAGAAAAAAAAAAAATCCAAGTGTAATGAAAACTTATGCAAATTCACGTGTTCCACCGCCACGGAAACGCATGCAC
Organism: Locusta migratoria; assembly: GCA_026315105.1. Classification (NCBI taxonomy): domain Eukaryota; kingdom Metazoa; phylum Arthropoda; class Insecta; order Orthoptera; family Acrididae; genus Locusta; species Locusta migratoria. The sequence continues at coordinate 31,876,791 of CM048745.1, forward strand.
TGGCGAGACTGGCGCGCGTTTACTAGAAGCCCATTATTGAAAACATACTGTTGCGTCACGCAGCCGGCGGTGGACCCGACGCGTGAAAATTTCAACGACTCCACGAACTGAAAAAATAAAATGTTTAAAAGTGATGTTAAAGAGACTGACTCTTCAGCCTTATCACATCAAAAGACTGTGCTGTAGCACTTGCAAACGCACAATCCCTGAACTAATAAAGTAATGTCCTTGAATGATCCCTGTATATATGTATATGTAATATCTAAATATGTGTATAAAGTAAAAGATAAGATTTGCAAGCGTTTTTTTTTTTACTTATCTAATAATAATGCTTCGTCTAATGAAAGTTAAATCATTTTCAATGCGGATAGTAAGAAAACTTACGCAAAATATGCTTTGTGAATAGTTAATTTAAATTGCCAAAATTAGTTTATGTAAAAGACGCGACAAATGTTCATGTCAGATTACCCAGATATATAAGCTCACACTTACAAACCAATAGTAAAGTAAAATTCTTGCTAAACAAACAATTACAGAGACACTGGCGAGAACAAACGCGTAAAAATAAAACTGTGTCTCTCTTTTAGAAAGAAGGACTGTAATATCTGATTAAGTGTCAAATTTCAATGCCATTTACGTGGTATTACTTCATGTAATCCAAACTGAGATGGGCCGGCCTAGCCAAAGCGAGCGGGAGCGCAATCCTGACGCCACCCCGGCTACACCGCCGGCAGCGTCTTCTCCCCACCACGACCACCGGCGTGCCGCGCCGCGCCGCGCCACCGCCCACACTTCAACATTCGCAACGCGCTGCGGAACAGCCTCCTACCGCCTCGCTGCACCGTCGCGGTGCTCGCCCACTCACCGACACTTTGCGTCGATTGAATTATAATAATAATAAAAACTATGCAAAGCAAAAGAGAAAAAAATGTGATGTAATAATGAGACTTATTCAAAATGTATGTACCTCAGACTGAGCTAATAAAAATAAATTTCAAAATTGTCAATATGCTATAAACAGAAATCAAGTATAAGCTCACACAATATTAAGATAAAATGTAATGACATAAATTTCTTCTTGTGTGAGGTACACCAATACGAAAATTGTAGTTTTTTTCTTTTGACTTTGAGTAGGAAATCTTCATTTGCCCACTCAAAGGCAGAGGGGGCAAATGTAGTAATACATTAATGATTTTTTCTAAATAACTTGTGCGACGCTTGTCGCTGACTTCTGCCCTCTCTCTGCCAGCGTATCGATAAACATATGACATTTGTCACGTTCAATTTTTTTTTTTATTATTATTATTATTATTATTTTTTTTTTTTTTTTTTTTTTTTTTTTTTTTTTTTTTTTTTTTTTTTTTTTTTGCAACAAGCTGAAGGTAGAGAGTGAACTGTTCGTGACTTACTTTATTCCCCTTCATGTGCGAGGACGTAACCCAGGATTTGGTGTAATTAATGTGTGAGCTTAGTTTTTTTATTAATTTCAATAAACCCCCACAGTTAATTTGAAATATCTTACCTCCTTACAATCCCTTCTCCATTCTCACTAAATTTAAAGTTATTTATTTTCAGCAGATCCAGTACTTCATAAAGTGATGCTCGGGTGTTGTTGCGATTTGTTTCGCGATTGTACTGGAACATTCTCTGTGTAACTTTTATTTATTTCGTGTCTATGAATGGTTTATTGCATTTTAATGCCTGCAGAAAAATCTTTGCGATGTTTATGAAGTCCGATAATTATGCAGCTTTTGGCGACTAATTTTCAACAAGGCCATAGAACAATAGTAAACGAAATGCACAATCCCAGCATCAATTTATCGACGTAATATTCCAGTCATCTCAGCTAGAATCGCTACACAATATGACCGAAATGTTTGTACCAGCTCTTAATAAGGTAAAATTTAGATTCCGCCAACTTCTTCTGTAATGTTGCTTTCTGGTGTTGTATTTGCTACCATTTAATGGCGGAATCCAATAATTTTGTTAAATTGTTTCTTCCTTGTCAAAATTGCTTAGTAATCTCATTTGCCGGCCGCGGTGGCCGAGGAGACTAAGGCGCTCCAGTCACGGTCTGCACGGCCACTACGGTCGGGGGTTCGAATCCCCCCTCGGGCATGGATATTTGTGCCGTCCTAGTTCGTAAGTAGTTCATAAGTAGTTTGTAAGTTTAGGGACTGATGACCCCGTAGTTAAGTCCCATAGACTATACAAACATTTGAACATTTTTTAATCTCATTTAAAAATATTTCACTGCCTGATAAAATTTCATTTGCGGTCGCCAACCTTAACTTTAATACGCAACACCCATTTTCATGCGAAAGCAGCATTACAATGTCTCTCCTTTTTATGGAGATCAAAAGATAACACGTAAGATGCGGGTGTATCACTGATCAGGGCGAGACCAAAGCTGACAGACAACGAGCTTAATTGGCTACTCAACGAGGATCCAGGTTTCAACACTGTACCAGATAACAGAAACGTTGACGACTCCCAAGATTCAAGATGATGACTTACGAGCTACTCTCCACTAGTGGTATTTTTATTAGGAGGGACGAAACGTGTGAATGGAATTACATATGTCCTAATATCATTTCGAAAACAAAAAGAGAGTATATTGTGAATCTATTCCCTGGGCCTACACGTGTTTCCAGAGGGTTCAAAAGTGGAATGATTTATGAAATTATATATTGAGCGAAAATATATACATTCAATATAAGAAAGAATGTTCACATTATTCCGGAGAAAGGGACGCTAAGGAAACTACAAGGTGTGAAATAATGGCACTGTTGCGATTGCTGTATGTCATCGACACTCAGAAAGCAAAACACAAAAATGTCAATCAACTGTGGACAGCAGATGGTACTGTTGAGTAATGAACAACAGAAGATGGCCATTCCTCTTACGATGCATCCGTTTTGACGACAAGAGTACAAGGCAACAATGAAGAGTAGCTGATAAGCTTACTCCAATGGGGCATATTATATTGGATGACTTTGTAGTGAACTACAAGAACGCTTACACTGTAGGACAATTTGTGACATTAGATGAAAAGTTTTGTGGGGTCGCTGATCTTCTGTTCAGTATATTTCAAACTAACCAGCGAAGATTTTTGTTACAGGAGATCTCAATATCTTCTTCAGTAGTAATATTGAAGTATATTGTGGAAAACAACTAAAAGAACCATACGATGTTTCTAAATCTCCCTATGACATTGTAGGAAGACTAATTAGTCACATTGAAAGCTCAGGAAGAAACTTTACATTATATAATTTTTACACTAGCTGTTTCTTAGCCAACACTCTCTTCAAAAAGCTACTAACCTGCTTAGGAAATAAATAAATAAATAAAATAAAAGAAAGAAAAAAGAAAAAACCGACATTCCACAAAAATTTTTACCTGGAAAATGTTGGGCTATCTACTCTTCATTTGATTTACAGAATGATATGCGCCGGAAAAAAGGCAGTTTTTTTCTTTTTACTTTCAACCGTGCACAGTTTTGGAACAATTCCGAAATTACAGGTAAACCACAAAGAGTTTTGGATTACAATATAACAAAAGCAGGAGTCAACACAGTGACTCAACTGGGAAGTGCGCATTCCGTCGCACGGGTGACAAGAAGATGGCAAATTGGTTGCATCATATTCGCTAATGGTGTAGCAGTAATCTATGCTCAAATAATTTTCATCGGAATGAGGGAAATGGAAAAAAAAGTGCCATTATAAAGAAATTTTGTTTCAGTTTCAAACTTAGGGTTTGTGCATTTAAATGCTGAACACAATGGAGACAAATTTGAGCTTAAAAAATTCTACAGAGTATATATATATAGAATATACACTGATTACAACACTTCAAGCGCAACAACAACATAACGATTCACAGAGACCTCTCAAGTGTGCTGACCACCAAAAATATGGCGGCCAAGTTACACAGGTCGCCACAAAGAGTGATGTAACTCTATTAAGTTTAAGCCCGTAGTCCGCCATTGTGTCTGCTTAAAATGTTACGTTGGTAACAGCAAGGTTCATGTACTTTGGAAAGTATTGGCACCATTTGGCTGGTGGCGACCGTGGTGCACGTGACTAGCAGCGGCGGCCCCTGTATTGTTACAGTGTTGCACAGTTCAACTATGTATTCCTAGGCTTACCAGATGTCCGCATTTATGCGGATATGTCCATACTTCATTTCGTATCCTCAAAAATTCCCGGAATCAACACGACAGGTTAGCGCTAGGGCAACGAGTTGTTCACGTGATATCCATTGGACTGTTGCCTGTAATCACGTGCCACGCCAGTGTTGCTGGAAGTGAACTGTGACGGTCACGTCGCTCTGTTGTTCCCGCGTAGTGATTTGCAAAACTGGAAAAAAAAAGAAAAAAAAAAAAACGACATTCAAGCAGTACGCCGTAAAGTACCTTTTTATTCCGTTCCGAGGACCTTTCAAACCAGCCTAGTGTATACTTTTTACTCCAGCTACTGAATTAAATAATATATTGGCGTACAACAGTCGATCTGTTATGCTTAGAATACTCGTTTTAAATGAAAAATATCTATTTATATTGCTCTCAATCGATATTACCGGAATATGCGGACATAATTAACAGGAGGAATGCATAAAAAGGTACACGCAACCATTTATTCAGTTTCCTTCCTTTTAAGAAGATTGAATTTCAATGCAGTTACGTGGAAGGACGTATAAAATGTCTGTTGCATAAAAAAGGTTGCAATTTACGATAGTAAGTGTTGCAGCGAATTTTCAGATTTGAAATAAAGAAGTCAATAGTAAATCTTAAGCAAGGCGAAATAAATGTTGACTGAACTGGTTAAGACCAAACACCTCTCTGCACTATCAGCCCATAGCGTTTCTGTTAAATGTTTGTTCTCCTTAACACAGGCACAATGGACAAAAATTTGTTTGGGTGTTTGGAATTTTTAAGTGTACTGAACAAAAAGTTCATCAGTCCCCTGCGCAAAAGGGGAAAAACTGATTCCAAATGTAAAATTAAAATTAGACATTTGAATTCGTTCAATAGAAGCAGCTTTAAAAAATGGTATCGGTCCAATTAAAACGATGCAGAGGACATTCATCCTAATGTAGATATTTTGGCAAATGAAAAACCTTCAACCGTTATTTTTTGGAATTTTAACTACATGTTTCGAGAATACATTATTCTCGTCTTAAGACCCTGTAATACGAAACTTGCAATCCATTATAATACTGCATTACACCGTCTCACGCCAAGATGTAGCTGTTATACCATCCTTGGTCGTAAATTCTACACCACTGCCCATTAAAATAACTGCACCAAGAAGAAATGCAGTTGATAAACCGGTATTCATTGGACAAATATACTAGAACTGACAAGTGATGACATTTTCACGTAATTTGGATCCTGAGAAATCAGTACCCATAACAACCACCTCTGGCCGTAATAACGGCCTTGATACGCGTGGGCATTGAGTCAAACAGAGCTTGGATGGCGTGTACAAGTACAGATGCCCATGCAGCTTCAACACGATACCACAGTTCATCAAGAGTAGTGACTGGCATATTGCTACGAGCCAGTTGCCCCGCCTCCATTGACCAGACGTTTTCAATTGCGGAGACTTCTGGAGAATGTGCTGGCCAGGGCTGCAGTCGAACATTTTCCGTATCCAGAAAGGCCCGTACAGGACTTGCAGCATGCGGTCGTGCATTATCCTACTGAAATGTAGGGTTTCGCAGGGATCGAATGAAGGGTAGAGCCACGGGTCGTAACACATCTGAAATGTACCGGCCACTGTTCAAAGAGCCGTCGATGCTAACAAGAGGTGACAGAGACGTGTAACCAATGGCACCCCATACCGTCACGCCGGGTGATACGCCAGTATGGGGAGGACGAATACACGCGTCCAGTGTGCGTTCACCGCGATGTCGCCAAACACGGATGCGACCATCATGATACTGTAAACAGGACCTGTATTCATCCGGAAATATGACGTTTGCCATTTCGTCGTTGCGTACGCCGTCATAGGCGCTCCTGTATTTGATGAAGCGTCAAGGGTAACTGCAGCCATGGTCTCCGAGGTGATAGTCCATGCAAACGTCGTCGAACTGTTCGCGCAGAATATTGATGTCTTGCAAACGTCCCCATCTGTTGCCTCAGGGATCGAGACGTGGCTGCACGATCCGTTACAGCCATGCGGATAAGATGCCTGTCATCTCAAATGCTTGTGATACGAGGCCGTTGGGATCCATCACGGCGCTCCGTATTACCCTGCTGAACCAACCGATTCAATATTCTGCTGAAAGTCATTGGATCGCGACCAACGCGAGCAGCAATGTCGCGATATGATAAACCGCAATCGCGATAGGCTACAATCCCACCTTTATCAAAGTCGGAAACGTGATGTTACGCATTTCTCCTTCTTACACGAGGTTTCACAACAACGTTTCGCCGGCCGCGGTGGCCCAGGAGACTGAGGCGCTTCAGTCACGGTCTGCACGGCCACTACGGTCGGGGGTTCGAATCCCCCCTCGGGCATGGATATTTGTGCCGTCCTTAGTTGTAGGTAGTTCATAAGTAGTTTGTAAGTTTAGGGACTGATGACCCCGTAGTTAAGTCCCTTAAGCTTAACAAACATTTGAACATTTTTTTTTTTTTTGAACAACGTTTCACCAGGCAACTCCGGTCAACTGATATTTGTGTATGAGGAATCGGTTGGAAACTTTCCTCATGTCAGCACGTTGTAGGTGTCGCCACCTTCGCCAACGTTGTGTGAATACTCTGAAAAGCTAATCATTTACATATCGCAGCATTTTCTTCCTGTCGTTTAAATTGCTCGTCTGCAGCACGTTATCTTCGTGGTGTAGCAATTTTGATGGACAGGAGTGTATGAAGCAACGAGTTTCCTCCATACGGAAAACAGAGTAATTAATAGCCTCTGCAAAAATGATATTCCATTCTTCACCATAACTAATCTGACGAAAACCGAAGATACACCAATGTCGTCAAAATTGACTGAATCTGAATCGCAAAGAAAGAAAGTTCAAACTTGATCTCGCATCCCCACGGAATTTACCAGGAAAGAATACCCGCGCATCACAGAAGCATTTGCAATACATCTGGCCGAATATTAGCACACGCTGGCCTACGGCTGATGGCTCTCGCACTACGCAAACCGTTGCAAGTTCTAGTCTGAAACATTCTGAACCAATGATACGCCCCCCAAAACAATTATAAAAACGACTTCTCCTAACGCTACCCTATAAATGAAACATTTCACCCTTAGGCTGACCCAAAATTTCACAAAAGTCACTCTTTAGCAAATAATATCCCCACGGAGGTAATCATACATCCATTCGCTGCAAGGACAGGATCCACTCAGGCGAGCATTTCTGATCGCTCGCCCAACTTCTTTTCCGGTTAATCTTGAGAGGAGGCGTGCTCTCATTGGCTGATAACCTAACCGACTCCAATCCCAACTCGCGAATCGTAAGACATAGGCACCTGCGGACCAGACCTGCCAGGAAACCTGCCTGACCCGTACAGAATTTCTACGTTGGCTGTCCTTCACCTTCGTAGCCATCTCTGCTTTCCAGCCACAGCCTCACACACGCGAAGACTCACCCTCACATTCACACTCTGTAGGATGGGGGAGATGGGTGCTGAGGAGCAAAAGCTCCTTATGTGAGCGAGGCTCACGTATTATAGCCGTATTTAATAATAGTACAACACTGAGCATTTCTGTCCGCACTGTTGTCAGTTCTCAGTACTCGCCATAAGTGCACTGATAAAGTGGCACCAAAGGCCCGTATCTAAATAAAATTGAAAGAAATACGTACACAACTCTGTAGTTTTCTAGAGAACGCGTACCAATTAATGGAAGTTAAATGGATATATACAACAATATCGTTTCAACGGATACAATACAACTCTTTAAATAATGAATGCAAGAGGATTAAAATATAGGGAACAAAATGTTATGAACAGCTTGTACAGAAATTAGCGCTCACAATGATCGAAGTGCCTGAAAGGGATGTAATCATGGGGAAGGCAGTAAGGCAGGGTTGTAACATTTCCCCAAGGTCATTCAATCTGTACATTGAACAGGGTGTGAGGGAAATCAAGAAGAAACTTGGCATATTAAGAAAAGTTCTCAGAGAACGAATAAACAGGCTAATTTGTATACCAGACTGTAATTCTCTCGAAGACAGCAAAGGACCGGGGGAGAGAAAGGCTTTGAAATAGATAGTATCTTGTAAGAAGTGTATATTATGAAAACAGATAAGCAAGGGTAATGGAATGTATTGCGATAACGTCATACTGCATTGAGGTAATCAGGGCATATATTACTAAATGAGACCTAAAATTGGTAATCAAATTTTATACTTGGGCAATAAAATAACCTACCATTGCCAAAGTAGGAAAGACTGCAGACTGATTTTGGGTGAGAAGTATTTTTCTTGAAAGTAGATACGTTGTCATTGATTATAATTTTTTTCTGAAGGTCTTTATATGGAGTGCAGCCTTACATGGGAGTGAAACGGGGACGATAAAGAGTTGAGGCAGCAGCAGGTTAGGGGTTGGGAGTAGCGGAGCTACAGAACAATGCTGCAGATTTGATGCGTAGATCACTAGTAATGAGCAGGTACTAAATATAATTGAGGTTAGTCGAAATTTATGGGATGACTAAATAAAGGGATCGATTGATGGGACAAGTTCTGATACATTTAAGCAATGTGGGGAGTAAAAAACCGCGAGGAAGAACAAAAGACAGAAACTTCCTGGCAGATTAAAATTGTGTGCCGGAACCGGGACTCGAACCTGGGATCTTTGCCTTTCGCGGGCAAGCGCACTACCGACTGTGCTATCCCGACACGACTCACGATGCCGCCTCGGACTTTACTTCCGCCAGTACCTCGCCTCCTACTTTCCAAACTTTCCAGGAAGTTTCATATCAGCGCACACTCCGCTGCAGAGTGAAGTTTCATTCTGGAAACAAAAGACAGGTTTGACTGGATGTGGATGGGCGCTGTTGTTTTGAGATGAAGCTGGTTTTCGGAGGGCAGTTAGCGTGGAGAGCTGAATGAAACCAATATCTGGTCTGAAGACCACATCGACATTGTCGTGGCCATTTTTAACACTTTCATTCCCAGAGTTGTTCCCCGACAACAACGTATTAAAAGCTGATTTATACGGTATTAAGTGTATCAATCTTCACAACCACGTTGTTTTTTATGAACAACATGCTTCTAGTACGACATTTTGCCGCTTGGTACGACATGTAGCCACTTCTGTCTCATTAATTTGTCCGTCTTGAAGTTTGTCTTACATTGCCGTCTGTACGTGGCTGTGAGTATGAGCGTGAGTGTGGTTCCTTTTATTTTATTTCAGCAGTGAATGGTCTTGTCTTTGGTGCTGTGGCGAAGATTAATCTGACAGTTTAACTATCAACAAAATAACGTCCCAAGTAATACATTAACTCGATGCAAACGACTTTATTGTGCAACTAGTACATGACATATAAGAAACAATAGTGGGATAAAAAAATTTTCAACACATATTTTGATGCTCAGTTCATTGTAATAAAGCATAAAATCCTTAATTTTACTATTTCCAAATCCGAAATAATAATGTGGGAATGAAAGGTTTAAGTATCTCTGATATATGTTGATGCTGTTCTGTTACGAATGACATTTCGATATACAGGGTGTTCCAGCTATCTTGTCCATCCAAAATATCTCTGGAACAATAACGGCTATTGGAAAACGACTTTCACCGGTATCAAGGTACGGCTGGGGCCCATAATGTACACTTGACAGCCAAAAAAGTGGATCACTGCTGAATGCAACCCAACTAACGTAGCTGTGATGCGGGTACTCCACATTCAAAACCCCTGAAGAGTACAGTCGTTCGACTATTCACAATGGGTACCAAAGAAGCAGTAGAGAACATTGCTCCTTATGGTAGTCGGTCCACATGTAATTCAATACCGTCATTCAAAAAACGTTAGAATACAAGTTATTAGAGTCGAGAGAGCAACGTAAATTCAATGTAATTACAATAAGTGACAAATCGGGTACCTTATCAAACTCATTCAATGACACAATGAGTTTTTATTCGCGCTCTGAATTTGAACGCACTGTTGACCAAAAAAAGCTTGCATTTCTGATCGAGTCTAGATTAGGCATGAAGAGACGTAAGACATTGACGTTTCCATTGGTATCGGTTTACAAGGCCAATGTCCGAACCCGGTTAACTTTAGCATTGCACCAGGAATGGCATGAAGTTCAAATTGTTTCTGAGAGGTAACCACTAAAGGTATATAATACAGTGCAACTCACAGCTGTCAAACGTCATAAAATTGTGGAACAGAACGCAGTACCTATATATGAATCGTTAACGAAGCACGATCACACGTCAGATATTAAATAAATTTAGAGATAGCGCTACATTTGAACTTGACGATACAATTGACTTCTTTCCCGGCAGGGACCCAACTCCGGCTCTATTCGCTATTTATTATATATACGCAAAGAGATGAAATAGTTACTGTTCTCACCATTAGCGGGATGTGCATATGTTCGGCTAGAAGTAGCGCAAGCCGCGGCGGATTAGCCGTGCGCACTGGAGCGCCGTGCTGCGGTGCGCATGGCTGTTCGCCGCCGGGTGTTCGAGTCCCCCCTGCGGGCATGGGTGTTTGTGTTGTCCTTAGGTTAATTTACCTTAGTTTAAGTAGTTTGTAAGCTACGGACTAATAACCAAGCAGTTGAGTCCGATAGATTTACAAACAGTTTCAAGTAGCGCAATAAATAACGTTGTGCTGCCTGGGACTCCAACCCCGCGCCTATCGTCAGCGTTGACCTCAGATGACTAGGTAACAACTCTCCCAATCTCGTTTACTATTAATTAGGATCGCGCCGTTCGTAGAGACCTGGAGGGGTATGGCATTTTTAAGAAACGACGAAAATTAATCCAACTTTGTTCTAGTCAGTAGCGAATGGATATGTGTAATGTGATTTGAAAGACGCCACAGTCCTAAATTCCTTACTTGCCGCTATTGGAGGTGGAGAGGGGGATGTTTGCGATTGTTAAAAACTGTTTCCCCAGCAGGAATCAAACCATATCTTAGCCATTACAAGATGTCATCAGCCCAATCAACTACCGATTTTCAGATGTGGTAGTATAGTGTTTATCGTCAAAACGGAGTGCAGAACACATGGTAGGAGAAGTAAAATAGTTCGGCGGTATCTGTCTACGTAACAGTAATTTCTTGGCCATGCGGTCTGAGGCGTCTTGTCGCGGAGTTGCGGTCGCTCCAGCCAGAGGTTCGACTCCTTCCACGGGCATGTGTAGTTGTGTGTGTGTGTGTATGCATATATTCCTTAGCGTAAATTAATTAAAGTAGCATGTAAGGCTAGGTAGGGACTAATGACCTCAGGTGATTTGTCCATTAGGACTATAACAAAAAAGTTATATACGGTATGTAGAATTATGTAGCATTGCGTATGATAGTATACTACATTTTAGCATGCTCTGTGGTGATTTTGTATGACATGTTGCTGTATGTTTATTTAACTATAGTCTCGTTTCGCTCAAGATTTTATGAAACATGTGTGTGAAATCTTATTGGACTTAACTGATAACGTCATCAGTCTGCACACTACTTAAACAATCTTAACATAAGGACAACACAGACACCCAAGACCGAGGAAGGACTCGAACCACCGACGCGAACAGAAGCCCAATTCAAGACATGATGCCTTAAACCACGCAGCTACTCTGCGCGGCGCTCAAGAATGTAACATAGCTCCTACCATAATAAATGAAATATTACGCATTTTAAAAGTAACAAGGAGCGACGTTTACGTATTAGAAAACGTTTTCTAAAACGGGAAATATATACCATGTGTAACGATATAGTTTGTTGGGATGAAAGCAGAGGAGGTCAATCGAAACACCACAGCTCTGTATTTCAAAATGTTGAAATGTCTGTAGAACTTACGGGAGTTAACTACGGGGTCATCAGTCCCTAAGCTTACAAACCTCTTATGAACTGGCTAAGACTAAGGACGGCACAAATATCCATGCCCGAGGGGGGTTTCGAACCCCCGACCGCAGTGGCCGCGCAGACCGTGACTGAAGCGCCTCAGTCCCCTCGGCCACCGCGGCCGGCTCTCTGTATTTCACAGAACGAAGAATTTATTATAGGTAAGGGGGTATGAAAGGACACGGTCTCATAGAGAGGACTGATATACAGTAAGGAAAACATTAATTAAAAGAGAGTGCATGCTGTTAACGGAAACCAATATATTTTATCACTGTATTGTAAGGGAACCGACCAGAAGGGTAACTGATGTTATGACGCAAGAGCGGCGATAACGAGTGAGAGAGAGAGAACAGAATTGAAATTAACTATTAAGAGCAAGAACCGGCCGCGGTGGCCGAGGGGACTGAGGCGCTCCAGTCACGGTCTGCACGACCACTACGGTCGGGGATTCGAATCCCCCCTCGGCCATGGATATTTGTGCCGTCCTTCGTATTAGTTAGTTCATAAGTAGTTTGTAAGTTTAGCGACTGATGACACCGTAGTTAAGTCCCATAAGCTATACAAACATTTGAACATTTTTGAATAAATGCAAGACAGTTTGCGTATTTTGTAAAGGACAGAGGGTGTATTAATGGTTCGAGGGGAGGAGAGAGAGGTATCTGAAATAACAAAAATTACTTTGACAGCTTCCATCTAAACGGATCACTCTGTTTGCGTGGAGGCTGGGTATAAATGTAATAAAAAATAGGATATTGAGTGAAAGTGGAAGCATTGAATTAAAATTTGTACCATAGGGAGGAATCGAACCCAGAACCCCATACGTACGTTAATTCAATACTTCTCCCTTCACTCAATGTCTTTGACATATTGATACGGAAAACTGTTGAAATAAAAATTGTGCCATTGGTGGGAATCGAACCCAGACTTCCATACTTACTTTAATTCAACACTTTTCCCTTCACTCTATCTCTTTGACATATTAACACGGAAAACTGTCATTGGGTATATAAATTTATAATAAAAATAGGATAATAAAGGAAATGCATATTAAAAAAGAACTTCAATTTAAAGGTAGCTCAAAGGAAAAAGAAACACATAATTTATTTCTGTTGCCAAGAGATCTTCCACAGTCTCTCACCAACATATAATCTATAACGCTATCGGACCAGCTTCTCTTCAGTAAATGCGACGACTCTATCTCGATTGTTTGCTTACAGTGAGACGGCCTAATACGTATTTCTGCTTTCCGCTCTCACTATGAAGCCAGGAAGTAAACATTCTGTATTTACGTCAGAGCCCCGCTTTCTGCCGCCAGCTGGCTGATTTCCGCCAAGCCTCGCCTCGGCATCAGCTGTGGTTGACCGGCCTGCCCGTAGCTCGCAAGCCACGGCTAATACAGCGAGATTCAACCGTTGAAGTATGAAAAGTTTCTGCAAACCTAGCCTAACGTGTATTATAAACTACCACACCTAGAGCTATTTTGCTATAAAATGAGCAGCCCTTACAAACTACTTAAACCTAGATAAACTAATCTACGGTCAAACACACACCCTCCCATGCCCTAGGGAGGACTCCAACCTCCACGGCGAGCAACCGCGCGCTCCTCAGCGAGGTGCTTTAGACCGCTCGGCTACTCCACCGGGGCTTTGACACTTCATTCAAATATTTAACGAAGCGAAATAATAGAATCATGATAAACGTAGTACCACATAATTTTTCACATAGATAACAATCATATAACACAGAAAATTATTCTCTCTTTTCAGCGCTCTGCATTAGATCTAGACGTAATGAAATATGTAGTTATCTTAGAAATGTAAGCATGTTGTGAAATTAAACAGTTCTGGTGGCAACAACACAAATGTATACATGTAGTATATCATTCACGTTTTGTGTACTGTAAACAATAAGTGCTAAACAACGGAAAATACCTTCTGCTTGGGCTCTTCATTTACACGATTGTTCTGTATTCACAGTGAAATATTTCGTAATGGGTTCATATAATCGCTTCAGTTTCTCGACTGCTCCACGCTTATATTAAGCTCGAAATACTACTACTACTACTAATGATAATAATAATAATAATAATAATAAATACTTGTGCCAAATAGCGTATGTGCGAGTTATAATCTGATATATTCTTTCAACTTTCTAGACGTCCTCCATCTATTCCATCAGGTAATAAATCGCACACTAATCAGGGGGAACAATAGTAGGGTTGGCAATCTCCTTAGGAGACGTGTAAATCTCCTAATGGTAGTGTCAATAACAGACCGTTTGTTTCACCTTCGCCAAAACATGTGTTATTCACAGTTAACATTGTTTTTAATTGCACCCCCAGGAATTTCGTTTTATGTTTGTTGTTGTTGTTATGGTCTTCAGTCCGGAGACTGGTTTGATGCAGCTCTCCACCCTACTCTATCCTGAACAAGCCTTTTCATCTCCTCATAAGAATGGCAACCCACATCCACTTGAATCTGCTTACTATACGCGTCTCTTGGTCACCCTCTGCGATTTTTACCCCACACACTTCCCTCAAATGCTAAATTTACGATGCCTCGATGTCTAAGAATGTGTCCTACAAAGCGATCCCTTCTTTTAGTCAGGGTATGCCAAAAATTCCTTTTCTCACCAATTCTGTTTAGTACCTCTTCGTTAGTTATGCGATCTACCCACCTAATCTTCAGCATTTTTCTGTAGCACCACATTTCAAAAGCCTCTATTCTCTTTCTGTCCGCATTGCTTATCGTCCATGTTTCACTCCCGTACAAGGCAACACTCCATACAAATGCCTTCAGAAATGACTTCCTTACACTTAAATTAATATTCGATGTTAGCAAATTTCTCTTTTTTAAAAATGCTTTTCTTCCCATTGCCATTCTGCACTTTATATCCTCTGTACTGCGACCATCGCATGTTATTTTACTACCCAAGTAACAAAACCCATCTACCACCTTCATTGTTTCGTTACCTAATCTAATTCCTTCAGCATCGCCTCATTTTCTAAGACCGCATTCCATTATTTTTGTTTTGCTCTTGTTAATGTTCATTTTATACGCTTTCTTCAACACACTGTCCATTCCATTCAACTGCTCTTCCAGGTCCTTTGCTGTCTCTGACAGAATTACAATGTCATCAGCAAAACGCAATGTTTTTATTTCTTCCCCCTGAACTTTAATCCCTATTCCAAATTTTTCCTTGGTTTCCTACACCGCCTGCTCGATTTACAGATTGAATAACACCGGAGAAAGGCTACAACCCTGTCTTACTCCCTTCCCAACTGATGCTTCCCTTTCATGCCCTTCGAGTCTAATAACTGCGGTCTGGCTTTTGTACAAGTTGTAAATAACTCTCCTTTCCCTATATTTTACCCCTGCTGACTTCAGGATTTGAAAGAGTGTATTCCAGTCAACATTGTCAAATGCTTTCTCCAAATCTACAAAAGCTAAAAATGTAGGTTTGCCTTTCCTTAATCTATCTTCTAAGATAAGACGAAAAGTGAGTATTGCCTCCCGGGTTCCTACGATCCTCCTGAATCCATACTGATCTTCCCCAAGGTCAGCTTCTACCAGCTTTTCCATTCTCCTATAGATAATTCGTGTTAAAATTTTGCAACCATGACTTATCAAGCTGATGGTTCTGTAATTTTCACACCTGTCTGCGCCTGATTTCTTTGGAATGGGGATTATTACATTTTTCTTAAAGTCTGAGGGCATTTCGCCTGTCTCATACATCCTACACATCAGTTCAAATAGTCTTGTCATGGCTGGCTCTCCCAGAGACTTTAGTAGCTCTGAGGGTATGTCATCTACTCCTGGGGCCTTGTTCCGACCTAGGTCTTTCAGGGCTCTGTTAAATTCATCTCTCAGTATAGTATCTCCTATTTCATCTTGCTCTACGTCCTCTTCCCTTCCTACAACATCGTCTCTAAGTTCATTTCCTTTGTAGAGCTGCTCTATGTACTCTTTCCACCTTTCAGCTTTCCCTTCTTTGCTGAGAACTGGTTTCCCATCTGAGTTCTTGATATTCGTAGAGTTGCTTTTCTTGTCCCCAAATGTCTCTTTTATTTTCCTGTAGGCGGTGTCTACTTTTCCCCTTCTTATGCATTCTTCTACAGATTTGCATTTCGCTTCTAGCCACTCCTGCTTAGCCATTTTGCACTTCCTGTCAATCTCATTTTTTAGTCGTCTGTACTCCATTTTGCCTGTTTCATTGGCTGCATTTTTATATTTTCTCCTTTCATCGATTAAATTTAATATCTCCTGTGATATCCAAGGATTCTTTGTAGGTCTTGCCTTTCTACCTATTTTGTCCTCTGCTGCCTTCACTATTTCATCTCTCAATGCTACCCATTCCTCTTCTACTGTTTTATTTCTCGCTGTTTTTGTCAATTGTTGCATAAATCTCCCTCTGAAATTCTCCAGAACTTCCCTTTCCTTCAATTTATCTAAGTCCCATCTCCTTATTTTCCTACCTTTCTGCAGTTTTTTCAGTTTCAGCCTACAGTTCATGACCAACAAGTTATGGTCAGAGTCTATATCTGCCCCTGGGTACGTCTTACAGTTTACAACCTGGTTCCGGAATCTATGTCTTACCATTATAAAATCTATCTGATACCTTCCGGTGTCTCCTGGTCTCTTCCACGTATACAACCTTCTTTTGTGATTTTTAAACCACGTGTTTGTTACGATTAAATCATGTTCCGTGCAAAATTCTACCAGGCGGCTTCCTCTTTCATTCCTCCTGCCCAGTCCATATTGACCTACTATATTTCCTTCTCTTCCTTTTCCTACTACCGAATTCCAGTCTCCCATCACAATTAAGTTTTCCTCTCCCTTAACTGTCTGAATAATTTCCTTTAGCTCCTCATATATTTCTTCGATTTCCTCATCATCGGCAGAGCTAGTTGGCATATAAACCTGTACTACTGTTGTCGGTGTTGGCTTCGTATCTATCTTAACAATGATAATGTGATCACTGTGCTGCTCATAGTAGTTTACCCGCATTCCTATTTTCTTATTCATTATCAGTCCTACTCCTGTGATACCCCCAACTGAATTTTTATTTATAATCCTGTACTCACCTGACCAGAAATCCTGTTCATCCTGCCACCGGACTTCACTAATCCCCACTATATCTAACTTCAACCTATCCATTTCCCTTTTTAAATTTTCTAATTTTCCTACCCGATTAAGGGATCTGACATTCCACGCTCCGATCCGTAGAATTTCAGTATTGTCTTTCCTGATGACAACATACTCCTGAGTAGTCCCCGCCCGGAGATCCGAATGGGGGACTATTTTACCTCCGGAATATTTTACCCAAGAGGATGCCATCATCATATTTCCATACAGTAGAGCTGCATGTCCTCGGGAAATGTAACGGCTGTAGTTTCCCCTTGCTTTCAGCCGTTCGCAGTAACTGTGTGGCAAAGCCACGTTAGCTAATGTTACAAGGCCAGCTCAGTCAATCATCCAGACTGTTGCCCCTGTAACTACTGAAAAGGCTGCTGCCCCTCTTCAGGAACCACACGTTTGTCTGGCCTCTCCACAGATACCCCTCCGCTGTGGTTGCATCTACGGTACGGCTATCTGTATCGTCGAGGCACGCAAGCCACCCCACCTCGGCAATGTCTGTGGTTCATGGGGGTGGTCGTTTTATGTATAACCTTCAAATTTGTTTTGCTTATTGATATCTAGAATGCTGACGAAACTCTGAGTACTTATGTGCAGAACCAAATGCATATTGATGTGTGAGGTCAATTGTCGCCATTTGCGCCTTGAAGATACAAATTCATTTCGCAATTGACTTTGCTTTTCCGTGTTTAGTAGTGGGCAGCATTAACTGCCTCAAATCTAAGAGCAATATTCTGATTGCTCATTAAATATTTCGAATATATATATATATATATATATATATATATATATATATATATATATATATATATATATATATATATACCTTGCTGGAAGAATTACACTCGCCACGTCCTTTTCACTAGATGACTCCTCGTCTGTTACTCAAAACTATTACCTTACAGATAGGACATCACGAGTTCAGTTGCACAACTTAGGAAAGCCATATGGTTCGAAGTTGATTATGGCTGAAGATAGATTTTTTTTGTTAAGTTTATGGGACTTAACTGCGGGGACATCAGTCCCTAAACTTAAAAACTACTTATGAACTAACTTATACTAAAGACGATGCACGAGGGGAGATTAGAACCCCCGACGAGGAGCGGCCTCGCGCATCGGAGCATAGCACCTCAATGCGCTTGGCCACTCCACTGCAGCGTTGAAGATACCAAAAATCGTTTTGGCACTCTATAAATATGAATTAGTTTGAGAGTACTCAGTAGATCATGAAAATATAGTATCGCCAAAGTCTCACAAAGGTTTAGAAACCTTTGCGGGTTTGATGTTAATTTTCCTAGATATTTCATAACGTTGGAAAAAGTATTTGTTCAAACGTCCTGCTACATGTCGATATCAATACAATGGATCTGTAACTCAGTGGATTACTTTTATTTTCTTTATATATCTGTGCAACATTCCATTCGCCTCGCCTCGCCTCACCTCACCATCAATGCTCGACCTCATGTCGTAAGAGAGGTAATTAAGCCATGCATAATTTGTGCACAAGATGTTCTCCTAAGGTGTTGGACCACTCGAGAAAGACATTGCCTGTAGACAAATGACCTTCCTGGTGCGACTATGCTAGTGAAATGACAACACGGTGGATCATGTCTGGTGATAGTTGTACTGCTTCCTGGAATGACAGAGAAGAATCTAGATTAAAAGAAATAATCCGACACAAGCTGCTTGTGGCCACTGAATGCACGCATTGGGGAAGTTGAACAGTTGTGCCCAGCCGGAATTCGGGTCCAGTTCCTACTGCTATCTAAGCAGTTACGGTAACCACTACACGAGCGGGAAAACAACGATCATCGCAGGTGCGCGGGCACCATTCCTCTCCCCCCTCATCACCCACAAGACTCAAACTTCCTCGCACTGCTCACGTAGTTGCCGTTTCCAATTTGCACTCACTGCTCGTGGCACTTTGCCGATTACCTCGAGAGTTCTTGGCGTAGTGTGCATTTGCGCTGAAGGCTGGAGTTGTTCTCGTCTTCTCGTTAATTATGTATATTTATGTGGTGTCTGTTCTTTAGAAAGAATATTCACGACACATATATGTATATAGAAAAACCTTTCAAGATTCAATTATTGGTGGTAATCCAATTAAAATGTCTGAAAATTGAACTTCGGTGTCTCACATATATGATTATAGACAAGGGTGATGAATTTTACGTAGCAAATACAACTATTCTCGATCCAACTTTCTGAATTATCTGCGTCGGCCTTCACAAGGGCAATGAGGAGGCGATTCACGCCGCAGCTGTTCGCTTCCTTCATGAAAATGTCGACGCTCTTGAAAAGATTAAGAGGCAGTAGCTCTCAGTTACAAATTGAAGCGAGAGTAACATTTTACCCATTCTCTGACAGAGCTACAAACTGCTATATCGAATTGAGAAATATTTGAGACAGATTATGCTGCTGTCTAGTAAGCACCTCAGAAAAGCAGAGCCAATTTTAAAATGATATTGAACTTATATCTTCACGGTGCAAATTCGACAATTGACCCTAAACAAATATGCGTATAGTTCACCACATGATTACCAGAAAATTTTCATCAGTCCTCGAGAAATCGATAAACAAAACAAATTTAAGGATTATACACCTAAAAATTTTCTGGTGGATACAATTGAAAACAACGTTAAATACGAAATATCCTTTTTTTGATGAAGATAAAACAAGCGTCTGTTATTGACACAACCATTAGAAGATTAAAACGTCTCCCTAGGAGGCTATAAACCCTACAATTGCTCCACCTCTTCCGCAGTATTGCTGAGCAATGTGCGATTATTACTTGACGGTATAGAGGGAGGACACACTGAAAAAGTTGTGAAAAAATTAGCGGAAAGAAGGTCTCGGATGTTTTCCGGTTTAATTTTTTTTTTTTTTTTTTTTACTACTTAGGTTGGGGAACAAAAGAGTTTTCAGTGTAGCACGCTTATTCTATGAGATTTCAATCACCAACCTTCTTCTACAAATGCAAAGAGCTTTTGTACTCATTACCGTACAAAGTATGTTACAATTGTATGAAGGCCGCGCAGAGTACCCGCACGGTCTAAGGTGCCATGTCATGGATTGGGCTGCTGCTCACGTAGGAGGTTAGACTCCTCCCTCGGACATGGGAATGTGTGTGTTGTCCTTAGAATAAGTTAGTTTGAGTAGTGTGTAAGTTTTGATTTGAATTTTAAGAATAATATAATGGTAATTAGAACTCGCATATATTCTTTTTGGCACTTGTTTTTCTCGATCTTCGTATAAGCGTTTAACAGTCGAGAAACTAAAGCGATCCTATGAACCCATTACGAAACACTTCACTGTGAATAACAGAAGTGAATCGTGTAAATGAAGGGCCTCAGCAGAAGTTATTACTGTTTCGTAGCACTTATCGTTTCAGAGACAAGTGCACAAAACGTGAATGATATACTTTGTTCCCACCAGAATCGTTTAATTTTAAAACATACGTAGTTTTCTAGGTTGAATACATATTTAATGTGTCTAAATCTAATGCAGAGCGCTGAAAAGTTTCCTGTGTCGTATGATTGCTATCTAGGTGAAACATTATGGGGTAGCTGCGTTCATCATGATTCTATTCTATAACTTCGTTAAATATTGGAATGAAATTTCAAAAGATAACGTGGCTGCTCATTTTATAGCAAAATAGCTCTAGCTGTGATAGTTAATACTACACACTTGGGTAGATTGGCAGAAACGTTTGAGTCTGGTTTTGCGGTCTGTGCCTGTGTTAGCCGTGGCTCGAGAGCTATGGGCTGGCCGGTCAACCACAGCTCGTGCCAAGGCGAGGCTTGGTGGCAGCCAGCAAGCTGGCGGTCGCGGTGATGCCCGACAGCCCTCAGCATAGTGCAGAGTGGGGCTCTGACGTAATTACAGAATGTTTACTTCCTGGCATCACAGTAAAAGCAGACAGCCGAAATACAAATCAGGCCGTCTCACTGCGAGCAATCAACTCGAGATAGAGTCATCGCTCTTACTGAAGAGAAGCTGGTCTGATGGCGTTATTGATTCTACGCTGAGATGTATTATGAAAGAAACAAATAATGAGGGATTCTGAATAGATTATAAGTACTTTATAATGTTTCTTTTTTATTTTATTTTTAAATCTCCTAAGTGAGACTATAGAAGAAATAAAATATGAGTTTATTTTTCCTTTGAGCTGCCTTTAAATTGATTTTTTTTAAATATACAGTTCCATTATTATCCTATTTTATTATAAATTTATATACCTAGAGACAGTTTTCCGCGTCAGTATGTCAAAGAAATTAAGTTAAAGGAAAAGCATTGAATTAAAGAAAGTATGGAGGTCTGGGTTCGATTCCAGCTCGTGGCACAAACATTAATTCAATGCTTCTCATTTCACTCAATATCCTATTTTTATTCATTTATACCTAGACTCCATGCATACAGAGTAATCAGTTTAGATGGACGCTGTTAAAGTAATTTTTGTTATTTCAAATACGTCTCCCTGCTCCTCTCAATCAATTAATACACCCTCCGTCCTTAACAAAACATGCAAACGATTTGTCTTGAATTTATTCGTTGTTAATTTTTCCTCCTTTCTCTCTGTCACCTCCCTTACATCATAACCACAGTTGCCCTTTTGGTCTATTCCCCCAAAAAGCTGTAAAAAATTGTGGTTTCCGTTAAAACAATACTGTCTCTTTTAATGTCTGCTTTCTTTACTGTCCATGGGTCCTCTCTATGAAGCAGTGTTCTTTTATATCTGCGATAATCCATCCTTCGTTCTGTAAAACATTAGTTCCTTTTCTCTCGGCCCTAAAAGAAACTATGATATATAAGTAAGGAGTACTTTGCAAGCATTTCACTCCTTTATTTTCCAGTTCTGCACTCCTGTTCATTCCTAGATCCCGCCCTCCCTCCTGCTACCCCTCCCTTGAAATATTTATCTGCCATCTTCGTGCTTCTTTTCACAATTTTGTGCTTGGCAGATTTTTTAAATCACTTTCATTATTTCTCTGTCGTTGACTCTCGAAAAGCACGTGGATATAATGGACAACTGCACCTTACCGTGCAAGCACTATTGTCGCCATTAAAATGGACATCTATTCCGACAAATACCAGTGTCCAATCTTTGAAATGGCAGAGACTGAAGTTCTCCCCCATCCTTCCCATTTGGATACTATGCTTCGCATATTATCGCATTTTCGATGCGACATTGTATCAGAATCCACATTGCTGTTGTGTAACCTCAGTATGACCATTGAAGGCAACCACACCGTGAAGAATAATTGCTCGACACACTTGCCAGTTATCGGATACCTTGTCACTGACCGTACTAGTAAATCACAGAAACCTCCTTCATCGAAGTCTGATTATGTTCCTGAACGTGGTGAATAAATGTCAAAACGAAGTTACTTTCCGAATTTCAAACTTTTTTTACGCATAGTCGACCTTCCTCATAACTATAAAAATGCCTAATATTCAAGTTATCGTTGCAACAGCTACCCAACAATCTTTATTATAATGAGCTCATAGTTAAATAAGCTTATTACAGAATGCCATACCAAATCGTAATGTAGCATACTAAAACGTAGGATAATATTCCGCGATAAGGCGCCTCACACTAGGTGGCCATCCCGTGCGGCCAAGAATGTCTTACCTAGCCAGACACCTCTGAGCTGTTTGACTGGTCGTACTGCCTAATGAGTACTCCATTTTGACAAAACATTATGCCAACGCATCTGTAATTCGCTGGAGGCCGGGATGAGGTTATCTTGTAATAGCTAAGGTATGGGTCCGATTCCCGCTGGGGGCAACAGTTTTTAACGGCCACAAAAATAACATCTACACCTCCAGTAACTCCAATAAAGAACGCAGGACTCTGCCTTGTTTCAAATCAAAATTGCACATGTCCATTTGCTACTAAATTAAACAAAATTTTCGCAAAATACCCAACCCCTTCCACGTCTCTACGAACGGTGTGATCCTAACTACTGGTGAACGACAGTGTGATAGTTGACGCCTCATGGTGTCAGGTCAAGAGTGACGGTATGTGCAGGGTTGGAGTGCCCGGAAGAAACAATGAATATATCAGCAGTATTCCTTCCTATTATACAATAGCAAATGGTGCTGGGTTCGAGTCCCTGCCGGGGAAAAATTATATGTATCGTCGTTTCAGGTACCAGTATAACGCTATTTGTGAACATATTTGATATGTGACATCTGATTGTGCTTAGTTAACAAATTATCGATACACTGTATTCTATTCCACAACTTTATGATGTATGACATCTGTGAATTGCACTATATTACGTATCTTCAGCGGTTACCTCTCAGCAACAGTAGGAGCTTCATGCAACTCCTGGTGCAGTGCTGAGATTATCATGTATTTCTCGGTTCAGACATCGGTCTAAGAACTAATGAAAACGTCAGTGTTTTACGTCTATTTATGCCTAGAGATCACGCGCACTTAAACGTGGCCCCTGAGCGGAGAATGTTGGGAGCTGAAGCTTTCATTCAGCTCATAGCGGATTGGCTGTTACAACAAGCCCCGCCTCTTTCCCGCAGTGCTTACGGCGTATAGATTACAGGTTTTAAAAGAAACAATGTGTAGGGGGTTAAGGCGTTACAGATGGAACACGAAATTAAGAATCACTTTAATGTTTGAGTAATAGAAAAGTGGAAAGCATATCTACGAATATTTGAAAGGGACTTATTAAGCGGGTGTAACAACGCCCTCTGCCTCTTCTTATTGTCGTAACAGAATAAAAATCAGAATTTACATTCTTCACGTCGCTTTCAAGGACAGCCTTCTTTCTTATAAAAGAAGTCGTCGGGGTATGTGGACTTATTTTAGCAAATAACAAAGTGGAATACAATAATCAATACGAAGCACAAATCAACAATACATTGACGAGGTCTACGGTGTACAATGGTTTTACGAGGTAAGGTTGGTAGAGAGCATAAACATTCCGTTGACACACGAGCTCAGCCGACTTCCGCCGATCAGAGAGGGGCCACGAAAAAGTGCGTGACCTGTAATCGTATCTCGATCAGGCATACAACTGTTTTTTGCTTAACAGTGTGTTCAGATTCAGGTCATGAACAAAAACATATCATGTCACTAAACAAGCGTGATAACGTATCTGACTCTTCACTTATTGCAACTAAATTTAATTTACAAGTGTTACTGACTCATCTCTAATGACGTTTATTATAATATTTGTTGTATGAAAGTATTCATTTGTACCTTGCCTGACTGCCATAATGAGAAATAGGAGACTTACTTAGTACCTATTGTGGGTAGGTAAAAAGTGTACTGTGCAGTGATTTGATGACCTGTGACGCAGCTGTGCAATGGTGGTTGCATAGCGTCAGGTGCGGTCTCCACTTAGGAATACAGGGGTGATCCACTTTTTTTGCTGTCAAGTGTACATATTTGGAAACATTCTAAAAGGAAAGCAAATGTGATTTTCAACATAAACGTATGTTATTTTAAATGGACACCCTGTATTTTTTCTCAGCAATCCATAGCATGACAAATCACACAAACAATGGCGTTGATTGCATCGCAATATTGCAATTACAGAGATATTGAGACGAGAAGTTGACGCTTGAAAAACCCGAAATGCGCTGCTAGTGCATGTCCTGAGGCTCAGGCGTGAACCCAAGGCTGCCCGTAATCGCGATGTGATTGACATGCGTAATCGCACTTCCATACTTATCAAGGGTTCCGAAACGAATAATACGGTCTGCTGCCATCCTGCATTAAAGTCGTACATTCCAGCAGGTATTTATCTCATAGGCCAGGGATGATGGGGTTCTGTAACATATCTGTGTACCGCAACGTTAGTCTCAAGGTTAACTTCGCTTATCGTTAATCCGTCACTAAAAAGGTAATGCCGTTCAACGTTAAAACTTTACTGTAGATCAGCGCA
The DNA here is from genome assembly GCA_026315105.1 of Locusta migratoria. NCBI lineage: Eukaryota > Metazoa > Arthropoda > Insecta > Orthoptera > Acrididae > Locusta > Locusta migratoria. The sequence continues at coordinate 31,901,868 of CM048745.1, forward strand.
AGTGACAGTGAATCTTCACTCATAATAGTAAAATTCATGTTGATGGTTTTAGTTAAACGAGCAAGTGGACTAAAGGTTTTACCGTTGATTAGGTAAAAATGTTTTGATTTGGGAAGTTCAGGTAAGACATAGAAGATGAATGTAAACATGTTTAACCAATTAGTTTTATTATCACATAATTATCAATGTTATGTTTATCTAATGCGTTACATGACAAATTGTTTCAAACAAATGTTTCTGAACATCACTCGGTAAAATGGCCCTTTGTAGAAACTTGCACTGTGATACCAGCACTACACACTAATGATAGCAAAAATGTTCAAATGTTCGTTAAGCTTGTGGGACATAACTAAGGGGTCATCAGTCCCTAAACTTACAAAATACTTATGAACTACTTACGAACTAGGACGGCACAAATATCCATGCCCGAGGGGGGATTCGAACCCCCGACCGTAGTGCCCGTACTGACCGTGACGCCTCAGTCACCTCGGCCACCGCAGCCGGCCTAATTATAGCGTTCACATATCATGCTCAAAGTGATAACCATTGGCTTGCGTACATAGGGTTACTCTGCGGATGAAGAATGCCCTACTTCATGCCACTGTTTCCTCTTTGATGGCTCTACAAGCATCAATAATGCGTTTCTTCATGTCCTCTGGTGTCGTTGGTTCATGTTGGTAAACAGCATCCTTCACTGCTCCCCAAAGAAAAAAATCCAGCGATGTAAGGTTCGGAGATCGGGCAGGACCAAAACTGGGCCACCACGTCCAATCCACCTACCAGGGAACTTACGGTTCAGAAGTCGTCGTGCTCTTAAGTCGTTATGTGCAGGGCATCCGTCATGCTAATACAACATGACCATTCTCTTCTTCAGAGGTACGGTGTCCAAGAGAACAGGAAGATAATATTGTATAAGTCTGGAGTACTGTCTGCCATTTTGGAAACCATTTACAAAGAAAGGTCCGATAATGGTATCTCGAATAATCCCACACCAAACATTCACTTTCCACGGACGTTGATGATATACCTGACGGAGCCATTTTGGATTGTCTGCGGCCCAATAACGCATATTCCTCATATTGATAATTCCTTTGTTAGCGAATGATGCCTAGTCGGTGAAGAACATCTGCGAAAAAATTTGGATTAGTCAGAAATTTTTGCTGAGCCCACCGACAAAATGTTACGCTGTTGCTGAAGTCATTTCCATGAACATCGTGGTGTAAAGGAATATGGTAAGGATGAAATTTATGACGTTGAAGAATACGCTCTGCACTTGATTTCGACACACCAACTTCACGTTCAATTTGACGTGTGCTGATGTGAGGATTCACAGCTATAGTAGCGATCACAGCAACTTCAGCACGTTCATCTTTGCGTGTTCTAGGACGATGTCTAGGTCTTGGATTTAAGCTTCCCGTTTCACGTAGACGAGATGTGAGACGACCAAACATCCGGCGCGAAGGCGATGGCTTGTCAGGGAATCGTCTTCTGTACATTCGTTCTGCCTGAACAGAATTTCGCCCGCCTACAATAGTGTACAGTACAGGTATGTAGAGTAGGGTAGAAAAGAGACATATTAACGTAATAATCATAATGTCCTCTAACAGTACTATAAATAAACAAACAATCTCATAACGTATTTCCCGTCAACGTACATTCTCCATAGATCAGCAGAATTTCTACCATATCTTCATGTGTGTAGATAAGTTCCACAACACAAAGTTTATTCACAATGTGTACTACCTCCGTGCCGTCGCTAGATTACACTGGCAAGCGGTATACTGCACACCAAAGCAACAACAAATGAGATGCTCGGAGGATGGTGGAGTACAGGAGTTTGCATGGGTCGCAAATCACAAACAAGGCGAAGTGGTAACTGTGGCTGTAGTGGGAATTGCGTTGGACACGTGTCTAGGTAGAACTATGCCCTGGATGAACGAGTGCGTGAAAGGCACAATGGGTCATTTAACGCATTCGATAAACCTTACTTTGGGTGTGGGGGGCAGGGTAAATAAGACAACCTGACTGGTGTATACCGATCGGTACTGGTTCATATTGTGTTCGTAGACACATAAAACGCGCAACAGTTCAAATGTTTGTGAAGCTTATGGGACTTAACTACGGGGTCATCAGTCCCTAAACTTACAAACTACTTATCGACTACCTTATAGTAAAGACGGCAAAAATATCCATGCCCGAGGGGGGATTCGAACCCCCGACCGTAGTGGCCGTGCAGACCGAGATTAGAGCGCCCTTCCTTTCGCTCACCATATAGATGCCTTCTCGGCCTGGCTTCATTGCCTTTACTCCTGTTCTCGTGCTACTGTCACTGTATACCAAACTCAAAATTGTTTCTTCTGGTTGGATAGAGTAAGGTACTTAAATTGGCGTCACAGCCGATCTTCAAAGATGAAAAAGAAAAAAACCGCCGGCCGCGGTGGCCGAGGTGACTGGGGCGCTCCAGTCACGTCAGCACGGCCACTACGGTCGGGGGTTCGAATCCCCCCTCGGGCATGGATATTTGTGCCGTCCTAGTTCGTAAGTAGTTCATAAGTAGTTTGTAAATTTAGGGACTGATGACCCCGTAGTTAAGTCCCATAAGCTTAACAAACATTTGAACATTTTTGAAAAAAACAAAAAAAGGCATCTTCTGCTGCCTATTGAAGTGACTCGAACACTGGAGCTTCAAGTAAGTTGTAGCGCCGCCTGTCAACCAATTCTTGTATAAAAGGTAATGATATAAATGAGCAAAACGTTTCTTCAAAATAAAAAATGTTTGGGGCAAGAATAAAAAAATTCAAATTGATGAGCAAATCTTTAAGAGTGTGCGAAGGCAATTAAGTGGTAATGTTGTAGATAAAGGACAATTTTTTTCTTTTCTCTTCCTATGTGCAGAATTTCTAATCTTTCATTGAGTCGTTTCTGAGTTGTTTAAAGTAATATCGTCTTATCTAAGAAATTTGCGAAGTATTCTTTATACTTCTTGTTACGTCGGAGCTCGTGTAGCTTTTCTGTCAAATATATTAAAAAGTCTTGTTTGCATTTATCAGGTGACGTTAAAAGGTAGTACGTCGTTTGTCCTTTCAACCAATTCGTCGCGTTCCGTTTGGTTGCAGGATATGGTTTGTCGTCCGGTTCAAAATGTCTGTAAATCTATCGGACCAAACAGCGTGGTCATCAGTCCGTAGCTTACAAACTACTTAAACCTAGGTAAACTAACCTAAGGACAAACACACACACCCATGCCCCAGGGAGGACTCGAACCTCCACGGCGACCAACCGTGCGCTCCGCAGCGAGACGCTTTAGACCGCTCGGCTACTCCACCGCGGCTTGTCGTCCGGAGTCAGTACGTTTGCGGGTGTGATATACTGGGGAGCAGTTCGATTCATAATCGCCACTTTCTGTGCCATGTAGTCCCAAATCTCCTTGCCATTTATACATACGAACCGATGTTCATCGCTATCGACTAAGCCGCATGTGGTGCACGTGGGATGCGCTGCCAGGTGAAGTGCATGAAGTTTATAGTTGGTCGGAATTTTTCTGTTTACCGCGAAGTACCACTGAGCCTTCACATGTGATGGTAGATGTGGGCTGTGTACATTTTCCCATATGACTGACCACTTTTTGTTTTTGTATTTTTGCTCTATCACATTTCTTGCTTTGACTTCCATTAGGTTCTTATAGATGGCTTTAACCTGCATGATGTGGCTGTCAGGTATTCGCATACGGATATAGCTGTATTCCAAAAGGAAGGATTTCAAGTGATAGAGACCATTGGGGATATGGCCGACATTGATCGGTGCTACGATATTACTCGGAGCAATCTCATTTAGAAGGTGTGAAATGAGACTGTCTCGAGCTTTTCGCCACTGTTTGAAAGTGCAGCAAACGTAAAGAGCTTTGGCCGTACTGAGCACATCTGTTAAATTCAACCCACCAGATCGAGTAGGTAGTGTGAGTGTATCATATTTGACCTTAAGAATCCGTCCACGGCTTACGAAGTGTCCAATAGCTGCTAGTATACACTTTGCTATGGCTGCAGGCATCGGTAAAATTTGTGCCACGTAGTTAACCTTTGACAAAATGTATGTATTTTGCAGTTCATCGAAGTGTCTTGTGTTGTAGGATTGTACGCAGGCTCGTACCTGCGTGAGAATATGTTTATAATTCGCAGCAATGGTGTGGTGAATTGTCTTTTTGAAATCAATGCCCAGACATTTCATACTTTCGACCTCCTTCAGTTGATCGTGGTGTTGCCAGTCTATACCAAGTCCGATATTCATGAGGCCGGATTTGTTCCAGTTTAATTTGGCACCTGACGCCGCTTCATACTCCTTAATGGTCCGCAACGCCGTCTCGACTTCAACTGCGTTGTTTGCGACGAAGCCTACGTCATCGGCGTATGCGTGGCATACGATATGCTGACCGTGTATTTGTAGACCTCGCAGCCGGCGTGTCAGCATTGCGAGTAGTGGCTCTACTGCGATGGCGAATAAGGTCATCGACATTGGGCATCCCTGTTTGACCGAACTGCTGATTTGGATCACGTTGCCTAGCTGGCCGTTAATCGAAATTCTTGAAGTGCTACCCTGTAGCAAGTTCTTTATTATTATTATTAAACCGGCGTGGAAAGCCCATTTCTTGCACTGTATGAAAGAGGAACTGATGGTTGACTCTGTCGAACGCCTTGTCGAGATCAATTGTTGTTATCGCACATCGTAGTTCGCAGACATCAGCTATTGCCAATATGTCTCTGTATCCTGCTAAAGTCTGAAGGATGGTTCTATCTTTGCCAACACTAGTTTGATGAGGCCCCGTAACAAGATGCATCACACGTTTCATCCTTTGTGTTAGGATACGAGCTGCGATTTTATAATCGCTGTTAAGTAATGTAATGGGGCGCAAATTTTCAATGGAATTACTTCTTGGACTTTTTGGAATGAAGACAACTATTCCTTCTTTCAATTCTTGGGGAATAGAAACAGTGGGATCCAGTAATTCATTGTAAAGGGATAGAAGTTTATCCTTCATCACACGCCAGAAAGTTTGATAGACTTCTATAGGAATGCCGTCTTGTCCGGGAGATTTGTTTTTTGGGCTTTGAAATATTACGGCTTTCAAGTCATCTTCGTCTATTTCTTCCATCAGAGGCCTGCCCTCGCCGGGGGTGAGTGTTCGTGGCAGATTGGATGTCAATTCATACATCAGATTTACATCTATTGGTTGGTTGGCCAGCAGATTGGCGTAATAATTTTGAATCGTATTTCTGATGTCTTTCTGATTTTTTAGTGTTCTTCCATCCTGCAACTTTAATTCCGACAGTATCTTCGTAGCGCCTCTTTTCCTTTCACGTATGAGGCGGAATATAGACGTTGCTTCATTGGGTGCTGTGTCGTGGCTCTTGATCGGATTTTAACCCCTTCCAGCTGTTTCGATCTAAGCAGACGAATTTTGGCTTGTATTTTCTTAATTTTGGTGTAATTATCGATGACGGTCGTATCAAGTTTATATAACTCCCTTAGACATTGGAAGTAGTATTCTATTGTCTGTTTTTGCCACCAGTATTTCTCACGCGAATAGTTCATGAAGCATTTGCGAATTTTTGGTTTGGCGCAATTGAGTCACCAACTTAAAACAGAGGAGTAGCCGTTGCATTTAGACACGTATTCCTCCCAGGTCTTACGGAAAGCTTCTCGACATTCTGGATCGTCTAAACGTGAAACGTTAAATTTCCATTGACCTCTGCCTCTATAGGTTTCCTGTCTCTTCATATTGAGGGTACAAATGTAAGCCGCGTGATCGGAGAAGCTCGTCTGCCATATTTCGCTCTGTAGAATGTGCCTCTGGAGGTTGTTCGACCATAAATCCTGTCAATCCTGCTTGCTGAATGGTTTGCGACATATGTAAAACCAGGCAGGAGGCCATGAATATGCTCCCATATCGACTAAAAATAATTCCTTGATCAGCTGCTCCAATTCCACCGACTTATTGCAATTAGGAGTTTGGTCTTTGGGGTGGATAACGCAATTAAAATCTCCTGCCAATATAATGTCATCAAACCGTGCATTACAAAGAGGAACAATTTCAGTTTTAAAAAATTCAGCTCTCCGGCGCCTGTTACTTGTGCCAGACGGTGCATATACGTTTATCAGCCGCGTGCCGTTAACAGTGGCTGCGAGACCTCTACTATCGGGGAGTCTGACCACATCTTGAAGGATGACGCCTTCTTTAGCTAGGATAGCAGTTCCCGATTCCGGGCCATTTCCTAGATTATTTGTAGCATTATAGCCTGGTATGCCCTCCAAATTAATGTCAGTCACCTCTTGTAGCATCGCGATATCTATGTCTGCGGCGTATAAGAAATCTTGGACGAATTTTAATTTCATAGCATTGCGTACTTATTCATGTTTACTGTGGCGATTCTATATGATTGTAAGTCGGTCATCTTTAATAGAAGTCATTAGTAGGAAAACATTTCGTCACTTCGTTCTTCTTCGTATTCCGGTTAGTCTTGGTCGTATTTACAGCCGCAACCCGAATGTTCTGTGAGTTTTGTGCCGTGGTCCTGTTGTCCGTTCAGATATCCGTCATGTGTGTGTCCATGTATTCTTGCGATTCTACTGTCCAGTCCGTTGCTAACGGAATCACGTTTGATACTTGACTATCGGTAGCCCGTTCCTGAGGTCCTCTCTTTGCATCAATTACAACTGTCTCCGATGCCTTACTGGGCGCTTCTTTGTCGCCAGTCTGTGTGGTCGACGTCCTGTTTTGACTCAGTGGCTGACCCGACAGATTGGTGCGTAAAGTTTCATCAATATGCTTGGATTCCTCAGGTGGTGGCGGCGTTGCTTCCGCTGCTTTTTGATGTACAATCCTCCGCTTCTTGTTCTTCCTCTTTGGTGATGAGGGTTGTGAACTGCATTCACATTCGTCACTGATATGTTGTAGTTCACGATGATGTACCTCATCAACAGATCTCTGGGTGTCAATTACCTCCGCCGGAGTGGCGAGAGGAAGATTGCGTTTTTCTGTTTCGTGACTAGCACCAAGTTGTGGGATTGTCTCTTCATTTATTTCCATTGGAGAATCTTCAGCTATCGGGTTGTCAACTTGCACTTCAATCACTTGTGGCAGCAAATTGTCGCTACCACGATCACGGGTTACTGCGGCATACGATAGAGGCAGGATTGTCACCGCAGATGTCTTTTCAGGTTCGCTTCGTGGTATCTGTGCCACACGTCTCAGAATGCACTGGGCACGGACGTGACCTGTAGAGTTACAGTTTGCGCACGTCTTACGTTGATCATCGTACAAAATGTCAAACAGGTTCTCGTTCGCTTCCTCATCCTTACTCTCTGATGAACCGACAGGATTCTTCGAAAGAGCGTCCGCCACAACATTTTGGGGACTTGGGACATATACAATACGGAAATTGAACTCCTGCAGAAGCGGAGCCCACCTAGTAAGGCGGCTGTGCGTTAACTTTGCCGAGAGTAGGAACTGAAGTGACCGATGATCGGTATAAACTTTAGTCTCCCTGCCGAAAAGATAGTATCGGAATTTCGTGAAACCCCAGACAATAGCCAACGCCTCTAATTCCGTAACAGAATAGTTTTTCTCAGCCTTTGTGAGAACACGGCTAGCGAAAGCAATTGTCTGTGGAACCACAACGCCCTCAACTTCTTTCTCCTGGAATATAGCAACTCCGATGCCAGTCCTTGAACTGTCTGAAGACATGCAGAATTCTTTAGTAAGATCCGGATGGACAGCAGTGGAGCTTCAAGAAGAGCTCTCTTCAGGGCGTCAAACTCTTCCTGGGTCTCATCACTCCAATACCATCCGGTCTTCTTACTAGTCAACTGACAGAGGAGAGGAGTAGTAATGCTGTCTAACTTAAGAAATCTTTTATAAAAATTAATTAGACCGAGGAACGATCGCAATTTGCGCTTCGTCCTTGGCACCGAGAAGTACACTATAGACTCCAATTTCTCGGGTTCAGGTCTAATTCCTTCTGGGGAGACAATATGGCCGAGAAACTGCACTTCCTTTCTTCCGAATTCGGATTTTGTCAAGTTGACATTTACGTTGCTACATTCCAAGGCAGCGAGAAGTCTTTCAACTACACGGTTATGCTCCTCCCATGAGCTTTCTGCCACAAGCACGTCGTCAATGTAGCAGGTTACGCGCTTACGCAAGTCGTACGGCAACACAAGGTCTAGCACCAGAATGAAAGCTGCAGAGAACACATTTAACCCGAACGGTAACCGCCTAAACTGGTAGCATTTACCAAAACATAAGAATGCTGTATACTTTCTGCAAGATGATTCCAACTCCACTTGCCAATAACTGGACCGTAGATCGATTGATGAGAGTACCTTGACCCAATGGAAACGCTGCAGCAACTCACTAAGTGTTTCCGGCCGATCTGTTTCTGGCTCTATTATCTCATTTATACGCCTCGAGTCCAAAACTAGTCGGACGGCTCCGTCTTTCTTTCTCACGGCATGCAACGGGCTTATATAAGGGCTGGCAGCAGGTTCGATAACCCCTTGCTTCAACATAGATTTTATCTCCTTTTCCACATCCTCCTTAAGCGCTACAGGAATCTGGTATGACCTACCCACAAAAGTTTGGTGCGGCTTCACATTGAATGTATACTGAAACCGACTGATAGTACCAGGTTTATCGGAGAATACCGATTTATGTTTCTCTAGGATATTCCGAATTTCACATCTCCCCTTAGCATCTACAATATGTTCCAATTTTATATCTAGAGGCGTATTGAAATCCTGTCCTTCAACCATGCCTTTACGCATACTTGTAGCACCGCACAATAACTCACAAATCCAATCTTCCTCCTCAACTAAATTTATTCCTAATGAACCAAAGGACGACTTGTTTCCATCGTGGCTGTCTTCTAATCGACAAGTCACCTCCTCTCCATTGCTCAAGAGCATGACGACACCTGCATTAAAATCTAAAACGGCCTTTGTGCTACGAAGGAAATCCATTCCTAACACTGCAGACACTGTCAGTGTTGGCACCAGCAAGAAACTTGTTTCTTTACCTCTATACCCTTTTCATGAATGGCACCTCTAACTCTTGTTTTCTTGAGTGACAGCATCGGCCACTCATTGACCTTGTTACAAGAATTAAAGACGTCTTCTCGCATTACCGACACCTCACTGCCTGAATCTAAGAGACATTCTATGTAAACGCCCAGCACATCAATTACTAAGACAGGACAGCGCATAGATCCTACTACAGCATCCTCAGCGAGTAGTACATCTCTCAGATCCTCATAACCAATTAGCCTAATATTTACATCCTTACTCTCTAGATTATTGCTACTATCATTGCTGTTCCTGTCCACATCGCAACGTCACGCAACAGTACCACTACCTCCACCTTTGTGTGAAGCACCACTGCCTGAGTTATCACCGGTAACCTCTGTTATGTGTCCACCTGGTCGTTCAGCTGATCGCCAGTCACCTTTGTGACCTTGCGTATCATTTCCGTTCTGCCAACCGTTTTGGTGCCAAGACCCTTTACCGAAACCGCTCATTTGCTTCTTCCCATTTGCCCTTTCTTTCTTATTATTTCCTTGGTAGCCTCCATAATTATTCGGCCCAGGATGATTATTAAAATTGTTGAAACCAGGTCCATTATTAAATTTATGATTGTTGTAGTTTCCAAAACCATTACTTCGGTGACCATTCGGCGGATGCTGAACAAAACGAACCGCATCCACGCTTCCTAAAGGCTGATCATCTCCAAGCTCCTTCAAAAGATTCTGGAAACCGGTAACATCTGACAAGCCTCTGCCTGCAATATTTATTTCTCTACGCAGCTGATACGGCAGTTTAGTCATACAAATGCGAATCAACTCACAAGCCTTGTATGGCACGTCAAGGAACTGGTTTCTTTTTAACAAATCCTTGAAAAACAGCAAGGGGTTTCCATGCCAATGGTCTGAGTACACCTCCTTCATGAGAATACTCAATTTGATTCGTTCTTGCTCATTCTTACTCCAGAACTCATGAAGAAAAGCAGTTTTAAAGTCGTCATATGAGGTGCAATACTTCACACGAATGTGCATTCGTGCAGCCTCCTCGCCAACTAAATGACTAGTGGCAAACTTTATTCGCAAGTGAAGGCTCCATGAACTCGGTAACGAATGATCAAATAGCTCAATCCATTGTTTAGGGTGTATCTCATGATAAGGATCTGGGAACTTCTGGTAAGTTTGAACAGTGACGAAATGCCTACGGCTCTCTTCCTCATGATAATCCACGCTTGAAATACTAGTGTCACTTCCAGCAGCATCATGCCTCTTTCTGAGAGAATTGACGCGTTCCTCCAGCTGTTTGATACCCTCATCTTCCGTACGCTTTCGCTTTCCTAAACACCCACCATCACTAGATACAACCCTACCAGCTTCATCATCAAATAGCTCGTTCCCCACTCTACGACTTATTTCATCAAGTATTGCTCTATTTCTTTTATTGATCTCTGACTGGTTCTCCTTGAACCTGAGCAATGACCTGACTTCTTCGCACTCTGTTATCGGCACAGGTTGCGTGCTATCTGATCCTGTCTCATTATTTAATGCCATCTTTTCTAAGGTCACCGCAATGTCGTCTACTTTCCTACCCATGTTAATGAACTCCTCGTTATGACCAGCAATTCTTTCCGCATGGTCTCTTATTTGTTCATAAACGCGGTCGAGACATTTTTCTTGGTGTTCGGACACTCGCTCAGACAGTACACTAAGCTGTTCCGTACTGAGCACATTATCGGAACGCACTTGGACGTCATACTCTACCGCAACTAACCTACTCTGTAAGTTCTCTGAGGTTTCAGTAAGATGCCTTTGCATCTTCTCTACTGAAACGCCAACGGCATTCTACGATTTGAGTTCCTCGTCATGGGCTGAGAAACGCTCATTAATTTGTTCAAATCTCGAAGTCATCTCTTCTCGTACCTGCTTTATACCGCCCATAAGTTCTTCCTCCTTCGCATTCATACCCGCATTTATTTCTTGTACTGCTCGAAGAAGTAGTGCAAACTCTGAACTACCAAGGCCACCGCCAGCAGCAGACGAGCTACGCTCTACCTGACGGGGTCGTGGCGCACGAGGTGGCACCGCCGCCGCCGCCCTCCTCAGTCGCACCCCCCGGCGCGTCCGGCCGCGGCAGCACTAGGTCACCACCCCGGCCGGCTCGCTCCTCACAAAGGCTGCGGTCAGAGCGGTCCGTTAGCCCGACGAGGTCAGCGAACGACCCTGTCCGCCCTGCGTCTTCGTCCGCCACAATCGCCAGCGAGTTGTTATCACCCATGGCGCTGCCGGATTTCGCTCTAGACCGAGTAACAACACCTAGCATACCTTGCCAAAACACTCTTCCACTTACTCTCTAACAATTTACCCCACTACTATCTGAAAACAACAGAACAAAACAACGCCGTACCAAAACAACGCAGTAGGAACAGAACTCCCTGTAAGAAATACAAATTAATACACAGTCTGACAGTTTATCAAAAGCACAGTCAAACGCATCCTTGGCAAGGGTCACGACATTGTACCGAACCTGCGCTTTCGGAGCTGAGATATAGTTCAATTTCGGATGACTGTGTGCAAATTACGTCCCAACTCCTACGTCTATCGATTCTGTCTGTGCATTTATTGTATCAAATACAATAAAACACACTAGCCTGAATAGATCAGGCACCTTATCTTGTGTAGCTGCTCCTTGCAGCACTGCAAATTACCAAATTAATGTAAGCTTTGGCTCTGTATCATGACTAGATGATTTTAAGCAAGGATAACATAGATATGAAAGGAGCAGCCACAAAATAAGGGGCAGGTATCGGATGATCCGATAGACAACAGCAAAATTAGAGCTAAATGTATTTCCAGGGAACAACTGGTCGATTAAAATTTTTCATAATTTTGAGTAGGGTAGAGCAGGAGTAAATTTAAATAGAAGGCTTCCTTTTGACATTATTTATTGCTAACTAAAACATGAAGCAGAATAAAAACATATTAAACATACATAGATTTAACAGAAACTTGGCTTGGTTGCCATAGTAAGAAATACATTGGGCTCCAAAGGTAAGAATAGCTGGCCGAAACAGTAACAAATCGTAACTCTATCTGATCTCTTACATGTAAAAGACTTGCAACCATACTAAGAGGACAGAAAGGACGCTTAAATGGTTTACTACCTTGAAGCTACTGGCATGCACAACCTACCATCGTTGTTACTTCAAAATAGGAGCAGAGGCAAGTTGTCTGAGGTACAGGTTCTTATCCAATAGCTTCAACACCATAATCAAACTATATTTCGCGCCGAGGACAACATAACTAAAACTGCTTATTGAGTGACTGGCGTGGTTGTTTGTGTCAAATTCTCGTCCTTCAGGAACGTACTTTAGTTATTAGAAAATATTGTTATATGTTACGAAATAAATAAGCAAGGTACTGCACTGCTTAACATTTGGATGAAAGTTTCTAAGTGTGAACCAATTTAAGATATTGATTAAAACGCCGGTCTTTCCGGTCACAACCTACTTAAATGAATAAATATCAGTATTCTCTCCAAAATATATGAGCAAGGTGGCCAATTTATAGAACGTCATCTCCGCTGGATGAAATTTTCAAAGTACAAACTCACTTACAGAAATAATATTAAAATTGCCGGTCTTTACGGTCACACTCAAGTTAAATGAATTAATATTAATATTACCCCCAAAACACGTGAACAAAATGGCCAAATAACAGTACTTCATCTACGCTGCTCAACACGTGGATGAGATTGCATGACACAAAGAGCCACAGTTAAATCACAGATAAATAAATTCCGACCGAAGGTCCATTGCATTACTCCACAGATAAAAAATAATTAATTTGAGCACTATTTCAATGAAAAGCATAGACTAGAGAAGACAAGAACAAGTTTGTAAGGGCCTTGTCTAGAGGCAAACATAGTCAGCTAAGTAAGTACCTCAAGGAAGTTACAGTTAATGTTGAGGCACCGAGAAGTGCGCGGGCAGCAGCTAATGAAACTAGACTGTCGAGGTTAATAATTATTAAAATTCCATACTTTACCAACTAAGACTCCTACAAGTAACTCGACAGCCTTTCCACTGCTCCCACGCTCTCCTGGCGAGCGCCTTACACGTTCCCTTCTACTGGCTTCCTGCAACTGACCTCGACTTTTAGTCATCTCCCTTGTCCTCACGCGAAATCGAACCCGATTTCGCGCCAAGCGATGCCATTGGCTGAGGGCCTCCCTGCCAAAGTCGGCACTCAAGATGCACCTGACGAACCAGCTATAGTCGCTCACCGACTTTAGCTGCCCGTATCCTGAGACAACCTATCTCTACAAGCTCTACTACAGTTCTTTGCAACTTACCACCACCTCAGTATACAGCATGCTCTCCTCTCGCCCTAAGAAAGGATGGGAAGGGAAGGGAAAGGAAGTATGGTGCAATTAAAAAAAAAGAAATTTTAGGATAAATAAACAAACAAAACCCATTTCTGTATCCTAGGATGATTGACCAACGGATTGATCACGTGAATAGTCGCCATTTGAACGGCAAGTGATCTGATTTTAATTTTAGACTCCTTTTAAAACTAATAAAAGTCGTGAAGTGGAACGACGGTTCCGTTTCAGTATTTTCTGAATTTGAAAGAATTATTAATGATTTGCCTCATGACAACACAAGAGAAGCCCCAAGGGAGATAATTACAGGAGAAATACAAGGGGATAAACTTTTTGATGTAATTAACTATCCACCCAAAGAAGCTAATTGGAAGGATATGATATTTACTTTTGTTAAAGAAAATGTAAAGAGAAAAGCGGATGAAAGAGTTCAAAGATATGGAAAATTGAACAAACACTGTGATTTTAAGGTTAAAGACTAGGTTTTTGTCAGGAGTCATGTTAAGACTAAGAAAGGAGATAAAGAACTTTACTTAACTATATGAAGGACCGTTTGAAATAAAAGAAGTGACGCATGCTACCACAGTTGTAGTTAAAGGAATTGGTTCTGATAGACTGGTAGGAAAATACCGTGTTAGAGACTTACGAAAATATCAGGTAGCTAATGTTACTTGTAATGATGGGCCTAAGTGCTCTGATGATGAGTTTGTGAATTAACTTACCGGTCTAAACAAAAAGTTGCTGCCGTAAGGGAATGATTACCGGTACAATCATAAAGATCGGCACATGAAATATAGGACGTCGATCTAGCTAAAGGTAATTCCTGGATGTTTAAGGGAAAAAATGTTGCTTATGGATCTTAGTGAAGAGTTCATTAACTTCTGTCAAAAGTGATTAGAAGTTGCAATCAGTGTGATTAAACATCTCCAAGGATTTATTTAGTTAAGACAGCAAAAGGGCTCCATATGGACGGTGCAATGAAGCGATATAATTTTTTCCTTTATTATTTAAAGAAGATATAGATGTGGTATAAGGCGCTCATTTTGTTTAAAAGGTAGGAAACTTTATCAAGTAACTTGAAATACCAAATTAGTTCATGACCAGTGGGAAAAGGAAATTTAAACATGAGCAGTCATGATGGGAGTTGTTTTATTTGTGATGATTTAGATGGCCGAATCGTTTAATGATCCTGAAGGAGTCATATAAACAGCAACGAAATGTTCGTGTGCTAAAAGTTGGGATCAGTAACTATTTATCACAACTATTTTACTTTCCTACGGCAGAACGTAATTGTAAATTTATACAAAGATTTGGAGTTCATTAAAAACTGATTACGCCATTGAATAATTACTGACGTGTGACTATACAGTAATTAGTCAATTTGGATTACCTGATGTTAAGAAGGAATTCATCGAGTATCCCACGTCTCAGTTTTCGAGTGACAAAAAGGGGGAATACTATTTGTAGTGAATTAGTTTCGAGAAGTCACCCACGTCTGAAGGGGCAGAGCTTTGAATGATTTATCACAATTTATGGTTAAGAATCAAAGTGGCGGTGGTGCCGTAGGGTTTATTTTACTTTATTTTGAATAATAATTCAAAAGATAGTTAGTTACGTCTAGGTCGGTAAGCCACTCGATAACTTAAATGCACTAATAGCGAAGAAGAGAGTATTTTACTACGGTGTTAACTTATGGAAATAATTTTCTTTTATTTATTTATTTATTTATTATTTATTTTTCAATAAACGGTCAAGAAATACTTGACGAAAGAAATATTCACTACTGTTCTTAATTCAGTTCCTTAATAAAAAATATTTTTCATTTTGTGATGATAAAATCGATACAGTTTGCCATTAGTAGAAGGTGTGGAACAATATTATTTATTATTTTCAAAAGTTGGTATCAGGACAAAGGTGATACACGTAAAATATCAGCACCATCTCAAGGTAGTTTACAAACATTATTTTTGTTTGTTTGTACAAAATAACAGCTGAGACTGGAGAAACTATGTAGACGAACATATGATTGGAAACATGCAATACAGTAAATCCTTGAATTTAATATATGGATTAGTGATACTAAAATATTTGCCTCTTTGGTTATTTTAAAAGTATAAACGTCAAACTATTATGAACTATTATATCGTGAACCATTCTTTGCCTTTACTGTGAACTGATCCTCACCTAATGACTGCAAACGATAAAAGGCGAATCTACAGTAATCTTGAGTTCAGATGTACATTTTCTGTAGAGGTCATTACGAAAAATTTTCTTGTTAGCATCTCGTTGCTGTGTATAGGCGACCAGGGCCCCAAATTATTTATTAATAAAACCTTGTGATCTGTGATTATTTTATTAAGACCTTTCACATATTGATACTTATGTGGAGGAAAATAGAATTCCGTTGACAAGCGACATTGTGATATTTTATATTTCCATATATATATATTACATGGCAACAGGGGGTGTAGAACAGGTTGCATTCCGGGAATGAGAGGGAGGGGCAGAAGAAGGTACCAGATGCTGGATGACGGCAGCAAGCCACTAGGAGGTTACCACAGAATGAAGATAATTGCAAAAGACAGAGAAGCATGGAGGGCTATGCAGTCTAAACCTGCCGCACGGTAGACAACCAAATGATGATGCCTGTCATTGATGAAACAACATCAGTTGTGTTGCTGTGGGTAGAGCCATGTACAGAACTGCAACACATTACCTGTAGTTTTCTCTCGTGTGTAGGACGGTGTTGATGCTTAAGACATTACATACAGAATTTAATTTGTTCACTTTTCCAAACATTACCTCTCTCCAACGCCTCCTCTGTGGTAAACATGTTCACTTCATTCGCAAACTGTCGTGCTTTCTGACGTATAATGTTACCGTCTTCCATGACCTTATGTGTTGTAATATGCCTTGAGATGGTCGGTAAAGGAAACGTACGCTTTGAAATTAACCAAGCCAACCGTTTTAGTCCCTTCTACTGCCCACATCAGCAGATGCCAATAGTGAACTGTAGAGCCATACCTCCTTACACTATCAATTTGCAATATTACATTTTCTTTTGTGGTTTCTAACTGCGACAGCCCGTTTCCTTTCAAACGCTTTGAAATTAACCAATCCAACCGTTTTAGTCCCTTCTACTGCCCACATCAGCAGATGCCAATAGTGAACTGTAGATCCATACCTCCTTACACTATCAATTTGCAATATTACATTTTCTTTTGTGTTTTCTAACTGCGACAGCCCGTTTCCTTTCAAACGAGCACCTGGCTCCCATAGACACATAATTTATAATTAATGTGCAATTAGATTTATTTTTGATGCAATTATAGTGCTTCATCAGTTTGCTATGGAAGTCGCTACCACGATTATAATAGCCCTCATCAATGTTCTCTACTACGCAGTCATCAATATCTTTTAATACAGTGGACCCCATCTTTTTGGGTAACGAGGGTTAGAACTCATTGTGATTTACTGCCCCTGTTGCTCTGGCAATAAATGTCATGTAGTGCTGGAGGAGCCACCTTTACGTATATCTGTACAGTGTAAAGTCGTGTGTTTCTGTGTCGTCGCCATCACATTTCAGAATTATTATGTCACACTACTGGCCATTAAAATTGCTACACCACGAAAAAATGCAGATGAGAAACGGGTATTCATTTGACAAGTATACTAGTACTGACATTTTAACGCAATTTTGGTGCATAGATCCTGAGAAATCAGTACCCAGAACAACCACCTCTGGTCGTAATGACGGCCTTGATACGCTTGGGCATTGAGTCAAACAGAGCTTGGATGGTGTTTACGTGTACAGATGTCCATGCACCTTCAACACGATACCACAGTTCATCAAGAGTAGTGACTAGCGTATTGTGACGTGCCAGTTGCTCGGCCACCATTGACCAGACGTTTTCAATTGGTGAGAGGTCTGGAGAATGTGCTGGCAACGGCAGCAGTCAAACATTTTCCGTATCCAGAAAGACCTGTACAGGACCAGCAACATGCGGTAGTGCATTATCCTGCTGAAATATACGGTTTCACAGGGATGGAATTAACGGTAGTTCCCCAGGTCATAACACATCTGAAATGTATCGGCCACTGTTCAAAGTGCCGTCGATGCGAACAAGAGGTGACCGAGACGTGTAACCAATGGCACCCCATACCATCACGCCAGTTGATACGCCAGTATGGCGATGACGAATACACGCTCCCAGTGTGCGTTCACTGCGACGTCACCAAACACGGATGCAACCATGGACACCGAGCTGATAATCCACGCTGCTGCAAACGTCGTCGAACTGTTCGTGCAGACTGTTGTCGTCTTGCAAACGTCCCCATATGTTGACTCAGGAATCGAGCTTTGGATCCGTTACAGCCATGCTGATAAGATGCCTGTCATCTCGATTGCTAGTGATACGAGGCCGTTGGGATCCAGCACGGCGTTCTTTATTGTCCTCCTGAAGCCACCGTTTCCATATTCTGCTAACAGTCATTGGATCGCAACCAACGAGAGCAGCAATGTCGCGATACGATAAACCGCATTTTCGATAGGCTACAATCCGTCATTTATCAATGTCGGAAACGTGATGGTACGCATTTCTTCTCCTTACTCGAGGCACCACAACAACGTTTTATCATGCAATGCCAGTCAACTGCTGTTTGTGTATGAGAAATCGGTTTGAAACTTCCTCATGTCAGCAAGTTGTAGGTGCCGCCACCCTTGAATGCTCTGAAAAGCTAATCATTTGCATATCGCAGCATCTTCTTACTATAGGTTAAATTTCGCGTCTGTAGCACGCCATTTTCGTTGTGTAGCAATTTTAATTTCTAGGAGTGTATATAATATATCAGCGAACTCCATATCCTCGGCCCAATGTCTTTTCCGTATTTAGCACGTTGCAACTTGGTCCCTAATTTTTGGACCACTGATCTCACTGCACTGTACACGGTTTTGAACAAGAGAGAAATATGTATTGCAGCTACACTACTCTCGCAGCTGGACCATTGGTTAGTGCATCTGTACTATGCCACATCTAGCGGCGCTAGCAGACAAGTGCGGTGTTTTGTATGGAAATGGTACACCACTTTTGTTTATGATTGCTTGTTACTCTAAATGTTTTCCGTGTGTTCGGGTGTATGGCGTCCCTTGTTAGTAAATAATGACGTAAAGACTTAAATATAAAATACAGCAAAAAGTAAATACTACTTTCTAATAAAACGGGACAAATGAGCGTCCCGACAAAATGTTTTTTTTTTTTTTTTTTTTTTTTTTTTTTTTTTTTTTTTTTTTTTTTTTTTCAAAAATGGACGAATTAGTTGGGTTAATAGGTGTGCAGACCATGACAGATACCTCGCCATCAGATCGAACTGAGAATATGTAATGTGGCTTTCGTTTTGCTTTCGTGTTGTCGTAATGACTTGGATTAAATACCGCTTATGAAATACCATGAATTTTGGAATAGCTGGTGGATTCTGAGGTCTCCTCAGTTCGTGTCAGGCGGTGTAAGACGTTCCGGGGAACCGATGTGGAGGCCTCCCCAGTGAGTCTTACTAACAGATTCGAGGTGCTATCTGTGGCAGAGGATATTCCTGACGCAGAAGGTATCGCTTGTCCTGTGGCCTCCCCTCTGCCTGCAAGATCCGTATAGTAACAGAGGGTGGGTTTGTCAGTAGTTGGGAGCTCCACCGTTAGGTGGGTGATTGGGTCCCTTAGGGTTGTGGCTGCTAGAGAGGGGAAGAAGTTCAATGTGCACTCAGTGTGCATACTGCGGGGCGAGTCCTCCCAGATCTGTAACGGGTTCTTCCGGATGACATGAAGAGCACAGATTGCAGCTAGTTGCAAGTGATGGCTCATGTTGGGACCAACGAAGTGTGTCCCTTTGGATCGGAAGAGATTCTCTGTGGTCTTAAGTGGCTATCAGAGGTGATAAAGACTGGCAGTGTTGCTTGCAAGATGGAGGCAGAGCTCACCATCTGCAGCATAGTCAGCTGACATCGGACCTCTGGTTCAGAGCCGAGTGGAGGGTCTGAATCAAAGGCTCAGACGGTTCTGCGACCGTTTGGGCTGCAGATTCCTCGACTTGCGCCATAGAGTGGTGGGTTTTCGGGTTCCGCTAAATAGGTCAGGAGTCCACCACACTCAGGAAGCGGCTACGCGGATAGTGAGGCTGTGTGGTGTGGACTGTGCTGTTTTTAGTTTAGAGGGCCTCTGGAACACACAAAATGGGATTCAGTCTCAAATTGTGCAGGTCAGACACAGGACGAATGCACATCAAGGAAACATTGGTATAACAGTTGTAAATTGTCGGAGCTGTGTTGATAAAGTTCCAGAGCTCCAAGCTCTGACAGAAAGTACTGAGGCACCAATCGTTATACGTTCTGAAAGCTGGCTGACACAGAGATAAGTTTGGCCGAAATTTTTAATAAAGGGCCAAATGGACTTAAGAAAGAATAGATTAAATAAAAAGGGGGTTTATTGCTGTTACAAACGCTTTATCTTGCAGCGAAATTGAGGCAGATACTTCCTGTGAGTATGAATGGTTAGATGTAATATCTGACAACCGGAATAAATTACTAATTGGAATTTTTTATCAGCCCGCTGACTCGATGAAATTTCCGCAATCTTCGAAGATAGCTTGAATCAAATTTTAAACATTACCCGAAGCATATTGTTATAATCGGTGACGACTTTAATTTACCCTCGATATGTTGGCATAAATACATATTCAAAACCGGAGGCCAATATAAAACATCGTCTGAACTAGTTCTTAATGTCTTTTCTGAAAACTACTTCGAACAGTTAGTTCATGAACCAACTAGAATATTAAATAATTGCGACAATACCCTTGATCTCCTGGCAGCAAATAATCCTGAGCAGGTAAAGAGCATCAAAACAGATATAATGATTAGCAAACATAGAGTTGTAGTTTCGAGACTAAATATAAAAATTCCCAAATACACCGAAAATGAACGAAACATATATACCTATTCAATAGAGCAAATAGAAATTCGCTTCACGCTTTCCTAAGTGATAGTTTCCAGTATTTCACAACTAAAATTGCGAGTGTAGATTAGTTGTGGCTAACCTACAAAGATTTAATATCAGTAGCAGTCGAGTGATTTATACCAAATAAATTAATAAAATAGGTGGCTGACCCTCCGTGGTACACAAAACCGGTCATATCACTGTTGCAGAAGCTAAGAAACCCGCATGCAAAATTTAAACTGACACACAATCCCCAAGACTGGAAATCTTTTACAGAAACTCGCAATCTAGCGTGGACTTCAAAGCGAGAAGCTTATAATAGTTTCCACTATTTAATCCTGTCTCATAATCTGGCTGAAAATCCAAAGAAATTCTAGTCATACGTGAAGTACACTAGCGGCAAAACACAAACAATACCTTCACTACGCTATAGCAATGGTAATACTAGCGGTGGCAGTACTGCTAAAGCAGAATTGCTAAACACAGCATTCCGAAATTCTTTCACCAAAGAAGACGAAGTAAACACTCCAGAATTCGAACCAGGAACAGCTGCCAGCATGTAAAATTTAGAAGTAGATGTTCCTGGAGTGGTAAAACAACTTAAGTCACTAAGCAAAAACAAATATTTTGGGCCAGGTTGTATACCATCTAGTTTCCTCTCTGAGTATGCTGATGCAATAGCTCCATACTTACTTGTACACTATCATATACAACCTATCACTCAGCGAATGATTCTTGCCCGAATACTGAAAAGTTTCCCAGGTCAATCTAATATTCAAGAAAGGCAATAGTAGTGATCCCCAAAATTACAGGTCCATCTCATTGACGTCGATTTGCACTAGGATTTTTGGAACATTTACTATGTTCGAACATTATGAACTACCTTGAAGAGAACGACCTATTAACCAATAGTCAACACGGATTCAGGAAGTACCGCTCTTGGGAAACACAGATTCCCCTTTATTCACATGAACTGATAAGTCCTATGGGCAAAGGATTTCAAATCGAATCCCTATTTCTGGAGGTTCGGAAGGCTTTTGAAACTGTACCTCACAAGTGGCTTCTAATAAAATTGCGTGCTTATGGAAAATCGCCCCAATTGGGCGATTGGATTCACAATTTCCTATCAGAAAGGACACAGTTCGTGGTAATTGTCGGTAAGTCATCGAGTAAAACAAAAGAGTTATCTAGCGTTCCTCAGGGAAGCGTTATAGGCCCCCTTACTCTTCCTTGTGTTTAAAAACGACTAGCTGAAAACCTGGCGTTACCAGGTATTTATTTATTTATTCAGGCTTTGTGTCACTACTTCTCATGTCCCTTCTCTCTCTGTCCATCTCCATTTTTAATAACAAGTCCTATTTCGAAGGCAAATTCAGCTATATGTGTGTGTACTGTAGAAATTATGAACTGTACGTCATATCCAACGCCGTAATTTAGTCCATGAAAGGCGGAAATGTTCCTTTCATCGTTTTCCCGTGGTTCTCTGCGAGATAAAGTGTAATAAAGGTTTGAAATAATGTTTAATGTGTGTTGTAAGTCGCTAAGTGTATGAATCAAGTCTCATCACACGATATGGCAGTTTCTTGCGATTCCTATTGTTTATGACGTCATACATCTTGAACCATGTGTCGTATGTGGTTCTTAGCCTTACAGCAATTGTTGCCTCACGGTAAGGAATATGTGTAACAAATTTGGTTGAAATCGGTGAACTGGTTAGGAAAAAATGAGCAGCATTATCGCTTAATACACAGTTTCTCGCGCATCTCATTGTTTTATGACGTCATATCTTGTGAACTATGTATCCTACATAATTGTTTCCAAGTTCTCAAGTTTTAGCGAAACTAATGAACAGCAATTCATTTTTATCCTTGACAGTTCATATACTGGTTCAGATCGGGTAAAGGGAACTTCTCTTTTTCAAAGTATATTTCTGAACGTACCCAACACAACAACCAAGTCATTATTTTACATGTTTAAAATATAAATTTTCCTCGTAATTTTTCCCTATTTTAACACCGTCTGAACCTTCCATGAACTTCCAGGAACGTAACATGTATATTATTATGGAAATGTGTGCGTGATTGGCCCACTCTTTTCGCCCACTTTCGATCCGATACTCAGTCTATCTGATGCTTTTATAAAGCTAGTCGATCTAAATACATATGATTTAAATTAATATGGTTTATATTGAGAGGTAAGTGACGAGATGTTTCCGAAAAATTTATTACATACAAACCTTGTCCTGTCAAACCGTACTCATGTAATGCACTTACAACCATGTGGCGATTGATTGTTATTCATAGAAAAAGTCCCTTTCGGTTTATCCCAAATTTTCCTACTTTCCTGGTGACTTGTGGAAATTTTTATTTGATGCAAATCTTCCTCTTGCTTTCAAAAAGAAATGTACAAAATTTTATCGAAATTGGACGAACGGTATTGACAGCACACTGGAAAAAGCTGTTACAGTTTTTCCCGATTTTCCACTTTTCCGGATAACTTTTCCTTATTTTATCTTTGTTTAAACCTTCCCTAGACTTACACAAATATTTCAAAACTAAAATTAGCCATATCGGTTCAGCCATTCTCGAGTTTCAGCGAGACTAACGAACAGCATTTCATTTTTATATATACATATTTAGGAGACATATTTAGGAGACAATCTTATTAGCTCCCTTAGACTGTTCGTTTATCGGTTAGTGACGTCAACAAGAGGATCAAAAGAACTGCAAAGCGATTTAGGCAAAATTTCTACATGGTGCGAAAATTGGAAATAATCACTAAATAATGAAAAGTGTGAAGTAATACACATGACCACTAAAAGAAATCTGCTGAACTTGAGTTACACGATAAATCAGTCAAACCTTAAGGTCGTAAATTCTACCACATACCTAAGACTTACAATTACGAACAACTTAGACGGGAGACAACAAATAGAAAATTTTTTTGGGAAAGGCATACCAAAGGTTACGTTTCATTGGTAGAACGCTTCGAAAATGCAACAGCTCCACCAAAGAGACTGCCTACACCACACATGTGCGTCCACTGCTGGAGCACTGTTACCCAGTCTGGGACATTCACCATGTGGGACTGACGGAGGACATTAAGAAGGTTCTGAGATGGGCAGCTCGTTTCGTTTTATCACGTTACAGTGGGGAAAGCGTCACGGAAATGTTGCACGAGTTGAGGAGGAAATAATTAAAAGAAAGACGTTATGCGTTGCGGCGAGATCAATTTGAGAAATTTCATCACCGACTTTTACTTTTGAATGTGAAAATATGTTGCTAGCACCCACCTACATAGGAAGACATAGCCATCCCAATAAAATAAGAGAAATCAGATCGAAAACGGAACGATTTAGGTGTTCTTTCTTCCCGGTCGCTATTAGAGAATGGAACGGTAGAGAAAGGCTATGAAAGTGGTTAATGAACCCTCTGCCAGGCACTTAAATGTGATTTATGTCAATGTAGATGTCTATTTAGATGCTGATGAATAGCTCCTGGGATTAAATTCTTAAAAAGGATGTCAGAACTCAACTTGAGTAATAGCGTCATCAGATATTAACGGTAGTCATTGTTAAGGTTTAGACAACACCCGAAAGCACCGCTACAAAAGAAAATCGGCGAAAAGTTACCTTTACATTTGTACATCCTTTCTTGTGCTGAAGGGAACGTAACTTTCCGTCGTGAACTGATTCTTGTTCAAATGTTTGTAGAGCTTATGGGACTTAACTACGTGGTCATCAGTCCCTAAACTTACAAACTACTTATGAACTAACTAATACTAAGGATGCCACAAATATCCATGCCCGAGGGGGGATTCGAACCCCCGATAGTAGTGGCCGTGCAGACTGTAACTGGCGCGCCGCAGAACGCTCGGCCACAGCGGGCGGCAACTGATTCTTGGTTATTTCACGCTTCGCTTAATAAAGTTTCACGAACCGTCGTGAGCTATTCTTACAATAAGTGAATAAAATTGCAGAATATCAGAATTCGACGGATAGAAACATTAATTACACGTTCTGAAATCAAATCAGTATGAATTGAATGTTGGCAAAAGTCGAGTTTGAGCTAAACTTATGCAATCGCGCGTTTAATACTTATTGTATTGGTGTGGTGTCTGTTCTTTCGAACGTCCGAAAGAACAGACACCACACCAATACAATAAGAAATACGTGGAGTGACAGTTACATTTCCCATGGAGAGAGTAAGAAGAGGTGACGTCCTTTCAGTATTGCGTTTAAAACATAAATGACGACCGGCGCTTCCGTCTCTTTACAAGTAAGAGAAAAAAGTTGTCCATCGGGAAGTAAAGTTGTCAGAGGTATACACTGAAGTGAGAACCATTGATCTCTGGATGTTGAACTTCAGTTTCTCATGTTGATATTTAGCTTCTTGCCAAATTCAAATATGGCTGCGACAACGTGTTACTAGAATAAGAAATTAAAATATGTTTCGATTCCATTGTGACACCAGCCTATTACATCATTTATTGGCATAAAAATCAAAACAAGTCGTAAACAAGCATTTTTTGTCAATTACAAAATAATGGATATTCGTTGCCATGCTCGAACATGGCCGACAACGCGAAATCATGAGCAAAACACGTGAATGTGCAGGTATTCTGCAGTTTTATGCTCAGAGATCTCCGTTATACATCCAAGTCGTCTAGACGTCACTGGTGAGAACGGATACGCAAGGTACAAGCGTCGAACATTTAATTCTGGTAAAGATATTTAATGTATCGCTACAAAGATAGCAGCTTTGATGATAGAATTTCACATACAGATGTGTAGAATTATTAAGCGTCGGCTGATTCCTAAGATCTGTTGTAATCATAAGCCAGTAAGCCGTAAGTGTAACATTCCTGTGTTCCGTAAAACTGATGGAAAGGAAGAAGAAAAACCCAGTGTATTTTTCTGTACAACTATTGTTTGTAAATACTTTTATGTAATTCATTTCAAAAATGCAAAAAGCACAGGTTGCATATTGGTGACCGTTCGAAACTCACATCTCAACCATTGGTCTGATCTGACTGGCTGTTTATATGTGCCGAAACCGGTGAAAATAATGATACACACCTGGAGAATGTAAAAAGGAATTCGTCGTCGCAGCAGAGGGAAATTTTACTGACTGATTCTTAAGGATGTACGCAACAGACGATCTCATAAGAAGAGCCACACGCACGTGAGTACAGGCACCAGAACGTGTTCAATGTCGGCGTTTTGCAGCAATGCAAGCTGTAATTGTACGGCATGGAAAAGCATATCGCCTTGTTGGTGCATGAGAGGTGGTAAGGCCAAGCGGGTGTAGCCGAGCGGTCTGGAGTGCTACGTTGCGGATGGCGAAGCCTCCCGTGTCCTTGGTTCGAATCCTCCCTCGGGCATGGATGTGTGTGCGTTGTCCTTAGGTTAGTTTACCTTCGTTTAAGTAGTTTGTAAGACTAGGGACTGATGAAAAACGTAGTTTGGTCACATATAATAACATACATTTGAACATTTTCAACGGTGGTAAAAACGGGTTCAAATGTTTGTTAAGCTTATGGGACTTAACTACGGGGTCCTCAGTCCCCAAACTTACAAACTACTTATCAACTACCTTGTACTAAGGACGGCACAAATATCCATGCCCGAGGGGGGATTCGAACCCCGAACCGTAGTGGCCATTCAGAACGTGACTGACGCGCCGTGATCGCTCAGCCACTGCGGCCGGACTTTCATGTTCCTGGAGTGTTTTTTAAAGCGACCTTGCTTTTCTGGAAAATAAAAAGGAGAAGAAAAACCAAATAGAAGTGAACAACAATTGCTAAAATGAACAAACACTAAACAATAATAGATTAAAAAGCGACAAATATATAGTTTCATATGAAATCAGTAACAATTTATCAAATAGCAAGACTGAACGTTTGATAAAAATGATAATTTGGTTAAGGAGCCCACGACGAAAGGAAAACCAACAGGCAAAACAGAAATCTAATATTAAACAAAACGCAGGAGACAGCGTCGGCACCTATTCTAACAGATGTTTCTCTCTGAGGACGGCAGCGTACGCAACGGCGGAACGCTGCCGACGCATTCTTTTGTAATTCGAGCGCGCCTCCGCGTCTGCCATGCGGAAGCGCCGTAATTAAGTTTTCTCTGAGGCCGTTTTCCATCACGCCTTCTGGCTCCCGGTCTACCGGCGCGTCCTCTGAGCACCCTAAATGTTGGGCGGCTGGGCGGCTGGGCGGCTGGGCGGGCGTCTTTGATGTCCCACCTTGCGGGCAAATGCTTGCGGCCGGCCGACCGTGACGGCCGTGGCGTGGGCATGGGCGGCTCCTTCACATAAGCCTGGCCAGGAGGGGGGGGGGGGGGGGGGGAGGAGAAGAGAGATCTTCCCCAGGGTCGTCCTAAAAAAAGAACAGTAATACGCACGGAGGCATCTAGCAACATCATCACTGCCATTATCAGAATTTTCCAGCAACTGATGAGTAATGATAATAATAGTAATATGGTTTTGTGTTTCGCAGGACGTAATTCAGGAGTAAGACTCCATGGTCATGGAACAGGTGAATACATGAAGTTTAACACAAGAAGGTAATAGAAAAACTTTAAGTAGTCCTACGAACACGACAATCTGAAGACTAAGTCAAAAGAATCAATAATAATAAAACAATAGCAATAATAATACAAATAAAATAAAAATTGTTTTAACATTTCCAGCAGTTTCTCGACAGAATAAAAGTAGTGAGTCATGAGGTAACTCTTCAATTTAGATTTAAAAGCGCATGGGTTAGTACTAACATTCCTTAGTTCTTGTGGCAGCTTATTGAAAATGGATGGTGCAGAATACTGCACACCTTTCTGCACTAGTTTCAAGGTGGTGGGATGGAAATGTAGATTCGACTTCTGTCTAGTATTCACCGTGTGCTAGCTACTAACTCATGGAAATAAGCTGATATTACCAACAAACGACATTAAAGAAAATACGTATTGTGACGCCATTGTCAGAATTCCCAGACTAAAGAAAATGGATCGACACGACGTTCGCGAACTTACAGTACATATTGCTCGCACCGCCCGTTTCTGAGCCAAAATATCCCTTTTGTAGTAGTCGATCCCCCCAAAATATAACGCCGTACGTCATAAGTGAATGAAAATAAGCATAGTGGACAACATTTCACTTATTTCAGATATTGTTCTAATGGTAAATAAAGCAAAATTTAGTTTTGGAACAAGATCCTGAACAAGGAGTTTCCACGACAGCTTACTGTATCTCTACAGTTTCTCCCGTTTTTTATCTTCACACTAGTTTTCTCTCTGCACTCTCTCCCACCCTTTCCTTCTTTTCTGCAACCCGTCAAACCAAGAATCCACCAATCATAATTGTAATAGAATTGTCCAAAACACTGTAAAACATTATTTGATGTATTTCTTCAGGAGGTATCTTTCGGCGTATGTGCCGTCGTCAGGTGTCTCTCCAAAATATTTTCTGCTATCAGTATACATCCAAGTACTAAACAAATAAAATTTACGTAAATAAGGTTTACAAAATCAAATGTTTGTTAAGCTTATGGGACTTAACTACGAGGTCATCAGTCCCTAAACTTACAAACTACTTATGAACTAGCTGATACTAAGGACGGCACAAATATCCATGCCCGAGGGGGGATTCGAACCCCCGACCGTAGTGGCCGTGCAAACCGTGACTGGAGCCGCTCAGTCCCCTCGGCCACCGCGGCCGGCTAAGGTTTACAAATTTCAATTATATAGTGCAGTACATACTGCATTTAGAGTATTATACAGCTTTAACTGACTATTTACGATTTGTTCTTTTAAATTTCCATTTACGAATTTTAGTCAATTATGTCAATGCCTTAGGAGACTGTAAGTTTACAATTTTTTTCTGTCAAAGAGATGTATAAAAAGTTAACAGGTATGGCATAATTTTATTTCCTATTTATGTGTATTTTTTATGTATTGAGTATGGTTAAACAATTTTATCACTAATTGATAGATGATATATTTATGTTTCACGTGGTTCTCCTTATTTAGTCTTTGGTTGACTTTAGCATTATAGTACGATCTCTGATCAGTGGTAAGCTGTATTATCGTTTGTCCAGCATTAAATTATCAATAAAATAATCGACATATTTTTTGCGTTTAAATCAATTTGATCGTTTAATCAACTATTTGCATCGCTAATTGCGTCGATACATACTTAAATTTCCTCTAGAATATTTATTTCATATTCATTCTGTATTAGGTTATATGTAAAATTTCGAATGCATTTTCTGTTGTACGTACTGTGTAATTTTTCCTATTGTAAGTGCTGGTAAAAACTGGATGAGTTTGTCTCACTCTCACTAGTGTGTTTCTTATAATTGATGGTGAATTTACGTCCGGTGTAACATGTATAATATTTATTGCGAGTTACAAGAGATTTTGTACCAGGATTTAGAAATTTAGACGGTTTTGTGTTGTGTGTGATGATTTTCCTTCTTATTCTCTATTTGGTAAGTAAAAATGATGTTAGTATTTCTAAAGAAAATTTTGATGCATGCATGAAGGCAATTTTACCAGCACTTACAATCGGAAAATCACACAGTGGACACTATATGTACAAAATGCACTCGTAATTTTACATATAACACAGATATGAAATGAATATTCTCGATGAAATTGTACTACCGAACTAACAGGGCCTCTATTTGTTCTTTACTGTACTAAACCGTTTTCTAGGCATTTCTAAAAAGAAGGCACTCAAGATGTAATAAGCACGGAAATCGGAAAGGAAACTACATAAATTGAATTTTCCTTGCAAATAATAATTATTAAATGAAAACATCAATAGACGCGAAGGAACGTCGTTTCTTCTTAGATTAAAATTATACCCATCGAAAGATGTACTTCTTTTCTTTCCATGACATTGCAAAGCATGTGGGATACAGATGGGTAAAAATTTTACTTGCAGTGGCAGCGGTTTAGTTTGCTATCGATGGCAATGAACTAATCGATTTAGGAGGAATATTAATTTACTCATCAGAACAGCATACATTATTTATTTCATCGTGAAAATAAAGAATTATTCTTCTCATTCCTCTCTGATTTTTCAAAAACCATTGAACGGCCGTTGCCTACATCAGCAAAGTACGCCGATGCCGTAAGTAAAATTGTACCCCTTGTAGTGTATTAGACCACAGTTATGAGAATGAAAAACCGAAGCATCGGCATCTGTTAGTTATTTGGTGTGTTACATCGAAATCAGAAAGGTAACTGCATAAGTTCGATTTTCCTTGCAAAGAATTCTGATGTAAATATATTCAAAGAATTCACATGGAGGTAATTTTGCCATTTTACCATTTGAGCAGCATATATTTATATATGACTTACCAACTTGCCATCACAGACATACATTAACGTATGTCTACAGTCTGTGTAGTTAATGTATGTCAGTGTTTTCCTTTGAATCTATTTCGATTTAAGAATTATACAGTAACCGTATTTTCACATGCACGATCAAATTCGTAAATCTAGGGAGTACGTAGCTATTCTTAAAAGTATTCGGTACAACTGCATTTAATGCGGCCCTGCTACAGCTCGCTAGGTGGCGTAAAGGCAATTCTCACATTCCCTGTGAATCGGTTTGCTGTTCCTGCTCTATAGTTGGCAAGTTCTCGACGAACCCTTATAGGATTACTAAATTAGTAATCTTCTCATTCCCTGAGAATCGGTACACGCGTCGCCACCTAGCGAGCGCTATCTGGGTCGCATTAAATACAGTTCAGACATGTTTTTATTGCTCTAGAAAAGCTAAAATAAAGAATACAAACACAGACTACTCGCCTAAATGAATGGTATTAATCTGTTAGTAACGCGATACTGTCCACTAAACCAAAGTAACCTATGACTTACGAACTTCTGTGTCTGCAGTCTGTGTATTGCAGTGAGCTCAAAGATAAGACGGAGATGGTACTATGTATTATGAAACCGTGATCCTCGACGTATAGGCTATTTGTCTCTGTAATCCATTTGTCAGTATTTTGATCCTAAGCATTACAGTTGTCTTTCCAGTGTTTATATTGAGATCACTGTTGAATTGCCAGTGTAGTTAATGCTCAGTTAATGTATGTCTATGTTTCCCAGTGTTTTATCTTAGAGTCTTTTCATCTTTGACCATCTGTTGATCGTCGTATTGCTCCATATTTTACGGATTTTGGTTCGCCACACTCACCCACTGCCACACCTCACGACTAAAACGCCACACCGCGAACCTAAAGGCTTCTCTTATGCATAACCGCCATTGGTCTGCGGTGAATAATTTTGGCTACCAAGTGAAATATACGGACACACGACCCACGTTCCATTTTTATATTTGTATATTGATTTAATGGTGGACAAAAGATAATACAGCTTACCAATGATCAGAAATCGCACAATAATGCTAAAGTCAAGGCCGGCCACAGTGTCCGAGCGGACTGCGGCGCGTCAGTCACGTTCTCCACGGCCACTACAGTCGGGGGTGTTGTAAATTTTTATATTTGTTTTGTATTTGTTTTAGTGTGAGTTCTCATGTTATGAGGTATTTGATTCCGTAATGAACGTCTTTCGTGTTATTCTGATTGGCAAAAAAAAAAAAAAAAAAAAAAAAAAAAAAAAAATCTAAACTCATCTTGAGTTTGCTTTACTTACAAAATAAATTTGCTTTATGGGTAAGGTCCGCCTTGAGCAAACACAAATGTTTTTTGATTCCTCCCATTCACCAAAAACCATTTGCGTTTGCTCAAGGCGGACCTTACCTATAAAGCAAAAAATCTAAATTTTAAATAAAGCGTCTTATGTAATATTTCTGGAGTCAGAAAACTGTTTTGTAATATTTAGTGACCCCGACGTGATCGGAGATGTAAATAAAGTACTGTGAACAATCCTGTCAAAGAAGAGAAGGAATCAACACGGAATGGCTAAAGAAAGGTAGGACACTTATCAGACACTGTGTAACTAAGAAATTTCACTGTATCAAGGAATTTCTTGCAATGGAAATTAATTCACAGAATCGTGACTTATTGAGTTCTAATTTTAACCGTTTGGAATGTTTAATGGAGGAACTCAATGACACTGACGCGAAAATAATGGATCACTTATTAGACAATGACGCAGAGGACAGTGTTGTTTTAGCGGAAAGAGAAGGTAACGAAAAATACCATGATGAATTTGAGCTCATAAGCGAACAAGTTAACAATGTATTTTTGATCACTGAAAAAGTTAGTTCGTCGGTTAGTGAGATGTCTGGAAATGGAGGAGATGATAATAAAAGTAAACGAAGTTACCCAAAATTGAGCTAACAACATTTAATGGAGATCTTAAGGAACGGTTAGGTTTTTGGTCTCCGTCCCGAAAGATACACGAAGATGATACTTTACACAACAGTGACAAGTTTCAGTATTTGTTACAGGCAATGAAACCTGATACAGGGCCACAAGCAATTGTTCTTCGTTACCCCAAAACCACAGAAAATTATCCAAAGTTCATTGAAGCTTTAAAAGAACGATTTGGTTGGGATGATCTGATGCAAGTCTATGTAAGAGACCTGTTGAAACTAGTAATTCAAAATGCTACTCAAAATGATAAACTCCCCCCTTCAACCTTAACAATTAAATTAGAATGGCATTTACGGTAACTCAGTACTTTAAAATTGACCGGAACGGATCCAGGTACGTGGTTATTTCCGTTGGTTGAAACGAGTCTGCCAGAAGAAACGTTACAGGCATGGCAAAGGAGTCAGTTTTCTAAGCAAAATGAAATGGAACCTAATATGTCTCGGCTTGATTGTTTAAAGGAGTTTGTTAAAACTGAAATTCGAAATAAACAGCAAATACTGTTAGCACAGTCAGGTTTCGGTAGCACAGAAGGGAAAGAAAGTACTGAAAGGAAAATATATTTTTCTAAAGTAGATAAGAGGCCCATTGAAGATAAGTACTCCTAAAATGGCTGCACTTAAGCAATACTTCAGAACACTTATGCATCTTTTGTAGAAAGGCGCATGACAGAAGTGTTTCAAAACTACAAACATGACAACTAAAGAAAAATGATCAATGGTTAAGGAAAAGAAGCCTTGTTTTACGTGCTTACGACCTAATCATATGTCGAAGAACTGTTAATCAAACATTCAGTGCATGGTTTGTAGTAAGAAGCATGCCGCAGTTATGTGTCCTGATCGTTTACAGAAAGATAAGAATGAATCTAAGGAAGAAGAGGAAATCACTCATCCTCTTACAACTTATAATTTGGCCTGTCATACATATGTCCGTCAGGTAATATTACAAACTCTGGTGGTTACAGTGCACGGAAATGACTGACGGAAGACAGTGAGAGATTTCTGGATTGTGGTTCTCAACGATCCTACCTCTTGAAGAAAACCGCTGAAGAACTAGGATTGAAATCAAGTGCTGAAGAATTAGTATCCCATGTTCTGTTTGGTGGAAACAAGACCTCAGAAATGAATCATAAGAAGTACACAATCAAGCTCCAAAAACCAGGCAGGAACTTTACTTTTGAGATCAAAGTCAGGGACCAGTCACGTATTTTCCAGTCAATGCCACGAGTTTCAGGGTGCTCTGCTTTGTTTAATGAACTTAGAATGAAGAAAATATGGATCATTGATGTGGGTGATAACTGTCCAGACATTCAGCTCCTTATTGGAATGGATGTTTATGCTAACATTCTAACTGGTAATGTCGTTCGACTTAAGAATGGTCTTACAGCTATTGAAACAAAGCTAGGATGGACGTTAGGTGCAGAAATAAATGACTACTCTCCTGAAGTGAATATGGCAAACACAACCATCACAATGGCTTACAACGATGGCTCAATCACGGACTTGTGGGATCTTGAAACAATAGGTATTCGCGATCCAATAGTAATCAAGTCAGCTGAAGAACAAGATCGAGGAGCGAAGTATCTGATTGACACTTTAACCCAGAAAGAAGGTGGAGGGTATGTAGTTGGTCTTCCTTGGAAGGAGGGACATCCGGAAATCCTGACCAATAGGGAAATAGCAGAAAAAAGACTTCAATCGACTACGCGGAAGTTGGAAAAGACAGGCCTCTTCTCACATCATGGCAAAATGTTTCAAGACTGGATGCTGAAGATTTTATTGAAGACGTACCACAAGAAGAAGTTGAAAAAACTTGCCATTATCTGTAATCAAACCTGAAAGTCTGACTACTCTAGTTCGGCAGGTTTTTGATGCATCATGTAATACAGACGAAGGGCTTTCATTGAATGACTGTTTAATGAAAGGTCCTAATTACGCTCAAATTATCCCTGAAATTATTTTAAGGTTTCGAGAGAAAGAACTGTGTGTTATTGCAGACATAAGAAAAGCATCTCAGATGATCGAGGTACGAGCTGAAGATCGTGATTATCTTTTTATGGTGGGAGGATTTCCGAACTATGAATCTAAAGTTTTATAGACATTCAAGAGTTATTTTTGGAGCCACATGTTGTCCATTTATATTGGGTACTGTATTGGATTATCATCTTTCGACTATGAATGGTAACGATAGACTGATAGCACAGAAACTGATGAAATCTATGTATGTAGATAACAGTGTAACGTCAGTTGTTTCAGTAGCAGAATATAATATGTTTCGTTCTGAAGGTACACGGATTCTAGCAGAAGCCAAGATGCAGCTGAGCTGCTGGGAATCGACAATAAGAAATTGTGAATTTTCCAAGATCGAAGACAACAATGAAGATATGGAAAACAATCGATGTGTCACAAAGGTCTTGGGCATCAAGTGGATCAAGAGGTTGGACACAAT
This sequence comes from Locusta migratoria, assembly GCA_026315105.1. Classification (NCBI taxonomy): domain Eukaryota; kingdom Metazoa; phylum Arthropoda; class Insecta; order Orthoptera; family Acrididae; genus Locusta; species Locusta migratoria. The sequence goes on from CM048745.1 coordinate 31,936,096, forward strand.
GGGGGTTTATGTTACCCACTTTCCGTTCTCCCAAGACGTACTAACCAAGCGAACTTGCAACTTTCTGTGATACATAAAATTTTTGATGTCATTGGATTTCTTGCCCGGCGCAGCTCCCTTTCAAATTATTGCTACAGGAGTCGTGGAAAGTAGAAGCATCAGAAAAATTAAGTAACAAAAGATTCAAGTCAAGTTGGGAATCCCCTCTGTCTGATGTAATTGCGAAGGAGTTCAATCAGCGTTCTAGTGAAATTAGCTACTTAGAAGAAATAGAGATTCAAAGGCTGATAACCGGTGGGAAAATAAATAGACATGCTTGGTCATTGCATACTTTTGTAGATGCCACTCAACATGCCTACGGAGCAGTAGTGTATCTTCGATCCGAGGGTGTAAAGGTTGTATCATTCAGTTAGTACTAGCTAAAGCTCGAATAGCATCTCTAAAAAAAAATCACGATTCCTCGACTAGAACTATTAGGATGCCTTATAGGAAGTCGTCTGGCTTCATTTGTTAGATCTTCTCTCTCATTAGAAAATGTAAAATGCTATTTGGGAGTGATTCAACGTCTACACTTGCCTGGATTAGAAGAAATGAACCATGGCGTCCATTTGTCGGAAACAGAGCCAAGGAAATAAGACAACTGACAGACCCACAACGCTGGAGCATGTAAATGGAATTTATAATCCTGCGGACTTGTTATCAAGAGGGTGTTACCCTTCAGAATTGAAGAGTTCCAACTGGTGTGATGGGTCACTGTGGCTGAGGAGGCCTGAAGATGAGTGGCCTGTTTATCATAACGCTGAAGACAAATACGATGAAGATGTCATTGTTGCCGAAAAAAAGAAAATCACCGACGAGCTGGTAACAATGGTGGGGATTGTTATGAGAAGAGATTTCATCTATTCTCAAGGAGTGAGAATAATGGGATGGGACTTAAGGATCTACAATAATGCTCGAAGTAACAGAGAGAAGCAGAGTGGCCCATTAAAATTTTCAGAATTAATATAAGCAGAATTAGTTGCTATAAAGTGTGTCCAACAGGAGTTATTTCCTTGAAAAGGTGACACAGTCAGCGGACTGAAAGTAATTCGAAACGGAAAAAGATTGTGAAGACAGAGATTACAATGAGGAATGATCCCTTCAATATTTTATTCCCATTTTTATTGGCCAGAAATCATAATTTAGTTGACGCCTTGATCAAAGAACTACATAAAGTCCAACGTCATGCTGGCATACAATTTCTCCTTGTACAGTTGAGAAAAAGATTTGGATCATTCCGAGTAGAAGAGCCATTAGAAATCTTATTTCCAAGTGCATACAGCACAGGCGATACAAAGCTAAACACGATGAATCAGAGAGTACTCCACTACCACAAGATCGTATCAAAGATGCAGCTGCATTTGAAGTTACTGGTATTGATCTAGGGGGGCCATTCATTTTAATGAATGGTTCGAAGGTGTGGATTACATTGTATACATGTGCAATTTACAGAGCAGCTCACTTAGAACTTGTAACTTCGCTCAGCACTGAACCATTTCTTCTATCATTCATTGCAAGATGACGACGTCCTTCTATTGTATATTGTGAAAACGGAACTAATTTTGTTGGAGCAGCAAATGTGGTAGAGGAAACATCAGTACAGAATATCCTTAATGAATCTCAGCTACAAGAAATTGAGTGGAAATTCAACCCTCCCACAGTTGTTGGTGGGGAGGTTGGTGGGAGCGCCTGGTTCGTTTCGTCAAGGAACTACTGAAGAGGATGCTCGGAAAATCTGTCCTGAATTATAAAGAAATGTCGACTACAATGTGTGATGTGGAATCGGTGATTAATGGCCGACCGCTTACATACATATCTGAGGATCCAGAAGACCCAGTTCCATTAACCCCAAGTATGTTTCTACATGAGAGCAAAGCTGCCTATGTGTCAGATCTTGACAAATTAGAAGAAGGAAAGTTTCGCTCTCGCCTACGTTTCAGACAGTACTTACTTCAGGAGCTCAAGCAACGTTTAGGGAAAAAATACCGCTCACAGTTGGTCCAACGTCCCAAAGCCAAGAAGGCAACAGCTCTGATGGAAGGTGACTTGGTATTACTCGGTTCTGTGAAACTCGAAAGAGTGGAATGGCCTTTGGCGAGGATTTTAACGCTCTTCCCAGATCGTGATGGTGCAGAACATGTGGCTAAAGTGAAAACGAAAGATGGCGTTCTGATTGAAAGACTCTATAAATAGTCAGTAATCAATCAGTTTTTGAAATAAAGAAAACTATATGTAGAGACAAAATCAAAACAGAGCTCATATGTGACCAAAAATGGTCGTGTAATGATACCTAATAGCAAGTACTGTGACTAAACTAGGGTAGATTGGTGAACCCCACAAGCAGTACATTTTGAAATTGCTTCCACAATTTAAGGTGGGAGTGTGTTGTAAATGTTTTTATTTGTTTTGTTTTTGGTTGGGCGTGAGTTTTGTGGAGTTGCTATATCTATGGAGTTTTTATGTTATGAGGTCTTTGAGTCTGTAATAAACGTCTTAGGTGTTATTCGGGTTGTCAACAAAAAATAAATGTCAAATAAAGTGTTTTATGTAATATTTCTGGAGTCAGAAAACTGTTTTGTAATAGGAGGTTAGAATCCCCCATCGGGCACGGATATTTGAACCGTCCTCAGTATTAGCTAGTTCATAAGTAGTTTGTAGGTTTAGGGACTGATGACTCCATAGATAAGTCCATAATCTCATGAAACATTTGAACATTTTGACTAAATAATGATTGCATCATGTACAAATTTTAATGAAAATCTTTAACCATACTCCCTACATAATAACATATACATAAATAAGAAATAATATTGTCCCATATCTGTTAACTTTTATATATTCTCTTTGAAAGAAAAAAAGATGTAAACTTACAGTATTCTGAGGCGTTTACATATATACTGAGAGCAAAATATGTTTTTGCAAAGATACCTGACAACGGTGCTTACACTGAAAGGTATCTAGTGAATAAATACATAAATTAATACATTACAGTATTTGGGACAAACTTATTACAATTATGTCAATATACGACACCGGGAAGACTCTGGGCCCAACCTAAAACAAGTTGTTGAAATTGAAATGTTTATAGTGCTTATGGGACTTAACTACGGGGTCATCAGTCCCTAAACTTGCAAACTACTTATGAACTAGCTTATACTAAAGACGGCACAAACATCCATGCACGAGGGAGGATTCGAACCCCCGACGGGGAAAGGCGTCGCGCATCGTAGCATAGCGCCTCAATGCGCTCGGCCGCTCCGCCGCTCCGCCGCGGCAGTTATTGAAAAATCCACCAATCTGTTAATTTTTTTAATACGTTAGCAGCCGGATTTCGTCATTCACCTGACAAGATATTACAGCGGTCCTACTGGCCGCCATCTTCAGGTGAGATTCTTGCTACATATTCAAATGTTCAAACGTTTTTTTAAGCTTGTTGGACAATTGCGGGGTCATCAGTCCGTAAACTTACAAACTCCTTGTTGTAGCTGTGGTCTCCAGTCCGCAGACTGGTTTGATGCTGCTCTCCACGCTACCCTGTCTTGTGCAAGTCTCTTCATCTGAGAATACGTTTGGCAACTTAAATACTTTTGAATCTTCTTACTACATTCGTCCCACGGTCTCCCTCTACGATTTTTACCCCACACACTTTCTTCTAATACTATGTTGACAATTCCTTGATGTCTCAGAATGTGTCCAACCAATCTATCCCTTCTTTTAGCCAGGATATGCCAGAAACTCCTTTTCTCCCGATTCGGTTAAGCAGCTCCTCATTAGTTACGTGATCTACCCAGCTAATTTTCATCATTCGTCTGTAGCATCACATTTCAAAAGCTTCTATCACTTTTAACCGAACTCCTTATCGTCCACGTTTCACTCCCATACAATGCTACACTCTAAACAAATGCTTTCAGAAAGGACTTCCTAATATTTAAATTAATATTGCATGTTAACAAGTTTCGCTTCTTTAGAAGCGCTTTTCTCCCCATAGTCATTCTGCATTACTTCTTTACTTCGGCCATCGGAAGTTATCTGCTACCCAAATAACAAAATTCATCCACTACTTTTATTCTCTCATTACCTAATCTAATTCCTTCAGCATCGCCTGATTTTCTGACATTGCATTCCATTATCTTCGTTTTACTCTTGTTAATGTTCATCTTATATCTTCCTTCCAAGACACTGTCCATTCCATTTAATTGCTCTTCCAGATCCTTTGAACTCTCTGACAGAATTACTATTTCATCGGCAAACCGCAATGTTTTTATTTCTTCTTCCTGCACTTTAATGCCCTCACCAAATTTCTCTTTCCATTCCTTCACTGCCTGCTCAATATACAGATTCAACAACCTCTGCACGCCTTTCTTGTCCTACGACACAAATAACCGCTGTCTGGTTTTTGTATAGGTTGAATTTAATTCTTCGCTACCTATATTTTACCCCTGATACTTTCAGAATCTGGAACAGTGCATTCCAGTCGACATTGTCAAAAGCTTTCTCCAAATCGAAAAACGCTGGAAACGTAGGTTTCCCTTTCCTTAGCATATCTTCTAAGATAAGTCGTAATGTATTGCTTCCTGTGTTCCTACATTTCTCTTAAATACAAACTGATCTTCCTCGAGGTCGGATTACACAAGTTTTTCCATTTGTCTGTAAATAATTCGTGTTAGTATTTTGCACCCATGACTTATTAAACTGATAGTTCTATAATATTCACTCATGTCTGCACTTGCTTTCTTTGGAATTGGAAATACGATATTTTACTTGAAGTTTGAGGGTACTTCCTTTGTCTCAGACATCTTGTATACTAGGTGATACAATTTTTTCACGACTGGCTCTCCTACCGACATCAACAGTTCAGACGGAATATCATCTACTCCAGGACCTTGTTTCGACTCAAGTCCTTCAGCGCTCTGTCAAATTCTCCTCACAGTATCATATCTTCTATCTCATTTTCCTCCACTTCGTCTTCCATTTCTAGAAAAATGCCTTCAAGTTTATTTCCTTTGTATAGGCCCTCTATACATACCTTCTACAGTTCAGCTTTCCCCTCTTTGCTTAGTGTGGTTTTCCGTCTGAGTTCTTGATATTCATACAGCTGCTTTTCTTGTCTCCAAATATATCTTTTATTTTCCTGTAGGCGGTATCTATCTTTCCCCTAGTTCTGCATTCTTCTACGGTTCTGCATTTGTCCTCTAGCCATTCCTGCATAGCCAGTCTGCACGTCCTGTCACTCTCATTTTTCAGACGTTTCTACTTCCTTTTTCCTGTTTCACTTGCTGAATTATGAACTAGCTTATTATAAAGACGGCACAAACATCCATTGGAACCCCCGACCTGCTAAACAATTGCGCCGGAACTGAGGAGACATGCTGTACACTACACCTAGAGGTCGCTGTACGCTCGCGAAAAAGGAAGAGCTGATTTCTTGGAAGCCACATGGAATGGAAACTCTTCTTTGGTTTTTAGATTATTTTAACTACGTTCATACATGCATCAAATTTTCGGTGGAAAGCGAAAAACGTGGCAAACAAAAATAAGGCTATGGAATTTTGTGATACAGTGGATACCGTAAACTCACGCATAAAGACCGATACCTACTTGCTACTATAGTCCGATTAAAATTATTCTCTAGGACGTTTGTCACTTGGCGCGAGCCGGCCGCGGTGGCCGAGGGGACTGAGGCGCTCCAGTCACGGTCTGCACGGCCACTACGGTCGGGGGTTCGAATCCCCCCTCGGGCATGGATATTTGTGCCGTCCTTAAGATAAGCTAGTTGATAAGTAGTTTGTAAGTTTAGGGACTGATGACCCCGTAGTTAAGTCCCATAAGCTAAACAAACATTTGAACATTTGAACTTGGCGCGACTGTGTTCTCTCATAGGCAGACTAGCCCCTCGACGTAAGCGCGCGACGGCGGATTCCAATACGTGAGGAAAATTACTTTTCCGATTTTATTGCTGTAAAGCTACATGTAAACTTTAATGTTTAGAACATGTCTTATATTTTCTTAATTGTAATTATGTGATGAAAGGCGAAAAAGAATGATGTAAATTCTGATTAGTAATAAATGAATAAAATGAAGGACTTTTAGTATCCGTTTTTTAAGGAGAGAGAAAAAAATTGTATTTTCAATAAAAACTTGCACTAAACTCGTGAACAGCACTACTTTAATACACGCGTGTTATATGAAATTACTGGTAGAAAAAATTGTTTTGACAACTTCCTAGCACTCACGATACGATAATGATCGGTTTCGTAAATTTTTTATGTCCCAAGAACACGGAACGTCCTTAAACGGCTTCGATCAAATTTTCACCCAATGTAACTTCAAATGCCAGGTGCACACGGCGCGCGCTCCACGCGAAAATATCAGACCTTCTGATCGCGACCGCCCACGTAGGACAACTTCACTGTTGGCCGTGCGTTGGACGCGTCTGCAACAGTTCGCTCCACGTACACGATGCCGAAGAAAGCGCCTAGCTGCGGAGCGCGCGTTTGCTAGCCGTAGGACGTTCGAGTCCTCCCTCGGGCATAGGTGCATTTGTCGTTCTTAGGATAAATTAGGGAAAGCAGTTACTAAGCGTAGGGACTGATGCCCAGGGTAGTTGAGCCCCGTAGATTTACAAACATTTGAATTTTTGAGCATAGGCGGACGTCTATCGCTGTACTATAGGCAACTTGAGGTGTAGCAAACCGTATGTGCAGTCACTAAGGACGGCACAAATATCCATGCCCGAGAGGGATTCGAACCCCCGACCGTAGTGGCCGTGCAGACCGGGACTGTCGCGCCGCAAACCTCTTGGCCACCGCGGCCGGTAGCAAACCATCTGTGTTCATTACTGATTAACGAATATTTAGGCTGAATCGAAGAACTGAATCGTTACTCAAAAACATGATTCGTTAGTCGTATCTACCGTATCGATACAAACTTACTCAGGAATGTATTTCCTTACTCGTATTTACCATATCGATATGAACTCTGAAAGGAAAATGTTTATATTCATGAAAATATTTTTCTCTAACGCGAGTAATTTATATAGACATCCGTGAGGAATTTTAAGCGCGTATTGCATAGATCTCGGATTTTAGATGGTTGTTTTTGTCATTAGGCATCTCAAATTATACTTCTTGGCCCCTGTTTCCAGGTTAATCCTCGATGATCTGATGTCCGCATTTAATGCAAACACACATTCTATTGTTTTTTGACAGGTAAAGGTTTCAGTTTAATGGTTAATTAGTTCTTTTTCATAAGGTTTAGTATAAAGAGTTTTGTAAAAAGTCTGGAAAAGTTATCATTTACTCAAGTGATACATTTTCATTCACTACGGTGTTATGTTCAAATGTTTGTAAATCTATCGAACCAAACTGCGTGGTTACCAGTCTGTAGCTTACAAACTACTTAAACAAAGGTAAACTAACCTACTGATAAACACACACGCCCATGCCCCAGGGAGGACTCGAAACTTCACGGCGAGCAACCGCGTACTCCGCAGCGAGGCGCTTTAGACCGCTCGCTGCTCCACCGCGGCACTGCGGTATTATCTGAATACTTAATGTCACAGAGTACAGTACATCAGTCCCGCTGCTCGCAAATGTTGTGCTGTAACTAAGATACGTTACACTGGCATTCGTAACGAAATATTCCGATTAATTTGACGTTGCATGAGCGAACTATAGAGAGCCTATAGAGAGCGCGGTAATAGCAACGTACTTAAAATGGTGTTCGCTTGATGGTACCTGGCCGATTTGGATCAAATAGCGTGACAAGTAGTAGACGAAACACTTCGAATTATTAAAATATCTCGGCTGAGTGCGCTCTAGGAAAAGGCTCGCTAAAGATTTTCTATTATAGAATCAGCTACTTTGAGTGACAATTTGGTTTTGGCGTGGCGTACTGGGTGAGCGAACAGGTTGCCAGCTACGCGGTACTGTTCGTTTTCCGTTCCCCACGAATTTTTCATGTAATTTTATTCTTTGAAATGTTAAATTTATATGTATGTAAAAAGTTCAGTGCTGAAAGTTTCAAATGTTTGTAAAGCTATGGAACTTAACTGCATTGGTCATCGGTCCCTTGACTAAGAACTTACTTAAACTAACTTATGCTCACGACAACTCACACCCGAGCCCGAGAGAGTACTTGAACCTCCGACGGGGAATTGTTTTATTCGAAATTCAGGCAATTCAGTTTTTTCATTAATATTGTGCAGTCGAATAGAGTTTGACGAGCAATAAATGAAAAAGAAAAAAGCATTGAACCATAAATATCGACATACAATACATTTTCTTGAGACAACATTGTCTTGTTATACCAAAGTTATTAAATATCAGGTGAGGCATTGAATTAAAATTTGTGCTGGGGTGCTATTCACGGGGAACGTTGAGGCAGAATTAAAGTATGTGGTGTGAAGGGGGACGTGATTTACCACATCCCATGTAGTTGCTTCGTCTGCAGCGCTGTGTTAGCTGAGTGGTCTAAAGCGCCTACCTAGTTAGTAGGAGGTACAGGGTTCGAATCCTGGCCACAGCACAAATTTTAATCAGTGCCTCACCATATATGCATTCAACCATGTTCACTTTCAACACAGAAAAGTTAGTTGCATCTACTGTAGGTTTATATGGTTGAAACATTTGCTTTCACGGAGTGCAGTTTGGAAGTTCATAAAACGGAGTGAATGGGCCCATCTTCCATTCTCCTGAACACGCGGAGGACGGTCATGCGCTCGGCCATTCCTCTCCACCTAACGTGACGGCCCCACCCGCAACCTCACCTTGCTGTGCTCTCCGGTCCTGATATCGGCTTTCTTGGCAGTGTTCGCCAAGTGGCTAGTGAATAAAATTGCTGGAGAAAACTGAAAATTAATGCCGGGCCCGGATTCGAAACTGGATCTCCCGTGTACCACTACGTCACATTGAAAGTAGCTTGTTACATTTTTTAAGTAAGATCTCGGGCAATAGAGGTCTGCAAATGCAAGTTAAAATGATCACTGCTGCTCTAAATTACTTTACAAGTGGCCACAGTACATGTGAAATGGTAATTTTTCTAACTGATCATTCTTTAAGGGAGCAGACAACATTTTAACAAAAACAAAATTAATGTTAAAAAAGGGAATATATAATTAAACATTGGACGGGGAGGATGAAATTATAAAGCAGAGGTATGATACTTTAAATCGTCATCTATTCAATAAAATGAACAAGCAAATAAATGTGGGGAGACCAAATTAAGCACAATAAAGCACACACCTTGTACAAAAGTAAATTAAAAACGTGAAGTTACTGCCCTTAATAATATTTTTTCTGCCCATTACTCATGCGGGAACACTTCATATCAGTGGTAAAATGATGAGTCGGCGGCTTTTTCATGAGATGACAGGTGTCTTGAAGCACTAATTAAAAACACACCATGTAGCAAACAAACTCATGTGTGAGGACGCAACGGCATACTATCCCTAAGTACCATGTGGTGTGCGACCACCAAACGAACTCATGTGGGAGGAGGGGGTGGCATACTATCCCTAAGTACCACACGGTGTGCGTCCATGGTGAATTACATAGGATTTACAAAAAGAACTTACTTTAGTAAGTAAAGCATGCACAAGAGTTCATTCGCCTCACATAGCGAAAGACTTTAGAAAACTATCACTGATCAACCAACACTGCCTGATCACAAGAAGGCAACGTTCTAACAGCATGCCATCCCCTCAGCATGATTCGAATGATGCACTTGGACGGTCGCAGCAAGAGTTCGACCTAAGGCCATGCCAAAATACTTCCCGTCCACACACCGTCTGTAGAGCGCGCAACAAGCGACCAGAGCGCGTTCAGGGCATAGAGTCTATCCGCCCTCGCTACCTGGACACGATAATACCCTGTTCTAGTGCTCCAGAGAGGTCTCTTTTGTCACCACTTTCGACCATGATTATGTTGGTACTACACTAAGAACAGGCCACCTCGCTACCTTACCAAGTAAGCTTGTTTCTGGGCACCCGGCAGACACCAAATGCAGACGACCTACGAAGCCATGCGTTCTTAACTAAAGTAAACAAGGCCTAAAGCGCGAGGCGGTGACTGTAAGCCATTGTGCTGCTGTCAAAATTAAAAACAACCTTCCACATTAACATGAACACACAAGTTCAGTCACACGGGTGGAAACATATATAAGCACGGGGCATTGATCATTAGTAAAAGAATAAAATATTTGACATGCAAATAGACAATATTAATGGCACCGAAACACTTTAGAGTGATGAATAACTCAAAATGGAACACAACCACACGTCAGTGGATGTGTTTCAACGTGGACACAATGAACACCCTCACAACACGGTCTACTTCCGCACGCCGTCCTGTAGACAGACATACTCAACCAAAGGTATCCACACTCTGCTGTACTGTAGCCACTACTCATCTTGTGACACCGTAATGTCATTTCTCAAATGTATTCTCGTGTTTATAATTTTTTGTACTGTCCATATTCCATGTCCTATATCGATGTTTTTATGTGTGTGTGTTTGCAACATTATTATCTTTGGACATGTTGCAATGTAGCTGACTTTTACTGTCACAACACTCCACATCAGCACTGTAAAAGATGTACGGTGTTGTTCGACCAGAGACAAGTTGTATAAGAAACTCGTCACAGTGCACACATTCTACAGGTGGAGTTTTGTAACGGGACTTCAAAATATACGAAATTTTGAAAATACATGACAGTAGGATACTACTGAGCATACTGGCACCGAATTAGATATCAAATTAATTATGCATAATTAGAGTACTTGCGCAAATACAATTGTGTGTAATTGCAATTACATTTATCTACAGTAATTACATGTACCGAGAGTACTTGCAATTACATATACTTAGGTAAATTGTTTATTTATTTATTTATTATTTATTGGCAATTGCACATGTTCACTCCTCCATGTCTAGTGTGGAACTGAGCGCACCCCAAGGCATCACGTGACTATCTAAGTTACCCTCAAATCTACCATGTGATTACCAGCATCACCAGCATGTGACCACACCCTCCCCCACCCTACCACGTGACCATCCGCAACCGATATTCTGCAGTCATTCAGACACAGAGTGGATATTCTGCAGTCATTCAGACCCTGAGTGGTCTTAGGGAGAGCAGCATAGGAAGAATGCGATTACGGTAATTACATTTGACTCCCGTAGTTGAGAGGTTCCTCGTACAACCACAAAATGGTGGGAAGACCAATTTCTGATTGCCCTGGAAGGCTTTTGCCTTCTGATCTTGTGGAGCACCCTCAGACTGCACCTGTTTCTATATATAAAATCAAACCAGAGCATTCTTTTTGGTAACCTGATAACTGAGGCACAAACAGTTATAGGTTCTGAGAGCTGGCTGACACCTGAGATAAGTTCGGCGAAATTATTTCAAAGGGCCAAATGGTCTTCAGAAAGGATAGAATAAATAAAAAAGGGGATGGCGTGTTTATTGCTGTTACTAACGGTTTATCCTGCAGCGAAATTGAGACAGATACTTCCTGTGAGTTGGTCTGGGTAGAGGTTATACCTGACAACCGAAATAAATTAATAATTGGATCTTTTTATCGGCCCCCTGACTCAGACGATGCGGTTGCCGAAATGTTCAAAGAAAGCTTGAATCACATTTCAAATAGGTGTCCGAAGCATACTGTTATAATCGGTGGTGACTTTAATTTACCCTCGATATGTTGGCATAATTACGTACTCAAAACCGGCGGCAAATATAAAACATCGTCCGAACTAGTTCTGAATGCTTTTTCTGAAAACTACTTCGAACAGTTAGTTCATGAACCCACTAGAATAGTAAGTGGTTGCGAAAATACCCTTGATCTCCTCTCAGAGTATGCTGATGCAATAGCTCCGTACTTAGCTATAATTTACAACCGATCACTCAGCAAAAGATCCGTACCCAAAGATTGGAAAGTTGCCCAAGTTACTCCAATATTCAAGAAAGGCAATAGGAGTGATCCCCAAAATTACAGGCCTATCTCAATGACGTCGATTTGCAGTAGGATTTTGGAACATATACTTTGTTCGAATATTATGAACTACCTCGAAGGGAACGACCTATTAACTAGTAGTCAACACGGATTCAGAAAGTATCACTCTTGCGAAACACAGCTTGCCCTTTATTCACATGAAGTGTTAAGTGCCATCGACAAGGGATCTCAAATCGATTCCATATTTCTGGATTTCAGGAAGGCTTTTGACACTGTACCCCACAAGCGGCTTCTTCTGAAATAGCGTGCTTATGGGAAATCTCCCCAAATTTGCGGTTGGATTCACGATTTCCTATCATAAATTGTTCGTTGTAATTCACGGTAAGCCATCGAGTAACACAGAAGTGATATCTGGCGTTCCACAGGGAAGCGTTATAGGTCCCCTACTCTTCCTCATGTTTATAAACGATTTAGGAGACAATCTGAATAGCTCCCTTAGATTGTTCGCGGACGATGCTGTCGTTTATCGGTTAGTGAAGTCAACAGAGGATCAAAAGCAACTGCAAAGCGATTTAGACAAAATTTCTGCATGGTGCGGAAATTGGCAATTGACACTAAATAAAGAAAAGTGTGAAGTAATACACATGGCCACTAAAAGAAATCTGCTGAAATTCAATTACGTGATAAATCAGTCAAATCTTAAAGTCGTAGATTCTACCAAATACTTAGGAGTTACAATTACGAACAACTTTGACTGGAGAAAACACATAGAAAATATTGTGGGGAAGGTGAACCAAAGGTTACGTTTCATTGGCAGAACGCTTCGAAGATGCACCAGCTCCACCAAAGAGACTGCCTACATCACACTTGTGCGTCCTCTCCTGGAGTACTGTTGCCCCTTGTGGGACCCTCACCAGGTGGGACTGACGGAAGACATTGAGAAGGTTCTGAGAAGGGCAGCTCGTTTTGTTCTATCACGTTACGGGGGACAAAGTGTCACGGAAATGTTCCACGAATTGAGGTGGAAATCATTAAAAAAAAGACGTTATTCATTGTGGCGTGGTCTGTTTGCGAAATTTCAATCACCGACTTTTAGTTCTGAATGTCAAAATATTTTGCTACCACCCACCTACTTAGGGAGACACGACCATCCCAATAAAATAAGAGAAATCAAATCGAAAACGGAACGATTTAGTTGTTCTTTCTTCCTGCGCGCTATTAGAGAATGGAACGGCGGAGAAAAGTTACGAAACTTGTTAATGAACTCTCTGCCAGGCACTTCAGTGTGATTTGCAGAGTGTCTATGTAGATGTAGATGTAGATGTAGATAAGAAGAGCCTTAATTAGAGCTCATATCACATCCAAAATTTGATGTGCATATAGATGAATCATATATAAGATCATCTGTAATATATGTATGTACTCCCATTAATCTAATAATAATATCGAATTTTCAGTCCATGGCCATTGAAATCGGTTGCTAGGCTTTCTCACTGAAATAAGCAGTTCCAACCACTAACAAAAGATGGCTCTCCTGCCCACACCACCCAGCGCCTCCACAATGGACCAGCAGCATCCTATTGTGTGCCTCAGTCCGCCGGCCGTAGGTGCTGCGTCCGCAGAGACAAGACACACAGGCCAACTGCCCACTCACCCAGCTTCAGCCTCCTGACATGTACTTGCGTAAATATGCAAAAAAACTACCGTAGTGCACTTACGGAGCTCGTGCGGTCGATCCAACTCGCCGGCCGGGCCGCGCCGAAAATTCTTATTATTATTTAACCGCGGTACTAGCCATCCCAGGGACGCGAATACTGCGATCCGACCGCCGTGTTTATTATTTTATTTGCATTACATTTTTTTTCTACGAACCTTATAGCAGTGTACACCAATGTCTGCGCGGTTCTAATTCGCATTGGAACAGTCCGTGTGCAAGAAAACAATTTGCTGTGTCTCTCGTTGTGAGAAAAGCAGAACTCAGACGGACAATAGTGGCCGTCTGCTCCATTCAACCCCTTGCTGATACCTGCTCCCCCTCACTCTTTCAAAAAATGCACGCGGCCGCATCGCTAGCCGACAGGCGGCTGTGAATCACACACGTGCTCTGGCCGAGCGTTACCTGTAAAGAATAAGCAAATAGTTCCATTCCACATGCGCCATGTAGAAGCGCTCGTCACTGCACTCTGCGGAGAAACCTTAAAAATTATCAAAGGTATATTGCTTCTCAAAAACAGTTGCAGCAACAACCGAATCATGCTTTCTACGAACCTCTCTTTCCTATTCCCTAAAATAAACAAATGTACAGCAGAGAATACGAGAAATATGTTTTTTAATGTAACTTATGTCGCCCTTTCTGGAACCAGTATTATGTAGGGAAAAAAGCGTTACACTTATTGCATACGTCATATTCCTCTACACACAAGCTATCACATTTATTTATTATTACGCACTGCAGCTGGGTTCTTTCCAGTTACAGTAATATCGTTTGGAAATATTACTATTTTTTTCTTCTGCAGGAATGAACAGATGAGTGCAGAATCTCTCCACCTGTTCTTTTAAAGCGATGTTAGCCGGGAGCAAAGCACAATACAATGGTGCACTTTGTTTAAGTGTTCTAAAAGAGAAGATACCGTATTTTTACAGTCTTCTTCTTGCTAATTCCTCCGTCCTGGTAATGCCATCCTCTCGTGCCAGTGAAAAATTAAAAGTCCTCACAATCGCCTGTCTGGACGGTTTATAAAATCGATTACTTTGCTTACACCAGGGCTCGTGATTTTTCGACAATTTTTTTTTGCTTCTACAATGCGACACCAACCACGTTAAGCAGTCGTTTCCAATTGTCTTATCCTCACCCGCAACCACGTTGCTGTTGCTCCTTCCATCCGAAAGTCATGCTCGGTTTAAAACATCCCTTTGAAATCTTGTGTGTTGTCCACAAATCCAGGAGATAGAGCCATCTACACAAAGATGCTGCTGTACTACAGATGGGGGAACCTCCATTAAAAAAACATCGATTAGTTGCACTTTAGAAGATATATACCCACAGGATGTACATATGTTCCCACTGTATTCCAGAAATAGTAGCTTCGTCTTATCTCCAGCGTTTGGAGTATCGAACTTACTGAATTTACAACGCATGTAGATCCGCACACACCCACTCCATTGACTACAACCAGTTACCAAAATCTAGAAATTTTTATAAAGCCGGCCGCGGTGGCCGAGGGGACTGAGGTGTTCCAGTCAAGGTTGCACGGCCACTACGGTGGGGTTTCAATCTTCCCTCGGGCATGGATATTTGTGCCGTCCTTAGTATTAGCTAGTTCATAAGTAGTTTGTAAGTTTAGGGACTGATGACCCTGTACTAAAGTCCCATAACCCTATGATTCTCGACCGAAGAACAATAATTTTCCACCACAAACATCGTCACAACGGCAGCAGGAGGCATCAATGCGCATCGGAAGCAACACTAACAGATGAGATAAATACGCCACATCTCAAGTACAACCATTACACTTTGTTTCTATGTGCGCATCTACAACTCAGCTCCCTGCAGGAGGCTGAGATACTATTTCTTTTTTCCGAAAAAGAAGAATCACCTCTGTATTGCAATGAATCGTATGACTAACCGGCCTTTTTTTGGGCAGAGGAAACCATCCAACTGTTCGTTTGAGCTATCGAAATATTCTCATACACAATCGTCAACAAGCAGCGTTCAGGATTTTAACTATGTATCCTAAATAGTAATACATCTATTAAGTCTATTCTACTCTAACAACATTCCATGCTATTTTCCCAGTCGAATCACCTCTGTATTGCAACGAATCGATATTTTTTTCTGGAGAAGAGGTTGAAAATTACTTAATTTTTAAAGAAATTGGATCCGAAATAGGTATTTAACGCTATTTTTTCGGTAGAAGAACTCGAAATTAATATCAGTGCATTCGAAAAAATCGGTATTTTTAGCATATTCATGTCAATTTTCCGGAATTTACAACTATACACTCAATCGTATTACCGACAACTATTGCAACAACTCCATGTATTATACCCTCGCAGCTGGCACAAACATGTTTCTTTTTACCATACAAGACGAGTACAGAGATCGTTATACATAAACAGCAGGATGTGCGCTCATTCTTCGGAAACGAAACATAGTGTTTTAGAAAATCAATAAGAATAACTCAAACCACAGCAAACATTCGAACGTTTTGCTTAGCAAACAACACGGCATCACCGCTATATGACAACCTGTCTTCTGGTATTTTTTCTCCTAATCCCTGTCTCTACAAGAAATAGCCGTTACAGATTTTTTTCCCGTTTACAGCACATCGGACACGTATTTGGCCCTTTTTAGAGCAAAGGAACCAATCCAGGTGTTCGGTCTGAACTATCTAAATACATGCATGCATACTCACAATCCATGTTATTTCTGGCTGCAGGCGAGTGCGGATCTGTTGTCTCATCGTAGACTCCGATTTGAAGCTTGTACGTCCTATACATGTAAACATACCTGTCCACGCTCGCACCTGACCTGGAGAATTTATCGCTTTAATTTTTCCCGGGCGTACCAGATTCCGAATACACGAGAGCTATTTTTACGGAGACAGAATAACATTGATTGTAACAAGACATAAAAATGACAACCGATCGACTTGCTGCAGCTATACCATAGCTCTTAATACACCATCATCCCAGTAAAGACAGCCTTTACAACCCATAAAGAGACAACCGCACACATGCGTATTACCGACAAATACTGCAAATTCTTTAACCCTAACCACTTCTTCTTGTACTCGGTGGTTGTCCAAATGAGGCTCATACTAAACAAAAACTGGGAGATTCGTACATTGAAAGACGCCTCTGCCTCTTTTCATTTTCTTTTCTCATTTTTCAATGTTTGCTCACCTCCCTTTGAAGTTATAGAGGCTTTTGCACTTGTTAGATTCTATTTTCAATTTAAAAACTTATTGATTTATTGACTATAAGTTAATACTTAAAGTTGCATTTAGATGTAGTTATGCTCTCCACCCTGTATTTTCCCTGTATGTGAGTGATACGCTTCTACTGCGTGCTGCGCTTCCCTTGTTTCGCCGCAGGGATCTCTGCTGTGCATCATTCGCTTATTTCTTGTTTCCACTAACTAACGCTAGGAGCGTTGGTGTGTGCTACGCGCTTAAAGCTCTGTATAGGAAAAGTATGGCCATCCTTTTCCGCGCCGCTTGCCGCCGTCTGCAGCTCGTGATTGGCTGAAATCCAGTCACGTGGTTCTTTCCGCCATCTTGGTCCTATACGTTGCTTGGCTGCCATGCAAACCTTGTGAATATTCGTATGTTTTGGTTTGAATAATGTCACAGTGTTGTACTTTTGGGTGTTTTTAAGAAGCGAAGAAGGGAGGTAAACATTATAGTACTTCCATTAGGTATCAGAAATGCAGGAAGATGAACAGTCTGGCTGATGAAAGTCGTCAGAGAAAACTAGGAGTCCAGAAAAGAACTTCGGTTCTTGTGCTGTGATTTTAATTCATAATGTAAATTAATAGATTAAAGATTTACTGACGAATGGATCACGCAGCAGATAGCTGTATATTTTTAACTTTAGTAAATTTGTGAAGAAAATTCGTGCACAATGTCGTGAGGTTAAATTATTCACGCGTCGTTGATTTTATCTGCAGGTAGTTGTGAGTGAACTAGATTCCCGTTTATATATGAAATTAACATACAGTTCCTAAAAAAGCTTCTCATTAGTTTTCATGTGTTAGAGTGTGTCATAACAGGAAACAAAGCATTGAAACAAGACAAATATTAGACATTCAAATATAATTGGCGTTGTAAAGACACCTTTAATTTCTGTTTCTGGTAAAGGACATGTAGTGGGTATCTCCTTGCATTTTTCGTAGTTCATGTAAGATATAAGTACATAATACCCAAGAAAATACTCATCAAAGGCTTTTCCATGATCTCAAATTGTTTTCTTAATTTACACTATGCTCCAATGATGACATGTTCGCGGACTATTGAAATATTTGACTACTGTACAGGTCAGTATGAATTTTAGTTGAAATCTTTAGATATAGAGCCACAAACCAGTTTACTTAAATTCGGACGATAAGTATTCCGTAAAGCAGTTAGGTCCGCATGAACAGAAGTACGCGAAGTTCCCGCATCTGTCCGTCGGATATAACAGCCTGTATCTCGAGAATGAAAAGAGTTATCGTTCTGCTCTGAACCTTAAATAAAATTCCGATATCTTACCTACATTTCGTCCGCAGCATTGTATGAGCTAAAATCAACCATACGCAAAGTCTACGCAATGCGACTTTTCCTCTGCAAACTCGTCAAAATTTTGCGCAGTAGTTTACTTAATTTGTTGTAGCACGGAAACTATAAGTATTAATGAACAGAAATTGAGATCATTATCGAGAGAATGTATCACACTACAACACGTGAAAAAATTAAATTTTTTTATTGGTTGGTTTTCTCAAAATCGGTTGATAAGTATTGTTAAGCGCTGGGAACTTCGTAGCGATCGGCGTGTAAGCAGCAGCGGAATAGGCCCAACATGGATGCCGCTGGCAGGCTGGCCATACTTTCCTATACAGAGCTTTACTACGCGCTCGCCTCGTTCAGCCACCTCCCACTAGGGGCGCTGCTATTAGTCGCACGTGCACCGATCGACCTCGCGCAGGCAGTTAGACTCTTTACTCGAGTACGGTATGTCTCCGCGATGTTCTTTGGGAGCTTTGGCGCGAGGATTCGTACGTATCGGAGAGGCGTCGTCACTGTCTCTCCGGTTTCAGCTTAGGTAAGATGGTCTAAATGGTGAACCGCAGCTAGGTCCATGCTACGCTTTGTAGCAGTAATAGGTTACGTGTGCTTTAGGCGTGTGTGAATTATGTTATTCTCGGGAATGTGGCGTATTCCTCTCGTGTATGTTTTCCGGTATGACTTTGATTTGTTAAAACGGTAAACGTCTAAATGATGACTAGTGAGTTTTAGTTTGGTGTCCGTTACGGCATGTGGAACAAAGACCTATTCTTTGTTCGATGTTTTCCAGCACTTCAGGCGTTGAAATAATGTTACCTCTTACTATTTCCGTAATATCTTTCCACGCCCTTCTGGCTACTTATCAGTTCAATCGTGTGTAAGGTTTGTGTGAAATTTAGTGGCCCCTGCCGGGTACTGGAAGTGGAACAGAGTGCACGTGGTTATGAATATCGTAATTTGGCTGATTCGGCTTATCTGCCTGATTGTGCATTGTGCTGTTTCATGTCACAGTCTTCTGTGAGAGCCGGCCGCGGTGGCCGAGGGGACTGAGGCGCTCCAGTCACGGTCTGCACGGCCACTACGGTCGGGGGTTCGAATCCCCCCTCGGGCATGGATATTTGTGCCGTCCTTAGGATTAGCTAGTTCATAAGTAGTTTGTAAGTTTAGGGACTGATGACCCCGTAGTTAAGTCCCATAAGCTTTACAAACATTTGAACAATTTTTTTGAACTCTACAAACATGTGTGTGTCTTCTGTGAGAGTAAGTGTCGCAGCTATGCGCTTGTGAATGATTGTGTCCCATGTCTTACCAATCCTCCTGTTTATGTTTTACATATTCGATTTTGATTATCTGACCCCTCTTGATGTGTGAACAAACATAGTACTTAGTAAATTAGTGGGATGCACTTTTATTGTGAATTAAAAATCGGTGTTGCCCCCATTTCCATGTGAACTGGCAATAAACCATCTTAGTTAAATTTTCCCTTGTTTGTAATTCAACCTCAGATCCGTTTTATTATTATGGTTTCCCTCTGCTTCCCAGAGGAAACCTCATTTATTCCGTTGCGCAAATCTCTTATCTTGGATCCCTTTTGCTAGGACTTGTTAGTTTTAAATAACTGCAGCTCTTTTATCTGACAGTTTCCAGCCAGGATAAGTTATTTAAAATTTAACAAACGTCTTTTATCCGGCAGTTCCATGCCAGGATCAGTTATTTGAAATTAACAAGCCGCTTTTAACATCCTACACTTATCCTCTCGCACAACAGAGCTAGTACCTTTAAACATATGCTTCTGTACATAGTAAATAAGAATACAAGTTTTACAGCACAATATTTTTACTACATTTAGCATATATGTCTACATACAGGAAACAAGGTTACTTACATCTAGACACAGACTACAACTCGTTCTTTTTTATTCTTGTGATGTGTAATTTTAATTTTCTCCGCTGTAACTCGTAGTTTTATATCCACATCGGCGCCTCCTATTTCCGCTCCAGCCAGAAGTTCGAAAGGTACAGGGAAGGTATGTTCTCGAACTCCATTACGTATCTTCGTTTCCTCCTGTATTCCAAGTCCTTTATAGCTCTGCACCCTCTAGCAATGCTTCTAGCGGAGAACAATCGGGAATTATAGCTTTTCCCATAATTTCCTGTATAGCATACTGTTTATAGCGTCCCTATGCGTCCCTATGTGTGTACGTTACCAACTCCTGTGGTAATTTCCGTATGGAACACTAGGGTTACGACTATCGCAAACGATTGCTTGTTATTCCATCCGTTTTAACTCTGCAAATGACTGTCTCGCAGTCCTCCACATTTGGAGGATGTAGTCCCTTCCCCGAACGAGAATGCAATATATTTTTCATGTGTTCCGCTATTTTCGGTCAGTACACCGACGCGTGACCAATGTTCCTGGCTGTTTACTGTAAAAAGCAAATATTTGATAAGTCCCAGATTTCTCCACACCCTCTGTTTAAGCCTGGCTTACACATATGCTATGGCTTCGTCTTTCTCCAGCATTAGTTTGTACTCGTCCTTCATGCCAGTTGCTTTAGCCATATATTCTAGCTTCCTTGTCTTGGTCTCTATTTCCGCCATTTCCAGTTTTCTTTTCGTGCACATAAGACATTAGATGCACGTAGCGATGTAATTTCTTTAATGGGGGATGGTTTAAGTCTGTGTGACACAATTACTCTTTTCGCTTGACTTGTGGAATGACATTGTTTGTAGGTACCAGACCTAATTCGGCGATATCTATATCTGGAGGCAGTGTGGAGAATAAGGTTCTGTATAGGTGTACTACTTATATCGTCTTTGTCGGTGTCAGTATTACGAATCTCATGTTTGTGCTCGAAAGCTCGAGGTATGTAGTCTACTGACTGACAGAAAGCGTTCCAGAAATACTATCTGGTGGAGTATGCAATGCAAAAGAGGTGCATGATCAATCGGTTAGATGTTCGGAAAGGATCTACCAACGACGCAGAGTTATCGAGTTGTCGTTTGCTTGTTAGTTTTGAACTTTAGTAGAAAAGAGCTGGGTTGGAGATGGTTGTTATGCCGTATGCAAGTTGGGGTAGAATTTAAGTAAAAGTGTTTGAAATATCCGCTACAGTTGTGTTGCGATTGAGCTCTATAGAAATCGCTTTAGGAATATGTTCTTAAAACTGGCGTACGTTACGAAGTATTGTCTGTTTGATCGTATGCTAGTGTTGTATGATGTGCATTACGTAACGTAGCGGATGTGCCTGCTGTGGTAAATCATAATTTTCTCGTCGAAAATTAACGTGTTATATAAAAGTCCTATATGTTGGTAACTAGTTTTAGTCAATGGAGTGCGTGTGTGCGGATCTACATGTGTGTTTTCTTTATTTTTTATTTATTATTTAACATGCCCCATTACATGGTAGTATTACATGTTTGATGGTTAGATTCAGGCGGTTACATCAAATATTTTTGCAAACACAAGTACAGTATATAATTTGAAAGGGTTTACAAATGAACAAACAATTTTAGACATTAGGAAATCGTATTGAATTACAAAAATTGTAAAATTCTGTAGTGTATTTATGCACTAAGTCATATTTACTGACGGGCCATCCTCCTCCTTTGCCAGCTATATTTTTCCTGAGATGGTCCCTCTCTTTCAATAAATTGCAGCAGTCAAAAAGCACGTAGTCAATAGTTTGGACAGCACTGTTACATGTGCACGTTCCGTCTTCAATTATTTTGAACCGCTGATAGTAGGCTTTCAGTTTCCCATGGCCTGTTAACATAGCTGTAAAATTCGGAGATATTGGAAGTTTAATCATTAAACGTTGTTGGATCGTAGGAAAATACTTTTTAGTGCTTCCCCCGTTTTTTGTTCTGTGCCACTCAATGTCCCATTTGTTCCTAAACTCTTCTCGAAGTTTCTTCTTTACGGCACTTGTAGGTATTTTGTTATAGCGTATTGATTGTCGTGATCGAGCTGCTCTTTTAGCAAGGTTGTCAGCTAGTTCACTTCCCCATATCCCTTGATGTGCCTTAACCCATTAGAAATACACCAGCCAGTTGTGTGTCTGCAACCTTCTGATTTTACATCTTATTTCTTCAATCAACAAGTTGTGGTTCTTCGGATTTCACAAAGAGTCCAAAGTAATCCTGCTGTCGGTGTGAATTACTGCAGTTGTATCAGTATTCGAGAGATTATTTATGAACTCAAGAGCATTGAGCTTGATTGTTTGAGCATTAATTAGACAGTTTTAGCTGTATCTGGTAAGTAAGCCTCTTATTAACAAATATTACTTTTGTAAATTCAGCAAGTTCGATACTGCAAACGCTGGAGATAAGACGAAGCTACTATTTCTGGAATACAGTGGGGACATATGTACATCCTATGGATATATATCTTCTAAAGTGCAACTAATCGGTTTTTTTAATGCAGGTGCAGCATCTTCGTGTAGATGGCTCTATCTCCTGGATTTTTTAACGACACACAAGATTTTGAAGGAATTCTTTAAACCGAGCATGACTTTCGGATGGAAGGAGCAACAGCAACGTGGTTGCGGGCGAGGATAAGACAATTGGAAACGACTGCTTAACGTGGTTGGTGTAGAAGCAAAATAAATTTGTCGAAAAATCACGAGCCCTGATGTAAGCAAAGTTATCGATTTTATAAAGCGTCCAGACAGGAGATTGTGAGGACTTTTAATTTTTCACTGGCCCGAGAGGATGGCATTACCAGGATGGAGGAATGAGCAAGAAGAAGATTGTAAAAATAGCGTATCTTCTCGTTTAGAAGACTTAATAAAGTGCGCTGTTGTATTGTGCATCGCCCCTGGCTAACATACGCTTTCAAAAATCAGTTGGAGAGATTACTTGGATAGTCCAGCAAGGAGCTATATTTTTTAGGCATTCTAGGACTTTTTCTCCATGGACGTAGATATCGCCTACATTATTCCACAACTCCTAAGAAGAAGGGTAAACGAAAACTGGGCTATATGCCTAAGACACAGGCTTTAGAGGATGAAATTGTATATGTGTAAGCCTGGTTTAAATATTTGCTTTTACACTAAACAGCTAGGGGGATTGGCCTCGCGTCATTGTATTGACCAAAAAATTAGCGGAACACATGTCAAACGTGTTACATTCCCCATTTGGAGAAAAGTTACATTGTATCTAAATGCTCAAGCAACCATTTGCAGAGTTAAAAAAACCGATGGAATAATAACCACAGTTAGCAAGCGGTCGTATTATGCATAACCTAGTGCTCCATACGGACTTTTAGGTACCATAAGAGTCGGTGGCGTGCATGCAGAGTGTTAGAACCAGGAAATAATGGGCAAAAAAAAAAAAAAAAAAAAAAAAAAAAAAAAAAAAAAAAAAAAAAAAAAAAAAAAAATTGAATTTTCGGTAAGTGTCCAAAATCCAGACGTTGTCGCAAAGTACAGGTGCTTTGAGCTCTAATGGAGGGGTGCTGTCAGAAATCTGTGTATCCATTAGTCGAAAGGATTCTTTCACAATGGATTCCGGCATGTATAGAGCTCGGCCAGACCTGTCGGCCAGCGAGGCGGCCGCGAGTGGTTTTTTGAAAGGCTGAGGGGGAGCAGGTATCAGCAAGGGGTTCAATGGAGAGGACGGCCATTATTGTCCATCTGAGTTCTGCTTTTCTCGCCAGGAGAGACACAGCAAATTGTTTTCTTGCGCGCGGGCTGTTCCACTGCGAATTGGAACCGCGCGGACGTTGGTGTAGAGACAGTACAAGGAGCTATAACGTTCGTAGAATAAAAAATTGTAATGCAAAATAATATAATAATCGAGGCGGTCGGATCGCTGTGTCCGAGTCTCCGGGATGGCTAGTGCCACGGTTAAATAATAAAAATTTTCGACGCGGGCTCTGTGGCAATTCTTTTCGCGAGGAGCTGGGCGCGGCCCGGTCGGCGCGCTGGGATCGACCGCGCGGGTTCCGTAAGTGCACTGCGGTAGATTTTCCATGTATGTACACAAGTACACACCAGGGGGCCGAGGCTGGGTGAAGCAGTCGGCCTGTGTATCGCGTCTCCACGGACGCAGCGGCTACGGCCAGCGAACTGAGGCACACAGTAGGATGCTGCTGGTCCATTGTGGAGTCGCTGGGTGGGGGTGGGGAGGAGAGCTATCTGTTCTCAGTGAGTGAAACTGCTTCTTTCAGTGAGACAGCCCAGCAACCAATTTCAATGTCCATGGATTGAATATTCGATATAATTACTAGAGTAATGGGAGTACATACGTATGGTATTACAGATGATCTTATATATGATTCATCTATATGCACATCTAATTTTGGATGTGATATGAGCTCTAATTAAGGCTCTTCTTATCATGTTACCGAACAGAATGCTCTGATTTGATTTTATATATAGAAACAGGTGCAGTCTGAGGGTGCTCCACAGGATCGGAGGGTTGAAAGCCTTCCAGGGCAATCAGAAATTGGTCTTCCCGCCAATTTGTGGTTGTACCAGGAACCTCTCAACTACGGGAGTCAAATGTAATTACCGTAATCGCATCCTTGGTCGGTAGTGGTCATGTGGTAAGGTGGGGGGTGACGTAGATAGTCACATAGTGCCTTGTGATGAGCTCAGTTCCCCGCTAGACGTGGAGGAGTGAACATGTGCAATTGCAAATATACAATAAATAAACAATTACCCTAAGTACACGTAATAGCAATGCCACGCGGATTTAAGATTTTCATCATTACACAATTCACTCTTAAAAGTCGCATTTTTTTTACCTCTTCACTATACACAAACAATACACAACAGCTTCTCATTCATCTCGATCTCTATAACTACACTTTCAGTTTGATGCGCAATTACAAAACACTTTTTAATGCTGATGTCCGCGTGTCTGTTCCTGTTCATAACTCAGCTCCAACCCAATTCCTTCTAGCCTACACGAAGCCTGATTCTTCTACAAAATAAGCGAGCTTGACTTAATTCTCATTGGCTGATAACAAAACCAATCAGAATACCTTGAAAATCCGTGCTCCATTCACAGACAATAAAACACTCGCCCTTTCCAGAGCAATCCACATATGGAATCAACAGTAAAATTACCTTCCAGACTTTTAATATCAGATTAAAACTTCATTCACTACAAAAATTATCACACATAAATCACTAAGTTACATAAAATGTTGTTTTGTCGAACTTAAATCTATGTATTGATTCACTGCATTTAGAACGTCTGTACGCTAGTGTCATCTACTGGGCACCAAAGCACTTATCTGCACCGTAGCGAACATACAAGCCATCTGTAGTACCAGCTTGCCCTACGTCTCAACATATGTTAGGCTACTGAAAATTTTTCAGTTACTCTTCTAAATTCTTTTGAATGTTATGTAAATTAATAATATTATTAATTTACATAACATTCAAAAGAATTTAGAAGAGTAACTGAAAAATTTTCAGTAGCCTAACATATGTTGAGACGTAGGGCAAGCTGGTACTACAGATGGCTTGTATGTTCGCTACGGTGCAGATAAGTGCTTTGGTGCCCAGTAGATGACACTGGCTTATGTCTTCTGTAAATCATATTCACATAAAAAAGATGGGGGCCATCCCTGCCTCGAGAAAAACTGATACCGTAGAGGGAAAAGGTGGAAAATATCGCACTGACGTGTTTTATGGCTCACTTTAGATTTGCTTGTACTTTTATGATTTTTCGCAAACATTTGGTACAAAAATAATAAAAATGTAAATAATAAAAATTGTGGGCCATACGATCACGACTCTACTATTGTGAAAATATCTCAAAATGTTCAAATGTTTGTTAAGCTTATGGGACTTAACTACGGGGTCATCAGTCCCTAAACTTACAAACTACTTACGAACTACCTTATACTAAGGACGGCACAAATATCCATGCCCGAGAGGGGATTCGAACCCCCGACCGTAGTGGCCGTGCAGACCGTGACTGGAGCGCCTCAGTCCCCGCGGCCACCGCGGCCGGCTGCTGACCCTCTTTTAACAAATAGCAAAAATTATTTGATATCTGAGTTGAGCATTGACAAACATAATCTTTGTTTGATTTTTTACCTCTTTAACTATTATTTTAACATATCTCCTACATTTACATTACATTTTTCCGTTAAAGTATTATCACCTGTCTTGTCTTGGAAATTAGTTCTTAGTTTATTTTCTTTGCCTGTACGGAGAACGAATGACTATATCCTAGAAGGAACGTAGCGTACTTTTGACTTTCGGACGAGTGACTATAGCCTGGATGGAATACAGCGTACATACACCATATTCCTTTCTGAATTTGATAATCATCTTATCATAACTCAAGCGTTATCATTTCAAAGCAATGGCGCACTGAAAATTATCAAAAAGACTTCGTTCTTAGGACAATGAATCGTAATCTAATGTCTAAAATTGCCATGTTAGCAGCTAACGCCTGTAATTCATGGTAAGAGACTTACGGATTACTCTCGCAGCTGTTCGCCGTAGCGTTATGTGCGAGGATTTATTTTGTGATGTACGAAAACGTTAGACGGTGGTTGAAACTTGCTAGGACGCGGTGGCTCAGCGCGCTCGGTCAGAAGGTTCCCGGCATGATAGCTCGACACGCACTGTAACGAAAAAACTGAGTCAATGACGAAACGATCAAAATAGAACAAAACAAACCGAAGTTCACAAAGTGCAGATCAAACCGAAGAACCAATGAAAGAGAGAGAAATGAAGATGGTTCATCGCCATCTGCAATAAAAAACTGAGCAAAATTCTCGACGAACAACCCAGAATGAACATGAAAAAACGACCGCAAATCATCGATCCCCCTGAAGACGAAGAAATACATTTAGAAAATGTAACCACCACTGATAACATTTTTCCTCTTGCTTCCTAAAAGGTTTTCGCACACCCTTGTTAACTGAACACAACTATATTATGCAAGATTCCTAGTTGTTCAAAGGTAACAGCGCTCTCTCTGTAAAGTGCTTTTGTTCTGTTTAGAGAACATACCATGAAATACATACCAACGAATTGCAAACATAGACTTCTATATTACGTGTACATAAACTGGAGAGATACTGTTACAATGACTGTTGTAAATGACGTAATGACAGTACTAAATGTTCAAAAGTTTGTAAATCTATCAGACATAACTGGTAGGTAGGTCATCAGTCCGCACTTGCAAACTACTTCAACTAAGGTAAACTAGCCTAAGGACAACACAAACACCCATTCCCGAGGGGGACACTCGAACCCACGACAATATTCTTCTTGAACTCGGAGGGTAGTTCCCCTGTCTCATACATCTTGCATACTAGGTGATACAATTTTTTCACGACTGGCCCTCCTAACGACATCAGCAGTTAAGACGGGATATCATCTACTCCTGGGGTCTTGTTTCGACTCAAGTCTTTCAGCGCTCTGTCAAATTCTTCTCGCAGTATCATATCTCCTATCTCATCTGCCTCCGTCTTCCATTTCTAGAATACTAGGCCCTCTATATATTCCTTCCACAGTTCAGCTTTCCCCTCTTTGCTTAGTACTGGTTTTCCGGCTGTGTTTTTGATATTCATACAGCTGCCTTTATAGTCTCCTAATATCTCTTTTATTTTCCAGTAAGCGGTATCTATCTTTCCTCTAGTTATGTATTCTTCTACGGTTCTGCATTTGTCCTCTAGCCGCTCCTGCTTAGCCAGTCTACACTTCCTGTCAATCGCATTTTTCAGACGTTTGTACTCCCTTTTTCCTGTTTCGCTTGCTGAGTTTTTATATTTTCTCCTCTGCTGCCCCTCTTCAGGAACCACACACTTGTCTGGCGTCTCCACAGATACCCCTTCACTGTGGTTGCACCTACGGTCGGCTATCTGCATCGTCGAGGCACGCAAGCCACCCCACCACGCCAATGTCTGTGGTTCATGGGGGTGAGCCCGTAAGTACAAATTGTTAAATGAATTATATGTTGGTGTAGCACAGGTGGTAGCGTTCTGCTGGCCTGACAACAAACTTAGGGTCGATGATTCGAATCCTGTCATGAAACATTTATTTTTTATTTTTTTGGTTATGCTCAAATACTTACAAATTGTTAGTATCTAATGGTAATTTTTACGAAAAGTTCACGTATTTATTTTTATTCGCAAATTTCTATATTTAATAATGGTTTCAATAGAGAAAACGTAAGTTACATTTTTTACATTATTGGCATCACTATTAGTTGACGACACAGTCTTTAATCGTTCATTTTCTGAAGAGCTTTGACACTGTTTTTGTAAAGTAATCCACATAGCTACTAATGGCTTTGCAGTTAACCTACTGAACCTTCGTTTTACGTGACCACAAGGTGTTCAGCTCGTCTAAATACACATTACACTGACCAACACTTGAAAACTGGTTTATATAACTGAATTCGAAGAAAAAAAAAATAAAGAAATAAAATAAGAAAAATTCAGACACCACTTTTTACGTGACACAAACTTTGGTTGCTAGGCCAGAACGTCACCACCTTCGCTACACCGACAGACGTGTCAGCGATTTAATTATTGAAGAAATCAGAAAATAGCAGGAACCAGTCACCTTACGTATGTATTTATTACCACAACCGGTTTCGAACTGCCTGCCAGTTCATCATCAGGGTGTGTGTATGCTTTATATGTTGCTTACAACATTGTGGAACAAGTTTGGATTTGGTTCACATTGCTGATTGATGGTATGTGACTTTTCAAGCATTTTAGTGCTCAATAGATGCCAATATGACACAAAACTCGCTTTCCACATGTTTTACAAACATAAACAATACAGGAGTAGGACTAATAATGAATAAGAAAATAGGAATGCGGGTAAACTACTATGAGCAGCACAGTGATCGCATTATCATTGTCAAGATAGATACGAAGCCAACACCGAGAACAGTAGTACAGGTTTACATGCCAACCAGCTCTGCCGATGATGAGGAGATCGAAGAAATATATGAGGAGCTAAAGGAAATTATTCAGAAAGTTAAGGGAGAGGATAACTTAATTGTGATGGGAGACTGGAATTCGGTAGTAGAAAAAGAACGAGAAGGAAAAATAGTAGGTGAATATGGACTGGGCAGGAGGAATGAAAGACGAAGCCTCCTGGTAGAATTTTGCACGGAACATGATTTAACTGTAACAAACACGTGGTTTAAGAATCACAAAAGAAGGTTGTATACATGGAAGAGACCAGGAGACACCGGAAGGTATCAGATAGATTTTATAATGGTAAGACATAGATTCCGGAACCAGGTTATAAACTTCAAGACACACCCAGGGGCAGATATAGACCCTGACCATAACCTGTTAGTCATGAACTGTAGGCTGAAGCTGAAAAAACTGCAGAAAGGTAGGAAAATAAGGAGATGGGACTTAGATAAACTGAAGGAAAGGGAAGTTCTGGAGAATTTCAGAGGGAGATTTAGGCAACAATTGACAGAAACAGCGAGAAATAAAACAGTAGAAGAGGAATGGGTAGCATTGAGAGATGAAATAGTGAAACGAGCAGAGGACAAAATAGGTAGATAGGCAAGACCTACAAAAAATCCTTGGATGTCACAGGACATACTAAATTTAATCGATGAAAGGAGAAAATATAAAAATGCAGTATATGAAACAGGCAAAATGGAGTACAGACGACTAAGAAATGAGATTGACAGGAAGTGCAAAATGGCTAAGCAGGAGTGGCTAGAAGGCAAATGCAAAGGTGTAGAAGAATGTATAAGTAGGGGAAAAATAGATACAGCCTACAGGAAAATAAAAGAGACATTTGGGGACAAGAAAGGCAATTCTACGAATATCAGGAACTCGGATGGGAAACCAGTTCTCAGCAAAGAAGGGAAAGCTGAAAGGTGGAAAGAGTACATAGAGCAGCTCTAAAAGGGAAATGAATTTAGAGACGATGTTGTAGGAAGGGAAGAGGAAGTAGATCAAGATGAAATAGGATATACTATACTGAGAGATGAATTTGACAGAGTCTTAAAAGACCTAGGTCGGAACTAGGCCCCAGGAGTAGATGACATACCCTCAGAGTCTCTGGGAGAGCCAACCATGTCAAGACTATTTGAACTGGTGTGTAGGATGTATGAGACAGGCGAAATGCCCTCAGACTTTAAGAAAAATGTAATAATCCCCATTCCAAAGAAATCAGGAGCAGACAGGAGTGAAAATTACAGAACCATCAGTCTGATAAGTCATGGTTGCAAAATTTTAACACGAATTATCTACAGGAGACTGGAAAAGCTGGTAGAAGCTGACCTCGGGGAAGATCAGTTTGGATTCAGGAGGAACATAGGAACCCGGGAGGCAATACTCACTTTACGTCTTATCTTAGAAGATAGATTAAGGAAAGGCAAAGCTACATTTTTAGCTTTTGTAGATTTGGAGAAAGCATTTGACAATGTTGACTGGAATACACTCTTTCAAATGCTGAAGTCAGTAGGGGCAAAATATAGGGAAAGGAGAGTTATTTACAACTTGTACAAAGGCCAGACCGCCGTTATTAGACTCGAAGGACACGAAAGGGAAGCATCAGTTGGAAAGGGAGTAAGACAGGGTTGTAGCCTTTCTCCGATGTTATTCAATTTGTACATCGAGCAGGCGGTGAAGAAAAGCAAGGAAAAATTTGGAATAGGTAATAGTTCAGGGGGAAGAAATAAAAACATTGCGGTTTGCTGATGACATTCTAATTCTGTCAGAGACAGCAAAGAATCTGGAAGAGCAGTTGAATGGAATGGACAGTGCGTTGAAGAGATCGATTAAAATGAACATTAACAGGAGCAAAACAAAAATAATGGAATTCGGTCATAGAAAATCAGGCGATGCTGAAGGAATTAGATTAGGTAACGAAACAATGAAGGTGGTAGATGAGTTTTGTTACTTGGGTAGTAAAATAACATGCGATGGTCGCAGAACAGAGGATATAAAATGCAGAATGGCAATGGGAATAAAAGCATTTTTGAAAAAGAGAAATTTGCTAACATCGAATATTAATTTAAGTGTAAGGAAGTCTTTTCTGAAGGCATTTGTGTAGAGTGTTGCCTTGTACGGGAGTGAAACATGGACGATAAGCAGTGCTGACAGGAAGAAAATAGAGGATTTTGAAATGTGGTGCTACAGAAGAATGCTGAAGATTAGGTGGGTAGATCGCATAACTAATGAAGAGGTACTGAACAGAATTGGTGAGAAAAGGAATTTTTGGCATACTCTGACTAAAAGAAGGGATCCCTTTGTAGGACACATTCTTACACATCGGGGAATCGTAAATTTAGCATTGGAGGGAAGTGTGCGGGGTAAAAATCGCAGAGGGAGACCAACAGACGCGTATAGTAAGCAGATTCAAGTGGATATGGGTTGCCGTTCTTATGAGGAGATGAAAAGGCTTGCTCAGGATAGAGTAGGGTGGAGAGCTGCATTAAACCAGTCTCCGGACTTAAGTCCACAACAACAACCAACAATACAGAGATATGTACAGCTAATTACAGTTTTAATTATTGTTAGTTTTGTGTACTTTGCAAAACTTCAAAGTAGATTGCCTCAAGACATTTTGAGAGTTGCATCGAATGACTTTGGCTGAACTTCACATACAATAAATATAGAGAAATTCTAAAACTCGAAACCCTTGTGGTCGCCTTGTTAAAAGTAGGTTTCCTCGTTGCTTGAAAAGGTACTGTAGAGTATTGCAAGACAGATATTCTTTTGAAGGCAGACGCTTCAGTTAGAAACCATTATCATTATTTTACAGCCTAAAATTTCAGCTGTAGAGTGTGTAGCTCTCTCGTTGTTTTCTTTAGTCATGGCTGGAAACATTGACTAATGGTAATGGTGAAAACCTCCTGTTTCTGACCATTTAAATTCTAATAGGGTTTTGGCTCGTGTGAAATGTCCATCATCAGGAGACTAATACATAAAATTTTCGAAAATTCGCAATGGATAATTCAGGAAATCGGTCAGTTGTGGTCGTTAACGTCCTACTGAGTGGATGTTTCATGAAGCTTTTTATTAAGCGAAAATTTAAGAAATTAAGTTCTCTACTATTTCCACGGAGCGAATAATTGAGAAAACAAATGTTGAAATGTTTGTTAAGCTTATGGGAATTAACTACGGGGTCATCAGTCCCTAAACTTACAAACTACTTACTAATTACCTTATACTAAGGACGGCACAAATATCCATGCCTGAGGAGGGATTCGAAACCCCGATCGTAGTGGCCGTGCAGACCGTGACTGGACCGCCTCAGTCCCCGCGGCCACCGCGGCCGGCAGCGAGTAATTCTACCCAGTTTTAAATTGACGAAAGCTGTATTACGAAAGAAGATTATAAATTAATTGTCATATCACTAAAAATACTGACAAAAATTAATCTGTAAATACCTTCTGAAAGGCTTTATACGCATCGAATGCAACTTACTGTTCAATAGCTACTATTTAAATAATTAAATATGAAGATGCAAACAAAATTCGCTGTGAAAGAATGTCAGTGCATTCAGATCACGATAATAAAATATAAATGAAATTCTATTACCTTTGTTCAAGGCGAAACTTGAGAACGTCTCATTCGACTTGGCTCATTATATCTTCCTTGTATTCGTAATTATCGAAACAAGGTTTTTATGAATTAATATTTGGAAAAGTTCTCCGTGTTCACGTGTTTCTATATCTTGCAGATCTACAGCTTTGTTGCCATTTTGATGGAATTATACATACGCTACTTCAATTTTCAAAACGGTTGAATGTCACTGTCTTCATAAAATTTTTTATTGTGCATGGCGGAAGATAGTTTACTTCCGGGATTTGGCAAAATCTATAGTTAAAGATAGGCCGACAGCGTCTGTGGTACAGTGATGAAGTATGTGAACTCTAGAGGCGAGAATCGTAACAGAGGTCAGCGACGAGTTACATTTCTTAACAAATTAACATCATGCTATAATCGAGCTCAGACAGCAAACAGTGGAGGCTAGTGGAGCTTCTCAGTTAGTCGACCCAGCTCCAAAGGGCGCATCGACCGCAAGATTTCTCTAACCGGGCGGAGAAGTCAACCAAACTGCGAGCTATGGCCTTCAAGGTAGGAACAGGAAAAATACCTTTTGTAGATGTTTTACCTGCAGACGCACTATGTTTGGTGCAACAGTTTGGTGAAATTGAGCAGTTAGATACAGCATACTGTTTTGTGCGCAGGAGTATAATCCATGTTGGAAGTATAAATAGAGTGAGGAAAGTATCGATTATTTCGGAACAGAGGATAAAGATTAAAAAAAAGAAACGTTCGAAGGAAGTACGCAGCTGTTAATATTCTGCCACACTGCTTCCCAGTTGACTCCAATGTACTTCGATTCTATTTTATTCCTTCCTTCGTGTTTTCTTCTGTATTCCAAAATGTCTCTTGCAGTTAAGTTCTTGTAATTTTTTAGTCGTTCGCTCAGATAACTTCTCTCAAGATAGTACTCCCGGATATGTTTTAACTGAAAACTTATGGTTTGGACATTTATCGGTGAATCTGTACTTTCTGGTTTGACTGCTTCGAACAGCTTCGTAGTAAGGCTGTCAGGGTTGCTGTGTATGTGGTTGGTCATTCGTTTAATATATAGCGCAGTTGCTTTATTTCTTATATTAGTCAAACCCAGTCCGCCGTGAGTGGGGTCTAGCGTTACAGTTGTAGAGTCTACTCTGAATAGTTCACCCTTCCATATAAATGATGTCGTCTTTGACGTTATTGTCTTCGCTACCAGTTTAGGGATTGGAAATAACTGTGCTATGTAATATGCTTTTGATAGGATGTACGTATTTACATACTTAACCCTCTGGTACTGATCCAAACTTCGGTAGTTATTTTCAAGCAGTGCTCCCTTGATTATTTGCGCTACATCCCTCCAATTTTTTGCCATCATCTGTAAGGGGACGGTTGTCAGAATAGTTCCAAGAGCTTTATGTTCCACGACGTTTTTAGCCCAGTCGAGCCTGATGTCTTGCAATCCTCGTATACTTAAAAATTTACTTTTATTTTCGTTCATTTTTGCTCCTGATGCTGGTCAATATTTATTTAGTTGTCTCTCTAGAGCCATCACGTCTTCTGTGTTCCTTACTATTATCCCTACATCATCAGCGTAGGCGCCAACCACTATTTTCCTTTCATAGATTGTAAGACCTGTCAGTTTAGCTTGCAGTTGCCTTAATAATGGTTCCAGTGATATTACAAAAAGTAACATCGATAGAGGACTTCCCTGAGGTACTCCTCGTTTAATTTGTATCTGTTTCGTCAGTTGACCGTTAACAGAAACTTTAGCCGAGATCCCCAGTGCGGCATTTTTGACGATGTTTATAGTTCCTGGAAGAAATCCCATTCGTTTCATGGTTTCTAGAAGATACTTGTGTTCGACCTGGTCGAAAGCTTTATAAAAATCGACGAAGAGGAGACCGCAGTGAATATTGCTAACAGATGTTAAAGCAATAATGTCCCTATATTGCGCAGCAGTTTGGAGTATCGTCCTTCCATAGGCACAAGTCTGATAATGACAGATAATTTTCTGTTTGTGGTACGATACGTTTATTTACTGCCCTTGCAATAATCTTGTAGTCAGAATTCAGTAGGGAAATTGGTCGAAGATTGTTGATTTTCTTGCATCCTTTGTTTTTTGGGATCAGAACAATTTTACATTCTTTCAATTCTGAGGGGACACATTTACCCTGAAACACTTCATTCACAATTTCTGTCATCTTATCTCCTATCAAATCCCAGTACCTTTTATAAAACTCGATGGGTAAACCATCGGGTCCTGGTGACTTTTTAGTGGGAGAACTGCGTATAATTTCCAGTACTTCTTGATTAGTAAAGGCTGAAGACAACTGTTCATTGTCTTCTCTAGTTATTTTAGAAGTCACGTTTTAAAACAGTTATCGTAATAGTGTTCATTAGAGTCACATGATTCATATATAACTCTGTAGTACCGATGTATTTCACGAATTATTTCATTTTGTTTGGTGAGGACAGTACCATCTACCAGCTTGAGCTCATCCATGAAAGTTCTTCGGCGGTTTTTGTTGTGTTTTATTAAGTGATACAAAGCCGCAGATTCGTCCTCACTGACTGATTTTGCTTTAGATTTAAGCTTAAGTCCTTCTAATTGTTGTCTCTTCAATGCTATTAACTTTGCTTTTATCTTTTTAATATCTTGCAGTCGAGTCGTAATTCCGTCTACCTGATCATATAACCCTCTTAATACACTGTAATAGAATTCCATTGACTGTTTGATTTCCCGAGAGCGCTCTATGCTATAACAAATAATTACTTTACGTAACTTTGGCTTCGCTCTAGTGGTCCACCACTCTAAAACACTATTATAGCTGTTAACTGAGCGTAGACACAGTTCCCATGCACGATTAAGTTCTTCTAATTCCTTGTCCATTAAAACAGCAGCATTCAAACACCATTGGCCCCTGTACCAACGTGTTGGTTGTTGATCTAAATTGATACAGGTAGAAATGCTGCTGTGATCTGAAAAGCTTGCAGGAATTGTTTCCGCTTTAAGTACATTGGTCGCTAGGTTGTCCGACACATAGATCCCCTCAATTCTACTGGAGGAGGTACTGGTAATATAGGTGAACTGGACCAGTGTCGGGTACTTAATTTCCCAAACGTCCCTCAGTATCAGTTCTCTGACAAGACGGTTCATTTCGTTTGAATAATTAAAATTGGGAAACTGGTCTTTTCGGTTCAGAACACAATTAAAATCACCCGATAGTATGAGTTTTTGAGGGTCCTTCCGAAGAAGATAAACTATATCTTCTTTAAAAAACTTTGCTCTTTCGGAACTATGCGTATTGCCAGAGGTTGCGTAAAGGTTAATAATTGTGACACCCATTATGCTCACCCCTATTCCTCTTCCAGATTCAAGCATTTCTACATCATTTACAGGAATACCGTCTTTTATTAAAATTGCCGTGCCAACATTCATTTCAGGTGCAGAATTAATTAGAACAACATATCCGGGTATTGTAAAATCTGTCATTAGCACCTCTTGCAAGAGAGCAATGTCTGTTGCTGATTCGTACAAAAATTGTTTTAAAGCTTCGGTTTTAACTTTAGACGTAATCTTATTTATATTTATTGACGTTATTGTATAGGCCTGTAGCATTTTTTGAGACTATATAATGAATTAATTGACAAAGTTGGGAGGTTATCCGAATAAAGCATGCCATGGCCAACAGCAGCAATAAAATACTTACGAAATATAAAAAGAAAAAAAAAACATCATATTGCTATAATACTTCATGAACGTCTTTTAGATGCAGCAAATATTTGTTAAAAAACTGATTGAATCCCTCTTTTTTTCCGCTAAGTGTTGCCTTCAGATGTCAAACCCTGGGATATATCTGTACGTTCATTACAGGGGGAAGTTCCTTGTAAGACATTTTTGGAATTTCCCTTCAAGGAACTTTCAGTGACTATTTCATATTTGATATTTGGCGGCTTTTTATTGCCCCTGGCGGGCTGTTGTCTGCTTTGCTTCCGAGTAACTCTCAGATTTTGTTGCGGTTTGACTCGGCGGCGCAGCAAGTCCTGAGTCGCCGTGGTTTCCTGTTCACTTTCCTTGTTTTCGTCTGCCGTGTTAGAACTTCGATCAGGCGAAGTCTGTTGTCCGCTTCCGCGTTGCTGTTGACGGTCTTGCGCGACCTGCATCGGTGTGTCTGACGCGGCGTGTTGCTCGTCGACTGCTGCGTCGGTCTGCTTGTGTTGAGACACGTCCGGCTCCTCAGAGAGCAGCAACTTGTTCGCCGACGTGTCAGGCACTATTTTATCAGATTCCGTCTCTTGCATTACTTCTTGTTCTTTGTCTGACTGAGATTGTAGCGTGGTTTCGTCCTCCGAAGGCAGTTCTTTCATATCTACGTTCCCTGGTCCCTCTAGCTCTTCCGCTTCGCACGGCTTCTGCTTGCGGGCGGAATGTACAGGAGAGGAATCTTCATCAGATTGATCTTCCGTTTTCTAGGGGTCTTGTCTTGGGTTGCTGCTCACTTTCACGCACAGCAGAACCGCTATTTGTTACTGGATTCAAGGGTGAGAACTCCTTTTCGTGTATGGTGACCACATCAGAAGTACCTTCCATGGCGACCTTAACAGGAGGGGGTTGCTCAGTAGAGGCCATAATGTTACTGAGTGTGAGTCGTTGCCGCTGTATTAAATTGGTTCTCAAAACAACGGCACGACGTGGGCAGTCCTGTCGGAAGTGTCCAGATTCGTTACAAATTTGACAAGTTTGGTCTTGTCCAGAATACACAATGTGAGCTTTATAACCTTCTATGGTAATATAAGAGGGAATATTAGTTTTAACTTCCATTTCTACAGATCGTATTCCATTATAACATTGCAGTTTGTACTGCTTGGACCACCGTTCATTCACAATTGAAATAACGTCCCCATATTTTGAAAGTGCTTCCTTAATCAACAGATTATATATTTCAATAGGGATATTTAAAACCCTCACAGTTTTATACGTGATATCAGCTTTCCGTACTGAGACTATACTTTTAGATCCATCTCTATGTTCAAATTCTACAGCATTACCCCACTTTGTCAGAAATTTGTCGACCGTCACCGGACTAAAAAACTTTACAAACACACAGTATTGATCGGCGTCTAATTGAGTGGTATGTACAGAATCAGAATTAATGCCCATTACGTCAAACAGCCAGTCGTGTACTTCCAGAGCAGACGGTTGAACAGGACGAGTTTCCCTCTTGAAAGAGAAAACCAGATTATTTTTTCGTGCAGAATCAGCCATTTTCTTCAGCGGCGTAGAAATCCCGGTGAACACCGAAATCCCGCCAAATGACGAGACGTCCACAAACGAAACACGTAAACACCACTATACAGCACTTCAAGTACGTGTACGAACACAGAAAGGACAGGAACACTGAACGTAAACAAATACACCGGCGCGAGCGCTAACGTATACGGAGCAGCAGCGGGCAGGTCCGTTCGCGTTGGCAGCTGAAGCCGAACTGGACGTATTAAAAGCTGATTTATACCGTATTTCGTCTATCAGTCTTTAAAGTGACATTGTTGTTGTTGACCAACATGCTTCTAGCACGACTTTTTTCCGCGTGGTATGGCGTGTAGCCACTTCTGAGGCATTAATTTCTCCATCTTGAAGGTTGTATTAGATTGCCGTCTGTACGTGGCTGTGAGTGTGAGCGTGAGTGTGGTTCATGTGATTTTATTTCAGCAGTAAATTATCTTGTCTTTGGTGCTGTGGCGAAGATTGTGTTAGCATTATTGATCTGGTAATGTTAACTACCAAGAAAATAACGTCCAAGTAATAAAACACCACGATACTAACGTCTGAGTTACGCCTGAAATCATGACACATAAAAACAATAGTTCGATCAAAAATCGACAAATAATACAATTCCTTGAGACAACATTGTGTCGTTATACCAGAGGTATTAAACATAATGAGAGGCTAGGTGCTTTAGACCACTCAGATATCACAGCACAAATCTTAATTCAATGCTTTTCATTATGTTTAGTACATATGTTGATGTTTAGAGCAGTGTATTAATACAGAAAACACGGAATTTTAACTTTTCCAAAGCTTAATTCATAATGTGGGAAGGGAGGATTAAGAAGCAGTTACCATCAGCTGAAAGTCGCTCCAGAAGACAGGCACGAAACTTCATTCATTACTCCCGGAAGTCTTTGAGAATTCAAGCAGATCGCTTTTGGATTAAAAAATGCACCTGCAACATTTCAGTAATTTGTGAACTCTCTATTGGGAAGACGGAAAACTCGGGAATGTTGTGTCTTGATGAAACAATTTTATTTTCAAGAGACATCAAGGAACATGTAACAAAATTGTGCAAAGTTTTTCAAAGGCTCAGAGATGCTAAATGAACATTAAATTTGGAATAATCTGACTTTGCATTACTTCATGTCATAAGCGATCATGGATTCAAAATCGGTCCACAGCTAACTGCTGCAGTTAAGGATTTTCCAACAGCATAATGCGTTAAGGAAGTGCATTAAATTATAGTCCTCGAAAAATACTACTATAGATTTATCAAAGACTTTACTGAAATAGCACGATCTCTTCGACAAGTCTAACTTTATGTCTTTATTGGTTTGATAATAGTTTTCCTATCTTAGTTTGGACTTGTCAATTTTGTAGAATCCAAGTAGCTGACTGAAGAAGGCAAAGTAGCATGATGTAATGTATGGAAGGATTGAGAAAAGCATAACAGACGGCACAGAGCATGTAAGGACCGTGAGAAAGCACGGCAGTGTAGCATAGACGTCACCTGATTGGCTGCCGCCTCTCCTCCCGGTGCTACCATTCCTGCATTTCATTTATTAATATTTAAGGAAGTAAACATTAGGTAATAACGTAATTTCATTATAACACCTTACTGTTAATAAGTTTTCATTTGAACCCATTTGGTACTTTTTTCATTGTCATGTATATAACAAAATTCTATCGACGAATCTAGAAGGTTCGTTTGGCGCCAAAAAGACAGAGGCAGCCACTAGCAGTCACGCCTGGCCGAGCACAGTCCAGTGCCGATCTTCCAACTGTTACCATGTAGCACCTAGTCTCATTATGGAGCATTATAAAACTTGTACATGTATTATTGTGGCACTTTTATTTACAAAAGAAATGTTCAAATGTTTGTAAAAGTTATGGGAGTTAACTGCGGGGTCATTAGTCCCTAAACATACAAACTACTTATTTACTACCTTATACTAAAGACGGCACAAACATCCATGCGGGGAAAGGCCTCGCGCATCGCAGCATTGCGCCTCAATGCGCTCGACCACTCCGCCGTGGCCTGTTATTTACTTTGAAGTGACTATCGTTCAATGTAGCTCTTAGATTAGTGGATTTTACTGACAGTATGTAAACGATGGAAGAACAAATTTAAAATCATTATTGATAAATATGAAGCAATGAATTATATTTGTGGTGCGGCTGGAAATCGAACCCGGACCGCCATGCTTACCAGGCAGACGCCTTAAACTTTAGACCACCACACCACTAACGATTAAGGCACCTTGGAATAGTCTAAGTACGATTTCCCTCCACGTCACAAACTTTAATTCCGCTTCTGCAGTTTGGTATTCCATCTAAACCTAGTACTGTGAAGCCGCAACTGATGGCAAATATTGATTTATTTCATTAAAAATGAACGCTGTAACGTCGTCAAAAATATATATATATATATAATTGTATAAAAGCCGAGGCTGGACTCCTGACGACAATTAATTGTGTCTCGATACCTCATGGCCTC
This sequence comes from Locusta migratoria, assembly GCA_026315105.1. Taxonomy (NCBI): domain Eukaryota; kingdom Metazoa; phylum Arthropoda; class Insecta; order Orthoptera; family Acrididae; genus Locusta; species Locusta migratoria. Next base: position 31,976,613 of record CM048745.1, read on the forward strand.
TTCCCCCTGATGTAGGAATACAGTATTGTGGCTGCGAGCATCACAGAACAAATAGGTTGTGGTAATAGGAAAGAGACAGCGTGGCGAATGGAGATTTTGATGTGGCGGGAGACGGGCCTAGTAAGCAGGAGATCCCGGGTTCGATTCCGGCCGGGCATAAATTATTATTTGCCGCAGTTTCGTATTCCATCTAAACGTAGTACAGTGAAGCCGCAACTGATCACAAACGGCGATTTATTTCATTACAGTCTGAAGAATTGGTGAAACCTACGGCCCCTCATTGCAATATGCGTAATCTAGTGCATGCATCCCTAGTAATACGAGTGAGGGTAAAAAAAGGGAAAATTTATAAGAGGACGGAAGATTGTGCTGAGAGACTGTCAGGAACATTCCAACTAGACTGGCTCTCGGCCAGTGACTTTTTTCTCCCCTCTTGACGAACTCTTTTACTTCATTAGAAGAGTCATTTAAAATAAATTTCTACCAGGCACGCTGCACACCTCACACTGTTATTGAAAAGAGTTTCAGAATTTCAGTGGTCACCAAAATGTGACGGCCAGTACTCAACTCAGCCGTGTCACCACAGCCTCCGGGGCGTCGGCCGACCAGTCACGTGTTACAGCAACTGTCACCATACTGCTAAACAGGACCATGGGACACTGACCACTGTAATGTCCTTCCGATTTTTGACTGTTGTAGTGAAAAGTGAACTTACGTTGTATGTAACAAACTGTTTTGACATGCCACTAGTGTGAACAACGTTTGCAACCAGAGACTGTATGAAATTGCTGAGAACAATCATCTTTTACTATCTTTGTAAATACGTAATATAAAATTTATGTACGAAAAAATATTCTGGTTGGCTGCTTCTTGTTGCTTATTATCGCTTGTGCATCTTGTTATTAGACACTGTATTATGAGAAGCGCGGTTAGATTGTTTTTTCTGATGACAATGGAACCATTTATAGTAAAGGTGTGTAACATTCCAATATTCTAGAAGTGGATCAAAATTTACTGATGAGTTTAAAAGAGTATTTACATTATTTGAATTTAGATTATCCTGACCTCACATTTATAAAATGTATGTAAGAAGTTTCAGCCAAAACGTTACCAGTTGTGGCAGCTTGCAGCCAGCAATTGAAATTGCATAAGCCACTGAATATCGTGTGGCAAATTTAAAAGTAACAGATCTTGGAAATCAGGGCCAGGAGGTCGTAAGATTGATAGAACATTAACATAATTTCTTTTTCAGCCTTCTGGACTTCAATGGCAATCTCGAGGTTTGTAAGTGATTAAATAAAGTGTGACTGAAACATGTGGACAGATAAAGACAGTACCTTACATATAAATTGCTCTCTCAATAAAAGGGGAAGTGAATATTGCAATGTTAATTCAGTAAAAAAAAAAAAAAAATATTTGTGGTACTAAAAATTTATTGTAAACATTTACGTAAGATCGGTTAGCCTATCAGAGACTCGTAGCTTCATTCCATAATGATATGTAGTAATTTCAGTGCTATGTAACAAAACAGAATTTTACTTAAAGATCATACATAAAGATTTTTGCACTCAGATTAGTTGCAGGAATAGGTTCCATATAGCTTTGTCGAATATTAATCTAAAAACCAAAAATGAAAGTTCAATTGGTCATAAGTTATATGGAGCTGTGTTATATAATGATACACGTATTAACTGAGGGCCGTTAACTAAAATTTTAACTGACTGAGTTAGCCATAGATTTGAAACTATAGCAGTAAACATTTCAATGAACGTAATAGGAAATTAAAACATTTTATTTCTAATACAGATTCAATAAAATGAATTTACTATAAAGGCAAAAATAAACGAAGACCTAAACCTAACAGAACTTAAAACCAAACGAGTATCATTACACCACACAGCAAAGTGACATACGTGGCTCAACGCTCGAAAGGACAGCAAACATTTCAAATGCTGCACAACTTGAGCAGGATAGTTGAATAAATACTGAGGATAAGGAAGTGTCGTCAGCAGTGGCGGCTCGTGCTTTAGATGACTGTGGGTTCAATTCTTTGAGTACCGGTTCTTGATAGTTGTACCCCCCCCCCCCCCCTCTTGGGGCTCGATGTTTCGGCGTCTCCCCCTCACCCCACCGTGCTCAGCGTCCAAAGAGACAATTTTTCCCACCTATGCCGTTGGCGCCGGAGTAAAGCGCCCGGTTTGCCCTCCTCCTCCACCCCACCTCCCTTAGATATATCATCGTTACAAGATCTGCAGCATGTCTTACCTCGGCTTGTTTTCGTTTGCTTGGACTCAACCTCAGGCGTCGGTCTACCAATCTTCTTTATTTCACACTTTTGTTCCGAGCTTAAAGATCAGTAATTAGTATCTAAAAGATACTGAAAGTTCCTCTTTTTTTATAATAAACACCAAGAACATAAGAATATGCACATAGACATTGAAACACATAAGTAACTGATTACACTGTAAAAAAAATGAGTATGTTATGAAGAGACAAGCTACCTTCGGTTCACATGACACTGTAAGCAGCACCCCCTCCTAACCTTACGCATGGCTATTCTGTTGTGTGGAAAGTAGTGACTTCATCATTACACATGATCGGATCTTCTGAAGGCTTTTCCAGTTTATCCGACTTTAATTTATAAACATATTTTTACCAAATATGACGTGTTTTTGATGAATCTTCAATGCGACAAAAATAAATATGAAGGACGGATGCTCAACGCGAGGTGCTCCCGCACTATTCGTGCTTAACCGCCAGAGCTCGAGTAGCCAGGAGCTGGCGTCTCTACCAGCTCCAACGCCAGTGTTAAAAGCGGCGTTCCCCCTCACCCCTCCCTGCCATGGTAGCTACAATATGCTGCCTCCAGGGGGTTCAGAAGAGAAACTGAACGTCAACAGCGCATGCGCGTTGCAACACTGCGGGCTCTGCTGCCTATATAAAGCTGCCGCGCTACGACTCGTATACGTGCTATCTCCGCGACGTAAAACGTTTCTCATGCTATAAAATACTTTGAATGTGCATACAAAATGATCTGTTAGAACAACGAAACGAAGAATAAAAATTTAAAAACACCGTTTATTTTATCTATTTATTTACTTTTTTTTTTTTTTTTTTTTTTTTTTTTTTTTTTTTTTTTTTTTTTTTTGCACGACGAGAACTTTTCCGGGTGTTCATTGTACCGGGGAACACATTTCACGCGCCGTCACTGGTCGTCAGACGGTACGTGATGTGCAATGTGCAGTCACAAAGTGCGCTGTCACGCAGTGGTTCAGTGGCTCAGTAGTTCGGTAGTTCCGTCAACGGTCAGTCAGTGATTGATTTGGTGAGTCACTCATAGGCCGAGGTTCGCAACCGTCCCACACGGGAGGCCCGGGCGGTCACTGTCGTTCACCAGCAGAAGAAGAGGAGCTCGAAAGCTAGAAGAGAGGCGTCGTCCGGAGAAAAAACTGGGAGGGAAGACGCGCTTATTAGGGTGTCAGGGTGGTTGGTAAGTATAAAAGGGTGGCCTTACCTCACAAGTCGGCCGCGAAGTGGAGGCCCAACAGCCAAGGACGCAGAGTCTGCAGGTCATTCCCACTTCTTACTGAATTACGTGATAAAGGAATCAAAGGTACAGGGACAATTAGAGAAAATCGAATCTCAAAATGCCCTCTATTGGACCCTAAGAAGATGAAGAAATCCCCTCAGGGTACCATTGATTTCAAACATGACAAGCATAGCAATATAGTAGTTGCAAGGTGGAATGATAATAGTGTGGTCACAATAGCTTCTAACTCTACGCTTGTGAAACCGCTATTATCAGACAGCCTCAAATGATTCATCTTTACAATGAAAACATGGGTGGAGTTGATCGAGCTGATCAAAACATAAGTCTCTACAGGACATCCATCAGACGGAAAAAGTGGTACTTCCGTTTGATAGCTCACTGCATTGACGCAGCTGAACAAAATGCATGGCAATTACATAGGCTTGAAGGTAATGAGAAACTGGATCATCTTGAATTTCGCCGCCGAATTGTAACTTCCACCCTTGAAACAAATGCTCAAGCAAGCCTTTCTAAAGGCAGACCATCAAGGACAGAGCATCAAGACTCCAGTTATGACAGAATAGACCACTGGGTGACTGGCCAAGACAAACAAACTCGCTGCTGGCTCTGTCACACAAAAACCACAACAAGGTGTGTAAAATGTGACGTTGGTTTGCATGTAAAATGTTTTATGACATATCATACAAAGTGACTGCTTAAATGTGTGTTTGATCTATTGTTAAGTACAATTTACTTGGGAATGTCGTAAATTGCTCTGCGAGTGTCACAAATAACAGGACATAAATATGTGGTGAAGTGACTACTTATATGACTGACGTCCTACATATAGGACACCCTGTTAATCACATAGTAATTAATTTTTAAGCTTCAAAATAGTTTTGGTAGATTACATTAGTCCTATATAACAGATTTCTGTAAGAAATAAATATAACATTATAAAAAAAAAATCAATCTTATCTGGGTTAAGAACCGACGCCTGGCCGCCCTAGCAGCGAAATAGGAGCCGGCGTCTTCTGCCTTACGCGTCATCACTACGAAGTCGATGGCAGTGAGAAGACGCATCGAAACACTGTTCGTCCAGGAAAACAACAATACAATATCCTTGCCGGTTAAGAGGTATTTAATTAATGACTCTAGTGGAGAAACGATGTATATTCACACCTTGAGACAAAGAAAGAATCCACAGCCACAACTACAAAAATTTGGAATAATAATTAATCCAAGATACCTAACACATTACTTGGCGACAGCAGGATGTGATGCCCTCTATATAAAGTGCATAGAATCATTTGTCTAGTTTGTCAATGTGAGCAGAATGATATGCTATCTATGGAGAGTTCATGAAATCACACCACTTGGTTATCAGTGACAGAAGGATGTATGAATCTGTAATTATTTCGATGGAGTGTACATATTATCTCTTTCCTTGGTTAACAGTGACAACATGATATAAACTGTCAGTCTATCTTTTCTTTTAAATCTTTATTAGGAAATCATTATTTCGGCAAGTAACTGGCCATTATCAATGCATGTATTTAACTGAAGATGTTACTAATATGGTTAACTCTCACCACCACTCCCATGAGCCACAGACATTGCCGAGGTGGGGTGGCTTGCGTACCTCAATGATACAGTTAGTCATACCACAGGTGCAACCACAGCAGAGGGGTATCTGTGGACAGGCCAGACAAACGTGTGGTCCCTGAAGAGGGGCAGCAGCCTTTTCAGTAGTTAAAGGGGCAACATTCTGGATTATTGATGAGCTGCCCTTATAACATCAGCTAATGTGGCTTTGCCATGCAGTTACTGCGAACGGCTGAAAGCAAGGGAAAACTACAGCCGTTACTTTTCCCGAGGACATGCAGCTCTACTGTATGAACATCCATTAGGATCTCCGGGCGGGGACTACTCAGGAGGATGTGATCATCAGAAAAAGCAACATAGGCATTCTACGCATTGAGTAGGGAAGCTAGAAAGTTTAAAAAGAGAAATGGATAGGCTGAAGTTGAATATAGTGGGGATTAGTGAAGTTCGGTGGAAAGAGGAACAGGATTTCTGGTCAGGTGAGTACAGGATTATAAATACAGGAGTAGGACTGATAATGAATAAGAAAATAGGAACGCGGGTAAACTACTATGAGCAACACAGTGGTCGCATTATCTTAGTCAAGATAGATACGAAGCCAACACAGACTACAGTAGTACAGGTTTACATGCCAACCAGCTCTGCCGATGATGAGGAGATCGAAGAAATATATGAGGAGCTAAAGGAAATTATTCAGACAGTTAAGTGAGAGGAAAACTTAATTGTGATGGGAGACTGGAATTCGGTAGTAGGACAAGGAAGGGAAGGAAAAATAGTAGGTGAATATGGACTGGGCAGAAGAAATGAAAGAGAAAGCCGCCTGGTAGAATTTTGCACCGAACATAATTTAGTTATAACAAACACCTGGTTTAAGAATCACGAAAGAAGGTTGTATACGTGTAAAAGACCAGGAGACAGCAGGAGATACCAGATAGATTTTGTAATGGTAAGACATAGATTTCGGAACCAGGTATTAAACTGTAAGTCATACCCAGGTGCAGATATGAACTCTGACCATAACTTATTGGTCATGAATTGTAGGTTGAAACTGAAAAAACTGCTGAAGGGTAGGACAATAAGGAGATGGGACCTGGATAAACTGAGGGAACCTGAAGTTCTTGAGAATTTCAGAAGGAGCTTTAGGCAACAATTGACAGAAACGGGGAAGAATAAAACAGTAGAGGAGGAATGGGTAGCATTGAGAGATGAAATAGTGAAGGCAGCAGAGGACAAAATAGGTAGGAAGTCAAGACCTACCTAAAATCCTTGGATATCGCAGAACATACTAAATTTAATCGATGAAAGGAGAAAATATAAAAATGCAGTAAATGAAACAGGCAAAATGGAGTACAGACGACTAAAAGATGAAAGTGACAGGAAGTCAAAAATGGCTAAGCAGGAATGACTAGAAGGCAAATGCAAGGATGTAGAAGAATGTATAAATAGGGGAAAAGTAGATACAGGAAAATAAGTGAGATATTTGGAGATAAGAAAAACAGCTCTATGAATATCAAGGACACAGATGGAAAACCAGTTCTCAGCAAAGAAGTGAAAGCTGAATGGTGGAAAGAGTATATAGAGAGGCTCTACGAAGGAAATGAACTTAGAGGCAATAGTTTAGGAAGAGGATAAGGAGTAGATGAGGATAAAATAGTAGATACTATACTGAGAGATGAATTTGGCAGAGCACTCAAAGACCTAAGTCGAAACAAGGCCCCTGGAGTAGATGACATTGCCTCAGAGCTCCTGAAGTCTCTGGAAGAACCAGCCATGACAAAACTGTTTCACGTGGTGTGTATGATGTATGAGACAGGCAAAGTACCCTCAGAATGTTATAATCCGCATTCCAAAGAAAGCAGGCGCAGACAGGTGAGAAAACTACAGAACCATCAGTTTGATAAGTCTTGGGTGCAAAATATTAACACGAATTATTTACAGAGTGATAGAAAAGCTGGTAGAAGCCGACCTCGGGGAAGAACAATTTGAGTTCAGGAGAAATGTAGGAACACGGGAGGCAATACTCACTTTGCGGCTAATCTTAGAAGATTGATTAAGAAAAGGCAAACCTACATACCTAGCTTTTGTAGATTTGGAGATGGCTTTTGACAATGTTGATTGGAATAAACTCTTTCAAGTTCTGAAGCAAGCAGGAGTAATATATATGGACGTAAGGTTATTTACAACTTGTACAAAAACCAGACAGCGGTAGTCAGAGTTGAAGGGTATGATAGGGCAGTGGTTGGGAAGAGAGTAAGACAAAGGTATAACCTTTCTCCAATGTTATTCAATTTGTGCATTGAGCAGGCTATAAAGGAAAGCAAGGAGATATTTGGAGAAGGAATTAAAGTTCAGGGTGAAGAATTAAAAACATTGCTTTTTGCCGACGACATAGTAATTCTATCAGAGACAGCAAAGGATCCGGAAGAGCACTTGAATGTCTAAAAAAATCACGCGATGCTGAAGGAATTAGATTGGGTAACGAAACAATAGAGGAGGTAGATGAATTTTGTTACTTGGGCAGTAAAATAACAAATCATGGTCGCAGTACAGAGGGTAAAATGCAGAATGGCAATGGGTAGAAAAGCGACCTTGAAAAAGAGAAATTTGCTAACACAAAAAAAAAAAAAAAAAAAAAAAAAAAAAAAAAAAAAAAAAAAAATGTTCAAATGTTTGTTGAGCTTATGGGACCTAACTACGGGGTCATCAGTCCCTAAACTTACAAACTACTTATGAACTACTTACGAACTAGGACGGCACAAATATCCATGCCCGAGGGGGGATTCGAACCCCCGACCGCAGTGGCCGTGTTGACCGTGACTGGAGCGCCCTAGTCACCGCGGCCACCGCGGTCGGCTGCTAACACCCAATATTAATTTAAGCATAAGGAAGTTCTTTCTGAAGGTATTTGTGTGCAGTGTTGCCTTGTGTGGGAGTGAAACATGGACGATAAACAGTGCGGACAGGAAGAGGATAGAGGCTTTTGAACAGTGATGCTACAGAAGAATGGTGAAGATTAGGCGGGTGGATCGCGTAACTAATGAGGAGGTACTGAACAGAATTAGGGAGTAAAGGAATTTCTGGCATACCTTAACGAAAAGAAAGGATCGACTGGTAGGACACATTCTTAGACATCAAGGAATTGTGCATTTAGCGTTGGAGGGAAGTGTGTGGGATAAAAACCGCAGAGGAAGACCAAGAGATGGATACAGTAAGCAGATTCAGGCAGATGTAGGTTGCCGTTCTTATGTGGAGTTGAAGAGACTTGCGCAGGATAGGGTAGTGTGGAGAGCTGCATCAAACCAGTCTCCGGACTGAAGACCACAACAACAACAACTCTCAGCACGCCACGTATGACAACATGATATTGTAAGCTGCAATGCCCCCTGTGGCGATTACATAGATGCACTTCTCTTGTCTAACAGCGATAGCAGGGTGTAAGAATCTTGAATGCCCTTTGTAGAGAGTTAAAGTAATCACTTCTGTTGATCAACAGTGACAGAAGGGCTTATGAAGCCGTAATGCCCTATATGGACAGTACATATAATCACATCTCTTGATTAACAGTGACTGCAGAACACTAGATTCTTAGCGACATCAGTGTCTTTGACCCTGCAATGTTCTCTTTTCTGTTATTCACAACAGACTTTACAGACGTTGAGTACTATACAAATAGCCGCGGCGGAGTGGCCGATCGCATTGAGGCATTATGCTTCGATGCATGAGACCGTTCCCCGTCGGAGGTTCGAAAACTCCCTCAAAAATGGATGTTTCTGTTGTCTTTAGTATAAGTTAGATTATAAGTAGTTTCTAAATTTAGGGGCATGACCCCGCAGTTACGTTCCATAAGGTTAACAAACATTTGAACTCCACAAATAAAGATGTTGTTGTGGTCTTAAGTCCGGAGACTACTTTGATGCACCTCTCCACAATACTGTATCCTGAGTAAGCCTTTTCATTTCCTCATAGGAACGGAAACCTACATCCATTTGAATCTGTTTACTGTATCCATCTCTTGGTCTCCCTCTGTAAGTTTTACCCCACACACTGCCCTTCAACGGTAAATTCACGATTCCTTGCGTCTTAAAATGTGTCCCATCAAACCCTTCTACAAATGCCTTTTCTCCCCATTTCTGTTCATTACCTCCACATTATGCGTTTCACCCGCCTGATCTTCAGCATTCTTCTGTAGCACGACATTTCAAAATCAGTCCGCACTGTTTATCGTCCATGTTTCACTACAGTACAACGGAACACTCCACACAAATGCCTTGAAAACAGACTTTCTTACTCTTAAATTGATATTCAATGTTAGCAATTTTCTCTTTTTCAAAAACGCTTTTCTTTCCGTTGCCAGTCTGAATCTGCCCAAGTAACAAAACTCATATATTACTTTTATTGCCTTCTTACCTGCAGCTATCATATGTTAAATTACTGCCCAAGTAACAAAACTCATATACTACTTTTATTGCCTTCTTACCTGATCTAATTCCTTCAGCATCGCCTGATTTTCCTAGAGTGCAAACCATTATCCTTGTTTTGCTCATGTTAATGTTTATCTTAGTCTTACCTTTCAACACACGGTCCATTCCGTTCAACTGCTTTTGCAGTTATTTTGCTGTCTCTGACAGAATTACAGTGTCATCAGAAAAACGCAAGGTTTTATTTCTTCACCCTGAACTTCAATTCCTTCTCCAAATTTCTCATTGCTTCCTTTACAGTGTGCTCAGTGTACAAATTGAATAACATTGCAGAAAGGCTACAACCATGTCTTACTCCCTTCGCAACCTCTGCATCCCTTTCATGCCCTTCAACTCCGATAACTGCTGTTTGGTTTCTGTAGAAGTTGTAAATAAACTTTCGTTCTCTATATTTTACTCCAGCTGATTTAAAAATTTAAAATGTATTTTGATGAACATTGTCAAAAGTTTTCTCCAAATCTACAAACAGCTAGAAATGTAGGTTTGGCTTTCCGAAATCTATCTACTAAACTAAGCCGTAGAGTGACTATTGCTTTCCGTGTACCTAATTTCTTCTGTGTCCAAACTGATCTTCTCCGATGTCGTCATCTACTAGCTTTACCATCCTTCTGTAAATAATTCGTGTTCAAATTTTGTAACCATGACATATTAAACTAACGGTTCTGTATTTTTTACACCTGACAGCGCCTGCTTTCCTTGGTATGGGGATTATTAAATTTTTCTTAAAGACTGAGGGTATTTCCCCTCCCTCATACATCTTAATCACCAGGCCAGCTCAGTGAATCATGAACAATACGTTTTTCCGGCCTCTTGGCAGACACCCCTTCATTGTGGTTGCACTTATGGTATGCCTTTTTTGAAAAAGAAGCGTGAAATTTCATCCCAAAGAGAAATACACAATCAAAACTGCCATCCCGTTAAATAAAAGTTAAGATGTTTCTGTTTAGGTGCTAAAATAACGGAAACAGCGAAAAATTCTCACGCTAGCAATACCGCCCTTGGCATCCTGTGCTCTAACCTCCGTTTCAGATGTGCATGTGTCCGCTAGTGGTTACATGATTTTAACCTAAAATAATCCTGTCTCCCAGGAAAAACTGAATTCGATCCCTGGGGCTCGTAGAAGGAGTACTGTCTTGTGTTGTACTTGATAAAAATACGTTACAAACTCATGTTCCGGAGAAAATAGCACCTTAATAGAGATGGAAAGTTCAAATTCACAGGAGATCTGCAGTATTACATTCTGCAGAAACGGTTAGCACTTGGAGTCTTGAAACATGTCGGCCCATCGGTTCAATATGAACACCGATAACGCGGCGAAACGCCATCTACCGGTGAGCCTGGGGCTTTCATTGTCGCTGTAAACGGAGAGTACTTACTTGATTAGTGTGGCTTGATCAGACGTCCGGTAAGTCTCGCAGACGTACCGTCACATCAATGGCTTTGGAAGACGGCGCATTGAAAAATTTGGTAATTTGCCTCCACATAAACCGCTACACCGTGAATCCGTTTTTATCACAGTCACCATCCATATGGGTTGTCAAGTTTCATGTTCTTCTTTCATTATCTTGTTCCCAACTTTGCACAGTCTTCCTTTCAATTAAATCTTCGTACAATTACATTTTCCCTTAATAATCGGTTTTTCAAACAGAATGACGGGTTGGCTATGGGGAGCGGTCTTACTGGTTTCTTAGCTGATATTTCTGTCAACTGTCTTGAGCAAAATATTTTAAAAGTACTTCACAGCTGAGTGATATTTATCTACGATACAACTGGAGGAGGAGTGTTCATCGCTGTGGACAAAGATATTGTTTCTACTGAGATCGAGGTTGAAAGTAACTGTGAAGTTATCTGGGCACGCATAACAGGTCTAAAAGAAGTAAAGTTAATAGTTGGGTGTTTTTACCGGCCCCCGAGTGCTGCTGTAGCAGTTTTAGAATCATTCAAGGAAAGTCTACACCAGGTAGTGGTATCCGGGCCATGTAATATTAGTCGGAGGTGACTTCAACCTTAATTGTATAGATTGGGACCTCGCTAGTTACATTTCAGGCGGTACAGACAAGCAGTCTTGCGAGCTACTTTTGGACACATTCTCCGAAAACTGTCTTGAGCAGTTAAACCGGCAACCCACGCGCAATGGAAATATTCTAGACCTTATTAATGATGTCTGTGTAGAGACAGGAATTAGTGATCATGATATCGTCATAGCGTCGATGGTGGCAAAAGTTCATAAACCAATCAAGAAGGCTAGGAGCGTGTTTTTGTTGGGAAGAGCCGACAAGCAAATGTTACGATCGCACTTAGAAAATGAATGGGCATCGTTTAATTCTGGGACTATGGATGTAGAGGAATTGTGGACTAAATTTAAGTGCATTGTTAATGAAGGGTTAGAGAAATATGTGCCAGTAAAGACGATTAAGGATGGAAAAGATCCACCGTGGTATAATAATAATGTTAGAAAGCAAAGGTTGTTGCACTCTCGATTAAAAAAAGAACACTCAAATGATGACAGGCAAAAGTTAGTAGAGATTCGTGCGTCTATAAAAAGATCGATGCGTGAAGCATACAGCCATACCTTAGCAAAAGATCTTTCCGAGAACCCGAAAAAATTCTGGTCCTATGTAAAATCGATAAGCGGGTCAAAGCCCATTGTCCAGTCACTAGTTGATCATTCCGGGGCAGTAATAGAAGAAAGCAAACGGAAAGCTGAAGTTCTAAATTTAACCTTTAAGAAATCTTTCACGCAGGAGGACCGCACAAATGTACCATCATTTGATCAACGTACTAATTCCGAAATGGGGGACATAGCAATAGGTATTTCCGGTGTAGAGAAGCAGCTGAGAGAGCTAAATACGAAAACGTCTGCTGGTCCGGATGGAATAACAGTTCGGTTTTACAAAGACTATTCTGCGGCATTGGCCCCTTACTTAGCTTGCATTTATAACGAATCTTTAATTCAGCGCAAAGTTCCTAGTGATTGGAAAAAAGCGCAGGTGACTCCCGTGTATAAGAAAGGAAAGAGAACTGACCCATACAATTACAGGCCAATATCGTTGACATCGGTTTCATGTAGAATTTTGGAGCATATTCTCAGTTCGAATATAGTAAATTTCCTTGAAACGGAAAAGCTTCTTCCCATGAATCAGCACGGGTTTACGAAACATCGTTCATGTGAAACTCAGCTTGCCCTTTTCTCACATGACATCTTCCGAGCCATGGACGAAGGGCAACAGGCGGATTGTGTTTTTCTCGACTTCAAAAAGGCGTTCGACACGGTGCCACACTGCAGACTGCTAACGAAGATACGAGCTTATGGAATAGGTTCACATATTTGTTACTGGCTGGAAGACTTCCTAAGTAATAGAACGCAGTACGTTGTTCTCGACGGCGAGTGTTCATCAGAGACGAGTGTATCGTCAGGCGTGCCCCAGGGGAGTGTGATAGGACCGCTATTATTTTCTATCTATATAAATGATCTGATGGACAGAATAAGTTGTAATTTGCGGCTGTTTGCTGATGATGCTGTGGTGTATGGGAGGGTGTCGTCTGTAACTGACTGTAATAGCATACAGGTTGACTTAGACAAAATTTCTAGTTGGTGCGAAGAATGGCAGGTAGCTCTCAATGTAGAAAAATGTAAGGTGATGCGCATGAGTAGAAAAAACAATCCTATAATGTTCGAATACAGCATCAGTAGTGAGCTTCTTGATGCGGTCACGTCGTTCAAATATCTAGGCGTAACATTGCAGAGCGATATGAAATGGAACGAGCATGTAAGGACAGTTGTGAGTAAGGCAGACAGCCGACTTCGGTTTATTGGGAGAATTTTGGGAAGATGTACTTCACCTGTAATGGAGACCGCATATAAAACGCTTGTACGACCACGTCTTGAATATTGCTCAAGTATTTGGGACCCGCAGCAGATCGGTTTGAAGGAAGACATAGAGGCGGTTCAGAGGCGAGCAGCTAGATTTGTTACCGGTAGATTCGACCAATGCGCGAGTGTCACGGAAATGCTCCGGCAACTCAATTGGGGATCACTGGAAGAAAGACGACGTTCTTTTCATGAATTTCTGTTAAGTAAATTTAGAGGGCCGGAATTTGAAGCTGAGTGTAGTACGATCTTGCTGCCGTCTACTTACATTTCGCGTAAAGATCACAAAGACAAGATAAGAGAAATTAGGGCTCGTACGGAGGCATATAGGCATTCTTTGTTTCCTCGTTCAATTTGGGAGTGGAATAGGGAAGGAAATGCCTAGTAGTGGTACAGTGTACCCTCCGCCACGCACCTTACGGTGAATTGCGGAGTATGTATGTAGATGTAGATGTACGATATGTTCATGACCTTTTCCTGGTTTTCAGTGGGCCTGACACCGATATTCCAGCATTGGAAGCTAAATTTTATGCCTTGTATTTCTAATCTGTCGTTTAAACATGAAGGACCGCGATGGATACCTTGTTGTTGTGGACTTCAGACCGCAGACTGGTTTGATGCAGCTCTCCACGCTACCCTGATCTGAGAATACGAACGGCAACCTACATCCTTTTGAATCTGCTTACTGTATTCGTCCTTCGGTCTCTCTCAACGATTTTTACCCAAGACATTTCCTTTTAATGCTACGTAGACGATTCCTTAATGTCTCAGTATGTGTCCGTCGAACCAATCCCTTCTCTTAGTCAGGATATGTCAAAAACGACATTTCTGCCCAATTTTGTAGAGTACTTCTTCATTAGTTATGTGATCTACTCAACTAATTTTCATCATTCGTCTATAGCACCACATTTCGAAAGCTTCTACTATCTTTTTTGGCTGAACTCCTCATCGTCCTTCTTTCACTGCCTTACAGTGCTACACTACGGACAAATGCTTTCAGAAAGGACTTCCTGACATTTAAACTAATATTGGATGTCAATAAATTTCTCTTCTTCAGTAACTCATTTCTTCCCATAGACATTCTGCATTTTATATCTTCTTTACTTCGGCCATCAGAAATAAAAAGTTCAAATGTTTGTTAAGCTTATGGTCATCAGTCCCTAAAATTACAAACTACTTATAGACTAACTTATACTAAAGAAAACACAAACATCCATACCCGAGTGACGATTCGAACCCCCGACGGGGAACGACCTGGCCATCAAACGTTACCTTACAGCCCAAATAACAAAACTCATATACTACTTTTATCGTCTCTTTACGTAATCTAATTCCTTCTGAATCGCTTGATTTTCTGACACTACATTCAATTACCCTCGTTTTACTCTTGTTAATCTTATTTCTTCCTTTCAACACACTGTCCATTCCATTGCTATTCGAGATTCTTTGCGGTCTCTGACACAATTACTATGTCATCAACAAATCGCAAGGTTTTTATTCTCTCTCCTTGGACTTTAATTCCCTCTCCAAATTTCTCCTTGCATTTCTTCACTACTTGCTCAATGTACAGATTGAACAACATTGGGGAAACCCTGTTTTACTCCCTTCCCAACACTGCGTCCCTTTCATGCCCTTCGATTCTAATAATTCCTGTCTAGTTATTGTACGAATATTTAACCCCTGCTATCTTAAGATTCTGAAAAAGTTTTTTTCCAGTCAACACTGTCAAAATCTTTCTCCAGATCCAAAAATGCTCATAACGTAGGTATTACTTTCCTTAACCTATCTTCTAAGATAAGTTTTAATGTTTTGCCTTAACTACTTAAATCTACAGCAGCAACTGCCATTTTGTTTGACATCTTTCGTAAGCCATCTACCAGTAGTGCTTTTATTCGCGCCTCTTCATGGTACGCACACCAGCATAAAATGAGTTCTTCCAATCAGTGATTGATCACATGGACAATGTTCCTCTTAGCACTTTGTCCATTAATGTGAGCTCCAATAAAGAAATGTTACGACATTTTTGAAGTTCCATATGTAGTAAGTAGGGTACCATATCCCAATGCTGTAGAGGTGGCACACCCTGAAACAAAGGCTATAAAGGAAGATCCTGTCAAAGATGTCAAGAGGTATACCAGTGGTTAGCGGAGATTACTGACACTGGCGTGCATGAAGAGCAGCCACTGAAGAGATATCTTCTTAGTTACAAAATTATGAAAATAAATCAAGATCTAAGTAATGGAAATATGTTTGATAAGTAGAATGCAATGTGAAAGCAGTAGTTATTATTGAATAGTCTATGGAAGAATCTGTACAGCCATGCCACTGTTTTGGAGGTGAAGGAAGTACCAGGAGTGCTGCAGGTTGGGGATGCGTAGCTGTCGGAGAGCCATTTAAAAGGGCAGATGACGCCGTAACGTCAGCAGCTGGTAACCGCGGGAGGGGGAGCAGGTGGCCTTCCAAGACATTGACCTAGTCACGTAACACAGGGGTGTGGCTCATGTTAGTAAACAATCGTCGATGTTTGTAAAAAGACAGACTAGGAAATGTTATTATATGTAAAGTAATTAGAAACAATAATTGGACTAAAGTTCAAGGGTTTTATACCAATATAAATATATAGATAATATAAGCTGGAATTATAACTTAGTTTCTGAAATGGTGCTTTTATTACATGTACCGAATGTTAGGGAACTCGAAATGGATACATGGGAAACATTGTGCAAATGGAAATCACAGAGGGATGCAGAGGATCTGAAAACGCAAATTAAAGGTCGCCATAACCATTGCCAGTATGGATAGCGCATGATGATAATGACAAGGATTCTTCAACATCACTGCCTGCTAGGACAGTCGTGTGTGGTGTGTTTCATCTAAAGTGAACGACCTACATTCGAAAATAAATAAATTAAAACATAAGTGCACGGCCTGGTGCTGTTGTTGTTGAAAGAACGTGATCACACTCGTGTGTAAGTGATAATGTGGTTTTTATACAAGTTATGTGAGAGGCTTATGTAAATACATAAAGACTGCCAACTTGCCGATAGCAAATTTTAGCACAAAAGGTCTTCGACTATTTCTTTCTAAATGTAGTATTGAATGTATGTTTTGTTTTCCATGTTGAAGTATCTTGTAGTATTTCGATGTTCTTTAAGGTGGTATTTATTGATGAAATCTATATTGGAGATTATTGTTTTACATGTATTGCCTGTTGAACTGAAAATCCTCTGGCATTATGACATTTTCTAATATATGTTGCTTTGATATTGTGGATTTAATAAGATTATCTATAAGAGAGCATGACAAACAGCAGCTGATGTAAAACTTTAAAGTTAAGATACAGGTTATATATACTTACTGGCAGCCAGTTAATTACGAGACCTACTAGAAAAGTTCCATGTTTGGTGGTTTACAATATCGGAAACTTCAATAAGTTGTCAAAATATATATATATATAAATTTAATATTCATGTGTAAAAAAAGACCATTGTTGCTAACGTCTGCATTGTTTATTTTCAAAATGGCTCCTTTTACTTTTCAATAAAACCCCAATTTTGTAACGAAAATACCGAACAGGATATGTAAGGGTTCCTATAAGTAAGTAGAATTTTTATTTTATAAGTTTATTAGCAGATTTTGTGCCCGAGTCGGCGGCAATTATACTTTAAGTTAGGGAGAGCTAGGCAGCTTGCTGAGAGTAAGGCCGTGTTCACATTTCCGGCTGGGCCAGCCGTGCCGAACCGAGCAGAGACATTGACACATTGTTTTCAATTGCACTGTTCACACTGCCGCGGTGGAACGGCCGAGCGCATTGAGGCGCCGTGTTCCGATACGCGGTCGGCATTCAGCCATGGTCGCGAGCGCTTCGGCTCGGCTTGCGTGTGTTTGTTTACTTCCGCGTCGCGTCGCGCCGTAGCGTATTAAGTCTCGTTTAGATCCTCTTGATGTTGTTGGGATCCACTTTTCGATCACGGTCAGTGTAGTTTAATACTAAAATGACGAATGCCGAGGAGTGTCAGGACGTAATTCGCAGACATGCCAATGGTCTTAAGTTCAAATATTCTGATGGACGAAGGAGAGGTGTCACTCGAACTTTCAGAGTACGGTCTCCGTACGATTCGAGTATTTTAACTTCATTTTGAACTCCCACAGAAGTCGTCGTCTCGGCTTTCGAACCATACGGTAAAGTTATCGGTTACCTAGAAGAAAAAAGCCAAACCTTCAGCACATACCATGTTCTCAATGGTGTGCGACAGATAAAAATTAAATTAAAGAAACACGTGCCGTCATACTTAACAATTGGTGGAGTGCGAGGCATAATTATGTACGATCGTCAACCCCGAACGTGTGCAGGCTGCGGCCAGGAAGGGCACGTCAGATCAGAATGCAATGCAACGGTGCATTGTACAGACGGAGAAGAAGTAGCCCCAGCTGTGACCACACCACTCCCTGTCACCTATGCCAAAGTCGACCATGATGCGAGTGCTACTCCTCAAATAATTTCTGATCTGTCTCAGACATCCAAACGGGATACGGCAGATACCAATCAGAAACCTTCCTCAACGCCGCCAGTTTCAGATCTAGCACAGTCGACTCTTCAACTACAGTGGACGCTCCTGTAGCTCCGATGCAAATGGATCCGGGAGTTGTGCCTACCTCTGCCTTCCTAGAGACTGGTCCGGTGCCTGATGACAGCCGACCAATTACGGATTCTAACCAACACGTTGCTAAACAACGATCGCCAAGGAAGAGGAAGAAACGCAGACCGTTTACAATGGATACCAGGAATGCTGTTGAGGAAGACATTGAGCAGCTGACCGATGGAAAGGTGTCTGATGCAGATGCCATCCTAGATACGATCTGGTGCCTGATGACAGCCGCCCACCGTAGGATTCTGAACAACACGTCCGTAAACAACGATCGACAAGGAAGAGGAAGATACGCAGCCGTACTTCTTCTGATAATTTTCCCTTTAGAATGGATACCAGGAATGCTCACGAGGAAAACATCGAGCAGCTGACCGATGGAAAGGTGTCTGATGCAGATGGCATCCTAGATCCTAGAGGCTGGTCCGGTGCCTGATGACAGCCGCCCACGGTCGGATTCTGAACAACACGTTCGTAAACAACGATCGCCAACGAAGAGCAAGAAACACAGCCGTAATTCTTCTGATGATTCTCCGTTTAGAATGGATACCAGGAATGCTGTCGAGGAAGATATCGAGCAGCTGACCGATGGAAAGGTGTTTGATGCAGATGGTATCCTAGATCCTATAGACTGGTCTGGTGCCTGATCACAGCCGCCAACATTCGGATTCTGATCAACACGTTCGTAAACAACGATCACCAGCCGGCCGCGGTGGCCGCGGGGACTGAGGCGCTCCAGTCACGGTCTGCACGGTCACTACGGTCGGGGGTTCGAATCCCCCCTCGGGCATGGATATTTGTGCCGCCCTTAGTATAAGGTAGTTCGTAAGTAGTTTGTAAGTTTAGGGACTGGTGACCCCGTAGTTAAGTCCCATAAGCTTAACAAACATTTGAACATTTTTTTTGAACGATCGCCAACGAAGAGGAAGCTACGCAGCCGTACTTCTTCTGATGATTGTCCGTTTAGAATGGATACCAGTAATGCTGACGAGGAAGACATCGAACAGCTGACCGATGGAAAGATGTCTAATGCGGATGGCATCCTAGATCCTATAGACTGGTCCGGTGTCTGATGACAGCCGCCCACTGAACAGCACATTCGTAAACAACGATCGCCAAGGAAGAGGAAGAAATCAGCTGTACTTCTTCTGATGATTTTCCGTTTAGAATGGATACCAGGAATGCTCACGAGGAAGACATCGAGCAGCTGACCGATGGAATGGTGTCTGATGCAGATGGCATCCTAGATCTTAGAGACTGGTCCAGTGCCAGATGACAGCCGCCCACGGTCTGATTCTCAACAACACATTCGTAAACAACGATCGCCAAGGAAGAGGAAGAAACGCAGCCCTACTTCTTCTGATGATTCTACGTTTAACGTCGGATTCTGAACAACACGTCCGTAAACAACGATCGACAAGGAAGATGAAGATACGCAGCCGTACTTCTTCTGATGATTCTCCGTTTAGAATGGATACCAGGAATGCTCACGAGCAAAACATCGAGCAGCTGACCGATGGAAAGGTGTCTGATGCAGATGGCATGCTAGATCCTAGAGACTGGTCCGGTGCCTAATGACAGCCGCCCACCGTCGGATTCTGAACAACACGTTCCTAAACAACTATCGGCAAGGAAGAGCAAGAAACACAGCCGTAATTCTTCTGATGATTCTCCGTTTAGAATGGATACCAGGAATGCTGTCGAGGAAGATATCGAGCAGCTGACCGATGGAAAGGTGTTTGATGCAGATGGCATCCTAGATCCTATAGACTGGTCCGGTGTCTGATGACAGCCGCCCACGGTCGGATTCTGAACAGCACATTCGTAAACAACGATCGCCAAGGAAGAGGAAGAAATCAGCTGTACTTCTTCTGATGATTTTCCGTTTAGAATGGATACCAGGAATGCTGTCGAGGAAGACATCGAGCAGCTGACCGATGGAATGGTGTCTGATGCATATGGCATCCTAGATCCTAGAGGCTGGTCCGGTGCCACCCACCTTCGGTTTCTGAACAACACGTTCGTAAACAACGATCGCCTAGGAAGAGGAAGAAACGCAGCCGTACTTCTGATGATTCTCCGTTTATAAGGGATACCAGGAATGCTGACGAGGAAGACATCGAGCAGCCGACCGATGGAAAGGTGTCTGATGCAGATGGCGCGCCCCAGGCGCCTTCCATGTCCGCTCTCTCGCCCGTACAGCCGCCGACTCCATCACAAGTGGCTGATGTACATCAGTCCAAGGCGATGAGAGACCCCTGTCATCAACCGGCCGATGCATATGGCAGCTGTCTTTCCACCGTCTCTGCATCTGGGCAGAAGATACAGAGACGATGGGAGTGGATGGTGCTGCAGAAGGGGCGTTCCCGTCGGCTGCGCCAGCCATTGAACACTCCCTATTATGGCTACTGCTTCAGCAATCCCAGACGTTAAGCGACGCGTGTCTGTAGAAGGCGAAGCCCGTCCTGTACCATCCAGAACATTTTGTCAGCACTATCGTATTGCCACGATTAACGTCGCCACCATTCCTGCCCAACACAAACTGGAGCTACTGCACGATATGATTTATGGTGCAGATATTGACATCGCACTCTTTCAGGAAGTGTATGTCGCCGTTTTTTCCGCGCTATATGGGTTCACGACTTATATTTCACCTTGCCTCGGACAACGGTATTGGTGTGACTATCATACTTCGAGACGATCTCTCAGCTAAAGATCTTATGTTCCTCCTCAACGCCAGAGGTATGGCCCTCTTGCTCTTTGGTGTACGCATTGTGAATGTATATGAACCATCAGGTTCCAGCCACCGCCAGAAACGAAATCCTTTCTTCGCAGAACAGGTTACGCCACTCTTTTTAGGACCACATGATGATATGGTACTATATGGTGACTTCAACAATACGCAGCGACCTCAGGACCATTTACCAAAGCACTCACCGTGCGCGGCTCTTGAACCTTTCCTCATTCGCCTATCACTTATCGACACATGGCGCCATGTCCACGGTGATCGTCTATTACACCGCACATTCCTCGAGCCGCCTAGATCGCATTTACGTCTCGCGACCCCTAATAGGGGGAACTAGACAGGCAGAAATATCGGCTGTTGCTTTCTCCGATCATGAGGCTTATTTTTGTGATATAGTTCTCAGTCGGCAGGCTGTGTGGCACGGACGAGAATTATGGAAACTGAACGTAGCACTTCTTGCTTCGACAGAATATCGTCGGATAATTGAAGAAACATGGGCCACATGTCAACGTCGCCTACAAATGTATCCATCAACCATATCCTGGTGGATCCAGTATGCAAAACCCGCTATCAGTAAAACTCTGATGTGACGTGGTAAAGATGTTGCAAATTGGAGAAAAAGCACGATGGACTTTTACTGCAGGATGCTACGGGACTGTTCACTGATGCCTATCTCCCCAGAGCGCCAGATAATGATGAAACGTGCTAAAGCCCAGATATCTATTCTCATGTGAAGGAATTTGGACGGAACGGTAGTAAGATCTCGTAGTACTGATAGTATGCCTCACGAACACCCATCGATGTACCATATACTCAAGGACCGACGATATCGATTGAAGAAGTTGATTTATGCCCTAACGGAGGAGCAAGGGATACGATACGATACACAGTCTACCATCGGACATGTGCTCTCTACTCACTACCAAAAGCTCTATGCAAAAGTTCCACATTCGCCAGAGCTGATTGAGGTAGTATTACATCTCACCTTCGGTGCTGTTCCAGGAGATGAGGCAATAGAACTGGTTGCGGACGTAACTTCTGATGAAGTCCTCAATTCGATACGGGCAAGATCCGTTAATCGCTCCCCAGGAGCTGACGGTCTCCCGCTTGAATTTTATCGTATGTTCTGCAATCTTCTTACACCCACCTTCACTTCCATCTATCAGGAGCTGATGTCTCCGGAGGTGCGCATTCCAGATGCCTTTACGGGAGGGATCATTCTTCCTGCCCATAAGCCACATGGCGGCATCGGCATCAGTGATTATCGCCCCATCACACGCCTTTTGGCGGCGCGCCTCAAACACGCTGCTCGATTTGTCGTGTCGTGAGACCAAGCATCCTTGGGAGGAGACAGTAATATCCGTACCGCTTTATGTCGATACAGGGACATGATCGCCGTGGCACGGGCACAACGCATCTCCGGTGCACTTGTGTCGTTGGATTTCAGCCAGGCTTTTGATAGAGTGGATCATTCCTTTCTTACGACTGTCCTACGTCATATGGGTTTTCCAGACTTGATAATTACGGAGGTGATGCGCCTACTGAGGGGTGCTTCATCTAGAGTCCTTTACAATGGCAGACTAACCCCACCGCTCGTAATTGGTCGCTCTATACGACAGGGTTGCCCCTCTTTCGGCACTCATGTATGCCTTCGCCTTGGAACTCTTGATCTGTGGCCTTCGGGTTACCCATTGATGGCTACCGATTCTGTTGTACAGCCTATGCTGACGATTTAGTCATCTATATACGTGATGTTGATGAAGTTCGGACAGCCTTGACGTGGGTTGCGACATATGGCGAGGCTTGGAGTAGCTCTCTCAATGTCCGTAAGTCGCACGCTATGTTTATCGGCACAGGTTTCGCTGCTGGGTGCACTGCGCCCCTCGTCACCAAAGATACCATCCGCTGTTTAGGCACTGACTTTTCGGCTGATCTCCGGCGTCGGTCGCTTCCAACTGCCGACGCCTACTTCAGAAAATGAGGTCTGATCGTATTGATCATCGCCTAAGACCCTGGATATTCTTCAGCGAGTTCGATATGTCATTGTCTATATCGCATCCCGCGTTTCCCATGTCGCACAGGTTTTCCCCTTCCCACTTACCATTCCCCATCGAATGTTAGCAGCGATGGCCTCATTCGTCAGCAATGGCTTGTTGTTCAAAGTTAAATATGAATCGCTCACCCTTCTCCGCGACCGTGGTGAGCACGGTCTGTATCACGTACTAGATAGAGCTCGTGACCTCTTTATTAGCTCCCAGATGACGATATGGACACGTTGCCCGACGAGCCTTACTGGTCTTCTATTGTCGACTTATACGCCGGCCTCGCTTGTCAGCTCCGGTCATGCTGTCAGTTATTCCAGTTCCTTTCCTTTATATCAGATATTTTATTCTTGAGCTTAGCTATCTCCACCTCAACTTGTCCAACCCGTAATTACGCACTACTAAAGGTGTCTATGATGTTACACAAAGACGTCTACCATCAAACCCGATTGAACAAAAATTTCCCCAGTTTGACTGGCGTTCCATCTGGCGTTCTGTATCTGCTTCTTTTCTTGATTCTGATGTACAGTAGGTCTGCTACCTTACTGTCAATCTTAAGCATGTTTGCAGATTTCGCCTTCATCGCATCCACCTCGCAGAATCACCTCTCTGTCCCAGGTGTGGGGTGGCTGACACTGACGAAGATCGTTTTGTTTGTGGTACTGGTGCTGACGTTTGGCAACTGATTCGCCGTATTGTAGCTTTCCTCACGAGAACTATTCCAGAGAGTATTACTCCTCATTCGTTCTTATTTCTGGTCCGAGTGATTTTCCAAAGGCTAAAACCAATACTGTGAATTGGATTCGTGGACATGCCATACACTATCTTTTTGGATGTAATGCAAATCAAAACTTGATTTTTGGACTTATCTCACGAATCGACATTACAGAGTTGTACGACATCCTAAATACTGACAAAAGTTTTCAAACTTCCTTGGTAATACCTTCAACGACCCTCCCCGCAGCTGGAATGTGTTCAGTCAATAGAGAAGAATTTTAAATGTTTGATCTTCTGTCCCTCCTTGAACTGTTCAACGGAAAGCACATTCTACGAGAAGCCGTGACTGAACTTACTAGCCGCAGGGAACCGAGATCTTCTGAACTATACAACGGACATCAAGACCTATTAAATGAAAATAATGAAATAAAATCATAGTAATGTGAATAAAGAGAATTTATTTGTTCTGTCTCCTACACATTCCCCTTCCTTTTCTTTCTTTCTGTTCCCTTACATAGTTCGTTCCCAGGGGTAGTTTTAGTTAGTTTCCAGGGGTAGTTTTAGTTAGGCGCCAAAGCCTGAAGAGGTTGAGGTTCTTTTTTTTATTGTCAGGGTCAAAGTAGCGGTGGCACTTTAGTTTCCTTTCCTTTTGTGGTCTCTTTTCCCAAATAAATAAACAAAAATTAAAAAAAAAAAAAAAAAAAAAAAAGATTCGTGAGGCCGTTCCAAAAATGTTCAAATGTTCAAATGTTTGTTAAGCTTATGGGACTTAACTACGGGGTCATCAGTCCCTAAACTTACAAACTACTTATGAACTACTTACGGACTAGGACGGCACAAATATCCATGACCGAGGGGGGATTCGAACCCCCGACCGCAGTGGCCGTGCTGACCGTGACTGGAGCGCCTCAGTCACCTCGGCCACCGCGGCCGGCGAGGCCGTTCCCCGTCGTGGGTTCGAATCCCCCTTTTTAATTCATATTTTAAATCCACCTGTGTTGGCAGACTGGCAGCAGCTTCAGTGTTCCTCTTCAGCCAATCAACTTTAGAAATTTAGACAAGTTTATACAAAACATTGAATCATGGTACAATGCAAAATGAACGAGTTTGATAGGAGATTAAAACATGGAGACTGACACATATAACGAAGAACTGTAAGACACGCTCATTCTCCTTTAGGCAGCGGAGCGGTGCGGTGGATGTCTCGCCGCGGAGTTCTCGGGGACGCGCGCGGCTGTTTGTCGTTATTTTTTTTTTTTTTTTTTCAAATGTTTGTTAAGCTTATGGGACTTAACTACGGGGTCATCAGTCCCTAAACTTACAAACTACTTATCAACTACCTTACACTAATGACGGCACAAATATCCATGCCCGAGGGGGGATTCGAACCCCCGACCGTAGTAGCCGAGCAGACCGTGACTGAAGCGCCTCAGTCCCCGCGGCCACCGCGGCCGGCTTTGTCGTTATTGACATGCAATACAACATGCAATACAACACTCATATAGAAAGGCAATTATCAAGATCACTTTCGCGACTGGATACGCACGACCAAAAGCATTTATAATCGAACTTTTCATTGAAGAAGAGTACGTGATTGGCATTCATTTCTCTATCACGAGCAGTGTCGTCTGTCTGAAACTGAGCAACGACACGGTATGTGACAACCTTGTACGTGACTATGCAACATGCCGACGGCAATGTTGGAACAGTTTCGATCGACCACGCGGGAACATGCCATGGTCCATGCTTTACAACCATGTTCTTGAAAAATGGACCACATTTACGAAATTGCCCGTTCTTAACAGGGGCCGGCCGCGGTGGCCGAGGAGAATGAGGCGCTCCAGACGGGCATGGATATTTTTGCCGTCCTAGTTCGTAAGTAGTTCATCAGTAGTTTGTAAGTTTAGGGACTGATGACACCGTAGTTGAGTACCATAAGCTGTACAAACATTTGAACATTCTCTTAACGGGGTGAGGCAAGTGCGGATTGACCTTACAAAGCACGTTCCGTCTTACCTCATCATTGGAGGTTGCGGAGCTGTAATTATTTACGATGGTCAGCCCAAGACCTGTTCGGGATGCGGCAAGGAAGGCCATCTGCGTTCACAATGTATCCAATGGAGTCTCACACAATTTCCGGCGGGCGAAACTGAACCTACACCCTTGATAGTTTCTATGCCTCTTATCCTACTCTGGTGCTATTCGACCAGATCTTCCGTCGCACGATATTGATTATCAAGTGGATGATTCCACAGCAGAAGTGATACACGTTGATGACAAAGCTTCCAAGATGACAGTCGAGGAAACCGCTACGGAATAACCACAAGAGGTGACCGAAGTGGCTACTACCGACACGACTATGGACATCCATCGGCTGGTGCCACCCAAAGCCGCTTGTGTGCCCAACGCTCAAGAAGACAAGGCCTCCGCACAGGACGCGGACAAGGACGTACGACACCGTAATCAGAGATCCCCAAAACGACGAAGAAAACGACGTCGCCCATCATCGCATGATAGGTTTCTATGTACAAAATGGCCATATGATGAGGACACCACGATGGAGAGTACTGGGGCTACTGACGACGAACAACATCAAAATGCTGTACGTGAGGACCCTGGATACACAGGCAAGACCATCTCTGGCGTCCCACAACTTGGAACGATAAAAGAAGATAAGGTGCCATTGGCTGTGACTGCAAAGTTCCAGGCACAGGGCCCCTCTTGGATAAACGAACCCGACGACGTCGATGAAATCCAGTCTCCGCCAACCGCTAGCACCGCGATTGCGGTGAAACCACCCACGGAGTCTCATCATGACTAACGTTTGCCGTTTCACTGACACCACCGAAGGAGGTCGCACACCAACAACGATGTACGCGTAATATGAACGCCCAACAGGGGATAGGACGCAACAATCCTACCACAACGCATCCATCAACACCTAAATATAAGGTCGCAAATCAAGAATACCCTCGTGAATCATATGCTGCGCACAGCAGATATAGATATCGCTCTTTTATAAATACTATACATCGACAAATTCCCGCCTTTCTATGGCTACCACAGATTCCTGTCACCAGATTCAGGAACTGGTAGTGGAGTAGCAATGCTCCTTAAGGATTGTATTGTAGCGGAGGATGTCATATACACTCCTGGACATTAAAATTGCTACATCACGAAGTTCACGTGCTACAGACACGAAATTTAACCGACGGGAAGAAGATGCTGTGATATGCAAATGATTAGCTTTTCAGAGCATTCACACACGGTTGGTGCCGGTGGCGACACCTACAACGTGCTGACATGAGGAAAGTTTACAACGGATTTCTCATACATAAACAGCAGTTGACCGGCGTTACCAGCTGAAACGTTGTTGAGATGCCTCGTGTAAGGAGGAGAAATGCGTAACATCACGTTTTCGACATTGCGATTGTCGTTTATCTTGTCGCGACATTGCTGCTCGCGATGGTCGCGATCCAATGACTTGTCAGAATATGGAATCGGTGGGTTCAGGAGGGAAATACAGAACGCCGTGCTGGATCCCAACGGCCTCGTATCACTAGCAGTCGAGATGACACGCATCTTATCCGCATGGCTGTAAGGAATCGTACAACCACGTCTCGATACCTCAGTCAACAGATGGGGACGTTTGCAAGACAACAACCATCTGCATGAACAGTTCGTTAAATTAAATTAATGTTTGTTAAGCTTATGGGACCTAACTACGGGGTCATCAGTCCCTAAACTTACAAACTACTTATGAACTACTTACGAACTAGGACGGCACAAATATCCATGCCCGAGGGGGAATTCGAACCCTCGACCGTAGTGGCCGTGGTGACCGTGACCGGAGCGCCTCAGTCACCTCGGCCACCGCGGCCGGCGAACAGTTCGACGACGTTTGCAGCAGAATGGGATATCAGCTCGGAGACCATGACTGCGATTATCCTTGTCGCTGCATCACAGAAAAGGAGCGCCTGCGATGGTGTACGCAACAACGAACGTGGGTGCACGAATGGCAAAACGTCATTTTTTCAGATGAATCCAGGTTCTGTTTGCAGCATCATGATGGTCAAATTCGTGTTTGGCGACAGCGCGGTGAACGCACATTGGACGCGTGTATTCGTCATCGCCATACTGCCGAAGCACCCGGCGTGACGGTATGGTGTGCCATTGGTTACACGTCTCTGGCACGTCTTGTTCGCATCGACGGCACTTTGAATAGTGGCTGTTACATTTCAGATGTATTACGACCCGTGGCTCTAACCCTCATTCGATACCTGCGAAACCTAACATTTCCGCAGGATAATGCACAACCGCATGTTGCAGGTCCTGTACGGGCCTTCATGGATACAGTAAAAGTTCGACTGCTGCCCTGGCCAGCATATTCTCCATAGATCTCACCAACTGAAAACGTATGGTTAATGGTGGCCGAGCACCTGGTTCGTCACAATACGCCACTCAGCACTCTTGATGAACTGTGGTATCGTGTTGGGCTGCATGGGCAACTGTACCTGGAGACGCCATTCAAGCTCTGTTTCACTCAGTGACCAAGCGTATCAAGGCTGTTATTACGGCCAGAAGTGGTTGTTCTGTGTACTGACTTCTCAAGATCTATGCGCCGATATTGCGTGAAACTGGACACATGTCAGTTGTAGTATAATATATTTGTCCAATGAATACCCGTTTATCATCTGCATTTCTTCTTGTTGTAGCAATTTTAATGGCCATTAGTGTACTTACCATCGGCACGTGGAATGGCTGTAACAGTACTAGGAGGACGCTTCATCAACATCTTCGCACCGTCCGGCCCGGACACACGAAGAGAAGGATCACACATACTTACAGAAGAAATAGCTCCGCTCTTTCTAGGACGAAACGCTCAATGCATCCTTGGCGGCGATTTCAATTTTGTGCTGTCACTAAAGGTCCAGTTCCCACACTATAACTCATGCCGAGAATGGAGAACTTTCATACAGGAACTTCGGATTTTAGATTCATGGGAATATGTTCATGGAGAACGAACCGGGTACACTTAAGTAAGTAGCCATTCCGGCAGCCGCATAGATCGCGTCTGCGTCACGCGCTGCCTCCAACATGACATCCAGGACGCAGAACTGTGG
Organism: Locusta migratoria; assembly: GCA_026315105.1. Taxonomy (NCBI): domain Eukaryota; kingdom Metazoa; phylum Arthropoda; class Insecta; order Orthoptera; family Acrididae; genus Locusta; species Locusta migratoria. Next base: position 32,005,370 of record CM048745.1, read on the forward strand.
CCAGCGCCCTTCACTTACCACTCGGTTTATCTCTGCACGATCGGCCTGTAAAGGTAACACATACGGCGAGGCCATAGCATATGGTCCTGCGGACACAGGAGGACGCAGGAGGAGTTGGCCGCGGCTCGCGAACAGCTGAGCGTGCTGTTGTCTACGGTCAGCCGTCTTCAGGCTGCTGTCTCGGTGTGCAGCGATGGTGGGGAGTCTGGTGCGTCGAGTGGGACACCTCAGGTGTCTCACGCTTCACTCTCTGTCCCTGCTACCGAGGCAGCTTCAGGTGTACCGGACGTCGTCGAGCCGCCTTCTCCGCAAGGGGAGTGGCGGGTTGTACGGCGTTCGCTCCGCTCGAGGCGGAAGGCCAATGTGGAGGCTGGACGTCCGTCCGCGCCCATTCGTCCTGTGAGTGAAAGTGTGTCCACTCCTTCAGCAGGGTCCGAGCAGATGCACGGGGGGAGGGGATTATTAGTTATTGGGAGCTCCAATGATAGGCGCGTGATGGAGCCCCTTAGGCAGATAGCGTCCAGATCTGGAAGGAATTCCAACGTGCACTCGGTGTGTCTGCCGGGGGGCCTCATCCGAGATGTGGAGGCGGCCTTGCCGGCGGCTATCGAGGGTGCGGGGTGCAGTCGACTGCAAGTCGTGGCTCACGTCGGCACCAATGACGCTTGTCGCTTGGGTTCTGTGGACATCCTCAGGTCCTACGAGCGGCTAGCGAAACTGGTGAAGGCTGCTGCCTTCTCACGCGGGGTGCAAGCAGAGCTGTCGATTTGTAGCATTGTTCCCAGGGTTGATCGGGGTCCTTTGGTTTGGAGCCGAGTGGAGCCGAGTGAACCAGAGGCTTCACCGACTCTGTGACAGTCACGGCTGCAGATTTCTGGATCTGCGTTATCGGGTGGGGAATTGTTGGGTGCCCCTAGATAGATCAGGGGTGCACTACACTAAGGAAGCGGCTACTCTGGTAGCAGAGTACTTGTGGAGTGCACATGGGGTTTTTTTAGGCTAGGCGCAAACTCTGATGAGCACTCGCCTGTCAGCATTCAAACAGCGAATTCAGGCCACGTTCGAAACAAAAATTCGAACATAAAAATATTAGCCGCGAACTTACAGAGTATTAGAAACAAAGTTCCAAAATTTGCAGCGCTGCATGGGAGTTATTGCGCTCAGATAGTTTTAGGCACCGAAAGCTGGCTAAATGATGATGTGGCAAGTTCAGAAATATTTAGCGAAGCGTGGAATGTATATCGGAAAGATAGATCTGATACAACTGGAGGAGGAGTGTTCATCGCTGTGGACAAAGATATTGTTTCTACTGAGATCGAGGTTGAAAGTAACTGTGAAGTTATCTGGGCACGTCTAACAGGTCTAAAAGAAGTAAAGTTAATAGTTGGGTGTTTTTACCGGCCCCCCAGTGCTGCTGTAGCAGTTTCAGAATCATCCAAAAAAAGTCTACACCAGGTAGTGCATAGGTATCCGGGCCATGTAATATTAGTCGGAGGAGATTTCAACCTTAAGAGTATAGATTGGGAACTCGCTAGTTACATTTCAGGCGGTACAGACAAGCAGTCTTGCGAGCTACTTTTGGACACATTTTCCGAAAACTGTCTTGAGCAGTTAAACCGGCATCCCACGCGCAATGGAAATATTCTAGACCTTATAGCCACAAACAGGCCTGACCTTATTAACGATGTCTGTGTAGAGACAGGAATTAGTGATCATGATATCGTCATAGCGTCGATGGTGACAAAAGTTCATAAACCAATCAAGAAGGCTAGGACGGTGTTTTCATTGGGAAGATCCGATAAGCAAATGTTACGATCACACTTAGAAAATTAATGGGCATCGTTTAATTCCGGGACTGTGGATGTAGAGGAATTGTGGACTAAATTTAAGTGCATTGTTAATAAAGGGTTAGAGAAATACGTGCCAGTAAAGACGATTAAGGATGGAAAAGATCCATCGTGGTATAATAATAATGTTAGAAATCTGCTGAGAAAGCAAAGGCTGTTGCACTCTCGATTCAAAAAAGAACACGCAAATGATGACAGGCAAAAGTTAGTAGAGATTCGTGCGTCTATAAAAAGATCGATGCGTGAAGCATACAATAATTACCACAGCTATACCTTAGCAAATGTTCTTTCCGAGAACCCGAAAAAATTCTGGTCCTATGTAAAATAGATTAGCGGGTCAAAGCCCATTGTGCAGTCACTAGTTGATCATCCCGGGGCAGTAATAGAAGAAAGCAAACGGAAAGCTGAAGTTCTAAATTTAACCTTTAAGAAATCTTTCACGCAGGAGGACCGCACAAATATACCATCATTTGATCAACGTACTAATTCCGAAATGGGGGACATAGCAATAGGTATTTTCGGTGTAGAGAAGCAGCTGAGAGAGCTAAATACGAAAAAGTCTGTTGGTCCGGATGGAATACCAGTTCGGTTTACAAAGACTATTCTGCGGCGTTGGCCCCCTATTTAGCTTGCTTTTATAGCGAATCTTTAATTCAGCGCAAAGTTCCTAGTGATTGGAAAAAAGCGCAGGTGACTCTCGTGTATAAGAAAGGAAAGAGAACTGACCCATACAATTACAGGCCAATATCGTTGACATCAGTTTCACGTAGAATTTTGGAGCATATTCTCAGTTCGAATATAGTAAATTTCCTTGAAACGGAAAAGCTTCTTCCCATGAATGAGCACGGGTTTACGAAACATCGTTCATGTGAAACTCAGCTTGCTCTTTTCTCACATGACTTCTTGCGAGCCATGGACGAAGGGCAACAGGCGGATTGTGTTTTTCTCGACTTCAAAAAGACGTTCGACGCGGTGCCACACTGCAGACTGCTAACGAAGATACGAGCTTATGGAATAGGTTCACATATTTGTGACTGGCTGGACGACTTCCTAAGTAATAGAACGCAGTACGTTATCTCGACGGCGAGTGTTCATCAGAGACGAGTGTATTGTCAGGCGTGCCCCAGGGGAGTGTGATAGGACCGCTATTATTTTATATCTATATAAATGATCTAATGGACAGAATAAGTTGTAATTTGCGGCTGTTTGCTGATGATGCTGTGGTGTATGGGAGGGTGTCGTCTGTCGCTGACTGTAATAGCATACAGGTTGACTTAGACAAAATTTCTAGTTGGTGCGAAGAATGGCAGGTAGCTCTCAATGTAGAAAAATGTAAGGTGATGCGCATGAGTAGAAAAAACAATCCTATAATGTTCGAATACAGCATTAGTAGTGAGCTTCTTGATGCTGCCGCGTCGTTCAAATATCTAGGCGTAACATTGCAGAGCGATATGAAATGGAACGAGCATGTAAGTACAGTAGTCAGTAAGGCAGACAGCCGACTTCGGTTTATTGGGAGAATTTTGGGAAGATGTACTTCACCTGTAAAGGAGACCGCGTAGAAAACGCTTGTACGACCACGTATTGAGTATTGGTCAAGCAGATCGGTTTGAAAGAAGACATAGAGGCGGTTCAGAGGCGAGCAGCTAGATTTGTTACCGGTAGGTTCGACCAATGCGCGAGTGTCACGGAAATGCTCCGGCAACACAATTGGGAATCGCTGGAGAAAGACGACGTTCTTTTCGTGAATTTCTGTTAAGTAAATTTAGAGGGCCGGAAGTTGAAGCTGAGTGTAGTACGATCTTGCTGCTGCCTACTTACATTTCGCGTAAAGGTCACAAAGACAAGATAAGAGAAATTAGGGCTCGTACGGAGGCATATAGGCATTCTTTTTTTTCCTCGTTCAATTTGTGAGTGGAATAGGAAAGGAAATGCCTAGTAGTGGTACAGTGTACCCTCCGCCACGCACCTTACGGTGAATTGCGGAGTATGTATGTAGATGTAGATGTAGATGGAAGATGAACGTCGCCCATGTTAATCCTCCTGTCATCAAGTTATCGAAGAAGTGCGCAATAATTGCGTAAGGCGACGCCCGACCCACCGTACGACATTAAGATAGTGGCTAGAATGTACAAAACCGGCAATACGGCGTGCACTTATTGCGTTGGGGCGCGAACGATCACAGTGGAAATGGAAAACTTTAAACTTTCATTTCACGATATTAAGAGAATGCACGTATCAGGCCCGTTCACCAGACCGAGAAATGATGGTTCAACGAGCTACGGCTAAAATCGTAGCCCTTATGCGCTATCATGTCGAAGGTGCAGCTGTCCGCGCGAGGACACTGGACCGTGTCGCGGGCGAACATCCATCGATGCACCATGTTATTCGTGAACATAAGCGACGTCACAGAGGCCTAATACGTACCATTGACAGAGATGGCTCCCATCTCACGACGCAAAATGACATAGGACATGCCTTCGCTGATTATTATACCCGATTATACAACGAAGAAGAACTAGAGCGGGAAGCCCTCCATGAAGTCACTAACACGCTATTCGGGACGCTAGATCAAGAGGCGGATGCGATACTGCGGGAAGAAATCACTGAGAATGAAGTGGTCGATGCCACGGGCAGAGGCGCACTCAATAAGTCGCCGGGGTCCGACGGAATGCCCTTGCAATTTTATCGGGCTTTCCAACACTTGATGGCTCCCTGTTGGGCACAAATTTGTCACGAACTCGTGTCTCCTGAAGTGCCACTTCCGCCAGCCTATGTAGAGGACCTCATCATCCCAATACCTAAAACACCACGCAGACAAGAATCAGAGAATATCGACCCCAAACACTGCTTAAAAGTGATTTAAGATCTTCACTCGACTGATGGCGGCACTGGAGAAAGCAAGTCGTCTTTGTGGAGCTCTGATTTCCATATACTTCGATCGTGCCTTCGACAGGGTCAGCTACTTCTATATTAAGGAAATGATGACGCAAGTGAATTTACCGCAGCCCTACATAACCATACTGATGAGACTCTTAAATGGTGCCACTTCTAAAATGCTTGTCAACGACCGATTGGTTGGGCCCCTTACTATAAAGAGATCAATTCGACAAGGATGAACTTTCTCCACGATCATATATGCCATGGCACTTGAACCACTTCTCAGCGGCCTCCGCTAACGCCTGACCGAAATTATGATGCGTGGTTAAACATTTCACTGCAAAGAATAAGTCGAAGAACTTATATTGGTGGCGAGGAACGGCAACGACGTTCACGCAGCGTTGGACCGGATCAGTCGATACGTTGCCACTACGGGTAGCAGTATGAATGTGGCCAAATCCGTCGCTTTGAATATAGGCCCAGGACTATCTGCTGACGGCGTTGCGCTATTCCCATAACGGGACATTATGGGAAGCGTCTTCACGAATGATGTAAGACGCACGGCGTCGTCAACTTCAAGAGGATGTTCATAGCCATGCGAAATGGTGTCAGAGCGAACGCACTGTAGACATCACATATGGTTCAACGTTTCGATTATATAAGTACATACTTGGCGTCACACATTCCACCGATGCCAAAGATGTTCGCCCGCCGCATACTGGCAGCATTTGGATACTCTCCAAGAACCAATCCTACCGACTCGTAGAGGTGGCCTCGGGCTTGTTCACGTTTATGATCGAACGGTGGCCCCTTTACATTAGCGCGACACTGAAAACATGGAGAAGACAACACCAGAGTCTGTCAGGAATCTTGATAGACGAACTGACACCAGATCCTCGACAAGAGCCGCCACAGTGCAGAACATCTTCCACCATTCAACATATCAGAGAGTTTTTCCTTGAATATAGGTATGTTATGACAATTAGCAAACAACAGATCTCCGGCAGCGCGCGACATCTACCGGATACGTACGAGTAGGCGCCCACAAGCAGGTGGAAACACGGCGTCGGTGGTATGGCGGAGCTTCATCGCGACACACGGAAATAAGAACAGTACGCTCCATTTAAGCCCTATGGGCTAGTTTCATAGTAAATCAGTTTTTGCATAATAATTACGAATTGTTACGCTGATTAACTTAGATTTGGAAATACATTATTTGTTTTATTTTTAATTTGATTGTCACACTACCTTTTTCCTCTGGTCCCCCACCATGAAAATGAGCTGTGTGAATGGTTTTCTGAGTAGAATATTTTCTGTCCTTACTAACCAAAGATATTTTCGAGGTGATGGAGTCGTTTCCAGTAAAAAACAGCGACGGCATCGCAGATAAACCGAGGACTCCTGTCGATGGGAAGAAGACGAGCAAACTCCTACAGTACACACATGCGTGAGGGGGAGAGAGCCTGGCCTGCAGTATAGATAAAGTGGTTCCACCAAAACATTGTTTCTTGCCAGGGAGAAAGACCCCGATAAATGGATACCAGACAGGCTTAACACAGACCGCTGCCACAAAGAACAGTTTTTATAGAATCGAGAAGGAATGCAGAAGATAAAGACAACACACTCGGAACGTGGAAAAGACGGAAGTTGGCGAGTATCACGTCGGCTCACAGAAAATTCCCAAAAGCGACTTAGAGGCGTGGTCGTGAAAACGACGATCAGCTATTGGATGGCATTGCAAAACCACCCCACCAATCACAGAGACGAAGAGGCGCAAAATTCGAGGAGAAGCTGTAGCTGAAGAGAAGAGGGAGTTGGTTAGAAACCACCTCCGTCGCCGGAGTAGCGGAAGGGGCCGCGCAGACCGCGCAGCCGCCTGGGCAGACGCCAGGCGCGGCAGCCGCGAGCCTACGCTCCGCTAGGGCGGAGGCACTGCGACTGCCTTCCCCTTGCTGATAAAACACTTCTGGGTATTGGACCGCATCGTCAATATGTCAAACATTTCAACGACGTTTCGGCCACTATTGCAAGCGGCCATCTTTGTGGTGTTACGTAAACGTAACACATACAAGATGTTGTTACGTAAATGTAACACCCAGAAGACGGCCTCTTGCAATAGTGGTCTAAAGTCGGTAAAATATTTGATATATTGACGATGCGATCCAATACCCAGAAGGATTTTATCAACAATGACAACGGCGGCCGACCCTTTGTTTATACCTTTCCCTTTCCTGTTCATACCTGAGTTGAGTCCATGTCCAGCCAAATCGGCCCTGAAACATTATTTTTATCAAATATTTTAATAAATTAAACTAAGTTTCTTGTGATAATTCTATGTGTAAACTGTTATCTTATCAAATCAATCCCTTGAGTCAAATGTCCCTGCCAGCCTAGTTCCATAACAACGCATTATATTTTTATTTAATTTTGTTGCAGTGTGGGAGTTATTCTGGGAGAGGTTTGAAATTACCACATACTGGAGGGAAGGGTAGAGGACAAACACTATAGAGCGAGATGAGAGAACGAGTACAGTGAGCAGATTCAGAAGGGTTCAGGTAGCAGTAGCTATTAAAAAAATAAAAATAAAAAAAAAAAATAAAAAATAATAAAAAAAAATTGTTCAAATGTTTGTAAATCTATCGGACCAAACTGCGTGGTCATCAGTCCGTAGCCTACAAACTACTTAAAACTAGGTAAACTAACCTAAGGACAACACACACACACCCATGCCCCAGGGAGAACTCGAAGCTCCACGGCAAGCAACCGCGCGCTCCGCAGCGAGACGCTTTAGACCGCTCGGCTACTCCACCGCGGCAGTAGCTATTCAGAACCGATGACATCGTGCAGGATATAGTTGAGAAGTGGCCAACACTGAAGGATCCGATACCATTGTCTGCTTTGATGCAGTATGTCATTGCCGGGGACAGACGAAACGAAAATAAATAAACTAAAGAGAAAGAGGAAAGGGGGAAAAATAGAGGAAAGCAGTACTAAACACAAAACAATTATTCCTTCGTTTATGCACAAGAAAGTTTCCTTCACAACAGTGTTCTCCCAAGATGTGGACATTACGAACGACCAACATATGAAGTGATTAATATTTTCGTGAATTTCCGGGCTTTACAAACATTTCTAGATTTGATTTGTTTTTGTAAATAAAAACTGGACTCGTATAGGTCGATGGGTGAACAGTTCATTAATTTCAGATTCCTAACAGAGAGAAAATGATTAGTGTTTCGAGTTATACGATACAACATGCTCAGATCATTGTTCAAAGCCGACGTGTGGTATCGCGTCTTTCAGTTCACCAGAAAAGTGCATCAAATCAGTCCCGGAACTGGAGACCACTAGGATAACTTCAAAAGGTAGGAAAACTGCGCTACATGGGCGTCTGTTTAGTGACGGAACAAATTAACGTCTTTTTGCGAATGTTTCCGATAGCGCACACTGTGACACGAGAACGGCTCAAATCCGCCCCTGTCGGCGGCTTCTCCGCCCGCGCTGGCAGGACGACTGACGTCAAAGGGCGCAGGTGAGCGATCGCGTGAGCGCCGCCGCGCCGTGTCAACTGTGACGTCACGCGTTTGGCCGGCGTGTCCGGGTCGTGCGCGTGACGAATGAGGGGATGAGGCGCGCCGACAGCGCCGCCGGTGGCCGGCGCCGGTACTGCTGCTGGCGAGAGGGCGACCGCGCGTCCGCGCCCGTCCTGGTCCACTCGCTGGAGGGTGAGCAGGGGCAGGCGCAAGGGAAGACCGTCGCCGTCGTGAACCACGTGCGAAATGGCGCGACCTCTGAGGTGCGAGGGTGGCGTTTCGAGGAACACTTAAATAACCAGAAAACCGTGACCTCCAGCGAAAAAGGAGAAGAGTACAAAATTAAACTGCATAAATTCACTACAAAAATGTTCCCCTTCATAATTTCTCTTGGATCAACATTTTGCGAGAAACGGGAGAAGCAAAATTAGCAAATTCATAAAAACCGATTTTCTTCTTTTTATATATAAAGCAGAGCGTCAGTATGTTTTTGTGTTTGTGTGTACGTGTTGCAGACAAATCTACAGTTTTCTTCCAATCTCTAAGAAATTTTGTACACGTAAGCTTCAATCCATTTGTTGCGAATCACGATACATAGTTTATATATAAAGCAGAGCGTCAGTATGTTTTTGTGTTTGTGTGTACGTGTTGCAGAAAAATCTACAGTTTTCTTCCAATCTCTAAGAAATTTTGTACACGTAAGCTTCAATCCATTTCTTGCGATTCACGATACATAGTTCACGATACATGGTACACACATTCCTTACCGTGAGGTAACAATTGCTGCAGGGTTAAGAATCACGTACGACACATGGCTCAGAAGATTTGACTTCATAAACAATAGGAATCGCAAAAAACTGCCACCTGTGCAGCAAGACTTTATGAATAAGCTATATGAGAATGAGGGTACTTAGCTATTTGCAACAAACTTTAAATATAATTTAAAACCTTTATTAAACATTTTCACGATGACAAAAATAGCAAAATAATGGAAGGAAACAACTTTCTCGCTTCCTACTTTTCCACTGTTTGTGGAGTAAAAGTACAGTATTCGAAATGATGTTACAGTTTATAATTTGTACACCACAAATTGTAGCCACGGGAAATTTTACAGACATTATAAACACAAATAGTTGTATCTACCTTCCAAATTGTATCACAGTATGACATGTAGTTCATGAGATATGAGCAAATAAACAGTAACGTTCCGCTTTTCGTGGACTAAAACTATGGATTTCGGTTAGAAATTATAATTTCTACACTACAAATTGTAGCCGTAAGAAATTTTACAGACAGGATACACACTTATAGTTGACGGTACCTTCTAAATTGTGTAACAGTATGAAACGCGTCCATATAACGTGTTCCATGTAATTGACTCCCCATGAATAAATGTTGACGAGCTTTAGACATTTTTAGTGTAGCAAGACACTCCACTCGCAATATCCGATATGTAGGCATTATAAATTGATTTAGTTTTATCTGTATGTAAAATTGTAAATGTCTGCTGTACTTTAGGCCCTAACGTATATCAGTGTGTACTGTGATGTGCTCCCACTGGCCCTGGCTTCGACAGAATGAATGAAACTTCATATGTAAGAAAGTTTAGCCAGATCTAGGCGCGCCTCGTTTGTTTTGTGTCATTGTTTCTTTCAAACGCTGGGTGTTGAATGTGTCTGGGCGAGAAGTAGGTTTGCCAACTGCTGAGCAGAATCCAGTCCTAGCAAAGATTCCTAATGTAGCTTGCTCTTAACATCCTTGGCTGGGAGTTGGTCAGCTTACCTGCCTGACGAACGGTGACGCTCTCTGGGCTCCCCTCCACTACCTCTCGCTGGTAACGGTTAAGCAGTGGTGAAGAGAGCTATTCATTCGCTTCTTGGTTCCTGGGAGACTAAGTACTTCTGCGTTTGGTTCTGCTGTGGCCTCGTGGCTCGACTTAGTTCAGGCTCCATAGTCGTACTTATGCCTATTCCGAGTTTAATTCCCGGAGTAGCAGCTACACTACGCTTAATTTCGTACAGGATTGCTAATTTTATGTCGATTTTTGCTGGAATCTGATTCCGAGGCTCTGATGGTGTTTCTTTAGCATAGTTCTTGCACTTTATAACTTTTAAATCACTTCTTCGCTTGTTTAAATATGTTCAATGTCTTTCGTCTTCTTATCATAGTTGAATTCTAATATTTTCGGGGATTCTCGATGCCTATACTGTTCGTACTTTGTCGATAGAACACGTGGATGATATCAGACTAAGCCTTGAGCTTTTCCATCATTTAGTGCACATGATTGGTTAATAATTGTGTAGTAGTAAAGAAGTAATAGATTAAAACGTGGTGCGTGATGGGGCGGTTTTTCCATGAACCTTACTGTTTATGTGCTCCTATCTCATGAACTACTTGTCGTACTTGAAACTCGCCCGCTGTTCTTTAGACTGTTAACTAGCCGTGTTTGTGAAGTTAGCAATTGGCTGCTTCCTCACAAAATCTAATTACGGCAATATTCACACAGAGGCGGAAGTATACAGTTCCCTTAAGCAAAACTCTGATTATATATGTTAAGCAAACAGTTCTACCTTTACTGTAATCTTTAGAGAAAACTGCACACAAATAATGATCCGCAGTTATGGATCTAAATCAGAAATCAGAAATCTTGGCAACGGAAACGCAAATATTATCTCCTCCAGAAGGGAGCAGAGACACAAGAAACATAAACAAATTACCCCACATTAATCCAAAATAAATGATGAAGGTAGAATTTAAATTAGCACAAAAGGATTATAGCTTAACAAATTAATTTATTGTCAAAACAAGAACAACAAGGGAAAAACCATTTTTTTTAAATTCCAATAAAAAACACACCTTACAAATTGTTCAAAATATCCACAAATACATTACCCTAAAATTTCTCACCAGCAAAGTTGAGTACAGGTTAATTATGATGACGTTTGACAGGGGGGACGGAGGAATTGCGGCACCTGATACCAATACACCAAGACGACAGCCAAGCAATGTAGAGAATGCAGTTCGAAGGTTCACTCGCGCACAATGAAATAGTACTTCGCTTCCATAATGTGCCAAGCTAGTGGCTTAGGCTCATGATCAACTATCAGAAACAAACGCACTTGGTTTAAGACCACAAAGTGCGGTATACAGATGAAAGTTAAAGTTTCCCTAGAAGTTCTAACTATACATTAAATCAAGATTTCATTAAATAATATCTAAAAACGGTCGCTCTGGCGTTCGTTTAGCACAGGGAGAAGATAACTACAAAATGTGCAAAAAGTTAACTAAACTAATTTCGAAGAGAATAAGACCGTGAAATATATCGTATAACCATTCTTTCTGATCAGAGGAATGATATCTATTAGATAAGCAAGGTTATAGATTGCTACAGCACAATACAGAGTTCTGTCACAAAAATTCAGAGAAGTGAAATAATTCTGTTTCATGAAAATTAAAAACACGATAGACGTCGTGCAACGGTTCTTTCTACACAGAGGAAAAAGATCTATTTAATGGTAATAACGACGACAGGGAACACGCTAATCGGCGCACACGTGGGCCGACAAATACACGGATTACAAGTTAGAATGGACAATTTTCGGGGAACATTATCACGCTACACTCACTAGGAAACACCTTAACCAAACCCTGCCTCAAAAATGGCAGGAATAAATAAATATCCTGGCAACGCCGGGTGTTTAGCAATTATGCTATAAAACCGAAATGTAAGGTCGATTTAAATTGTTTGTGATCGAATTAAAATTCCAATCGACAGCCAATAGTCTCATCAGGTCTTAAGGGACACATTGTGCGCTTGTGATGTGGATTAAGGGAAGGGGAGGGAGTGGACGGCTGCGCCGTGAGGTGGCAGGTGGACTGGTAAATCAGAGTGTTATGGAGAGCCGGCATAGGAAGAGTGTGGCCATGGGCGAGACCGCTCCTGATTGGCTAAGAGCCCAGGACGCCATGTTTTACCAGATCTGGCTGTCTTTACATGTGAGTGAATAGCTACAGTGTGCGTTTCTGCACTGTGGAAGGTCTTATAAACTACAAACAGCGATTTCACTGTGCAGTTACGCACATGTTGTATCACGGGAGGCAGGTAGGCATTGCTACACTTTTGCACGTCTTTTGTCGGTCGGTTTTATTTACGTAAATTAACGTTTTGTTCGTTGGCAGTTTTTACTATTATGCGTTGGTCTCAAGTGATTTACTGAGTGTAATTAATAATGTGTATTACATAACCATTGAGCAGTCAAGAGAAATGCCTCGTTCTTCCTCTGTTGGTTGTAAAAACCAAAGTAAAGGTTGTTATATGACGTTTGTGTTCGCAAGGAATGAGGAATTACTGGAACAGTGGGCGGTGAAAGTTAACCGAGGAAGAGGGAACCGTAAAGGTGACTTACGGAAACTAATGAACTATTCCTGCCTGTGTGAAGTAAATCTGTTCTGTCCCGCCCCCCTCCCAGCCCAAATCAAGAAAGTCACTGATCAAATTCAGTAACAGAACTACTGCCTGTGGTGTGGTGGTTTCCTACTGAATTAATAGCCTGAAGGTCGCGAGTTCGAATATGGTAAGTGGTAAACTTTTTTGAAGAGCACTTACTACCTTTTTGTTACTTTGGTTTTTGACATGTCGTGCCACAAGATATGTTTTAACATGGATACAGGACCTCCACCTTGGCTGTCATTATTGGCTATTCACAATCCTATAATAGGTTATGGGGTGTGACGTGAGAAAGGGAGAGGGCAGGAGGGACTATAGCTGCGGTGGAGTTGCCGAGCGGTCTAAAGCGTCTCGCTGCGGAGCGCGCGGTTGCTCGCCGTGGAGGGTCGAGTCCTCCCTGGGGCATGGGTGTGTGTGTGTGTGTTTGCCCTTAGGGAAGTTTACCTCGGTTTAAGTAGTTTGTAAGCTACGGACTGATGAACACGCAGTTTGGTCCGATAGATTTATAAATAGTGAACATTTGAGGAGGGACTGTTGACTCAATGTATATCCTTAGTTACCTATTTTGAGTCGGTTTCTGCTGTCTCACTAGAGATAGTATTGGTATTTTTCCGATTTTCTGTGTAGGAAAATGTTATAAGATCGACAGTACAATCAAAATTCATTATATCGGGGCGAAAAGCGATAATATTGTACTAATTTCAGCTATGGATATGCAGACAGAAAATTCTGAAGTACTTACACACCCAAAATCATGAGTTAACTTATACGATGTTTCTGAATCCCTATCTTCAAAGGTTATTAACATAGAATAAACGTGCTAAAATAATGATTGTTACTATTTGCATGTCAATGCATCGTGCTCTCCAGAGACATTACTAGCGTCCTTGCCTCATCAATTTGCGGCACTTACAACTAGTCATGAGCGTCCTACGACATATTTGGCAGGTGTTCCTGTTTCTTTGGCTCTTCAATGTAGTTCCTCGTAGAAATACCGTAACTTTAAAATACGGTACCCCAATAGAAAAGAGTCACAGGTGGTGACGTTTGCATTTGTGTGAAATGTAGCTTTAAAATTAATAAGTCATCACTTCTATTTGCCCGAGTACAAACTGATGGAACTCTTGTCTTTTCGCCGGCCGCAGTGGCCGAGGGGATTGAGGCGCTTCAGTCACGGTCTGCACGGCCACTACGGTCGGGGGTTCGAAGCCCCCCTCGGGCATGGATATTTGTGCCGTCCTTAGTTGTAGGTAGTTCATAAGTAGTTTGTAAGTTTAGGGACTGATGACCCCGTAGTTAAGTCCCTTAAGCTTAACAAACATTTGATTTTCTTGTCTTTTCACCTCCTGAGCTTGGAACAATATCAGCTGCCTGGTAGCTGATCCATTGTCTTTGATTCAAATACGCACCGATAGATAAATAACCCTTTCTGTAAAACTTAAAAGATGACCGTCTGTCGTCTTCCATATATTTTTTATAAAATTGTAAATTATTGATGTCGCTAGATTAGCATTTTCTTAAAACTAGAACCCCACTCTTTTCGAGGCATGAGGAATAGCATTTTTATTTCATGTTTTAGAATATTGGTTTCTGAAATGCTAGTTAATATTGCTAGGATTTTTTTTATTTTAAAAATTTATTATTGTCCCCAGAAGATTGTGTACTTGTTTTACTTTTAAGCGGATGTGCGAAAATCTAATGACTGTCTGAATGTGGGCAGTAACAGCTCGCTTGGCATGGTTCTCTGGCTCAGAGACGATAATTAGTCGTTAACAACCCCTGCTGCTGATGCGCCCAAAGAGGTTTCTACACACTTTGGTTACAAGCCAGTCGAGGGGTCCTCTCCAGGGCGTTTTTCGCGATCTTCTCTCTGTTTTCGTGGGTTTTACCAGTTTCCGGTAACTTCGCGCCTTCTGCTTCGCGTTCCCTGGCCGCTCGATCTTCACTTTGTGCTGGGATCATGGTGAGGTAAGCTTCGTTCTGCTCTTTGTGTCCGTCAGGATGGTAGTGATTCGTTGTCTAGCATGTTTAACTTAGACTCTTGAACTTAGATTCATTTTTCGGAATATTTTTTTTTCCGATCGTGCGTGGAAATGTGTTCTAGTTTGTCAATCCAGTGATTTACAACAATAAACGCAGTGTATGTGATACTAGATGCAGTTTGATAACGGCCTGGTATATTCAAACCTTTTTTGATAATGTGGCGGAGAATGAACTCTGTGTAAAATCTTTCTAGTTTTGTGGGGCCCGATTTCTAACAAACGATATGTTCATTTTTGTACAGTGCATGTAAAATTTTTCTTATCGTTTTCCTCCCGTGGTTGGATTTTAGAACAAAGCCTTCAGCTTGTACTATTTCTTGTTCCATGCCCATTAGCCAAGTAACTATGCGTGTATCCTACTCATTTCCACTAACATTACGCGATCTTCTCTCCCCGCCTATTTCAATTGTGCTGTTTCTTCTCAGAACGTGTAGTATGCACTCAGACTTTGTCAGTAATTCTCTCAGAGCCGTGTACAACCTCCTTCAATAGCTTGCTTATGAAATTCTGTGTATTTCTAAGGGTTGCATGCCGTATTTTTTATTCTCACTTTTCCGTCTTTGCAATTATTTCACTTTTCTGGTTTTTTTTAGACTGCATTTCATCGGCCTCTATAACAAGCTCAGATGCAATTTTAAATGTTTGCACCATAAATGTTTCTCTTTAGCCAGCATTATGATATAACTATAATTGTGGTGGAATGTTTATTAATGTCAGTGTGTAATTTTGTGTGAGCTGCTACGTATATTGGCCAGTGTATCGTTAACTTCCTGTTATTAGAGTGATTTCAAACAAGTCAGTTTTCAATTTGGGTCAGGGAACAAGATTTTTGCAGCAGGGAGTAGCCGGTACTTCACACGGACCTTTTGCTAATGTTAGTGCTAAAATTAAGCTTTTTTATAACAATAAACTCTTATCTGGGTAACTACAACCAGAATTAAGCTTTTATTTCTTACAGTGGCCCACTTTTAAACTTTAAATGTGAAAGGGAATAACAGTGGCCGCGGTGGCGTAGTCGACCGGTCTAAAGCGTCTTGCCGGCCGCGGTGGCCGAAGGGGCTGAGGCGCTTCAGTCACGGTCTGCATGGCCACTACGGTCGGGGGTTCGAATCCCCCCTCGGGCATGGATATTTGTGCTGTCCATAGTCTTAGCTAGTTCATAAGTAGTTTGTAAGCTTAGGGACTGATGACCCCGTAGTTAAGTCCCATAAGTTCTACAAACATTTGAACATTTCTAAAGCGTCTCGCTGCGGACCGCGCGGTTGCTCACCGTGGAGGTTCGAGTCCTCCCTGGGGCATGGGTGTGTGTGTTGTCCTTAGGTTAGTTTCCCTAGGTTTAAGTAGTTTGTAAGCTACGGACTGATGACCACGCAGTTTGGTCCGATAAGGTTTACAAACATTTGAACATTCGAATAACAGTGTTCAAGGCTGCTGGAGTGGAAGGACTGAAGCCACACGAGTATACTCTAAGACAAATTTATTTAATTATTATTTTTTGTATTCACACAACTGCATGGTGGCAACAGTATAGGCAATTTATGATAATCATACAAGTGTATAGAAATGCTATTCAACTCTTCATCTCAACTCTGTACCCTTAAAACAGTTTTAAATAAAGGCTACGCCAAAAACAATCTTCTGCACCAAACATTACAGTTTTAAAATTACATTAATGTTAAAAACAAATCAATTGCAATTTCCACTGATATTTTGAACCGGATTGAATTTTAACGAGCTTTGAAAACAGCTGACATCACAGAGAAATAAGTCAATTGTAAACATTAGGAACACAAGGTACGTCAGT
Source organism: Locusta migratoria (assembly GCA_026315105.1). Lineage (NCBI taxonomy): Eukaryota > Metazoa > Arthropoda > Insecta > Orthoptera > Acrididae > Locusta > Locusta migratoria. The sequence continues at coordinate 32,021,923 of CM048745.1, forward strand.
AACTGTCAGCAAGCCTACGCCTCGCAGACAAATTTACCAAAACAGAAGGCAGCAGTCTTCTTGCGCTCCCAAACCGGTGAGACTGTCACACTAACTTTGATTAAGGAATGTACCCCTCAAAACGCTCCATCAGACTACACTACTGACAGTACACTGTAAATCACAAGGAAACAAAATTACCACCAACGTCACTCGCACAAAATTGTCTCTGTTGAAATTAGGGCGCATTTGACGTAGCTTTAATTTGCAGCTACCAATACTAAAATAAAAAAGAAATAAACACCTCCCGTAGTATAACAGTTAAATTGACAAATCGAGAAATAAGATCAGAGATACACAAGATTTCTGTTTAATGAAGTAGAATACCAATTTCAGGTCAGGCTCGTAATAAACAAACACAAGCAGAAGAGCTGAAGGGGTACTGCAGTACGCTCCATTGAAGCCCTATGGGCTAACTCAATAGTAAATCAAATGATAATGAGAGTTTCATAGAGAATAATTACGAACTTTAACGCTGATTAACTTCTCTGACCAGTTAGATCTGGAACTACTTTTTTATTTTATTAATTATGTGTTTGTCAAACTTCCCTTCTCCTCTGGTCTCCCACCATGAATGGTTTTTGAGTAGATTATTTTCCGTAATTACTAACCAAAGACAGTTTCAAAGTGGTGCAGTAGTTTCGAAATCCTTGGCTTAGGTTAGGCATAGATGGGGGTTGGCAGTGGCTTTCTCGGGTGTCGCTTGTCTTGAGGGGGAGGCAGGCGCTTGTCTTGAGGGGGAGGCAGGGGTCGGCCAATGGCAGGGATCTTCCTCGCGTTTGGAAAAAAAAAAGAAAAAAAAACAGCGGTTCGTTGTGCTCAGGAGAAGCCATTGTTTAGGCACTGTTAGCTTGGAGGCCCGAGAGGACGGACGTCCTGTGCTCGATTGACAATGTGGTAAGCAAGTAGGTAAAAAATGTGTCTTATTATACTGAATCTGACTCGCAACGGAATAGTTGAAGCAGATTTGTGTTAATATGGCAGAAAGTTAAGCGATTTTGATTGTTTTTTGGTCGATTAGATTAAGTAAAATAGTTTGATACTAACGTTAACGGTCGGGACTTAGTATCGAATTGCTACCTCACGCTTTGAGATTTCACTATGTTTCCTTGTTTAATTTAGTAAAGCTCTTGGAAAACCCTCATTGTACAGTTTGTGCGGGGAAAATAGTGTGAGATTTTACGGAGTTTTCATTGCGTAATGGGACTTAGACAAATTTTCGCGCCATTACACAATAGGCCCATAGTCTGTCAATTTCAAAATAATAATGCACCTTCAGTGCAGCAGCCACGGGAACAAGCAAGATTTTTTTTTTTTTTTTTTTTTTTTTTTTTTTTTTTTTTTTTTTTTTTTTTTTTTTTACCGCGGGTTGTTCGGTATTTCATTGATTTTGGAATTTTCTGTAATCAGACCTAAAGCAGAATGAACCGCAGAGCCCACGTGCCGGAGCTTGGTGGCAACTGAGCAGAGTGGGGGTGGAGTGGCGTCTTACCGTACAGTGGAATTGTAGGAACAGATGAAATTTCTAATAATATTTGCTTTTCTTTTCTGGGGGGTACTTAATTTTCTGGAAATTGCGGAGCCATGTGTTGGGATTCTGTAAGATTTGAGCGTCAGATACCGTTGCGTGTCTCACGTCTTGCATTAAAATCAAAAATTAATATCGGCCACCCTCTTTGATGATCCAATTTTTTAAATTTTCTTTGCTAGTTTAAAAAATGGATTGGTTAGTGCATGCAGTGTGAACGTGGTTGTTGAGCGAGTGCGTCTGTGAGTAGGGATATCCTTACGAGTCCATTACATCTCTATTTTATCTCTCATTTTCCATGCAGTGTGGCATGGAACATGTTTAAAATTTATATGTTTAGGAGATCAGCAAGACTATTTGTTAATCAATCTTAGAGCCTGTGACTCAAAATGTTTGTCTGCTCGGCAACGAGTGTTCACATCCAATTTCTTGTTTCTTTGCACATTTAATTTGTCTAAATTTATGGCTTTATTTGAATACTATCAGAAAAATAGTAGTTAGTTGGACTTTACTATGAAAAGATTGTCCTCCACCCATATAAATCTAACAAAGAAGATGAAATCTTAGTAACAAATTAAAAACAGTCACTAATATCCGATAAGCGATTAAGATGCAGGTAGAGGTAAATTCTGGGCAGTTGTCATAGATTACCCCAACTCTTTATGGAAGGTTGTGACTATTAAATACCTGGGGTATTGTATGATTTCATGCTTTCCCGGCGAAATGCTGACATTCTGGAGTAGTCGGGTGTTCTGCCGGATGTTTGTGTCAAACTTGCACAATATTTCGACAGTGTGCCTCACTGTGTTCCTCAGGTGCTCCCAGGAAGCACCTGAGGAAGACTGTCGAAATATTGTGCAAGTTTGACACAAACATCCGGCAGAACACCCGACTACTCCAGAATGTCCCCTGGGGTATTGTTATCCGTTGCGCAATTTATATACATAAAAATAAAGAAACCCGGCTGTCAGCTGTCACAGCATTCGGTCAGAGCATGAACCACTTACCTTCATTAGCAATGCCCATAACAGTCAGCGTTATTAGCTGGCAAGCCATTTAAATAAAGAAGACTAAATCAAAAGCATTTTTGCAAATAGAGGATAACTATGCAGAGCCACACTGCTAATGACACTGATCTGAAATCGGGTGCCTTTAGTAGATTTCAGAATTAACCACCAAACATAAAATTTCTCCTTTAACAGTTTAAACAATTTTCAAATGTGACATACTGACTAACTCCAGAGGAAAAGGAATAGAACACCACGGGGCCACCGACGAGCCCCCTTTTATATCGAAGCCAACCACCAATCGGCTGGCTGGTAAAACCGATAGCTCGAAAGAGAACACACACTCCCCGCGACAAGATGATCCGTGGACTCCATGGATCAATCTACCCTCCCCCCCTTAAGCGGGAACTGGGTGTGAGTGATTTAAATATTTCCCGCCAGGAGCTTGAGGTGACCTTCCATGCTTCCTCTCTTGATCTGGCTCACATGTGCCCTAACCGTATTTGATATCGCTGAGCAAGAAGTTCACTGGTGAGAGTCTCTTAACGACCATATAAGGTCTGACAAACCTAGGCAACAATATTGCGGTAATTCCTTGGATGCCTTGTCTATGCCCTCTAAAGTTCTTCAAATACACATGGTCACCTACTGTGAGCGTGGTGGTCCTCCTACTTATGTTGTACTTGGCCATCTTCCGGCGATGTGCCACCTCGATATTATTCCTGGCTGCCTCCCACTCATGCTTTATTCCTACAGGGTCCAGCTTCTCTGGTAGGAGATCTTTAACTGTCCAAAGATTGGCCAAGGGTGAATTCAAAGAGAAGGAGAACATTAATTTCGCGAGAATTATCCTGTGCGCCTCGTGATTCGCGGTGTTAAAGGCGAAAGACAACCAATTCAGCGACAAGTCCCGTCGCTTTTGCGAACCGGAATGGTAAGCAATGAGCGCAGACTTTAAATTTCGATTAATCCTTTCAGTAAATGATAGCTAGTGATAATATGATTTATTCCATGGTCAAAACAAAGCGTCCTAAATTCTTTTGAAGTGAAGGCAAGGGCATTGTCACTTACTAAGACCTTAGGAGGACCGAAACTGCGGAAGACCCGCTCGAGATGATGCGCACTAACTGCAGCCGTAGTACTTATGCTCGCAACGAGCCACACAAACCTAGTAAAGAAATCAACCGTGACAAAGACAAATCGATTTCCTGTCCGAGTGCGAGGTAACGGACCTAAATAACCTATAAAAACTTGTCCATTGGCTGATACGGTTGAATGCAAGAAAATCTACCTCTGCCCTGTAGCCGGTTTGGTAACCTTAATTGCTCACATTCGGCGACCGACCTCCGGATATCTCTGTACATGCTCTTCCAAGTGAGCTGCTACCTAACCTTATGCCCTGCTTTATGAAACCCCAGATGCCCCTCCCCACCATCTCTAAGGTATAGCCAGAGTGTGCTTCTCCCCGTTCCAGCAGATCACAGATAGCCTTTAATTCACTGTCCTGCCCCTGCTCCACCTTCAGGTTGGAAAACACGGTCAGAGTCTCAGTTAATACAGCCAGAGTAATACAGACTGCTGTTCTTCCTCTGCTTCTTGGAACATGCTACTCAGCGTATCGGCGATCTGGTTCTGCCCTCCTCTGATATGAACGACATCAAATTGAAACGCAAAAACGTGACTGCCCAGCGGTTTTACGGGGGCGGGCCAACAAATATTTGTAAATCTTATGGGACTTAACTACGGGGTCATCAGTCCCTAAACTTACAAACTACTTATGAACTACTTACGAAATAGGGCGGCACAAATATCCATGCCCGAGGGGGGATTCGAACCCCCGACCGTAGTGGCCGTGCAGACCGTGACTAAAGCGCCTCAGTCCCCTCGGCCACCGCGGCCGGCGCGGGCCAACACCTAGCTCAAGACTTGCTTGTAAGTTTCGAGACGAAATTTCCTATGCTCTAAGTGAAATTTATACTTTTCCAAGGCGAAAAGTACAGCCAGGGCCTCTAATTCGTAGACAGTTAAAAGTAGGCCACTATACGGAATAAAAGCGTAATTCTGGGAGGAGGTAACCAGATAAGAATTTACTGTTATAAAAAAGTTTAATATTAGCAGCAAAATTAGCAAAAGATCCATGTGAGCTACCGGCTACTCCCTGCCGCAACACCTTGTTCCCTGGCCTAAATTGAGAACTGACTTGGTTCAAATTACTCTAATAACAGGAAGTTAACGACACAGTGGCCAATATACATAGCAGCTCACACGAAATTACACACTGACATTAATAAACAAACCACCACAATTAAAGATATTTTATAAAGGTGGCTAAGACAACATTTATGGCGCAACGGAACTTAAACATAAAAAACTGCATCTGAGCTTGTTCTCAGCACTGGTGAAAAAAATATAAAATGAAAGGGGGAAGGTTCTAGAAAACTACAATTTACAGGCAAGTCAAAATTATACTGAACATAACTAGTTTATTCAGGTCTAACGCAAGCAGAAAGGGGAACCAATTTTGTTAATACAATAAAAATGCATCTCCTTTACAGAAACCCTCACCATGTGGTTTCGCAACAAGAAATATCGGGACCGCATAGGGCGAGATGAAAGGTCGTATCACCTTGTCCACAAGTTGCTGGTCAATAATTTTACATAATTGCTGCATTTTAGGAAGGGATAACCGATATGGGGTCTGGCGCACAGGGTTCTTATCTGTGAGCATGATATGATATTCAACTTTATTGGTTACTCCTAAATGATGCCAGTACCTCTGGAAATTTATCCAATAGATTTATCAGCTGGGTTGCTTGGTAGGAAGATAGATGACCTACATTAAATTTGGCCAACTGAACATTAGCAAAACACCGCTTTGTCCCCGACACATGTGAACACATTTTAAAACTCCCCCTGCTCTGAACTTAAAATAAAATCGACCACCTCCATAATCTATCAAACACTGGGTTTGTAACAATAAATCACACCTTAGAATGAACTTAACGGGCAACCTCTTGTGTACTGACAGGCGTACTGTAACGAGTTAGTTGCTCGGCCACCATTGACCAGATGTTTTCAGTTGGTGAGAGATCTGAAGAATGTGCTGGTCAGGGCAAAAGTCGAACATTTTCCGTATCCAGAGAAGCCCGTACAGGACCTGCAACATGCGGTCGTGCATTATCATGCTGAAATGTAGGGTTTCGCAGGGATCTAAGGAAGGGTAGAGCTACGGGTCGTAACACATCTGAAATGTAACGGCCACTGTTCAAATTGCCATCGATGCGAACAAGAGGTGACCGAGACGTGTGATACGCCAGTATGGCGATGACGAATACACGCTTCCAATGTTCGTTTACCGCGATATCGATAAACACGGATGCGACCATCATGATCCTGTAAAAAGAACCTGGATTCGTCCGAAATCATGAGTATTATCCATTTCTGCATCCAGGTTCGTCGTTGCGTACACCACCACAAGCGCTTCTTGTTGTGATGCAGCTTCAAGGGTAACAGCAGCCATCTTTCTTTACCTCTACCTATTAGAGATAAAGAAAGATGGTGGCTGTGGTTGATTGTATGTAAGTGAGGTTATGACAATGCAAGGAACCTCTGACCACTGGAGACAGTGCAACAGGTCATCTTATCATATAACCCACATGTACAATATAAAATTGCACCTGATGATGGCGGTTTAAACCCTTCAAACCATTGTGGGAGTAATAATCAATAGTAACTGGTAACAGAAATACCTTTGTTTTAATCAAACTGTTTTGTCCTTCCCATCCTATCTTTCAGGACTGATAATATAGGTATGCAGATTAGTAATACAAGTTTTATTTACTAAAGAATATAAATACTCAACTTAGAGAGTGTGAATCTGTTCTCATGGTGGCGTCTTCTTGCACGTTGCTAGCTTCGCTGTGTCCTGGTAACTGCGTATTTCAGAGCCGAGATCAGAGGTCCCTTCCACACGCATGTCGGCCTAAATATAAACGCTTGTAGAGGGCGCGCTTCACGATAGCTCCCTCCAGGAGACGCGGTGACGACGTATGATTGGCTACCGGTCATCCGCTGCCTCCTTCACGATCGTTTTCGTGCGTCCGCCGTGTGGCGCTGACTTCACGCTGCAACATCCCCCCCCCCTTTCTCCCCAAAGCGCCGGACCGTTGTCGTGTAAGGAGCTCGACAATGGGGGAGGAGACAAGCTTATGGCGGAAGTGATGGACCGTGTCCGTAGTTGTGCATTACGGCAGACTACCAGCTGTGCCCCACTATCCGACCTGATATCGCGAGGGCACGTCCTCTGAGTAAACCTCCGAAGGGCCAATGACCACAGCCTGCGGCCCAGGTCTGATGATTTAGATGGTTACGTTGGTGTCGACGTCGGCGTTGGATGCTGCTCGGTGTGCTGGTCCAGATCTATGGGGATGTAGAGGGGAAGCGGAGGTGACGGGGGATCCGTCTCCACAAGTCGGGCCGTAATGCCGTGGAGACCTGCGGCAGGGGTGGCTGCGGGCTGCGGGCTGCGTGTGGCGCGAATCTTCCGCGAGAAATGCAGCAGGATCAGGGGGTGCACAATAAGGGAGAATTTGGATGCGGTGCCTGCGTGCAACTCCGTCAGGTCCTGAAATTTCAAACATGGAAGCACCGAAACATTTGAAAATCTCACCCAACACCCATTTTTACTTTTTCTTCTTCTTTTGAGATGCTTAATTCCGTTGCGTGCACAAAAGGAGCGATGTGAACTGAGGGACGTTGTCAAGAGACTATCAGTTCGGGGAGACCTTCCAGACAAAACATTGAAAATAACGCCCTAATCGTGCTACTAGAAGTCGTAGTAGACATTGTCACTGCAAATGGGTAACCGCTAAAAGCATCAACCTCAATAAACCACAGTGTTCCAGAAGGGACCAGCATAGTCAATATTCGCTCGTTGCCATATTGAATATGCTTTGGACCACAAAAAAAAAAAAAAAAAAAAAAAAAAAAATGTGAGGTTGGGCGGACTGGTTGGTAGTGCAGACTGAACACTGTGACGTCATCTGTTCTATATGGGCGTCTATACCCAGCCAAATATAGTGTCCCCGTGCAATTGCTTAGTGCTAACCACTCCCCAATGTTCTTGGTGAAATACGTTCAACACTTCATTCTGCAAACGTCCTGGAATCAACACACGCAATTGTTCAATGTCATTTGAAACTAGAATGACACCTCTATGGATTGAAAGTTAATTTATTCTAGGAAAAATAGCGACGCACCAGCAAATTTTCCATCTCACATTGTGAGCGATTCCATTCTGTTCGAATGTAGCGCAGCAAAAATCGTAAATCGGGGTATGTTTGGTTGGCCCTAGCAATTTTCCTATGTTCCAGTGGGAATGATTGCAACAATGATTGTGTATCTATCTGACAACAATACGTCGCCGAAGTGTCGAAGTCTTGATCAGTGCCAATTGAAGGACGGAAAATGCGTCGGCATTTCCATGACGAGTTGTGCGTCTGTACACGACCTCGTACTGATTCTGTGTTAAGAGCAATGCTCAGCGTTGCAGTTTGCGTGCTGTACGAGTAGGAATCGGCTTGGCTGGGTGAAACAATGACCGCAGAAGCTTCTGGTCAGTTACTACATAAAATTTTCTTCCATACAAATAGTGATGGATTTTCGTGACACTATATACTATTGCTAAAGCTTCCTTCTCAATTTGAGAATAACGGCACTGTGTGTCTGTCAAAAGTTTGGACGCAGACGCTATCGGACGGACCGTATCGCCAAGTCTATGTGACAGCACCACACGTAGACCATACGATGACGCGACCACTTCCAACAAAACTACTTTGCCGGCCGTGGTGGCCGAGGGGACTACGGCGTGTCAGTCACGGTCTGCACGGCCACTACGGTCGGTGGTTCGAATCCCCCCTCGGGCATGAATATATGTTCCGTCCTTAGTGTTAGGTATTTCATAAGTAGTTTGTAAGTTTAGGGACTATGACCTCGTAGTTAAGTCCCAAAAGCTATAAAAACATTTGATCATTTTTTGAGAACTGGTTTTCCCTCATCGAAGGTCAAATTCAAAGGTTTGTGATAGCTTATGGAACTTAACTGCGGGGTCATCAGTCCTTAAACTTACAAACTACTTGTTGTTGTTGTTATGGTCTTCAGTCCAGAGACTGGTTTGATGCAGCTCTCCACCCTACTCTATCCTGAGCAAGCCTTTTCATCTCCTCATAAGAACGGCAACCAACATCCATTTGAATCTGCTTACTATACGCGTCTCTTGGTCTCCCTCTGCGATTTATACCCCACACACTTCCCTCCAATGCTAAATTTACGATTCCCCTATGTCTAAGAATTTGTCCTACCAAATTTGTCTTTTAGTCAGGGTATGCCAAAAATTCCTTTTCTCACCAATTCTGTTCAGGACCTCTTCATTAGTTATGTGATCTACCCACCTAATCTTCAGCATTCTTCTGTAGCACCACATTTCAAAAGCCTCTATTCTCTTCCTGTCCGCACTGCTTATCGTTCATGTTTCACTCCCGTAGAAGGCAACACTCTACACAAATGCATTCAGAAAAGACTTCCTTACACTTAAATTAATATTCGATGTTAGCAAATTTCTCTTTTTCAAAAATGCTTTTCTTCCCATTGCCATTCTGCATTTTATGTCCTCTGTACTGCGACCATCGCATGTTATTTTACTACCCAAGTAACAAAACTCATCTACCACCTTCATTGTTTCGTTACCTAATCTAATTCCTTCAGCATCGCCTGATTTTCTAAGACCGCATTCCATTATCTTTGTTTTGCTCTTGTTAATGTTCATTTTATACGCTCTCTTCAACACCGCCCATTCCATTTAACTGCTCTTCCAAGCCCTGTGCTGTCTCTGATAGAATTAGAATGTCATCAGCAAAACGCAATGTTTATATTTCTTCCCCCTGAACTTTAATCCCTATTCCAAATGTTTCCTTGCTTTCCTTCACCGCCTGCTCGATGTACAAATTGAATAACATCGGAGAAAGGCTACAACCCTGTCTTACTCCCTTCATGCCCTTCGAGTCTAATAACTGCAGTCTGGCTTTTGTACAAGTTGTAAATAACTCTCCTTTCCCTATATTTTACACCTACTGACTTCAGAATTTCATCTTGATCTACTTTCTCTTCCCTTCCTACAACATCGTCTCTAAATTCATTTCCCTTGTAGAGCTGCTCTATGTACTCTTTCCACCTTTCAGCTTTCCCTTCTTTGCTGAGAACTGGTTTTCCATCCGAGTTCCTGATATTCGTAGACTTGCCTTTCTTGTCCCAAAATGTCTCTTTTATTTTCCTGTAGGCTGTATCTATTTTCCACTATTTATACATTCTTCTACATCCTTGCATTTGCCTTCTACCCACTCCTGCTTAGCTATTTTGCACTTCCTGTCAATCTCATTTCTTAGTCGTCTGTACTCCATTTTGCCTGTTTCATTTACTGCATTTTTATATTTTCTCCTTTCATCGATTAAATTTAGTAGGTCCTGTGATATCCAAGGATATTTTGTAGGTCTTGCCTTTCTACATATTTTGTCCTCTGCTCGTTTCACTATTTCATCTCTCAATGCTACCCATTCCTCTTCTACTGTTTTATTTCCCCTTGTTTCTGTCAATTGCCTAATTCTCCTTCTGAAATTCTCCAGAACTTCACGTTCCTTCAATTTATCTAAGTCCCATCTCCTTATTTTCCTACCTTTCTGCAGTTTTTTCAGCTTCAGCCTACAGTTCATGACTAACAGGTTATGGTCAGAGTCTATATCTGCCCCTGAGTATGTCTTGCAGTTTATAACCTATGTCTTGTTTTGGTCTTCAGACCGGAGACTGGTTTGATGCAGCTCTCCACAATACCGTGTCCTGAGCAAGCCTCTTCATCTCCACATAAGAACGGCACCCTACATCTATCTGAACCTGCTTACTGTATCCATTTCTTGGTCTTCCTCTTCGATTTTTACCCCACCAATGCTAAATTTACGATACCTCGATGTCTAAGAATATGTCCTACCAAGCGATCCCTTCTTTTAGTCAAGGTATGCCAAAAATTTCTTTTCTCCCCAATTCTGTTCAGTACCTCCTCATTAGTTACGCGATTCACCCACCTAATCTTCAGCATTCTTCTGTAGCATCATATTTCAAAAGCGTCAATCCTCTTCCTGTCCACACTGTTTATCGTCATGTCTCACTCTCATACAAGGCAACACTCCATACAAATGCCTGCAGAAAGTTCATCTTAATTGCACCTTTCAGCACACTGTCCATTCCGTTCAATTGCTCTTCCAGGTCCTTTGCTGTAACTGACAGAATTTCTATGTCGTCGGCAAAACGCAATGTTTTTAATTCTTCACCCTGAACTTTAATACCTTCTCCAAATTTCTCCTTACTTTCCTTTATAGCTTGCTCATTGTACAAATTGAACAACAATGGAGAAAGACTACAACCCTGTCTTACTCCCTTCCCAACCACTGCATCCCTTCTATGCCCTTCAACTCTGACAACCGCTGTCTGGTTTTTGTACAAGTTGTAAATAAACTTACGTTCCCTATATTTTACACCTGCTTGCTTCAGAACTTGAAAGAGTTTATTCCAATCAACATTGTCAAAAGCCTTCTCCAAATCTACTAAAGCTAGAAATGTAGGTTTGCCTTTTCTTAATCTATCTTCTAGGATAAGCCGTAAAGTGAGTATTGCCTCCCGTGTTCCTACATTTCTCCTGAACCCAAACTGATCTTCTCCGAGGTCGGATTCTACCAGCTTTTCCATTCTTCTGTATATAATTCGCGTTAATATTTTGCAACCATGACTTATTAAACTGATGGTTCTGTAGTTTTCACACCTGTCTGCACCTGCTTTCTTAGGGATGGGGATTATAACATTTTTCTTAAAGTCTGAGGGTATTTCACCTGTTTCATACATCTTACACACCAGGTGAAACAATTTTGTCATGGCTGGTTCTCTCAGAGACTTCAGTAGCTCTGAGGGAATATCATCTACTCCAGGGGCCTTGTTTCGACTTAGGTCTTTCAGGGCTCTGTCAAATTCTTCTCTCAGTACAGTATCTCGTTTATCTCCTATATCATCTTCATATACATCCTCTTCCCTTCCTACAATATTGTCTCGAAGTTCATTTCCTTTGTGGAGCCCCTCTATATACTCTTTCCACCTTTCAGCTTTCCCTTCTTTGCTGAGAACTGGTTTTCCATCAGTGTCCTTGATATTCGTAGAGCTGTTTTTCTTATCTCCAAATGTTTCTTTTATTTTCCTGTAGGCTGTATCTATTTTTTCCCTATTTATACATTCTTCTGCATCCTTGCATTTGCCTTTTAGCCACTCCTGCTTAGCCATTTTGAACTTCCTGTCAATCTCATTTCTTAGTTGTCTGTACTCAATTTCTCCTTTCATCAATTAAATTTGGTATCTCCTGTGATATCCAAGGATGTTTTGTAGGTCTTGCCTTCCTACCTATTTTGTCCTCTGCTACCTTCACTATTCCCATCTCTCAATTTTATCCATTCCTCCTCTACTATTTTATTTTCCCCGTTTCTGTCAATTGTTGCCTAAAGCTCCCTCTGAAATTCTGAAGAACCTCAGGTTCCTTCAATTTATCCAGGTCCCATCTCCTTATCTTCCTACCTTTTTGTAGTTTCTTCAGTTTCAGCCTACTGTTCATAACCAAGTTCATAAGCTGTCATAACCGTTTGTCTACCAAAAGGAACGAAATATTATATACAGATATTACAGTTTTTAACGTTGCAGTTACTGGAAGACCTCAATGGTCGAAACTCCAGCAGTTAGCAAAATATTTAAAAATGTTCTTCTTGAGACAGGTCTTGTTGCATTTTATGCTTTCTATGAGTTTTACTATTTTTATTTTAAGTCGTATGTATTCCATAATATTCCCCATGTCACATAGAAAGGCCGCGGTGAAGTACCCGAGCGGTCTAAAGCGTCTCTCTGTGGAGCGCTCGGTTGCTCGCCGTGGAGGTTCGAGTCCTCCCTGGGGTATTGGTGTGTGTGTGTGTGTGTGTGTGTGTGTGTGTGTGTGTTTGTCCTTAGGTTAGTTTACCTAGGTTTAAGTAGTTTGTAAGCTACGGACTGATGACAACGCAATTTGGTCCGATAGAAGTACGAACATTTGAACATATTCACATAGAATAATGGAGAAGTTTTTGGAATACATACGACTTAAAATAAAAATGGTAAAACTCATAAAAAGTATATTTAAAAATGTTTTATCTTTGTACAGTTCATGGGACTTAACTGCGGGATCATCATTTCCTATACTTACAACTATCAAACATCAAGTGTGATGTGATATACAGTTGTAGTATTTGGATTATAGAGCTGATAGTAAACAACGAAAGACATTTGTAAAATAAGTAAGTTGTTAATATGAAGCGGTGGTCTCTCATCTCTGATATACATTAATGACTTGCCATTCTACATTGATGAAGATTAGTTGTTTTTGCTGATGATACAAGTATAGCAATCACATCCAAAAAACGAGAACTAACGGATGTAATCGTAAATAACGTCTTTCACAAAATTATTAAATGTTTCTAAGCAAACGGATTCACTTTTGATAAAACTCAGCATATACAGTTCCGTATAGTAAATAGCACAACTCCAGTAATAAATATGGACTTTGAACAGAAGTCTGTAGCTAAGGTTTTTCGAAATTATTCGTTCATTTTGAAGGGAAACCAGAGTTTTTCAAAATTTTTAGTTGTGTGAATTAGTGAGAGATTAAACTTGAAGCAATACATTGATTGTCTGCTAAAACGTTTGGTTTCAGCTACGTATGCTGTTAGGGTTTTAGCAAAATTTGGCGATAAGAATCTCAGTAAAACAGTTTACTACGCCTATTTTCATTTACTGCTTTCGTATGGCATCATATTCTGAGGTAATTCACTATTGAGTAAAAAAGTATTCATTGCACAAAATCGTGTAATCTGAATAATTACTGGAGTGCGCCCAAGATCGTTCTGGAGACATCTATTTAAGGATTTAGGTATCCTCACAGTTACTTCAGAGTGTATATATTCACTTATGAAATTTGTTGTTAATTATCCAACCCAGTTCACACACACGTTCACATGTTTGTAAATCTATCGGACTATACTTTTTGGTTATTAGTCCGTAGCTTGCAAACAATTTAAACTAAGGTAAACTTACCTAAGGATAGCACAGACACCCATGCCTGAGAGGGGACCAGAATCCCAGCTGGCGAACGGGTGCGCATACCGCATGGCTAATCCGTCGCGGCAGACCCAGTTCAAAAGTAATAGCAGTGTGCGTAGGTATAGCACCAGGAGAAAGAATGATATTACTACGCAGGGTTAAATCTCACTTTGGGACAGAAAGGGGTGAATTACGCTGCCACCAAAGTCTTTGGTCACCTACCAAACAGCATCGAAACCTGACAGATAGCTAACTAGCATTTAAAAATTTATTAAAAGAATAACTGAATGATAACTCCTTCTACTCAATGCCTGAATTTTTATATATAAATTAGTAAAACTAAAATAAAAAAATAAAAAATAATAATAATACAAAATATATTTCTGTCAAATAACATTTTGTGTAATGTAATATCTTGTACATACACCTTTTATTACACTGACAAGTTACACATTATTACGAAGTGTCGTATTCATGATCTATGGAAGAAGAATTAATCTAACCAATCTGATAAAGTACAGCTCGCTGGCGCTGAGACCGCCGGTTACTGGCGACCGACCGAGCGTTCGGAGCGCTCGGCCGAGCGCTGGCGATCGGTTGCCCGCAACCGATTAAAGAGAACGCTCGGCCGCAAACTCCCGAGATAAAGAGGGGCGAGCGGGACTCGCCGGTAAAAATCGGACATAATGCAGACCTCTAAGGTGGCAGCTGCTGCAGCTGCAGTGGTACTTGCGTAGTTTGAGGCGCAGGTGCGGCCAGACTTTGATGCACAGTGGACAGCGAGGAGGCGATTTGTTGACTCTGGAACTGAAACATCTGCCTTAATTGCTGTGCATCTAGTGCAGGAGGCTGCGGCGCAGTGCCGGTGTGTTAGTGGGGGTTGACATTTTGCATAAACAACAAGAAAAAACAATCTAAAAATATAGAAATTGACGCTGCAAGAGATATGAAAAGATTATATACTGCAATCTCCGAGACCTGAAAGAAATTGTCAATCAAAATAATGTCATAGCATAGTGTCAGAGATTTCAGAGTCCACTGAAATTTAACATATCGATGCCATGTGTTTCGTCCTCCGCAGTCTATCTTTCAGAAATGGATTTGTTCAGGAAGCGTGGGACGTGTGGACAGCTAAAACAGTTATACAGATTAGTAGTACAAGTTTTATTTTGTAAAGTATACAATTCTCAACTGAGAGAGAGAGTCTGGCGTCTGGTGTCTGCTGGCTGCGCTGTTTCCTGGTACCTGTGCTACCTGCCTGTTTGGGGCCGAGGGCAGGCGGGTCGTGCAGACGCACGCCGGCCTGGACTCAGCCGCTTGTGGAGGGCGGCGACGGCATGCCATTGGCTGCCAGGCATCCGCTGCCTTCTTCATCATCGTTTTCGTGCGTCCAAAATAAAAATATTTCGAGTTTTGTGTTTTCTTATTTTTGTCTCTCAGGATCTTCCTTGAGCAAAGCAAGTTAGTTTCTTTTTTATTCCCATACACATTTCACTGCTGCTGAATCATATTCAGTGGGTCTTCTTGTTACTTAAAATTCAACAATAAAAATCTTTTCAGTTTCTACAGGTTATTTTAAGTTAGTTTTGTTACTTAGAAAAATCATTCTAGAATTTTGTGTATGTATATTTGTATATATACCTCGTTTTTAGATGTTGTAGTAGTTACAGAAAGAAGAATACCGTGACTACTAGATCATGTAAAAATGAAGTATATCTATACACACCTAAAATTCTTGTATGATTTTTCTAATTAACAATACGAAATTAAAATAACTTGTAAGAACTGAATTATATTCTGTTGTTCAATTTAAATGATTAAAAAGTAGAAAGGTAAATTCTACTCAGAAGAAAGAATCAATGAAGCCGTTATCCGTTTTCACAATTCAAACATTAATTTCGATCAATTGCATGAGTATTCTTGGGAGTTACACTTACTTCACAGTCGGATGAATTACCTTGCTGCATCATAAAGGGATGCCGCAGTGCTCACAAAGCACCGCTCACGATTTACTACACACTAGGAGACAAACCGTCACAAACATTCACATATCTAAAAAACTGCATACTTTATGAAATATACGGCTAAATTTATATCCACGTGTCATTAATTACACGCTGTAACTCACGCAGCTGTAACATGTAAATGGGGGATACAAGAAATAATGGTATCTAATCTGTAGCAAGAAAAGTACGGCGCCAAGTATTGAGCCCTAGGGGACTCCAAAGAACACATTCTGTCTTGATAATCCTGCGGTCCGCAGAGGACTGGTTGCATATATTTCTGTAGCATCTGTTGAATACCACAAGGCACAGCACGGTACCGTTGTTGGAAAATTAATTTATCTTTTATTGTAAGTATCATGATAAACCTCGCCATCATAGAAATAAGAAAATTCAATAATAAGAGATTCTGTGAATCTCATTACGCGATAAAACGAACCTTAAAACAGAGCGGAGCGGAGCTTCGTACAGGCACGATGCATTTCAAACCAGTGTATCGTTACAACTCGTAACGTAAGCACGTAAATTTGTGCCAGAGCAGTTCTAATAATTATATGAAATATTTAAACTCTTAGGTCGTCATATATTCTTCCGTTGTACGATACCTCGTTTTCTTCAATAACGTACGTTCCAACGGCAAAGCAGTGTGGCTAGCTGCCACATATACACATTCTGTAGAAGTCTTTAAATATATTGCGGATTAAGACGTAGTTATCTACATCTACATGGTATACTCTGCAAATTACATTTAAGTGCCTGGCAGAGGGTTCATCGAACCACATTTAAACATTCTCGAATAGCGCGCGGGAAGAAAGAACATCTGAATCTCTCCGTTCGACCTCATATTTCTCTTATTTTATTCTGATGATCTTTTCTACCTATGTAAGTGGGATTCAGCAATATATTGTCGCATTTTGAGGTGAATGTTGGCGATTGGAGTTTCGTAAGTATCCCACGCCGCAGCGATCAGCGCCGTTTTTCTAATGATTCCTGTCCCAGATCCTGTATCATTTCCGTAACTCTGTCTCCCCTGTATCTACATCTACATCTACATAGATACTCTGCAAATCACATTTAAGTGCCTGGCAGAGGGTTCATTAACCACTTTCATAACTTTTCTCTACCGTTCCATTCTCTAATAGAGCGCGGGAAGAAAGAACACCAAAATCGTTCCGTTTTCGATCTGATTTCTCTTATTTTATTGGGATGGTCATGTCTCCCTAAGTAGGTGGGTGCTAGCAAAATATTTTCACATTCATAAGTAAAAGTTGGTGATTGAAACTTCGCGAACAGATCACGCCGCAATGAATAACGTCTTTCTTTTAGTGATTTCCACCACAATTCGTGCAACATTTCCGTGACCCTTTCCCCCCCGTAACGTGATAAAACAAAACGAGCTGCCCTTCTCTGAACCTTCTCAATATCTTCCGTTAGTTCCACCTAGTGAGGGTCCCACAAGGAGCAACAATACTCCAGGAGAGGACGCACAAGTGTAATGTAGCCAGTCTCTTTCGTGGAGCTGGTTCATCTTCGAAGCGTTCTGCCAATGAAACGTAACCTTTGATTCGCCTTCCCCACAATATTTTCTGTGTGTTCTCTTCAGTCAAAGTTGTTCGTAATTATAACTCCTAGGTATTTGGTAGAATTTACGACCTTAAGGTTTGACTGATTTATCGCGTAATTGAAGTTCAGTGGATTTCTTTTAGTGGTCATGTGTATTACTTCACACATTTCTTTATTTAGGGACAATACAAAACGAGCTGCCCTCCTTTGGAGTCTTTTGATGTCCTCCGTCAAACCCACCTGACAAGGTTCCCACACAGGGCAGCAATATTCCAAAACAGGAAGGACAAGCGTACTGTTTTCACTCTCTTTAGTAGCTCTATTGCATCTTTTTAAGGGTGCTGCCAATAAAACGCAGTATCTTAGTGTTCTTTCCAGTTTAAGTCTGGTCCGATGTTTAACACAGTTTATGTTCGAACTGTTTATTTTTGATTCATTACAGTTCACTATTTCTTACTCGGAACAATCCGGTAGAAAATGTACGAAAATTGTAACATCTAAGAAAAATAATTTTAAATTCATAAAAATTTCTTCCTGATTCCCCTCAGAGTTACGAAATGCATTTGTGCTCTTATTCGGATTTATGTATTAAGAAAAATCTTTGAACACTAGATATATTAATGGTTTCCTCATTAACTGCTTCTCGCCAAAAGTATTTATATTACATAAGAGATATTCGCCGTTTTATACATGTTATATAGGAACCGAAACATCTTAGTACACAACAGTCAGCATTACTTTCAACTTTGGCGAATGAAGCTGTTTTCTATCTCATGTAAACCGAAAAGGTTGAATTCAGTAATTCCTGTAAAACTTAGTAATTAACGAGTAACACGTACCGATTAGCTGGCACTTTTACTAATATAACTTTATGAAAATATGAACTCCGACGTTTGATTTCCTTATACTTGAATTTTGATAGCAATAAATTTTTTACGGGCCTTCAGCTGTGCTATTAACCCCTGGTCAGAACAATGCTTTGGCATGAAATGTGAGAAATACAAAGTAAATTTACTTTCGTCCGTCAACAGACAGCTAGTTATTTTAACGCATTAAGGGGCTTTTCTGTCGATTTGTCAATCGGTACAAGTTGTGCAATTCATTTTCAAGTAATTTCCACAGGTAGTCGAAGTGAACTTTTCAAAATACGGAAGAACTGGATGACACTGTAACATTAGCAAACATTCGTATCAGGTGTGTGACGGGAAGAACTATAATCATCTGCCTGATGTTTTGGTACAAATTATGCAGTTGATTTCAAACTAGCTTCATTGTAACTTTGAGAAATGAAACTGCCAACATATCTCAGAACTATATGACAGTGCATAATCAACTCACTGACTTGTCTGGTGTATAGTGGAGGGTAATTAATGTACCCTTTCTTAGTGTTTGTGTGTAGAGTTCAAATTTTGCAGTTGATTTTAAATTAGCTACCCGTTGATGTAGAAACTTACATGCAACCTGCGAGATGGGACGACAGGTGCGATTAACTCGCCACTGTGTCTGTCGTGTTTCGGGGGCAATTACATGTACCAAAGCAGTTTGTCCGTCTTCCTGTCCCGTCTGCCAGGGTTTTGCGGGACGATCGATCGCTGGAAGCCTCCTGTGAGCTCGACTCTTTCTAATTTTTGCTTTTACGGTCTTTGCTAGAGGTATACCAGGGAGGAAGTAATGTACTGGCTGACTCGAGCAAAGAGGAACTGTAATAATCCTAACATTTACCATAGCTTTCATTCGAAATCTCACCAAAATGTTTGTATTCCATTGAAAGATTACGTATGATAAAAAAGCAGAAATTTTCATTTCGGCTTTCATGATTACACGGTTTCGAAAATGCCCAAAAATACAGTTGCAGATTTTTGAACGAAAAAGGTGGGTTCTTGAATTAGATTCAGTAGCTATCGGTGAGCTAAATCGCACAGCGGTTTATACTATTTGCCCTCTAATAGAATTAGAAAACTATTCGTGGTTAATTTATACATCCAACCTACGTAGTTCAATAAATTCACAAGCACAAATTTTCATGGGAATTTGTCTTGGGTTATGAATGTATATATATTTAGGAGTATTTATTCAATACTGTTCAGACTCGTTTCGAAACACGCTGTATTGAAAACGTTTTATTTAAAATTTTACTACTCAACCAATCATCGATATCCGTAATGTCGTTAATGAGTCTTTTTCTGCACTTTCTATTGTAACACTTGCTTCTGTATATATTTATATTGTCTCATATAAAGGATTCAAAAAAAAAAAAAAAAAAAAAAAAAAAATTAAACACTTTCGCACTTAATGGTCTGCACTTGCCCTTTACAGAAATTCGAAGAAATTGTCAGCGGTAGATCTAGGCTATAAAACGTACGTGACAGGTGAGGATCCACGAACAGACGAACACAAAGGCAGACGCACGATAGCTGCTCTGACGTTTCTCAGTCTGCTTTAACGTCTTTTTATACCCAGAACAGGGTGGCAACTGATAGGAAAGCGGAAGGTGGTAAGCTTAGAAAGTTCTTTTGCTTTTATCGCAGCATGGTGGTGATGTGCTGCTAGGACAGGATTAACGCTCGCCAGTCCTGCAGCAGTTAACCTGGACGTCGCTATCTCCCGACTTGTCTCCAACTGAGCACGTGAGCACGTGAGCACGTGAGCACGTGGGGCGTGTGATGGGAGCAAAAATGACACGGGAGACTCGTTAATCCGAAACTTTCGATGATCTACGCGAACTATTGAAACAACATTAAAAACAACAAAACAACCACACACAAAATGTTTTTCAAATGATTGTATAGCTTATGGGACTTAACTACGGGGTCATCAGTCCCTAAACTTACAAACTACTTGTGGACTAAATAATACTAAGGACGGCACAAATGTCCATTCCCGAGGGGGGATTCGAACCCCCGACCGTATTGGACGTGCAGACCGCCTCAGTCCCTTCGGCCACCAATCCAAAAGAAACTCAGCAAAACGGAGAGAAAAATTTAAATAGCAAGTAAGATATAAGAATGTATAACGTTCGAGGTAAAACACAAAAAGAAAGAAGAAAGTTATCAACAACACAGTAATGCCAATAGTTCACACTATATAGTAATAAAATAAAATAGAAATTGTAAAATTCTGAAAATAAAGAGAGCCAAATGCCTTAAGCAGCCCTCAAGCAGCCCACCCTATCCCTATACGTCAAAGGGAAAGAAAGGATAGAAAAGGGCTATTTGCCTAGATTATACTGTCCCAGCAAACGTTGCACGCTCCTTTGTTTCCGTCCAAAGAGGAACGCGCTGTAGCCTGGACGAACACGTTCGCATGCTTTACCAACAAAAAGATTTTGATATTCCCTCCCGGGCGGACATTAAGATACATAGGCGCCGACTTTTGAAAATCTCGGGGTATGCTCAGCGGCGTATCCATGGGGCGGGGGAGGGGCGTCAGGAAATGATGTGCCTGTATTGCGAATAATGTGGCCACCATCGCAATCACTTATATCGGATAGTCTTCCTGACTTCATTCTTCTTTTCTATGCAGTATTACCAAAATACTCCATACGCCACTTCTGCTCTCATACTATGTCTGCCGATGCCCTTCGTTACATCACAGACCAATTCAGGAAACAGGATGAATGTCACTATTGCTTGAAGACAATTGACGTCTAAGAGAATACATAAAACGTTTGGAGCATGAACGGCGCCATGCCAGAGATAAATTAGATAATGTTCATAATGCTGTCAGAAATGACCGGAAGACAGTATGCACATCTTGTAGTAAGAGGCAAAGGTATGCCCTCACATGCAGTGCCGGCACATATACTTAGTTGTTTGTTTGCGAATGTGACACTACTTTAGAGTATCTGTTTAGGCAGGGAAATGAGAGAAAAGTTTAAATTGCTACCAGTGAAATGAGAAGGAATCATATTTAGCTTCTTGCTTCTCAAAAGTAGATTTGTTTTTTTACTGATACGTAAAGGATGCATTATACGAGGTTAATTAATTTATTTAACGGACAAGATTAGGCCTACATACAATAATCTGTCGATCACATATCAACCATATTTTTAAATTTGTCTGTGCTGTGTTCTGATCAGCTAATTACAGCTAATATTATGCCCTACTCGAACTCAGCCTTCTGATTTTCTAACTATAACAGCGTAACTTCGATTTCACACTTCGCAAAGCTCTCGCGCCGTATTTGTCAAATTTTGTATTTATTCTTCAGCATCAGATACTATGCGGCATCAAAGGTCTCCAAAAAATGTGTCAAGAAATAAATCGTAAAGAATAAAGAATACCAAAATTTTCAGTGGGGTATGCTTGAGCGACCGCGCATGCCCGTAGTCTGCGCCTACGTGGACATGTCTTTAGAAGCACCTGATGTCTGATTCGACTTGCGCAGCCTCGTATAGAAAGCCAACAACAAACTGATGCCTGTAGAACTGTCGTCCAGTGCCTGTCAGTAGCAGAATCACAGACACCCTCTCCTTGTCCTCCCCCCCCCCCCTAAAAGAATGACAGGGTTGCCTCAACTCCACGCTGGAGTGACACAAACATGGAAATTGCC
The DNA here is from genome assembly GCA_026315105.1 of Locusta migratoria. Taxonomy (NCBI): domain Eukaryota; kingdom Metazoa; phylum Arthropoda; class Insecta; order Orthoptera; family Acrididae; genus Locusta; species Locusta migratoria. The sequence continues at coordinate 32,043,822 of CM048745.1, forward strand.
TTCTTCAGACAGCCGACACGGACTCTGAGAACAGTGTCCATCTTTCCGCCACTGGCGTTCCCCTCACACACGGGAATCCTGCTTACTTTTAGTCCAGATTCTAAGGGGTGGAACTGACGCCAGTGACTCTACAGCACGAACTCAAAGGCGACTGTACAAGCAGGTGGTGTGACCTCCTTTCCAGAGACCGACAAAGCGTCGTACGGCCGTTTGCCTGACTTCTTCCCTTTTCCCTAGCTGCAGCCAGTCTGCCTGCTCAGCTGTCTCCAGCCAGCCTATGTAAAACTCTACGTAAAATACCAACTACTCATTATACTAACAGCGCTACATTCCTTTCGTTTTCGTAATGAAAGAAACCACCTATGACAATATTAATGTACTCACAGGTAACGATTGTGGTAATCGTATGTGATATAATTAAAAGATAGGCAAATAGATGAGAAAGTGGCTTGCGACCTCTCAAACCATTCGCAGAAAAAACTGAATATAAAAACAATTGGATGTACTGCTACTTTTTGCTCCATTAACAGTAAACACGTTCTGCACATTACAAGGTGTATATAAAGTATATAAACACTCTCAATTATTTGCTACAAAGGAACCATACATTGTACAGATATCATAAATATGTAATTTTGAACAGAAACCCTGAAACATTTTTTTGCATATGCACCGCAACAGCGTAGTTTGATAATTTGCCAATAGTCTGCGCTGGTCACAAAGATGGCGAATTCAGGTAAGGAGCGAGCTTTCTGCGTGTTGGAGTTCGACAAAAACAAGTGTGCTACAGCTGTTGAAAGGATGGTTAGAACCAAGAAGGACAATAATCTAGAAACAAGGAAGGCCATTCACTAGTGGCACGACAAATTCGTTAAAACGGGTTGCTTGTACAGGCAAAGAGAAGCGCACCTTCCAGTGCGAAAATGGAGCGTGTACGAGAGACATTCATAAGAAGGCCAAAGAATGCATCCTGTGAACTCGAAATAGCTCCAATCACACTGTGGAAAGTCCTGCGGCAAAAACTGTTTATGAAACCAATCAGATTCGAGCTAGTGCAGAAGCTCAATGACGACGACAAATAAAAGCGTTTTGAGTTTTGATCGCAATTGAAACAATTGAATGCGAATGGGGATAGCATTATCTATCGCTTAATTTATAGCGACGAAGCCACTTTTCATAGTAATGGAAAAGTGAACAGGCATAATTATCGAATCTGGGGTACAAAGCATCGACAGGAATGCAATGATTTTTCAGCGTGATTCCCCAAAGGTAAATGTTTTATCTACCTTGTCATGGCAAAACTGTACGGGCCATTCTTCTTCGCTGAGCGTACTGTCACTGCATATTCCGGCTAGTTGGACCTGTTGCAGAATTGCTGATGCCTCAAATGCAATCGGACTCTTCATTCATCTTTAAACATGATGTAGCTCCACCCCATTTTCATCGTAAGGTTCGCGGGTACCTGAAAAACGGAGCTATCGCATCGAGGGATCGGCCGTGTTACAGAAACAGACAGCTACGTCTTTCGCTTGAAAGAGTTATTTACCTGTTTTTTATTTTTTATAAATTGGTTTAAGGGCTATATTTTCTTCACTTGTTTAATTAAATGTTTTAATAATTTTAAAGTTAATAGAAGAATTAAACTTCTGTCCTTATGTTTTCAAAACATTTGCTTTTCTTAAGCCAATTAACTTATGTTTTGATTAGTGTATCTCACATTTTTGCAATATGAATGTTAAATAGGAAATATGAGAAGTAAATACTTGTTAAGATTTGTCATGTTGTGATGTATGGTACTTCTACTCGTCGATTTCCAATTTATGTTAATAAACAAATTACAATTACTGCATTTAAAAATATAATTGGATTTATTGGATAGATTTGATTTACTCGAAATTTTGTTTTATTACAAAATGGTATAATTAATAGGATTCTAATTAATATTACTAATGCAATAACTCCTCCTAGTTTATTAGGGATTGATCGTAAGATTCCGTAGGCAAATAAAAAATATCATTGAAAGTTCCTGGCAGATTAAAATTGTGTGCTGGAACCGTGACTCTAACCTGGGACCTTTGCCTTTCGCCGGCAAGCGATCTACAGACTGAGATATCCCGAAGAGACTCACGATGCCGCCTCACAATCTTACTTTCGCCAGTACGTCGTCTCTTATTCTCCACCATATCCTTTCTTCCAGGAGTGCTAGTTTTGCAAGGTTCGCAGGAGAACTTCTATGAAGTTTTGAAAGTAGGAGACGAGGTACTGGCGGAAGTAAAGTTTCACAACATCGGGAGTCGTGTCGGGATAGTTTAAAACTGGTATGTTGTTTGGTGGAATAAAGGCAACGCTGTTCTATTGATTGAAAAACAAGGTCGCTACAAGTATTTGGCAATCGTGAGCCAGATAAAGAAGGTCTGTTTCAAAAGCTACTCATTCAAACTGATCTGGTGTTAAATGCAGCATTAAGAATTGTCATCGGCTGGTAGTTAACACTCACAATAACTAACTCAAGCTCATTAAAGATTAGTTGAACAAATTTATTATTCATTTATCATTCATAATTCTGTTTAGTTATTGCCCTAATATTAATACCTGCACAGTTAATTAGGAAACAGTGGGTTTCAACTGATTGAAAGCGCAACGGATTTTTGAGCACAGCAAGAACAATACGTAGTCTACATAAGGCTCACTGACTACACTATGAATTTTACTGAGAGAGAAATCTGGAAAAAACGCAAACCACTTACTAATAATTCAACACTAAGACTGACTGATTGCAGAAACTTAGTATCTCGTTTATCTGTGCAGTATTACACTACAATCACTATTATCATTAAACGTCACATCAATAAAGAAATATGTTAATCAAACTCAGCTTAGTCAATACTACGCTTTGATTTTAATAGTCAATAACTTTCAATGAAAGAAAGAGGGTAACTTTCTAACTACAAAAGTGAAACAGGTAATGAAGTTTAACTTCCGCAATTATTATTAGCAATAGTGATTACATTACCTTATGACTGGAGAACAACAAAATTCTTCTCAGACTGATACATATATTACATATAATAATGGAAAATCCAGGTTGGAATTAATAATATAGTAAGGACAGTTTACAACTCACCGCAAAGATGTGGAGACGAGCTGCGACAGGCACATACAAAAGACACACACATACAACACTTCAGCTATCGGCCATGGCCTTTTTCAGAAAATAGAACACTCACGCAATCACACAGGCACACAGGCATACAACCATCACCTCCGGCTGCCGTACTTCGCAGAGTGAAAGTTTCATTTAGAAAATATCATTGCATGAAATGGACTCCCCAATCGCCAGGTCTCACTTCGTGTGGATTCGAAGTGCGGCAGCCGGAGGTGATGGTTGTATGCCTGTGTGCCTGTGTGATTGCGTGAGTGTTCTATTTTCTGAAGAATGCCGTGGCCGATAGCTGAAGTGTTGTATGTGTGTGTCTTTTGGATGTGCCTGTCGCAGCTCATCGCCACGTCTATGCGGTGAATTGTAAATTGTACTTACTATATTATTGATACATATATGAATGATATAAAATCTTATAAAGACAGAACTGTGTCTGTGAAAATCAGATTTCAAAATTATTCCATCAGCTCGTACAAAACTTGCTGTCTCAGCAGCTGACCAAAGCACGTCCATTCAATACCAGAGCTACTATATCTCTTTCTGTTTAGCTACTACTCACATACATAGTCTTTGACAGAGATGTTACATAACAGAGTAAGCCATAGACGTAGTTACTCAAAGAAGTTCATATAACATTTTACATACAAATATCGATACGAGACAGGAGAAACGATATTATTGGATTTGCACAGATATGTTTCAAGGTCAGTCGGTAGAGTGCTTGCCCGCGAAACGCAAAGGTCCAGGTTCGCAGGTCTCACATCGTGTGGCTTTCTTTCTACAGGGACACATTAATGATATTGAGTATTACCGGGTCTACAACGTGATGTAGCAGAACTCTGGGAGAAACTGTGGAAAGCGACAGTCATTGTCGACGATGCCACACTTGGACGGGTATGGCAAGGATAGGATTACCTTACTGACGTCTGCCGGGTCACTCATGGCTTGCTTGTCTATTGTTCCTAAAAAACCTTTAAGAGTTTCTCTTCAAAAATCAATATGTATTACATCTGCACAGTGTTTAGTTCTTGCGCAATAATTAATTGGATGTGTTTCCGTATTTTATGTACACCCTGTATATACTAATTTTTGCACCCTGTTTGAGATGCGTAATGTTGGTTTCCCGTATTTCACATGAAAACACTGTATCGTTCAAGGGTGAGGAAATGGCTGAACACAGAGACTGCAAAAACTGTATTGTACGGAGGTTTTAAACTCCTCGGATTGCAGCAGCGTAATTGTTGAAATTATGAATAGGAAAATAAAATGACATACACACACGCACACACACAACCCTCGCACAATTAATGTATTTCGTATGAACTGAATAAACAAAATGAAAGTTCCAGATTTAAAGAAACAAAACAAGATTTAGTTATCTCTTCTCCATGATCCATATTTATGACCCAGCGAAACGGAGGTGCTTAAAACGTACCTCAAGGCATACAGATTTAGGTTTTCCGTGATTTCCCGAAATAACTTCAGAAAAACGTTTGGATGATTCCTTTCAGGGGGGACACGGTCGATTTCCTTCCCCATCCTCAGACAACCAGTCCAAGCGTCAGCTTCGTCTCTAATGACCACGATGCGTTAAATCCTATTCTAAACCAAAGAACAGTGAAATGTTCACATGTTTGTTAAGCTTAAGGGACGTAACTGCGGGGACATCAGTCCCTTAACTTACAAACTACTTATGAACTACCTTATACTAAAGACAGCACAAACGTCCATGCCCGAAGGCGGATTCGAACCCCAAACCGTAGCGGTTGTGCAGACTGTGATTGGCGTGCCGCAGACTGCTCGGCCATTGCGGCCGGCAAATGACAGTGAGTCAGCCTTCATAAAGTTGTTACAGCATCAGTGAATACAGCTGTGAGTAGAAATATCAATAAAACTTGGAAGATATTATTGAGAAACAGCGAAAAGGGACACATTGCAGAGTTCTTGGCACTGACAGTGATGAGCCCCTTTGGACGACATTCATGTACAGCGTACAACATTAATTAGATAAGTATGTGCCGAGGAAATTTAGGAGAGATTGGAAAGGTCCACAGTGGTTCAACAGCCGACTTAGGAAGCTGTTACGACGATGACAGCTTTACTGTTAATACGTATAAAGGTAACCTGTCTCGCAGACCAGCAAACATTAAACGATACAAAAATTAGCGTAAGGGCAATCATGCGAGAGGCGTTCAACGACTTCCACAGCAGTGTTTCGTATATCGACTTAGCACTAAATCCAATTAAATTTGGTCCTACGTTAAACAGTTCGAAACCGGAACACCAGACACTTTCTAACCATATAGGCGCAGAAACAAAGGATGACACACAAAATAGCCGAAATGTCGAATTCGAACGCTCTTTCACAGCAGAAGACTGTACTGTAATTCCTCCTCTAAACGATCGCACAAACGACAAAAATGCAGATATTGACATAAACGTCAGTGTGATAGAAAATCAATTTAAATCGCTCAACAGAGGAAAGGCTGTTGGACCTCATGGAATACCAATTCTATTGTACATGGAGCATGCGAAAGGAGGCTGCCTGCCTTGTAGCTGCGCTGTACCGATGGTCTCTAGAGGAGCGAAGCGTTACTGAGGATTGGAATAAAGCACAGATAATTTCCGTTTTTGAGAACTGTCGTCCATCAGATGCGCAAAACTGTAAGTTTCTTTGTCTGACTTAAGTCAGTTGCAGGATTTTGGAAAACGTATTATGTCATTTCTGGAGACAGAAAATCTCCTTTGTAGGAATCAATATTGTTTCCGAAAGCTACGATCATGTGAACAACAGATAGCGATGCTCATCCACGAGACCCATATGCCAGTGGATACATCGCTGGTAGATGCCGTGTTTCTTGACAATGAAACACTTCCAGTGAATAAGTGGTCGTGTTCCATTACTCTTAAGGGTTTCTCCGCCATTACTATTGTCTATTTGTATGACAATTATTTTATTCTTTTTATTAATGATGACTGCCCCATATTTATATATGTTTCCGCCTGTGTGATTGAACTTGTCTGTTCATGTGAATGTGGAAGGTTGCTTTCAACGTTAACTGACTGCCGCGCAATGGCAGTCGCCGCCCGCGCTTCAGGCCTCGTTTACTTTAGTTAAGGACGCATGGCTTCGTAAGTCTTCTGCATTGGCGTCTGCTGGGTCGCCAGAGACAAGCTTACTTGGCAAGGTGGCGAGGTGGCCTTTTCTTAGTGTAGTACCAACATAATCTTGGTCAAAAGAGGTGACAAAAGAGACATCTCTGGAGCTCTAGAAGAGGGTATTATCTTGTCCAGGTAGCGAGGATTAATAGACACTACTCTCTGAACGCGCTCTGGTCGCTTTTAGCGCGCTTTACATCCGGTGTGTGGTGGCGAAGGCTTTTGGCGTGGCCTTAGGTCGCACTCTCGTAAGTATATCGTGAAATCATGCTAAGGAGATGGCATGCTGATAGAAGCTTGCTTTCTTTGGTTTATCAGTGACAGTTTCTTGAGTAATTCTTTCGCCATGCGTGGCGAACCGTTTCTTCATTCACAGAAATCGAGTAATTCAGATTAGATTTAGTATTTGCATTCTCATTATGGTGATGATTTTGTGTCCGGTTTGTCTCAAGTTAGACTACGCATGTGTGGCCTTCAGCCGTTGTGTGAACTTAGTATGTTTGAATTTACTTGCTTTTATTTTAACAAACGTTTTCGCGTCTTGTCTGTATTCTTGAGTGTGCTAAATATTTCTCAGATTTTCTGGATTGATTCCGTCTTCCCTGTTTTGGTATGACCGATTGCACCACTTGCTTTCGTAACGATCTTCGGCCTTCAGCCATGCTCACACTAATACTAGCTTTCTTCTATATATTTTCTTGCTTGTGCTTTACGTGCTTGTTCTAAATTAAATTCTTTTTTTGAAAATTCTGTGTAAATCACCATGGTTGAACACCACGCAGTACTTCAGGATAGTATGCTGCTGCTTCCCTGCACATGAATTCGTTTGGTGGATAGTGATTTTCAATTAGTGCTTCAAGACACCCGCCGTCTCGTCAAAACGTCGCCGACACTTCGTTTGTCGCTGCTACCAAGGGTTGCTGCATGAGTAATGTTTCGCAACCATTATGCACGTGTTTATGAGTGAATGAGTGAAAGAATGATCTATTGACCCAAGGTCAACAAGGATTTAGAAAATATCGTTAATGTGAAACTCAACTAGCTCTTCACTCACACGAAGTGATGAGTGCTATCGACAAAGGGTCCTCAAACTGATACCGCATTTATAGATTTCCAGAAGGCTTTTGACACCGTACTTCACAAACGGCTTTTAATCAAATTGCATGGTTATGGAATATCGCCGCAGTTTTGTGACTGGATAGGGAATTTCCTGTCACAGAGTACTCAGTTTGTAGTTATTGATGGTACGGCATCGACTAAAACAGGTGATATCCCGCGTTCCACAGGGTAGTGTTATTGGTCCTCTGCTGTTCCTTATTTACATAAACGATTTACGGGGAAAATCTAAGTAGCTCTCTCTCAGGTTGTTTGCAGATGACGCCGTCATTTGTCGTCTAGTAAAGTCATCTGAAGATCAAAACCAACTGCAGAACGATTTAAATAAGCAATCAATATGGTGTAAAAATTGACAATTGACTCCAAATAATGCGAAGTGTGAAGTCGTCAACATGAGTACGGAAAGAAATTCGTTATACTTTGTTTGCAAGATAAATCAATCAAAAGTGAAAGCAGTAAACTCCACTAAATACCTAGGAATTACTATTACTTCCGACATAAACTGGAAAGAACACGTAGATAATGTCGTGGGAGAGACGAACCAGAGACTCCGTTTTATTCGGAGAACACTTAAAAGAAACAACAGAACTACTCACTACGCTTGTCCATCCTCATTTGGAGTATTGCTGCCCAGTGTGGGATCCTTAACAGGTCGGTTTCGGTTTGACGGAGGACATGGACAGTCCAAAGAAGGGAACCTCGGTTTGTACTGTCATGTTACAGGGGAGATAGCAACACGGAAATGATACAGGAACTGGGGTGAGAATCATTACAATGGCGGTTATCGCTTCGGCGTGGTCTACTTACGAAACTCCAATCACCAACACTTCCCTCCGAATGCGAAAATATATTGTTGACTCCCACCTACATAGGTAGAAATGATCATCAGAATAAAATACGAGAAAACAGACCTCGAACGGAGAGACTCAGATGTTTTCCCGCACGCTATACGAGAGTGGAATGGGAGATGAATAGTATAAAGGTGGTTCGATGGTACCTCTGCCAGGCACTTAAATGTTATTTGCAGAGTATCCCATATAGATGATTCACGTCTGAAAGAAAAGTCTACCACACTGCTTCATAACGTCACTTCTAAAGAAGGCAGCTTGTACCAAATGTTATGAATGAGATTACAAGAATGTCTCGACCATACAAAAAGAAATTTAAGATACTGCTTCTGAATGCAGTGCATTGTTATGCCAAGGCACTTCCAATAATAACGAGTCAGAAGTAAATCACGAATAATGGTATCATTCTACAATATGTCCACCTTGCTCGAAATTCCCTGAAGATCGTCTCCTTCCTTTTGTTTTGTAGGTGAACTGTGAAAAATTGCACGAACGTCAGAACAAAACTATAGAATTGTATGCATTGTAAACACAGAAACAAACATACGGACATTTGTACACTGAATAGCCGATATATTGTTACACCTGCCTACATCTACAACTACATGGGATACTCTGCAAATCACATTTAAGTGCCTGGCAGAAGGTTCATCGAACCACCTTTATACTATTTATCTCCCATTCCATTCTCGAATAGCGCGCGATGAAAGAACACCTGAAGCTCTCAGTTCGAGTTCTCATTTCTCGTATTTTATTCTGGTGATAATTTCTACCTATGTAGGTGGGAGTCAACAATATATTTTCTCATTCGGAGGAGAATGTTGGCAAATGGAGTTTCGTAAGTAGCCCACGCAGCAGCAATAAGCGCCGTTGTTGCAATGATTTCCATCCCAGATCCTGTATCATTTCCGTAACGCTGTCTCCCCTGTATCGGGACAATTCTAAATGTTCTTCTTTGGACTCTCTCCATGACTTCCGTCAAACCTACCTGATAAGGATCCCACACTGGGTAGCAATACTTCAAAAAAGGAAGGACAAGCGTAGTGTATGCAGTCCCTTTAGAAGAACTGTTCCATCTTTTAAGTGTTCTGCCAATAAAACGGAGTGTCTGGTTCGCCTTTCCCACGACATTGTCTACGTGTTCTTTCCAGCTTATGCCTGAAGTAATAGTAATTTCTAGGTATTCAGTGGAGTTTACGGCCTTCACTTCTAATTGATTAAACTTGCAAACAAAGTATAACGAATTTCTTTTCGTACTCTTGTTGACGACTTCACACTTCGCATTATTTATAGTCAACTGACAATTTGTACACCATACTGATATCTTATTTAAATAGTTCTGCAGTTGGTTTTGATCTTAAGATGATGGCGTCATCTGCAAACAACCTAAGAGAACTGGTTAGATTGTTTCCCAAATCGTTTATGTAAAGCCGCGGCGGAGTGTCCAAGCGCACTGTGGCGCTAGTTTCCAATGCGCGAGGGCATTCCCCGTCGGGGGTTCGAATCCTCCACTGGGGCATAGCTGTTTGTGTCGTCTTTAGTATCAGGTAGTTCATAAGTAATTCGTAAGTTTAGGGACTGATGGCCCCCCAGTTAAGTCTCTTAAGCTTAACAAACATTTGAACCGCAGTTCCTGGGCTAGACTCTCTGCGTCGGAGATTGTGCGCGCCCTATGTACTAGAGTTTTAAGTAACCCATTCCTCTGTGAAGGGTGGTGACAGCTGTCTACGTGTAAATAAAGATCAGTGTGCGTTGTCTTCCGATATACACTATGACCCAGGGTGCCATCAGCTCTTCTCTTGACCAACTGGAAAGCCCGATAACTGTATTTTGAAAAAAAACGGGTACTCAGAGTGGCAGAGTGGCAGATTCAGCGGGCTCTCCGCCCAACCACTACAACACAACCTGTGTAAAAACACAACCTGTGTGAAAAAAAAAAAAAAAAAAAAAAAAAAAAAAAACGGCTTACTCTCAGGTAAGATCACTAGCATTTTAAAGAAACGCCACGTTGGAACTGCTTTTTGTCCGCCGAATAAAATTCGTGCACTGGTGGGGAGCGCTAAAGATGATCTCGGTTTGAGGAAGGCCGGCGTGTACCAGATTCCGTGTCAGTGTGGAAAGTAATATATTGGACAGACGATGCGTACCGTCGAGGATCGATGCGTTGAACACCAGAGGCACACACGATTGATGTATCCGAGCAAGTCGGCGGTCGCTGAACATTGTTTGTCGGAAAATCATGCGATGGAGTATGAACGCACTAGGATTCTGGTACAGACGTCGAGATACTGGAACTGCGTCGTTAGAGAGGCTGTTGAAATTCGCACAAGTGACGACCTCATAAACCGTGACTGTGGCTATAATTTTAGCAAAGCTTGGGAACCAGCGATTGGGTTAATTAAGAGTAAATCTAGCAAACGTAACGAATTGACGACCACGGCGGACAGAGCACTCACACCGACGTCATCTCAGACGCCGTCGCAGTCGGTTCCACTGAGCGGCCGTGGAGCGGGGCGCGGTCCGCGGAGTGGTCGCTTCGCGGGCCGAGGGTATTTAAGTCGCCCGCTACCGGGCGTAGCGTGCGGATCTCCGTGCCGGCGCGTTTCCAGGAGCTCAGTCCATCAGTTCACCTGATGATGGCGACATGTATGGTCGCCGAAATATTGTGCCCGTTGGACACTATAGACCGGCAGTACACCCGTGGATATTTTGATTATCAAATACGCCGGGAGAAAATGAAGAATCAAAACATTTGAACATTTGTTTATGTGAATAAGGAACAGCAGAGGATCAATAAGATTACCCCGTGGAATGCCCGATAACATATTTGTTTTAGTCGATGCCTTACCATCGATTTCTTGTTTCTGTTGTTGTGGTCTTCAGTGCGGAGACTGGTTTGATGCAGCTTTCCACAATACCCTATCCTGAGCAAGCCTCTTCGTCTCCACATAAGAACGAAAACCTACATAAGTCTGAATCTCCTTACTGTATCCATCTCTTCGTCTTCCTCTGCGGTTTTTACCCCACACATTTCCCTCCAACGCTAAATTCACAATTCCTTGGTGTCTAGGAATGTGTCCTATCAATTTATCCCTTCTTTTAGTCAAGTTATGCCAGAAATTTCTTTTCTCCCCAATTCTATTCATTACCTCCTCATTAGTTACGCGATCCACCCACCTAATCTTCAGCATTCTTCTGTAGCACCACATTTCAAAAGCCTCTATCCTCTTCCTGTCCGCAATGTTTATCGCCCATGTTTCGCTCCCATACAAGGCAACACTCAATACGAATGCCTTCATAAAAGACTTCCTTAGGCTTAAATCAATATTCGATGTTAACAAATTTCTCTTTTTCAAGAACGCTTTTCTACCCATTGCCATTCTGCATTTTATATCCTCTGTACTGCGACCATTATTTGTTACTTTAGTGCTCAACAAAACTCATCTACCTCATTTATTGCTTCGTTACCTAATATAATTAATTCAGCATCACCTGATTTTCTTAGGCTGCACTCCAGTACCCTAGTTTTGCTCTTGTTAATTATCATCTTATATGCACCTTTCAGCACACTGTCCATTTCGTTCAATTGCTCTTCAAGGTCCTTTTACTCCCTTTCAAACCATTGCATCCCTTTCATGTCCTTCAACACAGACAACCGCTGTCTGGTTTTTGTACAAGTTGTAAATAACCTTACGTTCCGTATATTTCACTCCTGCTTGCTTCAGAACTTGAAGCCGGCCGCGGTGGCCGAGGAGACTGAGGCGCTCCAGTCACAGTCGGCACGGCCACTACGGTCGGGGGTTCGAATCCCCCCTCGGGCATGGATATTTGTGCCGTCCTAGTTCGTAAGTAGTTCATAAGTAGTTTGTAAGTTTAGGGACTGATGACCCCGTAGTTAAGTCCCATAAACTATACAAACAAACAAAACTTGAAAGAGTTTATTCTAATCAACATTGTCAAAAGCCTTCTCCAAATCTACAAAAGCTATAAAATGTAGGTTTGCCTTTTCTAGGATAAGCCATGAAGTGAGTATTGCCTCCCGGGTTCCTACATTTCTCCTGAACCCAAACTGATCTTCCCCCAGGTCTGCTTCTACCAGCTTTTCCATCCTTCTGTAAATAATTCGTGTTAATATTTTGCAACCATGACTTATTAAACTGATGGTTCTGTAATTTGCACACCTGTCTGCACCTGCTTTCTTTGGAATGGGGATCATAACATTTTTCTTAAAGTCTGAGGGTACTTCACCTGTCTCATACATCTTACACACCAGGTGAAACAATTTTGTCATGGCTGGTTCTCCCAGAGACTCTGAGGGAATATCATCTACTCCAGGGGCCTTATTTCGACTTAGATCTGTCAGTACTCTGTCAAATTCACCTCTCAGTATAGTATCTCCTATTTCATCCTTATCTACTTCTTCTTCCCTTTCTGCAATATTGCCGTTAAGTTCATTTCCTTCACAGAGCCTCTCTATATACCCTTTCCACCTATCAGCTTTTCCTTCTTTGCTGAGAACTGGTTTCCCATCCGAGTTCCTGATATTCGTAGAGTTGCCTTTCTTGTCCCCAAATGTCTCTTTTATTTTCCTGTAGGCTGTATGTATTTTTCCCCTATTTATACATTCTTCTACATCCTTGTATTTGCCTTCTAGCCACACCTGCTTAGCCGTTTTGCACTTCCTGTCAATCTTATTTCTTAGTCGTCTGTATTCCATTTTGCCTGTTTCATTTACTGCATTTTTATTTTTTGTCCTTTCATCGATTAAATTTAGTATATCCTGTGATATCCATGATTTTTTGTATGTCTTGCCTTCCTACCTATTTTGTCTTCTGCAGCTTTCACTATTACATCTCTCAATTTCACCCATTCCTCCTGTACCGTTTAATATTCCCCCGTTTCTGTCAATTGTTGCCTAGAGCTCCCTCTGAAATTCTCAAGAATCTTAGGTTCCTTCAATTTATCCAGGTCCCATCTCCTTATCTTCCTATCTTTTTGTAGTTTCTTCAGTTCATAACCAACAAGTTATGGTCAGAGTCTATATCTGCCGCTGGGTATGTCTTACAGTTAAAAACCTGGTTCCGAAATCTATGTCTTACCATTATAAAATCTATCTGGTATCTCCCGGTTTCTCCTGGCCTCTTCCACGTATACAACCTTCTTTTGTGATTCTTAAACCAGGTGTTTGTTATAACTAAATTATGTCCTGTACATCATTCTATCAGACGGTTTCATCGTTCATTCATTCTGCTCAGACCATATTCACCTACTATCTTTCCTTTCTTTCCGTGTCCTACTACCGAATTCCAGTCTCCCATTACAATTACGATTTTCTCTCCCTTAATTGTCTGAATAATTTCCTCTAGCTCCTCATATATTTCCTCGATGTCCTTATCATCGGCAGAGCTATTTGGTATATAAACCTGTACTTCTGTGGTCAGTGTTTGCTTCGTATGTATCTTTACTACGATAATGCGATCACTGTGCTGATCATAGTAGTTTACCCGCATTCCTATTTTCTTATTCATTATCAGACCTACTCCTGTAATACCCCCAACTGATTTTGTATTTATGATCCTGTACTCGCCTGACCAGAAATCCTGTTCCTCTTTCCACCGAACTTCACTAATCCCCACTATATCTAGCTTCAACCTATCCATTTCCCTTTTTAAATTTTCTAGCTTCCCTACCCGATTAAGGGATGTAACATTCCGGCGCCGGTCGGTAGAATGCCAGTGTTGTCTTACCTGATGATCACATTCTCCTGAGTAGTCCCGCCCGGAGATCCGAATGGGGGACTATTTTACTCCGGAATATTTTACCACAGAGAATGCTATCATCATATGTTCATGCAGTAGAGCTGCATGTCCTCGGCAAAAGTAAAGGCTGCAGTTTCCACTTGCTTTCAGCCGTTTGCAGTAACTGTGTGGTAAAGCCACATTAGCTAATATTTCAAGACCAGCTAAGTCAACCATCCAGACTGTTGCCCCTGTAACTACTGAAAAGGCTACTGCCCCTCTGCAAGAACCACACGTTTGTCTGGCCTCTCCACAGATACCCCTCCGCTGTGGTTGCACTTACGGTACGGCTATATGTATCGTTGAGGCACGCAAGCCACCCCACCACGGAAATGTCTGTGGTTCATGCGAGTGGTACCATCGATTACTACTAACTAATTCCTTCCAGATCGCCTGATTTTCTGACGCTACATTCCATTATCCTTCTTTTACTGGTGTTGATGTTCATGTTATACCCTTTTTCAAGACACTGTTCATTTCATTAAGTTACTCTTCGAGATCCTTCCAGAATTACTATGTCATCGACAAACCGCAAAGTTTTTATTTCTGAACTTTAATTCCCTCCCCAAATTTCTCCTAGCATTCCTTCACTGCTTGTTCAATGTTCAGATTGAAAAAAATTGGGGAAAGGCTGCAACCCTGTCTTACTCCCTTCCCAACCTCTGCGTCCCTTTCATGCCCTTCTACTCTAAAAACCGCTGTCTGGTTTTTGTTTTGTTGTTGTGGTTTTCAGTCCGAAGACTGGTTTGGTGAAGGTCTCCACAACACCCTATCCTGAGCAAGCCTCTTCATCTCCACATAAGAGCGACAACCTACATCTTTCTGAATCTGCTTACTGTATCCATCTCTTGGTATTCCCCTCCGATTTTTTCCCCATACACTTCCCTCCAACGCTAAATTCACAATTCTTTGATGTCTAAGAATGTGTCCTACCAATCTATCCCTTCTTTTAGTCAAGGTATGATAGAAATTCCTTTTCTCCCCAATTCTGTTCAGTACCTCCTCATTAGTTACGCGATCCACCCACCTAATCTTCAGCATTCTTCTGTAGCACCATATTTCAAAAGCCTCAATCCTTTTCCTCGTCCATGTCTCACTCCTATACAAGGCAACACTCCATACAAATGTCTTCAGAAAGGAATTCCTTAGGTTTAAATCAATATTCGATGTTAATAAATTTCTCTTTTTCAAATACACTTTTCTACACATTGCCATTCTGTATTTTATATCCTCTGTACTGCGACCATCATTTGTTATTTTACTGCCCAAGTAATAAAACTCATCTACTTTCTTTATTGCTTCGTTACCCAATCTAATTCCTTCAGCATCACCTGATATCCTTACACTCCACTCCATTACCCTAGTTTTGCTCTTGTTAATGTTCATCTTATATACACCTTTTAGCACACTGTCCATTCAGTTCAATTGCTCTTCCAGGTCCTTTGCTGTATCTGACAAGACGCAATGTCGTCGGCAAGACGCAATGTTTTTAATTCTTCCCCCTGAACTTTAATTCTTCACCAAATTTCTCCTTCCTTTCCTTTATAGCTTGCTCAATGTACAAATTGAACAACAATGGAGAAAGACTACAACCCTGTCTTACTCCCTTCCCAACCACTGCATCCCTTCCATGCCCTTCAACTCTGACAACCGCTGTCTGGTTTTTGTACAAGTTGTAAATAAACTTACGTTCCCTATATTTTACACCTGCTTGCTTCAGAACTTGAAAGAGTTTATTCCAATCAACATTGTCAAAAGCCTTCTCCAAATCTACTAAAGCTAAAAATGTAGGTTTGCCTTTTCTTAATCTATCTTCTAGGATAAGCCGTAAAATGAGTATTGCCTCCCGTGTTCCTACATTTCTCCTGAACCCAAACTGGTCTTCTCCGAGGTCGGCTTCTACCAGCTTTTTCATCCTTCTGTATATAATTCGCGTTAATATTTTGCAACCATGACTTATTAAACTGATGGTTCTGTAGTTTTCACACCTGTCTGCACCTGCTTTCTTAGGGATGGGGATTATAACATTTTTCTTAAAGTCTGAGGGTATTTCACCTGTCTCATACATCTTACACACCAGGTGAAACAATTTTGTCATGGCTGGTTCTCCCAGACACTTCAGTAGCTCTGAGGGAATATCATCTACTCCAGGGGCCTTGTTTCGACTTAGGTCTTTCAGGGCTCTGTCAAATTCATCTCTCAATATAGTATCTCCTATTTCATCCTCATCTACTTCTTCTCCCCTTTCTACAATATTGTCGCTAAGTTCATTTCCTTCATAGAGCCTCTCTATATACTCTTTCCACCTTTCAGCTTTTCCTTCTTTGCTGAGAACTTTTTTTCCATCAGAGTCCTTGATATTCACAGAGCTGTTTTTCTTATCTCCAAATGTTTCTTTTATTTTCCTGTAGGCTGTATCTATTTTTACCCTATTTATACATTCTTCTACATCCTTGCATTTGCCATTTAGCCACTCCTGCTTAGCCGTTTTGCACTTCCTGTCAATCTCATTTCTTAGTCGTCTGTACTCCATTTTTCCTGTTTCATTTACTGCATTTTTATACTTTCTCCTTTCATCGATTAAATTTAGTATCTCCTGTGACATCCAATTATTTTTTGTAGGTTTTGCCTTCCTAACTATTTTATAATCTGCTACCTTAACTATTTCATCTCTCAATTTTACCCATTCCTCCTGTACCGTTTTATTTTCCGCCGTTTCTGTCAATTTATGCCTAAAGCTCCCTCTGAAATTCTTAAGAACCTCAGGTTCCTTCAATTTATCCAGGTCCCATCTCCTTATTTTCCTACCTTTCTGTAGTTTCTGTAGTTTCAGCCTGCAGTTCATAACCAACAAGTTATGGTCAGAGTCTATATCTGCAACTGGGTATGTCTTACACTGTAGAACCTGGTTCCGAAATCTATGTATTACTATTATAAAATCTATCTGGTATCTTCCGGTGTCTCCTGGTCTCTTCCACGTATACAACCTTCTTTTGTGATTCTTGAACCAGGTGTTTGTTATAACTAAATTATGTTCTGTGCAAAATTCTACCAGGCGGCTTCCTCTTGCATTCCTTTTGCCCACACCATATTCACCTACTATCCTGCCTTCCCTTCCTTGTCCTACTACTGAATTCCAGTCTCCCATAACAATTAAGTTTTCCTCTCCCTTAATTGTCTGAATAATTTCCTTTAGCATCTCATATATTTCTTCGATTTCCTCATCATCGGCAGAGCTAGTTGGCATATAAACCTGTACTACTGTTGTCGGTGTTGGCTTCGTATCTATCTTGACAATGACAATGCGATCACTGTGCTGATCATAGTAGTTTACCCGCATTCCTATTTTCTTATTCATTATCAATCCTAATCCTGTGCTACCCCCAATTGATTTTGTATTTATAATCCTGTACTCACCTGACCAGAGATCCTGTTCATCCTGCCACCGAACTTCACTAATCCCCACTATATCTAACTTCAACCTATCCATTTCCCTTTTTAAATTTTGTAATTTTCCTACTCGATTAAGGGATCTAACATTCCACGCTCCGACCCGTAGAATGATCCTGATGATCACATCCTCCTGAGTAGTCCCCGCCCGGAGATCCGAATGGGGGACTATTTTACCTCCGGAATATTTTACCCGAGAGGATGCCATCATCATGTGTTCATACAGTAGAGCTGCATGTCCTCGGGAAAGGTAACGGCTTTAGTTTCCCCTTGCTTTCAGCCGTTCGCAGTAGCTGTGAGGCAAAGCCACTTAGCTGATGTTACAAGGCCAGCTCAGTCAACCATCCAGACTGTTGCCCCTGTAAATACTGAAATGCTGCTGCCCCTCTTCAGGAACCACACGTTTGTCTGGCCTCTCCACAGATACCCCTCCGCTGTGGTTGCACCTACGGTACGGCTATCTGTATCGTTGAGGCACGCAAGCCACCC
Source organism: Locusta migratoria (assembly GCA_026315105.1). NCBI lineage: Eukaryota > Metazoa > Arthropoda > Insecta > Orthoptera > Acrididae > Locusta > Locusta migratoria. Next base: position 32,061,842 of record CM048745.1, read on the forward strand.
TACCTCGGCAATGTCTGTGGTTAATGGGAGTGGTTTTTGTATAAGTTGAATACAACTTGAAACGTGTCCATAAAAAATTATTTTTATAAGAAAATGTCTAATATTGTGCCTCCTGTTTTGTATCGAGTAACTTGCTTGCAAGAAAATGTATAATATCGCTTCTACTGTATGTATCGATATGTGTAAAGTTTCATCTCTGGCAAAGATCATGTATTGCATAGCATTGTAGCTCGCACTGAGAGAGAGAGAGTAGCACTAGTGGTTCAGCTCGCTTAGAGAGCGGTTAGGTTGTGTGTATGGCTCCGATGTAGAGCAGAGGCTGCTTTGCCAGCAAGTCAGAAGTTGTATTATGTAGGTAATGTAATGCTGATTATCAATAATAAGTAACTTAACCCTGTTTCATATTTCATTTACGTAGTTAGAAAATTAACCTACTTCCTTCATTTGATAATTAGTTGATTTAGTGGAGTGTTGATTTGAATAATATTATTGAACATATTTCATTATTGGTGCCATAGTAAGATAATAGTTGATTTGGATTTCAATAATAACTGATCGACATAAATTCTCACAGTCAAGCATTGAGAAAGTGATTTGCGGTTTTTCCTATATCTTTCTCGCAGTCAAAATTTTTGAGTATAGTCAGTGTCTGTTTCAAAAGGTTACATGTCACAGTTGTTTTGTTAAAAATATCCGTTGCGCACATAATCAGCTTAATGCACTGTTTCTTATACATCAATATCAGGGCCATAATTAAACCAAATAGCTGTGTTAATGAACAATTTATTGTCTGATTTAACGATAGGTTCAACATTCCAAAACACACGTACAGCTTTTATCTGGCGCCCTTTCTGCCAGGATAGTTCACAAACAGGATCGTGACGTAGTTAGATACGTAGTCTTATTTCAGTTAGTTTGTCTTTTCCACTAACCAACTTACCTTTTGGCTCTTAATTTAATTTTTGTAGCACCATCCTCTCTTGTAGCAACAGTAGCATAGTAATTGTTTCTGTAGTCTGTTACTTACCATTCTTGAGATTGTGTAGTATTGTTTATAGTAGATTAATTGAATATACAAATAATTGCATTACTACTGAACAAGTCTCTCTTTTATATTGTCTGATGTTTGTTGTGATGAAAGTTCTAGTATCGCGGAACTCGTGTGATAATTAACGGTTCGCGTAATCTCGATTGTGACTGTATGTTGCACTAGCCCGATTCAGCCTATTGTTCTCTCATAATTACCGTGTGTAATTTTCAAAAATTTACAGTAGGTGAAAATAAATATTAGTGGTCACTTTACTGTAAAATTCTGTTAACAATGTCGAAGAATAGGAGAGCCCGCGCTGATGCTAAAACTGCTTTCGAAAATGAGACCTTGAATGATACAAGGGGAGAAGAAGAATTTTCACAAGAGCCTTCTCACTGCACTGATACAAATATGACAGTAAATACCGTGTCCGAAAACGCGGAACAGATTAGTTCAGGAATAGACAATATGGATAATGACAAAGTACAGGATTCGACAATACAGAATTCCGATTCTTGTAACGTGGTTGCGGAAAATAATGCATCGGTTCCGCCTAGCTCTGCTACAAAAAATACTTGTGCGACGGCTATGGAAAACGTATTACCAAATGATTTCATGCAAATTTTATTGTCACAGCTCTCTAAATTAAATGAGAATAGTCAATTACAATCTCAGAAATTAGGTGAAAAACTTGAGAAACAATCTCAGAAATTAAATGAAAAACTTGAGAAACAAGGTGAAAAACTTGAGAAAATAGAACAGACGTGCGATTCGAGGTTTGTGAGTATTCAAAGTAGTTTTAATAAGATAAATGAGGACAACAATCGGTTCAGGGAACAACTGCTCAATACTTTCAAACGTGAATCTCAGCAAATAAGACAAGATATTCGCAACGAGATTAACCCGGTAATGGAAAGCCTAGCGTCACGAGTGGAAAATATGGAAAGCTTTGCGTCACGAGTCGAAAATATGGAAACTACTGAACTCGCTCAATTGAAGCAACAGAGTAATCTATTTGATGAAAAGTTGGAGAACTTCCAGTCAGTCACGACGGAACAGATCAGCAAAATTAATAAACAGATTGAGGATCTCACTGTTAAGATGACCCAAATCAGTGATAACAATGACAAAAGTTCTGATGTAACGCATCCTACCCCGTTTAATGAAACTAATGAATATCTCGCCCTTGACCGTTTCAAACAAGGTCAAATGACCATTAATCAGCAATACAAGGCTGAGGTCAGAAAATTAGATGATCGCGTGGCGCGAATAGAGAGGAAATTTGACCACACTTATGGAAATGCATACGAAGATGTAGAAGAAAATTTGAACGAAAATGACAATGATGATTCGACTCAAGTAGGTCGCTTGGTACGTGAACGAAGTGTACCTTGTAGTAACAACAATGAAGACGCAGTGCGTAGTTTACGCCCACTTACGCCGCACGGGCGAAAGGAAGCGTTTGACTACAAGCATTTCCTGACTGTACGTAAATTCAAGACATTTAAAAACTCTCCGAATGACTTGCACCCTAAAGAGTGGTTGCAGCAATTCGATTATTGTCTTCCCCCGAATTGGCCACTTGAGCATAGATTAGAATTTATATGTGGTTATCTGGAAGGCGAGCCAGCCACCAGAATGAGAGCTATTGCACAAGAGTGCTATAGCGAGAATCAGTTCCGACGCTCATTTCTATCCGCATACTGGTCGGAAGCGGCACAAGACCGCGTTAAAAACAGTATTGCGACATTCAAAACTTTTGAGCGATCAAATTTCTCGAGCCCAGTGGAATATTTCCAAAACTTAGTATACAAAAATCAATTTTTATCGGCACCTTACTGCCCTGCGGAATTAATCAGAATCTGTTTGAACAAATTGCCTCTACACTTGCGTCAAATTGCCATTGCGGCACGATGCAAGAATGATATTGAAGCCTTTAGAAACCTCTTACAAGACTTAGAGGAAGAAGACGAGGAAAATTCCTCGCGCAGTCGATATTTTGAAACAAACAAATATGATCGCCGGTCGCAACAAAGCCCGCCGCGTACTAAACGTTATTCAGAGCACGACGATAAACCAAAAAATAATTCTTTCACTAATGAATCTTACAAACAAAGTCGCGACAATGAGAACGGTGATTTTCATGATCGTGAAATTAACCGTGGAAGTTTTCGTGGCCGCAACCGAGGTGGTGGTTTTGGTCGCGGAGGACGCTACAATAATTACTATCTTAACAGCAATACTTCGAATGATACTAATTGGCGTGATAGACGCAATACTGATAGTGATCGCGAGACTGAAAATCACAACAATAACGCTGAGAAGCGTAGTCGGGAGGGCACACGCGATAATTCTCGTGATCGCCTTCCACGATACGAAAACACAAATCAGGGCCAAAGCAGATCGCGTACCCCAGAAAGACAAGAGCAAAACATTGAAATCAGATCTGCCAATCCACACTATAATTCGTCAAAAAAGGGGCCGCGTCAGGTATGACTAGCGGACTCGACGGCAAATAATTCGGCCGTACAGAATTTGTGTGATCCTAACTATACGCTGAAACTTGTTCATTGTGAACTACCTCACAGAGAGGAAGATTACGATGAACAACCTCCCGAACAAAACAGAATAGTAGTTTGTGCGGAAGTGCACAATACTGATGCTGGTAGCACCTCAGTAGGTGATAAGGCAAAACCGACACAACGTGTGTCAAAACCTAAAGCCGTTACTCCTGAAAGCAATGACAGTAATAAAAATTGTACTATCAGATTTAAAGAAACAAATAAAGAAGCATCAAACAAACATTATACTGCCCAACGGTTAAACGAGATAATTGTCGATCAGCAATATAATGACGACAATTCAGAGTGGGAGACAGAAGCTTCGTCTTCAGACTCTGAGGAAGACACTATATACGAAATAAAATTCTTAGAGTATCAACCAACAATTGCATATGACAGACCGGTCATGTACTTTGAAAGGCAGGACACAGTACTGCCACACAATAATGCAACTAACAGCAACCTTGGAACAGCAAAAACTGATTTCGAACAATTAGATTTGCAGCACACCTCTGTCGCTGACTGGATAGATAATTACATGTCTTCTAATGACGATGATAGTGAATGCGAAGTTGATGAACAATCAAGATTTGAAAAGCATTTATCTTGTGAAAGCCTCATTAATCTTGGTAACACTTGTCTCAACAAAGAAATTTCTTATGAACCCTCTACCGAACAAGACGTAAAATTTGTACAGTTAGACGACATAAAAGAGGCACTATTAGAAGAGAAGGTAGAATGTCTCGATATTCCAATTCACCCTATTGTATCTGTGAAAATTGGCAAAATCAATCTTTCTGCTGTCTTAGATTCTGGTAGCCCTGTGTCAGTAATTAGTGAAGTGACTTTCAAGAAATATCAGAATTTGCTTAACAGTCCTACTCTGCCTTTGCATTGCACTAAAATTCGTGGCGTTATTTCTAGCAAACCTGTCGAAATTCGACAGCAAACATACGTAGAATTTTTATGTCAAGGTCATACCTTTTCTGCCAACCTATTGATTGTCCCCCGCTTAACTACACAGATAATATTAGGTGTGGACTTCCTATACAAGTACAAGTTTACTTTAGATTTCAATACGGCTAGTGCCATTGCTTTTGTTCAGGAAAATGACATTCAAATTAAATTCGAAGACTGGATTACCAGATATGAAGAAGGTGCCAGTTGTTTAAAATTTTTATCTATTTCTAATGCGACGCAGGATGTCAAACCTGATGATGATATAACAGATAAACATTTCGAGACTGAGCGAATTGACTTGATTTCTGACATCATTAAGAAAAAATTAGTAGAAGTTGAAGGTGCCTCAGAACGTGATAAGGAAGAATTGTTCCTTATCTTGCGGCGTTATTCCCGTGTATTCGCTAACAGTCCTGGTACCATAAAAAATTTTCTCTATGAATTTAAGATCAAAGAACATAATAAATTTTTTGTACCTCCATATCCCATTCCGATAGTATACAGGGAAAGAGTTAAGGCTGAAATTCAGTCCATGCTCAGTCAAGGTATAATTGAACCTGCAGTTAGCTCGTATAACAGTCCCCTACATATTGTTGAAAAAAGAGATAAGTCAATTCGATTAGTGCTCGATTCCAGACAAATTAACAATATCATTTTACCTGAAACCGACCGACCCCAAACCCTTGAAGAATTGTTACAAAAATTCTATGGTGTCAAAGTTTTATCCTCATTAGATCTTAGGGCTAGTTTTTGGCAAGTGAAACTGCACCCCAACTGTAGGAAGTACACCGCGTTTCTCTGCTTCGGAAACTGTTATCAGTTCCGTAAATTGCCTTTCGGACTGAACATCTCCTCATCTGCTTTCATCCGTGCGATGAATGCCACACTCCCTGAGCACTTAAAACAACAAATCACAATTTACGTTGATGATATTTTAATTGCAGAATCTTCCTGGGAAAAACATAACAGTACGTTGGCATCTTTACTTGAAGTGTTTGCTCAATCCGGGATTACTGTCAACTTAGAGAAGTCACAGTTTGGTCGTTCTCAGATTAAATTTTTAGGGCACATTATTTCTAAAGATAGGATCCAGCCCGACCCCGAAAAGTTAGAGGCGATAATGAAAATGCCTGTTCCCACCACTAAACGCCAATTAAGAGCTTTCTTGGGTTTAATTAATTTCTATCGCCGTTTTATAAATTTGAAAGACCTAACTACTCCCAGATTATATGAATTAACTGGAAAGAATACTGTTTGGTTCTGGGATGAAGCTGCCCAAAGAGAATTTCTTTGCTTAAAAGATGCACTCCTTCACGCACCTATTCTGCACCACCCAGATTTGTCTAAGAACTTTTGCATTTCTACCGATAGTTCAAAATTCGGACTTGGCGTTCACGTGTTTCAAGAGGATGAAGAAAATGGCTTTGCCACACAGAGAACCATTGCATTTGCTAGTCGCATATTATCCAAGTCAGAGCGGAACTATTCCGTCACTGAGCTTGAAGCTTTGGCAGTAGTTTGGGCATTCGAAAAATTCCGTTATTTCTTGTTTGGCAGACACACTAAAGTTTACACGGATCACCGTGCACTTCAATTCCTCATGTCGGCAAAACTTAACCATGATAGACTTAGACGATGGGCTTTGTTCCTTCAAGAATTCGATTTCTCTGTAATTTACATTCCTGGTAAACAAAACATCGTTGCAGACTCGCTATCTCGTTCGCCTGTTGGGCTCATCAAGGCGACGGAAGAGGCATACTTAGAAAATAACTTTACTATCCTCTATATGCAGCAAGTTGCTTTCGAGAATTACATATCTGCCACATTTTCTGACATCGCTAAAGAACAAGATAAAGATCCAATCTGGCGAGATATTAAAATAAAATGGCACGATAAACATAATGTTTCCATCAGACAATTTTACATTATCCATAATAACATTCTCTTCAAACGTAAAGCCCCTGACAGTCAATTTTGGTTAGTGTGTGTTCCGGAGGAATCCGTGAACAAATTGATTTGGTATATTCATCTCAGTTACGGACACTATGGTGCCAAGAAGTGCTTCGCGAAATTACGCGACTCTTGTTACTTCATCAACATGGAGAAACGTATACGCAATGTGTTATCTCGATGCAAATTGTGTCAGAAAGCAAAGCCGCCGACCATATCGCATTCGGCTCCACTTTTTCCGATTATACCTTCAAAATTAAAGCAGTTAGCAGCCGTTGATCTGTTTGGACCTCTTCCGAGAACTAACAATGGTTTCTCTTTTGTTTTCGTTGCTATTGAGCTCACTTCAAAATTTGTATCTTTTACTCCGCTCCGCCGTGCCACGGCGAAGACAGTAACTAACGCCTTTGTCAAAAACTTCCTAAAAGATGTTGGCCATATAGATAAAGTCATCTCCGATAATGGACCTCAATTCCGTTCTCATGATTGGGCACGGATGTTGCGGCGCAGAAACATCAAACCTGTGTTCATATCACTTTATCATGCTGCCTCTAACCCTTGTGAACGAGTGATGAAAGAACTTGGAAAACTTTGTAGGCTGTATTGCTACCGACGACATAACACATGGGATAGATATCTTCTGTCATTTCAAAATATTATAAATGAACTTCCTAATGATTCTACAGGTCTTTCACCAATTCTGGTTCTGAAAAACAAGCAACCTCCCGACCGTATCAAGGAATTGATACCTTTTCCTAAACACAGAAGACTACGTCATCATGAGATCATTGAATTGGCGCTTAAAAACATTAAGAAAGCCGCTGAAAAAAGGAAACGCTCTCAACGTAATTGTTATGCTAAACAACTCTATGTAGGACAAAAGGTGTTAATTAGATCCCACCACTTATCCCACAAGGGAAGATCTATGATTCACAAATTCTTCTTACTGTACAATGGTCCGTATCGAATCAAACGTATCATCCACGACAACGTCGTTGATATAGAAACTTTAAAGACGCACAAGTCGAAAGGCATACACCACATTTCCAATATTAAAATTTTCAAGGAATAAAGTTGGGGTAGAGAGTCCCTTAATCTGTTTTGGACACACCAAGTGGCGATTGGTGCCCCGTTCTCGAGCTGAGTGTCACTATTCTTCCGCTTTTCCTTAGTGCGCTCTATCTACCTCTTTTTCTCACTGTTACTTTTCTCTAACTCTGAATACTTATGCTCTGTGCTACGCTGGGATATTGTCATACGAAACTTTGATTATCTTGCAATTTGCATATAACGAACTCTGTGGCTGTGCAAGACAAATAAAATTAATGGAAATTTTTGATTGTGTAATCTAATCAAGTTCCTATGTTTCAGAAAATATCAGATTTCTCTTCTGTGTTACTAATTGCATAACTTACGAAGTTCTGAGCGAGTAAAGAAGATTTTGAGTTGACATGAGCATTTGGTAAGCCAAGAACATTATGGAGGATGATGAGTAAGGCAATACACAATATGTCATGGTGGTCTTTAAAATGCATTATTGTTTATGGATAAATGATGGTAAGGAAGGTATTGGTAACAGTCAAAGATGTTTGATAAATGTAATTATGTGGACGAGATTATACAATGATTATGAAGCAATTATGAGGAGAATCGCTTTGTTGCTAATGATGACGAGATTATACAATGATTATGAAGCAATTATGAGGAGAATCGCTATGTTGCTAATGATGCTATGTTCTGTTCTTTTCTTATGTGCTTACTCGCACTGCCCTTTTGTGTTTTCTCTTTGTGCTTATGTGCACCATTTTGTATGTTGATGCATTGTGCCTTCAATGGCATGTGTGATTGGTGAGATTCATATCCTTCTGATGCTCTGTAATTATTTGTAATTATGTGTAATGAATATTTCTAATTATGCTTGCAGCTATGCGTATTGCTCTTGTAATCAAAGCTTACCGCTATGCTCACTAATCATATACCTAAGCCCTACCACTATGCTAATTAATTTTATAATGGAGCTCAATGACAATGTATGGTTATGCTTATACGTTGCACACAGCCATCTATCTTGCAAACTTGCAGCTATGCCATAAATTGCGCCTAGTTAAGTCTAGAAAGATAATGCACAGAAATATTTTGCTTTTGCTTACTACTATCTTCCAAATTTTATTGATGATCTTGTTGATGAAAATCTGCAGCTATGCCTAACGAATATTACGTCTGTGTTTATGTTATTGGATGATTTACTGTGATGTACATCTAGTACTGTGCCAAAATTTGCACTAATTGTTTTGTTTGACCCTACTGTTGACTCAGACAGACACAGACATGACCTGATGACTTGAACCTCTTTTGATATTCTCACGAAACTACCCTGATGTGTTATACCTTAAGGCAATGAAATATGTAGCTCAGTTAAGACAAAAGCCTGGCCATGGCAACTTATGTAATTTAAGTGTTATAATTTGTGGTAATGTAATCACCATCATAGTGATATATATTAATTTAAAGAGATATGAACTAATGGTAATTGGAATGTCAATTTAAGTTATATCATGCCAAATTGATGACAAGCACCCTCAATGTATTTCATACGATTATGTGTTTGTAAAGCAATATGTACATAGTATGTACAGCCTTGTGCTTATATGAAATGACACTAATGTTGTAGATACTCTAAAATAAGAATTAAATTACTCATTAGTATTCAAATGTATCCGTCTTCAAGACACTACTTGTAATGTAAAAATATGGTTTAATACCATGACCCCGTTTGTACCACTTGAATTTGTGGGAAAATATTTCTGTAGATATGTTCTAATCAATGACTTTTCTTTCAGTCTGAACTGAAATATCATGACTATGTTACTAATTTGTGTGTAAAATGCTTTATTTCATGTACTTTGGACACGCATGGGAAGTGGCGATTTCGCACACGAGATTCCAGAATGCACACAGAACAATGGACGAGTTACTATACACCACTGATTTTGGGCCTTTTAATGAAGATGTTTGTTGGATGATGTTTGGCCACACAGTACTGTCCATTGCAGCCTTGGCCACCCACCACCAGTTTGCTCTAATTTTGGCTATGCTGATGCAGTCTGCTAATAGCTCTGTTGGTTGGAGCACACTTGGTTGTCGAATTGCATGGAGGAATACATCAGAACCTTTTCCCCATGACTTCCACTTCAATGCAACCAGCCAGCCCGCCTACAGTGTGGTGTAATCTCACAGTGTTTTGTGTTCGTGTGCAGACCTAAAATGAATGTTAGGAGCTAATGTGCTATTCGTGTGCATATACTATTCAGTGCCTCCCATTGCAAACGTTGTCCACAGGTTCATTACCAGTGTTTAGGTATATTTCATGGTTCTTTCACAGTCATTGACCAAAATAAAATTGTGCTCTTGATAGATACATATACTTAGTCTGAAATGTCATTGTGCCTATTCGATTGACAAACGTTATATTGAAATCCTATTGTGCTGAAGTAGTAACATTATTTTGTACATGATCAGAAGCCTATGTAGTCAAAAATTTTACATGTATGTTCTAGCATCCATGAAAGTATAGCATTTTAAATGCATCACAGAATACAAAACTGACACTTTATCTTATACTAAGTGCACTAAAAATTTACATAGACTACATTGTGCACAAGATACAAATGTTCATTTTATGTTCCTAAAATACTGATCTCTTGTACAAAATGTAAACCCATGGAACTTACACTACTGTGTGTATTACTTGTAATTACCACATTTTCTTTAAAGAATGATGACATTAGTTAAAATAACTTTTGTAAAACTTTGTATATGTTCATGTTTATTATTGTATATTTTTTTCCATTTGTGTATTACTTCTAGCTATCTCATTTTCTCCACTATATCATTTGTCAAACTATGTTTTCTGAAATTCTATATACTTATGTTTACCATTATGTACAATTGTCATATATTCCACTTATTGCTGATGTTCTGTAAATTTTGACATTTGCTTATGCCTGTCACACCCTGTACCTCTCCATGCATGACTTTTGATGGTACTGTTCTGTAAAATGGCATGTATTTATGACTGTCACATTTTTTTTTAAATTTTCTATGTACTCCATCTGTTGTTTTGATCTTGTTATATTTTGGATGTCATTAATGGATTTTTGGACTTGAAATTCAGTAATTTTGCTGGCTAGGCAATGCCATTGGCATCACCCACCCTACAAAATTTTAATAGGTAGGAGGGGGGTGATGAAACGTGTCCATAAAAAATTATTTTTATAAGAAAATGTCTAATATTGTGCCTCCTGTTTTGTATCGAGTAACTTGCTTGCAAGAAAATGTATAATATCGCTTCTACTGTATGTATCGATATGTGTAAAGTTTCATCTCTGGCAAAGATCATGTATTGCATAGCATTGTAGCTCGCACTGAGAGAGAGAGAGTAGCACTAGTGGTTCAGCTCGCTTAGAGAGCGGTTAGGTTGTGTGTATGGCTCCGATGTAGAGCAGAGGCTGCTTTGCCAGCAAGTCAGAAGTTGTATTATGTAGGTAATGTAATGCTGATTATCAATAATAAGTAACTTAACCCTGTTTCATATTTCATTTACGTAGTTAGAAAATTAACCTACTTCCTTCATTTGATAATTAGTTGATTTAGTGGAGTGTTGATTTGAATAATATTATTGAACATATTTCATTATTGGTGCCATAGTAAGATAATAGTTGATTTGGATTTCAATAATAACTGATCGACATAAATTCTCACAGTCAAGCATTGAGAAAGTGATTTGCGGTTTTTCCTATATCTTTCTCGCAGTCAAAATTTTTGAGTATAGTCAGTGTCTGTTTCAAAAGGTTACATGTCACAGTTGTTTTGTTAAAAATATCCGTTGCGCACATAATCAGCTTAATGCACTGTTTCTTATACATCAATATCAGGGCCATAATTAAACCAAATAGCTGTGTTAATGAACAATTTATTGTCTGATTTAACGATAGGTTCAACATTCCAAAACACACGTACAGCTTTTAAACTCTTCGCTCCCACTATTTTACTTCTATAATATTAAGAAATAGATTTTCCACTCGATATTGTCAAAAGCTTTCTCCAAATGTACAAATGCTAAAAACGTAGGTTTGCCTTTCCTTAGCCTATCTTCTAAGATAAGTCGTAATGTGAGTATTGCCTCCAGTCTTCCTACATTTCTCCAAAATCCAAACTGATCTTCCCCAATGTAGGATTTTACAAGTTTTTCCATTCGTCTGTAAATAATTTGTGTTAGTATTTTGTAACTCTGACTTATTATACTGTCAGTTCCGTAATTTTCTTATTCATTATCAATCCTAATCCTGTGCTACCCCCAATTGATTTTGTATTTATAATCCTGTACTCACCTGACCAGAGATCCTGTTCATCCTGCCACCGAACTTCACTAATCCACACTATATCTAACTTCAACCTATCCATTTCCCTTTTTAAATTTCCTAATTTTCTCTGGAATTAGATTTACTACATTGTTCTTGAATTTGGATAGTATTTCCACTGTCTCATACAGCTTGCGTACGATGTGGAACAATTTCGTCATGATTGGCTCTCCTAACGATATCAGCAGTTCAGACGGAATATCATCTATTCCCGGTGCCTTGTTTCGACTCAGATCTTTCTTCTCGCCGTATCGTATCTCCTATTTCCTCTTTGTTTTACACTTCCTTTTACAGGCCCTCTATATATTCCTTCCACATTTCAGCTTTCCCTTCTTTTCTTAGAATTGGTTTTCCATCTGTGCTCTTGAAATTCATACGGCTGCTTTTCTTGTCTACAAATATGTCTTTTATTTTCTGTAGGCGGTATATATCTTTCCTGTAATTATACATTCTTCTACGCCTCTGCATTTGTCCTCTAGCCACACCTGCTTAGCCAGTTTGCACTTCCTGTCAATATCATTTTTCAGACGTTCATACTCCCTTTTGTCTGCTTCACTTGCTGAATTTTCATATTTCCTCCTCACATCAATTAAGTTCAATATATCCTTTATTAGCCAGGGATTTCTATTAGGCCTTGTCCTTCTGTATATATGACTCCTTACGGCTTTCACTACCCTATCTGAGCTACCCATTTTTCTTCCACTGTATTATTTTCCCCCATTTCAGCCAATCCTTGCCTAATGCTCTCTCTGAAACCACCTCTGGTTCCTTTAACTTCTCCAGGTTCCGTCTCCTAAGTTTCCTCCGTTTCTGCAGTCTCTTTACGTTTAAATCTGCAGTTCAGTACCAGTAAGTTGAGGTCAGAGTCTGTATCTACCCCTAGGTATGCCTTACAGTTTAAAACCTGGTTCCTATATCTATTCCTTACCATTATATAGTCAATCTGGTACCGTTCAGTGTATCGTGATCTCTTACATTCATACAGCTTTCTTTCATGATGTTCAAACAAAGTGTTGGTGATCATTAAATTGTGCTCTGCACAAAATTCTACCAATTGATTTCGTTTCCGCAGTTCATATTCACGTGCAACATTTCCTTCTGTTCCTTTTCCTACTACTGAGTTCCAGTCCCCCATCACAATCTGGTTTTCGTCTCTCTTAATATTTTGAATAATTTCTATTATCTCCTGATACCATTCTTCGCCACCCCCATGACTTTGCCTAGGTGGGGTGGCTTGCGTGCCTCAACGATACAAATACTGTTGGTACAACCAGTACGGAGGGATATCTGCGGAGAGGCCAGACAAACGTGTGTTTCCTGAAGAGGGGCAGCAGCCTTATTAGTAATTGCAGGGGCAACAGTCTGTATGATTGACTGAGCTTGCCTTAAATTATCAGATAATGTGGCTCTTCCACACAGCTACTGCGAACGGCTGAAAACAAGTTCTATTGTATGAATATACGATGATGGCATCCTCTCGAGTAAAATATTCCGGAGGTAAAATAATCCCCCATTCGGATCTCCTGGCGGGGCCTACTCAGGAGCGTGGAATGTTAAATCCCTTAACCGGGAAGTTAGAAAATTTAAAAATGGAAATGTATATGCTGAAGTTAAATATGGTGGGGATTAGTCAAGTTCGGTGGATAGAGGAACAGGATTTCTGGTTAGTGAGTACAGATTTATAATTACAAAATCAGTTAGGGGTATCACAGGACTAGATCTGATAATGAATAAGAAAATAGGAATGCGGGTAAATTACTATTAGCAGCGCAGTGATCGCATTATCATAGTCAAGATAGATATGAAGCCAACACTGACCACAGTAGCACATGTTTATATGCCCTCTGGCTCTGCCGATGATGAGGAGATCAAAGAAGTGTATGAGGAGGTAAAGGAAATTATTCAGACAATTAAGGGAGAGGAAAATTTAATTGTGATTGGAGACTGGAATTTGGTAGCAGGAAACGGAATACAGGGAAAAATAGTAGGGAAATATGGACTGGGCAAAAGGAAAGATCGCCTGGTAGAATTTTGCACGGAACACAATTTAATCATAACAAAAACTTGCTTTAAGAATCAAGAAAGAAGTTTTTATACGTGGAAGAGACCAGGAGGCACTGGAAGTTACCAGATATAAACTCTAACCATAACTTATTGGTCATGGACTGTAGGCTGAAACTAGAAATACTGCAAAATGGTAGGAATATAAAAATATGGAACCTGGATAACTTCATGGAACCTGAAGTCTTCGATAATTTCAGAGGGAGCTGTAGGCAACAATTGACAGTAACTGGGGTAAATAAAACAGTAGAAGAAGAATACGTAGCATTGAAAGATGAAATACTGAAGGCAGCAGAGGACAAAATAGGTAGGAAGCCAAGACCTACAAAAACATCCGTGGATATCACAGGAAATACTAAATTTAATTGATGAAAGGAGAAAAAATAAAAGTGCAGGAAATGAAATAGGCAAAATGGAATACAGACGACCAAGAAATGAGATTGACAGGAAGTGCAAAATAGCTAAGCAGGAGCTGCTAGAAGGCAAATGCAAGTCAGTAGAAGAATGTTTGAACACGGGGAAAATAGATACTGCCTACAGGACAATAAAAGAGATATTTGGAGACAAGAAAAGCAGCTGTATGGATATAAAGAACTCAGGTGGGAAACCCGTTTTCAAAAAAAAAAAAAAAAATAAAAAATAAAAATAAAAAAAAATAAAAAAAATGGTTCAAATGTTTGTTAAGCTTATGGGACTTAACTACAGGGTCATCAGTCCCTAAACTTACAAACTACTTATGAACTACTTACAACTAAGGACCGCACAAATACCCATGCCCGAGGGGGGATTCGAACCCCCGACCGTAGTGGCCGTGCGGACCGTGACTGGAGCGCCTCAATCCCCTCGGCCACCGCGGCTGGCTGGATTCGAAACCCCCCATTGTAGTGGCCGTGCTGACCGTGACTGGAGCGCCTCAGTCACCTCGGCCACCGCGGCCGGCAACCCATTTTCAGCAAAGAAGGGAAAGCTGAAAGATGGAAAGAGTATATAGAGGGGCTCTACAAAGGAAATGGACTTAGAGACAACTTTGTAGGAAGGGAAGAGCATGAAGATAATGATGAAGTAGGATATACTATACTGAGAGAAGAATTTGACATAGCACGGGAAGACCTAATTCAAAACAAGGCCCCTGGAGTGGACGACATTCCCTCAGAACTACTGAAGTCTATGAGAGAGTCAGCCATGGGAAAACTATATCACCTGTTGCGTAAGATGTATGACACAGGGGAAATACTCTCAGACTTTAAGAGAAATGTAATAATTGCCATTACAAAGAAAGCAGGTGCAGACAGGTGTGAAAATTATAGAACAATCAGTTTAATAAGTCATTGTTGCAAAATTGTTTACAGAAGGATGGAAAAGCTATTAGAAGTCGACCTTGGGGAAGACCAGTTTGGATTCAGGAGAAATGTAGGAACTAGGGAGGCAATCCTCACTTTACGGTTTAGCTTAGAAGATAGATTAAGGAAAGGCTACCTACATTTCCAGCTTTTGTTGGTTTGGAGAAAGTTTTGGACAATGTTGGTTGGAATACACTCTTTCAAATTCTCAAATTAGCAGTAGTACAATTTGGGAAACGGAAGGTTATATACAACTTGTACAAAAAACAGACAACAGTTATCAGAGTTGAAGGGCATGAAAGGGATGCAGAGTATGGGAAGGGTGTAAGGCAGGGTTGTAGTCTTCCTCCAATGTTATTCAATTTGTACATTGAGCAAGCTATAAAGGAAAGCAAGGAAAAATTTGCAGAGGAAATTAAAGGTCAGTGTGAAGAAATAAAAACCTTGCGTTTTGCTGATAACATTGTAATTCTGTCAGAGACAGCAAAGAACTTGGATGAGCAATTGAACGGAAAGGACAGTGTGTTGAAAGAAGCATATAAGATGAAGATTAACAAGAGCAAAACAAGGGTACTGGAATGCAGTCTTAGAAAGTCAGCCGATGCTGAAGGATTTAAATTAGGTAACTAATCAATAAAGGTGGTAAATGAGTTCTGTCACTTGGGCAGTAAAATAACATATGATGGTCTTGGTACAGAGTACATAAAACGCAGAGTGGCAATGGGTAGTAAAGCGTTCTTGAAAAAGGGAAATTTGTTAACATCGAATATTGATTTAATCCTAAGGAAGTCCTTTCTAAAGGCATTTGTGTGGAGTTTTGCCGTCTATGGGAGTGAAACATGGACGATAAACGGCGCGGACAGGAAGAGGATAGGGCTTTTCAGATTGGTGTTACAAAAGAATGCTGAAGATTAGGTGGGAAGATCGTGTAACTAATGAGGAGGTACTGAAATGAATTGGAGAGAAAAGGAATTTCTGGCGTACCTTGACTAAAAGAAGGGATCGATTGGTAGGAAACATTCTTAGACATCAATGAATTGTAAAGCTAGCATTGGAGGGAAGTGTGTGGATAAAAATCGCAGATGGAGACCAAGAGATGAATACAGTAAACAGATTCAAATGGATGTAGGTTGCCGTTCTTATGAGGAGATGAAGAGGCTTGCTCAGGATAGAGTAGGGTTGAGAGCTGCATCAAACCAGTCTCCGCACCGAAGACCAGAAAAAAACATTTCTTCGATGTCTTCGTCATCGAAATTGCTGGTTGGCATGTAAACTTGTACTACTGTGGTAGGCCTTGGTTTTATGACTATCTTTGAAATGATAATGCTTCTACTATACTATTCATAGTAACTTACCCGCATTCCTATTTTTTATTCGTCATCAGACCTACTCCTGCTTTACCACCAACTGGTTTATTGTTTATAACCCTGTACTCACTATTCCCTACGATATCTAACTTTAACCTATTCGTTTTTCTTTTCAAATTTTCTATGTTAGCTACGCGGTTAAATGTTAGTTTGATGACGTCATCCTCCTGAATAGTCCCCGTCCGGATATCCGAATCGGGGATTACCTTACCTCCTGAACATTTCACCCAAGTATACGGCATCATGATACTGTCATACAGTAGAGCTGCATGTCGTCGGGAAAAGTAACGACTGTAGTTCCCCCTTGCTTTCGGCCGTTCGCAGTAAACTGCATGCCAAGCCATGTTACAACGAAGGAGCAGTCAATCATCCGGTCTGTTGCCCCTTTAACTACTGAAACCTTCTTCAGGAACCACACGTTTGTCTGGCCTCTCCACAGATATCCCTCGGCTGTGGTTGCACCTACCGTTGAGACACGCAAGCCACCCCACCTCGGCCATATTTGTGGTTCATACGGGCAGTTACTAATATTTTTTATTTAAAATAATGTATTACTACCATAGTCTATACAGTGAAGACACACCTACTGAATTCTGTTACACAATACGGCAGCAGCGCTCCAAGCGGTCAGCATGATTCAATTCTAAATACGATAACAGATGAGTGTAAAAGCTATGTTTTATATTGATTTTAAAAGTAGAAAAAGTATGTTGCGCCCTAAAAATCGGCAATTACTACAACTCCTCATTTGTCTTTCTTAGGTTAACTACGGTACACCACATTATAACTTTTTTATGATTTTCACTTCCTACTAAGAACAAAAAATGGCTGTTGAACAGCAGAGCACGTGACCGTTTTCAGAAAAAGGTCACTTTTTTACTCAGGGACGTTAGGATTTCAGCCCTCCGAATATAAGTCAAATCAGTGAGTTTGGAACGCAGAAAAGATACGGAATACAATATCGATAATATTTAATGTACTAAATCAGCCACCACATCTGTAACTGAAGGAAAAACCACAAAGTCGTTGCAATACTGTCATATGCAAAAAGAAAAAAGAAAAAACAAAGTGTTTTCCAACAAATCAGAAACGAATCCCACAACTGTTGCTGCATTCTGAACAACAAACGCCGAGAACAAGATATTCGTTTATTAAGCAAAAATAATTACACACAAAAGAATAAGAAAGGTGAGTGAAGCGTAAAGTCTGCAAATCATATTATTCCACAAATAAATGTTACGTATTGTAGGAAGTGCCAGTCATAGTTAGAACATACCATAATATAAAAGTACGTTTCTCGGATGTTATGTGTCTGTTACTTTCACCGGAGTAAGCCGCTAATATGCACATAGCCGTATTTATTCATGAGTAAGTTAGCACTGAATCAGTTGAATTAGATTTTTTTTATTTATTTCTAGATTATTCACATCTCTTGATATTTTAGGAATGTTTGGAACGCATAAATATTGTAACTATTCGTATATTACGAAGACAAATAACTGTATACAGACATTACTGTTACGGTACAATTACGGTACTTACACACCACAAGGAGCACTAGTGTCGTGGCAACTGTCAGTTTTCACAGTAGTGACTGTTGCGACTATATATGTTGGACTGTGCTGTTACGATTTTCTGGCGGTTGGAGAGCGAATATTTGGATAGCGAAGACTGACACAAAATATATACTGGCAGTATAAGTTTTAGTTTTTATTACAATATAAAAGGCGTCAAGAAGCTAATATAGACACCTAGACCCCTGAAGATGGTTTTACATAAAGCGAAACGGCCTGCGCTTAATTAGATTAATGTTTAGTTCCAATATACGGCCAGTTATCCTATTCTAACTTTACTAGGTGAAGTTGCACCGATACACAGCAAGTAACCACCGGAGGAACTACACAGACTACGATGAATACAAATAATCATCCTTGAAGATTTAACGAGTTAGTAGCTGACGTGATTCTTATCTCTCATAGTTCTCTGTGTGTGGAGACGCTTTCACTATTCCAGAAATTTCACAGTCAAAGTATGAGCAATAAAGAGGTACTGAATATATAATTACTTTTAATGGCTGGAGTTTCCCGCTTTTTAGCACTCGTTCTCTCTCTCTCAGTGAGTAATTCAGGCACAAAGTGTGTTCGGCGCTTTTACTCGCCAGGACATTATTTAGTGCCTCAGCGGGAACCTTTGATCCGCCTTTTAGATAATGCAAGAGGAAATCGGTGCGGGCGGTATAAGTGGAGGGTTGATTAACCGCGCCCCGCCAGCTGCCGCACGAAACAAGGGTGGTGGAGGGGAGGAGAGGGGAGGGGAGGGGAGGATTACAAGCCGCTGGTGGCCAGTAGTACTGCTAAGCGAGCACTGCGGACAGCGCCTTTTGTGTGCAGACTCCCCATCCACCGCCCTAGGCAACTCTACACGCTATGGGCTGATTCTCTCTGAATTTGTGCCTCCTGTGCATGAGCAATTAAAGGCATCAAAAACAGTTTAGGCCTTATTGGAAGAAGAGCTTTTGAGATTAACCAGCAGCTAGCTGGAGCGCGCTTCACACGACGTCTAGAGTCCCACAGAAACGTGATTTGTGGCCGAAACCGAAATTTGCGTAATTAAGTTAAAATCTCCATCTATATAAGAGCGAAACGACACTCACTCACTCACTAAACACGAAATCTCGGAAAACTACTTCACCTATAAAGCTGAAATTTGGTAAGAAGGTAGTTTATAGGTAGAAGTCGTGAGCTAAGATAGGATTTTGCGATAAGACCTGTAGGTCAGGAGATATGACGTCATAAACAATGAAACCTTCCCAGTCTCGAGGCACGTGATAGTGTGACTTTATCAGTCCACTATTTGAGAAAGAGAGCACTTAGCGACTTGAAACAAACTTTAAACATAATGTCAAACCTTCAGGAAACTGTCTCGCTAACGGCCCCAGCAAAATGGCGAAAGGAAAAAGTTTCTAGCTTACTACTTTTTCGGCCTTCATGCAGTAAAGTTACGGCAATTTTCATGACGTTATAATTTATTACTCGTACACTATCACTTGCATTCGCGAGAAATGTTAAACAGAGTATTCAAAGATTCCACGTAACGTACGTTCAAAAGTTTATCATAGTACGACATACAATTCATAAAACATGTTGTCATAAAAAATTACGTTAATGAAAAACTGCCCCAACAAGCATGACGTTTTGATTTATTACGTCTTTCTTATTAACTGCATTCGCGACGTATTTTTAGATACACACCACTAGATGTACCTTCGAAATAATATCGTATTACTACTTATAGTTCAGGTGCTATGACGTCAAAGACAATGAAATGCATGAAAAATCGTCCTAATAAGCATGAGATTATAATTTACTACGTCTTTACTACCCCCACTATTTACCGCACGTATCGCACGCAGTTTCCTAATTCTCCCCTCTACGAACCTGGTAAATAATGTTTTTGTAGGACACTTAGTTCAAGAGATACGACATTATAAACAATGAGATGCGCAAAAAAAAAAAGGCTGCATTAAGTGATAACGAAGCCGGCCGCGGTGACCGAGGGGACTGAAGCGCTCCAGTCACGGTCTGCACGGCCACTACGGTCGGGGGTTCGAATCCCCCCTCGGGCATGGATATTTGTGCCGTCCTTAGTTCATAAGTAGTCCATAAGTAGTTTATAAGTTTAGGGACTGATGACCCCGTCGTTAAGTCCCATAAGCTTAACAAATATTTGAACATTTTTAGTGATAATGCTGCTCATTTTATCCTAAACCACTGGACCGATTTCAACCAAATATGGTACACATATTCCTTAGTGTCAGTAACAATTGCTATAGCGGTAAGAACCACGTACAACACATGGCTCAGAATATATAACGTCATGAACAATAAGAATCGCAAGAAACTGCCACATCGAATGATGAGAATTTATTCAGACACTGTATGAGAATGAAAGTACGTAGCGAATTGCAACAGAAATTAAACAAAATTTCAAACTTTTATTACACCTTTTCTGGGTGACAACCACAGCAAAATGATGAAAGGAAAAAAAGTTTCTCCATTACTTTTTTTCCGCTGTTCATGTACTAAACGGCATTCGGCATAACGTTACAATTTGTAATTTCTACATTACAAATTGTAGCTGCAGGAAATTTTGTAGACAGTATACACACATGTCTGAATGTGCTGAATGTTTAGGAGATACGAGGACGGAAACAGTAACGTTCATGGAAAGTCGCTCCATCATGCACCAGGTTTTAATTTGTAACTTCTTTGCTACTAACTGTGTCCATAACAGATCTTACCGACGTGCAGCACTTACACAAATGAATATATACCTACTAAATTATTCATTGTTAATACGTATCTATATCTATAAATGTGACTGTCTGTTCGGTGTACGTTTATCACGTCTGAACCACAAGACAGTTACTAGTGTCTACTCGGGGAAGGCTTTAGGCACGATTTTATGGCGAACGGATAGCATTAATCTACACACACATGTGAATGTTTGTTCGGTGTACGCTTATCACGTCCGAACGACAAGACGCACAGACTTAAATATTTGTGCAATTACTAATTTATGCATGAGGTAGGTTTTAGACACGGCTTTATAGCGATCTGATAGATATTTAGTAATTTGAAGAATATAACGCGAAATGCGGAACAATTTGAAAATTATATTTACTCTTTGAAAATGGTTTTATTGGTGGCATTGTTGCTTGGGGGTTAATAATAATAAAATGGTGGAGTATATTGGGATGGAAAGTTATCTGTGTATATAAAATTCTACGAGTGCGTTTGTTAATATTTCGCTCTGCGGCGAAAACTACAGAACGCAAACAAATGATCTGTGTATCTGTGTGTAATTGTTGTCCGAAGTCTCCCGTTGTAGACCATAGCAGTTCCATGCCGATAGCTATAAGGGGTGGAAGAAGATATATAATGGTTCAAAGTCGTCAAATTATAAAAAAAAGAAAATCGGACTGAAGTTCAGCGATGACGTTTGCGACTATACCAAGGAGGTTACATACAGCGAAACGTGACGCCATAGACTATATTTTTGGTCTATACGTGATACAACAATATCTTCAGCTCTTTCTCTGTAAGGATAAGCATACGAATAAAAAAAAATATAAAAATAAATAAATAAAGTAGTAAAAAAGAATTTTCCTTTAATACATCTCTTTAAAAAATCGATTTGACGTTTCGCGCATTACATCAAGTGATTGATCTGTGTTATTATTACAAGCATTATTGTTGAATTTCGTGATTGGATTCTTCGAAAAGACTGCATTTTTACATGTGATTTGATCTACAGTTCTTACTATTCAGTCACATAGCACACTACTGAAAGATAGCTTTTCTATCATAATCAACGAACACGCGAGCGGAGCCGCGGGTCTAAGCTAGTAATTCAATAAATGTTGTTGTTGTTATGGTCTTCAGTCCGGAGACTGGTTTGATGCAGCTCTCCACCCTACTCTATCCAGAGCTGCCTTTTCATCTCCTCATAAGAACGGCAACCCACATCCACTTGAATCTGCTTACTATACGCGTCTCTTGGCCTCCCTCTGCGATTTTTACCCCACACACTTCCCTCCAATGCTAAATTTACGATTCCTCGATGTCTAAGAATGTGTCCTACTAAGCGATCCCTTCTTTTAGTCAGGGTATCCCAAAAATTCCTTTTCTCGCCAATTCTGTTCAGTACCTCTTCATTAGTTATGTGATCTACCCACCTAATCTTCAGCATTCTTCTGTAGCACCACATTTCAAAAGGCTCTATTCTCTTCCTGTCCGCACTGCTTATCGTCCATGTTTCACTCCCGTACAAGGCAACACTCCACACAAATGCCTTCAGAAAAGACTTCCTTACACTCAAATTAATATTCGATGTTAGCAAATTTCTCTTTTTCAAAAATGCTTTTCTTCCCATTGACATTCTGAATTTTATATCCTCTGTACTGCGACCATCGCATTTTATTTTACTACCCAAGTAACAAAACTCATCTACCACCTTCATTGTTTCGTTACCTAATCTAATTCCTTCAGCATCGCCTGATTTTCTAAGACCGCATTCCATTATTTTTGTTTTGCTCTTGTTAATATTCATTTTATACGCTCTCATCAACACACTGTCCATTCCATTCAACTGCTCTTCCAGATCGTTCGCTGTCTCTGACAGAATTACAATGTCATCAGCAAAACGCAATGTTTTTATTTCTTCCCCCTGAACTTTAATCCCTATCCCAAAATTTTCCTTGCTTTCCTTCACCGCCTGCTCAATGTACAAATTGAATAACAACGGATAAAGGCTACAACCCTGTTTTACTCCCTTCCCACCTGATGCTTCCCCTTCATGCCCTTCGAGTCTAATAACTGAGGTCTGGCTTTTGTACAAGTTGTAAATAACTGTCCTTTCCCTGTATTTTACCCCTGCTGACTTCAGAATTTGAAAGAGTGTATTCCAGTCAACATTGTCAAACGCTTTCTCCAAATCTACAAAAGCTAAAAATGTAGGTTTGCCTTTCGTTAATCTAAGATAAGACGTACGGTAAGTATTGCCTCCCGGGTTCCTACGTTCCTCCTGAATCCAAACTGATCTTTCCCGAGGTCAGCTTCTACCAGCTTTTCCATTCTCCTGTAGATAATTCGTGTTAAAATTATGCAACTATGACTTATCAGACTGATGGTTCTGTAATTTTCACACCTGTCTGCGCCTGATTTCTTTGGAATGGGGATTATTACATTTTTCTTAAAGTCTGAGGGTATTTCGCCTGTCTCGTACATCCTACACACCAGTTCAAATAGTTTTGTCATGCCTGGCTCTCCCAGAGACTTCAGTAGCTCTGAGGGTATATCATCTACTCCTGGTGCCTTATATCGTAAACACTGCGATGCGTTAAAACCTGTCACATCATGCAACATGTTTTAATACGTTTACGTATTTACTACTAAGACACACCCGTATTCCAAACAGTTGAAAGAAATTCCTGGCAGCTGACAGTGCTGTTGGCAAATGTGCACGAATTCTAAAGCGTACTCGGCGGTAGGCGTAAGCGAGAGACTTCTTTAGAGCTACAGGGAAAGGAAGAGAGTGAAACAGTGTACATCCAGCGAGTATCCATTATTTCCGGAACATCTACCTTTTAACTTCAAGAGTCCACAGTTTCCAGTGATTCTTGCATTTCATATTACGATTAATAAGTCACAGGGCAAATACTGCTTAGTGGTTTTGACATCTCCATGTTTCTCATACGGACAGCTATATGTCGTTTCTCAGGGGTGGGCTCCCCAAAGAATTTATTCATATTAGACTTTAGAAAAGTAACTAGAAATATTGTTTATAATCACGTTTTTAATTAAGTGAATGTATTAAGGTTACATGGTTACATATAGTTTGCAAGTTGATGACTACCTTTCTTTGTTTGGATAATGCAGTTATTATTTTATACATTATGCAAGACAGCCTTAAAAGTTTAAACATAGCTGCTATTGTCAGCGACCGATATAACGTCAATGGATAAAAAAGCAGCCCTTGGTCGAAAATTAAAAATTATTTGACCTGCTTTCGGCAATGAGTAAGATTGCCTTCATCAGAAATTATATTCTGTGACTTGTTTTATTTTATAATTTCTGATGAAGGCAATCTTAGCCATTGCCGAAACCTGATCAAATAATTTTTAATTTGCGACCGAGGGCTGCTTTTCTATCCATTGACATGACAGCCTTATTTCTTGAATGCTCAGCTATGTTATTAAGAAAAGGAGATGGAATGAGAGAGAAGGGATGTGAGAATTACCAAGTCAAATCTTGACTAAACATATAAATACCCGCGCAAAGCCGGGTTTTCGGATAGTGTTTGTATATTAACGTTAAAAAAAATAGTTTTTCCCACAGTTTTCAAGATCCCCTCCCTGTATTAAACCTCTTGAGTGTGCGTAAGCTTAATCAGAGTCCATTGAAGATGACGTGGGAGGCGAAGAGATTTAGACAAATCGACGGTACTTTAGCTTATTATATATGCATTTTATTTCAGCTATACCACCAGAATGAGCTTATCGAAAAAAATCAAATGTTTGTTAAGCTTATGGGACTTAACTACGGGGTCATCAGTTCCTAAACTTACAAACTACTTATGAACTTCCTGCAACTAAGGACGGCACAAATATCCGTGCCCGGGGGGATTCGAACCCCCGACCGCAGCGGCCGTGCAGACCGTGACTGAAGCGCCTCAGTCTCCTCGGCCACAGCGGCCGGCTGAGCTTATCTGTTAAATGATTGATAGTAAGGCAAACTCCGTCTTTTTTTATAGTTTAACTGCCGCCGACATCTACTCCAAATAACTTTCAAAATCTTTAAAATATCCAAACTAATTCCACCATTTAATTAGTAATTCCTATCAGTGAAATAATTTTTCTTACTAAATTTTAACTATCTTTTACCCCAATGCGGAATTTGAAACCTTTTCCGAAAATAGAATTGAATAAAAAAGATGAACCGAGCACTAATTCCAATCCTCATAGTATAATAACTATGGGGACGTCATTTCTCGGTATTTTACATGAATTATACAAGTAGTGGAAACGTCATTGCTCAGCTATCTTACATTACTTACGTTTCTACCCATTGTAGACTACACATTAAGAATTTTAGTGTTGGCTGACATTACCGATGCAGGTGATCCTATTATTCCCACCTCTTTTTTTTTAAATTTTTTTTTATTTTTTCTACAAAAATGCAGATTGCGAAGATCGCGCCCAGCAATATGTATAAATAGTGACTTTCAAAGGAAAATATCCAGACAGATCAAATTTTAGTATTAGAATCTCATAGCTCCTGTTCGGACTGTGAGCTAGGTTTCGATTATCATTCCAGTATGGAAAATCAAATGCACAAATTCCAAGCTGTGGCAGTATTAGCAGAACATTGGTGCGTGAAATAAAAAAAAAAGGAAACTATTTTGAAATTCTATAAAGTAATGGCATTTCCTATGTTATCCCGAGGGATCGAATGCTGGGTTATTGCGAAAAGACAAGAAAGTAAAAGACAAACAGCAGAGTTGAGGTTCCTGATAAAGACGAAGGGATGTACAATTTACACGATAAGAAGTGATCATATTAGAGAAGAATTAAATATTATCAGCATCAATGAAAATATTAAACAATATTTGACAACACCTTTGAAGTGATCATATCAGAGAAGAATTAAATATTATCAGCATCAATGAAAATATTAAACAATATTTGACAACACCTTACGAAAAGGCTAGAGCACAGAATTCCCCAGTATGGCGTTCTCGCCCGAGTCTTAGAAGATGTACTAGCCGTGCGTTTCGCGTATTTCAAGCGACAGTTTCGCTTCGTAATATGTTGGGATGTAATTGGCGTATTGCGATGCAATCAACGCCATTGTTAAAGTCATTTGTCCTGCTATAGATCGCTGATGAAAAAATACACGGTGTCCATTTCAAAGCACATACGTTGGTGATAGAAAACGCACATGCTTTCGAAAAATAAAGAGAGCGTACTAGTCTCTTCCGCATTTTTAACAAATACGAAAGTAGAAGGCTAGTTGTGCTGTGGGTCGAAAGACAAGGTTGTTGATGGGACGTTAACATCAGTCTTTCTTCGTCTTTTGTGATTCAGTTTTCGCATTTGCTGCGATCCACTGCTACATAGTATTGTGCCAAATTTTCAATGCTCAGTGCTGTACAGAGCTGTACTCTCAGGTAATTACTGTTTCTTTTACCAGCAGATATTTGTTGGTCAGGAATTAACCTTTTGCCTGTGATAATCTTGTTTCTACTCCCTCCCTGCTTCGTCCACCAAGGGAGATTTTGCTTTCAACGTAGGAAAATTTCTTTAGCTAGAGCTTTACTTGATTCTCAACTGTTTTAATGTTCAGTTTCACTTATTGTCATTTACACTGCTCTCATTACTTCTGTTGTTTTCGGTTTACTCTTAGTGTATATTCTGTAGTCATTAGACCATTTCACGAACATGTTCCGTAATTCTTTTTCTGTTTCTTGAGGAAAGAAGTCTCATCAGAGAACGTGATGCCAGATACCCTTACACGATAATGTTAATTCCACTCTAGAATCATTCGTCTCATCCTGCCGTTACTTCATGGATATACTGAATGAACAGATTGCATTCTTCTCATCCACCATTTCAATCTAACCACGTTGATTTCGGTTTCACAATCTTGTTATTCCCTCCTGATTTTTGTACATTTTCTAGATTACGTGTCTAAATATACGGTTACTCTTAATGTTCCTCGGAATATCGAAGAACTGTCAAATTGTTTCCTTACGTCTATGTATGCTATGAATTTGTCTTTATTTTCAGTTCAGTGTTGATTCCATTATCAACCACAAAGCCATGACTATCTCCTTGCTGGCTTTAACCTCCCCAGAGACAAACTGATCGTGTAACAGATCTACAATTTGCCTTTCCATTCTTAAATGTAATATTCTTGTCAGGAGCTTAGAGTCTTGCACAGTTAAGCTGATTGTTCAATATTTTCTGACACGAGAAATCTATGAATTATATTTTTTAAAGTCAGATGGTACGTTGCCGTCTATGGGACGATTCTACACACTAGCTTGAATAGTCGTTTGTATTCCACTTTCTCCAACGACTTTCTTGAATTCGATTGCAATGTTATCCTTCTGTCTTATTTAACCTTTGTGTTTTAAAGGTCTATTATATTCTGATGTTAACATTGGACCACATACGTTTTCCATATAACTCCAGTTTTTATTACATGATTAAAACGCCTGGCTCTTGTAAACCTTCAATATACTATTTTCAACTCTTTGCTTTCTCCTCTGCACTCAACGGTCCAAGTGCCATATCACTGTTAATCTAAACTCTTTGCTTTTAGCTTCATAAAATATTGTTTTAACTTTGCGATATGCTGAACCAGTCTTTTCAGCGATCATTTCTTTTTCGATTTTGTCACATTTTCCTGCAACCATTTCCTATTGCCTGTATTGCACTTATTATTTATTTCATTCCCAAGTGATTTATGTTGTATTTCTATAACTGTATGTACATTCTTATACTTCCTTTTACCTTGATGATTACAAATATTACACCATCCACCATAGCATTTTTTCCACCATAGCACACACAAGCGCTTGGAGCTGCATCAGACTGGTCTTCGGATACAACTTCATAATAGGAACAAGGCTCCGTATTGCGTTTGTTGTATTCCTACTCGTTGTAGATCCGGATAAATCACAAAGATCTGCCACATGGACCGTAACAGGGGCAACCGGAAAAGGGGGGGGGGGCGGGCAGTGGGCCTGCTGAACGTTAGAAGAGAACTTCACTAATATGACCTAAAACACTGAGGAAATTATAAACATAGTGCCTGCAAAATATCTATAACATTACTCGAAAATATGTAAGAGTAGATAATAAACGTGAGCAATCCTTAATTGTGTATGTGGCCCTCGGGAAGGAAACTACAGTGTTTATTTGAATTGGAATTATGTGGACTGCCAGGTGACGAAACACGCGGGGAAACTGTTCGAAGTTACTCTACGTACGGTATCTACAGCCTATTTCTATCAGATCCCAAGACCTTTTAGGCTGCGAGGGAGCAAAACAGAACAGAATTAATTACATTCAAGTGTTTGCAAATCTATGGGACTTAACTTCTTGGATCATTAGTCCCTAGGCTTACAAATTATGTTAAGTTAAACTAACGACACACAAATCCATGCCCGATGGAGGACTCGAACCTTCGACGGCGAGAAAACGCGCGTTCCACAACAAGGCGCTTTGGATCTCTCGTTCCCTCTAACGCAGCTGTTCATGATGGACACAACACAACCTAACGTAAGAGGCGGGAAAATTTATTATGTTGCAAAATAAATATTACTGTGGTCGAAATTCAACCAACTGTGTTTGCAAAGTAACGAAACTAATTTTTTTAATGTATGCGACGCAAAGGAATTTTTTTTTCCACTGCTGACTACATGGTCGGTCTCGTATTTGCGCCCATTCTACCGCTAGCTGGATCTAGTGCCAGAGCTGTAGTAAGAATCTACATAGGAAGAGACTGCTTCTGAGTGATAGCGCTCCTGATTAGCTGAGAGCCCAGGACGCCGTCTTCTTACCAGACTTGGCGGGCTTTGAATATGTCTGAATAGCTACAGTGTGCGCTTCTGTACTGTACAGCGTCTTAAACACTTCAGACAGCGATTCCAATGTACAGTTGTTTATAGGATGTGTTGCGGTAGGCTCTGCTGCACTTTTGTACGTCTTCTGTCAGTTCCATTTACGAAAATTAATGAATATCAGTGGTCGGATTGTGACGATAATTTTAGAGCTTTGCGGCAATTTTTAAGATTGAAAGTTTATTTCAAGTGCTTTACCGAGCGTAGTAATGTATACTACATAATCATAAATGCGAGTTAAAAGAAATGCCTGGTTTCCGCTGTTGACTGTAAAAACAGAAGTGAAGATGGCTATATAATGCTTCTGTTCCCAAGGAAAATAGAAATACTGAAAGAGTAGGCGCTAAGAAGACTTAAAGGCGACTTATGGAAAGTGTGAAGTTATTATTTCGTGTTGTCCCTCCGCCCCCTCCGCTTCCTCTCCCTCCCCCCCCCCCCCTCACGAAATGCAAGAAAGCGTCGTAAATCAATCACCGTTCGAGTAATTCGTATATGGCGTAGGGGTTGTGTACTGAATCGGTGATGTGATGGTACCGAGATCGAATCCTCTAGGTCCCCGCAATTAATAATCAATTTTTTCTAGTTTTTTATTAGTTCAAGATTTTGGTTTGTGTTTCGTTATGTTACACGATATGTTTTAAATGGCTACGAACCCTGTCAATGCATATCTTTAGCTGTGTCTTTGCTGTTCCCAATAAAATAATTGATTATCGGACGTAACATGAGAAGGGGGGATTGTTGACTAATTATGGGCATTCAGTTACCTATTTTCAGTCAGTTTCTGCAGTTTCCCGATCGATGAAAATGTTACTAGTTCGACAAGAAAGCACTTAAAGTGAATTATGTAGGAGCGAAGAACTATAAAAGTTTATTCATTTCGTCGATGGAAACCCGACAGATATATTCCAAGTAATATCATTTTCTTTGAGATCCAACGCACTTAAGGACGATTGAACATGTAATTGCACATGCTCTTAAGAACGAATGATAAATAACAAGTAACATTCTCGTAAACAACATGACCGGCTCCACAAGAAGACACAGCCCCCAAGCCCCGCACCCGCCGCAACCCTCACCTCCGCCCCACCCACAGTCCTAAGGATTGTAATCCCCATGCGATGCGGTCCGTGGCGCAACCCCCCCCCCCCCCCCGATTTTTTTTTTCGGCAGTTATATCTCATCGACGTACAGGTTGTATTACTTTGTCCTACACGAACATTGAAAAAAATGTACCTATTATTTTATTTATAACCATACTTCAACAATTATCTGGAATTATAACTGATAACATCAAGTATGTACTGTACCCTGAAGTAACACCGACGTTGTCTCGGCGAGACAATTTGTAAGCGCCAACAAATCCACTAGTCACTGTCACAGGGATGAGAGTTTCCTGATACTAGTGTTTATTCAGCTCCAGCTCACTATTAAATATATTCACGGAAGGCGGTAGTCGGTGACATCAATCGTAGCCGACTCGCCAGCGTGAGGAGAGGAGCGTCGCGCCGCTGCTGCGCTTAGCCACGTAAACAGCGAGCAACTCTCGCCGCAGATGGCACATCCAGCTGCGACAAGGAATCGACGGGGACAGCCACGAAGTGGCGTTCTAGCGGCGTTAGTCCACCTCGCTGCCGAGGTGATGGCCTCGGCAGGCGCGGGTAGAAGGCAGCGCCGACGGAGGGCAGTGCTCCAGCTGCCAAAAGATCGGCCACGTGGCCGGTGGCTGCACGGCGACGTTTGCGTGTTTGCGCTGCGCGGGCGCACGCGACACGCGCCACTGCACGCACCCGCGGGACGCCGACAAGCGGTGCGTCAACTGTGGCGGCCCCCACGCCGCCAACTTCCGCCGCTGCCCCTACATTGAAGAATGGCGCACGAGGCAGAAGTCGGGACGTGCGAAGAAGTCGAGGACGGGCACTGCGACGCCGGCCGGCCCGTCCCCTGCGTCTCGTGCAGCACGTGGGAACGCTCGACGGTCGGCTGGTGGCGAAGCCGCCACGTCGGGTGCACTCGTTATTCTGCACCCCGCGGCGGATGACGCCCTGCTTCGCCTTCAGGACGCGATGGCCGCGCCTCCGACACGAACTGACGACGAAGCGACGCCTGAGGGGCGGCCGCCGCGCACGTGGAGGGAGAGGACGTGTCAGAAGACGACGCGGCCTACTTGGAGATTCCGACGAAACACGACGTCAAACGAGTCCTGCTACATTGACGAAAATCCGCAACAAAGACTGCGACGACGAAGATCTACATTACCCGTTCCCATTAGAATCGAAAATACCATCACCCCCAACCACCCAGTTAAATTAGCTGAAGAAATTCAGCGTCCTATTTGGCGGTTAGTGGGCCGTCAAGGTTTTAACGATTTAAATAATTATTGCGTTTTCACGGAAGAGCAGTTTAAAAAGATAGCCCAAATAGCCCAGGAATACTTGTACCTTCGGCGCTCTCGCAAATAGAGCGCCTCCCCCCCCACTCCATCTATCCGGGGTGCCTTACAGGTCGAGGGATTAAGCCCTGCAGGCCCTAACAAGTCAGCCCCGAAAGTTTATGGCAAAATAAGGAAATAAAGTTAGCCTTCCTTACTCCTAAACTTCTCCATCAGGGGTTGGAGATCGCTGGATAGTGATGGTACCACATTCCACCTTGT
This sequence comes from Locusta migratoria, assembly GCA_026315105.1. Taxonomy (NCBI): domain Eukaryota; kingdom Metazoa; phylum Arthropoda; class Insecta; order Orthoptera; family Acrididae; genus Locusta; species Locusta migratoria. Next base: position 32,093,370 of record CM048745.1, read on the forward strand.
TCCAAGGGAAAAAAAGAGTAGTGGGTCGGTAGGGCATTGCTTCCGGATTAGCTGACTAGCACAGCTGGCTGCACGGCGAAGTGCTGACTTTCGCAATGGGACAGGCGTGCAGGCTGCTGAATCATTGAGTGTTCTTGAGTTACGACACTGGACCTACGCTTGCTTGGCCTGGACGGCTGACGGTGAAGCAGGGCCAGTGGCAGGTGCTGAGCAAGTGTAGAGGGCGGGTAGGGGAAGCGGCGGGACCTGGTGGCGCGAGAGCGGCGAGCCACGTGCAAGGCAAGATGGGCGCGCGTGGCGCTTCCTGCAAATTTCCTGTTGTCCGGCGTGGTTTTATTTTCCTACCTATCTACTGGAAAACAGCACAGGCTATTAACGTAATGAAGACAGCTCCTACCCACCTATTAACTATACTCTCCTACTCTAGGGCTGGCCGAGTGGCCGAGGGGACTGAGGCGCTTCAGTCACGGTCTCCAGGGCCACTACGGTCGGGGGCTCGAATCCCCCCTCGGGCATGGATATTTCTGCCGTCCTTAGTATTAGTTAGTTCATAAGTAGTTTGTAGTTTAGGGACTGATGACCCCGTAGTTAAGTCCCATAAGGTATACAAACATTTGAAAATTTGAACTCTAGGCATATCCAAACACACATAAAAAAAATTCTCCCTCACACATAATAGGAAATACCAAGACTTACCCTAGATGTAATTATCCTACCTTCTACGGCTTTTGTGCTACTGTGCGACATTATCTTTAACTTACATTTCCGTCCCCTAACATATAGCTTTACGGGCCCCTCGACCGTAGCGATGCCTAGATCTCAGCGGGTATTTATGACGGCTAGGGGGGACTATAGGTTCCGTCGGCTTTATCTTCCTCGGTCGCCCCGGTTTCCTAGGTGCGGCAGGTTCAATTACTGCCGAACGTGGCGTGACCTGACCATGACAGGGCTTCAGCCTATCGAAGTGTACAACCTTGGTGCGGCCTGTCAACAGCACTTCGGCGTTAACGGGAGATGGGAGACGTATTATTCGGTACAGCCCCTCGAACGACGGAGTGAACTTTCTGGTTCGTCCTTGTTTAACTACGGTATTTCGTACCGATACCCAGTCTCTGATTTTGTGGTGTGGTAAGGTAGCTCCCTTATTCGCTCGGCGTAACTGGCGGTCAGTGGCTTTCCTATTGCTTGTCTGTACTTTCCTCCAGATGTCTTTTAACCGGTGTGACAGGCTTTTCACTTCCTGAAAATCCACACCCAGCGGCAACTTTCTAATTCGAAAGCATAGTTCATAGTGCGGCCATAGATGACTTCGTACGGCGTAAGACCCATTGATTCATGCATTCGGCTGTTATGTGCCGAGGCATTTAGTGTTAGTGCTATTCACGTAATGTGCAAGCATCTTAACAATGGTCTTATGCGCTCGTTCTACCCGGCCATTGGCCTTCGCATGGAACGGTGAAGTTCGCCATTTCCTTATCCTCAGTAACTTACAGACTTGGACAAACAGAGTGGACATAAAATTCGTTCCTCGGTCCGTAAGTAGGGCTTGTGGACTCCCATAGGGCAATACCACGCGGTTAATGAAGCTTGTGCTCGGTCTCTGCTAACATGTCTGCGAGAGGGACTAAGCTTAGGAACCTAGAAAAATGCTCGATAATGGATAGGACGTACTTATTGTCCTGAGGTGTTTGTGGTAATGGTCCGACGATGTCCAGGGCGACTAATTGCCACGGCCTAGAAGTTTCCGGCAATGTTTGCATCGGTATTCGCGGTCGCTTATTTTGCGTCCTCTGTGCGCATGGTAAGCAGTCGCGTACGTACTTATCCACATCATGCTGACATCGACGCCACCAATATCGCGTTGCGATTCGGCAATTTGTAGCCTTTCTTCCATTGTGGCAGGCTAGTATGCTGTCGTGACACTGCGCTAAAATCTGCGGTTGTAAAGCTTTGGTTGCCAAGATCCGGCATAGTCGGTAACTACGGTGAATGGCCTGCCGTACAGGTAACACCTAAAGTAATTAATGCAAAGACTACGGCTAGCAGTTCTTTCTCCGTGGTGCTGTCATTCCGCTCAGCCTTATTGAGCTGACGGGTCTCGTAAACTATAGGTTTCTCTTCCCCATTCCGTTCCTGACTCAAAATGCATCCCACGGCAAAATCTGACGCGTCACATGACAGAATGAAGAGTTTGTCAAAGTCCGGGTAAATCAGTAGCGGAGAGCTGGTTAGAATGTCTTTTACAGGCTGTATGGCGCGGTCGCATTCTGAAGTCGAATTAAATGTCATCCCCTTCTTCAACAGATGGGTAAGTGGTTTGGTTATCACGGCATAGTCCTGCACATAACGGCGGTAGAAATTACACAAACCGAGGAAACTATGCAATCCTTTTATGCTGGCGGGTACCGGAAAGGTTCCTTCGGCCTCTGTCAAACGCGGGTCCGGTTTTACTCCGTCGGAGCTGATTATGTGGCCCAGGTACTGCACCTGTGACTCCGCAATGAAACACTTTTCCAATTTTAGACTTAGGTTAGCTCCCCGGAGCCTCGCTAGGACGTTCCTCAACCTCTCATCATGGTTTTGGAGAATATAATTATGTCGTCCAAGTATACCAGACAAATATCAGGTTTTAATCCTCTTAACAATAAGTCAGCAATCAGATGAAAACTCGCAGGGGCATTACGCAACCCGAACGGCATTCTTACGAATTCGTACAATCCGGAAGGCACAATGAACATTGTTTTAGGCATATCTTGTGGCGCAATCTTAATCTGATGGTAACCCGACCTCATGTCCAAAGTTGTAAAGTAGCGACAATTCCACAATCTGTCCTACGTCTCATCAATCCTTGACAATGGGTACGTTACCTTGTTCATAGCTCGTAGATATACACACATCTGGTGTGACTTTTACCCAATGAACGATTTCTTTGGTAGTAGCACGATCGATGACGCCCATGGGCTAGCTGAGGGCTGTATAACTCCTTCGTCCAGCTGGTCCTGAATGATTTCGTCCACCACGGGTTGTAGATGGTGTGGAATTCGGTAGGCTTTTCGCGCAATGGGTCTATCGTTTCCAGTCGGGATCTCATGGAATACTAAGTCGGTAGCGGGTAAACACTTCCGGTTTTCAAACAACCCAGCATACTCCTTCAGTATGGAATATAGCGACTCCTGGCTTGCTTCATCTAGATGGGCCAACTTCCCCTTCAAACGCTCCTCCAACTGTGGCGTAGCGGCAGGCAACTCCTCCACGGAAAAAACTCTAGCCGGCCGCGGTGGCCGAGGGGACTAAGGCGCTTCAGTCACGGTCTGCACGGCCACTACGGTCGGGGGTTCGAATCCCCCTTCGGGCATGGATATTTGTGCCGTCCTTAGTCTTAGTTAGTTCATAAGTAGTTTGTAAGTTTAGGGACTGATGACCCCGTAGTTAAGTCCCATAGACTATACAAACATTTGAACATTTGAAAAAACTCTAGCTGCTTTTCCCGGATTCTCCCTACTTCGAACGGCCGGTACTTCTTCTGCATCCACGCTATGGACACTCGGCAGTACGGTTCCACGCGGTATTACTGCTTCTTTCGTACCGAAATTATCGATAGTCATGACTATCCGGAATTTTCCTCCTTCACTCTCGGCATTGCACAGGCTTCTTTTTACGTGTACTCGCATCTTCTCCAAAACCTCGTTTCTGGCGAGCAGATCGACCAAAAGCGCGGTTGGACTTATGTTACGGTATTCAGAGGACCCTTCCTGTTCCACCGTTTATCGTCACAGCGGTTGTTGCTGTCAGCACTGCAATACGCGGCTCAGCGGAGTCTCGGGAAAAGGCGCCTTTCTCCGGGCCTCCTCATGTCTGAACAGTGTGACCACTACCAAAACGATGCACTACGTCACCGAATTAAACTGTTTGTGATCGGTAGTCAACTATATCCTGGAACTGAAATGGCGAAGAAAATCGTTCCTTAGGATCACGTCCAACTCTCGGCTCCTCTTCGGCAATACTTTCATTTGAAACGGATATTCTTCTCTTCCTGCTCTCAGGTTAACATGTCAGGCTCCTAATGGCCAAACTACAGTGTCCTCTAATCCTCGGATCCGGCAACGGGGCGGTTCCAACGGTTTCTTGTCACCTCTAGACAGGAATAAAATACTCACTTGAGCTCCGGTATCTACTAGTACTTTTACTCGTCTCCTGCCTTGCAACGTAACCTTGGTATTTCCCTGGACACTCATCGGGTTTAACGTTTTGACTGGGGGCTGGGAGGGGTGGCTGCACCTGTCCCCTGATCGTTCCCCCATCGGCTGTGTCCCTTTCCGCGGTTTCCCACCCGTCTGTCCGGGTTCTTTGAGCAATGCAACCCTAGGATCCCCATGGAACGGCAATGCGTACACTAGGGCGCCAGGCACTAATCTTCGCGGTTGCCATCGCGTTTACACCGGCCACATTTTGCTTCCTGCGTAAAAACCCGTTTTTGCCCACGGTTCCGCCTCAGTGCGGCTGCAAAGCTCTTCCTTTCCTCGTGTAACATTGCCGATCTAATGGCCTCATGTACTGTACGGGGGAAAGATTCACTTCTCCCCCTATTGGCGGGTCAGTACCCCTCACGAAAACATCCACTGCCCTGGCCTCAGCTGCCTCCAACTATACTTCATCCCTTACGACATCCCCGGTTAACGTACAGGTCTTTCAAGAAAAAGCCCTAATCCAGTCCGCATATGCGTCGTACCCCTCACCGGACTTCTGTCGCACTGTAAACAACTGATACCGGTAGTAACTGGCCCCTCGCTTATCCATAAACTCTGCCTTCGGCCCTGCACTAACACTTCAAACTTCGTAGCGTGTATTAATGCACTCACGGATTCTACGAATGTGCGGGCATCTCCAGCTAATTTCAACTTTACCACATTCACCAGAAACCCATCCGGCTACTGGCACAATCTACCCACATCGCGAATGTTCTGCAAAAAACGTTCCACATTCACGTGATTCTTACCGGCAAAAGGAGTAATCAGACTGACTGCCTGGAGGCTATTAACGAGATTACCTGCCGGATTCACTACAACGGGAGGGGCTACCTCTCCCACCGTGCTCTGTGATTCACACACTCGGTTCTACTCACTCTCCTTCCGCCTAACCCTCGATATGCCCCAGCAGATCTGTGAGCATGTCCTCTCCCTCAACGACTCCAGGAACTTGGGTTTCCACAGTTTCTACTACAAGACGGGACTGGCACCTCCCAATCTCATTCACCAATTCCTTCGTCCCTCTTCGAGCTGAATAATACATTCTACCAGGAAACGGTTCCTCCCCTGTAGCATCCTAATTAACTCCTCCTTTTCCCTCAGGCTCCTGACAACGGCACTTTCTCCCACATCCACGTGAACCTCAACACTCCTCTTTCCGTGCTCGGCTAATCGTCCCTGAATCAGCGCAAACTGCCTCTCGAACTCCACTTCGCTTACTACATAACTCTGGAAAAAGTCTATCATGTCACCCCCGGAATTCCCCTTGGCTTCGTCCCCACTTGCCATGGTGACAGTCAACGTGCCCACACCAACAATGGTAAATAAAACGACGACACTTACTGCAGTAATCACTGCTGGGGCGACGGCGGGGCGTCTTGTAGACGACAGGCTGTGGTGACCACATCAGCGGCGACTGTCGTGTGCCGGCACTCGGCACCGAACCCATGACTCCTCGGCCATTAGGACACCGGCACGCGAGAACGGCAGTGAAGTTGAACAGCCGGTCGGCCCGTGACTCAGCCCAGGCGGCCCACTAAGTGTCAGGTCAGGCGTGCGCGGCCTACGGCCACACAGCGGCACAGGCAGTGGCGGGCTACTCAGCGCGGCGCCACTAATGTCTCGTCTCGATAACTTTTCAACTCTCGACCTCACGCACTCCCAAACCCCGGAAATGCATCCCACTTCTGACACCAGATGTACAGGATGAATTCGAGAGATGGAGGCGGAGTATAATATCCGTGCAGGGTTTTGGGAGTGCTTGGAGAAATCATGAGTACACGCAGCAGGTTTCCTCTCCAGGAGAAGGTATATTTCCGATTAAGAGATACATGACCTGGTTCTTAAGGCCTGAGGAGTGGCAACAGTGGTAGATAGGAGTTTTAGCACTGTGCTAGGAGACTGCGGGTGCTAGCCCGGTGGGCTGCAGAGCGGAGGGATCGTGCAGCTCGGTCGAGGGTTGAACGCGGAATCAATCGTCGACTCACTGCCCGTCTTGCAGCTAGCAGACACCGAATCTAGGACGTTACACGTTCTAGAACCTGATTGGCAGGAATCTTTTGGTAGCTCCACGTTCTTGCCTCTGTTTGGCTGGCATCTTGCGGTGGGGGCTCGGTACTAGCGTGTTGTTCGGTAGTTTTGGGGCCGGTAGTTGCTTCAAGTTCTGGTACAGAAGATTGCCAAACTAGGTCGATGGCACCGGGCGCGCGGTGTTGAAACGTACGGCTGGCGGCCGGAATTGAGGACAGGGCAGCGACTTCACGTTGGCGTACGGAAGGTACTTGTTGCCTTGGTGAACGTTATCTTAGTACTTAAATTTGACTTACACTTCAAAAAGTAATTAAATGCCAGTAAAAGTACCAAGAATATTTTGAAAACTCGCGACTCCTGCGTGCCACTGGTGTACATTCCTCCCCCTTCCATGGGAGTGGTTTACCACTCGGTAAGTCTCTTTTAGCTTTACAAATAAAACAATGTTCCCATGGAAAGCGACGGCGGGAAAAAGGGGCATTTACAATAATTTCCTTTTGTGAAAGTAATTATGTGTTTACAATACAGAATTCAGACTTGCGTGGGCGTGGCGGATCCCATGGGGCGCCTTGGTCGGCTGACAGTAGCTCGGGAAGTGATGGTGGTAGCGCCACGGCTGCCGGGTGGTTGGAGCAGTCGGCGGAACCGGTGATTGGCTGGTGAACTGGAAGGCTGGGTCTGAAACACTTTGGCCTCCGTCTAAGCTAGTTGTCTAAGCTAGATAACAATTTATTTCCTCGGAGAGAACAATGTTCTTAGACTATTGCATAATTTTTAAGCAAATAACAGGAACTAAGGTTATACTGGCCCCTGTTTTTCACTTTTCTTGAGATCAATGTGAATTTCAACAGGTGTATCTCGCCAATTAAACGGAAGGACAATCTTTAATTGGAGTAATGGGGAATATACAATAGCCATGACTACGTACTTAGTCAGACAGTTATGCTATGGCTAATCGTTGTGTATTATAGATTTAACTATAGTATTTACTTGGTAATTTATCATAGCTAATAAGGTTGAACGAATGTTACATGTATATCTCTTTAGGACTAGAGTGTAACTACAACTATACTATGATTTACAACTATGAGGGTTAGAACCAGTTCGTTACGTTGGTGTGCCATGGGTGAAGTTACCAGTCAGTTGGCACGCAGGTACTACGGCGGGTTTGGCTGGGCAACATTGGTGCAAACTTCCCCTTTTGTACATCAGCCACAATTTTGTTGTAACTGATAACATCAAATAACTACCTTCACTTAACACGAGAGTTTCGTAAACAAATTGAGCACCTCAAAAAATAATCAATACCGTCCCCACCAGCTGTCCATAACCACTCATTATTTTTTATTCCTAATTTGGATATCAAATTCGTTGCGACATCCTATGTTTTTTCATTAACAATTAGAACATTACGTTATCTCCGAATCAGTACATATAGTTTAAGTAAAATAATACATCCAACCTTAAGTGTAACTCGTATGGAACGGATTTTGCAATTAAATATAAACTCAGCATAAATAAATTCGGTGTAATGCTACAGGCGGTTGTCCCTGAAGTGTTTGAAAGTAGCCTGTTAAGATACGTAAGTAAGATCTCGGGCAGTTGAGACCTGCAAATGCAAGTTAAAACGCTCACTTCTGTTCTAAACTACTTTTCAAGTGGTCACAGTACTTGCGCAATGGAAATTTATCTAACTGCTCGCTTCTTAAGGGAGCATCCAACTTTTTGAAAAACACAAATAACATATATAAAAAGGAATAGATCATTAAACATGGGACAGGAATTATGAAATTCTAAAGCAGAGATGTGATACTTTAAATCATCATCTATTCAATAAAATGGACAAGAAAATAAATGTGGTGAGACCAAATTAAGCCCAACAAAGCACACTCCTTGTACAAAAGTGAATTAAATCAAAGTTGCTACCCGTAATAAAATTGTTTCTGCCCTATATTGATATGGAAGTAACGTAAGAGGAAATTTGCAAACACACAGTCGGTAAGGAAAGCGCATCCATTCACTCACATACACGCACATAATGCCTGTGACACATTACGCATATGACAACTCTTGTTAGCAGTGGCAAAACGAAGCGTCGGCGGCTTATTGAAGAGATGGCGACTGTCTTGAAGCACTATTACAAACACACTATGCACCAAACTAACACATGTTCAGAGAGGCAGCGGCAAACTATTCTTAAGTACCATGTGGCGTTCGACCATGGTGAATTACATTGAATTTACAAAAATTACTTTAGAATAGGCTAGTAAAGCACACACGATAAATCATGTAGAAGAAAGCTAGTAGCAGTAAAAGCATGGCTGAAGGCAGAAGTAATGATCGTTACGAAAGGACGTGGTGCAATCAGTCATACTCAGATAGAAAAGACGGAATCAAACCAGAATATCTGAGAAAAATTTAGCATACTCCCCGATACAGACAAGACATGAAAACGCACGGAAAAACAGCTAGGAAATTCCAACATACTAAGTTTACACAAAGGCTAAAGGCCAAACACGTGTCCCAACTTGAGAAAAACCAAATACAAAATCATCACTAGAATGAAAATGCAAATGCTAAATTGACACTGAAGTACAGGAGTTCTGTAAATTAAGAAACACTTCGACTCGCATATCGAAAGAAATACTGAAGAAAACTGCACTGATAAACCAAGACTGCCTGATCACCTAGAAAGCAAAGTCTTAACAACATTCCTTCCGCTCAACATGACTCCACGATGTACTCACCTGAGTCGTTGGAGCAAGAGTGAAGCCCTAATGACACGCCAAAACCTACCCCACCAAACACCCATACAGACTCGTTCAAAGCATAGTGTCTACGAGCCCTCACTCGCGGAGGAAGATAATACCCTCTTCTAGAGCTCCAGAGAGGTGTCTTTTGTTACCTCCGAGATTAGGTTAGCACCACACTAAGAACACGGCCACCTCCCCATCTTGCCAAGTAAGCTTGTCTCTGGACACCCAGAAGACGCCGTCGCAGATAAAAAACGAAGCCATGTGTTCTTAATTAAAGTAAACGAGGCCTAAAGAGCGACGTGGCGACTGTGAACCATTTTGCGGCACTCAGTCAATATTGAAAGCAACCTTCCACATTCGTACGACACACAAGTTCAATCACACGGGAGGAAACACATATAAACATGGAGCATTGATCTTTAAGAGCCGGCCGCGGTGGCCGAGGTGACTGAGGCGCTCCAGTCACGGTCAGCACGGCCACTAAGGTCGGGGGTTCGAATCCCCCCTCGGACATGGATATTTGTGCCGTCCTTAGTATAAGGTAGTTGATAAGTAGTTTGTAAGTTTAGGGACTGATGACCCCGTAGTTAAGTCCCATAAGCTTAACAAACATTTGAATTTGATCTTTAAGAAAAAGACTAAAATAATTGACATACAAATAAATTACATTAATGGTGCAGAAACACTTTAGACTCATGAATTACTTAAAATGGACCCCGACCACACATTCAGTGGACGTGTATCGTCACCCTTTGCTTAGGGGCGACAAAAAGTCTGCAACCAATTCTGTTATACTGGACTGGATTCAGATTAAAATCATGCACAGAGAACATTAGCAAAATGTACCTATTCGGGGCATTGTGGGCAATTATGGGCATCTCACGTTTAAAGGAAAATAATAAATTAAGCAACATTCAAGCAGTTGACATAAAAGTTTTCAGGGTATTGTACCGCGTCATGATGTAAGACTATTACTTAAATAACCGACGTTTCGGCCAACGTTACAGTGGCCTTCATCTGGGTATACTGATGTGGGCTGGTTGTTACTACACTTTATATTACTTTCATTTAGGCATTACGTCATAATTTTTAAAAATAAGCGACGTTATTGGTGAAGTTTTGGCAGAAGAATGGAACTTTATTTTGATAATATGCTGAGGTGGAAGGAGTGGGGGTTAGCCGTTGCTTCTTGGATAGCGAGACGTGATTGGTGTTCATCGGCGAATGGGGTGAGGGCTTCCTTTTCTCTCCTGCTGGCCGTGGGCCGCGCGGCGGCAGTTGCTTACTAGTGACGCTCGCGTGTTGTGCTGTCAGTGCGGCCTATTTCGCTGTGATGGCTGGTAGCCAAGAGGGGGCAAGCCTGAGTCCATCTTCTCTATTCATGTTATTAGGGTGTTTTACAATTTCGATGGCTTCCCTTATCTTGCGTTTAGCCGTCCCTGGTTGCTTGGCGAGTATTCTGGCATCGTTAAATTTTATCTTTTTGCTGCAGTCTTGCTGGTGTTCAAGCAGTTATCATGTACAGACATTTAAAATTATTTAAACCAAATTTTTGAAAACAGTAAAGAGGGTGGTGTGCAAAAGGTTGGTCAAGAAATTGGAGGGTAACAATACATGCATAAACAAAAAAATTTGAAATTTGTACAATAAATAAAATAAGACAATCATTATAAGTATTTTACTCCTGCGAGTGTCTCTAAAAAGAAGAAATTAAGTTCGATTCACAATGGTGAGTGTTCATTTTCTTTTAAATGGTTAACTATGCGCCACACACTTCGATAAAAACTTAAGGGCATCGACGGGGAGGATGTACTCTTCGGGATAACTGAGTGGAAAGTACAGACCACACTTATTTAACACTTTACTACTGCCAAGTTTTCGTTCAGTGTCCATGGTCGTAGTTGATTGTCTCTATTTCCAGCTCCAGGTGCTTCTCGCCTTGTCAACGTCTCTGACTCAGTTCCAATGGTTGGATCAGTCATTATCTTGTTTTAGGCAAAGAGGAAGAGGAATTTTGTGAGCACCTTCAATGGCGAGCGATCACAAAAGGTAGTGCGACGACTTTGTGGCATAGGATTTATGAGTTTCCGAAATCCTAGCAGGACCCATGGATGTTGAATTCCTAAGTGCCAAAGCACAGAAGTGTGTGAAGCAAGGAGGTTCATTTGAGTCTTCCATCACTCGCTAAGTCACAGGAGCTGAGACATGTTCCAACTGCTCCGGTCGTGACAGACACCAGACCTCGCCTCCCAGAGGCGGCAGCTGCCCATCACGTTGACAGGAGTGTGCGCCATCCGCCATCCGCCATCCGTGCCCTCCATCACCGGCATTCGCGTCGGGAAGCCCGCAGGACATGCCCGCTTCTGCGGTGGGCGGTGCTGCCCAGTGGCAGCTGGCTGGGGTGTGAGCACGCACACGCATCCCCTCCCCTCATTCGCTGGGGGCAGAAACAGCACCGTCGGCGGCCCGCCTTCTGGCGGTGCCCGGAAGCGTGATGTGGTACCCCAGTGACGTTCTGACGTCAGTGGCCTGCAACGCAGCCGCCCACGGAGCTGGGCTGCCAGCTCTGCCACCACTGGCCGATACGATGCAGAGGGGATAGCCGCATGACGTGGAAGGCGGGAACCCAGTCCCGCCTCGTGCCTCGCGGCGTCGGGGCGTGTGCCGAGGTACGAGGGCGCGCGTTACTGGCAGCAGTGTAGCGTGCTCCAAGTCTTTCCTTCGCACTTAGAGAACACTTCGTGACATGGTAATGGACGTCAATACAACCTAAAAACATTAAATTTAAGTAGCACAGCTGAACAGATTAGATTATATTAGGTGTACTTTTTGTTCCAATAGATCCACGTTGAGGAAATCCTCTAGGATGTAGAACATGTCAGATCAAAATACACAATATATACTTACAAAAGGAGAGCATATGTGTTAATATCTTCCACAGATCCCAAATGTAATTTGCCCTTGTGGATGTGAAATTGGTCAGGAAAGACAATTATCTTAAGAATATTTACATTTTATATGACATAAAACTTATTACTACATACTAATATACTAGGAGTATTTTTTACAGCACTCATTAATGCACAAAACTTGTACTGTTTCAAGCAGTACACAGTATTCCTATTTGTGAACATTATATACAATAACTAGCTTCATTCACTTCTGGTAAGAAATTCATCAGTGGAGTAGAAGGAGTTGGCCACCAAAAAATCCTTTAGACTCTTTTCAAACTGTACTTTATTGTGATTTAAATTTTTACGGCTTCTGGCATGTTATTGAAAAGGTATACTGCTGAATATTGGACACCTGTCTGAGCCAAAGTTATTTTTGTTGCTAGTATTGATCCCATGGACTGAGCTATTGATTTGAAAAGAAGTCATATTTTAACGACAAATTTCATTTCAGAATAAATGTATTGGGAAGCAGTAGTAAGTATCTCAAGTTCCTTAATTAGTCTTCTACATGATGTTCTTGAGTTGACACCACAAATGATCCATAACACATGTTTTTGTGCTCTAAAAACTTTTGCTTGGCCTCATGAGTTGCCCCAGAAAATAATCCCATACGACATTACGGAGTGAAAGTATGCATAATATGCTAGCTCTCCTATATCTGACAATATTCGCATAGCAAACAGGGACTTGTTTAGGCGTTTCAGCAGTTCTGTGGTATGCCCCTTCCAGTTATATTTATTATCCAGCTGTATTCCTAAGAATTTGACACTTTCAAATTCTTCTATTTCCTTGTATATACAAGTATAAACCGCACATAATGTGTTTTCTCAAGGTTTAGCGAGAGAGAATTGGCAGAGGAAGCATTTATTAATGTCGATGAAAATTTCATTACACGAACTTTCTAAGGCTATATTTGATTTACTATTTATTGCAATACGTGCATCATCTGAAAATAAAACAAAGTTGGCATCTGATAATGTTGATGATGAAAGGTCATTGATATATACAAGAAAAATCAGGGGAAAAAAGATAGAGCCTTGGGGGACCCCTCATGTTATTAGTTTCCAGTTTGATGAAGCCTGATAGTTCACTACACCTCTCTTTCCTACAGACACCCTTTATTTCCTATTAGAGATATAAGATTTGAACCATTCGGCAGTACTTCCTGTTACACCGTAATATTCTAATTTGCTCAAAAGTATCTTGTGATTCACACAGTCAATGCCTTAGACAGGTCACAAAATATACCAGTGGCATGTAGTTGATTGTCTAATGAATTAAGTATATTCTCAATATCAGAACTCCTTTTGTGACAAGGATAGTAGTTTATTAGTGGTAAGGTGTTTAAGAAGAGGACTGTACATTATCTTTTCTAAAATTTTTGAAATTGCAGTCAAAAGTGAAATTGGTCGGAAATTTGTTGGAATTTCTTTATCTCCTTTCTTATGTAATGGCTTAACTTCAGCAATTTCAACCATTCAGGAAATGATCCACTAACAAATGACTGGGTACACAAGTAACTTAAAATATCACTAAGCTCAGAGGAACATTTTTTAATCAAATTTGTTGATATATTATCGTAGCCACTGGGATTTTTTGATTGTAAGGATTTTATGGTAGACATTACTTCCAGTGGTGTTATGTCATACTCATATTATTCCTCGAGTAATCCATGGTTTCTTTGTAGACTTTGGTCTAATCTGTGTTAGTTTTGGGGGAGAGCAGTTTTCGAATAACTTGAAGACATTATTTATGAAAGTGCTGTATTTCACATCCGTACTATTAGCTCTGTAGACATGACTCCAATTCATGTCTTTGAGCAGTTTTCTAAAATGATCAATTTTTCCCTTACTGACTACCCTCTTAAACTCAGATTTGATAGATTTTTTATTCTGATCAGTATTAATATGTAGTAACAGTAACAGCATGTCATGGTCTGAAAGGCCGCTTATTATTGGTTTTATAATAAAATTTTGATCATTTGACATTTATATAAAGATATTACCAATGGCTGTCTTTGAGCCCTCAGCTATCCTAGTAGGAAAATTAAAAGTATAAATTAGGTTGATTGATAATGCTACTGACTGCAATAATTTCTTATTGGGAGAGTTTTCAAGGAAGTCTACATTAACATCACCTGCCAACACTAACTCTTTCTTTCCTGTTATCAAATAAGCCAACGGAGCTCCAAAGTGATTATGAACAAATTAAAGTTACCATTTGGTACTCTGCACACAGTTACTATGGAATTCTACTTCTGTTGCACATGCTTCCATATGCTGCTCTAAATAAAATTTGTGAATGTCTATTGTATTAAATTTATAACAAATTCTGATGATTGTGGCAACTCCTCCATCCTCCATTTCCACTCTACAAAAGTTGGAAACTAACCTAAATCCTGGAATACTTAGCAAATCTTTACCAGTGGTCACATGATGTTCAGAGAGGCAGATTATGTCGACTGGTTTGGAGTATTCTAATCCATCAATGCATATAAGTAGTTCATATATTTTGCTTCTTAGCCCTCTAATATTTTGGTGCACTAACCATAATTTGAATTTTACATTGACTGTTACAGAGCTGGATGGAGAAAAAATTTCCGATAATTGGTGATGACTTTTAACTAACAGCTGTGGTTGTTGATATGATTCGCCAGAGTTATGCTGTTTAGTTGCTTTATTAAACTGAAGGTTTATTTCAGTACTGATCTCTCTTAGAACTTTACTTCCTTTGTCCTGCCTATCCTAAAAAAGGAACTGCTGTGACACCTGTAACCACTGATATTTTACCACTCATGTCAGTGCCTCCCCGCCTTAAATTTCCTGCTATTAGCCCAGCCAATGTACCCTTCCCGTTCCTGTTGAGATGTAGGCCACGTCTAGTGTAATCCCACCTACTGAGTGAATCAACAGGAACCACACCAATGTGTGACCCCGCAACTGATCTAAGCAGCTGTTCCAACTCCAAATTAAGAGTTGAAATGAGGTCGGTCGTGGCGCTGCAGAACAGACACGAACTCAACTCTGGTATGCATTGATGCTGATAGAATCTATTCCTCGTCACACTCTATGTTGAATCCCGGATCTCTGTCAATACTGTTCCCCAGACCATCCACAATAACCACGGTGTCCTCCTTGGTGAAATCTTTACACAGTGAAACAAAATCCTCGGTCACCTGAAACAGAGCAGCACTTGGTTTGAAAAAAATTGTGACCTGGTATTCTGTTCCTATTTCATCCTGCAGGAGTTGGCCCACGCCACTTGCATGCGAGATACCTAATAACAAAACTTTCTTCCTTTCTTCTGATTTTCCTACATTCTTATTCAAATTCCTGTTGAAAGTTTGCTCAGCCCTGTCTACGTCTACTTCTATCTGAGGCTCATCAGTTTCTAACTGAAGCAGCAGATCAAACGTATTTTTTACATTCACCTCAAGCTGTTTGATTGAGTTCTGGACCTTTTCTTTCCACCTGTTGCTACTTCCCACCTCTGGTTACCCTTCTCCCTCTTTAACCTGTTCAGATACCTGTTAGCCTGATCTAACTCTGCCTGAAGGGCGGTAATTTTCCCCTCCGTTTTTACTATCTTCCTATCCCTAGTACAAAGCCTGGAAATTCATTGACGAGTCTCGCTCACTTGCTCAATTTCCGCGCCACTACAGTCACCCAAATGAAAAAATTACTGCACCAATGACACCATACCCGGAACTGACATTTCTACGGCAAGTCTGACACTTTGCACTCATGGTAAAAGTAATATTTTATTTAGAAGTACTCAAATTACCTTATAATACAAAGAAAATGTATACGCAAAATTTAGGCCTACTCGCTTTTGGATGTAAACAAAGGTAATAAGCGCAGTCTCTAAAACAATTTATATTTTACGCAGCTTGTACAAATTGTAAACAAAACAATGCGGGGATACGCTGTACTTAACATGCTACGAGGAAAAACAAGAACAATTACCGGGATTCTTTATAATAAATGAGCAGAAAGACGCAAGCAAAAATACGACTGCAAACCTATTTAATCTTTACGCGGTTTTTCTAAAGAGAGAAAAAAGCAAAGTGAAACCTTTAATAGTGCGCATCAAGAGAACACTAATACACGTTATTAATACTTATTAAAATGTGTTATTACTATTTAAAATACTAAAATTAGGTTGAGCACAAAAGTCGCGAACGTCGTCTTGCGCAGGGCTACCAACCAAAGGTACACCCTAAAATATTACATTTTTTATTTGGTACTAATTGTACATAGATCGCATATCTGGTGCAGCAGTTGAATGATATGCACGAACGACAGAAAAATTAAACTAAAATTACCAATTACATAGGTTCTGCACGGTAAAGTAGCAATCAAACGTCTGCGGAACTGATATTCCTAATGGTGCCACATCATTTAAGTGCTCGCACCGAATCAGCATGCCTCACACATCAGCTGATTGTACAGAACTATCTCACCCAGTGCTGTATACATTCATATACAGGTTAACAAACATTACAATGCGTCTTCCGAGCGACACATTTTCGGCGCGTTCTTTAACGCCGAAAAACAAAGGATAGACATACAAAATACACAATGAAATCCAGGAACCTATAACCTATAGAAAATACACAAGAAAAATAAATAGGCACAGTATCCTTCTCTAAGAAGACTTCCGTCATGTCACCAAATGTTATCCGTCCGACGTGTTCCGTCTGCTGTTTGTCGTCTTACTGCGAGCAGGAAGGAACTCACTAAGAACGTCATTGTTTTGACGTCAATGGTTCGGTTGGCGTGTCTAGCTTTTTGTTATGCCGCGGAGGCGTCTTCCGTCGTTCCCAGTGAACGCGCTTGGAATTTGCATCGCGTGGTTCGTTATTATCGCAGTGCCACTTATTGCCTTTCCCCCACTTGCGCTATTTCTTCCCGCGGCAATCTCCTTTGTACCCGTTCTCATTATGGTTATGCCACTGCCCGTTTTGCTGTGTCGCTGGCCGTTCCCCGAAGACTGACGATTTGAACCATTATTCTGCTCTTTCTGCCGGTGTTGTAAACAAAATAGAGATCTTCTAGGAGGGCTTGAAACTGCTCCACGTCGTCTTTGTATCTGCCTGCTGAGAGAGCATTGCGCAAACGTCGCAGCAGCTTACCCAAACAAAGCCCAACAAGCTCAGACACGGGATACGGGTTGGTCAAATAATAGTTCTTATTCAACATATCCTGGAAGAACTAGACCAGACTGTCAAAGTTCGACTGTCCGAAGAGGGGCATTATTTTGATGTTATGGCGCACGTTGTCGTACTGGCTCTTGGACCAGTAGGAAGCTAAAAAGTTATATATAAGGAACACATTATTGGGGCGATCTAGAATTGTTTAATACGAGGTTTTCAGACAAGATCGCTTTCTTCTTTTAATTACATGAGAGGTTTCGGCGTGCTAGACGCCATCTTCAGACCCGTCGTAGTTTTTACATGACTTCACTGCTAAAAATTTTGTTGGAAGCTCTACATTTCGCCATACTGAGGGAACGACCTCATTTGCGTCACAGGTTCACCTTCCAGGTGTCCGCACACGAACTCGATTTTACGTTATTTGGGCCAGTTTGGTGGAAAGGAGAAGTGGAATCGACCTACCCACGACTTCGGATGTATTCCACTGTGCGCGTTCTGAAAGGGTTCAAAGTTATGCATGGTTAGAAAGTGGTTGTAATCGAAGCCCGGTGCTGGGTACTGATCACAACGTGTGATCCTCGTCCTCAAAAGCGGCATATGAATCGCGGACTGCGCTGCGCGCCGCCGGCTGTGGCCTTCTCCTGCTCGCGCGGTTCGTTAGCGTGGATCCAACTCTCGCTTAAAGGCTGTGTCGGGCTTAATTCTACCTGTGCAATCCGTTGCACTACATCATCTAGCGTGCTCTACACGCTAGAAACTGCAGTGGTCATAACATCGACGTGGCCAGAATCTGCACCGATACAGGTTTGAGTCATTTCTAAGTGTTCTTCCACGTGATCACGCACAGTGATCACCTGCGTGAGCACGTGGTTCACACGTGAATCTACGGCTTCGACGTGTTACGCAATATCACCGACCCACGTCTCCACGCTTTCAACGCGTGATTTTACGGATTCAATGTCCACGCTGTTCCTGCTGATTCCCTCTGCCGGATGCTCGCGGAGGGTAGTCATCTCTTGCAATACTTGCACTGTTCTTTCATTTTGCGAAATTGATCGTTAGTTCGTTGATCTATTTTACCTAAGCCTTCATCACTCATTTCCGACTCTTCTTTCGTTTCATCAAGTCGATCATCACTCCTTCGCGACTGTTCTTTTATTTCGTGAAACTGAATGTTCACATGTGCGGTCATTTGTAAGAGGAGGGTGGTGAGCGCATTGGATGACGGGATACCTACGGACGAGTGGCCGCCGCTGGGTTATTCCCATAATCCATAACACAAGAGGACCCCAGCGCATAACTGCCAATCGGCCGCTCGCTGCTAAAAGAGCCATTGCCTGGGCTTTGGACGCGGTTTTCAACTGAAATATTCTGTTCTGTATGAAAATTACCCCTCGTGTTCAAAGCGTCGCTTAAGGCAACATACTGATTTTCAGTAGCAACTGAATCTATTTCCTGCAACATATCACGCAATTTCTCTCTCCTATTCCTTAAGAGCAGCCCGCCTATGTGTTTCAACCGCTGATACAGTAACGCTATCCATATTCAAAATCAAGTTAAAATATCCACAAGCAAATATCAAACGACGCGTACTTGGCTACCCACGTGGTCAGAACATGTGGTGGTTCTGTAAGCATGGCTGAAACACAACGCACTTGCGATTTCTACTCATTCACACACACACACACACACACGCGCGCGCGCGCGCGCGCGCGCGCACGCACACATTCAAAGGACGGGAGAGCATCTAGAGAAAGAACAAAAATAAAAATTGAAATCAGGTGACGCCAGAAGGACGAAATCTGTCAGCAGCAAGCCAAGTGAAAGTCTCCTGTTAAATTATTTAAGCAAGATCTAGGGCTACTGAGATCTGCAAGTGCAAGTTGAAACGCTCATTGCTGCTCTAAATTACCTTGCGAGTGGCCGCATGCTTTGCGCAACGGAAATGTATCTAACTGCTCACACCTTAAGGGAGCAGCCAACGTTTTAACAAGCAAAAAATTAATGTTAAAAACAAATCAATAGATAATTAAACATGGGACGCGGAGCATGAAACTATAAAGCAGAGGTTTGATAATTAAAAATCATCATCTATTCAATAAAATAACAACCAAATAAATGTGGGAAGACCAAATTAAGCACACGCGTTGTACAAAAGTGAATTAAATTATAAAGTTACTGCCATAATATAATTGCTTCTGACCTTTATGAATATGGAGGTAACGTGGGAGGAAATTTGCAAATACACAATGGGACGAGGAAAGCACGCTCATTCATTCACAGACATGCGCATAATGCTTGCGACAATTACTCATGCAGGGACAGCTCATAGCAGCCACAAACGATCGGCGGCGGCATGTTTGGCGAGGTGACGGGTGCCTTAAGCACAAATTAACACTAGAACGGCCAAGTTCCTGACATTCCTAAAACGGCGGAAATAAAATACACATAAAATATTTTCATATTAGGCTTAAATAGGTGTTTTTTGTTAATCCACACCTTTTCTCAAGCAGGGAAAATAATTATTAAAAAACATAATTAATAACAATAAATAATTATTTATTTAAACAATGAAATATCTTACATATTTATTGCTGCTACTGCTAACGAGTTTCCTATTTGTACTTGTAGACACATTTAATATACTTGGTCCATATTACTCTCGTACGCGGTCTACAAACACCTTTGTATTACTTTTCTCTCAAGTTACTGGAATCTGCTAGACGCACTTAGCACATATGATTTCTGTTTTACGCGCACATTTTCTGCACACAGCTTTGTGGCACTTTACACAGTTTTCGCCGGTCTTGTTGCCTTTTCAGAGGCTGATTTGGCACTTCCTCCACTTTCTAGTTGATTTTGGTCCAGTATCCTCTTCCTTTGCCTGATGTTCTTGCTCTTTCATTCCCTTGAATATATTAGCCAGCTGGAGTATGAACTTCTTCCCTTCCATTTTCTTGTTTGTTACTATGTTGTAAATGACCCATGCATTTATTGCCGACATGTCCAAGATGTTGTAAAAGACATGCATTGGCCATCTCCTACATGCAACCTTTGTAGTATATTTACGGGTCATTTGATCTACCACGTCCACTGCATACTTTGTTGCATTGTAGAATGTTACTGTTTCAGGTTTCTTCATTCCTTCCTTGCTTATTGCTACTTCAGAATGTAGTGTACTCAGAAGAAAGACATTTTAATTCTTCTTTCCTTGGTATACAGTCATGATGCATTCGGGGGTTGCCGCTGTGGTGCAAGATGCTGGTGGAGTGTATTTCAGCATTCGACTTCCATACTGCATCAGGGATTTCACGACAGATCTAATTCATTGCACCAACTAATGAAGTTTCCTTCTCATTAAGTTTCTTAGCAAATCGAAGAAATGTAAAGTAGCTATCTGTCGTCACATTTCTTCCTTGATTTACAAATAGATCCATGAGACGCAGAACGACGTACTCTCCAAGTGGTTGCTTCTCTCTATGCCTGTCCTCTTTGCCGAGGTATGGAAAAGCATTACAAATATACTTTGTCATCACATCGACAGCCAACCAGAATTTGAGGACATATTTGTCTGGTTTGTTGGACGTGAACTGAGTGAACGTGCATCTTGTTTTGCTTGGTAATAATTGCTCATCTATGGTTATATTTCCTCCAGGACGGTAAGCACGAATACTGTTTTCAATGAACTTCCCCAAATTTCAGATACAAGATCGAATTTTTTGGCTGCCAGGCGTTCAACTCGAGTTGGTTTTTCATCGAAATGGAGGAATCTGAGAAGCTCCTGAAATCTGTCCCTCGGCATAATGTCCTTGATGAACGTAGGCCCCCCAGAGTGCGACCAGATATCGTCCACAGACATACCTTTTGTACAAATAACACCCGAGCATACATGATGGCTATCAGTTTCTCCAGTTCCTCAAGCGAAACAGTCCAATTATTGTTTTTCAGTACTTTTCGTGCATTTGACTGTGTATTTCTTCATGAGTCGTAGCACTGCTTCGTCAAAAATAAGACGGAAGGCACTGGTGACAGAGTCGTCTATTCGTTGACAAGCATAAGCAGTGGGTCCTCCTTTCTCATTCAGAACGTTCACAGCCGACCTCCTTCCAGAAGATGAAAAACTGGTCGTCTCCCATATGGTTCCATCCCTAGCAACCATCTTCCTAGACGCTGCCAACTGTTCCTGCTGTAATGAAAGATGTGATGATTGATGAAGACAAGCACGTGAATCCTCTTCCACTAATCGCTCCTCATTCACTATGTCTTCATCTTCACTTGTCTCAGGTACATAATCATCACCTTCATCAGCGAAGTCCGTTTCCGATTCAAGTTCGGAATTCTCTAAGAGCTGTAACACTTCTTCATCAGAAAGTCCATGCTGACGATACATGTTCAAAAGCGTGTTTTGAGGACAAAAACTATCACCAGACTGACACAATATAAACTGTGGCAGACTGGAACGAACACGTGACAAGTTGTAACAATGACAGGCAACTACTCTGCAATACTGCTGACTGTTGCCGCTACATTGTTGGATTAGTTACATATATTCAGAAGGAAATTACATTGGGGTAAAATGGACCCCAGCCGCCATTCTAGGTATATGGGTAGAAATGTCAAAGAAAATATAAATACTTTTTAAATTCTATTACATCATCATAAAGAGGAGCAAAAATTAGGAAAAGTCATATGACTTCATTAGGAAGTAAATAAACTGAAATAACAATGAAGGATAAAAGTATGGCAGGGGTCATTTTGACCCCTTCTGCCTTTCTAGTGTTAACGATCACTGTGCACTAAACCAACTCATGTTCAGGGAGGCAACGGCATACTGTTCTTAAGTACCACTCAGCATGTGACCACGGTGAATAGAATAGAAATTACAAAATAAATGTAATTTAGAATAAGCAAGTAAAGCACATGCAAAAATTCATATAGGTGGTCTGTATATGCATTACATTTCCAATATTTCATTGACGTCAATTTGCAGCATGGTCTTGGAACATATCCTGTATTCATACATTATGAATTATCTCGAACAGAATGACCCAAAAGCAACATGGATTTAGAAAAGATTGTTCTTGCGAAACACGACTAGGTCTTTACTCACACGGAGTGATGAGTTGTGTTGGTAGGAGGGCAGTGGGCATTCTAGACGGCCTTGACCCCTACCCAGAGGTCATTCCAGGTGTGCTGACATAATTCCTCCAGGAATTACGCCATGGTCAGTGCTTTGCTACATTCCATCACGTTCATTCAGGGAACTGAAGACTTATCTCAGAGACCCCCCCCCCCCCCATCGTACCCCAGGCCATCAGATCTCCAGGCCCCAGGTTACACAAGTGTGCATTCCATCATGTTCATTTTGTGAAATCAGAGTTAAACAATTGGCCCACAGGTGCTGCTTACGTCAAGGTTTCCCCCACCCTAGGCCCCAGGTCCCTAGGCTACTTATGTCCTTTGAGGTGAAGATGAGCCGCAAGCAGCAGCAGCAGCAGCGATCAGCAGCTAGAAGGAGACTGAATATGTGTATCTGTGTAAACATACTGAAGATATTGCTTTTTTACTGTTTCAGAGCATGAACCAGTGTTTGACGAGGAGACGCCAGAATTTCCTACAGTATTACAGAAGCAGTCAGCAGAATGTGCTCTCCCTGATTTATCTGACCTAGTATCATTTAACTACTACTATCCGACACAGCCACAGCCGGAAATAGAATCTCAGATGAACACTTGCAGAATACTGTTGTTTGCCAGCACCTACAGTGTCATTGCATGTGGAAATAGATAATGCCCAAAGGCTTGGTACTAAAGTGCAGTATGTTTCGTACGAATGGTACTATTTGTGTGGTTCGATGGTGGAGTGCATACAGAGTGAAATCACGAGAGAATACAGTCCATCACGTACCCATATTAACATTAGTTCATTAAAGGGTGAGGCATCAATTATCGAATTAAAAGTTGATCGATCAGCTGTGTATATGGAACATTCAACTGTAGCGAAAACAAATGATTTGTACAATGGTTTACTGTTTGCAGCAAACAGACTAAGCCGCTAGCGTCCTTATATTAGGGCTGCATACTATGACTTCATTATATATATATGTCAGATCATTGTGTCTGTAAAGCAAATAGAGCAGTGTATAAATACCTTTATAGACACAACATCAAAATATGCAATAGAAAACCCAGTAAGCATGAAATCTGTGGAAGCTGTATTTACTGCAGGAATGCCAATGTTTGTAATTGCGCCTATACGGTTGAATACAATTCAGGCTGAATTCAAAGCCTACAGAATTGAATTATTTGGTCAACACTGTAAATAAAAAACCTGGATGTGTAGATTTAACAAAGAAATCATTATGAAAACAAAACGTGTATTCTGCATCTACCCTATATACACACATATCAACAATATTGGAAATAATAATCGGCAAGGAATAGGTAGTGAGAAAGAAATAAAAACAGGGACACAATAATTTAAGATTACTCACGATTTTTTTACCAAGAAAATATTCGAACATTAGTCTGTATGTATAAGCAAGATATACACTTTTTTCGCAATAGGAGCACTTTGATGTATATATAATATCAAAATATTATAACAAAAGAAAATATTACTATTCATGCAACATATACATTCTTTTTTTACGGAATAGTGCACTCATGAGCCTACCTCTGTACAAGCAATTATGAAACCGAATCATTATATGTAATAGTAGTGCTGACTATTGGCAATTACAATTTATATGTAATTTTCATGCTGGAAACATTTTTCCTACAACTCACGTTATTACAATTATATAAACAATAATATTTTTGCACAAAAATTGGAGTGTCTATACATTTAATAAAACGTCTAGCAGAATACTGATTAAAAAAAAATATATTAGAGTTCACTTTACCACAAACATCTATTAAAAAAATAAAAATAACTATGAGTATCAGCAATCTCTATCATACAGTAGATACATCATTTGTTTATATATAAGACTACTGGAATATTTACAAAAAAAAAAAATAGTATTGCTATTCCATTAGTATATACGAGTATTGCCCTGCTCCGCATATAGGGAAGTCTAGCAGCACACAGTGAAAATAACAAAAGAGGGTTTATATACTCAGTGTTTATTCAGGTAGCGTGAGAATGGGCGGGTTCCAATGCCAACCTCATAGATAAAGAGCCTAACAACATTACGTCAGAGCCCGACCTTTAGTTGTATTACAGTATGCACCTAATGGCCTCGCGAACGAAAAACTATCTGACGCACCATTTGGGGAGCAGCATAATTAAACAGGCATTCCTTGTAATCTTCGATCGTGAGGAACCGTGAGGCTGCTCGCTGCACACCCTTAGC
This sequence comes from Locusta migratoria, assembly GCA_026315105.1. Classification (NCBI taxonomy): domain Eukaryota; kingdom Metazoa; phylum Arthropoda; class Insecta; order Orthoptera; family Acrididae; genus Locusta; species Locusta migratoria. Next base: position 32,117,867 of record CM048745.1, read on the forward strand.
TCGTCTTTGGGTGCGCCTGCATCTGTGCGGTATGCGTACATTTTCGACCTGAGCCCCACAAACTCCACAATCTGCGACCCATTCGCTTCGTGTTTCATCAGGCCAATAACCTTATTGTTTCGAAGTTTATACGATAAGGATTATCAGTCGCATATCCAGATGTGTCGAATTCGTCAGGATTGCACCTAATTACTTCATATGGATCACGGTTTTCAACGCACTAAATTACACTATCCGTATCCATATAAAGCAATTTGGGACCAGCAAAGTTTGGTTTTGCGAATTCGTAATGGAACCGGTACATATGCAGTTTGGAGAGGTCTAGAACACACACACCGATATGGATAGGTTTTGTAAACTCCACTACAACCTTAGCCATTTCCACTGCAACCAGTCGTTTATTAAAAATTGTGGCACACTTGAAATTTGGTTTCGCAATATTATTTCAGGCGACATAAGGTCCGCCCTATTCATTAACCAAATGAATTTCCCTCTGCTTCCTGGCATTCTCCATAGTTTTTTCCAAAAAGAGAGTTATTCATTAATTTGTAGAATTTCTTATTTAATTCACAAGTTGCTTGTGCCCACTTTTAAATCGATATAATCCTTCAGCGAGGGTAGTTGATGGAAGGAGATCCCACGGTGAATTTGTACAAGATCCATCCCCAAGCTGAGACATTGCAAGAGGTTTCGGTAATGTATAAGGTATCTCTGTTTATCCCCCGCGTTGTTATCAGCTTTGGGACAGAACCTTTTCGTCGGACTTGGTGCTCTGCACATAGTGGTAACTCACTATGCACATCATGTAAAGGAATGGGATATGTCAAGTCTACCTCTAGGACATATCCCTCGCCAGGATCAGCAGCGAAACGCTTAACATCACTCGTAAACCTGACGATTTGCGTTTCTAATAGCCATTGGAAGCTGCCAGTTGGTAGAAACTGCTGCATGGCATGGCCATATAGATTGTTTACATCGAGGTAGAAGATGTAACTCAAATCGTCAGATAGTCGGTACTCTACCTCACTCATTCGTGGGTAAGTAGACACGTATGTGCCACGGTGGTTGATACTACAAATTACATGTGTTGTGAGCTGCACCACGGAACCTAACCGTTAGGTGGAAATGGTCACTACGAAGAGTTTCCGCTTCCCGATCAAGTGGTACTCAACAAATGTGACAGTCAACTGCTTGCTCATATAATGCATCATTGTCCTCTGAGTTAGTCATGGGAACATTGTTGCTATATAAAACATCAACTTCCCGTGCAAGTTTTTCGATCTCAGAGAGGAACCATTTCGCAGGAGCATCCCCAACGTACGATTCAAATATTTTCAGGCTGGAGTCATATGAGCGCACAACTTGATATGCTGTCACAAACGGTACATGTCGTTCAGTGAAGGTGGTGTGAGAGGCAGTGGGATCAACTTCACAATGTGCCACTAGTACAAGTAAACAGTCGAAGTCGGCGTACACGACAAAGGCACAACGTTTCTGGTGGTGGAAGTTCTTGAACTTCAAGAACTTTTTATCGCCGGTGGCCATTTGCACACGAACTGGTTCATGTCTCATGCAATCGATTAGATGTCTCAAGGAACTCTCTCTTAGTAAAAGAGTTGAGACATCTATGGCAAAAATGCAATGAACCATAATGTTTTGACTTTTGGGCGGACAGTAGGCGAGACATATTTTTGATACAAACGTAATGTTGTTTATCTCCCTTTTCAAATAGCAACAAATCTACATGTTTGCGTCGCCGACCAGCTTCTTTTGAGAAGTAGAGGGGTCCGAATACTGTCATTTGTTTCTTGCACAGTGTGCTCTTTGCTGTCATCTTCTTCTTCTGGCTTGCATTTATTTTTTCTGTGTCCATACACATGCACCGAGGAATCAAGATTTTGCCTCTCAAATTTCGATATGTCTTGAATTTTAATGGGGAATGTGATGCCTTCAAATTTATAATTCGCATAGACATTGCTTGTTTTGTATGTGGCTGGATCACAAGCATGGAGAGGGTAATTCCTATCGCAAGCCAGAAGACACCAAGGAAAACAGAATTCATCCCCCTCAGTTGTATTTTGAACATTTATGCACGCTTGTTTTGCAGCAATATCTTCAGGAAGATATTGCTATTGACTGGATCATAAACATTTGAGTAGGCATCGAGGTGGAGTACACGACTTAATGCCTTAGCTGACCCTATTTCCTGCATATCCGCAAAATGTCCGAGTATTACACTTCTGGCAAAAGTGTCAAACACTCTGAAATTGAACTGACCGCGATATTACTCCAGTTTTCCCCCAAAATTTTCTTTTTATGGAGGGGTACCGCGGGTCACTGACGATTTCGAGGAGCTTGACAGGCATTCAGAAAGGCGGCAGGATCCCTATATTCGGCATTTGTATTTTAAATGCGGGATTGCTGGATCCTGTGTAATTTAATGGTGCTACACGATTCGCATTATGTGGGTGGGCAGGAGTAGGGCTGCGGCTGCTAGATCTACCTGGTTGCTGAGAGCATGGCCCCGGCTGTGGTGAGTCGGGTACTGCCTGACGAGAATGTGTCCAGTGTGGCGGCCCTGGCTGCGGGGTTTGGGTGCTGCCTGGTGAGGATGCCCCAGACCCACAGGCAGGCAGTGTGATGTCCTGGCTGTGCCTCCAATGACGACGATGCTGGGGGTCGTGGTGTTTCTGCACAGACAAAAGGCGCGAAATTGATAAGTATAATTAAATAGTTCGTTGTTTTTATTTTTATATGCATGATAATTTTCCATTCGCTCAATTATTTACCCGGTGGCAGAAGAAGCGACTTCAACCAGATGTCAATTTCGTCATCATGCCTTTGCTTTGAATGATGTAGAATAGCTGCATCCAATTCGCTCTCCCTCTCACGTAGTGTCTGCATCACTAATGCTGGAGGCTGTGGTATTTCTGCACAGACAAAAGGAGCGAAATTGATAAGTAAATTCAATATTTTCGTTTTATTTTTCCTTATATATACACATGTTAATTCATTCTCCTCTTCTGTTCCTCTTTTACAATTACCTCCCTCTGAAACATTCATCATTCTGACAATTGCGCATATAGTCTTTTATAGCCTCATCCAACTCATCCCGCACAGCAAGATCACCGTCGAGTGAACCTACAATGAACATATTAATAAGAATGATAAAGGAGCATTGTATATTAATGAAAGAGGAGGAGGGTAGTTTTTTTTTCTTTTTTTTTTTTTTTACTCACGTATCCGCTCCTCAACGACTGACGTCTTGCACCAGGACCTCTGGATGAAAAGGGAGATATTCCTCATGAGGGATTAAAATTATCCCACAAAAAATCTAAATTCAACTCACCTACTAAAAGAAACAGAGACAGAGAGAGAGAGAGAAAAGAAAGGTACCAATTCAAGCGTGAACATGGGAAAGAAGAAGAAGAAAATTACCATGAATAGGAAAAAAAAACATTAAAATATACCTTAACCTCGGATAAATTCCATCTACTCCCCGTCATTGAGACTTGACGAAGATTGCACGTCATCATCATCATCATTACGAGTGCGTTTAGCACCATTTTCGATCGTACGAGACTGTTGACGTTTCATACTGCCTCTCCTGGTAACATTCGGCGACCACGCACAGAACTATGTGGCGTATTTATATTGTGTGAGATATGTTCAAAAATGTTTGTAGAACTTATGGGTCTTAACTACGGGTTCATCAGTTCCTAAGCTTAGAAACTACTTATGAACTAGCTAAGACTAAGGACGGCACAAATATCCATGCCCGAGGGGGGATTCCAACCCCCGACCGTAGTGGCCGTGCAGACCGTGACTGCAGCGCCTCAATCCCCGCAGGCACCGCGGCCGGCTGTGAGATATGTCCCAGTGTTGCAAAGAGCATATTATTTTCGTGGAACCCAAACTGACGTATGACAACCAGCCGACGTAGTGCTGCTCTTGTTTCCATCGACGAGCGTGTCTGTCAAAGCGTAGTGCAGCAAGCAGGTGGTGGGGAACATCGACGGTAAGGTTTCTCAGCCATCTGCACACAGAATTTAATCAAAGCTCAGCGGTGACACAAGAAAATCCGAGTACGCTGGGTGTGCATGCAATGTCAGAGTGCGCCGATAGTGTTCCCAAGAATTCAAAGCTCAGCGATGACAACGGAAATTCTGGTAACGTAGCGTCACCGCAGCACCACAGCGCTGGCTTTGAATTGGCGGATTCCCTCTCATCGCGGAAAGTTAGATTCGCTCCGGCTGCTCATAAAACAATTTACATTGTGGGTAGTGACATACAACATAGAGATTCTCGTGATGGAGTAATATGGCGACAGGCCGCGCCGGTCGCATTCGTTTTGAACATCGAATCGCTCAATTATCGAAAATTATCGAACCGGTACTCAATAAATAACTGCAAACTATAAGTGAACATTAATAATTAAAAAAAAGAACACACTTTCAATTTTTGTGTAAACATTTCTGTTCCCCATTGGATCAGAACCGTCTTTTAAGGAGAGAGAGAGATGTTCTTCAACTTATGTTATTTTCTTAGGAACAGGGTTGTACGTGGCTGCAGTCGTCTTCAATTTCTGCTGCAGACGTCTGCGGTATTGCGAGGCGTTAGTGTCACCGTTGGAGAATGCTTTGGGTTAGCGGTTGTAGTCCACATTTGCTGACGGCATGACGCCTAGCTGCTCTGAATGAGAAGTACCCAGTCTGTGGAAATGTTTGCATCACCGACAGGGAATGTGCCGGGATAGCAGCAGTAGTGCACGTGGCTGTTAGCTGACAGCATGACGCCCAGCTGCTCGATAGAGAAGTACAGAGTCTGCGGAGGCGTCACCATCATCGTTGGTGAATGCGCTGGCTTAACGTCTGTAGTGCTTGTGGCTATTCGCTGAAAGCGCAACGCCGGCCGCGGTGGCCGAGGGGACTGAGGCGCTCCAGTCACGGTCTGCACGGCCACTATGGTCGGGGATTCGAATCCCCCCTGGGGCATGGATATTTGTGTCGTCCTTAGTCGTAGTTAGTGCATATGTAGTTTGTAAGTTTAGGGACTGATGATCCCGAAGTCAAGTCCCATAAGCTATACAAAAATTTGAACATTTGAACATTTGAAAGCACAACGCGCAGCTGCTCTGAAAGAGAAGTAGCAGGTCTGCGAAAGAGTTAGCATCAACGACGGTGATTGCGATGGGTTAGCGGCTGCAGTGCACATGGCTGTTTGCTGACATCATGATGCCCAGTTGCACCGAAAGAAGTTCCGAGTCTGCGGAGGAATTAACGCCACTGTCAGTAAATGTGCTGGGGTAGCGACTGTAGTGCACTTGGCTGCTTGCTGACAGCACGATGCCCAGCTGCTCCGAAAGAGAAGTACCGAATCTGCTGAGGTGTTACCATCATTGTCGGTGAATGGGCTGGTGTAGCAGCTGTAGTGCACTTGCTTGTTCACTGACAGCACGATGCCAAGTTCTTCCAATGAGGAGAACCGAGTCTGCGGAGGTGTTACCGTCACCGTTGGCGAATGCACTGGGGTAGCAGCTGTAGTGCATATGGCTTTTGGCTGACAACACGACGCCCGGCTGCTCTGAAAGAGAAGTACCAAGTCTGCGGGGATGTTAGTGTCACAGTCCCTGCATGCACTGGGTTAGCAATTGTAGTGTATGTGGCTGTCCGCTGACAGCAGGATGTCCAGCTGTTCTGAAAGAGATGTACCAACTCTGTGGAGGTAATAGCGTCCCAATCGGTGTATGTGCTGGGTTAGCAGGTGTACTGCATGTACTGCAAGTGACACCACGATGCCTAGCTGCACCGAAAGTGAAGTATAAATCTGCGGATGCGTTAGCGTCACCGTCGGTAAATGCGCTGGCTTAGCAACTGTAGTTTACATTTCTGTTCGCTCACATCCGGGTCCTCCGAAAGAGATGTACCAAGTCTGTGGAGGTGATAGTGTCCCCATCGGTCAATGCGCTGGGTTAGCGGCTGTAGTGCACGTGTGCTGACAGCACGATGACCAGCTGCTCTGAAGGAGAAGTACATATTCTGCGGAGGCATTAGTGTCAGCCTCGGTAATTGCGCTGGATTAGCGGCTGTATTGCATGTGGCTGTTGGCTGACATCACGACTCCCAGCTGCACCGAGAAAGAAGTACCGAGTCTGCTGAGGTGTTAGCATCACTGTCGGTGAATCCGCTGGGCTTGTGGCTGTAGTGCACATGACTGTTCGCTGACAGCATGATGCCCACCTGCTCCTAAAGAGAAGCCCGATTCTGCAGAAGCGTTAGCATCAACGTTGGTGAATGCACCTGCTTAGTGGCTGTAGTGCACGTGGCTGTTCGCTGACAGGATGAAGAACAGCTGCTCCGAAGGAAAAGTACTGAGTCTGCGGATGTGTAAGCATCACTATCGGTGAAAGTGCTGAATTAGCAGCTGTATTGCATGTGGCTGTTCGCTGACAGCATGACACCCAGCAACTGCAAAAGAGACGTACCAAGTCTGCGGAGGTGTTACCATCAGCAACAAAGAATGCACTGGGTTAGCGGTGTAGTGCACATGGCTGTTCGCTGACAGCACGACGCCCAGCTGCTTGAAAGAGAAGTCCATTTCGGCGGAGGCGTCAGCATCACCATCGCTGAATGCACTCGTTTAGCAGCTGTAGTGCACGTGGCATTTTGCTGACAGCTCGACGCCCAGCTGCTCCAAAGGAGAAGTACTGGGTCTGCAGAGTGGTAAGCATCACTGTCGGTGAATGCACTGTGTTAGCGACTGTAGTGTACATGGCTTTTTGCTGGATCCAGATGTTCCGAAAGAGAAGTACCAAGTCTGCGGAGGTGTTAGCGTTACTGTCAGTGGATGCGCTAGGGTACTGGCTGTAGTGCACATGACTGTTCGCTGACAGCAAGATGCCCACCTGCTCCGAAACAGAAGTCTGATTCTGCAGAGGCATTACCATCAACGTCGGTGAATCCGCTGGGTTAGTGGATGTAATGCACGTGGCTGTTCACTGACAGATCGACCAACAGCTGCTCTGAAGGAGAAATACTGCAGATGTGTAAGCGTCATTGTTGGTGAAAGCGGTAGGTTAGCAGATGTAATATATGTCGCTGTTTGCTGACATAACGACACCTAGCTGCTCCAAAAGAGAAGTACCAAGTCTGCAAAAGGTGTTAGCATCACCGTCAGTGAATGTGCTGGGTTAGTGGCTATAGTGCTCATGGCTGTTCCCTGACAGCACAACGTCCCACTGCTCCAAAAGCGAAGTACTAAGTCCGCAGGGGTGTTAGTCACTGTAGTGTACATGGCTGTTCGCTGACAGCATAACGCCATGCTGCCACGAAAAAGACGTATCAAGACTGTGGAAGTGTTAGTACCATCGTCACTGAATGCGCTGGGTTGCCGCCTGTAGTGCATGTGGCTCTTCGCTGACAGCACGATTCCCAGCTTCTCTGAAAGAGAAGTAGCAACTATTTGGAGGTCTTAGTATCCCCATCGGGGAATGCGCTGGGTTAGGGGCGTAGTGCATGTGGCTGTTCGCTGACGTCACGACGCTCAGTTGCTCCGAAGGAGAAGTACTGAGTCTGCAGAGGTGTAAGCATCACTGTCGGTGAAAGTGCTTGGTTAGCGGCTGTAGTGCATGTGGCTGTTCGCTTATATAACGCCACCCAGTCGCTCCGAAGGAAAAGTACCAAGTCTGCAGCTGTGTTAGCATCACCATCAGTAAATGCACTGGTTTAGTGACTGTAGTGAGCATGGCTGTTCGCTTAAAGCATGATGCCCAACTGCTGCAATATAGAAGTACCAAGTCTGAGGAAGTGTTAGTGTCACCATCGATTAGTTCACTGGATTAGTGGCTGCGGCACACAAGACTGTTTGCTACAGCACGGCGCCCAGCTACTCCGAAAGAGAAGTACCGAGCATGTGGAGGTGTTATTGTCACTGTCCATGAATGTACTTGGTTAACAGCTGTTGTGCACGTGGCTGTTCGCTGACAGCAAGACGCCCAGCCCCTCCAAAAGAGAAGTACCAAGTCTGTTAAGGTGTTACCGTTACCAATGATGAATGCGCTGGGTTTGTGGCTATAGTGCAAGTGGCTGATCGCTCACAGCACGACGCCCAGCTGCTCCAAAGGAGAAGTACTTAGTCTGCTGAAATGTAAGCGTTAATGTCCGTGAATGCGCTGGTTTAGCTGCTGGACTGCATGTCGCTATTCACTGCCAGCATGACGCACAGCTGTTCAAAGGGAGAAGTACTGAGTCTCCATTGATGTAAGCGTAACTGTCGGTGAAAGCGCTGGGTTAGCGGCTGGAGTGCAAGTGGCTGTTCAATGACAGCACAACGCCCAGCTGCTCCGAAAGAGAAGTACCATGTCTGTGCAGGTGATAGCGTCCCCATCAGTGAATGTGCTGGGTTAGTGGCTGCAGTGTGTGTGGCTGTTCGCCGACAGCACGAAACCCAGCTGCCCCAAATGAGAAGTACAAGTCTGTGGAGGTCTTAGCATCACCGTTGGTAAATGCGCTGGATTCGTGGCTGTAGTGCATGTGGCTGTTCACTGACAGCATAATGGCGAGCTGCTCCAAAAGAGAAGTACCGAGTCAGTGCAGGCGTTAGTGTGACCGTCAGTGATTACTCTGGTGTGGGGGGGGGGGCTGTAGTGCATGTGGCTGTTCGCTGACAGCATGACACCCAGCTGCTCTGAAAGAGAAGTACCGAGTCTGCGGAGCTGTTACCGTCACCGTCGGTGAATGTGCTGTGGTAGTGTCAGTGGTGCACATGGCAGTTCGCTGATTGCAAGTCTCCCACCTGCTCTGAAAGAGAGATACCGATTCGGCAGAGGTGTTAGCGTCCCCTTCGGTGAATGCGATGGGTTAGCGGCTGTAATGCATGTGGCAGTTCGCTGACAGCATGACGCCCAGATGATCCAAATGTGATGTACTGATTCTGCGGAGATGTAAGCATCACAGTCAGTGAATGCGCTCGCTTAGTGCCTGAATGATTTTCGCTGTTCCCTGACAGCACGACGCCCAGCTGCTCCAAAGGAGTAGTACTGATTCTGCGGAGATATAAGCGTCACTGTTGGTGAATGCGCTGTGGTAGCGGCTATAGTGCAAGTAGCTGTTCGTCGACAGCATCCCGGACAGCTGCTCTGAAAGTGAAGTAACGAGTCTGCGGAACTGTTAGAGTTACCATTGGTGAATGCGTTGGGATAGTGGCTGCAGTGACGTGCGTGTTCGCTGACAGCATGACGCCCACATGCTCAGAAAGAGGAGTACCGAGTCTGTGGAGATGTTTCTGTAACCATTGGTGATTGCATTGGGATAACAGCTGTAGTGCACGTGGCTGTTCGCTGACAGCATGACGCCCAGCTGCTCGAAAAGGAAGTACAGCGTCTGTGGAGGTGCTTGCGTCACAGTCGCTTTATGCGCTGGGTTAGCACCTTTAGTGCACATGGCTGTTCGCTGACAGCACGACTCCCAGCTGCTCTGAAAGTGAAGTACAAAGTCTGTTGAGGCGTTAGCGTCACTTTCGGTAAATGCGCAGGGTTAGCGGCTGTAGTGCACATGGCCGTTCGCTGATGGCATGACGCCCAGCTGCTCCAAATGAGAAAAAAAATCGTTAGCATCACCATCGGTGATTGCGCTGGGGAGCTTTCAATGAGAAGTACCAAGTCTGTGAAGCTGTTAGCATCCCCGTCGGTGAATGTACTGGGTTAGTGGCTATTCACTGACAGAATGATGCCCAGATGCTCTGAAAGAGAATTACCAAGTCTGCGGAGGTGTTATCATCATTATCAGTGAAAGCGCTGTGTTATTGGCTGTAGTGAACATGTCTATTCACTGACAGCATGACGCACAGCTGCTCCGAAAGAGAAGTATGAAGTCTGAAGAGATGCTATCGTCAGCATCGATAAGAGTGCCGTGTTAGTGGCTGTAGCACACATTGCACGCCTAAATGTACCGAAAGAGAAGTACCGAGGCTGCCGAGGAGTTAGTGTCAATGTCGCTGAATACACTAGGTTAGACGCTGTAGTGCATGTGGCAGTTTGCTGACAACTCGACACCCATCTGCTCCAAAGGAGAAGTACTGTGTCCTCGGAGATGTAAGTGTCAGTGTCGGTGAATGCTCTTGGTTATCGGCTGTAGTGCACGTGGCTGTTCACTTACAGCATGACGCCCAGCTGCTCTGAAAGGTAAGTACCGAGTCTGCGAAGGCATTAGTGTTACAGTCAATAGCGGGGATAGCGGCTGTAGCGCATGTAGCTGTTCACTAACAGCATGACGCCCAGCTGCTCTGAAAGAGAAGTACCGAGGCTGCAGAGGTGTTAGCGTCAATGTCGGTAAATGCGCTGGTGTAGTGGCTGTAGTGCACATGAAACTTCGCTGACAGCAAGATGCCCACCTACTCAGACAGAAAAGGCCGATTCTGCGGAGGCGTTAGAATAACTTCGGCGCATGCGATGTAGTGCATGTGACTGTTCGCTGACAGCACGACAACCAGCTGCTCCGATAAAACAACTGAGCCTGCTGAGGTGTTTGCTTCACCATCGGTGAATGCACTGGGGTAACAACTATAGGGCACACGGCTGTTCACTGACAGCATTATGCCCAGCTGCTCGAAAAAGATGTACAGCGTATCTGGAGGAGGTTGCGTCATGGGTCGGTTAATACGCTGTGTTAGTGGCTGTAGTGCACGTGGCTGTTCGCTGACAGTACAACGCCAACGTTCTTCGAAAGGGAAGTACCGGATCTGCGAAAGAGTTTCTGTCAATGTCGGTGAATGCGCTGGGTTAGCGGCAGTAGTGCACGTGGCTGTTCGCTGACAGCACAATGCCAAGCTGCTCCAAAAGAGAAGTCCCGGATCTGTGAAAGAATACAAAGTGTACGGTGGTGTTAGCATCACTGTTGATAAATGAGCTGGGTTAGCGGCTGTAGTGCATGTGGCTGTTCGTTTACAGCATGACGCCCAGCTGCTCAGAAAGATAAGTACCGTGTCTTCGAAAGTGTTAGCGTCACCATCGATAAATGCACTGGGATAGCGGCTGTAGCGCATGTGGCTGTTCGCTAACAGCACGACGCACAGCTGCTCCGAAAGAGAAGTACCAAGTCTGTGGAGGTTTTAGCACCCCTGTCGGTGAATGCACTGGGGTAGGGGCTGTAGTGCATGTAGCTATTCGTGGACATCACGACGCTCAGCTACTTGAAAGAGAAGTACAGAGTCAGGAGGCGTTAGCGTCATGGTCGGTGAATGTGCTATGTGTATCTATAGTGACGTGGCTGTTCACTTTAATCATGATGCCCAGCTGCTCCTATATAGAAGTACCAAGTCCGAGGATGTGTTATTGTCACCGTCAGTGAGAGCGCTATGTTAGCGGTTGTAGAGCACCTGTCTATTCGCTGTCACCACGAAGATCAGCTGCTCTGAAAGAGAATTACCTAGTCTGAGGAGTTCTCAGCATCATCATCGATATGTGTTAGTAACTGTTGTACACGTCGCTGTTTGCTTACAGCATGATGTTCAGCTGCTCCGAAACAGAAGTACCAAGCCTGTGGAGGTTTAGTGTTACCATCAGTGAATGCGCTGGGTTAGCAGCTGTAGTGGACATGGCTGTTCGCTGACAAAAGGACGCCTAGCTCCTCCAAAAGAAAAGTACCAATTCTGAGGAGGTGTTAGCGTCACTAACGGTGAATGCATTGGGTTAGTAGCTGTAGTGCACGTGACTGTTTGCTGAAAGCACGACGCCCTGCTGTTCCAAGGGAGAAGTACTGAGTCTGTGGAGATGTAAGCGTTATTGTCCATGAATGCGCTGGGTTAGCGGTTCCACTGCATGTGGCTGTTCGCTGACAGCACGACGCCCAGCTGCTCCCAAGGAGAAGTACTGAGTCTCTGGAGATGTAAGCTTCACTGCTGGTGAATGTGCAGGGTGAGGGGCTGTAGTGCATGTGGCTATTTGCTGACAGCACGATGCCCAGCTGCTCGTAAAGAGAAGTACCAAGTCAGTGGGTATGTTACGGTCACCATCAGCGAATGTGCTCTGTTAGCGACTGTAGTGTACATGACTGTTCGCTGACAGCATAACGTGCAACAGCTCCTTAGAGGAAGTACCGAGTCTGTGAAGGTGTTAGTGTCACCATCGGTGAATGCGCTGGGTTAGCGGCTGTAGTGCACATGGTAGTTTGGTGACACCACATCGCCCAGCTGCTCCGAAAGAGATGTACTAAATCTGCGGAAATGTTATCGTCATCGTCGGTGAATGGGCTGAGGTAGCAGCTGTAATGCACGAGGCTGTTCGCTGACAGAACAACGCCCAGTTGCTCCAAAAGAAATGTATCAAGTCTGCGCAGGTGTTAGCATCACCGATGGCGAAAGTTCAAGGTTAGCTGCTGTAGTGCGAGTGGCTTATGACTGACAGCAAGACGCCCAGCTGCTCCGAAAGAGAAGTACTGAGCCTGCAGAGGTGTCAGCATCACCGTTGGTGAATGCTCTGGGTTAGCGGCTGTACTGCACATGGCTGTTCTCTGTCAGCACGACATCCAGCTGCTCTGAAAGAGGAGTACCAAGTCGGAGGAGGTGTTAGCGTCACCATCGGAAAGTGTGCTGGGTTAGTGGCCGTAGTACATGTGGCTGTTCGCAGACAGCACAACGCCCAGCTCCTCCAAAAGAAAATTTTCAACTCTGTGAAGGTGTTAGCATCACCATCGGTGATTGTGCTTGGGTAGCGGGTGAAGTGCACATGACTGTTCGCTGACTGCACTACGCCCAACTGCTCCGAAAGAGAAGTACCTAGTCAGTGGACGTGTTAGTGTCTACTTCGGTGAATGGGCTGGGGTAGCGACTGTGGTGCATGTGGCTCTCCTTTGACAGCATGACGCCCAGCTGCTCCGAAAAGGAAATACCGGGTCTGCAGAGGTGTTAGCATCACCGACGGTGAATGCGCTCGGTTAGCAGCTCCCAACTCCCAACTGCTGCAAAAGAGAAGTACCGAGTTTGTGGAGGAGTTTGGGTCACCATGTTAGCGGCTGTATTGTTCGTGGCAGTTCGCTGATAGCACGACGCCGTGCTGCTCCTAAATGAAAGTACTGCACCTGTGGAGGTGTTAGTGTCGCCGTCAGTGAATGCGCTGGGTTAGAGGCTGTAGTGCACGTGGTTCGCTGACAGCATAACGCGCTGCATACCGACAGGGAAGTACCGACAGGGAAGTACCGAGTCTGCAGAGGTGTTAGCGTTACCGATGGTGAATGTGGTGCGTTAGCGGCTGTAGTGCACTTGGCTGTTCGCTGACAGCACGACGCCCATCTGTTCTGAAAGAAAGTATCGTGTCTTCGGACGTGTTAGCGTCACCGTAGTAGAATGCGCCGGGTTAGCGGCTGTAGTGCACGTGGCTCTTCGCTGATAGTACGACGTCCACCCGCTCCGAACCCAGCTGCATAGTAGATCAAATTTTTGTCGTATACGCAAGGCCACACAAATGAGCGCTACTGGGCCTAAGGGTTATTACTGCAGCGTGTGCGGCCGTTAGCGTAGCGAGTAATAGTGCGAGTACGTGTTTTTGAACATCGAAATGCAATAATCGATACTTACCCGCAATTCAGCAATGAGCAGCAAACTGTAGGTTAATTTTTTTGGGTGCGAATAATAATGATTTACAGAAAAACATATTTTTCTTACTTTTTTTATTTAATATAACAACATTCATATGACACGTTGTACAAGTCCCGTAAGTAGGGAGTAGTTTACAAGCCGATCGTGTAATAACGAAGCTTAACCAGCCGTAAAATGTGGAATAATATCAGCTGTCTGAAATTCCACTCTGATGTCCGCAGGTACCATATTCACACGTTCATTCTGGTGAGTACAGTTTATCACAGCAATGGGAGCGAGATCAATAAATTGTTACGTGCTCAACATACAGTTCATTTCATCATCGTCGTTGTCATAATAAGCTGAAAGAATACGTGCGTACATATTATTTATAAGTTTTGTATTGTCGTACGGATAATATTCAAAATTTAAATTAGTTTCACATTGGTTAAGTTGCAATGATAGAATACGCTGGTATCATTCTGCAAATTTCCTCTTCGATTCGTCTGTAGAGCCAAGATAACAAATCTACGTGTGTCCAAAAGTACTGATGTTTTAAATGACCGGCTGTGACGTGACGACGCAGGCAGAAGCGGCAATTCGCGCAATTTCCACGACCGGAAGCTCAGTGGAAGAATTATAGATGTGTAGTAATTTGAGACGTTCTGCATCGGATACGCTTATATGTGGAACTTTCCACACTATTTTATGCAGCACGATCTTCGCTTCTTCTTCACCTATTTTTGTGTAGGAATTATTGTCACTCGAACTTCGTATTAGAACTAATTCCTGTTTTACATTCATTATTATTATGCCATTATCCTCGAAAAAAACTCATAAGCATTTTAGCGGTATGCAGACGCTAAATGCATTATTTATTGAACCGTCTAATAACCACCCTGCATTTCGCAAACTATTAAGCTCTGTAGAGAATCGAACGTTTTAAGCTTTGAGGTGATGCCGACGTTTCTAGTTTTATCAGTTTCCTCACCATTTAGTTCGATGCGAATTTCTTGGAACATGAGGGCAGAAACATTTATCGTAAGACGTGAAGAAACGACTGGTGTACCATCTTTTTCACAAATTCTCCAGTCAGGTGTAGAAAACTTTTACATGGTAAGGTCAAGCTGTTGTTGAACGTTGTAGACGCAAATGATTTGTGAGAGAAATATTCCTAACGAATAACAGGGTCTTCGACCCAAACTGGAGTAGTTATTTATATGATGACATCTCGTGGCTTTAAACCTATTCATATGAGAAACTCGTAATTCTCTTGTGTTTGCTGGTCGATTTTCCTCCGCGAAATGAGTGAAACACACTTTTGACTCGTTATTTTGTGTTCAAATGTTCAAATGTTTGTACAGCTTATGGGACTTAACTACGGGGTCATCAGTACCTAAACTTTCAAACTACTTATGAACTACTTACGAACTAGGACGGCACAAATATCCATGCCCGAGGGGCGATTCGAACCCCCGACCGTAGTGGCCGTGCAGACCGTGACTGGAGCGCCTCAGTTTCCTCGGCCACAGCGGCCGGCTTTAGTTTATGTTTAATTACCATACTTTACTCTTCGTGAATGTACTGAATGTACCATACAGCTGTTTTTTTTTTTTTTTTTTTTTTTTTTTTTTTTTTTTTTTTTTTTTTTTTTTTTCGGTGAACTGACGCACTCAATGCTTTAACGAAATATTTTATTTACTTTTCAAATGTAGCCTTACAACAATTTCCTCCCGGCGAAAATCGAAGTGTACACCATTCTGGTCTACAATTGCGCATTCAATACGATCCAATGTCTGCACAATTACAGGTAAATATACTGGTTTGTTGGTTATCTTGATTATTTTATGCCCTGCTGGGACTCTGGGGAAAAATTCGTAAATTGTATGCATGAGTCTGTTGTTGAGATTGGAATTTGTTACCACATACCATGCTGTTATACTCCGCCACTATAACAGAAATAAAGTTCCACTGATGTAACAAAATTTATTTCAAACAGTTCAGTCTGCACACAACAAAACAAATTTAATAAACTGGTTCTTCAATTCTGAAAACAGACACGTAACAGAGAGTCTGATAATAAGTAGTGGCGTTACAGTCTGTGACAAGGTTCATAAACACCAAAAAGGCAAACAGAACTTCCCATAGCGTAGCGAAGAGTCCAATCCGGTAAGTGGTCAGTATCCGGTTTCTTGTCGAAGAGCCCAGCACGGTCCGTCGTAATCCTTAATCGGAGGCAGAGTCGTAGACACTTCCAAGGCGAGACGAGAACTGCTGGCTCGCTTACATTGACAGGTTCAGCAAATCGTTACGTTTGTTGCCAGTAGTGCTCAAACTGGTGGCGAAGTAAGCGCCGCCCAGATCGCTCGCATCGACTGCGGTGTGTGCGCGCTGCCGTCGACGCGTGCGCTCGTGGCCGCAGTGGATTTCCCGGCGCGGCGTCAGCGATGCCTGCCGCGCACCGATACCACACACACTCATGGTGCTAACGGGCTGAATGTCCACAACATTATCCGTTTCATGAAACTTTTCACCCTTTTCTTCTAGAACCTGTTCCTTTGTGAAGCCTAGCATTGTTCCGATAAATCCGTTCAGCCAGTAGTGTTTTCAGCTGTTCTAATTTCCGTTTTAAATGTGTAGATATTAGCACGTAACTCAATGCCTTTTACTGAATGCTTTATTTTTGAAAAAATATCGTCGATACTCTACGTTCCCGTTGAAATTGTTACAATTTCATCAGTACCTAAATGTAGCTTGTTATGCGTCTCTGTGATGTTTGGAATGATGTTGTACGTTTCCAAAGTCACTAGTGCTATGCTCCAGTCACTTCCTGATAAGTTAATTGGTGGAAAATAAATTGTTTTTAGAGCGGATGAAACCCGGCTTTTCAGGGTCAGTGTATATGACATCACGTCAGGTGCAGTAAATGATAAATGGGTTACACGCACCTGTGTGTCCTTATTTTATACGAAAGGAGTATCTTCGTGCTGTGGCCGAGACTGCTCCCTGCTGCAGCTAGGCGCGTAGATTCCTTTGTCATAATGTCAGCGGTGGCCTTCGTAAATGACGGCGTCATCTGCAAACAACCTAAGAGAGCTACTTAGATTTTGTCCTAAATCGTTTATGTAAATAAGGAACAGCAGAGGACCAATAACACTTTCCTGTGGAACGCCCGATATCACCTCTGTTTTAGTCGATCCCTTACCATCGATTACTACGAACTGCGTCCTCTCTAACAAGAAATCCCCTGTCCAATCGCAAATTTGGGGCGATATACCATAACCACGCAATTTGATTAAAAGCCGTTTGTGAGGTACGGTCTCAAAAGCTTTCTGGAAATCAAGAAATATGGAATCGATTTGCGAACCTTTGTCGATAGCACCCATCACTTCGTGTGAATAAAGAGCTAGTTGTGTTTCGCATGAACGATATTTTCTAAACCCGTGTTGACCTTGGGTCAATAGATCGTTCTGTTCGAGATAATTCATAATATTTGAATACAGGATATGTTCGAAAACCCTGCTGCAAATTGACGTCAATGAAATAGGCCTCTAGTTTAGTGGGTTACTCCTACTGCCTTTCTTGTATATAGGTGTGTTCTGTGCAACTTTCCAATCTTTTGGTACAGATCCTTCTATGAGAGAGCGGTTGTATATGACTGTTAAGTAAGGAGCTATCGCTTCAGGGTAATCAGATAGAAATCTAATGGGTATACAATCCGGACCAGAAGACTAGTTCTTGTTAAGTGATTTTAGTTGCTGCACTACTCCGATGATATCTACTTCTACGTTACTCATTACGGCATCTGTTCGTAATTCGAAATCTGGAATATTGGTTTCGTCTTCTTTGGTGAATGAGTTTCTAAAAGCTATGTTTAGTAATTCTGCTTTAGTAGTGCTGTCATCGGCAGGATCGCCATTACTATCACGTAGTGAAAGTATTATTTGTGCTTTGCCCCGAATATATGACCTAAAGCTCTTTGGGTTTTCAGTCAAATTTCGAGAAAGCGTTTCGTTGTGATAAATATTGTAGGCATCTCACATTGAAATCCTCGCTAAATTTCGAGCTTCTGAGTACGATCGCCAATCCTGGGGATTTTGAGTTCGTTTAAATTTAGTATGCTTTTTCCTTTGCTTTTGCAACAGTGTCCTGACCTGTTTTGTGTACCAAGGGGGATCGCCTCCTTCTTTTATTAATTTATTTGGTATAAAACTGTCAATTGCTGTCGATACCACTTCTTTGAATTTGAGCCACATCTGGTCTACACCTACGTTTAGTGTTAAAAACGAGTGGAAGCTGTCTTTCAAGAATCAATATATTTTGTTTCTATCTGCTTTCCTGAACAAATATACTTTGCGTTTATTTTTGCTAACTTTGGGACTTTCATTATTCAATTTCGCTGCGACAGCTCTGAGTTCACTAATACCTGTATCCCTGTTGATGCTCGTTATGAGCTCAGGATTATTTGTTGCTAAGAGATCAAGTGTGTTTTCACATCCATTTACAATTCTTGTTGGCTCTTGAACTAATTGTTCGAAGTAATTCTCAGAGAATGCGTTGAGTACAATTTCGGACGATGTTTTATGCCTACCTGCTGGTTTGAAAATATAATTTCGCCAACAGATCGAGGGTAAATTAAAATCACCACCTACTATTATCGTGTGAGTCGGGTACGTTTTTGTAATTAGAATCAGGTTTTCTTTGAACTTTCTGCTATTGTATCGTCAGAGTCGAGAGGCCGGTAAAAGGAACCAATTATTAACTTCTTACGATTTTCGGGTACATCCTCCATCCGTAATAGCTCGCAGGAACTATCAACTTCTACTTCGCTACATGAAATACTACTTTTGACTGCGACAAACACGCCCCCACCTATTTTGTTTAATCTATCCTTTCTGAACACCGTTAGATCTTTTGCAAATACTTCTTCTGAACATATTTCCGGCTGGAGCCCATTTTCGCTGCCTATAATGATGTGTGTTTCGGTGCTTTCTTTTAACGCTTGGAGTTCTGGTACTATCCCTACACAGCTACGACAATTTACAACTGTTATACCGATAGTTTCCGGATCTACATTTCTCCTGTGATCCACCTGCACCATTCGAAATGGTGATCCCGAAGTTCTTTATCCTAAAAAACCACCCAGTCCACGCCACACTGCCCCCGCTACCCGTGTAGCCGCTTCCTGCGTATAGTGGACTCCTGACCTATTCAGCGGAACCCGGAAACCCAACACCCGATGGCGCAAGTCAAGGAATCTGCAGCCTACACGGTCGCAGAGCCGTCTGAGCCTCTGATTCAGACCCTCCACTCGGCTCTGTACCAAAGGTCCACAGTCGGTCCTGTCAACTATGCTGCAGATAGTGAGCTCTGCTTTTATCTTGAAAGCAAGACTGGCAGTCTTTACCACTTCAGTTAGCCGCTCGAAACCTGAGAGGATCTCTTCGGATCCGAAACGACACACATCATTGGTACCGACGTGAGCCACCACCTGCAGTTGGCTGCACCCCGTACCCTTCATGGCATCCGGGAGGACCCGTTCCACATCTGGAATGACTCCACCCGGTATGCACACGGAGTGCACGTTGGCCTTCTTCCCCTCCTTGGCAGCCATCTCTCTAAGGGGCTCCATCACCCGCCTAACGTTGGAGCTCCCAACTACAAGTAAACCCACCCTCTGTGAAAGCCCGGATCTTGCAGGCTGGGTGGTGACAGGGTGAGAGACACCATCCGACTCAGGAACGTCGTCCTGAGCAGATAGCGCCTCAAACCTGTTCGCAAGACGTACCGGGGAGGCCTCACGATCGGTCCCCCGAAATGTCTTGCGCCTCCTGCCACGCACTGGAGCAAACTACCACGCAACCATGGGTGGAATGTTTGCCTGACTGCTAGCAGAATCATGGCAATTCGCTGCCGCAGGCCGATCGGTGAAGACGACGGGAGTCCGTTCGGTCCCCACTGCCGGCCAACAACAACGACGCCCCTCTATCGCAGCTTCCAACTTTGCAACCGAGGTTAACACAGCTTGAAGCTGGGAGCGAAGTGTCACCAGCTCAGGCTGCATCCGCACACAACAGTCACAGTCCGTATTCATGATTACAGTGCCGACAAAACAGAAACTACAGTCGCGATGCGTTCAAAGGAAGACTACACTGTTTGTTAAGCCGCGGATCTGAATCTAATACGTACGTGAGCACGGTATAAATTTACAATTTGAAACGAAAACGAGCAGATGAAAATCAAAATACTATATGTCGCTTCTAATCAGAAAATAAACACAGACGACTGTCGCGACGCGATTCACACGGCGGAATAATGCACTAACCAGATATTTAACGCGAATATGAATCAAATAAAAACGCGAGCACACAATAACGTTAATGAACTGAAGCGAAAGCGCACTGAAAAGTTATGTAGCTTCTAGAGAGAAGCCGGTCTCTCTTACAACTGAAAATGTGCTGGCTCTGGCTCCTGAAGCTGCTCTCCGCATTTTTTGCATTTTTCACGGCTTGCGTTGTCGCCGTTGCGCCTCCTGCGGCTGACAGCCCTGAAAGCAGTGGAACCAAAAAGGAGGATACCACCAGAAACACTGGTATTTTAAAAATTTTGGGTGCCGTAACACTGTACGTTCTCCCCCTCCATTTTCTTTGCATAACTCCTTCAGCGACAGCTACTACCGCACGATTACAGTGTTCCCTTGCATTTTCTTTGTTTTCTTGTTATTATTATTGGTTAGAATGTCCTTGGTAGCGCATTTGAAGTATATTCTGGCTCCGTACATAAGTTTTCCACACATTGTCTTGACAAAAACGAGCGCCATGTTCAATTTCAATGTGATGTGTTTCCGAACGGGTGTAGCAGTCTACTGCTTTGATTGAGACCTGACTGCTCTATGTATAAGTTTATCTGCGCTAACCCAGCTGTTGTGCTTCGATGAAAATCCATAACATTTCACGAAAGCGCGCTTATCTTGACGTTTTAGAATTTTCTCTACGAGAAACAGTCCTGGTTCAGAAGTTTTCTGTAGTTCTTCCGTATAGAAAGCCCCCGCATTGTCTTGTCCATCACTGATTTTTAAAATATAGGTTCTAGGATTCGTTTGCTGAACTTCGGAAACTGTAAATATCTCCGTTGACCAGTTCGATAAATACGATTTCTAAAACACAGTCTTATATTTCTAAATTCGCAGATTATCACCTTTTCTGAATTTCTGTTTGAGTGGATCAGTCATGTTTATGTGATTGTAAACGGCATTTAGAAGGCTGTCGTCTTTGACATCGATGGGACGCGTTTTTATAGTACGATGCTTACTTCGATTATATTGATGAATTATTTTCGGTAGAATATCAATCCACTTGTATGACCCACGGAGGTTGAATTCAATACACAAAAGATGTTTAATAGTCCTGTTCAATCGCTCCGCAATACTAACTTTCCTCTGGGAAAATGTGGAGTAATGATTAATTCCATATCGCTCCATTATTGCCGCGAAATGTGTATTGTAAAACACGCTACCGTGGTCGGTTTGTAGATTGTCCGGACATCGATTAGTACCTATTTGTAGTAGTTGTTCAAACATACGTTCAACTTCCTTTCCTGTTTTTTCCTTCACCTGTAAGCCCCAGGCTAATTTGGATTATGTATCCATAACCATTAGAATGTACCTGAATCCCTTATTGACACGCGAATACTTTCTCATATCTATGAGATCTGCCTGCCATAAGTCGTCTAAGCCTTTGATTATAACGCGCCTTCGTGGAAATGTTCTGCGTGCTCGCTTATAGAGTTCCCGAACAACTGTTTCCATTTCTGCTACACAATGATATTTATTTCTCGAAGTTCTGAAATTAATGATATGATTCATTCGTGTGGGCATTATTACCTGCTGTTGATGAAGCCATAAGCAACCGTAGATGTTCTATTATTTCATTCGGATCATCAAAATATATATACTGCAGGGGCAAATTGTCCAGTTTTTTTTTAAATTCTGAATGTCAATATCTTTACCATAATCGATTTTACCGCTTAAAGCAGGTTTAATAATATTCTTGTACTTGTCACTGATGTCCGCTTTTATGCTACCCTTCTTTCTTGTGTTGTTCTTCCTGTGTGCATTTGTAATTTGTAATATCTCGGCATATGTTTACACATTCTTTGAGTTGAAGTTATCTGGATTCGATGTTTTCAGAAATATTAATTCCAATAAACCAGACGTGCGTGGGTATGTCTCTGCCCCGACCTGTATTTTATCTTGCGTTAAACGTATAGGTAATTTGTCAAGTTTGTACGGCTTTTCTTTACGTACTCCACATACGTCGTCCATTTGTGTAATGTCGTGCTGATTAATGTATTAAGTAATATCTGCGTCATCAACTTCTTCTTCTTCCACCTCGTTCTGTTTTTCTTCTTGACCAGCTCTTATTTCTGGTGTTCCTTACGTTTGAGAGTTTATTCAGGCTATTGGTTATCGGCTTAAACGTTTCTGAGAGCGCTGCTACTTGTTGCTGCTGATCTAAATTGAGTCGTAATTTCCGCCGAACAGCTTTGCGAGCATCCATAATTTATTTGCTTATGCTCGACATAGTGCTCGAACTTCTTCAGTTATCGACTTTTGTAGCAATTCCTCTTATTGCCCTCCAGAACTCGGCTAAGCGTGCGTTAAATGCGTTAATTTTATCATTAACATATACTCCACGTTTCTCGAAGTCTCTAATACGACCGTCTAATGCAGCTATTTGGACTCTAATTGTGTTGGTTGTTTCCTTGCAATGACTTCACTTCATTCACGCAAAGCTTTCCATTGCATACTGACGCAATCACATACGCACACAGTCTTTTTTTAAGGTGGAGAATTTCCTGGAGGTTGCGCATATACCGGCCGTTGATCAGTTTCCTCGTTTTGTCGATAACCAAGAAACCATATGGTGCATGATTCGAGCAATCACCATATACAGATATAAATTTATTAAATGTCATGTCAGATCCTACGTGCGCTTGATAGATATGCTTTAAATTAGTGTTATCCTGCCTGAAAGTAATAATGAGATTGGCCTTATTTCTTATTAACTTTTTGGGAATCCTCGAATATGACTGACTCAAGTAAAAAATATCGACGTTCATGTGACGGCCAAAGCAAAAATATTTGCGAATCTGATCCTGATTTTCCACAGCAACGTCGTCGAATATAAATACACTGTTCGGTTTCACATTCTCAGGAGGTGGTATGTCATTGTTTTCACTAAAGGTCTGGTAGCTAACACCATTAATATTGGGTAGAATTTCATTCAATACATGGCATTTTGGTTGAAAAAGTGTTTTTAAAAATATATACACATGTTCAAAGAGAAGTCACCTATGGTGTGTTAACAGAGACAGTACAAGGTTTGTCATCCCACAGTCTGATGGCCCAACAATTAGTGCTCGTATGTTGTCCGGGAGCAGGGATCCGTGTCCTCTTCTTTTTTTCGCTTGATTAACAATATTACTGCAGGATTAATCGGGTACAACGAACCCTGGTTGTTTACTCCACTCACTCATTTCGGTAACTACAAGCTTCCATACATCTACAGGCGGTTTTGTAGAGAAGGAAAGAGGAATACATTTTTCAATATTCGTTTATTTCCACACGCATAATGAATTGTGAAATACAGTTTATTTATTTTATTTATTTATTTATTTTTTATTTTTTTAACAACAAGGCCCGTTCCGTTCATTGTCTTCAAGCAGGTGCATACTACACCACCACTTCTCCATCAACCAAACAATTAATTCACCGGTCACTGGGTCGTTTTTACTAATTCCACTACTTTGCCGCATTGCTGAAAGTGACAGACAACATTTCTCCTCAATATTATGTACACTGTACTCAGGCAGCTATTCCTTTATCTCCACTTTACTTTCTCCTGTCCTTTCACAAACACTCGTGATGCAGGAGGGATAACTGAACGTATGCCACTCAGAGCTGTCTCCAAAGATACACATGCTGAACCCATGGAGTGACTGTGGTGACTTTCCATTAGCCATTTTGCTTAACGTACATCCACCTCGTAGAATGGAGTTGTCCAGAATATGATGAAAACACCAGATGCAACCAGTGGACTTTGGGCTCCTGCAACCATCTGCTATGCTATTTCCTTTGGAATGAATCGATTTTGGATGGTCTGGAAACCTTGGCAGTCGAGAAACACATCATACATCATTCTCAGTGTGCTTGCACTGCAGAACTGGACATAAATAGCCTGGGGACCTGGGGCCTGGGGTGGGGGAAACCTTGATGTAAGCAGGGGAAACCTTGACATGAGCCAATTGCTTAACTCTGAATTCCAAGAATAAACGTGATGGAATGCACACTTGTGTAACCTGGGGCCTGGGTTCTGGAGGCCTGGGATGGGGTCTCCGAGATAAGCCTTCAATTCCCAGAATGAACGTAATGGAATGTAGCAGAGCATTGACCATGGCGTAATTCCTGGAGGCATGACGTCAGCATTCCTGGAATGGCATCTTGTTAGGGGCCAAGGCCGTCTAGAATGCCCACTGCCCTCCTGCTGCTGTCGACGAGGATTCTCAAATCGATTCCATATTTCTAGATTTCCAGAAGGCTTTTAACACCGTACCTAACAAATGGCTTTTAATCAAATTGCGTGGATGTGGAATATCGCCCCAAATTTGAGGTTGGATAGGTGATTTCCTGTCAGAGAATTTGTAGTAATCGACGGTAAAGCATCGACTATGACAGAGGTGATATCGAGCGTTCCACATGGAAGTGTTATTGGTCCTCTGCTGTTCCTAATTTACATAAATGATTTGGGAGAAAATCTTAGTAGCTCTCTTAGGTTGTTTGCAGATGACGCCGTCATTTACCTTCTAGTGGAATCATTGGAAGATCAAAACCAGCTGTAGAACGATCTGAATAAGATATCACTTTTGTGTAAAAAATGGCAATTAACTCTAAATAATGAGAAGTGTTTAGTCGTCCACGTGAGCACGAAAAGAAATCCGTTACACTTTGTTTACAAGAGAAATGAATCAAAAGTGAAGGCCGTAAACTCTACTAAATACTTAGGAATTACCATAACTTCAGACTTAAACTGTCGTGGGAAAGGCGATACAAAGACTGCGTTTGATTGGCAGAACCCTTAAAAGATGCAACAGAACTACTAAAGAGGCTGCATACACTACGCATGTCCGTCCTTTATTGGAGTGTTTCTTCCCAGTGAGCGATCCTAGTCACGTGGGTTCGACGGAGGACATCGAAAAAGACCAAAGAAGAGAAGCTCGTTTCGTATTGGGGAAGACAGCATTACTGAAATGATACAGGATCTGGGATGGGAATCATTACAACAAAGGCGCTTATCGCAGCGGCGTGAGCTACTTACGAAACTCCAATCGCCAACATTCTCCTCCGAATGCGCAGCTATATTGTTGACTCCTGTCGCAGCGCATTAATTATTAGATGATATCTTTGTATGACTCATTGTATTTTTCCTCTTTGGTGTAAAATAAAAGACTGTTGTTGTTGAAGTGTAACCAAGAGCAGTGCTTGTACTTATTTACTTGGAGCTACTCCCGCACATTTTTTTGGTGCCGAAACCCGGGAAAGGAGCGAAGAAAACGCTGGAGCCGCAAGTGGGAAGAATTCTGCACGCTACACTTCCGCCTTTGCTAACAAGGAGGAACAGCTATGCTGTTGTATTAAGGTATGATAAGCAACATTACGCTGCAGCAATCACGCTCGCGGAAATAGACTTCCACGCTTACTAAGTAATTCGCCTTGATCTGCCTTTCACGTAAAACTGCAGCTTCTTGAATTACTGCTGAAAACACTGCTGTGAAGTATTGAATGTTGATTTTCAATTATTGAAGACCGGGAGTAGCTCGCAACTGTTATTATCTTTGGTTGCGCGCCACTTTTGTCACTAGCAGCTGTCTACTTTGTTTACTCATTGCTGCCATAATATTTATTTGTGCACGACAACTAGTGCTTTGTCAGAAGATTAAGTTTCGACAGTTCTCCTAATATGTCGACAGAGAAGTTACAGATTTTGAAAAGAAAGGGAACACATCAGAGATCGAATATTACTCGATTCGTCACATCGATTGGAGAATTCTCGGCTGAGACACCGCTCTCCGTATTTAAACACTATAAGGCTCGTCTGGAGGAAACATTATCAATCGTTATGCAGTTGGACGACGAAATACACGACCTTCTGTCAGATGAGGATTACAATAACAACGTAATTGCATGTGAAGACTATATTGACAAAGCGAAGCGCGCCATTTTAATCGCGGCCGACGGCATTGAAAGAAAACTCTCTGAATCAATGACAACTTTAAGCGCTAGTTACGCGACCTTACCGGCCAATGCAGTTACTACGACAGTCAAATTACCGTCCATTAAATTAGAGCCCTTCTCAGGAGACGTGCAAAGTTGGCCTAGATTTTGGGAACAATTTGAAAGTTCAGTGGATAGCTCCCCCTCATTGTCCACTGTTAATAAGCACATCTTCCTGTGAGGCTATCTCGAAGGCGAACTGAAAATGCTCGTCGACGGTATCGCCGTAACAGCTACCACTTACGAAAGAGAATTTTGCGGGAACAGTACGGAGATCGTAACAGAATCGTGGAGGCGCACCTTGATTATTTAGATGCGATTACGCCTATACAGTTTGCTTCTCCAGAGAATCTCAACTTTACATTCATAGAATGTAACCGAAGAATACAGGCATTAAAATCATTGGGAGAAGACGTCAATGGCTATGGCAGAGTGTTAGTTCCGAAGATATTGCGTGCCTTCCCAGAAGAAATATGTCGCCGCTAGATAATAGGCGTAAAAAGACACAACTTCTCTGAAGGAGACGTTTTAAAGTTAATGGAGTTTTTATCGGAAGAAATAGACGGATCACTTATTTCTCAGAAGATCCGCGGAGAAGTACAACCAATTTCAAACGTGCTACCAGTAGCTTCGGCTCTTAACATACAGTCTAAGCAAACTCGCTCTAAACGCAACAATAAGCGGAAGCCAGAGCCGTATTGCGTGTTCTGCGCTCAGCGAGGTCATTGGGCTCAGGACTGCCAAACCGTATTAGAGTTCCAGGAGCGCCTAAAGGTACTGAAGTCGTGTAACCGCTGTTTCCTTTGCCTCAAGCAAGGACATACTGTCAAAAATTGCGCGAAGAAAGGCGTGGCTCTCTGCTCTTTTTGTAAAGGCAACCATCACAGATCTATTTGTGACCGCAAAGAATCTAAATCTTGTGTAGCGCAAACGAATGCTAGTTCAGTGGGTAATGTGAACACAGGACGCGCCAGTTTCAGGCACCTACAGATAGCTTGTGTTTATATCACAGGACTCACAGGCGAGGAAATACTAATACGTTGTATTCTGGACGCTGGCAGTCAGTCCACCTTCGTTAACAGATCCGTGATTGCCAATTTGAATTTACAAGTGATTGACACTCGTGTCTTAAAGGTCGACACTTTTGAGCCCACAGCTACCACATCTGAAACACGCCGATGCGTCCGTCTGAATCTAAGAAGTATGTGGAATAACAACCACGTTAGTATCAACGCCTTTGAGAGTTCGCACACTTTTGTCAGCCATCCTTCTGTACCATGAGATGCCACAATTATGCAACACGCATGTAATCTATCACTGGCGGATCCCTTGCATGAACACACGGACGTTCCTATTGATCTTCTAATAGGAGCCGACCAATACTGGCAAATTATTCACGACACATCGCCTATACGAATATCTCCGTCTCTAGTTTTAATATCTTCAGAGTTTGGCTGGATACTTAGCGGAAGTTGACCAGGCGTTTCAGCAGTCCATACTACAGTTAACTTCATTAGCCACACGTTATCAGATCCAACAGACAATAACATCAGGAGTTTCTGGGATTTAGAATCGATAGGTATTACTTCAGAACCATAATCTGCAATGAGCGCGAGGGAGTCCGCGGTTTTGGAAGAGTTTCATGCACCTTACCTTATCCAAGATGGACGGCTCCCACATTAGCTCTTCCTGATAACTTACGAAATGCTGAAAATCGTTTCGCTGCTTTGCAAAGGCGTCTACTAAAAAACAACGAGTTGAGACATGCCTATGACACGCAGGTGTTGCAGTACATCAAACAAGACTATGTTGAGTTAGCTCCATCTGAATCACATACCGACACCTTTTATCTGCCACATCACATAGTCAAAAGGGAAAAACAAGGATCTATAAAATGGCCCATTGTTTGTGACGGGTCCGCCCATGAAGAAGGAGCTCCATCTCTTAACGACGTTTTAGATATTGGTCCTAACCTACTACCAGAAGGAATGGCTGTACTTCTACGATTCCGCTTACAACGTTTCGCCATTATAGTCGATATCAATCAAGCTTTCCTTCAGCTTGCTTTCACTCAGATGACCGCGATCCCACGAGATTCCTGTGGTACAAAGTCCCTGTCAGTGGAAACTTACAACCTATTCAAACAAGGGAGACGACTGTTTACCGCTTCAAACGCCTTCCTTTCGGTCTCGCATGCAGCCCTTTCCTGTTATCAGCCACTCTCAGGGAACTGGCAACTATTTAGAAGCCACAATTCCCCATGGCCGCAGCCGTCAAACATAAGAATACATACATGGATGATATTGCAGCGGGAACTGAAGAACAAGACGAATTAGTGAATCTCTATTGCGAGCTGGACTCGCTGATGCAACAAATACACTTGCCATTGTCGAAATAGGCAACAAATTCGCCACACCTGAGCGAAATATTGAAGTCCCAAGGACAAGACATAAAAACGAACGCTACAGTATTGGGTGTATTATGGGACACCGCTAACGATGTGCTCTGTTTTACTCAAACGTCTATCATTGACAAAACGCTAGACATAATTGCAACTAAACGGAATTTGTTAAGAGTTACTGCAAGCTTCTATGATCCTCTGGGTTTAGTATCGCCAGTATCCATCACCGGAAAAATTTTATTCCAAGACACATGGCTACTAGGATTGTGTTTGGATGAAATCTTGCCTCACCAGCTTGCTTCGAAATGGCGGACGTGGTTATCGTCGCTTCCGGATCTATCCAATATATTTGTACCGAGGTGGATCTCAGTCTCAGGGAACAAAGGCTCGTGCGTTCACGTTTTTTGCGATGCTTCTGAGCGAGTTTACGGTGTCGCCTTGTACGTCGTGTGTGAGGTCAATGGAAATATTTACACACACCTAGCATGCAGCAAAAATCGTTTAGCGCCAGTCAAGAGAGTAACAATCCGCTGTCTTGAATTGCTAGCTGCCTTGTTGGGAACGAGACTGCTGCGTTATTACTACAATGCTACCAACTGTGACATTGGCAATGCAACGCTCTTGACTGACTCTTCGATAGTTCTGACCTGGATACGATCAAATCCTAATTCCTGGAAGACATTTGTTTGTAATAGAGTGACCGAAATTCAAACACACACTTCGCCGTCTCAGTGGAGACACTGCCCCGGAAAGGACAACCCTGCTGATTATCTTTCCAGAGGTGTCTGTCCGAAAAAACTACAGGGATTATCTGTCTGGTGGAGGGAACCGACGTGGTTACCTCAAGCACCCATCTCAATGGCCAGAAGATCTTCATGAAGTTACCACCTCTCCTTTCTCTTTAGAATATAAGAAATCATACATACCTTCGCAAATTTCACTTGTCCAGATTTCAAAACCAGTAATAGATCCCACTAGATTCAGTTCTTACTGGAAGCTTTTACACACAACTGCATTTGCTCTTCGCTTCCAAAGGAAACTTGCAAACAAAGAAAGGATCCACGGAGAATTCACTGCAGAAGAAATGACAGCAGCTCGTACATTTTGGATTAAATCAGTACAGACAAAATGCTTCCTACCAGAAATCAGAGCTTTAATGGAGAACGTACCATTGCCCAACAATTCAAAAATCAAGAATTTAAATCCATACCTAGATGAAGGACTACTGCGTCTAGGAGGTCGTCTGCAGTACTCGGAATAGACTCAAGAAGAGCAGCATCCATTCTTACTGGAAGGGAATCATCATTTCACAAAGCTATTGATAATGTATACTCATATTCGATTGCATCACCTGGGGGTTCGGATTGTACACCTCGAACTTAGATCATTATTTTAGACTGTACATGCCCGTCGTGTCATAAAAACTGTCCTCCACAACTGTTTACCATGCAAAATAGCTCATCACGCTGCAGGTCAAGCAATAGAGGCCCCACTACCTACAGATAGTTGACGCCACACAAACCCTTCGAAGTCTCTGGAATTGATTTTGCAGGACCCTTATTCGCTAAAACTGGAAGAACAAGTACCAAGTGTTACATTGTTCTGTTTACCTGTGCAGTAACTAGAGCCATCCACCCTGAACTTGTTAGTGCCACCACGACCGATAAATTCTTATTAGCCATGCAAAGATTTGTTTACACAAAGGCTGAAGGTCACACACGAATATGTCTACTTGAGAAAAAATGGACACCAAATCATCACCGGAATGAAAACTGAAAAAACTAAATTTACACTGAATTATTCGAGTTCTGTAAATTAAGAAACATTTTGCATCGCATAGCGAAAGAATTACTTAAGAAAAGAATCACTGAAAAATCAAGACTGCATGATCACAAAGAAAGCAAAGTTCTGACAGCATGCCTTCCCCTCAGCATGATTCGACGAAGCACTTACTTCCACGGTCGCAATAGAGTGAAGCCCTTACGCCACACCAAAACCTTCCGCACCACACTGGATGTAGAACACGCTAAAACCCCATACAGAGCGCGTTCAGAGCATAGCGTGTACCAACCCTATCTACCTGAGGAAGGTAATACCCTCTTCAACGGCTCCCAGAGAGGTCTTTCGTCCATGATTTGGTTGGCGCCACACTAAGAACGCGGACACCTCGCCATGCTGCCAAGTAAGCTTGTCTCTGGCCATCCAGCAGACGCCAGTGTAAACGACAAACGAAATCATGCGTTCTTAATTAAACGAGGCCCTAAAGCGCGAGGTGGCGACTGAAAGCCATTTCGTAGTCAATACCATAAACAACCTTCCACATTCACATGAATTAACATGTTCAGTCACAGAGGTGGAAACATGTATAAACATGGGGCATATATCATTAATAAACAGAAAAAATATTAACATACTAATAGACAATATTAATGGTGCAACCACAATTTAGGTTAATGAATAACTCAAAACTGGAACACGACGTCGCATACAGTGGACGTGTTTCAAAGTACCCTGCATCATGCACTGTACGAAAGTCTATGTAGATAGTGAGGTTGCTCTTATTTCGAAGGTCAAGTATAAAAAATTCATGAACATCGGAACAAAACTTGATTTTTATGGAATGCAAACAGACGGACACACAACTTTACTTTCACTGAAGAGCCTAATATCGTGCAGGGCCCCAGGGAAATGCTTAAGTGACGAAACAGGACGTGACATTTCCGAAGTAATGCTCCAAGAAATTGATGATATGTATCTTCCAGGCCTGTCCACAAATCCATAAGAGGACATCAAGTTTCAAGGTGGCCTAAATATTATTTATTTACATCCATGCTTGAAAAGCTATTTTGTTCATGTCTGTATCGTTTAGTGGCCAATGTAGGTATTTAAACTCAGAAAAGTGTTCCGAGAGAAATCTTTACGACCTCAGGTTCCGTGGGTGCCGTATTGTCCATAATATTTTTATTGTCCAATCAGCAGCCTAATTTCGATGTTGACCGGTCGAGGTGAGACTTAAAGCTTTGTGTCGTACAGGATGCACACGGAGACCGCCTCCAAATGCCAACATCGATGATGTTTCATTAAATAATTAAATTTCGAGTGTTTGATTGGCCTGGTGCAAGTCTTTCATTTGGACGCCACTTCGGCGAGTTGCGTGTTCCTAGCATACACCAGTTATCCAACTGGGGAAAGCGGCTTAACGTAGAAAATGTTCAAATGTTCGTATAGTCTATGGGACTTAGCTACGGGGTCATCAGTCCCTAAACTTACAAACTACTTATGAACTACTTACGAACTAGGACGGCACAAATATCCATGCCCGAGGGGGGATTCGAACCCCCAACCGTAGTTAACGTAGAATCCGAACTACGTGTGTCATTTCTGGCAACTCATCGTTGAGAGGCGAAGGCGGGGTTAAAACTGAGACTGAAAAATTCCGCGATCCGACCGGGTTTCGCACCCGCGCCCCTTCGGTTTCCAATTGAGCATATTAGCGCCAGAGCACCGGGAACGGCCTGATGTTGCTTTGAATGGTTGGCGCGCTGGCACTTGTTGATGGCCATCACTGTTATCTGCAGCAATTTACGGAAGGGTTGCTCTTCTTTGTCGTTGAGCGATTCTCTTCAGTCGTCGTGGTCCCCGTTCTAGCAGGACCTTCTTCAGACCACAACGATGTTTTAACGGTTATCAGATATTCACTGTGCACTCGTGAAATGGTAGTAAGGGAAAACATACACATCATCGCTACTAATATTAAAATGTTTTTAAAGTTATGGGACCAAACAGCAATGTAATCGGTCCCTAGACTTACAACTACTTAAACTTATGCCAAGGAAGACACTGAGAACTATGTCGTCATCACTACCTTGAAGATGCTGAGTGCCATCCGACGTGAGCCGACTATAGCTCCACGTTCAGACTCACTTAAATCAAGATTATCTGCCACTATAGTGGCATAACCGATCTAGCGCCTGGCGTCCCCTGCTTCTTCTGGTCTCTGGCTTTGCTCACACTTTTACTATACAGTGGTATTATTGTGGATTGGGCTCCTAACTAGTTTTATTATTATATATGGGACTGGGGCATTCCTTTGAAACGTATTCACTGGGGAAAGCAGATGGTTAATATTTCTGGGTTACCCTATATTCTAGTCATTAGGGTAACCGGCCATAATGCCTATGCCAGGCAGACAACTGTTGCTTTAAATAGGCGTTGCGGGCCACTGCGATGTCTTTTGAGTGTTTACCAACGAGCTTAAGTTTCATAGAGTGGTTGACACACGACCTACAGCGCTCTTCTATGGCAACCTGTGTAAACTCGGCCGCCATATTTTTGGTGGTCAGTACACTTGACAGTAGTCTGTCAGTTGTACGTTTCTCTTTAGGTTGATGTGTTGTATTTAGTATATATTGTATTCAATGTGTACTACCTGTACAATTTTGCTGCTGAAATATGCCTTAAGTGTGCTCAGGATTTAAATGCACAAATGAAAGTGATAAACGACAAGTTCTGCGTATGAGAACACCAAATGTTTTGCCTTGTTTGATCTCAGTCTGTCTATACTTAAAATTCCTGCCTATGACACTCAGCTGCCCCAAGAGTGAAGCTTCAGACGACCTATCCTACAATTCCAAAATGTTCAAATGTTTGTTAAGCTTATGGGAGTTAACTTCGGGGTCATCAGTCCCTAATCTTACAAACTACTTACGAACTAGGACGGCACGAATATCCATGCCCGAGGGGGGATTCAAACCCCCGACCGTAGTGGCCGTGCTGACCGTGACTGGAGCGCCTCAGTCGCCTCGGCCACCGCGGCCAGCCCTGCAATTCCCTTGAAGTACACACCATCCAAAAATTCTCCGTCTTCTACCTGGTGTTAGTGTGTTTCTGAGACATTCCTTCTTCTGTTCCTCCTGTGGTCGATAAAACTACACGTTTTGAGTGTCTATACCTTATTTAAAATATTTTCACTTTTTATACATAATACTTGATCAAGCATGGTAGACATGCAACCAGTGCAAAGTATGAGAGCAGTAGTCTCAACCAGAATTTTTTCACTTGTATATGTTCGCACAAATCTGTGCTTATTTTAGCGTGGCAACAACGTTATTTCCACGTGAAACGCTTTTTCGGCAACTGACCCAGGCGCATATTTGTTGCAATTTTCTGTTGTCACTTTCGTCTTTTCATTGAAATTTCACGCACCAAAAGTTACTTGTTTCAGTATGCCAACATGGGCAGTTATTAACAACACCTAATTTGGACGTGGAATTCTTTTGTGGCAGATTGGCAGATAACCTAGGCGCATTTTTAACTGTAGTATTTTGTTGTCACTTTCGTCTCTGTACTCAAATTTCGTCCACCAAAATTTGCAGCCAAACACGTTAATAGCAGTTTCACAAATTTGTAGACTTAATAGGTTTCACAACATATTAACAGCAGATGCAAATATATGGTCAAGATTGTTCATCATAACTATTATTGTCCACTGAATGTTTCGCAGCTCGTTTAGACCACGTATTTGCATTATAAACAACGCAAATATTTTCACAGCGGCACTTCAGTTGTTATCCTAAACCTCGGCTAACTTTTATACTTCGAACTGGAACTGTAATACTGATAGGTTGGTGAAATTTCATTATCACATTTTTAGGACATTGACTATCAGGCTCGTCAATTCGCAGCTTTGATAAAGTCTGACAGAACGTGACCCACATCCGTATACAATAGACAATCTATATTTAAAACGTGGAATTGTAAATAGGTAAAAATTCTCTAGTGGGTGTGGCATACCAGCTGTTAGCAGATACCCCAAATAACAGGGCGGATGCCAGGTCAATTTGCCTCGAACATGGCGGACCTATCGTCACTCTATGAAATTTAAGCTCGTTGGTGTTTACATAAATCTGTGTTTACGTACGTGAACTTGTAACAGTTTCTTTGGCTTCTCAGCGTAAAATGGAGAGAAGAAGACTAAATTGTTAGCACGTCTACATTGAACAAATTGACCAGATGGGAAAAATGCACAGCACAAATCGACAAGAGACGTGATGCAGAGAGAGCTTTGTTTCGAAAATTTCTACATGCTTGGTGAAAATAATTTGGCAACTCGAAATATTGAAACATATCGACCGTTTCCGGACAGTGAAATAAATTCAGCGGCGTTGTTAAACATTGATGGTGGACCGGTATTCGAACTCGGAATTCCTGTTTAGATCTAGTAGTCCCCTTAACCAATTTGGATATCCAGGTACGCACGCTTCTTGCTCACCCCAAATTCCCACCCTATTGTACACCACCTGCCCGTTAATTCTGTTTGCTCGCAGCTTGTACTTTCCTGCAATGGATCGAACGTATTAATGTATCCCCACTGAAATTGTGAATTGCCTGTTTGGGCACAAATACAAATATAGGTGTGGTGACTGTTCTTTTTGGACACTGTAAAATTACGGCCATTAATGTCAAGCAATGGTGTGTGTTCTTTTCGAACACCATTAAATAT
Organism: Locusta migratoria; assembly: GCA_026315105.1. Classification (NCBI taxonomy): domain Eukaryota; kingdom Metazoa; phylum Arthropoda; class Insecta; order Orthoptera; family Acrididae; genus Locusta; species Locusta migratoria. Next base: position 32,152,670 of record CM048745.1, read on the forward strand.
TTTATATTGTTATTGTAGGTTCGGCAAGTCCTTTTCTAGGAGCTTTGGCCTAATTTTAATGGTCATAATTGCGTTCTTGTTTAATGAGTGAATTTATCATTAATTTTGAGGCCACCCATTTGCATAGTTTCGTGGCTATCTGCTAAATTCTTGTCTTATTCGTCCTCTTAGTATAGATTGTGATCAGTCAAGTTATCTTTTGAAGGCCGTTGCAGGGCTGATGCTGTGCTCGGACGGTTCGGTAAGTCGAATTCCTACATGGGCCTTATATTTTGGTTCGGTATGGTTAGGCGCCAGTAATATACAAACACTTTTTTGTTCTTATCCGTGCCGATTTTCTCTGTTTTCGATATTCCGTTTAATAATTATAGGACTTATTGTAATTTGCAGATGCATCTGATGATGAGATTTAGATCTCGAACCTCGAGTAGTGACTGAAATAAAAAAGTTTAAAATTAACTACTTTGGGGATCCAATTATATAAGATTTAAGATAATATCAATATTTGTAAATAAACTCCCAACAGGAAACTGACAATTTCAATGCGGTGGCATTAATACGTTCGATAACAAGCGGGAATCCAGTGTACTCTGCGAGCAACAGAAGTAGTGGGCAGGGGTCAGTACCGTAGAAGTGCGATACAAGTTGAGAATTGGGGTTGGAAGGGAAGCGTGCCTGGATACTCAAGCTATGTGAAACAAGAAACGCAGTGAAACAGTCTGGTGGAAATGAATTATCGTAAGCAAATTTAAACTGTTCTAATATCCTTCAGCACCTTTCTTTCCTACACAACGGGCCGCCATATTTTCTTTCACTAAAAGGACACTGCTGTGAGGATTATCTTTCTGAGACTTTTTCATAAATTACATCACACTTGAAAAATCATATTTCCTGTAGCATAAGCTTTCATAGTAACTACGAGGGTGTAGGTATTAACTACTGAAAGGAGAACCATAGAATTCTAATAAAAAATTTCATTCAAGAAAGATCAAACAATGAAACTACAAGTCATGGTTGTGCAATCAACTTTGCAATAAACTACATACATATGAATGTAGAATCAATCCCTTGTGATGACTTCTTTTCACAGACAAATAATGTAAGAAAAAATGTTCGAATGTTGGTAAATTTATCGGACCAAACTGCGTGGTCATCAGTCCGTAGCTTACAAACTACTTAAACCTTGGTAAACTAACCTACGGACAACACACACACCCATGCCCCAGGGAGGACTCGAACCTCCACGGCGAGCAACCGCTCCGCGCGCTCGGCTACTCCACCGTGGCAATAATGTAAGAGATGCCTGGCTCATCACAAAGTATATCTCTTTATAACCAGCATCTGCCGCCACTGCGGATAGATATACAGAATGGATCCGCGGCCTTACACTTCCTCAGACAACCGAGAAGAACGATCACAGCTCGCAGCTACAGCCAAGCGCGGGAACAATAGATTATATACCAAGGAACGTGTGTATCTTTGGCTTTTACTGCCAACCTAAGGAGGCGTACCAACATAACATCCTGTACCACCGTCTAGTGCCGCCCTCTTATAGAACACGGTGCACTACAGGATCAATTGCCACCGTCTAGCGCCATCCTTATTTTTTGTACATCTGCAGAAACCTATTTCTATAGCCTCGTTGGTTTAGGGAGACCACTGGCCCGAAGCCGGAAATCCGGGTTTGTAAATCCCGGTCCACCAGAAATTTCCAACCTCGCCATTAATTTCAAAGCCCTGAAATTGTTTAAATGTTTCAATATTTCGAATTCTTAAAATTACGACTGTTATTGTCAACCAGTGGTGAATGTTCTTTCGGATATGCCCTAAATGGACACCATATCAATAATTGGACGCGCGTCTGGAGAATGTGAGCCACAAATTATTGCCTGTTCACACTTAACTGTGATATCTGAGAGCGAGATTGATGTGGGAGTCGGCAGCCGCAGGGTGCGTAGAAGCAGGGGTTGGCGAGGCTGCTGTGCGGCGCGGGGGGCAGGAGGCAGGAGGCAGGAGGCAGGAGGCAGGAGGCAGGAGGCAGGAGGCAGGTGGCAGGAGGATGGAGGCAGGAGGCACAGGAGGCAGGACGCAGGAGCAGGAGGCACAGGAGGCAGGGGGCAGGAGGCAGGAGGCAGGACGCAGGAGGCAGGAGGCACAGGAGGCAGGAGGCAGGAGGCACAGGAGGCAGGAGGCAGGAGGCAGGAGGCAGGAGGCACAGGAGGCAGGGGGCAGGAGGCAGGAGGCAGGACGCAGGAGGCAGGAGGCAGGGGGCAGGAGGCAGGAGGCAGGAGGCACAGGAGGCAGGAGGCAGGAGGCAGGAGGCAGGAGGCACAGGAGGCAGGGGGCAGGAGGCAGGAGGCAGGACGCAGGAGGCAGGAGGCACAGGAGGCAGGAGGCAGGAGGCAGGAGGCACAGGAGGCAGGGGGCAGGAGGCAGGAGGCAGGACGCAGGAGGCAGGAGGCACAGGAGGCAGGAGGCAGGAGGCAGGAGGCACAGGAGGCAGGAGGCAGGCGGCAGGAGGCAGGAGGCAGGAGGCAGGTGGCAGGAGGATGGAGGCCGGAGGCACAGGAGGCAGGAGGCAGGAGGCACAGGAGGCAGGAGGCACAGGAGGCAGGAGGCAGGAGGCAGGAGGCAGGAGGCAGGAGGCAGGACGCAGGAGGCAGGAGGCAGGAGGCAGGAGGCAGGAGGCAGGAGGCCGGAGGCAGGAGGCAGGAGGCACAGGAGGCAGGAGGCAGGAGGCAGGAGGCAGGAGGCAGGAGGCAGGAGGCAGGACACAGGAGGCAGAAGGCAGGAGCAGGAGGCAGTAGGCAGGAGGCAGGAGGCAGGAGGCAGGAGGCACAGGAGGCAAGAGGCAGGAGGCACAGGAGGCAGGAGGCAGGAGGCAGGAGGCAGGAGGCAGGAGGCAGGAGGCACTGGAGGCAGGAGGCAGGAGGCAGGAGGCAGGAGGCACAGGAGGCAAGAGGCAGGAGGCACAGGAGGCAGGAGGCAGGAGGCAGTAGGCAGGAGGCAGGAGGCAGGAGGCAGGAGGCACAGGAGGCAAGAGGCAGGAGGCCGGAGGCAGGAAGCAGGAGGCACAGGAGGCAGGAGGTCGGAGGCAGAAGGCAGGAGCAGGAGGCAGGAGGCAGGAGGCAAGAGGCACGGGAGGCAGGAGGCACAGGAGGCAGGAGGCAGGAGGCAGGAGGCAGGAGGCACAGGAGGCAGGAAGCAGGAGGCACAGGAGGCAGGAGGCACAGGAGGCAGGAGGCAGGAGGCAGGAGGCAGGAAGCACAGGAGGCAGGAGGCACAGGAGGCAGGAGGAAGGAGGCAGAGGAGGCAGGAGGAAGGAGGCACAGAAGGCAGGAGGCACAGGAGGCAGGAGGCACAGGAGGCAGGAGGCACAGGAGGCAGGAGGCACAGGAGGCAGGAGGCAGGAGGCACAGGAGACAGGAGGAAGGCACAGGAGGCAGGAGGCACAGGAGGCAGGAGGCAGGAGGCACAGGAGGCAGGAGGCAGGTGGCACAGGAGGCAGGAGGCACAGGAGGCAGGAGGCAGGAGGCACGGGAGGCAGGAGGCACAGGAGGCAGGAGGCAGGAGGCAGGAGGCAGGAGGCACAGGAGGCAGGAAGCAGGAGGCACAGGAGGCAGGAGGCACAGGAGGCAGGAGGCAGGAGGCAGGAGGCAGGAAGCACAGGAGGCAGGAGGCACAGGAGGCAGGAGGAAGGAGGCAGAGGAGGCAGGAGGAAGGAGGCACAGAAGGCAGGAGGCACAGGAGGCAGGAGGCACAGGAGGCAGGAGGCACAGGAGGCAGGAGGCACAGGAGGCAGGAGGCAGGAGGCACAGGAGACAGGAGGAAGGCACAGGAGGCAGGAGGCACAGGAGGCAGGAGGCAGGAGGCACAGGAGGCAAGAGGCAGGAGGCCGGAGTCAGGAAGCAGGAGGCACAGGAGGCAGGAGGCCGGAGGCAGAAGGCAGGAGCAGGAGGCAGGAGGCAGGAGGCAAGAGGCACGGGAGGCAGGAGGCACAGGAGGCAGGAGGCAGGAGGCAGGAGGCAGGAGGCACAGGAGGCAGGAAGCAGGAGGCACAGGAGGCAGGAGGCACAGGAGGCAGGAGGCAGGAGGCAGGAGGCAGGAAGCACAGGAGGCAGGAGGCACAGGAGGCAGGAGGAAGGAGGCAGAGGAGGCAGGAGGAAGGAGGCACAGAAGGCAGGAGGCACAGGAGGCAGGAGGCACAGGAGGCAGGAGGCACAGGAGGCAGGAGGCACAGGAGGCAGGAGGCAGGAGGCACAGGAGACAGGAGGAAGGCACAGGAGGCAGGAGGCACAGGAGGCAGGAGGCAGGAGGCACAGGAGGCAGGAGGCAGGTGGCACAGGAGGCAGGAGGCACAGGAGGCAGGAGGCAGGAGGCACAGGAGGCAGGAGCAGGAGACAGGAGGCAGGAGGCAGGAGGCAGGAGGCACAGGAGGCAGGAGGAAGGAGGAACAGGAGGCAGGAGGCACAGGAGGCAGGAGGCACAGGAGGCAGGAGGCACAGGAGACAGGAGGCAGGAGGCAGGACGCAGGAGCAGGAGGCAGGAGGCAGGAGGCAGGAGGCAGGAGGCACAGGAGGCAGGAGGCACAGGAGGCAGGAGGCAGGAGGCAGGAAGGAAGGAGGCAGGACGCAGAAGGCAGGACGCAGGAGGCAGGAGGCAGGAGGCAGGAGGAAGGACGCAGGAGGCAGGAGGCAGGAGGCAGGAGGCAGGAGGCAGGATACAGGAGGCAGGAGGCAGGAGGCAGGAGGCAGGAGGCACAGGAGGCAGGAGGCAGGAGGCAGGAGGCAGGAGGCAGGAGGCACAGGAGGCAGGAGGCAGGAGGCTGGACGCAGGAGCAGGAGGCAGGAGGCAGGAGGCAGGAGGCACAGGAGGCAGGAGGAAGGAGGCACAGGAGGCAGGAGGCAGGAGGCACAGGAAGCAGGAGGCAGGAGGCACAGAAGGCAGGAGGCAGGAGGCAGGAAGGAAGGAGGCAGGAGGCAGGAGGCAGGAGGCAGGAGGCAGGAGGCAGGAGGCAGGAGGCAGGAGGCAGGAGGCAGGAGGCAGGAGGCAGGAGGCAGGAGGCAGGAGGCAGGAGGCAGGAGGCAGGAGGCAGGAGGCAGGAGGCAGGAGGCAGGACGCAGGAGGCTGTAGGCAGGAGGCAGGAGGCAGGAGGAAGGAGGCAGGAGGCAGGAGGCACAGGAGGCAGGTGGCAGGAGGCAGGAGGCAGGAGGCAGGAGGCAGGAGGCAGGAGGCAAGAGGCCGAAGGCAGGAGGCAGGAGGCAGGAGGCACGAGGCAGGAGGCAGGAGGCAGGAGGCAGGAGGCAGGAGGCACAGGAGGCGGCAAGAGGCAGGAGGCAGGAGGCAGGAGGCAGGAGGCAGGAGGCAGGTGGCAGGAGGCAAGAGGCAGGGCCACAGGAGGCAGGAGGCACAGAAGGCAGGAGGCACAGAGGCAGGAGGCAGGAGGCAGGAGGCAGGAGGCAGGAGGCAGGAGGCAGGAGGCAGGAGGCAGGAGGCACAGGAGGCTGGAGGCAGGAGGCAGGAGGCAGGACGCAGGAGGCAGGAGGCAGGAGGCAGGAGGCAGGAGGCAGGAGGCAGGACGCAGGAGGCAGGAGGCAGGAGGCAGGAGGCAGGAGGCAGGAGGCAGGAGGCAGGAGGCACAGGAGGCAGGAGGCAGGAGGCAGGAGGCAGGAGGCAGGAGGCAGCAGGCAAGAGGCCGAAGGCAGGAGGCAGGAGGCAGGAGGCACGAGGCAGGAGGCAGGAGGCACGAGGCAGGAGGCAGGAGGCAGGAGGCAGAAGGCAGGAGGCAGGAGGCAGGAGTACACAGGAAGCAAGAGGCAGGAGGCAGGAGGCAGGAGGCAGGAGGCAGGAGGCAGGACGCAGGAGGCAGGAGGCAGGAGGCAGGAGCATGAGGTAGGAGGCAGGAGGCAGGAGGCAGGAGGCAGGAGGCAGAAGGCAGGAGCAGGAGGCAGGAGGCAGGAGGCAAGAGACACAGGAGGCAGGAGGCACAGGAGGCAGGAGGCAGGAGGCAGGAGGCAGGACGCAGGAGGTAGGTGGCAGGAGGCAGGAGGCACAGGAGGCAGGAGACAGGAGGCACAGGAGGCAGGAGGCAGGAGGCAGGAGGCACAGGAGGCAGGAGGCACAGGAGGCAGGGGGCAGGAGGCAGGACGCAGGAGCAGGAGGCAGGAGGCAGGAGGCAGGAGGCACAGGAGGCAGGAGACACAGTAGGCAGGAGGAAGGAGGCAGAGGAGGCAGGAGGCTCAGGAGGGAGGAGGCAGGGGGCAGGAGGCAGGAGGCAGGAGATAGGAGGCACAGGAGGCAGGAGGCACAGGAGGCAGGAGGCAGGAGGCACAGGAGGCAGGAGGAAGGAGGCAGGAGGCAGGAGGAAGGACGCAGGAGGCAGGAGGCAGGAGGCAGGAGGCAGGAGGCAGGATACAGGAGGCAGGAGGCAGGAGGCAGGAGGCAGGAGGCACAGGAGGCAGGAGGCAGGAGGCAGGAGGCAGGAGGCAGGAGGCACAGGAGGCAGGAGGCAGGAGGCTGGACGCAGGAGCAGGAGGCAGGAGGCAGGAGGCAGGAGGCACAGGAGGCAGGAGGAAGGAGGCACAGGAGGCAGGAGGCAGGAGGCACAGGAAGCAGGAGGCAGGAGGCACAGAAGGCAGGAGGCAGGAGGCAGGAAGGAAGGAGGCAGGAGGCAGGAGGCAGGAGGCAGGAGGCAGGAGGCAGGAGGCAGGAGGCAGGAGGCAGGAGGCAGGAGGCAGGAGGCAGGAGGCAGGAGGCAGGAGGCAGGAGGCAGGAGGCAGGAGGCAGGACGCAGGAGGCAGGAGGCAGGAGGCAGGAGGCAGGAGGCAGGAGGCAGGAGGCAGGAGGCACAGGAGGCAGGAGGCAGGAGGCAGGAGGCAGGAGGCAGGAGGCAGGAGGCAGGAGGCAAGAGGCCGAAGGCAGGAGGCAGGAGGCAGGAGGCACGAGGCAGGAGGCAGGAGGCAGGAGGCAGGAGGCAGGAGGCACAGGAGGCGGCAAGAGGCAGGAGGCAGGAGGCAGGAGGCAGGAGGCAGGAGGCAGGTGGCAGGAGGCAGGAGGCAGGGCCACAGGAGGCAGGAGGCACAGAAGGCAGGAGGCACAGAGGCAGGAGGCAGGAGGCAGGAGGCAGGAGGCAGGAGGCAGGAGGCAGGAGGCAGGAGGCAGGAGGCACAGGAGGCTGGAGGCAGGAGGCAGGAGGCAGGACGCAGGAGGCAGGAGGCAGGAGGCAGGAGGCAGGAGGCAGGAGGCAGGACGCAGGAGGCAGGAGGCAGGAGGCAGGAGGCAGGAGGCAGGAGGCAGGAGGCAGGAGGCACAGGAGGCAGGAGGCAGGAGGCAGGAGGCAGGAGGCAGGAGGCAGGAGGCAGGAGGCAAGAGGCCGAAGGCAGGAGGCAGGAGGCAGGAGGCACGAGGCAGGAGGCAGGAGGCAGGAGGCAGAAGGCAGGAGGCAGGAGGCAGGAGTACACAGGAAGCAAGAGGCAGGAGGCAGGAGGCAGGAGGCAGGAGGCAGGAGGCAGGAGGCAGGACGCAGGAGGCAGGAGGCAGGAGGCAGGAGCATGAGGTAGGAGGCAGGAGGCAGGAGGCAGGAGGCAGGAGGCAGAAGGCAGGAGCAGGAGGCAGGAGGCAGGAGGCAAGAGACACAGGAGGCAGGAGGCACAGGAGGCAGGAGGCAGGAGGCAGGAGGCAGGACGCAGGAGGTAGGTGGCAGGAGGCAGGAGGCACAGGAGGCAGGAGACAGGAGGCACAGGAGGCAGGAGGCAGGAGGCAGGAGGCACAGGAGGCAGGAGGCACAGGAGGCAGGGGGCAGGAGGCAGGACGCAGGAGCAGGAGGCAGGAGGCAGGAGGCAGGAGGCACAGGAGGCAGGAGACACAGTAGGCAGGAGGAAGGAGGCAGAGGAGGCAGGAGGCACAGGAGGGAGGAGGCAGGGGGCAGGAGGCAGGAGGCAGGAGATAGGAGGCACAGGAGGCAGGAGGCACAGGAGGCAGGAGGCAGGAGGCACAGGAGGCAGGAGGAAGGAGGCACAGGAGGCAGGAGGCACAGGAGGCAGGAGGCAGGAGGCACAGGAGGCAGGAGGCACAGGAGGCAGGAGGCACAGGAGGCAGGAGGCAGGAGGCACAGGAGGCAGGAGGAAGGAGGCACAGGAGGCAGGAGGCACAGGAGGCAGGAGGCAGGAGGCACAGGAGGCAGGAGGCAGGAGGCACAGGAGGCAGGAGGCACAGGAGGCAGGAGGCAGGAGGCACAGGAGGCAGGAGGAAGGAGGCACAGGAGGCAGGAGGCACAGGAGGCAGGAGGCAGGAGGCACAGGTGGCAGGAGGCAGGAGGCAGGAGGCACAGGAGGCAGGAGGCACAGGAGGCAGGAGGCACAGGAGGCAGGAGGCAGGAGGCAGAACACAGGAGCAGGAGGCAGGAGGCAGGAGGCAGGAGGCACAGGAGGCAGGAGGAAGGATGAACAGGAGGCAGGAGGCAGGAGGCACAGGAGGCAGGAGGCAGGAGGCAGGAGGCACAGGAGGCAGGAGGCACAGGAGGCAGGAGGCAGGAGGCAGAACGCATGAGCAGGAGGCAGGAGGCAGGAGGCAGGAGGCAGGAGGCACAGGAGGCAGGAGGCACAGGAGGCAGGAGGCAGGAGGCAGAACGCAGGAGCAGGAGGCAGGAGGCAGGAGGCAGGAGGCAGGAGGCAGGAGGCAGGAGGCACAGGAGGCAGGAGGAAGGATGAACAGGAGGCAGGAGGCAGGAGGCACAGGAGGCAGGAGGCAGGAGGCAGGAGGCACAGGAGGCAGGAGGCACAGGAGGCAGGAGGCAGGAGGCAGAACGCATGAGCAGGAGGCAGAAGGCAGGAGGCAGGAGGCAGGAGGCACCGGAGGCAAGAGGCAGGAGGCAGGAGGCAGGAGGCAGGAGGCAGGAGGGAGGAGTAGGAGGTAGGAGGCAGGAGGCAGGAGGCACAGGAGGCAGGAGGCAGGAGGCAGGAGGCAGGAGGCAGGAGGCAGGAGGCAGGAGGCCGGACGCAGGAGGCAGGAGGCACAGGAGGCAGGAGGCAGGAGGCAGAAGGCAGGAGCAGGAGGCAGGAGGCAGGAGGCAAGAGACACAGGAGGCAGGAGGCACAGGAGGCAGGAGGCAGGAGGCAGGAGGCAGGAGGCAGGACGCAGGAGGCAGGAGGCAGGAGGCAGGAGGCAGGAGGCACAAGAGGCAGGAGGAAGGAGGCACAGGAGGCAGGAGGCACAGGAGGCAGGAGGCAGGAGGCAGGACGCAGGAGCAGGAGGCAGGAGGCAGGAGGCAGGAGGCACAGGAGGCAGGAGGCACAGGAGGCAGGAGGAAAGAGGCACAGGAGGCAGGAGGGAGGAGACACAGGAAGCAGGAGGCAGGAGGCAGGAGGCACAGGAGGCAGGAGGCAGGAGGCAGGAAGGAATGAGGCAGGACGCAGGAGGCAGAAGGCAGGAGGCACAGGAGGCAGGAGGAAAGAGGCACAGGAGGCAGGAGGCATAGGAGGCAGGAGGCAGGAGGCACAGGAGGCAGGAGGCAGGAGGCACAGGAGGCAGGAGGCACAGGAGGCAGGTGGCACAGCAGGCAGGAGGCAGGAGGCACAGGAGGCAGGAGGCAGGAGGCACAGGAGGCAGGAGGCACAGGAGGCAGGAGGCACAGGAGGCAGGAGGCAGGAGGCAAGACGCAGGAGCAGGAGGCAGGAGGAAGGACGCAGGAGGCAGGAGGCAGGAGGCACAGGAGGCAGGAGGCAGGAGGCAGAGGAGGCAGGAGGCACAGGAGGCAGGAGGCAGGAGGCAGAACGCAGGAGCAGGAGGCAGGAGGCAGGAGGCAGGAGGCAGGAGGCACAGGAGGCAGGAGGAAAGAGGCACAGGAGGCAGGAGGGAGGAGACACAGGAAGCAGGAGGCAGGAGGCAGGAGGCACAGGAGGCAGGAGGCAGGAGGCAGGAAGGAATGAGGCAGGACGCAGGAGGCAGAAGGCAGGAGGCAGGAGGCAGGAGGCAGGAGGCAGGAGGCAGGAGGCAGGAGGCACAGGAGGCAGGAGGCAGGAGGCAGGAGGCACAGGAGGCAGGAGGCACAGGGGGCAGGAGGAAGGAGGCACAGGAGGCAGGAGGCACAGGAGGCAGGAGGCAGGAGACAGGATGCAGGAGCAGGAGGCAGGAGGCAGGAGGCAGGAGGCACAGGAGGCAGGAGGCACAGGAGGCAGGAGGAAGGAGGCTCAGGAGACAGGAGGCAGGAGGCAGAAGGCAGGAGCAGGAGGCAGGAGGCAGGAGGCAAGAGATACAGGAGGCAGAATGCACAGGAGGCAAGAGGCAGGAGGCAGGTCGCAGGAGGCAGGAGGCAGGAGGCAGGAGGCAGGAGGCACAAGAGGCAGGAGGCACCGGAGGCAGGGGGCAGGAGGCAGGACGCAGGAGCAGGAGGCAGGAGGCAGGAGGCAGGAGGCACAGGAGGCAGGAGGCAGGAGGCACAGGAGGCAGGAGGCACAGGAGGCAGGAGGCACAGCAGGCAGGAGGCAGGAGGCACAGGAGGCAGGAGGCAGAAGGCACAGGGGGCAGGAGGCACAGGAGGCAGGAGGCACAGGAGGCAGGAGGCAGGAGGCAGGAGGCAGGACGCAGGAGGCAGAAGGCAGGAGCAGGAGGCAGTAGGCAGAAGGCAGGAGGCAGGAGGCAGGAGGCAGAGGGCAGGATGCAGGACGCAGGAGGCAGAAGGCAGGAGCAGGAGGCAGTAGGCAGAAAGCAGGAGGCAGGAGGCAGGAGGCACAGGAGGCAAGAGGCGGAGGCAGGAGGCAGGAGGCAGGAGGCAGGAGGCAGGACGCAGGAGGCAGGAGGCAGGAGGCAGGAGGCAGGAGCAGGAGGTAGGAGGCAGGAGGCAGGAGGCAGGAGGCAGGAGGCAGGAGGCACAGGAGGCACGAGGCAGGAGGCACAGGAGGCAGGAGGCACAGGAGGCAGGAGGCACAGGAGGCAGGAGGCAGGAGGCAGGAGGCAGGAGGCAGGAGGCAGGAGGCTGGAGGCAGCAGGCAGGAGGCACAGGAGGCCTGGCAGGGGGCAGGAAGCAGGAGGCACAGGAGGCAGGAGGCAGGAGGCTGGAGGCAGGCGGCAAGAGGCAGGAGGATGGAGTCAGGAGGCAGGAGGCAGGACGCTGGAGGCAGGAGGCAGGAGGCTGGAGGCAGGAGGCAGGAGGCAGAAGGCAGGAGGCAGGAAGCAGGAGGCACAGGAGGCAGAGGCATTAGGCACAGGAGGCAGGAGGCACAGGAGGCAGGAGGCACGAGGCAGGAGGCAGGAGGCAGGAGGCAGGAGGCAGGAGGCAGGAGGCAGGAGGCACAGGAGGCAGGAGGCAGGAGGCAGGAGGCACAGGAGGCAGGAGGCACAGGAGGCAGGAGGCAGGAGGCAGGAGGCAGGAGGCAGGAGGCAGGAGGCAGGAGGCAGGAGGCAGGAGGCAGGAGGCAAGAGGCGGGAGGCAGGAGGCAGGAGGCAGGAGGCACAGGAGGCAGGAGGCAGGAGGCAGGAGGTAGGACGCAGGAGGCAGGAGGAAGGAGGCAGGAGGCAGGAGGCAGGATGCAGGAGGCAGGAGGCAGGAGGAAGGAGGCAGGAGGCAGGACGCAGAGGCAGGAGGCAGAAGGCAGGAGCAGGAGGCAGGAGGAAGGAGGCAGGAGGCAGGAGGCAGGAGGCAGGAGGCAGGAGGCAGGAGGCAGGAGGCAGGAGGCAGGAGGCGGGTTTCAGGAGGCAGGAGGCAGGAGGCAGGAGGCAGGAGGCAGGAGGCAGGACGCAGGAGGCAGGAGGCAGGAGGCAGGAGGCACAGGAGGCAGGGGCAGGAGGCACAGGAGGCAGGTGGCACAGGAGGCACGAGGCACAGAAGGCAGGAGGCAGGAGGCAGGAGACAGGAGACAGGAGGAAGGAGGCAGCCGGCAGGAGGCAGGAGGCAGGTGGCAGGTGTCAGGAGGCAGGAGGCAGGACGCAGGAGGCAGGAGGCAGTAGGCAGAAGACAGGAGGCAGGAAGCAGGAGGTACAGGAGGCAGGAGGCATTAGGCACAGGAGGCAGGAGGCACAGGAGGCAGGAGGCACGAGGCAGGAGGCAGGAGGCAGGAGGCAGGAGGAAGGAGGCAGAGGAGGCAGGAGGAAGGAGACACAGAAGGCAGGAGGCACAGGAGGCAGGAGGCACAGGAGGCAGGAGGCACAGGAGGCAGGAGGCACAGGAGGCAGGAGGCAGGAGGCACAGGAGACAGGAGGAAGGCACAAGAGGCAGGAGGCACAGGAGGCAGGAGGCAGGAGGCACAGGAGGCAAGAGGCAGGAGGCCGGAGTCAGGAAGCAGGAGGCACAGGAGGCAGGAGGCCGGAGGCAGAAGGCAGGAGCAGGAGGCAGGAGGCAGGAGGCAAGAGGCACGGGAGGCAGGAGGCACAGGAGGCAGGAGGCAGGAGGCAGGAGGCAGGAGGCACAGGAGGCAGGAAGCAGGAGGCACAGGAGGCAGGAGGCACAGGAGGCAGGAGGCAGGAGGCAGGAGGCAGGAAGCACAGGAGGCAGGAGGCACAGGAGGCAGGAGGAAGGAGGCAGAGGAGGCTGGAGGAAGGAGGCACAGAAGGCAGGAGGCACAGGAGGCAGGAGGCACAGGAGGCAGGAGGCACAGGAGGCAGGAGGCACAGGAGTCAGGAGGCAGGAGGCACAGGAGACAGGAGGAAGGCACAGGAGGCAGGAGGCACAGGAGGCAGGAGGCAGGAGGCACAGGAGGCAGGAGGCAGGTGGCACAGGAGGCAGGAGGCACAGGAGGCAGGAGGCAGGAGGCACAGGAGGCAGGAGCAGGAGACAGGAGGCAGGAGGCAGGAGGCAGGAGGCACAGGAGGCAGGAGGAAGGAGGAACAGGAGGCAGGAGGCACAGGAGGCAGGAGGCAGGAGGCACAGGAGGCAGGAGGCACAGGAGACAGGAGGCAGGAGGCAGGACGCAGGAGCAGGAGGCAGGAGGCAGGAGGCAGGAGGCAGGAGGCACAGGAGGCAGGAGGCACAGGAGGCAGGAGGCAGGAGGCAGGAAGGAAGGAGGCAGGACGCAGAAGGCAGGACGCAGGAGGCAGGAGGCAGGAGGCAGGAGGAAGGACGCAGGAGGCAGGAGGCAGGAGGCAGGAGGCAGGAGGCAGGATACAGGAGGCAGGAGGCAGGAGGCAGGAGGCAGGAGGCACAGGAGGCAGGAGGCAGGAGGCAGGAGGCAGGAGGCAGGAGGCACAGGAGGCAGGAGGCAGGAGGCTGGACGCAGGAGCAGGAGGCAGGAGGCAGGAGGCAGGAGGCACAGGAGGCAGGAGGAAGGAGGCACAGGAGGCAGGAGGCAGGAGGCACAGGAAGCAGGAGGCAGGAGGCACAGAAGGCAGGAGGCAGGAGGCAGGAAGGAAGGAGGCAGGACGCAGGAGGCAGGAGGCAGGAGGCAGGAGGCAGGAGGCAGGAGGCAGGAGGCAGGAGGCAGGAGGCAGGAGGCAGGAGGCAGGAGGCAGGAGGCAGGAGGCAGGAGGCAGGAGGCAGGAGGCAGGAGGCAGGAGGCAGGAGGCAGGACGCAGGAGGCAGGAGGCAGGAGGCAGGAGGCAGGAGGCAGGAGGCAGGAGGCAGGAGGCACAGGAGGCAGGAGGCAGGAGGCAGGAGGCAGGAGGCAGGAGGCAGGAGGCAGGAGGCAAGAGGCCGAAGGCAGGAGGCAGGAGGCAGGAGGCAGGAGGCAGGAGGCAGGAGGCAGGAGGCAGGAGGCAGGAGGCACAGGAGGCGGCAAGAGGCAGGAGGCAGGAGGCAGGAGGCAGGAGGCAGGAGGCAGGTGGCAGGAGGCAGGAGGCAGGGCCACAGGAGGCAGGAGGCACAGAAGGCAGGAGGCACAGAGGCAGGAGGCAGGACGCAGGAGGCAGGAGGCAGGAGGCAGGAGGCAGGACGCAGGAGGCAGGAGGCAGGGGGCAGGAGGCAGGAGGCAGGAGGCAGGAGCATGAGGTAGGAGGCAGGAGGCAGGAGGCAGGAGGCAGGAGGCAGAAGGCAGGAGCAGGAGGCAGGAGGCAGGAGGCAAGAGACACAGGAGGCAGGAGGCACAGGAGGCAGGAGGCAGGAGGCAGGATGCAGGACGCAGGAGGTAGGTGGCAGGAGTCAGGAGGCACAGGAGGCAGGAGGCAGGAGGCACAGGAGGCAGGAGGCAGGAGGCAGGAGGCACAGGAGGCAGGAGGCACAGGAGGCAGGGGGCAGGAGGCAGGACGCAGGAGCAGGAGGCAGGAGGCAGGAGGCAGGAGGCACAGGAGGCAGGAGGCACAGTAGGCAGGAGGAAGGAGGCAGAGGAGGCAGGAGGCACAGGAGGCAGGTGGCAGGGGGCAGGAGGCAGGAGGCAGGAGATAGGAGGCACAGGAGGCAGGAGGCACAGGAGGCAGGAGGCAGGAGGCACAGGAGGCAGGAGGAAGGAGGCACAGGAGGCAGGAGGCACAGGAGGCAGGAGGCAGGAGGCACAGGAGGCAGGAGGCACAGGAGGCAGGAGGCACAGGAGGCAGGAGGCAGGAGGCACAGGAGGCAGGAGGAAGGAGGCACAGGAGGCAGGAGGCACAGGAGGCAGGAGGCAGGAGGCACAGGAGGCAGGAGGCAGGAGGCACAGGAGGCAGGAGGCACAGGAGGCAGGAGGCAGGAGGCACAGGAGGCAGGAGGAAGGAGGCACAGGAGGCAGGAGGCACAGGAGGCAGGAGGCAGGAGGCACAGGTGGCAGGAGGCAGGAGGCACAGGAGGCAGGAGGCACAGGAGGCAGGAGGCAGGAGGCAGAACACAGGAGCAGGAGGCAGGAGGCAGGAGGCAGGAGGCACAGGAGGCAGGAGGCAGGAGGCAGGAGGCACAGGAGGCAGGAGGCACAGGAGGCAGGAGGCAGGAGGCAGAACGCATGAGCAGGAGGCAGGAGGCAGGAGGCAGGAGGCAGGAGGCACAGGAGGCAGGAGGCACAGGAGGCAGGAGGCAGGAGGCAGAACGCAGGAGCAGGAGGCAGGAGGCAGGAGGCAGGAGGCAGGAGGCAGGAGGCAGGAGGCACAGGAGGCAGGAGGAAAGAGGCACAGGAGGCAGGAGGCAGGAGGCAGGAGGCACAGGAGGCAGGAGGCACAGGAGGCAGGATGAAGGAGGCACAGGAGGCAGGAGGCAGGAGGCAAGAGTCAGGACGCAGGAGGCAGAAGGCAGGAGCAGGAGGCAGTAGGCAGAAGGCAGGAGGCAGGAGGCAGGAGGCACCGGAGGCAAGAGGCAGGAGGCAGGAGGCAGGAGGCAGGAGGCAGGAGGGAGGAGTAGGAGGTAGGAGGCAGGAGGCAGGAGGCACAGGAGGCAGGAGGCAGGAGGCAGGAGGCAGGAGGCAGGAGGCAGGAGGCAGGAGGCAGGAGGCCGGACGCAGGAGGCAGGAGGCACAGGAGGCAGGAGGCAGGAGGCAGAAGGCAGGAGCAGGAGGCAGGAGGCAGGAGGCAAGAGACACAGGAGGCAGGAGGCACAGGAGGCAGGAGGCAGGAGGCAGGAGGCAGGAGGCAGGACGCAGGAGGCAGGAGGCAGGAGGCAGGAGGCAGGAGGCACAAGAGGCAGGAGGAAGGAGGCACAGGAGGCAGGAGGCACAGGAGGCAGGAGGCAGGAGGCAGGACGCAGGAGCAGGAGGCAGGAGGCAGGAGGCAGGAGGCACAGGAGGCAGGAGGCACAGGAGGCAGGAGGAAAGAGGCACAGGAGGCAGGAGGGAGGAGACACAGGAAGCAGGAGGCAGGAGGCAGGAGGCACAGGAGTCAGGAGGCAGGAGGCAGGAAGGAATGAGGCAGGACGCAGGAGGCAGAAGGCAGGAGGCACAGGAGGCAGGAGGAAAGAGGCACAGGAGGCAGGAGGCATAGGAGGCAGGAGGCAGGAGGCACAGGAGGCAGGAGGCAGGAGGCACAGGAGGCAGGAGGCACAGGAGGCAGGTGGCACAGCAGGCAGGAGGCAGGAGGCACAGGAGGCAGGAGGCAGGAGGCACAGGAGGCAGGAGGCACAGGAGGCAGGAGGCACAGGAGGCAGGAGGCAGGAGGCAAGACGCAGGAGCAGGAGGCAGGAGGAAGGACGCAGGAGGCAGGAGGCAGGAGGCACAGGAGGCAGGAGGCAGGAGGCAGAGGAGGCAGGAGGCACAGGAGGCAGGAGGCAGGAGGCAGAACGCAGGAGCAGGAGGCAGGAGGCAGGAGGCAGGAGGCAGGAGGCACAGGAGGCAGGAGGAAAGAGGCACAGGAGGCAGGAGGGAGGAGACACAGGAAGCAGGAGGCAGGAGGCAGGAGGCACAGGAGGCAGGAGGCAGGAGGCAGGAAGGAATGAGGCAGGACGCAGGAGGCAGAAGGCAGGAGGCAGGAGGCAGGAGGCAGGAGGCAGGAGGCAGGAGGCAGGAGGCAGGAGGCAGGAGGCACAGGAGGCAGGAGGCAGGAGGCAGGAGGCACAGGAGGCAGGAGGCACAGGGGGCAGGAGGAAGGAGGCACAGGAGGCAGGAGGCACAGGAGGCAGGAGGCAGGAGACAGGATGCAGGAGCAGGAGGCAGGAGGCAGGAGGCAGGAGGCACAGGAGGCAGGAGGCACAGGAGGCAGGAGGAAGGAGGCTCAGGAGACAGGAGGCAGGAGGCAGAAGGCAGGAGCAGGAGGCAGGAGGCAGGAGGCAAGAGATACAGGAGGCAGAATGCACAGGAGGCAAGAGGCAGGAGGCAGGTCGCAGGAGGCAGGAGGCAGGAGGCAGGAGGCAGGAGGCACAAGAGGCAGGAGGCACCGGAGGCAGGGGGCAGGAGGCAGGACGCAGGAGCAGGAGGCAGGAGGCAGGAGGCAGGAGGCACAGGAGGCAGGAGGCAGGAGGCACAGAAGGCAGGAGGCACAGGAGGCAGGAGGCACAGCAGGCAGGAGGCAGGAGGCACAGGAGGCAGGAGGCAGAAGGCACAGGGGGCAGGAGGCACAGGAGGCAGGAGGCACAGGAGGCAGGAGGCAGGAGGCAGGAGGCAGGACGCAGGAGGCAGAAGGCAGGAGCAGGAGGCAGTAGGCAGAAGGCAGGAGGCAGGAGGCAGGAGGCAGAGGGCAGGATGCAGGACGCAGGAGGCAGAAGGCAGGAGCAGGAGGCAGTAGGCAGAAAGCAGGAGGCAGGAGGCAGGAGGCACAGGGGGCAAGAGGCGGAGGCAGGAGGCAGGAGGCAGGAGGCAGGAGGCAGGACGCAGGAGGCAGGAGGCAGGAGGCAGGAGCAGGAGGTAGGAGGCAGGAGGCAGGAGGCAGGAGGCAGGAGGAAGGAGGCACAGGAGGCACGAGGCAGGAGGCACAGGAGGCAGGAGGCACAGGTGGCAGGAGGCACAGGAGGCAGGAGGCAGAAGGCAGGAGGCAGGAGGCAGGAGGCAGGAGGCTGGAGGCAGCAGGCAGGAGGCACAGGAGGCCTGGCAGGGGGCAATAAGCAGGAGGCACAGGAGGCAGGAGGCAGGAGGCTGGAGGCAGGCGGCAAGAGGCAGGAGGATGGAGTCAGGAGGCAGGAGGCAGGACGCTGGAGGCAGGAGGCAGGAGGCTGGAGGCAGGAGGCAGGAGGCAGAAGGCAGGAGGCAGGAAGCAGGAGGCACAGGAGGCAGAGGCATTAGGCACAGGAGGCAGGAGGCACAGGAGGCAGGAGGCACGAGGCAGGAGGCAGGAGGCAGGAGGCAGGAGGCAGGAGGCAGGAGGCAGGAGGCAGGAGGCAGGAGGCAGGAGGCAGGAGGCACAGGAGGCAGGAGGCAGGAGGCAGGAGGCACAGGAGGCAGGAGGCACAGGAGGCAGGAGGCAGTAGGCAGGAGGCAGGAGGCAGGAGGCAGGAGGCAGGAGGCAGGAGGCAGGAGGCAGGAGGCAGGAGGCAAGAGGCGGGAGGCAGGAGGCAGGAGGCAGGAGGCACAGGAGGCAGGAGGCAGGAGGCAGGAGGTAGGACGCAGGAGGCAGGAGGAAGGAGGCAGGAGGCAGGACGCAGAGGCAGGAGGCAGGAGGCAGGAGCAGGAGGCAGGAGGAAGGAGGCAGGAGGCAGGAGGCAGGAGGCAGGAGGCAGGAGGCAGGAGGCAGGAGGCAGGAGGCAAGAGGCGGGAGGCAGGAGGCAGGAGGCAGGAGGCAGGAGGCAGGAGGCAGGACGCAGGAGGCAGGAGGCAGGAGGCAGGAGGCACAGGAGGCAGGGGCAGGAGGCACAGGAGGCAGGTGGCACAGGAGGCACGAGGCACAGAAGGCAGGAGGCAGGAGGCAGGAGACAGGAGACAGGAGGAAGGAGGCAGGCGGCAGGAGGCAGGAGGCAGGTGGCAGGTGTCAGGAGGCAGGAGGCAGGACGCAGGAGGCAGGAGGCAGTAGGCAGAAGACAGGAGGCAGGAAGCAGGAGGTACAGGAGGCAGGAGGCATTAGGCACAGGAGGCAGGAGGCACAGGAGGCAGGAGGCACGAGGCAGGAGGCAGGAGGCAGGAGGCAGGAGGCAGGAGGAAGGGGCAGGAGGCAGGAGGCAGGACGCAGGAGGCAGGAGGCAGGAGGCAGGAGGCAGAAGGCAGGAGGCAGGAGGCACAGGAGGCAGGAGGCACAGGAGCAGGAGGCAGGAGGCAGGAGGCAGGACCAGGAGGCAGGAGGCAGGAGCAGGAGGCAGGAGGCAGGAGGCAGGAAGCAGGAGGCACAGGAGGCAGGAGGCAGGATGCACAGGAGGCAGGAGGCACAGGAAGAAAAAGGCAGGAGGCAGAAGGCAGGAGGCAGGAGGCATGAGGCTGGAGGCTGGAGGCACAGGAGGCCTGGCAGGAGGCAGGAAGCAGGAGGCACAAGAGGCAGGAGGCAGGAGGCAGGAGGCAGGAGGCAGGAGGCAGGAGGCAGGAGGCAGGAGGCAGAAGGCAGGAGGCAGGAGGCAGGATGCAGGAGGAACAGGAGGCAGGAGGCAGGAGGAAGGAGGCAGGAGGCAGGACGCAGGAGGCAGGAGGCAGGAGGCAGAAGGCAGGAGGCAGGAGGCAGGAGGCAGGACACAGGAAGCAGGAGGCAGGAGGCAGGAGGCAGAAGGCAGGAGGCAGGAGGCAGGAGGCAGGAGGCAGGAGGCAGGAGGCAGGAGGCAGGAGGCAGGAGGCAGGAGGCAGGAGGCAGGAGGCAGGAGGCAGGACGCAGGAGGCAGGAGGCAGGAGGCACAGGAGGCAGGAGGCAGGAGGTAGGACGCAGGAGGCAGGAGGAAGGAGGCAGGAGGCAGGAGGCAGGAGGCAGGATGCAGGAGGCAGGAGGCAGGAGGAAGGAGGCAGGAGGCAGGACGCAGAGCCAGGAGGCAGAAGGCAGGAGCAAGAGGCAGGAGGAAGGAGGCAGGAGGCAGGAGGCAGGAGGCAGGAGGCAGGAGGCAGGAGGCAGGAGGCAGGAGGCAAGAGGCGGGAGGCAGGAGGCAGGAGGCAGGAGGCAGGAGGCAGGAGGCAGGAGGCAGGACGCAGGAGGCAGGAGGCAGGAGGCAGGAGGCACAGGAGGCAGGGGCAGGAGGCACAGGAGGCAGGTGGCACAGGAGGCATGAGGCAGGAGGCACGGGAGGCAGGAGGCAGGAGGCAGGAGGCTGGAGGCAAGAGGCAGGAGGCACAGGAGGCACAGGAGGCAGGATGCACAGGAGGCAAGAGGCAGGAGGCAGGAGGCAGGAGTTAGGACGCAGGAGGCAGGTGGCAGGAGGCAAGAGGCAGGGGCAGGAGGCAGGAGGCAGGAGGCAGGAGGCAGGAGGCAGGAGGCACAGGAGGAAGGAGGCAGGAGGCAGGAGCCTGGAAGCAGGAGGCAGGAGGAAGGAGGCAGGAGGCAGGAGGCACAGGAGGCAGGAGGCAGGAGGCGTAAGGCAGGAGCTGGAGGCGGGAGGCAGGAGGCAGGAGGCACAGGAGGCAGGAGGCACAGGAGGCAGGAGGCACAGGAGGCAGGAGGTAGGAGGCAGGAGGCAGGAGGTAGGACGCAGGAGGCAGGAGGCAGGAGGCAGGAGGCACAGGAGGCAGGAGGCAGGAGGCACAGGAGGCAGGAGGCACAGGAAGCAGGAGGCACAGAAGGCAGGAGGCAGGAGGCAGGAGACAGGAGACAGGAGGAAGGAGGCAGGCGGCAGGAGGCAGGAGGCAGGTGGCAGGTGTCAGGAGGCAGGAGGCAGGACGCAGGAGGCAGGAGGCAGTAGGCAGAAGACAGGAGGCAGGAAGCAGGAGGTACAGGAGGCAGGAGGCATTAGGCACAGGAGGCAGGAGGCACAGGAGGCAGGAGGCACGAGGCAGGAGGCAGGAAGCAGGAGGCAGGAGGCAGGAGGAAGGGGCAGGAGGCAGGAGGCAGGACGCAGGAGGCAGGAGGCAGGAGGCAGGAGGCAGGAGGCAGAAGGCAGGAGGCAGGAGGCACAGGAGGCAGGAGGCACAGGAGCAGGAGGCAGGAGGCAGGAGGCAGGACCAGGAGGCAGGAGGCAGGAGCAGGAGGCAGGAGGCAGGAGGCAGGAAGCAGGAGGCACAGGAGGCAGGAGGCAGGAGGCACAGGAGGCAGGAGGCACAGGAAGAAAAAGGCAGGAGGCAGAAGGCAGGAGGCAGGAGGCATGAGGCTGGAGGCTGGAGGCACAGGAGGCCTGGCAGGAGGCAGGAAGCAGGAGGCACAAGAGGCAGGAGGCAGGAGGCAGGAGGCAGGAGGCAGGAGGCAGGAGGCAGGAGGCAGGAGGCAGAAGGCAGGAGGTAGGAGGCACAGGAGGCAGGAGGCACAGGAGCAGGAGGCAGGAGGCAGGAGGCAGGACCAGGAGGCAGGAGGCAGGAGCAGGAGACAGGAGGCAGGAGGCAGGAGGCAGGAGGCACAGGAGGCAGGAGGCATGAGGCACAGGAGGCAGGAGGCACAGGTAGAAGGAGGCAGGAGGCAGGAGGCAGGAGGCAGGAGGCAGGAGGCACAGGAGGCCTGGCAGGAGGCAGGAAGCAGGAGGCACAGGAGGCAGGAGGCAGGAGGCAGGAGGCAGGAGGCAGGAGGCAGGAGGCAGGAGGCAGGAGGCAGGAGGCAGGAGGCACAGGAGGCGGGAGGCAGGAGGCACAGGAGGCAGGAGGCAGGAGGCAGAGGAGGCCTGGCAGGAGGCAGGAGGAAGAAGGCACAGGAGGCAGGAGGCAGGAGGCAGGAGGCAGGAGGCACGAGGCAGGAGGCAAGAGGCAGGAGGCAGGAGGCAGGAGGCAAGAGGCAGGAGGCAGGAGGCAGGTGGCACAGGAGGCAGGAGGCACAAGAGGCAGGAGGCAGGTGGCAGGAGGCAGGAGGCACAGGAGGCCTGGCAGGAGGCAGGAAGCAGGAGGCACAGGAGGCAGGAGGCAGGAGGCAGGAGGCAGGAGGCAGGAGGCAGGAGGCAGGAGGCAGGAGGCACAGGAGGCGGGAGGCAGGAGGCTGGGGCAGAAGGCAGGAGGCAGGACGCAGAACGCAGGACACAGGAGGCAGGAGGCAGGAGGCTGGAGGCAGGAGGCAGGAGGCACAGGAGGCAGGAGGCATAAGGCAGGAGGCAGAGGAGGCCTGGCAGGAGGCAGGAGGGAGAAGGCACAGGAGGCAGGAGGCAGGAAGCAGGAGGCAGGAGGCACGAGGCAGGAGGCAAGAGGCAGGAGGCAGGAGGCAGGAGGCAGGAGGCAGGAGGCAAGAGGCAGAAGGCAGGAGGCAGGAGGCACAGGAGGTAGGAGGCACAAGAGGCAGGAGGCAGGTGGCAGGAGGCAGGAGGCACAGGAGGCAGGAGGCAGGTGGCACAGGAGGCAGGAAGCAGGAGGCAGGAGGCAGGAGGCAGGACGCAGGAGGCAGGAGGCAGGAGGCAGGAGGCAGGACGCAGGAGGCAGGAGGCAGGAGGCAGGAGGCAGGAGGCAGGAGGCACAGGTTGACTGGCAAGAGGGCAGGAGGCAGGATGCAATAGGCAGGAGGCACAGGAGGCAGGAGGCAAGAGGCAGGAGGCATGAGGCAGGAGGCACAGGAGGAAGGCGGCACAGGAAGCAGGAGGCAGGAGGCAGGAGGCAGGAAGCAGGAGGCAGGAGGCAGGAGGCAAGAGGCAGGAGGCAGGAGGCAGGAGGCAGGAGGCAGGTGGCACAGGAGGCAGGAGACACAGGAGGCAGGAGGCACAGGAGGATGGAGGCAGGAGGCAGGAGGCAGGAGTAGGAGGCAGGAGGCAGGAGGCAGGAGGAAGGAGGCAGGAAGCACAGGAGGCCTGGCAGGAGGCAGGAGGCAGGAGGCAGGAGGCAGAGGAGGCCTGGCAGGATGCAGGAGGCAGGGTGCACAGGAGGCAGGAGGCAGGAGGCAGGACGCAGGAGGCAGGAGGCAGGAGCAGGAGGCAGGAGGCAGGAGGCAGGAGGCAGGAGGCACAGGAAGCAGGAGGCACAGGAGGCAGGAGGCACTGGAGGCATAAGGCAGGAGGCAGGAGGCAGGAGCAGGAGGCAGGAGGCAGGAGGCAGGAAGAAGGAGGAAGGAGGCAGGAGGCAGGAAGCAGGAGGAAGGAGCCAGGAGGCGCAGGAGGCAGGCGGGAGGAGGCAGAAGGCAGGAGGCAGGAGGCAGGAGGCAGGAGGCAGGAGGCACAGGAGGCAGGAGGCACAGGAGGCAGGTGGCAGGAGGCAGGAGGCAGGAGGCAGGAGGCAGGAGGCAGGAGGCAGGAGGCAGGAGGCAGGAGGCAGGAGGCAGGAGGCAGGAGCAGGAGGTAGGAGGCAGGAGGCAGTAGGCAGGAGGCAGGAGGCAGGAGGCAGGAGGCAGGAGGAAGGAGGCACAGGAGGCAGGAGGCATTAGGCACAGGAGGCAGGAGGCACAGGAGGCAGGAGGCACGAGGCAGGAAGCAGGAGGCAGGAGGCACAGGAGGCCTGGCATGAGGCAGGAAGCAGGAGGCACAGGAGGCAGGAGGCAGGAGGCAGGAGGAAGAGGCAGGAGGCAGGAGGCAGGACGCAGGAGGCAGGAGGCAGGAGGCAGGACGCAGGAGACAGGAGACAGGAGGAAGGAGGCACAGGAGGCAGGAGGCACAGGAGGCAGGAGGCAGGAGGCAGGAGGGAGGAGCAGGAGGCAGGAGGCAGGAGCAGGAGGCAGGAGGCAGGAGGCAGGAGGCACAGGAGGCAGGAGGCAGGAGGCACAGGAGGCAGGAGGCACAGGAAGCAGGAGGCAGGAGGCAGGAGGCAGGAGGCAGGAGGCAGGAGGCAGGAGGCACAGGAGGCTTGGCAGGAGGCAGGAAGCAGGAGGCACAGGAGGCAGGAGGCAGGAGTCAGGAGGCAGGAGGCAGGAGGCAGGAGGCAGGAGTCAGGAGGCAGGAGGCAGGAGGCAGGAGGCAGGAGGCAGGAGGCAGGAGGCAGGAGGCAGGAGGCAGGAGGCAGGAGGCAGGAGGCAAGAGGCAGGAGGCAGGAGGCAGGAGGCAGGAGGCAGGAGGCAGGAGGCAGGAGGCAGGAGGCAGGAGGCAGGAGGCAGGGCCACAGGAGGCAGGAGGCACAGGAGGCAGGAGTCACAGGAGGCAGGAGGCAAGAGGCAGGAGGCAGGAGGCAGTAGGCACAGGAGGCCTGGCAGGGGGCAGGAAGCAGGAGGCACAGGAGGCAGGAGGCAGGAGGCTGGAGGCAGGCGGCAGGAGGCAGGAGGCAGGAATCAGGAGGCAGGAGGCAGGACGCAGGAGGCAGGAGGCAGGAGGCAGGAGGCAGGAGGCAGGAGGCAGAAGGCAGGAGGCAGGAAGCAGGAGGCACAGGAGGCAGGAGGCAGGAGGCAGGAGGCAGGAGGCAGGAGGCACAGGAGGCAGGGGCAGGAGGCACAGGAGGCAGGTGGCACAGGAGGCATGAGGCAGGAGGCACGGGAGGCAGGAGGCAGGAGGCAGGAGGCTGGAGGCAAGAGGCAGGAGGCACAGGAGGCACAGGAGGCAGGAGGCACAGGAGGCAAGAGGCAGGAGGCAGGAGGCAGGAGTTAGGACGCAGGAGGCAGGTGGCAGGAGGCAAGAGGCAGGGGCAGGAGGCAGGAGGCAGGAGGCAGGAGGCAGGAGGCAGGAGGCAGGAGGCACAGGAGGAAGGAGGCAGGAGGCAGGAGCCTGGAAGCAGGAGGCAGGAGGAAGGAGGCAGGAGGCAGGAGGCACAGGAGGCAGGAGGCAGGAGGCGTAAGGCAGGAGCTGGAGGCGGGAGGCAGGAGGCAGGAGGCACAGGAGGCAGGAGGCACAGGAGGCAGGAGGCACAGGAGGCAGGAGGTAGGAGGCAGGAGGCAGGAGGTAGGACGCAGGAGGCAGGAGGCAGGAGGCAGGAGGCACAGGAGGCAGGAGGCAGGAGGCACAGGAGGCAGGAGGCACAGGAAGCAGGAGGCACAGAAGGCAGGAGGCAGGAGGCAGGAGACAGGAGACAGGAGGAAGGAGGCAGGCGGCAGGAGGCAGGAGGCAGGTGGCAGGTGTCAGGAGGCAGGAGGCAGGACGCAGGAGGCAGGAGGCAGTAGGCAGAAGACAGGAGGCAGGAAGCAGGAGGTACAGGAGGCAGGAGGCATTAGGCACAGGAGGCAGGAGGCACAGGAGGCAGGAGGCACGAGGCAGGAGGCAGGAAGCAGGAGGCAGGAGGCAGGAGGAAAGGGCAGGAGGCAGGAGGCAGGACGCAGGAGGCAGGAGGCAGGAGGCAGGAGGCAGAAGGCAGGAGGCAGGAGGCACAGGAGGCAGGAGGCACAGGAGCAGGAGGCAGGAGGCAGGAGGCAGGACCAGGAGGCAGGAGGCAGGAGCAGGAGGCAGGAGGCAGGAGGCAGGAAGCAGGAGGCACAGGAGGCAGGAGGCAGGAGGCACAGGAGGCAGGAGGCACAGGAAGAAAAAGGCAGGAGGCAGAAGGCAGGAGGCAGGAGGCATGAGGCTGGAGGCTGGAGGCACAGGAGGCCTGGCAGGAGGCAGGAAGCAGGAGGCACAAGAGGCAGGAGGCAGGAGGCAGGAGGCAGGAGGCAGGAGGCAGGAGGCAGGAGGCAGAAGGCAGGAGGTAGGAGGCACAGGAGGCAGGAGGCACAGGAGCAGGAGGCAGGAGGCAGGAGGCAGGACCAGGAGGCAGGAGGCAGGAGCAGGAGACAGGAGGCAGGAGGCAGGAGGCAGGAGGCACAGGAGGCAGGAGGCATGAGGCACAGGAGGCAGGAGGCACAGGTAGAAGGAGGCAGGAGGCAGGAGGCAGGAGGCAGGAGGCAGGAGGCACAGGAGGCCTGGCAGGAGGCAGGAAGCAGGAGGCACAGGAGGCAGGAGGCAGGAGGCAGGAGGCAGGAGGCAGGAGGCAGGAGGCAGGAGGCAGGAGGCACAGGAGGTGGGAGGCAGGAGGCACAGGAGGCAGGAGGCAGGAGGCAGAGGAGGCCTGGCAGGAGGCAGGAGGAAGAAGGCACAGGAGGCAGGAGGCAGGAGGCAGGAGGCAGGAGGCACGAGGCAGGAGGCAAGAGGCAGGAGGCAGGAGGCAGGAGGCAAGAGGCAGGAGGCAGGAGGCAGGTGGCACAGGAGGCAGGAGGCACAAGAGGCAGGAGGCAGGTGGCAGGAGGCAGGAGGCACAGGAGGCCTGGCAGGAGGCAGGAAGCAGGAGGCACAGGAGGCAGGAGGCAGGAGGCAGGAGGCAGGAGGCAGGAGGCAGGAGGCAGGAGGCACAGGAGGCGGGAGGCAGGAGGCTGGGGCAGAAGGCAGGAGGCAGGACGCAGAACGCAGGACACAGGAGGCAGGAGGCAGGAGGCTGGAGGCAGGAGGCAGGAGGCACAGGAGGCAGGAGGCATAAGGCAGGAGGCAGAGGAGGCCTGGCAGGAGGCAGGAGGGAGAAGGCACAGGAGGCAGGAGGCAGGAAGCAGGAGGCAGGAGGCACGAGGCAGGAGGCAAGAGGCAGGAGGCAGGAGGCAGGAGGCAGGAGGCAGGAGGCAAGAGGCAGAAGGCAGGAGGCAGGAGGCACAGGAGGTAGGAGGCACAAGAGGCAGGAGGCAGGTGGCAGGAGGCAGGAGGCACAGGAGGCAGGAGGCAGGTGGCACAGGAGGCAGGAAGCAGGAGGCAGGAGGCAGGAGGCAGGACGCAGGAGGCAGGAGGCAGGAGGCAGGAGGCAGGACGCAGGAGGCAGGAGGCAGGAGGCAGGAGGCAGGAGGCACAGGTTGACTGGCAAGAGGGCAGGAGGCAGGATGCAATAGGCAGGAGGCACAGGAGGCAGGAGGCAAGAGGCAGGAGGCATGAGGCAGGAGGCACAGGAGGAAGGCGGCACAGGAAGCAGGAGGCAGGAGGCAGGAGGCAGGAAGCAGGAGGCAGGAGGCAGGAGGCAGGAGGCAAGAGGCAGGAGGCAGGAGGCAGGAGGCAGGAGGCAGGTGGCACAGGAGGCAGGAGACACAGGAGGCAGGAGGCACAGGAGGATGGAGGCAGGAGGCAGGAGGCAGGAGTAGGAGGCAGGAGGCAGGAGGCAGGAGGAAGGAGGCAGGAAGCACAGGAGGCCTGGCAGGAGGCAGGAGGCAGGAGGCAGGAGGCAGGAGGCAGAGGAGGCCTGGCAGGAGGCAGGAGGCAGGGTGCACAGGAGGCAGGAGGCAGGAGGCAGGACGCAGGAGGCAAGAGGCAGGAGCAGGAGGCAGGAGGCAGGAGGCAGGAGGCAGGAGGCACAGGAAGCAGGAGGCACAGGAGGCAGGAGGCACTGGAGGCATAAGGCAGGAGGCAGGAGGCAGGAGGCAGGAGCAGGAGGCAGGAGGCAGGAGGCAGGAAGAAGGAGGAAGGAGGCAGGAGGCAGGAAGCAGGAGGAAGGAGCCAGGAGGCGCAGGAGGCAGGCGGGAGGAGGCAGAAGGCAGGAGGCAGGAGGCAGGAGGCAGGAGGCACAGGAGGCAGGAGGCACAGGAGGCAGGAGGCAGGTGGCAGGAGGCAGGAGGCAGGAGGCAGGAGGCAGGAGGCAGGAGGCAGGAGGCAGGAGGCAGGAGGCAGGAGGCAGGAGCAGGAGGTAGGAGGCAGGAGGCAGTAGGCAGTAGGCAGGAGGCAGGAGGCAGGAGGCAGGAGGCAGGAGGAAGGAGGCACAGGAGGCAGGAGGCATTAGGCACAGGAGGCAGGAGGCACAGGAGGCAGGAGGCACGAGGCAGGAAGCAGGAGGCAGGAGGCACAGGAGGCCTGGCATGAGGCAGGAAGCAGGAGGCACAGGAGGCAGGAGGCAGGAGGCAGGAGGAAGAGGCAGGAGGCAGGAGGCAGGACGCAGGAGGCAGGAGGCAGGAGGCAGGACGCAGGAGACAGGAGACAGGAGGAAGGAGGCACAGGAGGCAGGAGGCACAGGAGGCAGGAGGCAGGAGGCAGGAGGGAGGAGCAGGAGGCAGGAGGCAGGAGCAGGAGGCAGGAGGCAGGAGGCAGGAGGCACAGGAGGCAGGAGGCAGGAGGCACAGGAGGCAGGAGGCACAGGAAGCAGGAGGCAGGAGGCAGGAGGCAGGAGGCAGGAGGCAGGAGGCAGGAGGCACAGGAGGCTTGGCAGGAGGCAGGAAGCAGGAGGCACAGGAGGCAGGAGGCAGGAGTCAGGAGGCAGGAGGCAGGAGGCAGGAGGCAGGAGTCAGGAGGCAGGAGGCAGGAGGCAGGAGGCAGGAGGCAGGAGGCAGGAGGCAGGAGGCAGGAGGCAGGAGGCAGGAGGCAGGAGGCAAGAGGCAGGAGGCAGGAGGCAGGAGGCAGGAGGCACGAGGCAGGAGGCAGGAGGCAGGAGGCAGGAGGCAGGAGGCAGGGCCACAGGAGGCAGGAGGCACAGGAGGCAGGAGTCACAGGAGGCAGGAGGCAAGAGGCAGGAGGCAGGAGGCAGTAGGCACAGGAGGCCTGGCAGGGGGCAGGAAGCAGGAGGCACAGGAGGCAGGAGGCAGGAGGCTGGAGGCAGGCGGCAGGAGGCAGGAGGCAGGAATCAGGAGGCAGGAGGCAGGACGCAGGAGGCAGGAGGCAGGAGGCAGGAGGCAGGAGGCAGAAGGCAGGAGGCAGGAAGCAGGAGGCACAGGAGGCAGGAGGCATTAGGCACAGGAGGCAGGAGGCACAGGAGGCAGGAGGCAGGAGGCAGAAGGCAGGAGGCACAGGAGGCAGGAGGAAAGAGGCACAGGAGGCAGGAGGGAGGAGGCACAGGAAGCAGGAGGCAGGAGGCAGGAGGCACAGGAGGCAGGAGGTATGAGGCAGGAAGGAAGGAGGCAGGACGCAGGAGGCAGGAGGCAGGAGGCAGGAGGCAGGAGGCAGGAGGCACAGGAGGCAGGAGGCACAGGAGGCAGGAGGCAGGAGGCAGGAGGCAGGAGGCAGGAGGTACAGGAGGCAGGAGGCACAGGAGGCAGGAGGAAGGAGGCACAGGAGGCAGGAGGCACAGGAGGCAGGAGGCAGGAGACAGGACGCAGGAGCAGGAGGCAGGAGGCAGGAGGCAGGAGGCACAGGAGGCAGGAGGCACAGGAGGTAGGAGGAAGGAGGCACAGGAGGCAGGAGGCTCACGAGGCAGGAGGCAGGAGGCACAGGAGGCAGGAGGCACAGGAGGCAGGAGGCACAGCAGGCAGGAGGCAGGAGGCACAGGAGGAAGGAGGCAGGAGGCACAGGAGGCAGGAGGCACAGGAGGCAGGAGGCTCAGGAGGCAGGAGGCAGGAGGCAGGACGCAGGAGCAGGAGGCAGGAGGCAGGAGGCAGGAGGCACAGGAGGCAGGAGGCACAGGAGGCAGGAGGAAGGAGGCACAGGAGGCAGGAGGCAGGAGGCAGGAGGCAGGACGCAGGAGGCAGAAGGCAGGAGCAGGAGGTAGGAGGCAGGAGGCAGGAGGCAGAAGGCAGGAGGCAGGAGGCACAGGAGGCAGGAGGCAGGAGGCAGGAGGCAGGAGGCAGGAGGCAGGAGGCAGGAGGCAGGAGGCCGGACGCAGGAGGCAGGAGGCACAGGAGGCAGGAGGCAGGAGGCAGAAGGCAGGAGCAGGATGCAGGAGGCAGGAGGCAAGAGACACAGGAGGCAGAAGGCACAGGAGGCAGGAGGCAGGAGGCAGGAGGCAGGAGGCAGGCCGCAGGAGGCAGGAGGCAGGAGGCAGGAGGCACAAGAGGCAGGAGGCACAGGAGGCAGGAGGCAGGAGGCAGGACGCAGGAGCAGGAGGCAGGAGGCAGGAGGCAGGAGGCACAGGAGGCAGGAGGCGCAGGAGGCAGGAGGAAAGAGGCTCAGGAGGCAGGAGGCAGGAGGCAGAAGGCAGGAGCAGGAGGCAGGAGGCAGGAGGCAAGAGACACAGGAGGCAGAAGGCACAGGAGGCAGGAGGCAGGAGGCAGGACGCAGGAGGCAGGAGGCAGGAGGCAGGAGGCAGGAGGCAGGAGGCAGGAGGCACAAGAGGCAGGAGGTACAGGAGGCAGGAGGCAGGAGGCAGGGCGCAGGAGCAGGAGGCAGGAGGCAGGAGGCAGGAGGCACAGGAGGCAGGAGGCAGGAGGCACAGGAGGCAGGAGGCACAGGAGGCAGGAGGCACAGCAGGCAGGAGGCAGGAGGCACAGGAGGCAGGAGGCAGAAGGCACAGGGGGCAGGAGGCACAGGAGGCAGGAGGCACAGGAGGCAGGAGGCAGGAGGCAGGACGCAGGAGGCAGAAGGCAGGAGCAGGAGGCAGTAGGCAGAAGGCAAGAGGCAGGAGGCAGGAGGCAGAGGAGGCCTGGCAGGAGGCAGGAGGCAGAAGGCACAGGAGGCAGGAGGCAGGAGGCAGGACGCAGGAGGCAGGAGGCAGGAGGCAGGAGGCAGGAGGCAGGACGCAGGAGGCAGGAGGCAGGAGGCAGGAGGCAGGAGGCAGGAGGCAGGAGGCACAGGATGACTGGCAGGAGGGCAGGAGGCAGGATGCAATAGGCAGGAGGCACAGGAGGCAGGAGGCAAGAGGCAGGAGGCATGAGGCAGGAGGCACAGGAGGAAGGCGGCACAGGAAGCAGGAGGCAGGAGGCAGGAGGCAGGAAGCAGGAGGCAGGAGGCAGGAGGCAAGAGGCAGGAGGCAGGAGGCAGGAGGCAGGAGGCAGGTGGCACAGGAGGCAGGAGACACAGGAGGCAGGAGGCACAGGAGGATGGAGGCAGGAGGCAGGAGGCAGGAGTAGGAGGCAGGAGGCAGGAGGCAGGAGGCACAGGAGGCCTCGCAGGAGACAGGAGGCAGGAGGCAGGAGGCAGAGGAGGCCTGGCAGGAGGCAGGAGGCAGGGTGCACAGGAGGCAGGAGGCAGGAGGCAGGACGCAGGAGGCAGGAGGCAGGAGCAGGAGGCAGGAGGCAGGAGGCAGGAGGCAGGAGGCACAGGAGGCAGGAGGCACAGGAGGCAGGAGGCACTGGAGGCATAAGGCAGGAGGCAGGAGGCAGGAGCAGGAGGCAGGAGGCAGGAGGCACAGGAGGCAGGAGGGAGGAGGCAGAAGGCAGGAGGCAGGAGGCAGGAGGCAGGAGGCAAGGGAGGCAGGAGGCACAGGAGGAAGGAGGCAGGTGGCAGGAGGCAGGAGGCAGGAGGCAGGAGGCAGGAGGCAGGAGGCAGGAGGCAGGAGGCAGGAGGCAGGAGGCAGGAGGCAGGAGGCAGGAGGCAGGAGGCAGGAGGCAGGAGCAGTAGGTAGGAGGCAGGAGGCAGTAGGCAGGAGGCAGGAGGCAGGAGGCAGGAGGCAGGAGGAAGGAGGCACAGGAGGCAGGAGGCATTAGGCACAGGAGGCAGGAGGCACAGGAGGCAGGAAGCACGAGGCAGGAGGCAGGAGGCAGGAGGCACAGGAGGCCTGGCATGAGGCAGGAAGCAGGAGGCACAGGAGGCAGGAGGCAGGAGGCAGGAAGAAGAGGCAGGAGGCAGGAGGCAGGACGCAGGAGGCAGGAGGCAGGAGGCAGGACGCAGGAGACAGGAGGCAGGAGGAAGGAGGCACAGGAGGCAGGAGGCACAGGAGGCAGGAGGCAGGAGGGAGGAGCAGGAGGCAGGAGGCAGGAGCAGGAGGCAGGAGGCAGGATGCAGGAGGCAGGAGGCACAGGAGGCAGGAGGCAGGAGGCACAGGAGGCAGGAGGCACAGGAAGCAGGAGGCAGGAGGCAGGAGGCAGGAGGCAGGAGGCAGGAGGCAGGAGGCACAGGAGGCGGCAAGAGGCAGGAGGCAGGAGGCAGGAGGCAGGAGGCAGGAGGCAGGAGGCAGGAGGCAGGAGGCAGGAGGCAGGAAGCAGGGCCACAGGAGGCAGGAGGCACAGGAGGCAGGAGGCACAGGAGGCAGGAGGCAGGAGGCAGGAGGCAGGAGGCAGGAGGCAGTAGGCACAGGAGGCCTGGCAGGGGGCAGGAAGCAGGAGGCACAGGAGGCAGGAGGCTGGAGGCTGGAGGCAGGCGGCAGGAGGCAGGAGGCAGGAGTCAGGAGGAAGGAGGCAGGACGCAGGAGGCAGGAGGCAGGAGGCAGGAGGCAGAAGGCAGGAGGCAGGAAGCAGGAGGCACAGGAGGCAGGAGGCATTAGGCACAGGAGGCACAGGAGGCAGGAGGCAGGAGGCAGGAGGCAGGAGGCAGGAGGCAGGAGGCAGGAGGCACAGGAGGCCTGGCAAGAGACAGGAAGCAGGAGGCACAGGAGGCTGAAGGCAGGAGGCAGGAGGCAGGAGGTAGGAGGCAGGAGGCAGGAGGCAGGAGGCAGGTGGCACAGGAGGCAGGAGACACAGGAGGCAGGAGGCACAGGAGGCAGGAGGCAGGAGGCAGGAGTAGGAGGCAGGAGGCAGGAGGCAGGAGGCAGGAGGCAGGAGGCAGGAGGCACAGGAGGCCTGGCAGGAGGCAGGAGGCAGGAGGCAGAAGAGGCCTGGCAGGAGGCAGGAGGCACAGGAGGCAGGAGGCAGGAGGCAGGACGCAGGAGGCAGGAGGCAGGAGCAGGAGGCAGGAGGCGGGAGGCAGGAGGCACAGGAGGCAGGAGGCACGAGAGGCAGGAGGCACAGGAGGCAGTAGGCAGGAGGCAGGAGACAGGAGGCAGGAGCAGGAGGCAGGAGGCAGGAGGCAGGAAGAAGGAGGAAGGAGGCAGGAGGCAGGAGGCAGGAGGCAGGAGGCACAGGAGGCAGGAGGGAGTAGGCAGGAGGCAGGAGGAAGGAGGCAGGAGGCAGGAGGCACAGGAGGCTTGGCAGGAGGCAGGAAGCAGGAGGCACAGGAGGCAGGAGGCAGGAGGCAGGAGGCAGGAGGCAGGAGGCAGGAGGCAGGAGGCAGGAGGCAGGAGGCAGGGCCACAGGAGGCAGGAGGCAGGTGGCAGGATGCAGGAGGCACAGGAGGAAGGAGGCAGGAGGCAGGAGGCAGGAGGCAGGAGGCAGGAGGCAGGAGGAAGGAGGCACAGGAGGCGTGGCAGGAGGCAGGAAGCAGGAGGCACAGGAGGCAGGAGGCAGGAGGCAGGAGGCATTAGGCACAGGAGGCAGGAGGCACAGGAGGCAGGAGGCAGGAGGAAGGAAGAAGAGGCAGGAGGCAGGAGGCAGGACGCAGGAGGCAGGAGGCAGGAGGCAGGACGCAGGAGACAGGAGGCAGGAGGAAGGAGGCACAGGAGGCAGGAGGCACAGGAGGCAGGAGGCAGGAGGGAGGAGCAGGAGGCAGGAGGCAGGAGCAGGAGGCAGGAGGCAGGATGCAGGAGGCAGGAGGCACAGGAGGCAGGAGGCAGGAGGCACAGGAGGCAGGAGGCACAGGAAGCAGGAGGCAGGAGGCAGGAGGCAGGAGGCAGGAGGCAGGAGGCAGGAGGCACAGGAGGCGGCAAGAGGCAGGAGGCAGGAGGCAGGAGGCAGGAGGCAGGAGGCAGGAGGCAGGAGGCAGGAAGCAGGGCCACAGGAGGCAGGAGGCACAGGAGGCAGGAGGCACAGGAGGCAGGAGGCAGGAGGCAGGAGGCAGGAGGCAGTAGGCACAGGAGGCCTGGCAGGGGGCAGGAAGCAGGAGGCACAGGAGGCAGGAGGCTGGAGGCTGGAGGCAGGCGGCAGGAGGCAGGAGGCAGGAGTCAGGAGGCAGGAGGCAGGACGCAGGAGGCAGGAGGCAGGAGGCAGGAGGCAGAAGGCAGGAGGCAGGAAGCTGGAGGCACAGGAGGCAGGAGGCATTAGGCACAGGAGGCAGGAGGCACAGGAGGGAGGAGGCAGGAGGCAGGAGGCAGGAGGCAGGAGGCACAGGAGGCCTGGCAAGAGACAGGAAGCAGGAGGCACAGGAGGCAGAAGGCAGGAGGCAGGAGGCAGGAGGCAGGAGGCAGGAGGCAGTCGGCACAGGAGGCAGGAGACACAGGAGGCAGGAGGCACAGGAGGCAGGAGGCAGGAGGCAGGAGGCAGGAGTAGGAGGCAGGAGGCAGGAGGCAGGAGGCAGGAGGCAGGAGGCAGGAGGCACAGGAGGCCTGGCAGGAGGCAGGAGGCAGGAGGCAGAAGAGGCCTGGCAGGAGGCAGGAGGCACAGGAGGCAGGAGGCAGGAGGCAGGACGCAGGAGGCAGGAGGCAGGAGCAGGAGGCAGGAGGCGGGAGGCAGGAGGCACAGGAGGCAGGAGGCACGAGAGGCAGGAGGCACAGGAGGCAGTAGGCAGGAGGCAGGAGACAGGAGGCAGGAGCAGGAGGCAGGAGGCAGGAGGCAGGAAGAAGGAGGAAGGAGGCAGGAGGCAGGAGGCAGGAGGCACAGGAGGCAGGAGGGAGTAGGCAGGAGGCAGGAGGAAGGAGGCAGGAGGCAGGAGGCAAAGGAGGCTTGGCAGGAGGCAGGAAGCAGGAGGCACAGGAGGCAGGAGGCAGGAGGCAGGAGGCAGGAGGCAGGAGGCAGGAGGCAGGAGGCAGGAGGCAGGGCCACAGGAGGCAGGAGGCAGGAGGCAGGAGGCAGGAGGCAGGAGGCAGGAGGCAGGAGGCAGGAGGCAGGAGGCAGGCGGCACAGGAGGCATGGCAGCAGGCAGGATGCAGGAGGCACAGGAGGAAGGAGGCAGGAGGCAGGAGGCAGGAGGCAGGAGGCAGGAGGCAGGAGGAAGGAGGCACAGGAGGCGTGGCAGGAGGCAGGAAGCAGGAGGCACAGGAGGCAGGAGGCAGGAGGCAGGAGGCATTAGGCACAGGAGGCAGGAGGCACAGGAGGCAGGAGGCAGGAGGCAGGAGGCAGGAG
The DNA here is from genome assembly GCA_026315105.1 of Locusta migratoria. Classification (NCBI taxonomy): domain Eukaryota; kingdom Metazoa; phylum Arthropoda; class Insecta; order Orthoptera; family Acrididae; genus Locusta; species Locusta migratoria. Next base: position 32,186,465 of record CM048745.1, read on the forward strand.
CAAGAGGCAGGAGCAGGAGGCCGGAGGCAGGAGGCAGGAGGCAGGAGGCAGGAGGCACAGGAGGCAGGAGGCAGGAGGCAGGAGGCAGGAGGCACAGGAAGCAGGAGGCACAAGAGGCAGGAGGCAGGAGGCAGGAAGCAGGAGGCTGAGGCAGGAGGCAGAAGGCAGGAGGCAGGAGGCAGGAGGCAGGAGGCAGAAGGCAGGAGGCAGGAGGGAGGAGGCACAGGAAACAGGAGGCACAGGAGGCAGGAGGCAGGAGGCAGGAGGCAGGACCAGGAGGCAGGAGGCAGGAGCAGGAGGCAGGAGGCAGGAGGCAGGAGGCAGGAGGCAGGAGGCAGGAGGCAGGAGGAAGGAGGCACAGGAGGTAGGAGGCAGGAGGCACAGGAGGCAGGAGGCACAGGAAGCAGGAGGCAGGAGGCAGGAGGCAGGAGGCAGGAGGAGGGAGGCAGGAGGCAGGAGGCAGGAGGCAGGAGGCAGGAGGCACAGGAGGCCTGGCAGGAGGCAGGAAGCAGGAGGCACAGGAGGCAGGAGGCAGGAGGCAGGAGGCAGGAGGCAGGAGGCAGGAGGCAGGAGGCAGGAGGCACAGGAGGCCTGGCAGCAGGCAGGATGCTGAAGGCACAGGAGGAAGGAGGCAGGAGGCAGGAGGCAGGAGGCAGGAGGCAGGAGGCTGGAGGCAGGAGGCAGGAGCAGGAGCAGGAGGCAGGAGGCAGGCGGCAGGCGGCAGGAGGCAGGAGGCACAGCAGGGAGGAAGCAAAAGGCACAGGAGGCAGGAGGCAGGAGGCAGGAGGCAGGAGGCAGGAGGCAGGAGGCAGGAGGCAGCAGGCACAGGAGGCCTGGCAGGAGGCAGGAAGCAGGAGGCACAGGAGGCAGGAGGCTGGAGGCAGGAGGCAGGAGGCAGGAGGCAGGAGACAGGAGGCACATGAGGCAGGAGGCAGGAGGCAGGAGGCAGGAGGCAGGAGGAAGGAGGCAGGAGGCAGGAGGCAGAAGGCAGGAGGCAGGACGCAGGACGCAGGACACAGGAGGCAGGAGGCAGGAGGCAGGAGGCAAGAGGCAGGAGGCACAGGACGCAGGAGGCAGGAGGCAGGAGGCAGGAGGCAGAGGAGGCCTGGCATGAGGCAGGAGGCAGGAGGCACAGGAGGCAGGAGGCAGGAGGCAGGAGGCAGGAGGCACGAGGCAGGAGGCCAGAGGCAGGAGGCAGGAGGCAGGAGGCAGGAGGCAGGAGGCAGGAGGCAGGAGGCAGGAGGCAGGAGGCAAGAGGCAGGAGGCAGGAGGCACAGGAGGCAGGTGGCACAAGAGGCAGGAGGCAGGAGGCAGGAGGCAGGAGGCACAGGAGGCAGGAGGCAGGAGGCAGGAGGCAGGAGGCAGGAGGCAGGAGGCAGGAGGCAGGAGGTAGGAGGCAGGTGGCATAGGAGGCAGGAGACACAGGAGGCAGGAATCACAGGAGGCAGGAGGCAGAATGCAGGAGGCAGGAGTAGGAGGCAGGAGGCAGGAGGCAGGAGGCAGGAGGCACAGGAGGCCTGGCAGGAGGCACGAGGCAGAGGAGGCCCGGCAGGAGGCAGGAGGCACAGGAGGCAGGAGGCAGGAGGCAGGAGGCAGGAGGCAGGAGGCAGGATGCACAGGAGGCAGGAGGCACAGGAGGCAGGAGGCAGGTGGCAGGAGGCAAGAGGCAGGAGGCAGGAGGCAGGAGGCAGGAGGCAGGAGGCAGGAGGCAGGAGGCACAGGAGGGAGGAGGGAGGAGGCACGAGGCAGGAGGCAGGAGGCAGGATGCACAGGAGGCAGGAGGCACAGGAGGCAGGAGGCAGGTGGCAGGAGGCAAGAGGCAGGAGGCAGGAGGCAGGAGGCAGGAGGCAGGAGGCAGGAGGCAGGGGGCAGGAGGCAGGAGGAAGGAGGCAGGAGGCAGGAGGCAGGAGGCAGGAGGCAGGAGGCAGGAGAAGGAGGTAGGAGCCAGGAGGCAGTAGGCAGGAGGCAGGAGGCAGGAGGCAGGAGGCAGGAGGCTGGAGGCAGGAGGCAGGAGGCAGGAGGCACAGGAGACAGGAGGCATTAGGCACAGGAGGCAGGAGGCACAGGAGGCAGTAGGCACGAGGCAGGAGGCAGGATGCAGGAGGCAGGAGGCACAGGAGGCCTGGCAGGAGGCAGGAAGCAGGAGGCACAGGAGGCAGGAGGCAGGAGGCAGGAGGCAGGAGGAAGAGGCAGGAGGCAGGAGGCAGGACGCAGGAGGCAGGAGGCAGGAGGCAGGAGGCAGGAGGCAGGAGGCAGGAGGCACAGGAGGCAGGAGACAGGAGGCAGGAGGCAGGAGCAGGAGGCAGGAGGCAGGAGCAGGAGGAAGGAGGCAGGAGGCAGGAGGCAGGAGGCACAGGAGGCAGGAGGCACAGGAGGCAGGAGGCTTAGGAAGAAGGAGGCAGGAGGCAGGAGGCGCAGGAGGATTCGCAGGAGGCAGGAAGCAGGAGGCACAGGAGGCAGGAGGCAGGAGGCAGGAGGCAGGAGGCAGGAGGCAGGAGGCAGGAGGCAGGAGGCAAGAGGCACAGGAGGCAGGAGGCACAGGAGGCAGGAGGCAGGAGGCAGGAGGCAGGAGCAGGAGGCAGGAGCAGGAGGCAGGAGGCAGGAGGAAGGAGGCAGGAGGCACAGGAGGCAGGAGGCAGGGGGCAGGAGGCAGGTGGCAGGAGGCAGGAGGCAGGAGGCAGGAGGCAGGAGGCACAGGAGGCCTGGCAGCAGGCAGGATGCAGGAGGCACAGGAGGAAGGAGGCAGGAGGCAGGAGGCAGGAGGCAGGAGGCAGGAGGCAGGAGGCAGGAGCAGGAGCAGGGGGCAGGAGGAAGGAGCAGGAGGCAGGAGGCACAGGAGGCAGGAGGCAAAGGAGGCAGGAGGCTTAGGAAGAAGGAGGCAGGAGGCAGGAGGCGCAGGAGGATTCGCAGGAGGCAGGAAGCAGGAGGCACAGGAGGCAGGAGGCAGGAGGCAGGAGGCAGGAGGCAGGAGGCAGGAGGCAGGAGGCAAGAGGCACAGGAGGCAGGAGGCACAGGAGGCAGGAGGCAGGAGGCAGGAGGCAGGAGCAGGAGGCAGGAGCAGGAGGCAGGAGGCAGGAGGAAGGAGGCAGGAGGCACAGGAGGCAGGAGGCAGGGGGCAGGAGGCAGGTGGCAGGAGGCAGGAGGCAGGAGGCAGGAGGCAGGAGGCACAGGAGGCCTGGCAGCAGGCAGGATGCAGGAGGCACAGGAGGAAGGAGGCAGGAGGCAGGAGGCAGGAGGCAGGAGGCAGGAGGCAGGAGGCAGGAGCAGGAGCAGGGGGCAGGAGGAAGGAGCAGGAGGCAGGAGGCACAGCAGGCAGGAAGCAAAAGCCACAGGAGGCAGGAGGCAGGAAGCAGGAGGCAGGAGGCAGCAGGCACAGGATGCCTGGCAGGAGGCAGGAAGCAGGAGGCACAGGAGGCAGGAGGCAGGAGGCAGGAGGCAGGAGGCAGGAGGCAGGAGGCAGGAGGCAGGAGACAGGAGGCAGGAGGCAGGAGGCACAGGAGGCAGGAGGCACAGGAGGCAGGAGGCAGGAGGCAGGAGGCAGGAGGCACAGGAGGCAGGAGGCAGGAGGCACAGGATGACTGGCAGGAAGGCAGGAGGCAGGATGCAGGAGGCAGGAGGCACAGGAGGCAAGAGGCAAGAGGCAGGAGGCATGAGGCAGGAGGCACAGAAGGAAGGCGGCACAGGAGGCAGGAGGCAGGAGGCAGGAGGCAGGAAGCAGGAGGCAGGAGGCAGGAGGCAGGAGGCAGGACGCAGGAGGCACAGGACGCAGGAGTTAGGAGGCAGGAGGCAGGACGCAGGAGGCAGGAGGCAGGAGGCAGGAGGCAGGTGGCAGGAGGCAGGAGGCAGGAGGCAGGACGCAGGAGGCACAGGACGCAGGAGTCAGTAGGCAGGAGGCAGTACGCAGGAGGCAGGAGGCTGGAGGCAGGAGGCAGGAGGCAGGAGGCAGGAGGCAGGAGGCAGGAGGCACAGGATGACTGGCAGGAGGGCAGGAGGCAGGATGCAGGAGGCAGGAGGCACAGGAGGCAAGAGGCAAGAGGCAGGAGGCATGAGGCAGGAGGCACAGAAGGAAGACGGCACAGGAGGCAGGAGGCAGGAGGCAGGAGGCAGGAAGCAGGAGGCAGGAGGCAGGAGGCAGGAGGCAGGAGGCAGGAGGCAGGAGGCAGGAGGTAGGAGGCAGGTGGCATAGGAGGCAGGAGACACAGGAGGCAGGAATCACAGGAGGCAGGAGGCAGAATGCAGGAGGCAGGAGTAGGAGGCAGGAGGCAGGAGGCAGGAGGCAGGAGGCACAGGAGGCCTGGCAGGAGGCACGAGGCAGAGGAGGCCCGGCAGGAGGCAGGAGGCACAGGAGGCAGGAGGCAGGTGGCAGGAGGCAAGAGGCAGGAGGCAGGAGGCAGGAGGCAGGAGGCAGGAGGCAGGAGGCAGGAGGCACAGGAGGGAGGAGGGAGGAGGCACGAGGCAGGAGGCAGGAGGCAGGATGCACAGGAGGCAGGAGGCACAGGAGGCAGGAGGCAGGTGGCAGGAGGCAAGAGGCAGGAGGCAGGAGGCAGGAGGCAGGAGGCAGGAGGCAGGAGGCAGGGGGCAGGAGGCAGGAGGAAGGAGGCAGGAGGCAGGAGGCAGGAGGCAGGAGGCAGGAGGCAGGAGAAGGAGGTAGGAGCCAGGAGGCAGTAGGCAGGAGGCAGGAGGCAGGAGGCAGGAGGCAGGAGGCTGGAGGCAGGAGGCAGGAGGCAGGAGGCACAGGAGACAGGAGGCATTAGGCACAGGAGGCAGGAGGCACAGGAGGCAGTAGGCACGAGGCAGGAGGCAGGATGCAGGAGGCAGGAGGCACAGGAGGCCTGGCAGGAGGCAGGAAGCAGGAGGCACAGGAGGCAGGAGGCAGGAGGCAGGAGGCAGGAGGAAGAGGCAGGAGGCAGGAGGCAGGACGCAGGAGGCAGGAGGCAGGAGGCAGGGGGCAGGAGGCAGGAGGCAGGAGGCAGGAGGCAGGAGGCACAGGAGGCAGGAGACAGGAGGCAGGAGGCAGGAGCAGGAGGCAGGAGGCAGGAGCAGGAGGAATGAGGCAGGAGGCAGGAGGCAGGAGGCACAGGAGGCAGGAGGCACAGGAGGCAGGAGGCTTAGGAAGAAGGAGGCAGGAGGCAGGAGGCGCAGGAGGATTCGCAGGAGGCAGGAAGCAGGAGGCACAGGAGGCAGGAGGCAGGAGGCAGGAGGCAGGAGGCAGGAGGCAGGAGGCAGGAGGCAGGAGGCAAGAGGCACAGGAGGCAGGAGGCACAGGAGGCAGGAGGCAGGAGGCAGGAGGCAGGAGCAGGAGGCAGGAGCAGGAGGCAGGAGGCAGGAGGAAGGAGGCAGGAGGCACAGGAGGCAGGAGGCAGGGGGCAGGAGGCAGGTGGCAGGAGGCAGGAGGCAGGAGGCAGGAGGCAGGAGGCACAGGAGGCCTGGCAGCAGGCAGGATGCAGGAGGCACAGGAGGAAGGAGGCAGGAGGCAGGAGGCAGGAGGCAGGAGGCAGGAGGCAGGAGGCAGGAGCAGGAGCAGGGGGCAGGAGGAAGGAGCAGGAGGCAGGAGGCACAGGAGGCAGGAGGCAAAGGAGGCAGGAGGCTTAGGAAGAAGGAGGCAGGAGGCAGGAGGCGCAGGAGGATTCGCAGGAGGCAGGAAGCAGGAGGCACAGGAGGCAGGAGGCAGGAGGCAGGAGGCAGGAGGCAGGAGGCAGGAGGCAGGAGGCAAGAGGCACAGGAGGCAGGAGGCACAGGAGGCAGGAGGCAGGAGGCAGGAGGCAGGAGCAGGAGGCAGGAGCAGGAGGCAGGAGGCAGGAGGAAGGAGGCAGGAGGCACAGGAGGCAGGAGGCAGGGGGCAGGAGGCAGGTGGCAGGAGGCAGGAGGCAGGAGGCAGGAGGCAGGAGGCACAGGAGGCCTGGCAGCAGGCAGGATGCAGGAGGCACAGGAGGAAGGAGGCAGGAGGCAGGAGGCAGGAGGCAGGAGGCAGGAGGCAGGAGGCAGGAGCAGGAGCAGGGGGCAGGAGGAAGGAGCAGGAGGCAGGAGGCACAGCAGGCAGGAAGCAAAAGCCACAGGAGGCAGGAGGCAGGAAGCAGGAGGCAGGAGGCAGCAGGCACAGGATGCCTGGCAGGAGGCAGGAAGCAGGAGGCACAGGTGGCAGGAGGCAGGAGGCAGGAGGCAGGAGGCAGGAGGCAGGAGGCAGGAGACAGGAGGCAGGAGGCAGGAGGCACAGGAGGCAGGAGGCACAGGAGGCAGGAGGCAGGAGGCAGGAGGCAGGAGGCACAGGAGGCAGGAGGCAGGAGGCACAGGAGGCAGGAGGCAGGAGGCAGGAGGTAGGAGGCAGGAGGCAGGAGGCAGGACGCAGGAGGCAGGAGACAGGAGGCAGGACGCAGGAGGCACAGGACGCAGGAGTTAGGAGGCAGGAGGCAGGACGCAGGAGGCAGGAGGCAGGAGGCAGGAGGCAGGTGGCAGGAGGCACAGGAGGACTGGCAGGAGGGCAGGAGGCAGGATGCAGGAGGCAGGAGGCACAGGAGGCAGGAGGCAAGAGGCAGGAGGCATGAGGCAGGAGGCACAGGAGGAAGGCGGCACAGGAGGCAGGAGGCAGGAGGCAGGAGGCAGGAGGCAGGAGGCAGGAGGCAGGAGGCAGGAGGCAGGAGGCAGGAGGCAGGAGGCAGGAGGCAGGAGGCAGGAGGCAGGAGGCAGGAGGCAGGAGGCAGGAGACACAGGAAGCAGGAGGCACAGGAGGCAGGAGGCAGGAGGCAGGAGGCAGGAGGCAGGAGTAGGAGGCAGGAGGCAGGAGGCAGGAGGCAGGAGGCAGGAGGCAGGAGGCAGGAGGCAGGAGGCAGGAGGCAGGAGGCACAGGAGGCCTGGCAGGAGGCAGGAGGCAGGAGGCAGAGGAGGCCTGGCAGGAGGCACGAGGCAGAGGAGGCCCGGCAGGAGGCAGGAGGCACAGGAGGCAGGAGGCAGGAGGCAGGAGGCAGGAGGCACAGGAGGCAGGAGGCACAGGAGGCAGGAGGAACTGGAGGCAGGAGGCAGGTGGCAGGAGTCAGGAGGCAGGAGGTCGGAGCAGGAGGCTGGAGGCAGGAGGCAGGAAGAAGGAGGAAGGAGGCAGGAGGCAGGAGGCAGGAGGCAGGAGGCAGGAGGCGGGAGGCACAGGAGGGAGGAGGGAGGAGGCAGGAGGCAGGAGGCAGGAGGCAGGAGGCACAGGAGGCAGGAGGCACAGGAGGCAGGAGGCAGGTGGCAGGAGGCAGGAGGCAGGATGCAGGAGGCAGGAGGCAGGAGGCAGGAGGCAGGGGGCAGGAGGCAAGAGGAAGGAGGCAGGAGGCAGGAGGCAGGAGGCAGGAGCAGGAGGTAGGAGCCAGGAGGCAGTAGGCAGGAGGCAGGAGGCAGGAGGCAGGAGGCAGGAGGCAGGAGGCAGGAGGCACAGGAGGCAGGAGGCATTAGGCACAGGAGGCAGGAGGCACAGGAGGCAGGAGGCACGAGGCAGGAGGCAGGAGGAAGGAGGCAGGAGGCACAGGAGGCCTGGCAGGAGGCAGGAAGCAGGAGGCACAGGAGGCAGGAGGCAGGAGGCAGGAGGCAGGAGGAAGAGGCAGGAGACAGGAGGCAGGACGCAGGAGGCAGGAGGCAGGAGGCAGGAGGCAGGAGGCAGGAGGCAGGAGGCACAGGAAGCAGGAGACAGGAGGCAGGAGGCAGGAGCCGGAGGCAGGAGGCAGGAGCAGGAGGAAGGAGGCAGGAGGCAGGAGGCAGGAGGCAGGAGGCACAGGAGGCAGCAGGCAGGAGGCACAGGAGGCAGGAGGCTTAGGAAGCAGGAGGCAGGAGGCAGGAAGCAGGAGGCACAGGAGGCTTGGCAGGAGGCAGGAAGCAGGAGGCACAGGAGGCAGGAGGCAGGAGGCAGGAGGCTGGAGGCAGGAGGCAGGAGGCAGGTGGCAGGTGGAAGGAGGCACAGGAGGCTTGGCAGGAGGCAGGAAGCAGGAGGCACAGGAGGCAGGAGGCAGGAGGCAGGAGGCAGGAGGCAGGAGGCAGGAGGCAGGAGGCAAGAGGCACAGGAGGCAGGAGGCACAGGAGGCAGGAGGCAGGACGCAGGAGGCAGGAGCAGGAGGTAGGAGCAGGAGGCAGGAGGTAGGAGGAAGGAGGCAGGAGGCAGGAGGCACAGGAGGCAGGAGGCAGGGGGCAGGAGGCAGGAGGCAGGAGGCAGGAGGCTGGAGGCAGGCGGCAGGAGGCAGGAGGCAGGAGTCAGGAGGAAGGAGGCAGGACGCAGGAGGCAGGAGGCAGGAGGCAGGAGGCAGAAGGCAGGAGGCAGGAAGCAGGAGGCACAGGAGGCAGGAGGCATTAGGCACAGGAGGCAGGAGGCACAGGAGGCAGGAGGCAGGAGGCAGGAGGCAGGAGGCAGGAGGCAGGAGGCACAGGAGGCCTGGCAAGAGACAGGAAGCAGGAGGCACAGGAGGCTGAAGGCAGGAGGCAGGAGGCAGGAGGCAGGAGGCAGGAGGCAGGAGGCAGGTGGCACAGGAGGCAGGAGACACAGGAGGCAGGAGGCACAGGAGGCAGGAGGCAGGAGGCAGGAGTAGGAGGCAGGAGGCAGGAGGCAGGAGGCAGGAGGCAGGAGGCAGGAGGCACAGGAGGCCTGGCAGGAGGCAGGAGGCAGGAGGCAGAAGAGGCCTGGCAGGAGGCAGGAGGCACAGGAGGCAGGAGGCAGGAGGCAGGACGCAGGAGGCAGGAGGCAGGAGCAGGAGGCAGGAGGCGGGAGGCAGGAGGCACAGGAGGCAGGAAGCACGAGAGGCAGGAGGCACAGGAGGCAGTAGGCAGGAGGCAGGAGACAGGAGGCAGGAGCAGGAGGCAGGAGGCAGGAGGCAGGAAGAAGGAGGAAGGAGGCAGGAGGCAGGAGGCAGGAGGCAGGAGGCACAGGAGGCAGGAGGGAGTAGGCAGGAGGCAGGAGGAAGGAGGCAGGAGGCAGGAGGCACAGGAGGCTTGGCAGGAGGCAGGAAGCAGGAGGCACAGGAGGCAGGAGGCAGGAGGCAGGAGGCAGGAGGCAGGAGGCAGGAGGCAGGAGGCAGGAGGCATGGCCACAGGAGGCAGGAGGCAGGAGGCAGGAGGCAGGAGGCAGGAGGCAGGAGGCAGGCGGCACAGGAGGCCTGGCAGCAGGCAGGATGCAGGAGGCACAGGAGGAAGGAGGCAGGAGGCAGGAGGCAGGAGGCACAGGAGGCAGGAGGCAGGAGGCAGGAGGCAGGAGGCAGGAGGCAGGAGGCAGGAGGCAGGAGGCAAGAGGCACAGGAGGCAGGAGGCACAGGAGGCAGGAGGCAGGAGGCAGGAGGCAGGAGCAGGAGGCAGGAGCAGGAGGCAGGAGGCAGGAGGAAGGAGGCAGGAGGCACAGGAGGCAGGAGGCAGGGGGCAGGAGGCAGGTGGCAGGAGGCAGGAGGCAGGAGGCAGGAGGCAGGAGGCACAGGAGGCCTGGCACCAGGCAGGATGCAGGAGGCACAGGAGGAAGGAGGCAGGAGGCAGGAGGCAGGAGGCAGGAGGCAGGAGGCAGGAGGCAGGAGGCAGGAGCAGGAGCAGGGGGCAGGAGGAAGGAGCAGGAGGCAGGAGGCACAGGAGGCAGGAGGCAAAGGAGGCAGGAGGCTTAGGAAGAAGGAGGCAGGAGGCAGGAGGCGCAGGAGGATTCGCAGGAGGCAGGAAGCAGGAGGCACAGGAGGCAGGAGGCAGGAGGCAGGAGGCAGGAGGCAGGAGGCAGGAGGCAGGAGGCAAGAGGCACAGGAGGCAGGAGGCACAGGAGGCAGGAGGCAGGAGGCAGGAGGCAGGAGCAGGAGGCAGGAGCAGGAGGCAGGAGGCAGGAGGAAGGAGGCAGGAGGCACAGGAGGCAGGAGGCAGGGGGCAGGAGGCAGGTGGCAGGAGGCAGGAGGCAGGAGGCAGGAGGCAGGAGGCACAGGAGGCCTGGCAGCAGGCAGGATGCAGGAGGCACAGGAGGAAGGAGGCAGGAGGCAGGAGGCAGGAGGCAGGAGGCAGGAGGCAGGAGGCAGGAGCAGGAGCAGGGGGCAGGAGGAAGGAGCAGGAGGCAGGAGGCACAGCAGGCAGGAAGCAAAAGCCACAGGAGGCAGGAGGCAGGAAGCAGGAGGCAGGAGGCAGCAGGCACAGGATGCCTGGCAGGAGGCAGGAAGCAGGAGGCACAGGTGGCAGGAGGCAGGAGGCAGGAGGCAGGAGGCAGGAGGCAGGAGGCAGGAGACAGGAGGCAGGAGGCAGGAGGCACAGGAGGCAGGAGGCACAGGAGGCAGGAGGCAGGAGGCAGGAGGCAGGAGGCACAGGAGGCAGGAGGCAGGAGGCACAGGAGGCAGGAGGCAGGAGGCAGGAGGTAGGAGGCAGGAGGCAGGAGGCAGGACGCAGGAGGCAGGAGACAGGAGGCAGGAGGCAGGAGGCAGGAGGCAGGAGGCAGGAGGCAGGAGGCAGGAGGCAGGAGGCAGGAGGCAGGAGGCAGGAGGCAGGAGGCAGGAGGCACAGGAGGCAGGAGGCATTAGGCACAGGAGGCAGGAGGCACAGGAGGCAGGAGGCACGAGGCAGGAGGCAGGAGGAAGGAGGCAGGAGGCACAGGAGGCCTGGCAGGAGGCAGGAAGCAGGAGGCACAGGAGGCAGGAGGCAGGAGGCAGGAGGCAGGAGGAAGAGGCAGGAGACAGGAGGCAGGACGCAGGAGGCAGGAGGCAGGAGGCAGGAGGCAGGAGGCAGGAGGCAGGAGGCAGGAGGCACAGGAGGCAGGAGACAGGAGGCAGGAGGCAGGAGCCGGAGGCAGGAGGCAGGAGCAGGAGGAAGGAGGCAGGAGGCAGGAGGCAGGAGGCAGGAGGCACAGGAGGCAGCAGGCAGGAGGCACAGGAGGCAGGAGGCTTAGGAAGCAGGAGGCAGGAGGCAGGAAGCAGGAGGCACAGGAGGCTTGGCAGGAGGCAGGAAGCAGGAGGCACAGGAGGCAGGAGGCAGGAGGCAGGAGGCTGGAGGCAGGAGGCAGGAGGCAGGTGGCAGGTGGAAGGAGGCACAGGAGGCTTGGCAGGAGGCAGGAAGCAGGAGGCACAGGAGGCAGGAGGCAGGAGGCAGGAGGCAGGAGGCAGGAGGCAGGAGGCAGGAGGCAAGAGGCACAGGAGGCAGGAGGCACAGGAGGCAGGAGGCAGGAGGCAGGAGGCAGGAGCAGGAGGTAGGAGCAGGAGGCAGGAGGTAGGAGGAAGGAGGCAGGAGGCACAGGAGGCAGGAGGCAGGGGGCAGGAGGCAGGAGGCAGGAGGCAGGAGGCTGGAGGCAGGCGGCAGGAGGCAGGAGGCAGGAGTCAGGAGGAAGGAGGCAGGACGCAGGAGGCAGGAGGCAGGAGGCAGGAGGCAGAAGGCAGGAGGCAGGAAGCAGGAGGCACAGGAGGCAGGAGGCATTAGGCACAGGAGGCAGGAGGCACAGGAGGCAGGAGGCAGGAGGCAGGAGGCAGGAGGCAGGAGGCAGGAGGCACAGGAGGCCTGGCAAGAGACAGGAAGCAGGAGGCACAGGAGGCTGAAGGCAGGAGGCAGGAGGCAGGAGGCAGGAGGCAGGAGGCAGGAGGCAGGAGGCAGGAGGCAGGAGGCAGGAGGCAGAAGACACAGGAAGCAGGAGGCACAGGAGGCAGGAGGCAGGAGGCAGGAGGCAGGAGGCAGGAGTAGGAGGCAGGAGGCAGGAGGCAGGAGGCAGGAGGCAGGAGGCAGGAGGCAGGAGGCAGGAGGCAGGAGGCACAGGAGGCCTGGCAGGAGGCAGGAGGCAGGAGGCAGAGGAGGCCTGGCAGGAGGCACGAGGCAGAGGAGGCCCGGCAGGAGGCAGGAGGCACAGGAGGCAGGAGGCAGGAGGCAGGACGCAGGAGGCAGGAGGCAGGAGCAGGAGGCAGGAGGCAGGAGGCAGGAGGCAGGAGGCACAGGAGGCAGGAGGCACAGGAGGCAGGAGGCACTGGAGGCAGGAGGCAGGTGGCAGGAGTCAGGAGGCAGGAGGTCGGAGCAGGAGGCTGGAGGCAGGAGGCAGGAAGAAGGAGGAAGGAGGCAGGAGGCAGGAGGCAGGAGGCAGGAGGCAGGAGGCGGGAGGCACAGGAGGGAGGAGGGAGGAGGCAGGAGGCAGGAGGCAGGAGGCAGGAGGCACAGGAGGCAGGAGGCACAGGAGGCAGGAGGCAGGTGGCAGGAGGCAGGAGGCAGGATGCAGGAGGCAGGAGGCAGGAGGCAGGAGGCAGGAGGCAGGGGGCAGGAGGCAAGAGGAAGGAGGCAGGAGGCAGGAGGCAGGAGGCAGGAGCAGGAGGTAGGAGCCAGGAGGCAGTAGGCAGGAGGCAGGAGGCAGGAGGCAGGAGGCAGGAGGCAGGAGGCAGGAGGCAGGAGGCACAGGAGGCAGGAGGCATTAGGCACAGGAGGCAGGAGGCACAGGAGGCAGGAGGCACGAGGCAGGAGGCAGGAGGAAGGAGGCAGGAGGCACAGGAGGCCTGGCAGGAGGCAGGAAGCAGGAGGCACAGGAGGCAGGAGGCAGGAGGCAGGAGGCAGGAGGAAGAGGCAGGAGACAGGAGGCAGGACGCAGGAGGCAGGAGGCAGGAGGCAGGAGGCAGGAGGCAGGAGGCAGGAGGCAGGAGGCACAGGAGGCAGGAGACAGGAGGCAGGAGGCAGGAGCCGGAGGCAGGAGGCAGGAGCAGGAGGAAGGAGGCAGGAGGCAGGAGGCAGGAGGCAGGAGGCACAGGAGGCAGCAGGCAGGAGGCACAGGAGGCAGGAGGCTTAGGAAGCAGGAGGCAGGAGGCAGGAAGCAGGAGGCACAGGAGGCTTGGCAGGAGGCAGGAAGCAGGAGGCACAGGAGGCAGGAGGCAGGAGGCAGGAGGCTGGAGGCAGGAGGCAGGAGGCAGGTGGCAGGTGGAAGGAGGCACAGGAGGCTTGGCAGGAGGCAGGAAGCAGGAGGCACAGGAGGCAGGAGGCAGGAGGCAGGAGGCAGGAGGCAGGAGGCAGGAGGCAGGAGGCAAGAGGCACAGGAGGCAGGAGGCACAGGAGGCAGGAGGCAGGAGGCAGGAGGCAGGAGCAGGAGGTAGGAGCAGGAGGCAGGAGGTAGGAGGAAGGAGGCAGGAGGCACAGGAGGCAGGAGGCAGGGGGCAGGAGGCAGGAGGCAGGAGGCAGGAGGCTGGAGGCAGGCGGCAGGAGGCAGGAGGCAGGAGTCAGGAGGAAGGAGGCAGGACGCAGGAGGCAGGAGGCAGGAGGCAGGAGGCAGAAGGCAGGAGGCAGGAAGCAGGAGGCACAGGAGGCAGGAGGCATTAGGCACAGGAGGCAGGAGGCACAGGAGGCAGGAGGCAGGAGGCAGGAGGCAGGAGGCAGGAGGCAGGAGGCACAGGAGGCCTGGCAAGAGACAGGAAGCAGGAGGCACAGGAGGCTGAAGGCAGGAGGCAGGAGGCAGGAGGCAGGAGGCAGGAGGCAGGAGGCAGGTGGCACAGGAGGCAGGAGACACAGGAGGCAGGAGGCACAGGAGGCAGGAGGCAGGAGGCAGGAGTAGGAGGCAGGAGGCAGGAGGCAGGAGGCAGGAGGCAGGAGGCAGGAGGCAGGAGGCACAGGAGGCCTGGCAGTAGGCAGGAGGCAGGAGGCAGAAGAGGCCTGGCAGGAGGCAGGAGGCACAGGAGGCAGGAGGCAGGAGGCAGGACGCAGGAGGCAGGAGGCAGGAGCAGGAGGCAGGAGGCGGGAGGCAGGAGGCACAGGAGGCAGGAGGCACGAGAGGCAGGAGGCACAGGAGGCAGTAGGCAGGAGGCAGGAGACAGGAGGCAGGAGCAGGAGGCAGGAGGCAGGAGGCAGGAAGAAGGAGGAAGGAGGCAGGAGGCAGGAGGCAGGAGGCAGGAGGCACAGGAGGCAGGAGGGAGTAGGCAGGAGGCAGGAGGAAGGAGGCAGGAGGCAGGAGGCACAGGAGGCTTGGCAGGAGGCAGGAAGCAGGAGGCACAGGAGGCAGGAGGCAGGAGGCAGGAGGCAGGAGGCAGGAGGCAGGAGGCAGGAGGCATGGCCACAGGAGGCAGGAGGCAGGAGGCAGGAGGCAGGAGGCAGGAGGCAGGAGGCAGGAGGCAGGCGGCACAGGAGGCCTGGCAGCAGGCAGGATGCAGGAGGCACAGGAGGAAGGAGGCAGGAGGCAGGAGGCAGGAGGCAGGAGGCAGGAGGCAGGAGGCAGGAGGAAGGAGGCACAGGAGGCGTGGCAGGAGGCAGGAAGCAGGAGGCACAGGAGGCAGGAGGCAGGAGGCAGGAGGCATTAGGCACAGGAGGCAGGAGGCACAGGAGGCAGGAGGTAGGAGGCAAGAAGAAGAGGCAGGAGGCAGGAGGCAGGAGGCAGGACGCAGGAGGCAGGAGGCAGGAGGCAGGACGCAGGAGACAGGAGGCAGGAGGAAGGAGGCACAGGAGGCAGGAGGCACAGGAGGCAGGAGGCAGGAGGGAGGAGCAGGAGGCAGGAGGCAGGAGCAGGAGGCAGGAGGCAGGATGCAGGAGGCAGGAGGCACAGGAGGCAGGAGGCAGGAGGCACAGGAGGCAGGAGGCACAGGAAGCAGGAGGCAGGAGGCAGGAGGCAGGAGGCAGGAGGCAGGAGGCAGGAGGCACAGGAGGCGGCAAGAGGCAGGAGGCAGGAGGCAGGAGGCAGGAGGCAGGAGGCAGGAGGCAGGAAGCAGGGCCACAGGAGGCAGGAGGCACAGGAGGCAGGAGGCACAGGAGGCAGGAGGCAGGAGGCAGGAGGCAGGAGGCAGGAGGCAGTAGGCACAGGAGGCCTGGCAGGGGGCAGGAAGCAGGAGGCACAGGAGGCAGGAGGCTGGAGGCTGGAGGCAGGCGGCAGGAGGCAGGAGGCAGGAGTCAGGAGGCAGGAGGCAGGACGCAGGAGGCAGGAGGCAGGAGGCAGAAGGCAGGAGGCAGGAAGCAGGAGGCACAGGAGGCAGGAGGCATTAGGCACAGGAGGCAGGAGGCACAGGAGGCAGGAGGCAGGAGGCAGGAGGCAGGAGGCAGGAGGCAGGAGGCAGGAGGCACAGGAGGCCTGGCAAGAGACAGGAAGCAGGAGGCACAGGAGGCAGAAGGCAGGAGGCAGGAGGCAGGAGGCAGGAGGCAGGAGGCAGGAGGCAGGAGGCAGGTGGCACAGGAGGCAGGAGACACAGGAGGCAGGAGGCACAGGAGGCAGGAGGCAGGAGGCAGGAGGCAGGAGTAGGAGGCAGGAGGCAGGAGGCAGGAGGCAGGAGGCAGGAGGCACAGGAGGCCTGGCAGGAGGCAGGAGGCAGGAGGCAGAAGAGGCCTGGCAGGAGGCAGGAGGCACAGGAGGCAGGAGGCAGGAGGCAGGACGCAGGAGGCAGGAGGCAGGAGCAGGAGGCAGGAGGCGGGAGGCAGGAGGCACAGGAGGCAGGAGGCACGAGAGGCAGGAGGCACAGGAGGCAGTAGGCAGGAGGCAGGAGACAGGAGGCAGGAGCAGGAGGCAGGAGGCAGGAGGCAGGAAGAAGGAGGAAGGAGGCAGGAGGCAGGAGGCAGGAGGCACAGGAGGCAGGAGGGAGTAGGCAGGAGGCAGGAGGAAGGAGGCAGGAGGCAGGAGGCACAGGAGGCTTGGCAGGAGGCAGGAAGCAGGAGGCACAGGAGGCAGGAGGCAGGAGGCAGGAGGCAGGAGGCAGGAGGCAGGAGGCAGGGCCACAGGAGGCAGGAGGCAGGAGGCAGGAGGCAGGAGGCAGGAGGCAGGAGGCAGGAGGCAGGCGGCACAGGAGGCCTGGCAGCAGGCAGGATGCAGGAGGCACAGGAGGAAGGAGGCAGGAGGCAGGAGGCAGGAGGCAGGAGGCAGGAGGAAGGAGGCACAGGAGGCGTGGCAGGAGGCAGGAAGCAGGAGGCACAGGAGGCAGGAGGCAGGAGGCAGGAGGCATTAGGCACAGGAGGCAGGAGGCACAGGAGGCAGGAGGCAGGAGGCAGGAGGCAGGAGCAAGAGGCAGGAGCAGGAGGCAGGAGGCAGGAGGCATTAGGCACAGGAGGCAGGAGGCACAGGAGGCAGGAGGCAGGAGGCAGGAGGCAGGAGCAAGAGGCAGGAGCAGGAGGCAGGAGGCAGGAGGCAGGAGGCAGGAGGCAGGAGGCAGGAGGCACAGGAGGCAGGAGGCATTAGGCACAGGAGGCAGGAGGCACAGGAGGCAGGAGGCAGGAGGCAGGAGGCAGGAGTAGGAGGCAGGAGGCAGGAGGCAGGAGGCAGGAGGCAGGAGGCAGGAGGCACAGGAGGCCTGGCAGGAGGCAGGAGGCAGGAGGCAGAAGAGGCCTGGCAGGAGGCAGGAGGCACAGGAGGCAGGAGGCAGGAGGCAGGACGCAGGAGGCAGGAGGCAGGAGCAGGAGGCAGGAGGCGGGAGGCAGGAGGCACAGGAGGCAGGAGGCACGAGAGGCAGGAGGCACAGGAGGCAGTAGGCAGGAGGCAGGAGACAGGAGGCAGGAGCAGGAGGCAGGAGGCAGGAGGCAGGAAGAAGGAGGAAGGAGGCAGGAGGCAGGAGGCAGGAGGCAGGAGGCACAGGAGGCAGGAGGGAGTAGGCAGGAGGCAGGAGGAAGGAGGCAGGAGGCAGGAGGCACAGGAGGCTTGGCAGGAGGCAGGAAGCAGGAGGCACAGGAGGCAGGAGGCAGGAGGCAGGAGGCAGGAGGCAGGAGGCAGGAGGCAGGAGGCAGGGCCACAGGAGGCAGGAGGCAGGAGGCAGGAGGCAGGAGGCAGGAGGCAGGAGGCAGGCGGCACAGGAGGCCTGGCAGCAGGCAGGATGCAGGAGGCACAGGAGGAAGGAGGCAGGAGGCAGGAGGCAGGAGGCAGGAGGAAGGAGGCACAGGAGGCGTGGCAGGAGGCAGGAAGCAGGAGGCACAGGAGGCAGGAGGCAGGAGGCAGGAGGCATTAGGCACAGGAGGCAGGAGGCACAGGAGGCAGGAGGCAGGAGGCAGGAGGCAGGAGCAAGAGGCAGGAGCAGGAGGCAGGAGGCAGGAGGCAGGAGGCAGGAGGCAGGAGGCAGGAGGCACAGGAGGCAGGAGGCAGGTGGCAGGAGGCAGGAGGCACAGGAAGCAGGAGGCACAAGAGGCAGGAGGCAGGAGGCAGGAAGCAGGAGGCTGGAGGCAGGAGGCAGAAGGCAGGAGGCAGGAGGCAGGAGGCAGGAGGCAGAAGGCAGGAGCAAGAGGCAGGAGGCAGGAGGCAGGAGGCAGGAGGCAGGAGGCAGGAGGCAGGAGGCACAGGAGGCGGCAAGAGGCAGGAGGCAGGAGGCAGGAGGCAGGCGGCAGGAGGCAGGAGGCAGGAGACCGGACGCAGGAGGCAGGAGGCAGGGCCACAGGAGGCAGGAGGCACAGGAGGCAGGAGGCACAGGAGGCAGGAGGCAGGAGGCAGGAGGCAGGAGGCAGGAGGCAGTAGGCACAGGAGGCCTGGCAGGGGGCAGGAAGCAGGAGGCACAGGAGGCAGGAGGCAGGAGGCTGGAGGCAGGCGGCAGGAGGCAGGAGGCAGGAGTCAGGAGGCAGGAGGCAGGACGCAGGAGGCAGGAGGCAGGAGGCAGGAGGCAGAAGGCAGGAGGCAGGAAGCAGGAGGCACAGGAGGCAGGAGGCTTTAGGCACAGGAGGCAGGAGGCACAGGAGGCACGAGGCAGGAGGCAGGAGGTAGGAGTCAGGAGGCACAGGAGGCCTGGCAGGAGGCAGGAAGCAGGAGGCACAGGAGGCAGGAGGCAGGAGGCAGGAGGAAGAGGTAGGAGGCAGGAGGCAGGACGCAGGAGGCAGGAGGCAGGAGTCAGGAGGCAGAAGGCAGGAGGCAGGAGGGAGGAGGCACAGGAAACAGGAGGCACAGGAGGCAGGAGGCAGGAGGCAGGAGGCAGGACCAGGAGGCAGGAGGCAGGAGCAGGAGGCAGGAGGCAGGAGGCAGGGGGCAGGAGGCAGGAGGCAGGAGGAAGGAGGCACAGGAGGTAGGAGGCAGGAGGCACAGGAAGCAGGAGGCACAGGAAGCAGGAGGCAGGAGGCAGGAGGAGGGAGGCAGGAGGCAGGAGGCAGGAGGCAGGAGGCAGGAGGCACAGGAGGCCTTGCAGGAGGCTGGAAGCAGGAGGCACAGGAGGCAGGAGGCAGGAGGCAGGAGGCAGGAGGCAGGAGGCAGGAGGCAGGAGGCAGGAGGCAGGAGGCAGGAGGCACAGGAGGCCTGGCAGCAGGCAGGATGCAGAAGGCACAGGAGGAAGGAGGCAGGAGGCAGGAGGCAGGAGGCAGGAGGCAGGAGGCTGGAGGCAGGAGGCAGGAGCAGGAGCAGGTGGCAGGAGGCAGGCGGCAGGCGGCAGGAGGCAGGAGGCACAGCAGGGAGGAAGCAAAAGGCACAGGAGGCAGGAGGCAGGAGGCAGGAGGCAGGAGGCAGGAGGCAGGAGGCAGCAGGCACAGGAGGCCTGGCAGGAGGCAGGAAGCAGGAGGCACAGGAGGCAGGAGGCAGGAGGCAGGAGGCAGGAGGCAGGAGGCAGGAGACAGGAGGCACATGAGGCAGGAGGCAGGAGGCAGGAGGCAGGAGGCAGGAGGAAGGAGGCAGGAGGCAGGATGCAGAAGGCAGGAGGCAGGACGCAGGACGCAGGACACAGGAGGCAGGAGGCAGGAGGCAGGAGGCAAGAGGCAGGAGGCACAGGACGCAGGAGGCAGGAGGCAGGAGGCAGGAGGCAGAGGAGGCCTGGCATGAGGCAGGAGGCAAGAGGCACAGGAGGCAGGAGGCAGGAGGCAGGAGGCAGGAGGCACGAGGCAGGAGGCCAGAGGCAGGAGGCAGGAGGCAGGAGGCAGGAGGCAGGAGGCAGGAGGCAAGAGGCAGGAGGCAGGAGGCACAGGAGGCAGGAGGCACAAGAGGCAGGAGGCAGGATGCAGGAGGCACAGGAGGCAGGAGGCAGGAGGCACAGGAGGCAGGAGACAGGAGGCAGGAGGCAGGAGGCAGGACGCAGGAGGCACAGGACGCAGGATTCAGTAGGCAGGAGGCAGTACGCAGGAGGCAGGAGGCTGGAGGCAGGAGGCAGGAGGCAGGAGGCAGGAGGCAGGAGGCACAGGATGACTGGCAGGAGGGCAGGAGGCAGGATGCAGGAGGCAGGAGGCACAGGAGGCAAGAGGCAAGAGGCAGGAGGCATGAGGCAGGAGGCACAGAAGGAAGGCGGCACAGGAGGCAGGAGGCAGGAGGCAGGAGGCAGGAAGCAGGAGGCAGGAGGCAGGAGGCAGGAGGCAGGAGGCAGGAGGCAGGAGGCAGGAGGTAGGAGGCAGGTGGCAAAGGAGGCAGGAGACACAGGAGGCAGGAATCACAGGAGGCAGGAGGCAGGTGGCAGGAGGCAGGAGGCAGGAGGTCGGAGCAGGAGGCTGGAGGCAGGAGGCAGGAAGAAGGTGGAAGGAGGCAGGAGGCAGGAGGCAGGAGGCAGGAGGCAGGAGGCAGGAGGCACAGGAGGCAGGAGGCACTGGAGGCAGGAGGCAGGTGGCAGGAGGCAGGAGGCAGGAGGTCGGAGCAGGAGGCTGGAGGCAGGAGGCAGGAAGAAGGTGGAAGGAGGCAGGAGGCAGGAGGCAGGAGGCAGGAGGCAGGAGGCAGGAGGCAGGAGGCACAGGAGGGAGGAGGGAGGAGGCACGAGGCAGGAGGCAGGAGGCAGGATGCACAGGAGGCAGGAGGCACAGGAGGCAGGAGGCAGGTGGCAGGAGGCAAGAGGCAGGAGGCAGGAGGCGGGAGGCAGGAGGTAGGAGGCAGGAGGCAGGGGGCAGGAGGCAGGAGGCGGGAGGCAGGAGGTAGGAGGCAGGAGGCAGGGGGCAGGAGGCAGGAGGAAGGAGGCAGGAGGCAGGAGGCAGGAGGCAGGAGGCAGGAGAAGGAGGCAGGAGGCAGGAGGCAGGAGGCAGGAGGCAGGAGGCAGGAGGCAGGAGGCAGGAGGCAGGAGGCACAGGAGGCCTGGCAGCAGGCAGGATGCAGAAGGCACAGGAGGAAGGAGGCAGGAGGCAGGAGGCAGGAGGCAGGAGGCAGGAGGCTGGAGGCAGGAGGCAGGAGCAGGAGCAGGTGGCAGGAGGCAGGCGGCAGGCGGCAGGAGGCAGGAGGCACAGCAGGGAGGAAGCAAAAGGCACAGGAGGCAGGAGGCAGGAGGCAGGAGGCAGGAGGCAGGAGGCAGGAGGCAGCAGGCACAGGAGGCCTGGCAGGAGGCAGGAAGCAGGAGGCACAGGAGGCAGGAGGCAGGAGGCAGGAGGCAGGAGGCAGGAGGCAGGAGACAGGAGGCACATGAGGCAGGAGGCAGGAGGCAGGAGGCAGGAGGCAGGAGGAAGGAGGCAGGAGGCAGGATGCAGAAGGCAGGAGGCAGGACGCAGGATGCAGGACACAGGAGGCAGGAGGCAGGAGGCAGGAGGCAAGAGGCAGGAGGCACAGGACGCAGGAGGCAGGAGGCAGGAGGCAGGAGGCAGAGGAGGCCTGGCATGAGGCAGGAGGCAAGAGGCACAGGAGGCAGGAGGCAGGAGGCAGGAGGCAGGAGGCAGGAGGCACGAGGCAGGAGGCCAGAGGCAGGAGGCAGGAGGCAGGAGGCAGGAGGCAGGAGGCAGGAGGCAGGAGGCAAGAGGCAGGAGGCAGGAGGCACAGGAGGCAGGAGGCACAAGAGGCAGGAGGCAGGAGGCAGGAGGCACAGGAGGCAGGAGGCAGGAGGCACAGGAGGCAGGAGACAGGAGGCAGGAGGCAGGAGGCAGGACGCAGGAGGCACAGGACGCAGGAGTCAGTAGGCAGGAGGCAGTACGCAGGAGGCAGGAGGCTGGAGGCAGGAGGCAGGAGGCAGGAGGCAGGAGGCAGGAGGCACAGGATGACTGGCAGGAGGGCAGGAGGCAGGATGCAGGAGGCAGGAGGCACAGGAGGCAAGAGGCAAGAGGCAGGAGGCATGAGGCAGGAGGCACAGAAGGATGGCGGCACAGGAGGCAGGAGGCAGGAGGCAGGAGGCAGGAAGCAGGAGGCAGGAGGCAGGAGGCAGGAGGCAGGAGGCAGGAGGCAGGAGGCAGGAGGTAGGAGGCAGGTGGCATAGGAGGCAGGAGACACAGGAGGCAGGAATCACAGGAGGCAGGAGGCAGGTGGCAGGAGGCAGGAGGCAGGAGGTCGGAGCAGGAGGCTGGAGGCAGGAGGCAGGAAGAAGGTGGAAGGAGGCAGGAGGCAGGAGGCAGGAGGCAGGAGGCAGGAGGCAGGAGGCACAGGAGGCAGGAGGCACTGGAGGCAGGAGGCAGGTGGCAGGAGGCAGGAGGCAGGAGGTCGGAGCAGGAGGCTGGAGGCAGGAGGCAGGAAGAAGGTGGAAGGAGGCAGGAGGCAGGAGGCAGGAGGCAGGAGGCAGGAGGCAGGAGGCAGGAGGCACAGGAGGGAGGAGGGAGGAGGCACGAGGCAGGAGGCAGGAGGCAGGATGCACAGGAGGCAGGAGGCACAGGAGGCAGGAGGCAGGTGGCAGGAGGCAAGAGGCAGGAGGCAGGAGGCGGGAGGCAGGAGGTAGGAGGCAGGAGGCAGGGGGCAGGAGGCAGGAGGAAGGAGGCAGGAGGCAGGAGGCAGGAGGCAGGAGGCAGGAGAAGGAGGTAGGAGCCAGGAGGCAGTAGGCAGGAGGCAGGAGGCAGGAGGCAGGAGGCAGGAGGCAGGAGGCAGGAGGCAGGAGGCACAGGAGACAGGAGGCATTAGGCACAGGAGGCAGGAGGCACAGGAGGCAGTAGGCACGAGGCAGGAGGCAGGATGCAGCAGGCAGGAGGCACAGGAGGCCTGGCAGGAGGCAGGAAGCAGGAGGCACAGTAGGCAGGAGGCAGGAGGCAGGAGGCAGGAGGAAGAGGCAGGAGGCAGGAGGCAGGACGCAGGAGGCAGGAGGCAGGAGGCAGGAGGCAGGTGGCAGGAGGCAGGAGGCAGGAGGCAGGAGGCACAGGAGGCAGGAGACAGGAGGCAGGAGGCAGGAGCAGGAGGCAGGAGGCAGGAGCAGGAGGAAGGAGGCAGGAGGCAGGAGGCAGGAGGCACAGGAGGCAGGAGGCACAGGAGGCAGGAGGCTTAGGAAGAAGGAGGCAGGAGGCAGGAGGCGCAGGAGGATTCGCAGGAGGCAGGAAGCAGGAGGTACAGGAGGCAGGAGGCAGGAGGCAGGAGGCAGGAGGCAGGAGGCAGGAGGCAGGAGGCAGGAGGCAAGAGGCACAGGAGGCAGGAGGCACAGGAGGCAGGAGGCAGGAGGCAGGAGGCAGGAGCAGGAGGCAGGAGCAGGAGGCAGGAGGCAGGAGGAAGGAGGCAGGAGGCACAGGAGGCAGGAGGCAGGGGGCAGGAGGCAGGTGGCAGGAGGCAGGAGGCAGGAGGCAGGAGGCAGGAGGCAGGAGGCAAAGGAGGCCTGGCAGCAGGCAGGATGCAGGAGGCACAGGAGGAAGGAGGCAGGAGGCAGGAGGCAGGAGGCAGGAGGCAGGAGGCAGGAGGCAGGAGCAGGAGCAGGGGGCAGGAGGAAGGAGCAGGAGGCAGGAGGCACAGCAGGCAGGAAGCAAAAGCCACAGGAGGCAGGAGGCAGGAAGCAGGAGGCAGGAGGCAGCAGGCACAGGATGCCTGGCAGGAGGCAGGAAGCAGGAGGCACAGGAGGCAGGAGGCAGGAGGCAGGAGGCAGGAGGCAGGAGGCAGGAGGCAGGAGACAGGAGGCAGGAGGCAGGAGGCACAGGAGGCAGGAGGCACAGGAGGCAGGAGGCAGGAGGCAGGAGGCAGGAGGCACAGGAGGCAGGAGGCAGGAGGCACAGAAGGCAGGAGGCAGGAGGCAGGAGGTAGGAGGCAGGAGGCAGGAGGCAGGACGCAGGAGGCAGGAGACAGGAGGCAGGACGCAGGAGGCACAGGACGCAGGAGTTAGGAGGCAGGAGGCAGGACGCAGGAGGCAGGAGGCAGGAGGCAGGAGGCAGGTGGCAGGAGGCACAGGAGGACTGGCAGGAGGGCAGGAGGCAGGATGCAGGAGGCAGGAGGCACAGGAGGCAGGAGGCAAGAGGCAGGAGGCATGAGGCAGGAGGCACAGGAGGAAGCCGGCACAGGAGGCAGGAGGCAGGAGGCAGGAGGCAGGAGGCAGGAGGCAGGAGGCAGGAGGCAGGAGGCAGGAGGCAGGAGGCAGGAGGCAGGAGGCAGGAGGCAGGAGGCAGGAGGCAGGAGGCAGGAGGCAGGAGGCAGGAGGCAGGAGGCTGGAGGCAGGAGGCAGGAGCAGGAGCAGGAGGCAGGAGGCAGGCGGCAGGCGGCAGGAGGCAGGAGGCACAGCAGGGAGGAAGCAAAAGGCACAGGAGGCAGGAGGCAGGAGGCAGGAGGCAGGAGGCAGGAGGCAGCAGGCACAGGAGGCCTGGCAGGAGGCAGGAAGCAGGAGGCACAGGAGGCAGGAGGCAGGAGGCAGGAGGCAGGAGGCAGGAGGCAGGAGACAGGAGGCACATGAGGCAGGAGGCAGGAGGCAGGAGGCAGGAGGCAGGAGGAAGGAGGCAGGAGGCAGGAGGCAGAAGGCAGGAGGCAGGACGCAGGACGCAGGACACAGGAGGCAGGAGGCAGGAGGCAGGAGGCAAGAGGCAGGAGGCACAGGACGCAGGAGGCAGGAGGCAGGAGGCAGGAGGCAGGAGGCAGAGGAGGCCTGGCATGAGGCAGGAGGCAGGAGGCACAGGAGGCAGGAGGCAGGAGGCAGGAGGCAGGAGGCAGGAGGCAGGAGGCACGAGGCAGGAGGCCAGAGGCAGGAGGCAGGAGGCAGGAGGCAGGAGGCAGGAGGCAAGAGGCAGAAGGCAGGAGGCACAGGAGGCAGGAGGCACAAGAGGCAGGAGGCAGGAGGCAGGAGGCAGGAGGCACAGGAGGCAGGAGGCAGGAGGCACAGGAGGCAGGAGACAGGAGGCAGGAGGCAGGAGGCAGGACGCAGGAGGCACAGGACGCAGGAGTCAGTAGGCAGGAGGCAGTACGCAGGAGGCAGGAGGCTGGAGGCAGGAGGCAGGAGGCAGGAGGCAGGAGGCAGGAGGCACAGGATGACTGGCAGGAGGGCAGGAGGCAGGATGCAGGAGGCAGGAGGCACAGGAGGCAAGAGGCAAGAGGCAGGAGGCATGAGGCAGGAGGCACAGAAGGAAGGCGGCACAGGAGGCAGGAGGCAGGAGGCAGGAAGCAGGAGGCAGGAGGCAGGAGGCAGGAGGCAGGAGGCAGGAGGCAGGAGGCAGGAGGTAGGAGGCAGGTGGCATAGGAGGCAGGAGACACAGGAGGCAGGAATCACAGGAGGCAGGAGGCAGAATGCAGGAGGCAGGAGTAGGAGGCAGGAGGCAGGAGGCAGGAGGCAGGAGGCACAGGAGGCCTGGCAGGAGGCACGAGGCAGAGGAGGCCCGGCAGGAGGCAGGAGGCACAGGAGGCAGGAGGCAGGAGGCAGGAGGCATGAGGCAGGAGGCAGGAGGCAGGAGGCAGGAGGCACAGGAGGCAGGAGGCACTGGAGGCAGGAGGCAGGTGGCAGGAGGCAGGAGGCAGGAGATCGGAGCAGGAGGCTGGAGGCAGGAGCCAGGAAGAAGGTGGAAGGAGGCAGGAGGCAGGAGGCAGGAGGCAGGAGGCAGGAGGCACAGGAGGGAGGAGGGAGGAGGCACGAGGCAGGAGGCAGGAGGCAGGATGCACAGGAGGCAGGAGGCACAGGAGGCAGGAGGCAGGTGGCAGGAGGCAAGAGGCAGGAGGCAGGAGGCAGGAGGCAGGAGGCAGGAGGCAGGAGGCAGGAGGCAGGGGGCAGGAGGCAGGAGGAAGGAGGCAGGAGGCAGGAGGCAGGAGGCAGGAGGCAGGAGAAGGAGGTAGGAGCCAGGAGGCAGTAGGCAGGAGGCAGGAGGCAGGAGGCAGGAGGCAGGAGGCAGGAGGCAGGAGGCAGGAGGCAGGAGGCACAGGAGACAGGAGGCATTAGGCACAGGAGGCAGGAGGCACAGGAGGCAGTAGGCACGAGGCAGGAGGCAGGATGCAGGAGGCAGGAGGCACAGGAGGCCTGGCAGGAGGCAGGAAGCAGGAGGCACAGTAGGCAGGAGGCAGGAGGCAGGAGGCAGGAGGCAGGAGGCACGAGGCAGGAGGCCAGAGGCAGGAGGCAGGAGGCAGGAGGCAGGAGGCAGGAGGCAGGAGGCAGGAGGCAGGAGGCAAGAGGCAGGAGGCAGGAGGCACAGGAGGCAGGAGGCACAAGAGGCAGGAGGCTTTAGGCACAGGAGGCAGGAGGCACAGGAGGCACGAGGCAGGAGGCAGGAGGCAGGAGGCAGGAGGCACAGGAGGCCTGGCAGGAGGCAGGAAGCAGGAGGCACAGGAGGCAGGAGGCAGGAGGCAGGAGGAAGAGGTAGGAGGCAGGAGGCAGGAGGCAGGACGCAGGAGGCAGGAGGCAGGAGTCAGGAGGCAGAAGGCAGGAGGCAGGAGGGAGGAGGCACAGGAAACAGGAGGCACAGGAGGCAGGAGGCAGGAGGCAGGAGGCAGGACCAGGAGGCAGGAGGCAGGAGCAGGAGGCAGGAGGCAGGAGGCAGGAGGCAGGAGGCAGGAGGCAGGAGGAAAGAGGCACAGGAGGTAGGAGGCAGGAGGCACAGGAGGCAGGAGGCACAGGAAGCAGGAGGCAGGAGGCAGGAGGCAGGAGGCAGGAGGAGGGAGGCAGGAGGCAGGAGGCAGGAGGCAGGAGGCAGGAGGCACAGGAGGCCTGGCAGGAGGCTGGAAGCAGGAGGCACAGGAGGCAGGAGGCAGGAGGCAGGAGGCAGGAGGCAGGAGGCAGGAGGCAGGAGGCAGGAGGCAGGAGGCACAGGAGGCCTGGCAGCAGGCAGGATGCAGAAGGCACAGGAGGAAGGAGGCAGGAGGCAGGAGGCAGGAGGCAGGAGGCAGGAGGCAGGAGGCTGGAGGCAGGAGGCAGGAGCAGGAGCAGGAGGCAGGAGGCAGGCGGCAGGCGGCAGGAGGCAGGAGGCACAGCAGGGAGGAAGCAAAAGGCACAGGAGTCAGGAGGCAGGAGGCAGGAGGCAGGAGGCAGGAGGCAGGAGGCAGCAGGCACAGGAGGCCTGGCAGGAGGCAGGAAGCAGGAGGCACAGGAGGCAGGAGGCAGGAGGCAGGAGGCAGGAGGCAGGAGGCAGGAGGCAGGAGACAGGAGGCACATGAGGCAGGAGGCAGGAGGCAGGAGGCAGGAGGCAGGAGGAAGGAGGCAGGAGGCAGGAGGCAGAAGGCAGGAGGCAGGACGCAGGACGCAGGACACAGGAGGCAGGAGGCAGGAGGCAGGAGGCAAGAGGCAGGAGGCACAGGACGCAGGAGGCAGGAGGCAGGAGGCAGGAGGCAGAGGAGGCCTGGCACGAGGCAGGAGGCAGGAGGCACAGGAGGCAGGAGGCAGGAGGCAGGAGGCAGGAGGCAGGAGGCAGGAGGCAGGAGGCACGAGGCAGGAGGCCAGAGGCAGGAGGCAGGAGGCAGGAGGCAGGAGGCAAGAGGCTGGAGGCAAGAGGCAGGAGGCAGGAGGCACAGGAGGCAGGAGGCACAAGAGGCAGGAGGCAGGAGGCAGGAGGCAGGAGGCAGGAGGCACAGGAGGCAGGAGGCAGGAGGCACAGGAGGCAGGAGACAGGAGGCAGGAGGCAGGAGGCAGGACGCAGGAGGCACAGGACGCAGGAGTCAGTAGGCAGGAGGCAGTACGCAGGAGGCAGGAGGCTGGAGGCAGGAGGCAGGAGGCAGGAGGCAGGAGGCAGGAGGCACAGGATGACTGGCAGGAGGGCAGGAGGCAGGATGCAGGAGGCAGGAGGCACAGGAGGCAAGAGGCAAGAGGCAGGAGGCATGAGGCAGGAGGCACAGAAGGAAGGCGGCACAGGAGGCAGGAGGCAGGAGGCAGGAGGCAGGAAGCAGGAGGCAGGAGGCAGGAGGCAGGAGGCAGGAGGCAGGAGGCAGGAGGTAGGAGGCAGGTGGCATAGGAGGCAGGAGACACAGGAGGCAGGAATCACAGGAGGCAGGAGGCAGAATGCAGGAGGCAGGAGTAGGAGGCAGGAGGCAGGAGGCAGGAGGCAGGAGGCACAGGAGGCCTGGCAGGAGGCACGAGGCAGAGGAGGCCCGGCAGGAGGCAGGAGGCACAGGAGGCAGGAGGCAGGAGGCAGGAGGCAGGAGGCAGGAGGCAGGAGGCAGGAGGCACAGGAGGCAGGAGGCACTGGAGGCAGGAGGCAGGTGGCAGGAGGCAGGAGGCAGGAGGTCGGAGCAGGAGGCTGGAGGCAGGAGGCAGGAAGAAGGTGGAAGGAGGCAGGAG
The DNA here is from genome assembly GCA_026315105.1 of Locusta migratoria. Lineage (NCBI taxonomy): Eukaryota > Metazoa > Arthropoda > Insecta > Orthoptera > Acrididae > Locusta > Locusta migratoria. The sequence continues at coordinate 32,213,560 of CM048745.1, forward strand.
GCAGGAGGCAGGAGGCAGGAGGCAGGAGGCAGGAGGCAGGAGGCAGGAGGCAGGAGGCACAGGAGGGAGGAGGGAGGAGGCACGAGGCAGGAGGCAGGAGGCAGGATGCACAGGAGGCAGGAGGCACAGGAGGCAGGAGGCAGGTGGCAGGAGGCAAGAGGCAGGAGGCAGGAGGCAGGAGGCAGGAGGCAGGAGGCAGGGGGCAGGAGGCAGGAGGAAGGAGGCAGGAGGCAGGAGGCAGGAGGCAGGAGGCAGGAGAAGGAGGTAGGAGCCAGGAGGCAGTAGGTAGGAGGCAGGAGGCAGGAGGCAGGAGGCAGGAGGCAGGAGGCAGGAGGCAGGAGGCACAGGAGACAGGAGGCATTAGGCACAGGAGGCAGGAGGCACAGGAGGCAGTAGGCACGAGGCAGGAGGCAGGATGCAGGAGGCAGGAGGCACAGGAGGCATGGCAGGAGGCAGGAAGCAGGAGGCACAGTAGGCAGGAGGCAGGAGGCAGGAGGCAGGAGGAAGAGGCAGGAGGCAGGAGGCAGGACGCAGAAGGCAGGAGGCAGGAGGCAGGAGGCAGGAGGCAGGAGGCAGGAGGCAGGAGGCACAGGAGGCAGGAGACAGAAGGCAGGAGGCAGGAGCAGGAGGCAGGAGGCAGGAGCAGGAGGAAGGAAGCAGGAGGCAGGAGGCAGGAGGCACAGGAGGCAGGAGGCACAGGAGGCAGGAGGCTTAGGAAGAAGGAGGCAGGAGGCAGGAGGCGCAGGAGGATTCGCAGGAGGCAGGAAGCAGGAGGCACAGGAGGCAGGAGGCAGGAGGCAGGAGGCAGGAGGCAGGAGGCAGGAGGCAGGAGGCAAGAGGCACAGGAGGCAGGAGGCACAGGAGGCAGGAGGCAGGAGGCAGGAGGCAGGAGCAGGAGGCAGGAGCAGGAGGCAGGAGGCAGGAGGAAGGAGGCAGGAGGCACAGGAGGCAGGAGGCAGGGGGCAGGAGGCAGGTGGCAGGAGGCAGGAGGCAGGAGGCAGGAGGCAGGAGGCAAAGGAGGCCTGGCAGCAGGCAGGATGCAGGAGGCACAGGAGGAAGGAGGCAGGAGGCAGGAGGCAGGAGGCAGGAGGCAGGAGGCAGGAGGCAGGAGCAGGAGCAGGGGGCAGGAGGAAGGAGCAGGAGGCAGGAGGCACAGCAGGCAGGAAGCAAAAGCCACAGGAGGCAGGAGGCAGGAAGCAGGAGGCAGGAGGAAGAAGGCACAGGATGCCTGGCAGGAGGCAGGAAGCAGGAGGCACAGGAGGCAGGAGGCAGGAGGCAGGAGGCAGGAGGCAGGAGGCAGGAGGCAGGAGGCAGGAGACAGGAGGCAGGAGGCAGGAGGCACAGGAGGCAGGAGGCACAGGAGGCAGGAGGCAGGAGGCAGGAGGCAGGAGGCAGGAGGCACAGGAGGCAGGAGGCAGGAGGCACAGGAGGCAGGAGGCAGGAGGCAGGAGGTAGGAGGCAGGAGGCAGGAGGCAGGACGCAGGAGGCAGGAGACAGGAGGCAGGACGCAGGAGGCACAGGACGCAGGAGTTATGAGGCAGGAGGCAGGACGCAGGAGGCAGGAGGCAGGAGGCAGGAGGCAGGTGGCAGGAGGCACAGGAGGACTGGCAGGAGGGCAGGAGGCAGGATGCAGGAGGCAGGAGGCACAGGAGGCAGGAGGCAAGAGGCAGGAGGCATGAGGCAGGAGGCACAGGAGGAAGGCGGCACAGGAGGCAGGAGGCAGGAGGCAGGAGGCAGGAGGCAGGAGGCAGGAGGCAGGAGGCAGGAGGCAGGAGGCAGGAGGCAGGAGGCAGGAGGCAGGAGGCAGGAGGCAGGAGGCAGGAGGCAGGAGGCAGGAGGCTGGAGGCAGGAGGCAGGAGCAGGAGCAGGAGGCAGGAGGCAGGCGGCAGGCGGCAGGAGGCAGGAGGCACAGCAGGGAGGAAGAAAAAGGCACAGGAGGCAGGAGGCAGGAGGCAGGAGGCAGGAGGCAGGAGGCAGGAGGCAGCAGGCACAGGAGGCCTGGCAGGAGGCAGGAAGCAGGAGGCACAGGAGGCAGGAGGCAGGAGGCAGGAGGCAGGAGGCAGGAGGCAGGAGACAGGAGGCACATGAGGCAGGAGGCAGGAGGCAGGAGGCAGGAGGCAGGAGGAAGGAGGCAGGAGGCAGGAGGCAGAAGGCAGGAGGCAGGACGCAGGACGCAGGACACAGGAGGCAGGAGGCAGGAGGCAGGAGGCAAGAGGCAGGAGGCACAGGACGCAGGAGGCAGGAGGCAGGAGGCAGGAGGCAGAGGAGGCCTGGCATGAGGCAGGAGGCAGGAGGCACAGGAGGCAGGAGGCAGGAGGCAGGAGGCAGGAGGCAGGAGGCACGAGGCAGGAGGCCAGAGGCAGGAGGCAGGAGGCAGGAGGCAGGAGGCAGGAGGCAGGAGGCAAGAGGCAGGAGGCAGGAGGCACAGGAGGCAGGAGGCACAAGAGGCAGGAGGCAGGAGGCAGGAGGCAGGAGGCACAGGAGGCAGGAGGCAGGAGGCACAGGAGGCAGGAGACAGGAGGCAGGAGGCAGGAGGCAGGACGCAGGAGGCACAGGACGCAGGAGTCAGTAGGCAGGAGGCAGTACGCAGGAGGCAGGAGGCTGGAGGCAGGAGGCAGGAGGCAGGAGGCAGGAGGCAGGAGGCACAGGATGACTGGCAGGAGGGCAGGAGGCAGGATGCAGGAGGCAGGAGGCACAGGAGGCAAGAGGCAAGAGGCAGGAGGCATGAGGCAGGAGGCACAGAAGGAAGGCGGCACAGGAGGCAGGAGGCAGGAGGCAGGAGGCAGGAAGCAGGAGGCAGGAGGCAGGAGGCAGGAGGCAGGAGGCAGGAGGCAGGAGGCAGGAGGTAGGAGGCAGGTGGCATAGGAGGCAGGAGACACAGGAGGCAGGAATCACAGGAGGCAGGAGGCAGAATGCAGGAGGCAGGAGTAGGAGGCAGGAGCCAGGAGGCAGGAGGCAGGAGGCAGGAGGCACAGGAGGCCTGGCAGGAGGCACGAGGCAGAGGAGGCCCGGCAGGAGGCAGGAGGCACAGGAGGCAGGAGGCAGGAGGCAGGAGGCAGGCGGCAGGAGGCAGGAGGCAGGAGGCAGGAGGCACAGGAGGCAGGAGGCACTGGAGGCAGGAGGCAGGTGGCAGGAGGCAGGAGGCAGGAGGTCGGAGCAGGAGGCTGGAGGCAGGAGGCAGGAAGAAGGTGGAAGGAGGCAGGAGGCAGGAGGCAGGAGGCAGGAGGCAGGAGGCAGGAGGCACAGGAGGGAGGAGGGAGGAGGCACGAGGCAGGAGGCAGGAGGCAGGATGCACAGGAGGCAGGAGGCACAGGAGGCAGGAGGCAGGTGGCAGGAGGCAAGAGGCAGGAGGCAGGAGGCAGGAGGCAGGAGGCAGGAGGCAGGAGGCAGGAGGCAGGGGGCAGGAGGCAGGAGGAAGGAGGCAGGAGGCAGGAGGCAGGAGGCAGGAGGCAGGAGAAGGAGGTAGGAGCCAGGAGGCAGTAGGCAGGAGGCAGGAGGCAGGAGGCAGGAGGCAGGAGGCAGGAGGCAGGAGGCAGGAGGCAGGAGGCACAGGAGACAGGAGGCATTAGGCACAGGAGGCAGGAGGCACAGGAGGCAGTAGGCACGAGGCAGGAGGCAGGATGCAGGAGGCAGGAGGCACAGGAGGCCTGGCAGGAGGCAGGAAGCAGGAGGCACAGTAGGCAGGAGGCAGGAGGCAGGAGGCAGGAGGAAGAGGCAGGAGGCAGGAGGCAGGACGCAGGAGGCAGGAGGCAGGAGGCAGGAGGCAGGAGGCAGGAGGCAGGAGGCAGGAGGCACAGGAGGCAGGAGACAGGAGGCAGGAGGCAGGAGCAGGAGGCAGGAGGCAGGAGCAGGAGGAAGGAGGCAGGAGGCAGGAGGCAGGAGGCACAGGAGGCAGGAGGCACAGGAGGCAGGAGGCTTAGGAAGAAGGAGGCAGGAGGCAGGAGGCGCAGGAGGATTCGCAGGAGGCAGGAAGCAGGAGGCACAGGAGGCAGGAGGCAGGAGGCAGGAGGCAGGAGGCAGGAGGCAGGAGGCAGGAGGCAGGAGGCAGGAGGCAAGAGGCACAGGAGGCAGGAGGCACAGGAGGCAGGAGGCAGGAGGCAGGAGGCAGGAGGCAGGAGCAGGAGGCAGGAGCAGGAGGCAGGAGGCAGGAGGAAGGAGGCAGGAGGCACAGGAGGCAGGAGGCAGGGGGCAGGAGGCAGGTGGCAGGAGGCAGGAGGCAGGAGGCAGGAGGCAGGAGGCAAAGGAGGCCTGGCAGCAGGCAGGATGCAGGAGGCACAGGAGGAAGGAGGCAGGAGGCAGGAGGCAGGAGGCAGGAGGCAGGAGGCAGGAGGCAGGAGCAGGAGCAGGGGGCAGGAGGAAGGAGCAGGAGGCAGGAGGCACAGCAGGCAGGAAGCAAAAGCCACAGGAGGCAGGAGGCAGGAAGCAGGAGGCAGGAGGCAGCAGGCACAGGATGCCTGGCAGGAGGCAGGAAGCAGGAGGCACAGGAGGCAGGAGGCAGGAGGCAGGAGGCAGGAGGCAGGAGGCAGGAGGCAGGAGGCAGGAGACAGGAGGCAGGAGGCAGGAGGCACAGGAGGCAGGAGGCACAGGAGGCAGGAGGCAGGAGGCAGGAGGCAGGAGGCAGGAGGCACAGGAGGCCTGGCAGGAGGCACGAGGCAGAGGAGGCCCGGCAGGAGGCAGGAGGCACAGGAGGCAGGAGGCAGGAGGCAGGACGCAGGAGGCAGGAGGCAGGAGCAGGAGGCAGGAGGCAGGAGGCAGGAGGCAGGAGGCAGGAGGCAGGAGGCACAGGAGGCAGGAGGCACAGGAGGCAGGAGGCACTGGAGGCAGGAGGCAGGTGGCAGGAGTAAGGAGGCAGGAGGTCGGAGCAGGAGGCTGGAGGCAGGAGGCAGGAAGAAGGAGGAAGGAGGCAGGAGGCAGGAGGCAGGAGGCAGGAGGCAGGAGGCGGGAGGCACAGGAGGGAGGAGGGAGGAGGCAGGAGGCAGGAGGCAGGAGGCAGGAGGCACAGGAGGCAGGAGGCACAGGAGGCAGGAGGCAGGTGGCAGGAGGCAGGAGGCAGGATGCAGGAGGCAGGAGGCAGGAGGCAGGAGGCAGGGGGCAGGAGGCAAGAGGAAGGAGGCAGGAGGCAGGAGGCAGGAGGCAGGAGCAGGAGGTAGGAGCCAGGAGGCAGTAGGCAGGAGGCAGGAGGCAGGAGGCAGGAGGCAGGAGGCAGGAGGCAGGAGGCACAGGAGGCAGGAAGCATTAGGCACAGGAGGCAGGAGGCACAGGAGGCAGGAGGCACGAGGCAGGAGGCAGGAGGAAGGAGGCAGGAGGCACAGGAGGCCTGGCAGGAGGCAGGAAGCAGGAGGCACAGGAGGCAGGAGGCAGGAGGCAGGAGGCAGGAGGCAGGAGGCAGGAGACAGGAGGCACATGAGGCAGGAGGCAGGAGGCAGGAGGCAGGAGGCAGGAGGAAGGAGGCAGGAGGCAGGAGGCAGAAGGCAGGAGGCAGGACGCAGGACGCAGGACACAGGAGGCAGGAGGCAGGAGGCAGGAGGCAAGAGGCAGGAGGCACAGGACGCAGGAGGCAGGAGGCAGGAGGCAGGAGGCAGAGGAGGCCTGGCATGAGGCAGGAGGCAGGAGGCACAGGAGGCAGGAGGCAGGAGGCAGGAGGCAGGAGGCACAGGAGGCAGGAGGCAGGAGGCACAGGAGGCAGGAGGCTTAGGAAGCAGGAGGCAGGAGGCAGGAAGCAGGAGGCACAGGAGGCTTGGCAGGAGGCAGGAAGCAGGAGGCACAGGAGGCAGGAGGCAGGAGGCAGGAGGCTGGAGGCAGGAGGCAGGAGGCAGGTGGCAGGAGGAAGGAGGCACAGGAGGCTTGGCAGGAGGCAGGAAGCAGGAGGCACAGGAGGCAGGAGGCAGGAGGCAGGAGGCAGGAGGCAGGAGGCAGGAGGCAAGAGGCACAGGAGGCAGGAGGCACAGGAGGCAGGAGGCAGGAGGCAGGAGGCAGGAGCAGGAGGTAGGAGCAGGAGGCAGGAGGTAGGAGGAAGGAGGCAGGAGGCACAGGAGGCAGGAGGCAGGGGGCAGGAGGCAGGAGGCAGGAGGCAGGAGGCAGGAGGCAGGAGGCAGGAGGCAGAGGAGGCCTGGCAGGACGCAGGAGGCACAGGAGGCAGGAAGCAGGAGGCAGGAGGCAGGAGGTAGGAGGCAGGAGGCAGGAGGCACCAGGCTGGAGGCAGGAGGCAAGAGGCAGGAGGCAGGAGGCACAGGAGGCAGGAGGCACAGGAGGCAGGAGGCAGGAGGCAGGAGGCAGGAGGCACAGGAGGCAGGAGGCAGGAGGCACAGGAGGCAGGAGGCAGGAGGCAGGATGTAGGAGGCAGGAGGCAGGAGGCAGGACGCAGGAGGCAGGAGGCAGGAGGCAGGAGGCAGGACGCAGGAGGCACAGGACTCAGGAGTTAGGAGGCAGGACGCAGGAGGAAGGAGGCAGGAGGCAGGAGGCACAGGAGGACTGGCAGGAGGGCAGGAGGCAGGATGCAGGAGGCAGGAGGCACAGGAGGCAGGAGGCGAGAGGCAGGAGGCATGAGGCAGGAGGCACAGGAAGAAGGCGGCACAGGAGGCAGGAGGCAGGAGGCAGGAGGCAGGAGGCAGGAGGCAGGAGGCAGGAGGCAGGAGGCAGGAGGCAGGAGACACAGGAAGCAGGAGGCACAGGAGGCAGGAGGCAGGAGGCAGGAGTAGGAGGCAGGAGGAAGGAGGCAGGAGGCAGGAGGCAGGAGGCAGGAGGCAGGAGGCAGGAGGCAGGAGGCAGGAGGCAGGAGGCAGGAGGCACAGGAGGCCTGGCAGGAGGCAGGAGGCAGGAGGCAGAGGAGGCCTGGCAGGAGGCAGGAGGCAGGAGGCACAGGTGGCAGCAGGCAGGAGGCAGGAGGCAGTAGGCAGGAGGCAGGAGGCAGGAGGCAGGAGGCACAGGAGGCAGGAGGCATTAGGCACAGGAGGCAGGAGGCACAGGAGGCAGGAGGCACGAGGCAGGAGGCAGAAGGCAGGAGGCAGGAGGCAGGAGGCAGGAGGCAAGGGGCAGGAGGCAGGAGGCAGTAGGCAGGAGGCAGGAGGCAGGAGGCAGGAGGCAGGAGGCACAGGAGGCAGGAGGCATTAGGCACAGGAGGCAGGAGACACAGGAGGCAGGAGGCAGGAGGCAGGAGGCAGGAGCAGGAGGCAGGAGCAGGAGGCAGGAGGCAGGAGGAAGGAGGCAGGAGGCACAGGAGGCAGGAGGCAGGGGGCAGGAGGCAGGTGGCAGGAGGCAGGAGGCAGGAGGCAGGAGGCAGGAGGCAAAGGAGGCCTGGCAGCAGGCAGGATGCAGGAGGCACAGGAGGAAGGAGGCAGGAGGCAGGAGGCAGGAGGCAGGAGGCAGGAGGCAGGAGGCAGGAGCAGGAGCAGGGGGCAGGAGGAAGGAGCAGGAGGCAGGAGGCACAGCAGGCAGGAAGCAAAAGCCACAGGAGGCAGGAGGCAGGAAGCAGGAGGCAGGAGGCAGCAGGCACAGGATGCCTGGCAGGAGGCAGGAAGCAGGAGGCACAGGAGGCAGGAGGCAGGAGGCAGGAGGCAGTAGGCAGGAGGCAGGAGGCCGGAGGCAGGAGGCAGGAGGCAGGAGGCACAGGAGGCAGGAGGCATTAGGCACAGGAGGCAGGAGGCACAGGAGGCAGGAGGCACGAGGCAGGAGGCAGGAGGCAGGAGGCAGGAGGCAGGAGGCACAGGAGGCCTGGCAGGAGGCAGGAAGCAGGAGGCACAGGAGGCAGGAGGCAGGAGGCAGGAGGAAGAGGCAGGAGGCAGGAGGCAGGACGCAGGAGGCAGAAGGCAGGAGGCAGCTGGCAGGAGGCAGGAGGCAGGAGGCTGGAGGCAGGAGGCAGGAGGCACAGGAGGCAGGAGGCACAGGAGGCAGGAGGCAGTAGGCAGGAGTTGGAGGCAGGAGGCACAGCAGGCTTGGCAGGAGGCAGGAAGCAGGAGGCAGGAGGCACAGGAAGCAGGAGGCACAGGAGGCAGGAGGCAGGAGGCAGGAGGCAGGAGGCAAGAGGCAGGAGGCAGGAGGCAGGAGGCACAGGAGGCTTGGCAGGAGGCAGGAGGCAGGAGGCAGGAGGCAGGAGGCAGGAGGCAGGAGGCAAGAGGCACAGGAGGCAGGAGGCAGGAGGCACAGGAGGCAGGAGGCACAGGAAGCAGGAGGCAGGAGGCAGGAGGCAGGAGGCAGGAGGCAGGAGGCAGGAGGCAGGAGCAGGAGCAGGAGGCAGGAGGCAGGAGGCAGGAGGCAGGAGGCAGGAGGCAGGAGGCAGGAGGCAGGAGGCAGGAAGCAGGAGGCAGGATGCACAGGAGGCCTGGCAGCAGGCAGGATGCAGGAGGAAGGAGGCAGAGGCAGGAGGCAGGAGGCAGGAGGCAGGAGTCAGGCGGCAGGAGGCAGGAGGCAGGAGGCATGAGCAGGAGCAGGAGGCAGGAGGCAGGAGGCAGGAGGCAGGAGGCAGGAGGAAGGAGGCAGGAGGCAGGAGGCAGAAGGCAGGAGGCAGGACGCAGGTCGCAGGACAAAGGAGGCAGGAGTCAGGAGGCAGGAGGCACAGGAAGCAGGAGGCTGGAGGCAGGAGGCTGGAGGCAGGAGGCAGAGGAGGCCTGGGAGGAGGCAGGAGGCAGGAGGCACAGGAGGCAGGAAGCAGGAGGCAGGCGGCAGGAGGTAGGAGGCAGGAGGCAGGAGGCACAGGAGGCCTGGCAGCAGGCCGGATGCAGTAGGCACAGGAGGAAGGAGGCAGGAGGCAGGAGGCAGGGGGCAGGAGGCAGAAGGCAGGAAGCAGGAGGCAGGAGGCAGGAGGCAGGAGCAGGAGCTGGAAGCAGGAGGCAGGAGGCAGGAGTCACAGCAGGCAGGATGCAAAAGGCACAGGAGGCAGTAGGCAGGAGGCAGGAGGCAGCAGGCACAGGAGGCCTGGCAGGAGGCAGGAAGCAGGAGGCACAGGAGGCAGGAGGCAGGAGGCACAGGAGGCCTGGCAGGAGGCAGGAGGCAGGAGGCAGGAAGCAGAGGAGGCCTGGCAGGAGGCAGGAGGCAGGAGGCAGGAGGCAGGAGGCAGGAGGCAGGAGGCAGGAGGCAGGAGGCAGGAGGCAGGAGGCAGGAGGCAGGAGGCAGGAGGCAGGAGGCAGGAGGCAGGAGGCAGGAGTTAGGAGGCAGGAGGCAGGAGACACAGGAAGCAGAAGGCACAGGAGGCAGGAGGCAGGAGGCAGGAGGCAGGAGTAGGAGGCAGGAGGCAGGAGGCAGGAGGCAGGAGGCAGGAGGCAGGAGGCACAGGAGGCCTGGCAGGAGGCAGGAGGCAGGAGGCAGAGGAGGCCTGGCAGGAGGCAGGAGGCAGGAGGCACAGGAGGCAGCAGGCAGGAGGCAGGAGGCAGGAGGCAGGAGCAGGAGGCAGAGGGCAGGAGGCACAGGAGGCAGGAGGCATTAGGCAAAGGAGGCAGGAGGCACAGGAGGCAGGAGGCACGAGGCAGGAGGCAGGAGGCAGGAGGCAGGAGGCAGGAGGCACAGGAGGCCTGGCAGGAGGCAGGAAGCAGGAGGCACAGGAGGCAGGAGCAGGAGGCAGGAGGAAGAGGCAGGAGGCAGGAGGCAGGACGCAGGAAGCAGAAGGCAGGAGGCAGCTGGCAGGAGGCAGGAGGCAGGAGGCTGGAGGCAGGAGGCAGGAGGCACAGGAGGCAGGAGACACAGGAGGCAGGAGGCAGGAGCAGGAGGCAGGAGGCACAGCAGGCTTGGCAGGAGGCAGGAAGCAGGAGGCAGGAGGCACAGGAAGCAGGAGGCACAGGAGGCAGGTGGCAGGAGGCAGGAGGCAGGAGGCAGGAGGCAAGAGGCAGGAGGCAGGAGGCAGGAGGCAGGAGGCACAGGGGGCTTGGCAGGAGGCAGGAGGCAGGAGGCAGGAGGCACAGGAGGCAGGAGGCAGGAGGCACAGGAGGCAGGAGGCACAGGAAGCAGGAGGCAGGAGGCAGGAGGCAGGAGGCAGGAGGCAGGAGGCAGGAGGCAGGAGGCAGGAGGAAGGAGGCAGGAGCAGGAGGCAGGAGGCAGGAGGCAGGAGGCAGGAGGCAGCAGGCAGGAGGCAGGAGGCAGGAGGCAGGAGGCAGGAAGCAGGAGGCAGGATGCACAGGAGGCCTGGCAGCAGGCAGGATGCAGGAGGCAGGAGGCAGGAGGCAGGAGGCAGGAGGCAGGAGCAGGAGCAGGAGGCAGGAGGCAGGAGGCAGGAGGCAGGAGGCACAGCAGGCAGGAAGGAAAAGGCACAGGAGGCAGGAGGCAGGAGGCAGGAGGCAGGAGGCAGGAGGCAGCAGGCACAGGAGGCCTGGCAGGAGGCAAGAAGCAGGAGGCACAGGAGGCAGGAGGCAGGAGGCAGGAGACAGGAGGCAGGAGGCACAGGAGGCAGGAGGCAGGAGGCAGGAGGCAGGAGGCAGGAGGCAGGAGGCAGGAGGCAGGAGGCAGGAGGCAGGAGGCAGGACGCAGGTCGCAGGACAAAAGAGGCAGGAGTCAGGAGGCAGGAGGCACAGGAGGCAGGAGGCTGGAGGCAGGAGGCAGGAGGCAGGAGGCAGGAGGCAGAGGAGGCCTGGCAGGAGGCAGGAGGCAGGAGGCACGGGAGGCAGGAAGCAGGAGGCAGGCGGCAGGAGGAAGGAGGCAGGAGGCAGGAGGCAGGAGGCACAGGAGGCCTGGCAGCAGGCAGGATGCAGGAGGCACAGGAGGATGGAGGCAGGAGGCAGGCGGCAGGAGGCAGGAGGCAGAAGGCAGGAGGCAGGAGGCAGGAGGCAGGAGGCAGGAGCAGGAGCAGGAGGCAGGAGGCAGGAGGCACGAGGCAGGAGGCACAGCAGGCAGGAAGCAAAAGGCACAGGAGGCAGGAGGCAGGAGGCACGAGGCATGAGGCAGGAGGCAGCAGGCACAGGAGGCCTGGCAGGAGGCAGAAAGCAGGAGGCACAGGAGGCAGGAGGCAGGAGGCAGGAGGCAGGAGACAGGAGGCAGGAGGCAGGAGGCAGGAGGCAGGAGGCACAGGAGGCCTGGCAGCAGGCAGGATGCAGGAGGCACAGGAGGAAGGAGGCAGTAGGCAGGAGGCAGGAGGCAGGAGGCAGGAGGCAGGAGGTAGGAGGCAGTTGCAAGAGCAGGAGGCAGGAGGCAGGAGGCAGGAGGCAGGAGGCACAGCAGGCAGGAAGCAAGAGGCACAGGAGGCAGGATGCAGGAGGCAGGAGGCAGGAGGCAGAAGGCAGGAGGCAGCAGGCACAGGAGGCCTGGCAGGAGGCAGGAAGCAGGAGGCACAGGGGGCAGGAGGCAGGAGGCAGGAGGCAGGAGGCAGGAGGCAGGAGACCGGAGGCAGGAGGCAGGAGGCACAGGAGGCAGGAGGCAGGAGGCAGGAGGCAGGAGGAAGGAGGCAGGAAGCAGGAGGCAGAAGGCAGGAGGCAGGATGCAGGTCGCAGGACACAGGAGGCAGGAGTCAGGAGGCAGGAGGCACAGGAGGCAGGAGGCAGAAGGCAGGAGGCAGGAGGCAGAGGAGGAATGGCAGGAGGCAGGAGGCAGGAGGCACAGGAGGCAGGAAGCAGGAGGCAGGACGCAGGAGGCAGGAGGCACGAGGCACGAGGCAAGAGGCAAGAGGCAGGAGGCAGGAGGCAGGAGGCGCAGGAGGCAGGAGGCAGGAGGCACAGGAGGCCTCGCAGGAGGCAGGAGGCACAGGAGGCAGGAGGCAGGAGGCAGGAGCAGGAGGCAGGAGGCAGGAGTCAGGAGGCAGGAGGCAGGAGGCAGGAGCAGGAGCAGGAGGCAGGAGGCAGGAGGCAGGAGGCACAGCAGGCAGGAAGCAAAAGGCACAGGAGGCAGGAGGCAGGAGGCAGGAGGCAGGAGGCAGCAGGCACAGGAAGCCTGGCAGGAGGCAGGAAGCAGGAGGCACAGGAGGCAGGAGGCAGGAGGCAGGAGGCAGGAGGCAGGAGGCAGGAGGCAGGAGGCACAGCAGGCAGGAAGCGAAAGGCACAGGAGTCAGGAGGCAGGAGGCAGGAGGCAGCAGGCACAGGAGGCCTGGCAGGAGGCAGGAAGCAGGTCGCACAGGAGGCAGGAGGCAGGAGGCAGGAGGCAGGAGGCAGGAGGCAGGAGGCAGGAGGCAGGAGGCAGGAGGCAGGAGGCAGGAGGCAGGAGGCAGGAGCAGGAGCAGGAGGCAGGAGGCAGGAGGCAGGAGGCAGGAGGCAGGAGGCAGGCGGCAGGAGGCAGGAGGCAGGAGGCAGGATGCACAGGAGGCCTGGCAGCAGGCAGAATGCAGGAGGCAGGAGGCAGGAGGCAGGAGGCAGGAGGCAGGAAGCAGGAGGCAGGAGCAGGAGCAGGAGGCAGGTGGCAGGAGGCACAGTAGGCAGGAAGCAAAAGGCACAGGAGGCAGGAGGCAGGAGGCAGGAGGCAGCAGGCACAGGAGGCCTGGCAGGAGGCAGGAAGCAGGAGGCACAGGAGGCCTGGCAGCAGGCAGGATGCAGGAGGCACAGGTGGAAGGAGGCAGGAGGCAGGAGGCAGAAGGCAGGAGGCAGGAGGCAGGAGGCAGGAGCAGGAGCAGGAGGCAGGAGGCAGGAGGCAGGAGGCACAGCAGGCAGGAAGCGAAAGGCACAGGAGTCAGGAGGCAGGAGGCAGGAGGCAGCAGGCACAGGAGGCCTGGCAGGAGGCAGGAAGCAGGAGGCACAGGAGGCAGGAGGCAGGAGGCAGGAGGCAGGAGGCAGGAGGCAGGAGGCAGGAGGCAGGAGGCAGGAGGCAGGAGGCAGGAGACAGGAGGCAGGAGGCAGGAGGCACAGGAGGCCGGAGGCAGGAGGCAGGAGGCAGGAGGGAGGAGGCAGGAGGCAGGAGGCAGGAGGCACAGAAGGCCTGGCAGCAGGCAGGATGCAGGAGGTACAGGAGGAAGGAGGCAGGAGGCAGGAGGTAGGAGGCAGGAGGCAGGAGGCAATAGGCAGGAGGCAGGAGGCAGGAGGCAGGAGGAAGGAGCAGGAGCAGGAGGCAGGAGGCAGGAGGCAGGAGGCAGGAGGCACAGCAGGCAGGAAGCAAGAGGCGCAGGAGGCAGGAGGCAGGAGGCAGGAGGCAGGAGGCAGGAGGCAGGAGGCAGGAGGCAGGAGACCGGAGGCAGGAGGCAGGAGGCACAGGAGGCAGGAGGCAGGAGGCAGGAGGCAGGAGGAAGGAGGCAGGAAGCAGGAGGCAGAAGGCAGGAGGCAGGACGCAGGTCGCAGGACACAGGAGGCAGGAGTCAGGAGGCAGGAGGCACAGGAGGCAGGAGGCAGGAGGCAGGAGGCAGGAGGCAGAGGAGGAATGGCAGGAGGCAGGAGGCAGGAGGCACAGGAGGCAGGAAGCAGGAGGCAGGACGCAGGAGGCAGGAGGCACGAGGCACGAGGCAAGAGGCAAGAGGCAGGAGGCAGGAGGCAGGAGGCGCAGGAGGCAGGAGGCAGGAGGCACAGGAAGCCTGGCAGGAGGCAGGAAGCAGGAGGCACAGGAGGCAGGAGGCAGGAGGCAGGAGGCAGGAGGCAGGAGGCAGGAGGCAGGAGACAGGAGGCAGGAGGCACAGGAGGCAGGAGGCAGGAGGCAGGAGGCAGGAGGCAGGAGGAAGGAGGCAGGAGGCAGGAGGCAGGAGGCAGAAGGCAGGAGGCAGGACGCAGGTCGCAGCACAAAGGAGGCAGGAGTCAGGAGTCAGGAGGCAGGAGGCACAGGAGGCAGGAGGCTGGAGGCAGGAGGCAGGAGGCAGGAGGCAGGAGGCAGGAGGCAGAGGAGGCCTGGCAGGAGGCAGGAGGCAGGAGGCACAGGAGGCAGGAGGCAGGAGGCAGGAGGCAGGAGCAGGAGGCAGGAGGCAGGAGGAAGGAGGAAGGAGGCAGGAGGCAGGAGGCAGTAGGCAGGAGGCAGAAGGCACAGGAGGCAGGAGGGTGGGGGCAGGATTCAGGAGGCAGGAGGCAGGAGGCACAGGAGGCAGGAGGCAGGTGGCAGGAGGCAGGAGGCAGGAGGCAGGAGGCAGGAGGCAGGAGGCAGGAGGCAGGAGGCAGGAGGCAGGAGGCAGGAGGCAGGAGGCAGGAGGCAGGAGGCAATATGCACAGGAGGCATGGCAGCAAGCAGGATGCAGGAGGCAGGAGGCAGGAGGCAGGAGTCAGGAGGCAGGAGGCAGGAGGCAGGAGGCAGGAGCAGGAGCAGGAGGCAGGAGGCAGGAGGCAGGAGGCACAGCAGGCAGGAAGCAAAAGGCACAGGAGGCAGGAGGCAGGAGGCAGGAGGCAGGAGGCAGGAGGCAGCAGGCACAGGAGGCCTGGCAGGAGGCAGGAAGCAGGAGGCACAGGAGGCAGGAGGCAGGAGGCAGGAGGCAGGAGGCAGGAGGCAGGAGGCAGGAGACAGGAGGCAGGAGGCACAAGAGGCAGGAGGCAGGAGGCAGGAGGCAGGAGGCAGGAGGAAGGAGGAAGGAGGCAGGAGGCAGGAGGCAGGAGGCAGAAGGCAGGAGGCAGGACGCAGGTCGCAGCACAAAGGAGGCAGGAGTCAGGAGGCAGGAGGCACAGGAGGCAGGAGGCTGGAGGCAGGAGGCAGTAGGCAGGAGGCAGAGGAGGCCTGGCAGGAGGCAGGAGGCACAGGAGGAAGGAGGCAGGAGGCAGGAGGCAGGGGGCAGGAGGCAGAAGGCAAGAGGCAGGAGGCAGGAGGCAGGAGCAGGAGCAGGAGGCAGGAGGCAGGAAGCATGAGGCACAGCAGGAAGGAAGCAAAAGGCACAGGTGGCAGGAGGCAGGAGGCAGGAGGCAGGAGGCAGCAGGCACAGGAGGCCTGGCAGGAGGCAGGAAGCAGGTCGCACAGGAGGCAGGAGGCAGGAGGTAGGAGGCAGAAGGCAGGAGGCAGGAGCAGGAGCAGGAGGCAGGAGGCAGGAGGCAGGAGGCAGGAGGCAGGCGGCAGGAGGCAGGAGGCAGGAGGCAGGATGCACAGGAGGCCTGGCAGCAGGCAGAATGCAGGAGGCAGGAGGCAGGAGGCAGGAGGCAGGAGGCAGGAGGCAGGAGGCAGGAGGCAGCAGGCACAGGAGGCCTGGCAGGAGGCAGGAAGCAGGAGGCACAGGAGGCAGGAGGCGGGAGGCAGGAGGCAGGAGGCAGGAGGAAGGAGGCAGGAGGCAGGAGGCAGAAGGCAGGAGGCAGGACGCAGGTCGCAGGACACAGGAGTCAGGAGTCAGGAGGCAGGAGGCACAGGAGGCAGGAAGCTGGAGGCAGGAGGTAGGAGGCAGGAGGAAGGAGGCAGAGGAGGCCTGGCAGGAGGCCGGAGGCAGGAGGCACAGGATGCAGGAAGCAAGAGTTAGGAGGCAGGAGGCAGGAGGCAGGAGGCAGGAGACAGTAGGCAGGAGGCACAGGAGGCCTGGCAGCAGGCAGGATGCAGTAGGCACAGGTGGAAGGAGGCAGGAGGCAGGAGGCAGAAGGCAGGAGGCAGGAGGCAGGAGGCAGGAGCAGGAGCAGGAGGCAGGAGGCAGGAGGCAGGAGGCACAGCAGGCAGGAAGCGAAAGGCACAGGAGGCAGGAGGCAGGAGGCAGGAGGCAGCAGGCACAGGAGGCCTGGCAGGAGGCAGGAAGCAGGAGGCACAGGAGGCAGGAGGCAGGAGGCAGGAGGCAGGAGGCAGGAGGCAGGAGACAAGAGGCAGGAGGCAGGAGGCACAGGAGGCCGGAAGCAGGAGGCAGGAGGCAGGAGGGAGGAGGCAGGAGGCAGGATGCAGGAGGCACAGGAGGCCTGGCAGCAGGCAGGATGCAGGAGGCACAGGAGGAAGGAGGCAGGAGGCAGGAGGTAGGAGGCAGGAGGCAGGAGGCAATAGACAGGAGGCAGGAGGCAGGAGGCAGGAGGAAGGAGCAGGAGCAGGAGGCAGGAGGCAGGAGGCAGGAGGCAGGAGGCACAGCAGGCAGGAAGCATGAGGCGCAGGAGGCAGGAGGCAGGAGGCAGGAGGCAGGAGGCAGGAGGCAGGAGGCAGGAGGCAGCAGGCACAGGAGGCCTGGCAGGAGGCAGGAAGCAGGAGGCACAGGAGGCAGGAGGCAGGAGGCAGGAGGCAGGAGGCAGGAGGCAGGAGACAGGAGGCAGGAGGCAGGAGGCACAGGAGGCAGGAGTCAGGAGGCAGGAGGCAGGACGCAGGTCGCAGGACACAGGAGGCAGGAGTCAGGAGGCAGGAGGCACAGGAGGCAGGAGGCAGGAGGCAGGAGAAAGGAGGTAGGAGGCAGGAGGCAGAAGGCAGGAGGCAGGACGCAGGTCGCAGGACACAGGAGGCAGGAGTCAGGAGGCCGGAGGCACAGGAGGCAGGAGGCAGGAGGCAGGGGGCAGGAGGCAGGAGGCAGAGGAGGCCTGGCAGGAGGCAGGAGGCAGGAGGCACAAGAGGCAGGAAGCAGGAGGCAGGAGGCAGGAGGCAGGAGGCACGAGGCAGGAGGGAAGAGGCAAGAGGCAGGAGGCAGGAGGCAGGAGGCAGGAGGCAAGAGGCAGGAGGCAGGAGGCAGGAGGCACAGGAGGCAGGAGTCACAGGAGGCAGGAGGCTGGAGGCAGGAGGCAGGTGGCAGGAGGCAGGAGGCACAGCAGGCAGGAAGCGAAAGGCACAGGAGGCAGGAGGCAGGAGGCAGCAGGCACAGGAGGCCTGGCAGGAAGCAGGAAGCAGGAGGCACAGGAGGCAGGAGGCAGGAGGCAGGAGGCAGGAGGCAGGAGGCAGGAGGCAGGAGGCAGGAGGCAGGAGGCAGGAGGCAGGAGGCAGGAGACAGGAGGCAGGAGGCAGGAGGCACAGGAGGCCGGAGGCAGGAGGCAGGAGGCAGGAGGGAGGAGGCAGGAGGCAGGAGGCAGGAGGCACAGGAGGCCTGGCAGCAGGCAGGATGCAGGAGGCACAGGAGGAAGGAGGCAGGAGGCAGGAGGTAGGAGGCAGGAGGCAGGAGGCAATAGGCAGGAGGCAGGAGGCAGGAGGCAGGAGGCAGGAGGCAGGAGCAGGAGCAGGAGGCAGGAGGCAGGAGGCAGGAGGCAGGAGGCACAGCAGGCAGGAAGCAAGAGGCGCAGGAGGCAGGAGGCAGGAGGCAGGAGTCAGGAGGCAGGAGGCAGGAGGCAGCAGGCACAGGAGGCCTGGCAGGAGGCAGGAAGCAGGAGGCACAGGAGGCAGGAGGCAGGAGGCAGGAGGCAGGAGGCAGGAGGCAGGAGACAGGAGGCAGGAGGCAGGAGGCACAGGAGGCAGGAGTCAGGAGGCAGGAGGCAGGACGCAGGTTGCAGGACACAGGAGGCAGGAGTCAGGAGGCAGGAGGCACAGGAGGCAGGAGGCAGGAGGCAGGAGAAAGGAGGTAGGAGGCAGGAGGCAGAAGGCAGGAGGCAGGACGCAGGTCGCAGGACACAGGAGGCAGGAGTCAGGAGGCAGGAGGCACAGGAGGCAGGAGGCAGGAGGCAGGGGGCAGGAGGCAGGAGGCAGAGGAGGCCTGGCAGGAGGCAGGAGGCAGGAGGCACAAGAGGCAGGAAGCAGGAGGCAGGAGGCAGGAGGCAGGAGGCAGGAGGCAGGAGGCACGAGGCAGGAGGGAAGAGGCAAGAGGCAGGAGGCAGGAGGCAGGAGGCAGGAGGCAAGAGGCAGGAGGCACAGGAGGCAGGAGGCTGGAGGCAGGAGAAAGGAGGTAGGAGGCAGGAGACAGAAGGCAGGAGGCAGGACGCAGGTCGCAGGACACAGGAGGCAGGAGTCAGGAGGCAGGAGGCACAGGAGGCAGGAGGCAGGAGGCAGGGGGCAGGAGGCAGGAGGCAGAGGAGGCCTGGCAGGAGGCAGGAGGCAGGAGGCACAAGAGGCAGGAAGCAGGAGGCAGGAGGCAGGAGGCAGGAGGCAGGAGGCAGGAGGCTCGAGGCAGGAGGGAAGAGGCAAGAGGCAGGAGGCAGGACGCAGGAGGCAGGAGGCAAGAGGCAGGAGGCAGGAGGCAGGAGGCACAGGAGGCAGGAGTCACAGGAGGCAGGAGGCTGGAGGCAGGAGGCAGGTGGCAGGAGGCAGGAGGCAGCAGGCACAGGAGGCCTGGCAGGAGGCAGGAAGCAGGAGGCACAGGAGGCAGGAGGCAGGAGGCAGGAGGCAGGAGGCAGGAGGCAGGAGGCAGGAGGCAGGAGACAGGAGGCAGGAGGCAGGAGGCACAGGAGGCCGGAGGCAGGAGGCAGGAGGCAGGAGGGAGGAGGCCGGAGGCAGGAGGCAGGAGGCACAGGAGGCCTGGCAGCAGGCAGGATGCAGGAGGCACAGGAGGAAGGAGGCAGGAGGCAGGAGGTAGGAGGCAGGGGGCAGGAGGCAATAGGCAGGAGGCAGGAGGCAGGAGGCAGGAGGCAGGAGCAGGAGCAGGAGGCAGGAGGCAGGAGGCAGGAGGCACAGCAGGCAGGAAGCAAGAGGCGCAGGAGGCAGGAGGCAGGAGGCAGGAGGCAGGAGGCAGGAGGCAGGAGGCAGGAGGCAGGAGGCAGCAGGCACAGGAGGCCTGGCAGGAGGCAGGAAGCAGGAGGCACAGGAGGAAGGAGGCAGGAGGCAGGAGGCAGGAGACAGGAGGCAGGAGGCAGGAGGCACAGGAGGCACGAGTCAGGAGGCAGGAGGCAGGACGCAGGTCGCAGGACACAGGAGGCAGGAGTCAGGAGGCAGGAGGCACAGGAGGCAGGAGGCAGGAGGAGGAGAAAGGAGGTAGGAGGCAGGAGGCAGAAGGCAGGAGGCAGGACGCAGGTCGCAGGACACAGGAGGCAGGAGTCAGGAGGCAGGAGGCACAGGAGGCAGGAGGCAGGAGGCAGGGGGCAGGAGGCAGGAGGCAGAGGAGGCCTGGCAGGAGGCAGGAGGCAGGAGGCACAAGAGGCAGGAAGCAGGAGGCAGGAGGCAGGAGGCAGGAGGCAGGAGGCACGAGGCAGGAGGGAAGAGGCAAGAGGCAGGAGGCAGGAGGCAGGAGGCAGGAGGCAGGAGGCTGGAGGCAGGAGTCACAGGAGGCAGGAGGCTGGAGGCAGGAGGCAGGTGGCAGGAGGCAGGAGGCAGGACGCAGGAGGCAGGAGGCAGGAGGCAGGAGGCAGGAGGCAGGAGGCAGGAGGCACAGGACGCAGGAGTCAGGAGGCAGGAGGCAGGACGCAGGAGGCAGGAGGCAGGAGGCAGGAGGCAGGTGGCAGGAGGCACAGGAGGCCTGGCAGCAGGCAGGATGCAGGAGGCACAGGAGGCAGGAGGCAGGAGGCAGGAGGCAGGAGGCAGGAGGCACAGGAGGCCTGGCAGCAGGCAGGATGTAGGAGGCACAGGAGGAAGGAGGCAGGAAGCAGGAGGCAGGAGGCTGGAGGCAGGAGGCAGGAGCAGGAGCAGGAGGCAGGAGGCAGGAGGCAGGAGGCAGGAGGCACATGAGGCAGGAGGCAGGAGGTAGGAGGCAGGAGGAAGGAGGCAGGAGGCAGGAATCAGAAGGCAGGAGGCAGGACGCAGTTCGCAGGACACCGGAGGCAGGAGTCAGGAGGCAGGAGGCAAAGGAGGCAGGAGGCAGGAGGCAGGAGGCAGGAGGCAGGAGGCAGGACGCAGGAGGCAGGACGCAGGAGGCACAGGACGCAGGAGTCAGGAGGCAAGGGGCACAGGAGGCAGGAGGCACGAGGCAGGAGGCATGAGGCAGGAGGCACAGGAGGAAGGAGGCACATGAGGCAGGAGGCAGGAGGCAGGAGTCAGGAGGCAGGAGGCAGGAGGCAGGAGGCAGGAGGCAGGAGGCAGGAGGCAGGAGGCAGGAGGCAGGACGCAGGAGGCAGGACGCAGGAGGCACAGGACGCAGGAGTCAGGAGGCTGGAGGCAAGACGCAATAGGCAGGAGGCAGGAGGTAGGAGGCAGGAGGCACAGGAGGACTGGCAGGAGGGCAGGAGGCAGGAGGCAGGAGGCAGGATGCACAGGAGGCAGTAGGCACGAGGCAGGAGGCATGAGGCAGGAGGCAGGAGGCAGGAGGCAGGAGGCAGGAGGCAGGAGGCAGGAGGCAGGAGGCAGGAGGCAGGAGGCAGGTGGCACAGGAGGCCTGGCAGGAGGCAGGAGCCAGGAGGCAGAGGAGACCTGGCAGGAGGCAGGAGGCAGGAGGCACAGGAGGCAGGAGGCAGGAGGCAGGAGGCAGGACGCAGGGGGGCAGGAGGCAAGAGCAGGAGGCAGGAGGCAGGAGGCAGGAGGCACAGGAGGCAGGAGGCACAGGAGGCAGGAGGCACAGGATGCAGGAGGCAGGAGGCAGGAGGCAGGAGGCAGGAGCAGGAGGCAGGAGGCAGGAGGCAGGAGGAAGGAGGCAGGAGGCAAAGGAGGACTGCCAGGAGGGCGGGAGGCAGGAGGCAGGAGGCAGGAGGCAGGAGGCAGGATGAACAGGAGGACTGGCAGGAGGGCAGGAGGCAGGAGGCAGGAGGCAGGAGGCAGGAGGTACAGGAGGCAGGAGGCACGAGGCAGGAGGCATGAGGCAGGAGGCACAGGAGGAAGGAGGCACAGGATGCAGGAGGCAGGAGGCATGAGGCAGGAGGCAGGAGGCAGGAAGTGGGAGGCAGGAGGCAGGAGGTAGGAGGCAGGGGGCAGGAGGCAGGAGGCAGGAGGCAGGAGGCAGGAGGCAGGTGGCACAGGAGGCAGGAGACACAGGAGGCAGGAGGCACAGGAGGCAGGAGGCAGGAGGCAGGAGGCAGGAGTAGGAGGCAGGAGGCAGGAGGCAGGAGGCAGGAGGCACAGGAGGCCTGGCGGGAGGCAGGAGGCAGGAGGCAGGAGGCAGGAGGCAGAGGATGCCTGGCAGGAGGCAGGAGGCAGGAGGCACAGGAGGCAGGAGGCAGGAGGCAGGACGCAGGAGGCAGGAGGCAGGAGCAGGAGGCAGGAGGCAGGAGGCATTTGGCAGGAGGCACAGGGAGCCGGAGGCACAGGATGCAGGAGGCACAGGAGGCAGGAGGCAGGAGGCAGGAGCAGGAGGCAGGAGGCAGGAGGCAGGAGGCAGGAGGAAGGAGGATGGAAGCAGGAGGCAGGAGGCAAGAGGCAGGAGGCAGGAGGCAGGAGGCACAGGAGGCAGGAGGGAGGAGGCAGGAGGCAGGAGGCAGGAGGCAGTAGGCAGGAGGCACAGGAGGCAGGAGGCACAGGAGGCAGGAGGCAGGTGGCAGGAGGCAGGAGGCAGGAGGCAGGAGGCAGGAGGCAGGAGGCACAGGAGGCCTGGTAGGAGGCAGGAAGCAGGAGGCACTGGAGGCAGGAGGCAGGAGACACAGAAGGCACAGGAGGCACAGGAGGCACAGGAGGCAGGAGGCAGTAGGCAGGAGGCAGGACGCAGGAGGCAGGAGGCAGGAGGCAGGAGGCAGGAGGCAGGAGGCAGGAGGCAGGAGGCAGGAGGCAGGAGGCACAGGAGGCAGGAGGCACAAAAGGCAGGAGGCAGGAGGCACAGGAGGCAGGAGGCACAGGAGGCAGGAGGCAGGAGGCAGGAGGCACAGGAGGCACAGGAGGCACAGGAGACAAAGGAGGCAGGCGGCAGGCGGCAGGAGGCAGGAGGCAGGAGGCAGGAGGCACAGGAGGCAGGAGGCAGGAGGCAGGAGGCAGGAGGTAGGAGGCAGGAGGTAGGAGGCAGGAGGCAAGAGGCAGGACGCAGGACGCAGGAGGCAGGAGGCAGGAGGCAGGAGGCACAGGAGGCCTGGCAGGTGGCAGGAAGCAGGAGGCACAGGAGGCAGGAGGCAGGAGGCAGGTGGCTGGAGGCAGGAGGTAGGAGGCAGGAGGCAGGAGGCAGGAGGCAGGAGGCAGGAGGCACAGGAGGCAGGAGGCAGAGGAGGCCTGGCAGGAGGCAGGAGGCAGGAGGCACAGGAGGCAGGAGGAAGGAGGCAGGAGGCACAGGAGGCAGGAGTCAGGAGGCAGGAGCAGGAGGCAGGAGGCAGGAGGCAGGTGGCCGGAGGCAGGAGGCAGGAGGCACAGGAGGAAGGAGGCACAGGAGGCAGGAGGCAGGAGGCATGAGGCAGGAGGCAGGAGGCAGGAGGCAGGAGGCACAGGAGGAAGGAGGCACAGTAGGTAGGAGGCAGGAGGCAGGAGGCAGGAGGAAGGACGCAGGAGGCAGGAGGCAGGAGGAAGGAGGCACAGGACGCAGGAGTCAGGAGTCAGGAGGCAGGAGACAGGAGGCACGAGGCACAGGAGGCCTGACAGGAGGGCAGGAGGCAGGAGGCTGAGGAGGCCTGGCAGGAGGCAGGAGGCGAGAGGCACAGGAGGCAGGATGCAGGAGGCAGGAGGCAGGAGGAAGGAGGCAGGAGGCACAGGAGGCAGGAGGCAGGAGGCAGGAGGCAGGAGGCACAGGAGGAAGGAGGCACAGGAGGCAGGAGGCAGGAGGCAGGAGGCAGGAGGCAGGAGGCAGGAGGCAGGAGGCAGGAGGCAGGAGGCAGGAGGCAAGGGGCAGGAGGCAGGACGCAGGAGGCAGGAGGCAGTAGGCAGGAGGCAGGACGCAGGACACAGGAGGCTGGACGCAGCAGGCAGGAAGCAGGAGGCAGGAGGCAGGAGGCACAGGAGGCAGGAGGCAGGAGGCAGGAGGCACAGGAGAAAGGAGGCAGGAGGCAGGAGGCAGGAGGCAGGAGGAAGGAGGCATGAGGCAGGAGGCAGGAGGCAGGAGGCAGGTGGCAGGAGGCAGGAGGCAGGAGGCAGGAGGCAGGAGGCACAGGAGGCCTGGCAGGAGGCAGGAGGCGCAGGAGGCAGGAGGCAGGAGGCAGGAGGCAGGAGGCAGGAATAAGGAGGCAGGAGGCAGGAGGCAGGAGGCATGAGGCACAGCAGGCAGGAGACACAGGAGAAAGGAGGCACAGGAGGAAGGATGAACAGGAGGAAGGAAGCACACGAGGCAGGAGGCAGGAGGCAGGTCGCAGGAGGCAGGACGCAGGAGCCAGGAGGCAGGAGGCAGGAGGCAGGAGGCAGGACGCAGGAGGCAGGAGGCAGGACGCAGGAGGCTGGACGCAGGAGGCAGGAGGCAGGAGGCAGGAGCTATGAGGCAGGAGGCAGGAGGCAGGAGGCAGGATGCACAGGAGGCCTCGCAGGAGGCAGGAGGCAGGAGGCAGGAGGCAGGAGGTAGGAGGCAGGAGGCAGGAGGCAGAGGAGGCCTGGCAGGAGGCAGGAGGCACAGGAGGCAGGAGGCAGGAGCCAGGAGGCAGGAGGCAGGACGCAGGAGGCAGGAGGCACAGAAGGAGGCACAGGAGGCAGGAGGCAGGAGGCATGAGGCAGGAGGCAGGAGGCAGGAGGCAGGAGGTATGAGGCATGGGGCAGGAGGCAGGAGGCAGGAGGCAGGAGGCAGGAGGCAGGAGGCAGGTGGCACAGGAGGAGGAGACACAGGAGGCAGGAGGCACAGGAGGCAGGAGGCAGGAGGCAGGAGTAGGAGGCAGGAGGCAGGAAGCAGGAGGTAGGAGGCAGGAGGCAGGAG
Source organism: Locusta migratoria (assembly GCA_026315105.1). Classification (NCBI taxonomy): domain Eukaryota; kingdom Metazoa; phylum Arthropoda; class Insecta; order Orthoptera; family Acrididae; genus Locusta; species Locusta migratoria. Next base: position 32,236,835 of record CM048745.1, read on the forward strand.
GCACAGGAGGCCTGGCAGGAGGCAGGAGGCAGGAGGCAGAGGATGCTGGCAGGAGGCAGGAGGCAGGAGGCACAGGAGGCAAGAGGCAGGAGGCAGGACGCAGGAGGCAGGAGGCAGGAGCAGGTGGCAGGAGGCAGGAGGCATTAGGCAGGAGGCACAGGAAGGGGGAGGCACAGGAGGCAGGAGGCACAGGAGGCAGGAGGCAGGAGGCAGGAGGCAGGAGCAGGAGGCAGGAGACAGGAGGCAGGAGGCAGGAGGCAGGAGGAAGGAGGAAGGAAGCAGGAGGCAGGAGGAAGGAGGCAGGAGGCAGGAGGCAGGAGGCAGGAGGCAGGAGGCAGGAGGCACAGGAGGCAGGAGGGAGGAGGCAGGAGGCAGGAGGCAGGAGGCAGGAGGCAGGAGGCAGGAGGCACAGGTGGCAGGAGGCACAGGAGGCAGGAGGCAGGTGGCAGGAGGCAGGAGGCAGGAGGCAGGAGGCAGGAGGCAGGAGGCAGGAGGCAGAAGGCAGGAGGCAGGAGGCAGGAGGCAGGAGGCACAGGAGGCCTGGCAGGAGGCAGGAAGCAGGAGGCACTGGAGGCAGGAGGCAGGAGGCAGTACGCAGGAGGCAGGAGGCAGGAGGCAGGAGGCAGGAGGCAGGAGGCAGGAGGCAGAGGGCAGAAGGCAGGAGGCAGGAGGCAGGAGGCACAGGAGGCATGAGGCACAGGTGGCAGGAGGCACAGGAGGCCGGAGGTACAGGAGGCAGGAGGCAGGAGGCACAGGAGGCAGGAGGCAGGACACACAGCAGGCACAGGAGGCACAGGAGGCACAGGAGGCAGGAGGCAGTAGGCAGGAGGCAGGACGCAGGAGGCAGGAGGCAGGAGGCAGGAGGCAGAGGCAGAAGGCACAGGAGGCAAGAGGCACAGAAGGCAGGAGGCAGGAGGCACAGGAGGCAGGAGGCACAGGAGGCAGGAGGCAGGAGGCACAGGAGGTACAGGAGGCACAGGAGACAAAGAAGGCAGGCGGCAGTCGGCAGGAGGCAGGAGGCAGGAGGCAGGAGGCAGGAGGCACAGGAGGCAGGAGGCAGGAGGCAGGAGGCAGGAGGTAGGAGGCAGGAGGTAGGAGGCAGGAGGCAAGAGGCAGGACGCAGGACCCAGGAGGCAGGAGGCAGGAGGCAGGAGGCACAGGAGGCCTGGCAGGAGGCAGGAAGCAGGAGGCACAGGAGGCAGGAGGCAGGAGGCTGGAGGCAGGTGGTAGGAGGCAGGAGGCAGGAGGCAGGAGGCAGGAGGCAGGAGGCAGGAGGCAGGAGGCAGGAGGCAGGAGGCACAGGAGGTAGGAGGCAGGAGGCAGGAGCAGGAGGCTGGAGGCAGGAGGCAGGTGGCAGGAGGCAGGAGGCAGGAGGCACAGGAGGAAGGAGGCACAGGAGGCAGGAGGCAGGAGGCAGGAGGCATGAGGCAGGAGGCAGGAGGCAGGAGGCAGGTGGCAGGAGGCAGGAAGCAGGAGGCACAGGAGGAAGGAGGCACAGGAGGCAGGAGGCAGGAGGCAGGAAGCATGAGGCAGGAGGCAGGAGGCAGGAGGCACAGGAGGAAGGAGGCACAGGAGGTAGGAGGCAGGAGGCAGGAGGCAGGAGGAAGGACGCAGGAGGCAGGAGGCAGGAGGCAGGAGGCACAGGACGCAGGAGTCAGGAGTCAGGAGGCAGGAGACAGGAGGCACGAGGCACAGGAGGCCTGACAGGAGGGCAGGAGGCAGGAGGAAGGAGGCAGGAGGCACAGGAGGCAGGAGGCAGGAGGAAGGAGGCAGGAGGCACAGGAGGAAGGATGCACAGGAGGCAGGAGGCAGGAGGCAGGAGGCAGGAGGCAGGAGGCAGGAGGCAGGAGGCAGGAGGCAAGGGGAAGGAGGCAGGACGCAGGAGGCAGGAGGCAGTAGGCAGGAGGCAGGACGCAGGACGCAGGAGGCTGGTCGCAGCAGGCAGGAGGAAGGAGGCAGGAGGCAGGAGGCACAAGAGGCAGGAGGCAGGAGGCAGGAGGCACAGGAGGAAGGAGGCATGAGGCAGGAGGGAGGAGGCAGGAGGAAGGAGGCATGAGGCAGGAGGCAGGAGGCAGGAGGCAGGAGGCAGGAGGCAGGAGGCAGGAGGCAGGAGGCAGGAGGCACAGGAGGCCTGGCAGGAGGCAGGAGGCGCAGGAGGCAGGAGGCAGGAGGCAGGAGGCAGGAGGCTGGAATAAGGAGGCAGGAGGCAGGAGGCAGGAGGCAGGTGGCACAGGAGGAGGAGACACAGGAGGCAGGAGGCACAGGAGGCAGGAGGCAGGAGGCAGGAGGCAGGAGGCAGGAGGCAGGAGGCAGGAGGCAGGAGGCAGAGGATGCCTGGCAGGAGGCAGGAGGCAGGAGGCACAGGAGGCAGGAGGCAGGAGGCAGGACGCAGGAGCAGGAGGCAGGAGGCAGGAGGCATTAGGCAGGAGGCACAGGAGGGCGGAGGCACAGGAGGCAGGAGGCACAGGAGGCAGGAGGCAGGAGGCAGGAGGCAGGAGCAGGAGGCAGGAGGCAGGAGGCAGGAGGCAGGAGGCAGGAGGAAGGAGGAAGGAAGCAGGAGGCAGGAGGAAGGAGGCAGGAGGCAGGAGGCAGGAGGCAGGAGGGAGGAGGGAGGAGGCAGGAGGCACAGGAGGCAGGAGGGAGGAGGCAGGAGGCAGGAGGCAGGAGGCAGGAGGCAGGAGGCACAGGTGGCAGGAGGCACAGGAGGCAGGAGGCAGGTGGCAGGAGGCAGGAGGCAGGAGGCAGGAGGCAGGAGGCAGGAGGCAGGAGGCAGGAGGCAGGAGGCACAGGAGGCCTGGCAGGAGGCAGGAAGCAGGAGGCACTGGAGGCAGGAGGCAGGAGGCAGTACGCAGGAGGCAGGAGGCAGGACGCAGGAGGCAGAGGGCAGGAGGCAGGAGGCAGGAGGCAGGAGGCAGGAGGCACAGGAGGAATGAGGCACAGGTGGCAGGAGGCACAGGAGGCAGGAGGTACAGGAGGCAGGAGGCAGGAGGCACAGGAGGCAGGAGGCAGGACACACAGCAGGCACAGGAGGCACAGGAGGCACAGGAGGCAGGAGGCAGTAGGCAGTAGGCAGGACGCAGGAGGCAGGAGGCAGGAGGCAGGAGGCAGGAGGCAGAAGGCACAGGAGGCAGGAGGCACAGAAGGCAGGAGGCAGGATGCACAGGAGGCAGGAGGCAAAGGAGGCAGGAGGCAGGAGGCAGGAGGCAGGAGGCAGGAGGCACAGGAGGTACAGGAGGCACAGGAGACAAAGATGGCAGGCGGCAGTCGGCAGGAGGCAGGAGGCAGGAGGCAGGAGGCAGGAGGTAGGAGGCAGGAGGTAGGAGGCAGGAGGCAAGAGGCAGGATGCAGGACCCAGGAGGCAGGAGGCAGGAGGCAGGAGGCACAGGAGGCCTGGCAGGAGGCAGGAAGCAGGAGGCACAGGAGGCAGGAGGCAGGAGGCTGGAGGCAGGTGGTAGGAGGCAGGAGGCAGGTGGCAGGAGGCAGGAGGCAGGAGGCAGGAGGCAGGAGGCACAGGAGGTAGGAGGCAGGAGGCAGGAGCAGGAGGCTGGATGCAGGAGGCAGGTGGCAGGAGGCAGGAGGCAGGAGGCACAGGAGGAAGGAGGCACAGGAGGCAGGAGGCAGGAGGCAGGAGGCATGAGGCAGGAGGCAGGAGGCAGGAGGCAGGAGGCAGGAGGCAGGAGGCAGGAGGCAGGTGGCAGGAGGCAGGAGGCAGGAGGCACAGGAGGAAGGAGGCACAGGAGGCAGGAGGCAGGAGGCAGGAAGCATGAGGCAGGAGGCAGGAGGCAGGAGGCACAGGAGGAAGGAGGCACAGGAGGTAGGAGGCAGGAGGCAGGAGGCAGGAGGAAGGACGCAGGAAGCAGGAGGCAGGAGGCAGGAGGCACAGGACGCAGGAGTCAGGAGTCAGGAGGCAGGAGACAGGAGGCACGAGGCACAGGAGGCCTGACAGGAGGGCAGGAGGCAGGAGGAAGGAGGCAGGAGGCACAGGAGGAAGGATGCACAGGAGGCAGGAGGCAGGAGGCAGGAGGCAGGAGGCAGGAGGCAGGAGGCAGGAGGCAGGAGGCAGGAGGCAGGAGGCAGGAGGCAGGAGGCAGGAGGCAAGGGGAAGGAGGCAGGACGCAGGAGGCAGGAGGCAGTAGGCAGGAGGCAGGACGCAGGACGCAGGAGGCTGTACGCAGCAGGCAGGAGGCAGGAGGCAGGAGGCAGGAGGCACAGGAGGCAGGAGGCAGGAGGCAGGAGGCACAGGAGGAAGGAGGCATGAGGCAGGAGGGAGGAGGCAGGAGGAAGGAGGCATGAGGCAGGAGGCAGGAGGCAGGAGGCAGGAGGCAGGAGGCAGGAGGCAGGAGGCAGGAGGCACAGGAGGCCTGGCAGGAGGCAGGAGGCGCAGGAGGGAGGAGGCAGGAGGCAGGAGACAGGAGGCAGGAGGCTGGAATAAGGAGGCAGGAGGCAGGAGGCAGGTGGCACAGGAGGAGGAGACACAGGAGGCAGGAGGCACAGGAGGCAGGAGGCAGGAGGCAGGAGTAGGAGGCAGGAGGCAGGAGGCAGGAGGCAGGAGGCAGGAGGCACAGGAGGCCTGGCAGGAGGCAGGAGGCAGGAGGCAGAGGATGCCTGGCAGGAGGCAGGAGGCAGGAGGCACAGGAGGCAGGAGGCAGGAGGCAGGACGCAGGAGGCAGGAGGCAGGAGCAGGAGGCAGGAGGCAGGAGGCATTAGGCAGGAGGCACAGGAGGGGGGAGGCACAGGAGGCAGGAGGCACAGGAGGCAGGAGGCAGGAGGCAGGAGGCAGGAGCAGGAGGCAGGAGGCAGGAGGCAGGAGGCAGGAGGCAGGAGGAAGGAGGAAGGAAGCAGGAGGCAGGAGGAAGGAGGCAGGAGGCAGGAGGCAGGAGGCAGGAGGCAGGAGGCACAGGAGGCAGGAGGGAGGAGGCAGGAGGCAGGAGGCAGGAGGCAGGAGGCAGGAGGCAGGAGGCAGGAGGCACAGGTGGCAGGAGGCACAGGAGGCAGGAGGCAGGTGGCAGGAGGCAGGAGGCAGGAGGCAGGAGGCAGGAGGCAGGAGGCAGGAGGCAGGAGGCAGGAGGCACAGGAGGCCTGGCAGGAGGCAGGAAGCAGGAGGCACTGGAGGCAGGAGACAGGAGGCAGTACGCAGGAGGCAGGAGGCAGGAGGCAGGAGGCAGGAGGCAGGAGGCAGAGGGCAGGAGGCAGGAGGCAGGAGGCAGGAGGCAGGAGGCACAGGAGGCATGAGGCACAGGTGGCAGGAGGCACAGAAGGCAGGAGGTACAGGAGGCAGGAGGCAGGGGGCACAGGAGGCAGGAGGCAGGACACACAGCAGGCACAGGAGGCACAGGAGGCACAGGAGGCAGGAGGCAGTCGGCAGGAGGCAGGACGCAGGAGGCAGGAGGCAGGAGGCAGGAGGCAGGAGGCAGAAGGCACAGGAGGCAGGAGGCACAGAAGGCAGGAGGCAGGAGGCACAGGAGGCAGGAGGCACAGGAGGCAGGAGGCAGGAGGCAGGAGGCACAGGAGGTACAGGAGGCACAGGAGACAAAGAAGGCAGGCGGCAGTCGGCAGGAGGCAGGAGGCAGGAGGCACAGGAGGCAGGAGGCAGGAGGCAGGAGGCAGGAGGTAGGAGGCAGGAGGTAGGAGGCAGGAGGCAAGAGGCAGGACGCAGGACCCAGGAGGCAGGAGGCAGGAGGCAGGAGGCACAGGAGGCCTGGCAGGAGGCAGGAAGCAGGAGGCACAGGAGGCAGGAGGCAGGAGGCTGGAGGCAGGTGGTAGGAGGCAGGAGGTAGGAGGCAGGAGGCAGGAGCAGGAGGCTGGAGGCAGGAGGCAGGTGGCAGGAGGCAGGTGGCAGGAGGCACAGGAGGAAGGAGGCACAGGAGGCAGGAGGCAGGAGGCAGGAGGCATGAGGCAGGAGGCAGGAGGCAGGAGGCAGGAGGCAGGTGGCAGGTGGCAGGAGGCAGGAGGCATAGGAGGAAGGAGGCACAGGAGGCAGGAGGCAGGAGGCAGGAGGCAGGAAGCATGAGGCAGCAGGCAGGAGGCAGGAGGCACAGGAGGAAGGAGGCACAGGTGGTAGGAGGCAGGAGGCAGGAGGAAGGACGCAGGAGGCAGGAGGCAGGAGGCAGGAGGCACAGGACGCAGGAGTCAGAAGTCAGGAGGCAGGAGACAGGAGGCACGAGGCACAGGAGGCCTGACAGGAGGGCAGGAGGCAGGAGGAAGGAGGCAGGAGGCACAGGAGGCAGGAGGCAGGAGGAAGGAGGCAGGAGGCACATGAGGAAGGATGCACAGGAGGCAGGAGGCAGGAGGCAGGAGGCAGGAGGCAGGAGGCAGGAAGCAGGAGGCAGGAGGCAGGAGGCAGGAGGCAAGGGGAAGGAGGCAGGACGCAGGAGGCAGGAGGCAGTAGGCAGGAGGCAGGACGCAGGACGCAGGAGGCTGGACGCAGCAGGCAGGAGGCACGAGGCAGGAGGCAGGAGGCACAGGAGGCAGGAGGCAGGAGGCAGGAGGCATAGGAGGAAGGAGGCATGAGGCAGGAGGGAGGAGGCAGGAGGAAGGAGGCATGAGGCAGGAGGCAGGAGGCAGGAGGCAGGAGGCAGGAGGCAGGAGGCAGGAGGCAGGAGGCAGGAGGCAGGAGGCAGGAGGCAGGAGGCAGGAGGCACAGGAGGCCTGGCAGGAGGCAGGAGGCGCAGGAAGCAGGAGGCAGGAGGCAGGAGGCTGGAATAAGGAGGCAGGAGGCAGGAGGCAGGAGGCAGGAGGCAGGAGGCACAGCAGGCAGGAGACACAGGAGGAAGGAGGCACAGGAGGAAGGATGAACAGGAGGAAGGAAGCACACGAGGCAGGAGGCAGGAGGCAGAACGCAGGAGGCAGGACGCAGGAGCCAGGAGGCAGGAGGCAGGAGGCCGGACGCAGGAGGCAGGAGGCAGGAGGTAGGAGGCAGAACGCAGGAGGCAGGAGGCACAGGAGGAAGGAGGCACAGGAAGCAGGACGCAGGAGGCAGGAGGCAGGTGGCAGGAGGCAGGAGGTAGGAGGCAGGAGGCAGGAGCAGGAGGCAGGAGGCAGGAGGCAGGAGCAGGAGGCAGGAGGCAGGAGCAGGAGGCAGGAGGCAGGAGGCACAGGAGGAAGGAGGCACAGGAGGCAGGACGCAGGAGGCAGGAGGCAGGAGGCAGGAAGCTGGAGGAAGGGGGCAGGAGGCACGAGGCAAGAGGCACAATAGGCCTGGCAGGAGGCAGGAGGCAGGAGGCACAGGAGGCAGGAGGCAGGAGGCAGGAGGCAGGTGGCAGGAGGCAGGAGGCAGGAGGCACGGGAAGAAGGAGGCACAGGAGGCAGGAGGCAGGAGGCAGGAGGCATGAGGCTGGAGGCAGGAGGCAGGAGGCACAGGAGGAAGGAGTCACAGGAGGCAGGAGGCAGGAGGCAGGAGGCAGGAAGCATGAGGCAGGAGGCAGGAGGCAGGAGGCACAGGAGGAAGGAGGCACAGGAGGTAGGAGGCAGGAGGCAGGAGGCAGGAGGAAGGACGCAGGAGGCAGGAGGCAGGAGGCAGGAGGCACAGGACGCAGGAGTCAGAAGTCAGGAGGCAGGAGACAGGAGGCACGAGGCACAGGAGGCCTGACAGGAGGGCAGGAGGCAGGAGGAAGGAGGCAGGAGGCACAGGAGGCAGGAGGCAGGAGGAAGGAGGCAGGAGGCACATGAGGAAGGATGCACAGGAGGCAGGAGGCAGGAGGCAGGAGGCAGGAGGCAGGAGGCAGGAGGGAGGAGGCAGGAAGCAGGAGGCAGGAGGCAGGAGGCAGGAGACAAGGGGAAGGAGGCAGGACGCAGGAGGCAGGAGGCAGTAGGCGGGAGGCAGGACGCAGGACGCAGGAGGCTGGACGCAGCAGGCAGGAGGCAGGAGGCAGGAGGCAGGAGGCACAGGAGGCAGGAGGCAGGAGGCAGGAGGCACAGGAGGAAGGAGGCAGGAGGCAGGAGCAGGATGCTGGAGGCAGGAGGCAGGTGGCAGGAGGCAGGTGGCAGGAGGCACAGGAGGAAGGAGGCACAGGAGGCAGGAGGCAGGAGGCATGAGGCAGGAGGCAGGAGGCAGGAGGCAGGTGGCAGGTGGCAGGAGGCAGGAGGCACAGGAGGAAGGAGGCACAGGAGGCAGGAGGCAGGAGGCAGGAGGCAGGAAGCATGAGGCAGGAGGCAGGAGGCAGGAGGCACAGGAGGAAGGAGGCACAGGAGGTAGGAGGCAGGAGGCAGGAGGCAGGAGGAAGGACGCAGGAGGCAGGAGGCAGGAGGCAGGAGGCACAGGACGCAGGAGTCAGAAGTCAGGAGGCAGGAGACAGGAGGCACGAGGCACAGGAGGCCTGACAGGAGGGCAGGAGGCAGGAGGAAGGAGGCAGGAGGCACAGGAGGCAGGAGGCAGGAGGAAGGAGGCAGGAGGCACATGAGGAAGGATGCACAGGAGGCATGAGGCAGGAGGCAGGAGGCAGGAGGCAGGAGGCAGGAAGCAGGAGGCAGGAAGCAGGAGGCAGGAGGCAGGAGGCAAGGGGAAGGAGGCAGGACGCAGGAGGCAGGAGGCAGTAGGCAGGAGGCAGGACGCAGGACGCAGGAGGCTGGACGCAGCAGGCAGCAGGCAGGAGGCAGGAGGCAGGAGGCACAGGAGGCAGGAGGCAGGAGGCAGGAGGCACAGGAGGAAGGAGGAATGAGGCAGGAGGGAAGAGGCAGGAGGAAGGAGGCATGAGGCAGGAGGCAGGAGGCAGGAGGCAGGAGGCAGGAGGCAGGAGGCAGGAGGCAGGAGGCACAGGAGGCCTGGCAGGAGGCAGGAGGCGCAGGAGGCAGGAGGCAGGAGGCAGGAGGCTGGAATAAGGAGGCAGGAGGCAGGAGGCAGGAGGCAGGAGGCAGGAGGCACAGCAGGCAGGAGACACAGGAGGAAGGAGGCACAGGAGGAAGGATGAACAGGAGGAAGGAAGCACACGAGGCAGGAACCAGGAGGCAGGACGCAGGAGGCAGGACTCAGGAGCCAGGAGGCAGGAGGCAGGAGGCCGGACGCAGGAGGCAGGAGGCAGGAGGTAGGAGGCAGAACGCAGGAGGCAGGAGGCACAGGAGGAAGGAGGCACAGGAGGCAGGACGCAGGAGGCAGGAGGCAGGTGGCAGGAGGCAGGAGGTAGGAGGCAGGAGGCAGGAGCAGGAGGCAGGAGGCAGGAGGCAGGAGCAGGAGGCAGGAGGCAGGAGCAGGAGGCAGGAGGCACAGGAGGAAGGAGGCACAGGAGGCAGGACGCAGGAGGCAGGAGGCAGGAGGCAGGAAGCTGGAGGAAGGAGGCAGGAGGCAGGAGGCAAGAGGCACAATAGGCCTGGCAGGAGGCAGGAGGCAGGAGGCACAGGAGGCAGGAGGCAGGAGGCAGGAGGCAGGTGGCAGGAGGCAGGAGGCAGGAGGCATGGGAAGAAGGAGGCACAGGAGGCAGGAGGCAGGAGGCAGGAGGCATGAGGCTGGAGGCAGGAGGCAGGAGGCACAGGAGGAAGGAGTCACAGGAGGCAGGAGGCAGGAGGCAGGAGGCAGGAGAAAGGACGCAGGAGGCAGGAGGCAGGAGGAAGGAGGCACAGGAGGCAGGAGTCAGGAGGCAGGAGGCAGGAGGCACGAGTCACAGGAGGCCTGGCAGGAGGGCAGGAGGCAGGAGGCACGAGGCAGGAGGCAGAGGAGGCCTGGCAGGAGGCAGGAGGCGAGAGGCACAGGAGGCAAGATGCAGGAGGCAGGAGGCAGGAGGCAGGAGGCAGGAGGCAGGAGGCAGGAGGCAGGAGGCACAGGAGGCCTGGCAGGAGGCAGGAGGCGCAGGAGGCAGGAGGCAGGAGGCAGGAGGCAGGAGGCAGGAGGCAGGAATAAGGAGGCAGGACGCAGGAGGCAGGAGGCAGGAGGCACAGGAGGCAGGAGACACAGGAGGAAGGAGGCACAGGAGGAAGGATGAACAGGAGGAAGGAGGCACAGGAGGCAGGTGGCAAGAGGCTGGACGCAGGAGGCAGGACGCAGGAGACAGGACGCAGGAGGCAGGACGCTGGAGGCTTGACGCAGGAGGCAGGAGGCAGGAGGAAGGACGCAGGAGGCAGGAGGCAGGAGGCAGGAGGCAGGAGGCACGAGGCACAAGGCAGGAGGCACAGGAGGAAGGAGGAACAGGAGGCAGGAGGCAGGAGGCAGGAGGTAGGAGTCACAGGAGGAAGGAGGCACAGGAGGCAAAGGCAGGAGGCAGGAGGCAGGATGCAGGATGCAGGAGGCAGGAGGCAGGAGGCAGGAGGCAGAGGAGGCCTGGCAGGAGGCAGGAGGCACAGGAGGCAGGAGGCAGGAGGCAGGAGGCAGGAGGCAGGAGGCACAGGAGGCAGGAGGCAGGAGGCAGGAGGCAGGAGGCAGGAGGCAGGTGGCAGGAAGCAGGAGGCACAGGAGGCAGGAGGCAGGAGACAGGAGGCAGGAGGCAGCAGGCAGGAGGCAGGAGGCAAGAGGCAGGAGGCAGGAGGCAGGAGGCAGGACGCAGGAGGCATGAGGCAGGACGCAGGAGGCAGGAGGCAGGAGGCAGGAGGCAGGAGGCAGGAGGAGGGGTCAGAGGAGGCCTGGTAGGAGGCAGGAGGCACAGGAGGCATGGCATTAGGCAGGAGGCAGGAGGCAGGAGGCAGGAGGCAGGAGGTAGGAGGCAGGAGGCAGAGGAGGCCTGGCAGGAGGCAGGAGGCATAGGAGGCAGGAGGCAGGAGTCAGGAGGCAGCAGGCAGGACGCAGGAAGCAGGAGGCACAGGAGGAAGGAGGCACAGGAGGCAGGACGCAGGTGGCAGGAGGCAGGAAGCAGGAGGCAGGAGGCAGGAGGTAGGAGGCAGGAGGCAGGAGCAGGAGGCATGAGGCAGGAGACAGGAGCAAGAGGCAGGAGGCAGGAGCAGGAGGCAGGAGGTAGGAGGCACAGGAGGCAGGAGGCACAGGAGGCAGGCCGCAGGAGGCAGGAGGCCGGAGGCAGGAGGCAGGAGGCAGGAGGCAGGAGGCAAGAGGCAGGAGACAGGAGGTAGGAGTCAGGAGGCAGGAGGCACGAGGCACAGGAGGCCTGGCAGGAGGCAGGAGGCTGGAGGCACAGGAGGCAGGAGGCAGGAGGCAGGAGGCAGGTGGCAGGAGGCAGGAGGCAGGAGGCACAGGAGGAAGGAGGCACAGGAGGCAGGAGGCAGGAGGCAGGAGGCATGAGGCAGGAGGCAGGAGGCAGGAGGCATAGGAGGAAGGAGGCACAGGAGGCAGGAGGCAGGAGGCAGGAGGTAGGACACAGGAGGCAGGAGGCAGGAAGCAGGAGGCACAAGAGGCAGGAGCCAGGAGGCTGGAGTCAGGAGGCGCGAGGCACAGGAGGCCTGGCAGGAGGGCAGGAGGCAGGAGGCAGGAGGCAGGAGGCTGAGGAGGCCTGGCAGGGGGCAGGAGGCGAGAGGCACAGGAGGCAGGATGCAGGAGGCAGGAGGCAGGAGGCAGGAGGCAGGAGGCAGGAGGCAGGAGGCAGGAGGCAGGAGGCAGGAGGCAGGAGGCAGGAGGCAGGAGGCCTGGCAGGAGGCAGGAGGCGCAGAAGGCAGGAGGCAGGAAGCAGGAGGCAGGAGGCAGGAGGCAGGATTAAGGAGGCAGGAGGCAGGAGGCAGGAGGCACAGGAGGCAGGAGACACAGGAGGAAGGAGGCACAGGAGGAAGGATGAACAGGAGGAAGGAGGAACAGGAGGCAGGAGGCAGGAGGAAGGACGCAGGAGGCAGGAAGCAGGAGGCAGGAGGCAGGAGGCACAGGAGGCAGGAGACACAGGAGGAAGGAGGCAAAGGAGGAAGGATGAACAGGAGGAAGGAGGAACAGGAGGCAGAAGGCAGAAGGCAGGACGCAGGAGGCAGGACGCAGGAGGCAGGACGCAGGAGGCAGGAGGCAGGATGCTGGAGGCTGGACGCAGGAGGCAGGGGGCAGGAGGCAGAAGGCAGGAGGCAGGAGCTAGGAGGCAGGAGGCAGGATGCACAGGAGGCCTGGCAGGAGGCAGAATGCAGGAGGCACAGGAGGCAGGAGGCAGGAGGCAGGAGGCGGGAGGTAGGAGGCAGGAGGCAGGATGCAGAGGAGGCCTGGCAGAAGGCAGGAGGCACAGGAGGCAGGAGGCAGGAGGCAGGAGGGAGGAGGCAGGACGCAGGAGGCAGGAGGCACAGGAGGAATGAGGCAGAGGAGGCAGGACGGAGGAGGCAGGAGGCAGGAGGCAGGAGGCAGGAGGTAGGAAGCAGGAGGCAGGAGCAGGAGGCAGGAGGCAGGAGGCAGGAGCAGGAGGCAGGAGCAGGAGGCATGAGGCAGGAGGCACAGGAGGCAGGAGGCACAGGAGGCAGGACGCAGGAGGCAGGAGGCAGGAGCCAGGAGGCAGGAGGCAGGAGGCAGGAGGCAGGAGGCACAGGAGGCCTGGCATGAGGCAGGAGGCAGGTGGCAGAAGGCACAGGAGGCAGGAGGCAGGAGGCAGGAGGCAGGAGGCACAGGAGGCAGGAGGCAGGAGGCAGAAGGCACAGGAGGCAGGAGGTAGGAGGCAGGAGGCAGGAGGCAGGACGCAGGAGGCAGGAGGCAGGAGGCAGGAGGCAGGAGGCAGGAGGCACAGGAGGCCTGGCAGGAGGCAGGAGGCAAAGGAGGCAGGAGGCAGGAGGCAGGAGGCAGGAGGCAGGAGGCAGGAAGCAGGAGGCACAGGAGGAAGGAGGCACAGGAGGAAGGAGGCAGGAGGCAGGAGGCAGGTTGGAGGAGGCAGGAGGCAGGAGGCAGGAGGCCAGAGGCAGGAGGCACAGGAGGCAGGAGGCAGGAGGCAGGAGGCAGGAGGCACAGGAGGATTGGCAGGAGGCAGGAGGCCGGAGGCACAGGAGGCAGGAGGCAGGAGGCACAGGACGCCTGGCAGACGGCAGGAGGCAGGAGGCACAGGAGGCAGGAGGCAGGAGGCAGGAGGCAGGAGGCAGGAGGCAAGAGGCTGGAGGCAGGAGGCAGGAGGCAGGAGGCAGGATTGAGGAGGCAGGAGGCACGAGGCAGGAGGCACAGGAGGAAGGAGGCACAGGAGGCAGGAGGCAGGAGGCAGGAGGTAGGAGGCACAGGGGGAAGGAGGCACAGGAGGCAGGAGGCAGGAGGCAGGAAGCAAAATGCAGGATGCAGGAGGCAGGAGGCAGGAGGCAGGGGAGGCCTGGCAGGAGGCACAGGAGGCAGGAGGCAGGAGGCAGGAGGCAGGAGGCAGGAGGCAGGAGGCAGGAAGCAGGAGGCACAGGAGGCAGGAGGCAGGAGACAGGAGGCAGGAACCAGGAGGCAGGAGGCAGGTGGCAGGAGGCAGGAGGCAGGAGTCACGAGGCAGGAGGCACAGGAGGCAGGAGGCGGGAGGCAGGAGGCAGGAGGCACAGGAGCCAGGAGGCAGGAAGCAGGAGGCAGGAGGCAGGAGACAGGAGGCAGGAGGAGGGAGGCACAGGAGACCTGGCAGGAGGCAGAAGGCAGGAGGCACAGGAGGCAGGAGGCAGGAGGCAGGAGGCAGGATTAAGGAGGCAGGAGGCAGGAGGCAGGAGGCACAGGAGGCAGGAGACACAGGAGGAAGGAGGCACAGGAGGAAGGATGAACAGGAGGAAGGAGGAACAGGAGGCAGGAGGCAGGAGGAAGGACGCAGGAGGCAGGAAGCAGGAGGCAGGAGGCAGGAGGCAGGACGCAGGAGGCAAGAGGCAGGTACAGGAGGCAGAAGGGAGGAGGCACAGGAGGCAGGAGGAAGGAGGCACAGGAGGCAGGAGGCAGGAGGCAGGAGGCAGGAGGCAGGAGGCAGGAGGCAGGAGGCAGGCGGCAGGAGGCACAGGAGGCAGGAGGCACAGGAGGCAGAAGGCAGGAGGCACAGTAGCAGGAGGCAGGAGGCAGGAGGCACAGGAGGCAGGAGTCACAGGAGGCAGGAGGCAGGAGGCTGGAAGCAGGAGGCAGGAGGCAGGAGGCAGGAGGCAGGAGGCACAGGAGGAAGGAGGCACAGGGGCTGGAGGCAGGAGGCAGGAGGCAGGAGGCAGGAGGCAGGTGGCAGGAGGCAGGAGGCAGGAGGCACAGGAGGAAGGAGGCACAGGAGGCAGGAGGCAGGAGGCAGGAGGCATGAGGCAGGAGGCAGGAGGCAGGAGGCACAGGAGGAAGGAGGCACAGGAGGCAGGAGGCAGGAGGCAGGAGGTAGGACACAGGAGGCAGGAGGCAGGAAGCAGGAGGCACAAGAGGCAGGAGCCAGGAGGCTGGAGTCAGGAGGCGCGAGGCACAGGAGGCCTGGCAGGAGGGCAGGAGGCAGGAGGCAGGAGGCAGGAGGCTGAGGAGGCCTGGCAGGGGGCAGGAGGCGAGAGGCACAGGAGGCAGGATGCAGGAGGCAGGAGGCAGGAGGCAGGAGGCAGGAGGCAGGAGGCAGGAGGCAGGAGGCAGGAGGCAGGAGGCAGGAGGCAGGAGGCAGGAGGCCTGGCAGGAGGCAGGAGGCGCAGAAGGCAGGAGGCAGGAAGCAGGAGGCAGGAGGCAGGAGGCAGGATTAAGGAGGCAGGAGGCAGGAGGCAGGAGGCACAGGAGGCAGGAGACACAGGAGGAAGGAGGCACAGGAGGAAGGATGAACAGGAGGAAGGAGGAACAGGAGGCAGGAGGCAGGAGGAAGGACGCAGGAGGCAGGAAGCAGGAGGCAGGAGGCAGGAGGCACTGGAGGCAGGAGACACAGGAGGAAGGAGGCAAAGGAGGAAGGATGAACAGGAGGAAGGAGGAACAGGAGGCAGGAGGCAGAAGGCAGGACGCAGGAGGCAGGACGCAGGAGGCAGGACGCAGGAGGCAGGAGGCAGGATGCTGGAGGCTGGACGCAGGAGGCAGGAGGCAGGAGGCAGAAGGCAGGAGGCAGGAGCTAGGAGGCAGGAGGCAGGATGCACAGGAGGCCTGGCAGGAGGCAGAATGCAGGAGGCACAGGAGGCAGGAGGCAGGAGGCAGGAGGCGGGAGGTAGGAGGCAGGAGGCAGGATGCAGAGGAGGCCTGGCAGAAGGCAGGAGGCACAGGAGGCAGGAGGCAGGAGGCAGGAGGGAGGAGGCAGGACGCAGGAGGCAGGAGGCACAGGAGGAATGAGGCAGAGGAGGCAGGACGGAGGAGGCAGGAGGCAGGAGACAGGAGGCAGGAGGTAGGAAGCAGGAGGCAGGAGCAGGAGGCAGGAGGCAGGAGACAGGAGCAGGAGGCAGGAGCAGGAGGCATGAGGCAGGAGGCACAGGAGGCAGGAGGCACAGGAGGCAGGACGCAGGAGGCAGGAGGCAGGAGCCAGGAGGCAGGAGGCAGGAGGCAGGAGGCAGGAGGCACAGGAGGCCTGGCAGGAGGCAGGAGGCAGGTGGCAGAAGGCACAGGAGGCAGGAGGCAGGAGGCAGGAGGCAGGAGGCACAGGAGGCAGGAGGCAGGAGGCAGAAGGCACAGGAGGCAGGAGGTAGGAGGCAGGAGGCAGGAGGCAGGACGCAGGAGGCAGGAGGCAGGAGGCAGGAGGCAGGAGGCAGGAGGCAGGAGGCACAGGAGGCCTGGCAGGAGGCACAGGAGGCAGGAGGCAGGAGGCAGGAGGCAGGAGGCAGGAGGCAGGAGGCAGGAAGCAGGAGGCACAGGAGGCAGGAGGCAGGAGACAGGAGGCAGGAACCAGGAGGCAGGAGGCAGGTGGCAGGAGGCAGGAGGCAGGAGTCACGAGGCAGGAGGCACAGGAGGCAGGAGGCGGGAGGCAGGAGGCAGGAGGCACAGGAGCCAGGAGGCAGGAAGCAGGAGGCAGGAGGCAGGAGACAGGAGGCAGGAGGCGGGAGGCACAGGAGACCTGGCAGGAGGCAGAAGGCAGGAGGCACAGGAGGCAGGAGGCAGGAGGCAGGAGGCAGGATTAAGGAGGCAGGAGGCAGGAGGCAGGAGGCACAGGAGGCAGGAGACACAGGAGGAAGGAGGCACAGGAGGAAGGATGAACAGGAGGAAGGAGGAACAGGAGGCAGGAGGCAGGAGGAAGGACGCAGGAGGCAGGAAGCAGGAGGCAGGAGGCAGGAGGCAGGACGCAGGAGGCAAGAGGCAGGTACAGGAGGCAGAAGGCAGGAGGCACAGGAGGCAGGAGGAAGGAGGCACAGGAGGCAGGAGGCAGGAGGCAGGAGGCAGGAGGCAGGAGGCAGGAGGCAGGAGGCAGGCGGCAGGAGGCACAGGAGGCAGGAGGCACAGGAGGCAGAAGGCAGGAGGCACAGTAGCAGGAGGCAGGAGGCAGGAGGCACAGGAGGCAGGAGTCACAGGAGGCAGGAGGCAGGAGGCTGGAAGCAGGAGGCAGGAGGCAGGAGGCAGGAGGCAGGAGGCACAGGAGGAAGGAGGCACAGGGGCTGGAGGCAGGAGGCAGGAGGCAGGAGGCAGGAGGCAGGTGGCAGGAGGCAGGAGGCAGGAGGCACAGGAGGAAGGAGGCACAGGAGGCAGGAGGCAGGAGGCAGGAGGCATGAGGCAGGAGGCAGGAGGCAGGAGGCACAGGAGGAAGGAGGCACAGGAGGCAGGAGGCAGGAGGCAGGAGGTAGGACACAGGAGGCAGGAGGCAGGAAGCAGGAGGCACAAGAGGCAGGAGCCAGGAGGCTGGAGTCAGGAGGCGCGAGGCACAGGAGGCCTGGCAGGAGGGCAGGAGGCAGGAGGCAGGAGGCAGGAGGCTGAGGAGGCCTGGCAGGGGGCAGGAGGCGAGAGGCACAGGAGGCAGGATGCAGGAGGCAGGAGGCAGGAGGCAGGAGGCAGGAGGCAGGAGGCAGGAGGCAGGAGGCAGGAGGCAGGAGGCAGGAGGCAGGAGGCAGGAGGCCTGGCAGGAGGCAGGAGGCGCAGAAGGCAGGAGGCAGGAAGCAGGAGGCAGGAGGCAGGAGGCAGGATTAAGGAGGCAGGAGGCAGGAGGCAGGAGGCACAGGAGGCAGGAGACACAGGAGGAAGGAGGCACAGGAGGAAGGATGAACAGGAGGAAGGAGGAACAGGAGGCAGGAGGCAGGAGGAAGGACGCAGGAGGCAGGAAGCAGGAGGCAGGAGGCAGGAGGCACAGGAGGCAGGAGACACAGGAGGAAGGAGGCAAAGGAGGAAGGATGAACAGGAGGAAGGAGGAACAGGAGGCAGGAGGCAGAAGGCAGGACGCAGGAGGCAGGACGCAGGAGGCAGGACGCAGGAGGCAGGAGGCAGGATGCTGGAGGCTGGACGCAGGAGGCAGGAGGCAGGAGGCAGAAGGCAGGAGGCAGGAGCTAGGAGGCAGGAGGCAGGATGCACAGGAGGCCTGGCAGGAGGCAGAATGCAGGAGGCACAGGAGGCAGGAGGCAGGAGGCAGGAGGCGGGAGGTAGGAGGCAGGAGGCAGGATGCAGAGGAGGCCTGGCAGAAGGCAGGAGGCACAGGAGGCAGGAGGCAGGAGGCAGGAGGGAGGAGGCAGGACGCAGGAGGCAGGAGGCACAGGAGGAATGAGGCAGAGGAGGCAGGACGGAGGAGGCAGGAGGCAGGAGGCAGGAGGCAGGAGGTAGGAAGCAGGAGGCAGGAGCAGGAGGCAGGAGGCAGGAGACAGGAGCAGGAGGCAGGAGCAGGAGGCATGAGGCAGGAGGCACAGGAGGCAGGAGGCACAGGAGGCAGGACGCAGGAGGCAGGAGGCAGGAGCCAGGAGGCAGGAGGCAGGAGGCAGGAGGCAGGAGGCACAGGAGGCCTGGCAGGAGGCAGGAGGCAGGTGGCAGAAGGCACAGGAGGCAGGAGGCAGGAGGCAGGAGGCAGGAGGCACAGGAGGCAGGAGGCAGGAGGCAGAAGGCACAGGAGGCAGGAGGTAGGAGGCAGGAGGCAGGAGGCAGGACGCAGGAGGCAGGAGGCAGGAGGCAGGAGGCAGGAGGCAGGAGGCAGGAGGCAGGAGGCACAGGAGGCCTGGCAGGAGGCAGGAGGCAAAGGAGGCAGGAGGCAGGAGGCAGGAGGCAGGAGGCAGGAGGCAGGAGGCAGGAGGCACAGGAGGAAGGAGGCACAGGAGGAAGGAGGCAGGAGGCAGGAGGCAGGTGGGAGGAGGCAGGAGGCAGGAGGCAGGAGGCCAGAGGCAGGAGGCACAGGAGGCAGGAGGCAGGAGGCAGGAGGCAGGAGGCACAGGAGGATTGGCAGGAGGCAGGAGGCCGGAGGCACAGGAGGCAGGAGGCAGGAGGCACAGGACGCCTGGCAGACGGCAGGAGGCAGGAGGCACAGGAGGCAGGAGGCAGGAGGCAGGAGGCAGGAGGCAGGAGGCAAGAGGCTGGAGGCAGGAGGCAGGAGGCAGGAGGCAGGATTGAGGAGGCAGGAGGCACGAGGCACGAGGCAGGAGGCACAGGAGGAAGGAGGCACAGGAGGCAGGAGGCAGGAGGCAGGAGGTAGGAGGCACAGGGGGAAGGAGGCACAGGAGGCAGGAGGCAGGAGGCAGGAGGCAAAATGCAGGATGCAGGAGGCAGGAGGCAGGAGGCAGGGGAGGCCTGGCAGGAGGCACAGGAGGCAGGAGGCAGGAGGCAGGAGGCAGGAGGCAGGAGGCAGGAGGCAGGAAGCAGGAGGCACAGGAGGCAGGAGGCAGGAGACAGGAGGCAGGAACCAGGAGGCAGGAGGCAGGTGGCAGGAGGCAGGAGGCAGGAGTCACGAGGCAGGAGGCACAGGAGGCAGGAGGCGGGAGGCAGGAGGCAGGAGGCACAGGAGCCAGGAGGCAGGAAGCAGGAGGCAGGAGGCAGGAGACAGGAGGCAGGAGGGAGGGGGCAGGATGCAGGATGCATGAGGCAGGAGGCAGGAGGCAGGAGGCAGGTGGCAGAGGAGGCCTGGCAGGATTCAGGAGGCACAGGAGGCAGAGGCAGGAGGCAGGAGGCAGGAGGCAGGAGGCAGGAGGCAGGAGGCAGGTGGCAGGAGGCACAGGAGGCAGGACGCAGGAGGCAGGATGCAGGTGGCAGGAGGCACAGGAGGCCTGGCAGGAGGCAGGACGCAGGACGCAGGAGGCAGGAGGCAGGAGGCACAGGAGGCCTGGCAGGAGGCAGGAGGCAGGAGGCAGGAGGCAGGATGCAGGAGGCAGGAGGCACAGGAGGCCTGGCAGGAGGCAGGCGGCAGGACACAGGAGGCAGGAGGCAGGAGGCAGTAGGCAGGAGGCACAGGAGGCCTGGCTGGAGGCAGGAGGCAGGAGGTAGGAGGCAGGAACTCAGGAGGCAGGAGGCAGAAGGCACAGGAGGCCTGGCAGGAGGCAGGAGGCAGGACGCAGGAGGCAGGAGGCAGGAGGCAGGAGGCAGGAGGCAGGAGGCACAGGAGGCCTGGCAGGAGGCAGGAGGCAGGAGGCAGGAGGAGGGAGGCAGGAGGCAGGAGGCAGGAGGCAGGAGGCAGGAGGCACAGGAGGAAGGAGGCACAGGAGTAAGGAGGCAGGAGGCAGGAGGCAGGTGGCAGGAGGCAGGAGGCAGGAGTCAGGAGGCAGGAGGCAAGGAGGCAGGAGACAGGAGGCAGGAGGCGGGAGGCACAGGAGACCTGGCAGGAGGCAGAAGGCAGGAGGCACAGGAGGCAGGAGGCAGGAGGCACAGGAGGCAGGAGGCAGGAGGCAGGAGGCATGACACAGGAGGCAAGAGGCAGGTACAGGAGGCAGAAGGCAGGAGGCACAGGAGGCAGGAGGAAGGAGGCACAGGAGGCAGGAGGCAGGATGCAGGAGGCAGGAGGCAGGAGGCAGGAGGCAGGAGGAAGGAGGCAGGAGGCACAGGAGGAAGGAGGCACAGGGGCTGGAGGCAGGAGGCAGGAGGCAGGAGGCAGGTGGCAGGAGGCACACGGAGGCAGGACGCAGGAGGCAGGAGGAAGGGGGCAGGAGGCACAGGAGGCCTGGCAGGAGGCTGGAGGCAGGACGCAGGAGGCAGGACGCAGGAGGCAGGAGGCACAGGAGGCCTGGCAGGACGCAGGCGGCAGGACGCAGAAGGCAGGAGGCAGGAGGCAGTAGGCAGGAGGCACAGGAGGCCTGGCAGGAGGCAGGAGGCAGGAGGCAGGAGGAGGGAGGCAGGAGGCAGGATGCACAGTTGGCCTTGCAGGAGGCAGGAGGCACAGGAGGCAGGAGGCAGGAGGCAGGAGGCAGGAGGCAGGAGGCAGGAGGCAGGAGGCACAGGAGGAAGGAGGCACAGGAGTAAGGAGGCAGGATGCAGGAGGCAGGTGGCAGGAGGCAGGAGGCAGGAGTCAGGAGTCAGGAGGCAGGAGGCAGGAGACAGGAGGCAGGAGGCGGGAGGCACAGGAGACCTGGCAGGAGGCAAGAGGCAGGAGGAACAGGAGGCAGGAGGCAGGAGGCAGGAGGCAGGAGGCACAGGAGGAAGGAGGCACAGGAGGAAGGAGGCAGGAGGCAAGAGGCAGGAGGCAGGTGGCAGGAGGCAGGAGGCAGGAGTCAGGAGTCAGGAGGCAGGAGGCACAGGAGGCAGGAGGCAGGAGGCAGGAGGCAGGAGGCAGGAGGCAGGAGGCAGGAGGCAGGAGGCAGGAGGCAGGAGGCAGGAGGCAGTAGGCAGGAGGCACAGGAGTCCTGGCAGGAGGCAGGAGGCAGGAGGCAGGAGGAGGGAGGCAGGAGGCAGGATGCACAGGAGGCCTTGCAGGAGGCAGGAGGCACAGGAGGCAGGAGGCAGGAGGCAGGAGGCAGGAGGCAGGAGGCAGGAGGCAGGAGGCACAGGAGGAAGGAGGCACAGAAAGAAGGAGGCAGGAGGCAGGAGGCAGGAGGCAGGTGGCAGGAGGCAGGAGGCAGGAGTCAGGAGGCAGGAGGCAGGAGGCACAGGAGGCAGGAGGCAGGAGGCAGGAGGCACAGGAGGCAGGAGGCAGGAAGCAGGAGGCGGGAGGCAGGAGGCAGGAGACATGAGGCAGGAGGCGGGAGGCACAGGAGACCTGGCAGAAGGCAGGAGGCCTTGCAGGAGGCAGGAGGCACAGGAGGCAGGAGGCAGGAGGCAGGAGGCAGGAGGCAGGAGGCACAGGAGGAAGGAGGCACAGAAAGAAGGAGGCAGGAGGCAGGAAGCAGGAGGCAGGTGGCAGGAGGCAGGAGGCAGGAGTCAGGAGGCAGGAGGCAGGAGGCACAGGAGGCAGGAGGCAGGAGGCAGGTGGCAGGAGGCAGGAGGCAGGAGGCTGGAGGCAGGAGGCAGGAGGCACAGGAGGCAGGAGGCACAGGAGGCAGAAGGCAGGAGGCACAGTAGCAGGAGGCAGGAGGCAGGACGCAGGAGGCAGGAGGCACAGGAAGCAGGAGGCAGGAGGCTGGAGGCAGGAGGCAGGAGGCAGGAGGCAGGAGGAAGGAGGCAGGAGGCACAGGAGGAAGGAGGCACAGGGGCTGGAGGCAGGAGGCAGGAGGCAGGAGGCAGGAGGGAGGAGGCAGTATGCAGGATGCATGACGCAGGAGGCAGGAGGCAGGTGGCAGAGGAGGCCTGGCAGGAGGCAGGAGGCACAGGAGGCAGAGGCAGGAGGCAGGAGGCAGGAGGCAGGAGAAGGAGGCAGGAGGCAGGAACAGGAGGCACAGGAGGCAGGAGTCACAGGAGGCACAGGAGGCAGGAGGCAGGAGGCAGGAGGCAGGAGGCACAGGAGGCAGGAGGCAGGAGGCACAGGAGACAGGATGCTGGAGGCTGGAGGCAGGAGACAGGAGGCAGGAGGCAGGAGGCAGGAGGCACAGGAGGAAGGGGGCACAGGGGCTGGAGGCAGGAGGCAGGAGGCAAGAGGCAGGAGGGAGGAGGCAGAATGCAGGATGCATGAGGCAGGAGGCAGGAGGCAGGTGGCAGAGGAGGCCTGGCAGGAGGCAGGAGGCACAGGAGGCAGAGACAGGAGGCAGGAGGCAGGGGGCAGGAGCAGGAGGCAGGAGGCAGGAGCAGGAGGCACAGGAGGCAGGAGTCACAGGAGGCACAGGGGGCAGGAGGCAGGAGGCAGGAGGCACAGGAGGAAGGAGGCACATGAGGAAGGAGGCACAGGAGGCAGAAGGCAGCAGGCAGGAGGCAGGAGGCGGGTGGCAGGAGGCAGGAGTCAGGAGGCAGGAGGCACAGGAGGACTGGCAGGAGGCAGGAGGCACAGGATGCAGGAGGCAGGCGGCAGGAGGCAGGAGGCAGGAGGCAGGTGGCAAGAGGCAGGAGGCAGGACGCAGGAGGCAGGAGGCAGGACGCAGGAGGCAGGAGGCAAGAGGCAGGAGGCAGGAGGCAGGAGGCTGGAGGCACAGGAGACACAGGAGGCAGGAGGCACAGGATCCAGGAGGCAAAGGAGGAAGGAGGCACAGGAGGAAGGAGGCATAGGAGGAAGGAGGCACAGGTGGAAGGAGGCACAGGAGGCAGGAGGCAGAAGGCAGGAGGCAGGACGCAGGGTGCAGGAGGCAGGAGGCAGGAGGCAGGAGGCAGGAGGCAGGAGGCAGCAGGCAGGAGGCAGCAGGCAGGAGGCAGGAGGCAGGAGGCAGGAGGCAGGAGGCAGGAGGCAGGAGGCAGGAGGCAGGAGGCAGGAGGCAGGAGGCAGGAGGCACAGGTGGAAGGAGGCACAGCAGGAAGGACGCAGGAGGCAGGAGGCACAGGAGGAAGGAGGCACAGGAGGCAGGACGCAGGAGACAGGAGGCAGGATGCAGGAGGCACAGGAGGCCTGGCAGGAGGCAGGAGGCTGGACGCAGGAGGCAGGAGGCAGGAGGCAGTAGGCAGGAGGCACAGGAGGCCTGGCAGGAGGCAGGAGGCAGGAGGCAGTAGGCAGGAGGCACAGGAGGCCTGGCAGGAGGCAAGAGGCAAAAGGCACAGGAGGCAGGACGCAGGAGGCAGTAGACAGGAGGCACAGGAGGCAGGAGGCAGGAGGCAGGAGGCAGGAGGCAGGAGGCAGGAGGCAGGAGGCACAGGAGGCAGGAGGCAGGAGGCAGGAGGCACAGGAGGCAGGACGCAGGAGGCAGGAGGCAGGAGGCACAGGATGCCTGGCAGGAGGCAGGAGGCAATAGGCAGGTGGCACAGGAGGCCTGGCAGGAGGCAGGAGGCAGGAGGCAGAGGAGGCCTGGCAGGAGGCAGGAGGCACAGGAGGCAGGTGGCAGGAGGCAGGAGGCAGGACGCAGGAGGCAGGAGGCACAGGAGGAAGGAGGCACAGGAGGCAGGACGCAGGAGGCAGGAGGCACTGGAGTCCTGGCAGGAGGCAGGAGGCAGGACACAGGATTCAGGAGGCAGGAGGCAGTAGGCAGGAGGCACTGGAGGCCTGGCAGGAGGCAGGAGGCAGGAGGCAGGACGCAGGAGGCACAGGAGGCAGGACGCAGGAGGCAGGAGGCAGGAGGCACAGGACGCCTGGCAGGAGGCAGGAGGCAGGACGCAGGAGGCAGGAGGCCGGAGGCAATAGGCAGGAGGCACAGGAGGCCTGGCAGGAGGCAGGAGGCAGGAGGCAGGAGGCAGGAGGCAGGAGGCACAGGAGGCAGGAGGCAGGAGGCAGGAGGCAGGAGGCAGGAGGCAGGAGGCACAGGAAGCCTGGCAGGAGGCAGGAGGCAGGACGCAGGAGGCAGGAGGCAGGAGGCAGTAGGCAGGAGGCACGTGAGGCCTGGCAGGAGGCAGGAGGCAGGAGGCAGGAGGCAGGAGGCAGGAGGCAGAAGGCAGGAGGCAGGAGGCAGGAGGCAGGAGGCAGGAGGCAGGAGGCAGGAGGCACAGGAGGCAGGAGGCAGGAGGCAGGAGGCAGGACGCAGGAGACAGGATTCAGGAGGCAGGAGGCAGTAGGCAGGAGGCACAGGAGGCCTGGCAGGAGGCAGGAGGCAGGAGGCAGGAGGCAGGAGGCAGGAGGCACAGGAGGCAGGACGCAGGAGGCAGGAGGCAGGAGGAACAGGAGGCAGGACGCAGGAGGCAGGAGGCAGGAGGCAATAGGCAGGAGGCACAGGAGGCCTGGCAGGAGGCAGGAGGCAGGAGGCAGGAGGCAGGAGGCACAGGAGGCAGGACGCAGGAGGCAGGAGGCAGGAGGCAGGAGGCAGGAGGCACAGGAGGCCTGGCAGTTGGCAGGAGGCAGGACGCAGGAGGCAGGAGGCAGGAGGCAGGAGGCACAGGAGGCCTGGCAGGAGACAGGAGGCAGGAGGCAGGAGGCAGGTGGCAGAAGGCAGGAGGCAGGAGGCACAGGAGGCAGGAGTCAGGAGGCAGGACGCAGGAGGCAGGACGCAGGAGGCAGGAGGCAGGAGGCACAGGAGGCAGGAGGCAGGAGGCAGGACGCAGGAGGCAGGAGGCACAGGAGGAAGGAGGCACAGGAGGCAGGACGCAGGAGGCAGCAGGCAGGACGCACAGGATGCCTGGCAGGAGGCAGGACGCAGGAATCAGGAGGCAGGAGGCAGTAGGCAGGAGGCACAGGAGGCCTGGCAGGAGACAGGAGGCAGTAGGCAGGAGGCAGGTGGCAGAAGGCAGGAGGCAGGAGGCACAGGAGGCAGGACGCAGGAGGCAGGAGGCAGGAGGCACAGGAGGCCTGGCAGGAGGCAGGAGGCAGGACGCAGGAGGAAGGAGGCAGGAGGCAGGAGGCAGTAGGCAGGAGGCACAGGAGGCCTGGCAGGAGGCAGGAGGCAGGTGGCAGGAGGCAGGAGGCAGGAGGCAGGAGGCCGGAGGCAGGAGGCATGAGGCAGGAGGCAGGAGGCAGGAGGCAGGAGGCAGGAGGCAGGAGGCAGGAGGCACAGGAGGCAGGAGGCAGGAGGCAGGAGGCACAGGAAGCATGAGGCAGGAAGCAGGAGGCAGGAGGCAGGAGGCAGGAGACAGGAGGCAGGAGGCAGGAGGCACAGGAGACCTGGCAGGAGGCAGAAGGCAGGAGGCACAGGAGGCAGGAGGCAGGAGGCAGGAGGCAGGAGGCAGGAGGCAGGAGGCAGGAGGCACAGGAGGCAGGAGGCAGGAGGCAGGAGGCAGGAGGCAGGAGGCATGAGGCAGGAGGGAGGAGGCAGGACGCAGGATGCTTGAGGCAGGAGGCAGGAGGCAGGAGGCAGGTGTCAGAGGAGGCCTGGCAGGAGGCAGGAGGCACAGGAGGCAGAGGCAGGAAGCAGGAGGCAGGAGGCAGGAGCAGGAGGCAGGAGGCAGGAGCAGGAGGCACAGGAGGCAGGAGTCACAGGAGGCACAGGAGGCAGGACGCAGGAGGCAGGAGGCAGGAGGCACAGGAGGAAGGAGGCACATGAGGAAGGAGGCACAGGAGGCAGGAGGCAGGAGGCAGGAGGCAGGTGGCAGGAGGCAGGAGTCAGGAGGCAGGAGGCACAGGAGGTCTGGCAGGAGGCAGGAGGCACAGGAGGCAGGAGGCAGGAGGTAGGAGACAGGAGGCAGGAGGCAAGAGGCAAGAGGCAGGACGCAGGAGGCAGGAGGCAGGACGCAGGAGGCAGGAGGCAAGAGGCAGGAGGCAGGAGGCAGGAGGCTGGAGGCACAGGAGACACAGGAGGCAGGAGGCACAGGAGGCAGGAGGCAAAGGAGGAAGGAGGCACAGGAGAAAGGAGGCATAGGAGGAAGGAGGCACAACTGGAAGGAGGCACAGGAGGCAGGAGGCAGAAGGCAGGAGGCAGGACGCAGGGCGCAGGAGGCAGGACGCAGGAGGCAGGAGGCAGGAGGCAGGAGGCAGGGGGCAGGTGGCAGGAGGCAGGAGACAGGAGGCAGGAGGCACAGGAGGTCTGGCAGGAGGCAGGAGGCACAGGAGGCAGGAGGCAGGAGGCAGGAGGCAGGAAGCAAGAGGCAGGAGGCAGGACGCAGGAGGCAGGAGGCAGGACGCAGGAGGCAGGAGGCAAGAGGCAGGAGGCAGGAGACAGGAGGCAGGAGGCACAGGAGACACAGGAGGCAGGAGGCACAGGAGGCAGGAGGCAGGAGGCAGGAGGCAGGAAGCAAGAGGCAGGAGGCAGGACGCAGGAGGCAGGAGGCAGGAGGCAGGACACAGGAGGCAGGAGGCAAGAGGCAGGAGGCCGGAGGCAGGAGGCACAGGAGACACAGGAGGCAGGAAGCACAGGAGGCAGGAGGCACAGGAGGAAGGAGGCACAGGAGGCAGGACGCAGGGGGCAGGAGGCAGGAGGCAGGAGGCAGGAGGCAGGAGGCAGGAGGCAGGAGGCAGGAAGCAGGAGGCAGGAGGCAGGAGGCAGGAGGCAGGAGGCAGGAGGCAGGAGGCAGGAGGCACAGGTGGAAGAAGGCAAAGGAGGCAGGACGCAGGAGGCAGGAGGCACAGGAGGAAGGAGGCACAGGAGGCAGGACGCGGGAGGCATGAGGCAGGATGCAGGAGGCACAGGAGGCCTGGCAGGAGGCAGGAGGCTGGACGCAGGAGGCAGGATGCAGGAGGAAGTAGGCAGGAGGCACAGGAGGCCTGGCAGGAGGCAGGAGTCAGGAGGCAGGAGGCAGGAGGCAGGAGGCACAGGAGGCAGGACGCAGGAGGCAGGATGCAGGAGGCAGGTGGCAGGAGGCAGGAGTCAGGAGGCAGGAGGCACAGGAGGTCTGGCAGGAGGCAGGAGGCACAGGATGCAGGAGGCAGGAGGCAGGAGGCAGGAGGCAGGAGGCAGGAGGCAGGTGGCAAGAGGCAGGAGGCAGGACGCAGGAGGCAGTAGGCAGGACGCAGGAGGCAGGAGGCAAGAGGCAGGAGGCAGGAGGCAGGAGGCTGGAGGCACAGGAGACACAGGAGGCAGGAGGCACAGGATCCAGGAGGCAAAGGAGGAAGAGGCACAGGAGGAAGGAGGCATAGGAGGAAGGAGGCACAGGTGGAAGGAGGCACAGGAGGCAGGAGGCAGAAGGCAGGAGGCAGGACGCAGGGCGCAGGAGGCAGGAGGCAGGAGGCAGGAGGCCGGAGGCAGGAGGCAGCAGGCAGGAGGCAGGAGGCAGGAGGCAGGAGGCAGGAGGCAGGAGGCAGGAGGCAGGAGGCAGGTGGCAGGAGGCAGGAGGCACAGGTGGAAGGAGGCACAGCAGAAAGGACGCAGGAGGCAGGAGGCACAGGAGGAAGGAGGCACAGGAGGCAGGACACAGGAGGCAGGAGGCAGGATGCAGGAGGCACAGGAGGCCTGGCAGGAGGCAGGAGGCTGGACGCAGGAGGCAGGAGGCAGTAGGCAGGAGGCACAGGAGGCCTGGCAGGAGGCAGGAGGCAGTAGGCAGGAGGCACAGGAGGCCTGGCAGGAGGCAAGAGGCAGGAGGCAGTAGACAGGAGGCACAGGAGGCAGGAGGCAGGAGGCAGGAGGCAGGAGGCAGGAGGCAGGAGGCACAGGAGGCAGGAGGCAGGAGGCAGGAGGCACAGGAGGCAGGACGCAGGACGCAGGAGGCAGGAGGCAGGAGGCAGGAGGCAGGAGGCAGGAGGCACAGGAGGCCTGGCAGGAGGCAGGTGGCAGGAGGCAGTAAGCAGGAGGCACAGGAGGCCTGGCAGGAGGCAGGAGGCAGATGAGGCCTGGCAGGAGGCAGGAGGCACAGGAGGCAGGAGGCAGGAGGCAGGAGGCAGGACGCAGGAGGCAAGAGGCACAGGAGGAAGGAGGCACAGGAGGCAGGACGCAGGAGGCAGGAGGCACTGGAGTCCTGGCAGGAGGCAGGAGGCAGGACGCAGGATTCAGGAGGCAGGAGGCAGTAGGCAGGAGGCACAGGAGGCCTGGCAGGAGGCAGGAGGCAGGAGGCAGGAAGCAGGACGCAGGAGGCACAGGAGGCAGGACGCAAGAGGCAGGAGGCAGGAGGCACAGGACGCCTGGCAGGAGGCAGGAGGCAGGACGCAGGAGGCAGGAGGCCGGAGGCAATAGGCAGGAGGCACAGGAGGCCTGGCAGGAGGCAGGAGGCAGGAGGCAGGAGGCAGGAGGCAGGAGGCACAGGAGGCAGGAGGCAGCAGGCAGGAGGCAGGAGGCAGGAGGCAGGAGGCAGGAGGCACAGGAGGCCTGGCAGGAGGCAGGACGCAGGAGGCAGGAGGCAGGAGGCAGTAGGCAGGAGGCACGTGAGGCCTGGCAGGAGGCAGGAGGCAGGAGGCAGGAAGCAGGAGGCAGGAGGCAGGAGGCAGGAGGCAGGAGGCAGGAGGCAGGAGGCAGGAGGCAGGAGGCACAGGAGGCATGGCAGTTGGCAGGAGGCAGGACCCAGGAGGCAGGAGGCAGTAGGCAGGAGGCACATGAGGCCTGGTAGGAGGCAGGAGGCAGGAGGCAGGAGACAGGAGGCAGGAGGCAGGAGGCAGGAGGCAGGAGGCACAGGAGGCAGGAGGCAGGAGGCAGGAGGCAGGACGCAGGAGGCAGGAGGCACAGGAGGAAGGAGGCACAGGAGGCAGGACGCAGGAGGCAGCAGGCAGGAGGCACAGGAGGCCTGGCAGGAGGCAGAAGGCAGGAGGCACAGGAGGCAGGAGGCAGGAGGCAGGAGGCAGGAGGCAGGAGGCAGGAGGCACAGGGGCTGGAGGCAGGAGGCAGGAGGCAGGAGGCAGGAGGCAGGAAGCAAGAGGCAGGAGGCAGGACGCAGGAGGCAGGAGGCAGGACGCAGGAGGCAGGAGGCAAGAGGCAGGAGGCAGGGGACAGGAGGCAGGAGGCACAGGAGACACAGGAGGCAGGATGCACAGGAGGCAGGAGGCAGGAGGCAGGAGGCAGGAAGCAAGAGGCAGGAGGCAGGACGCAGGAGGCAGGAGGCAGGACGCAGGAGGCAGGAGGCAAGAGGCAGGAGGCAGGAGGCAGGAGGCACAGGAGACACAGGAGGCAGGAGGCACAGGAGGCAGGAGGCACAGGAGGAAAGAGGCACAGGAGGAAGGAGGCACAGGAGGCAGGAGGCAGGAGGCAGGAGGCAGGAGGCAGGAGGCAGGAGGCAGGAGGCAGGAGGCAGGAGGCAGGAGGCAGGAGGCAGTAGGCAGCAGGCAGGAGGCAGGAGGCAGGAGGCAGGAGGCAGGAGGCAGGAGGCAGGAGGCAGGAGGCAGGAGGCACAGGTGGAAGGAGGCAAAGGAGGCAGGACGCAGGAGGCAGGAGGCACAGGTGGAAGGAGGCACAGGAGGCAGGACGCAGGAGGCAGGAGGCAGGATGCAGGAGGCACAGGAGGCCTGGCAGGAGGCAGGAGGCTGGACGCAGGAGGCAGGAGGAAGTAGGCAGGAGGCACAGGAGGCCTGGCAGGAGGCAGGAGTCAGGAGGCAGGAGGCAGTAGGCAGGAGGCACAGGAGGCAGGATGCAGGAGGCAGGAGGAAGGAGGTAGGAGGCACAGGAGGCCTGGCAGGAGGCAGGAGGCAGGAGGCAGTTGGCAGGAGGCACAGGAAGCCTGGCAGGAGGCAGGAGGCAATAGGCAGGAGGCAGGAGGCAGGAGGCAGGAGGCAGAGGAGGCCTGGCAGGAGGCAGGAGGCACAGGAGGCAGGAGGCAGGAGGCAGGAGGCAGGAGGCAGGACGCAGGAGGCAGGAGGCACAGGAGGAAGGAGGCACAGGAGGCAGGACGCAGGAGGCACTGGAGGCCTGGCAGGAGGCAGGAGCCAGGACGCAGGATTCAGGAGCCAGGAGGCAGTAGGCTGGAGGCACAGGAGGCCTGGCAGGAGACAGGAGGCAGGAGGCTGGAGGCACTGGAGGCAGGACGCAGGAGGCAGGAGGCAGGAGGCACAGGAGGCCTGGCAGGAGGCAGGAGGCAGGACGCAGGAGGCAGGAGGCAGGAAGCAATAGGCAGGAGGCACAGGAGGCCTGGCAGGAGGCAGGAGGCAGGAGGCAGGAGGCAGGAGGCAGGAGGCAGGAGGCAGGAGGCAGGAGGCAGGAGGCAGGAGGCAGGAGGCAGGAGGCAGGAGGCAGGAGGCACAGGAGGAAATAGGCAGGAGGCAGGAGGCAGGAGGCAGGACGCAGGAGGCAGGAGGCACAGGAGGAAGGAGGCACAGGAGGCAGGACCCAGGAGGCACTGGAGGCCTGGCAGGAGGCAGGAGCCAGGACGCAGGATTCAGGAGGCAGGAGGAAGTAGGCAGGAGGCACACGAGGCCTGGCAGGAGGCAGGAGGCAGGAGGCAGGAGGCAGGAGGCAGGAGGCAGGAGGCAGGAGGCAGGAGGCACTGGAGGCAAGACGCAGGAGGCAGGAGGCAGGAGGCACAGGAGGCCTGGCAGGAGGCAGGAGGCAGGACGCAGGAGGCTGGAGGCAATAGGCAGGATGCAGGACGCAGGAGGCAGGAGGCACAGGAGGAAGGAGGCACAGGAGGCAGGACGCAGGAGGCACTGGAGGCCTGGCAGGAGGCAGGAGCCAGGACGCAGGATTCAGGAGGCAGGAGGCAGTAGGCAGGAGGCACACGAGGCCTGGCAGGAGGCAGGAGGCAGGAGGCAGGAGGCAGGAGGCAGGAGGCACTGGTGGCAGGACGCAGGAGGCAGGAGGCAGGAGGCACAGGAGGCCTGGCAGGAGGCAGGAGGCAGGACGCAGGAGGCAGGAGGCAGGAGGCAGGAGGCAGGACGCAGGAGGCAGGAGGCACAGGAGGAAGGAGGCACAGGAGGCAGGACGCAGGAGGCACTGGAGGCCTGGCAGGAGGCAGGAGCCAGGACGCAGGATTCAGGAGGCAGGAGGCAGTAGGCAGGAGGCACACGAGGCCTGGCAGGAGGCAGGAGGCAGGAGGCAGGAGGCAGGAGGCAGGAGGCAGGAGGCACTGGAGGCAGGACGCAGGAAGCAGGAGGCAGGAGGCACAGGAGGCCTGGCAGGAGGCAGGAGGCAGGACGCAGAAGGCAGGAGGCAGGAGGCAGGAGGCAGGAGGCAGGACGCAGGAGGCAGGAGGCACAGGAGGAAGGAGGCACAGGAGGCAGGACGCAGGAGGCACTGGAGGCCTGGCAGGAGGCAGGAGCCAGGACGCAGGATTCAGGAGGCAGGGGGCAGTAGGCAGGAGGCACAGGAGGCCTGGCAGGAGGCAGGAGGCAGGAGGCAGGAGGCACTGGAGGCAGGACGCAGGAGGCAGGAGGCACAGGAGGCCTGGCAGGAGTCAGGAGGCAGGACGCAGGAGGCAAGAGGCAGGAAGCAATAGGCAGGAGGCACAGGAGGCCTGTCAGGGGGCAGGAGGCAGGAGGCAGGTGGCAGGAGGCAGGAGGCAGAAGGCAGGATTCAGTAGGCAGGAGACAGGTGGCAGGAGGCAGGAGGCACAGGAGGCAGGAGGCAGGAGGCAGGAGGCAGGAGGCAGGACGCAGGAGGCAGGAGGCACAGGAGGAAGGAGGCACAGGAGGCAGGACGCAGGAGGCACTGGAGGCCTGGCAGGAGGCAGGAGCCAGGACGCAGGATTCAGGAGGCAGGAGGCAGTAGGCAGGAGGCACAGGAGGCCTGGCAGGAGGCAGGAGGCAGGAGGCAGGAGGCAGGAGGCACTGGAGGCAGGACGCAGGAGGCAGGAGGCACAGGAGGCCTGGCAGGAGGCAGGAGGCAGGACGCAGGAGGCAGGAGGCAGGAAGCAATAGGCAGGAGGCACAGGAGGCCTGGCAGGAGGCAGGAGGCAGGAGTCAGGAGGCAGGAGGCAGGAGGCAGGAGGCAGGAGGCGGGAGGCAGGAGGCAGAAGGCAGGAAGCAGGAGGCACAGGAGGCCTGGCTGGAGGCAGGAGGCAGGAGGCAGGAGGCAGGAGGCAGGAGGCAGGAGGCAGGAGGCACAGGAGGCCTGGCAGGAGGCAGGAGGCAGGAGGCAGGAGGCAGGAGGCAGGACGCAGGAGGCAGGAGGCAGGAGGCAGGAGGCAGGAGGCACAGGAGGCCTGGCAGGAGGCAGGAGGCAGGAGGCAGGAGGCAGGTGGCAGGAGGCAGGAGACAGGAGGCAGGAGGCACAGGAGGTCTGGCAGGAGGCAGGAGGCTCAGGAGGCAGGAGGAAGGAGGCAGGAGGCAAGAGGCAGGATGCAGGACGCAGGAGGCAGGAGGCAGGACGCAGGAGGCAGGAGTCAAGAGGCAGGAGGCAGGAGGCAGGAGGCAGGAATCACAGGAGACACAGGAGGCAGGAGGCAAAGGAGGCAGGAGGCACAGGCGGAAGGAGGCACAGGAGGAAGGAGGCACAGGAGGCAGGAGGCAGGAGTCAGGAGGCAGGAGGCAGGAGGACGGAGGCAGGAGGCAGGAGGCAGGAGGCAAGAGGCAGGACGCACATGAGGAAGGAGGCACAGGAGGCAGGACGCAGGAGGCAGGAGGCAGGTGGCAGGAGGCACAGGAGACCTGGCAGGAGGCAGGAGGCAGGACGCAGGAGGCAGGAGGCAGTAGGCAGTAGGCAGTAGGCAGTAGGCAGTAGGCAGTAGGCAGGAGGCACAGGAGTCCTGGCAGGAGGCAGGAGGCAGGAGGCAGTAGGCAGGAGGCAGGAGGCACAGGAGGCCTGGCAGGAGGCAGGAGGCTGGAGGCAGGAGGCAGGACGCAGGAGGCAGGAGGCACAGGAGGAAGGAGGCACAGGAGGCAGGACGCAGGAGGCAGGAGGTAGGAGGCAGGAGGCAGGAGGCACAGGAGGCCTGGCAGGAGCCAGGAGGCAGGAGGCAGGAGGCAGGAGGCAGGAGGCAGGTGGCAGGAGGCAGGAGGCAGGAGGCAGGAGGCAGGAGGCAGGAGGCAGGAGGCAGGAGGCAGGAGGCAGGTGGCAGGAAGCACAGGACGCAGGACGCAGGAGGCAGGAGGCAGGAGGCAGGAGGCAGGAGGCAGGAGGCACAGGAGGCCAGGCAGGAGGCAGGAGGCAGGAGGCAGGAGGCAGGACGCAGGAGGCAGGAGGCACAGGAGGCCTGGCAGGAGACAGGAGGCAGGACGCAGGAGGCAGGAGTCAGGAGGCAGTAGTCAGGAGGCACAGGAGGCCTGGCAGGAGGCTGGAGGCAGGACGCAGGAGGCAGGACGCAGGAGGCAGGAGGCACAGGAGGCCTGGCAGGAGGCAGGCGGCAGGACGCAGGAGGCAGGAAGCAGGAGGCAGTACGCAGGAGGCACAGGAGGCCTGGCTGGAGGCAGGAGGCAGGAGGCAGGAACTCAGGAGGCAGGAGGACAAGGCACAGGAGGCCTGGCAGGGGCAGGAAGCAGGACGCAGGAGGCAGGAGGCAGGAGGCAGTAGGCAGGAGGCACAGGAGGCCTGGCAGGAGGCAGGAAGCAGGAGGCAGGAGGAGGGAGGCAGGAGGCAGGATGCAAAGGAGGCCTTGCAGGAGGCTGGAGGCACAGGAGGCAGGAGGCAGGAGACAGGTGGCAGGAGGCAGGAGGCACAGGAGGAAGGAGGCACAGGAGGAAGGAGGCAGGAGGCAGGAGGCAGGTGGCAGGAGGCAGGAGGCAGGAGTCAGGAGGAAGGAGGCAGGAGGCTCAGGAGGCAGGAGGCAGGAGGCAGGAGGCACAGGAGGCAGGAGGCAGGAAGCAGGAGGCAGGAGGCAGGAGGCAGGAGACTGGAGGCAGGAGGCGGGAGGCACAGGAGACCTGGCAGGAGGCAGGAGGCAGGAGCCACAGGAGGCAGGAGGCACAGGAGGCAGAAGGCAGGAGGCACAGGAGGCAGGAGGCAGGAGGCAGGACGCAGGAGGCAGGAGGCAGGTGGTAGGAGGCAGGAGGCAGGAGGCACAAGAGGCAGGAGGCAGGAGGCACAGGAGGCAGGAGGCAGGAGGCTGGAGGCAGGAGGCAGGAGGCAGGAGGCAGCAGGCAGGAGGCACAGGAGGAAGGAGGCACAGGGGTTGGAGGCAGGAGGCAGGAGGCAGGAGGCAGGACGCAGGAGGCACAGGAGGCCTGGCAGGAGGCAGGAGGCTGGACGCAGGAGGCAGGAGGCAGGAGGCAGAAGGCAGGAGGCACAGGAGGCCTGGCAGGAGGCAGGAGGCAGGAGGCAGGAGGCAGGAGGCAGGAGGCAGGAGGCACAGGAGGCAGGACGCAGGTGGCAGGATGCAGGTGGCAGGAGGCACAGGAGGCCTGGCAGGAGGCAGGAGGCAGTAGGCAGGAGGCACAGGAAGCCTGGCAGGAGGCAGGAGTCAGGAGGCAGGAGGCAGGAGGCAGGAGGCAGGAGGCAGAGGAGGCCTGGCAGGAGGCAGGAGGCACAGGAGGCAGGAGGCAGGAGGCAGGAGGCAGGAGGCAGGACGCAGGAGGCAGGAGGCACAGGAGGAAGGAGGCACAGGAGGCAGTACGCAGGAGGCAGGAGGCACAGGAGGCCTGGCAGGACGCAGGAGGCAGGAGGCAGGTGGCAGGAGGCAGGAGGCATGAGGCAGGAGGCAGGAGGCAGGAGGCAGAAGGCAGGAGGCAGGAGGCACAGGAGGCAGGACGCAGGAGGCAGGAGGCAGGAGGCAGGAGGCAGGAGGCAGGAGGCAGGAGGCAGGAGGCACAGGAGGCAGGAGGCAGGAAGCAGAAGGCAGGAGGCACAGGAGGCCTGGCAGGAGGCAGGAGGCAGGAGGCAGGAGGCAGGAGGCAGGACGCAGGTGGCAGGAGGCAGGTGGCAGGAGGCACAGGAGGCCTGGCAGGAGGCAGGAGGCAGTAGGCAGGAGGCACAGGAAGCCTGGCAGGAGGCAGGAGTCAGGAGGCAGGAGGCAGGAGGCAGGAGGCAGGAGGCAGGAGGCAGAGGAGGCCTGGCAGGAGGCAGGAGGCACAGGAGGCAGGAGGCAGGAGGCAGGAGGCAGGAGGCAGGACGCAGGAGGCAGGAGGCACAGGAGGAAGGAGGCACAGGAGGCAGTACGCAGGAGGCAGGAGGCACAGGAGGCCTGGCAGGACGCAGGAGGCAGGAGGCAGGTGGCAGGAGGCAGGAGGCATGAGGCAGGAGGCAGGAGGCAGGAGGCAGAAGGCAGGAGGCAGGAGGCACAGGAGGCAGGACGCAGGAGGCAGGAGGCAGGAGGCAGGAGGCAGGAGGCAGGAGGCAGGAGGCAGGTGGCAGGAGGCACAGGAGGCCTGGCAGGAGGCAGGAGGCAGGACGCAGGAGGCAGGAGGCAGGAAGCAATAGGCAGGAGGCACAGGAGGCCTGGCAGGAGGCAGGAGGCAGGAGGCAGGAGGCAGGAGGCAGGAGGCAGGAGGCAGAAGGCAGGAGTCAGGAGGCACAGGAGGCAGGACGCAGGAGGCAGGAGGCAGGAGGCAGGAGGCAGGATGCAGGGCGCAGGAGGCAGGACGCAGAAATCAGGAGGCAGGAGGCACAGGAGGCAGGAGGCACAGGAGGCAGGAGGCAGGAGACAGGTGGCAGGAGGCAGGAGGCACAGGAGGAAGGAGGCACAGGAGGAAGGAGGCAGGAGGCAGGAGGCAGGTGGCAGGAGGCAGGAGGCAGGAGTCAGGAGGAAGGAGGCAGGAGGCTCAGGAGGCAGGAGGCAGGAGGCAGGAGGCACAGGAGGCAGGAGGCAGGAAGCAGGAGGCAGGAGGCAGGAGGCAGGAGACTGGAGGCAGGAGGCGGGAGGCACAGGAGACCTGGCAGGAGGCAGGAGGCAGGAGGCACAGGAGGCAGGAGGCACAGGAGGCAGAAGGCAGGAGGCAAGGGAGGCAGGAGGCAGGAGGCAGGACGCAGGAGGCAGGAGGCAGGTGGTAGGAGGCAGGAGGCAGGAGGCACAGGAGGCAGGAGGCAGGAGGCACAGGAGGCAGGGGGCAGGAGGCTGAGGGCAGGAGGCAGGAGGCAGGAGGCAGGAGGCAGGAGGCACAGGAGGAAGGAGGCACAGGGGCTGGAGGCAGGAGGCAGGAGGCAGGAGGCAGGACGCAGGAGGCACAGGAGGCCTGGCAGGAGGCAGGAGGCTGGACGCAGGAGGCAGGAGGCAGGAGGCAGAAGGCAGGAGGCACAGGAGGCCTGGCAGGAGGCAGGAGGCAGGAGGCAGGAGGCAGGAGGCAGGAGGCAGGAGGCACAGGAGGCAGGACGCAGGTGGCAGGAGGCAGGTGGCAGGAGGCACAGGAGGCCTGGCAGGAGGCAGGAGGCAGTAGGCAGGAGGCACAGGAAGCCTGGCAGGAGGCAGGAGTCAGGAGGCAGGAGGCAGGAGGCAGGAGGCAGGAGGCAGGAGGCAGAGGAGGCCTGGCAGGAGGCAGGAGGCACAGGAGGCAGGAGGCAGGAGGCAGGAGGCAGGAGGCAGGACGCAGGAGGCAGGAGGCACAGGAGGAAGGAGGCACAGGATGCAGTACGCAGGAGGCAGGAGGCACAGGAGGCCTGGCAGGACGCAGGAGGCAGGAGGCAGGTGGCAGGAGGCAGGAGGCATGAGGCAGGAGGCATGAGGCAGGAGGCAGGAGGCAGGAGGCAGAAGGCAGGAGGCAGGAGGCACAGGAGGCAGGACGCAGGAGGCAGGAGGCAGGAGGCAGGAGGCAGGAGGCAGGAGGCAGGTGGCAGGAGGCACAGGAGGCCTGGCAGGAGGCAGGAGGCAGGACGCAGGAGGCAGGAGGCAGGAAGCAATAGGCAGGAGGCACAGGAGGCCTGGCAGGAGGCAGGAGGCAGGAGGCAGGAGGCAGGAGGCAGGAGGCAGAAGGCAGGAGTCAGGAGGCACAGGAGGCAGGACGCAGGAGGCAGGAGGCAGGAGGCAGGAGGCAGGATGCACGGCGCAGGAGGCAGGACGCAGAAATCAGGAGGCAGGAGGCAGGAGGAAGGAGGCAGGAGGCAGGAGGCAGGAGGCACTGGAGGCAGGACGCAGGAGGCAGGAGGCAGGAGGCACAGGAGGAAGGAGGCACAGGAGGCAGGACGCAGGAGGCAATGGAGGCCTGGCAGGAGGCAGGAGCCAGGACGCAGGATTCAGGAGGCAGGAGGCAGTAGGCAGGAGGCACACGAGGCCTGGCAGGAGGCAGAAGGCAGGAGGCAGGAGGCAGGAGGCAGGAGGCAGGAGGCACTGGAGGCAGGACGCAGGAGGCAGGAGGCAGGAGGCACAGGAGGCCTGGCAGTAGGCAGGAGGCAGGAGGCAGGAGGCAGGACGCAGGAGGCAGGAGGCACAGGAGGAAGGAGGCACAGGAGGCAGGATGCAGGAGGCACTGGAGGCCTGGCAGGAGGCAGGAGCCAGGACGCAGGATTCAGGAGGCAGGAGGCAGTAGGCAGGAGGCACAGGAGGCCTGGTAGGAGGCAGGAGGCAGGAGGCAGGAGGCAGGAGGCACTGGAGGCAGGACGCAGGAGGCAGGAGGCAGGAGGCACAGGAGGCCTGGCAGGAGTCAGGAGGCAGGACGCAGGAGGCAAGAGGCAGGAAGCAATAGGCAGGAGGCACAGGAGGCCTGGCAGGGGGCAGGAGGCAGGAGGCAGGAGGCAGGAGGCAGGAGGCAGAAGGCAGGAGGCAGGAGGCACAGGAGGCAGGACGCAGGAGGCAGGAGGCAGGAGGCAGCAGGCAGGAGGCAGGAGGCAGGAGGCACAGGAGGCCTGGTAGGAGGCAGGAGGCAGGACGCAGGAGGCAGGAGGCAGGATTCAGTAGGCAGGAGACAGGTGGCAGGAGGCAGGAGGCACAGGAGGCAGGAGGCAGGAGGCAGGAGGCAGGAGGCAGGAGGCAGGAGGCAGGAGGCAGGACGCAGGAGGCAGGAGGCACAGGAGGAAGGAGGCACAGGAGGCAGGACGCAGGAGGCACTGGAGGCCTGGCAGGAGGCAGGAGCCAGGACGCAGGATTCAGGAGGCAGGAGGCAGTAGGCAGGAGGCACAGGAGGCCTGGCAGGAGGCAGGAGGCAGGAGGCAGGAGGCACTGGAGGCAGGACGCAGGAGGCAGCAGGCACAGGAGGCCTGGCAGGAGGCAGGAGGCAGGACGCAGGAGGCAGGAGGCAGGAAGCAATAGGCAGGAGGCACAGGAGGCCTGGCAGGAGGCAGGAGGCAGGAGGCAGGAGGCAGGAGGCAGGAGGCACGAGGCAGGAGGCAGGAGGCGGGAGGCAGGAGGCAGAAGGCAGGAGGCAGGAGGCACAGGAGGCCTGGCAGGAGGCAGGAGGCAGGAGGCAGGAGGCAGGATGCAGGAGGCACAGGAGCCCTGGCAGGAGGCACGAGGCAGGAGGCAGGAGGCAGGAGGCAGGACGCAGGAGGCAGGAGGCAGGAGGCAGGAGGCAGGAGGCACAGGAGGCCTGGCAGGAGGCAGGAGGCAGGAGGCAGGAGGCAGGAGGCAAGAGGCAGGATGCAGGACGCAGGAGGCAGGAGGCAGGACGCAGGAGGCAGGAGGCAAGAGGCAGGAGGCAGGAGGCAGGAGGAAGGAATCACAGGAGACACAGGAGGCAGGAGGCAAAGGAGGCAGGAGGCACAGGAGGAAGGAGGCACAGGAGGAAGGAGGCACAGGAGGAAGGAGGCACAGGAGGAAGGAGGCACAGGAGGTAGGAGGCAGGAGGCAGGAGGCAGGAGGCAGGAGGCAGGAGGCAGGAGGCAGGAGGCAGGAGGCAGGAGGCAGGAGGCAGGAGGCAGGAGGCAGGAGGCAGGAGGCAGGAGGCAGGAGGCAGGACGCACATGAGGAAGGAGGCACAGGAGGCAGGACAAAGGAGGCAGGAGGCAGGAGGCAGGAGGCAGGAGGCACAGGAGACCTGGCAGGAGGCAGGAGGCAGGACGCAGGAGGCAGGAGGCAGTAGGCAGTAGGCAGTAGGCAGTAGGCAGTAGGCAGGAGGCACAGGAGTCCTGGCAGGAGGCAGGAGGCAGGAGGCAGTATGCAGGAGGCAGGAGGCACAGGAGGCCTGGCAGGAGGCAGGAGGCTGGAGGCAGGAGGCAGGACGCAGGAGGCAGGAGGCACAGGAGGAAGGAGGCACAGGAGGCAGGACGCAGGAGGCAGGAGGTAGGAGGCAGGAGGCAGGAGGCACAGGAGACCTGGCAGGAGGCAGGAGGCAGGAGGCAGGAGGCAGGAGGCAGGTGGCAGGAGGCAGGAGGCAGGAGGCAGGAGGCAGGAGGCAGGAGGCAGGAGGCATGAGGCAGGAGGCAGGAGGCAGGAGGCAGAAGGCAGGAGGCAGGAGGCACAGGAGGCAGGACGCAGGAGGCAGGAGGCAGGAGGCAGGAGGCAGGAGGCAGGTGGCAGGAGGCACAGGAGGCCTGGCAGGAGGCAGGAGGCAGGACGCAGGAGGCAGGAGGCAGGAAGCAATAGGCAGGAGGCACAGGAGGCCTGGCAGGAGGCAGGAGGCAGGAGGCAGGAGGCAGGAGGCAGAAGGCAGGAGTCAGGAGGCACAGGAGGCAGGACGCAGGAGGCAGGAGGCAGGAGGCAGGAGGCAGGAGGCAGGATGCAGGGCGCAGGAGGCAGGACGCAGGAATCAGGAGGCAGGAGGCAGGAGGCAGGAGGCAGCAGGCAGGAGGCAGGAGGCAGGAGGCAGGAGGCAGGAGGCAGTAGGCAGGAGGCACAGGAGGCCTGGCAGGAGGCAGGAGGCAGGAGACACAGGAGGCAGGACGCAGGAGGCAGGAGGCAGGAGGCACAGGAGGCAGGAGGCAGGAGGCAGGATGCAGGAGGCAGGAGGCAGGAGGCACAGGAGGCAGGAGGCAGGAGGCAGGAGGCAGGAGGCACAGGAGGCAGGACGCAGAAGGCAGGAGGCAGGAGGCAGGAGGCACAGGAGGCCTGGAAGGAGGCAGGAGGCAGACGGCAGTAGGCAGGAGGCACAGGAGGCCTGGCAGGAGGCAGGAGGCAGGAGGCAGGAGGCAGAGGAGGCCTGGCAGGAGGCAGGAGGCACAGGAGGCAGGAGGCAGGAGGCAGGAGGCAGGAGGCAGGACGCAGTAGGCAGGAGGCACAGGAGGAAGGAGGCACAGGAGGCAGGACGCAGGAGGCAGGAGGCACTGGAGTCCTGGCAGGAGGCAGGAGGCAGGACGCAGGATTCAGGAGGCAGGAGGCAGTAGGCAGGAGGCACAGGAGGCCTGGCAGGAGGCAGGAGGCAGGAGGCAGGAGGCACAGGAGGCAGGACGCATGAGGCAGGAGGCAGGAGGCACAGGATGCCTGGCAGGAGGCAGGAGGCAGGACGCAGGAGGCAGGAGGCAGGAGGCAATTGGCAGGAGGCACAGGAGGCCTGGCAGGAGGCAGAAGGCAGGAGGCAGGAGGCAGGAGGCAGGAGGCAGGAGGCACAGGAGTCCTGGCAGGAGGCAGGAGGCAGGACGCAGGGGGCAGGAGGCAGGAGGCAGTAGGCAGGAGGCACATGAGGCCTGGCAGGAGGCAGGAGGCAGGAGGCAGGAGGCAGGAGGCAGGAGGCAGGAGGCAGGAGGCAGGAGGCAGGAGGCAGGAGGCAGGAGGCAGGAGGCAGGAGGCAGGAGGCAGGAGGCAGGAGGCAGGAGGCACAGGAGGCAGGAGGCAGGAGGCAGGAGGCAGGAGGCAGGAGTCAGGAGGCAGGAGGCAGGAGGCAGGAGGCACAGGAGGCAGGACGCAGGAGGCAGGAGGCAGGAGGCACAGGAGGCCAGGCGGGAGGCAGGAGGCAGGACGCAGGAGGCAGGAGGCAGGAGGCAATAGGCAGGAGGCACAGGAGGCCTGGCAGGAGGCAGGAGGCAGGAGGCAGGAGGCAGGAGGCAGGAGGCAGGAGGCACAGGAGGCATGACGCAGGAGGCAGGAGGCAGGATGCAGGAGGCAGGAGGCAGGAGGCACAGGAGGCCTGGCAGGAGGCAGGAGGCAGGACGCAGGAGGCAGGAGGCAGGAGGCAGTAGGCAGGAGGCACATGAGGCCTGGCAAGAGGCAGGAGGCAGGAGACAGGAGGCAGGAGGCAGGAGGCACAGGAGGCAGGAGGCAGGAGGCAGGAGGCAGGACGCAGGAGGCAGGAGGCACAGGAGGAAGGAGGCACAGGAGGCAGGACGCAGGAGGCAGGAGGTAGGAGGCACAGGAGGCCTGGCAGGAGGCAGGACGCAGGAATCAGTAGGCAGTAGGCAGTAGGCAGGAGGCACAGGAGGCCTGGCAGGAGACAGGAGGCAGGAGGCAGGAGGCAGGTGGCAGGAGGCAGGAGGCAGGAGGCACAGGAGGCAGGACGCAGGAGGCAGGAGGCAGGAGGCACAGGAGGCCTGGCAGGAGGCAGGACGCAGGAGGCAGGAGGCAGGAGGCAGTAGGCAGGAGGCACAGGAGGCCTGGCAGGAGGCAGGAGGCAGGTGGCAGGAGGCAGGAGGCAGGAGGCAGGAGGCAGGAGGCATGAGGCAGGAGGCAGGAGGCAGGAGGCAGGAGGCAGGAGGCAGGAGGCAGGAGGCAGGAGGCACAGGAGGCAGGAGGCAGGAGGCAGGAGGCAGCAGGCACAGGAGGCAGGAGGCAGGAGGCAGGAAGCAGGAGGCAGGACGCAGGAGGCAGGAGACAGGAGGCAGGAGGCAGGAGGCACAGGAGACCTGGCAGGAGGCAGAAGGCAGGAGGCACAGGAGGCAGGAGGCAGGAGGCACAGGAGACAGGAGGCAGGACGCAGGAGGCAGGAGCCAGGTGCAGGAGGCAGGAGGCAGGTGGCTGGAGGCAGGAGGCAGGAGGCACAGGAGTCAGGAGGCAGGAGGCACAGGAGGCAGGAGGGAGGAGGCAGGAGGCAGGAGGCAGGAGGCAGGAGGCAGGAGGCAGGAGGCAGGAGGCACAGGAGGAAGCAGCCACAGGGGCTGGAGGCAGGAGGCAGGAGGCAGGAGGCAGAAGGGAGGAGGCAGGATGCAGGAGGCAGGAGGCACAGGAGGCCTGGCAGGAGGCAGGAGGCAGGAGGCAGGACGCAGGAGGCAGGAGGCACAGGAGGCCTGGCAGGAGACAGGAGGCAGGACGCAGGAGGCAGGAGTCAGGAGGCAGTAGTCAGGAGGCACAGGAGGCCTGGCAGGAGGCAGGAGGCAGGAGGCAGGAGGCAGGAGGCAGGAGGCAGGTGGCAGGAGGCACACGGAAGCAGGACGCAGGAGGCAGGAGGCAGGTGGCAGGAGGCACAGGAGGCCTGGCAGGAGGCTGGAGGCAGGACGCAGGAGGCAGGACGCAGGAGGCAGGAGGCACAGGAGGCCTGGCAGGAGGCAGGCGGCAGGACGCAGGAGGCAGGAAGCAGGAGGCAGTTGGCAGGAGGCACAGGAGGCCTGGCTGGAGGCAGGAGGCAGGAACTCAGGAGGCAGGAGGCAGAAGGCACAGGAGGCCTGGCAGGGGCAGGAGGCAGGACGCAGGAGGCAGGAGGCAGGAGGCAGTAGGCAGGAGGCACAGGAGGCCTGGCAGGAGGCAGGAAGCAGGAGGCAGGAGGAGGGAGGCAGGAGGCAGGATGCAAAGGAGGCCTTGCAGGAGGCAGGAGGCACAGGAGGCAGGAGGCAGGAGACAGGAGGCAGGAGGCAGGAGGCACAGGAGGAAGGAGGCACAGGAGGAAGGAGGCAGGAGGCAGGTGGCAGGAGGCAGGAGGCAGGAGGCACAGGAGGCCGGAGGCAGGAGGCAGGAGGCACAGGAGGCAGGAGGCAGGAAGCAGGAGGCAGGAGGCAGGAGGCAGGAGACAGGAGACAGGAGGCGGGAGGCACAGGAGACCTGGAAGGAGGCAGAAGGCTGGTGGCACAGGAGGCAGGAGGCAGGAGGCACAGGAGGCAGGAGGCAGGAGGCAGGAGGCAGGAGGCAGGAGGCAGGACGCAGGAGGCAGGAGGCAGGTGCAGGAGGCAGAAGGCAGGAGGCACTGGAGGCAGGAGGAAGGAGGCACAGGAGGCAGGAGGCAGGAGGCAGGAGGCAGGAGGCACAGGAGGCAGGTGGCACAGGAGGCAGAAGGCAGGAGGCACAGGAGGCAGGCGGCAGTAGGCAGGACGCAGGAGGCAGGAGGCAGGTGGCAGGAGGCAGGAGGCAGGAGGCACAGGAGGCAGGAGGCAGGAGGCAGGAGGCACAGGAGGCCTGGCTGGAGGCAGGAGGCAGGAACTCAGGAGGCAGGAGGCAGAAGGCACAGGAGGCCTGGCAGGGGCAGGAGGCAGGAGGCAGGAGGCAGGAGGCACAGGAGGCAGGACGCAGGAGGCAGGAGGCAGGAGGCAGGAGGCAGGAGGCACAGAGGCCTGGCGGGAGGCAGGAGTCAGGAGGCAGTAGGCAGGAGGCACAGGAAGCCTGGCAGGAGGCAGGAGGCAGGAGGCAGGAGGCAGGAGGCAGGAGGCAGGAGGCAGGAGGCAGGAGGCAGAGGAGGCCTGGCAGGAGGCAGGAGGCACAGGAGGCAGGAGGCAGGAGGCAGGACGCAGGAGGCAGGAGGCACAGGAGGAAGGAGGCACAGGAGGCAGGAGGCAGGAGGCAGGAGGCACAGGAGGCCTGGCAGGAGGCAGGAGGCAGGAGGCAGGAGGCAGGAGGCAGGAGGCAGGAGGCAGGAGGCAGGAGGCAGGAGGCAGGAGGCACAGGAGGCAGGAGGCACAGGAGGCAGAACGTAGGAGGCAGGAGGCAGGGGCAGGAGGCAGGAGGCAGGAGGCACAGGAGGCCTGGCAGGAGGCAGGAGGCAGGCCGCAGGAGGCAGGAGGCAGGAAGCAATAGGCAGGAGGCACAGGAAGCCTGGCAGGAGGCAGGAGGCAGGAAGCAGGAGGCAGGAGGCAGAAGGCAGGAGGCAGGAGGCACAGGAGGCAGGACACAGGAGGCAGGAAGCAGGAGGCAGGAGGCAGGAGGCAGGATGCAGGGCGCAGGAGGCAGGACGCAGGAGGCAGGAGGCAGGAGGCAGGAGGCAGGAGGCAGGAGTCAGCAGGCAGGAGGCAGGAGGCAGGAGGCAGGAGGCAGGAGGCACAGGTGGATGGAGGCACAGGAGGCAGGACGCAGGAGGCAGGAGGCACAGGAGGAAGGAGGCACAGGAGGAAGGACGCAGGAGGCAGGAGGCAGGTTGCAGGAGGCACAGAAGGCCTGGCAGGAGTCAGGAGGCTGGACGCAAGAGGCAGGAGGCAGGAGGCAGTAGGCAGGAGGCACAGGAGGCCTGGCAGGAGGCAGGAGGCAGTAGGCAGGAGGCACAGGAGGCCTGGCAGGAAGCAGGAGGCAGGAGGCACAGGAGGCAAGACGCAGGAGGCAGGAGGCAGGAGGCACAGGAGACAGGAGGCAGGAGGCAGGAGGCAGGAGGCAGGAGGCAGGAGGCAGGAGGCAGGAGGCAGGAGGCACAGGACGCAGGACGCAGGAGGCAGGAGGCAGGAGGCAGGAGGCACAGGAGGCCTGGCAGGAGGCAGGAGGCAGGAGGCAGGAGGCAGGAGGCAGAGGAGGCCTGGCAGGAGGCAGGAGGCACAGGAGGCAGGAGG
Source organism: Locusta migratoria (assembly GCA_026315105.1). Lineage (NCBI taxonomy): Eukaryota > Metazoa > Arthropoda > Insecta > Orthoptera > Acrididae > Locusta > Locusta migratoria. The sequence continues at coordinate 32,280,479 of CM048745.1, forward strand.
CAGGAGGCAGGAGGCAGGACGCAGGAGGCAGGAGGCACAGGGGGAAGGAGGCACAGGAGGCAGGACGCAGGAGGCAGGAGGCAGGAGGCACAGGATGCCTGGCAGGAGGCAGGAGGCAGGACGCAGGATTCAGGAGGTAGGAGGCAGTAGGCAGGAGGCACAGGAGGCCTGGCAGGAGGCAGGAGGCAGGAGGCAGGAGGCACAGGAGGCAGGACGCAGGAGGCAGGAGGCAGGAGGCACAGGATGCCTGGCAGGAGGCAGGAGGCAGGACGCAGGAGGCAGGAGGCAGGAGGCAATAGGCAGGAGGCACAGGAGACCTGGCAGGAGGCAGGAGGCAGGAGGCAGGAGGCAGGAGGCACAGGAGGCCTGGCAGGAGGCAGGAGGCAGGACGCAGGAGGCAGGAGGCAGAAGGCAGTAGGCAGGAGGCACATGAGGCCTGGCAGGAGGCAGGAGGCAGGAGGCAGGAGGCAGGAGGCAGGAGGCAGGAGGCAGGAGGCAGGAGGCAGGAGGCAGGAGGCACAGGAGGCAGGAGGCAGGAGGCAGGAGGCAGGACGCAGGAGGCAGGATTCAGGAGGCAGGAGGCAGTAGGCAGGAGGCACAGGAGGCCTGGCAGGAGGCAGGAGGCAGGAGGCAGTAGGCAGGAGGCACAGGAGGCCTGGCAGGAAGCAGGAGGCAGGAGGCACAGGAGGCAAGACGCAGGAGGCAGGAGGCAGGAGGCACAGGAGGCAGGAGGCAGGAGGCTGGAGGCAGGAGGCAGGAGGCAGGAGGCAGGAGGCACAGGAGGCCGGAGGCAGGAGGCAGGAGGCAGGAGGCACAGGAGGCCTGGCAGGAGGCAGGAGGCAGTAGGCAGGAGGCACAGGAGGCCTGGCAGGAGGCAGGAGGCAGGAGGCAGGAGGCAGGAGGCAGAGGAGGCCTGGCAGGAGGCAGGAGGCACAGGAGGCAGGAGGCAGGAGGCAGGAGGCAGGACGCAGGAGGCAGGAGGCACAGGAGGAAGGAGGCACAGGAGGCAGGACGCACGAGGCAGGAGGCACTGGAGTCCTGGCAGGAGGCAGGAGCCAGGACGCAGGATTCAGGAGGCAGGAGGCAGTAGGCAGGAGGCACAGGAGGCCTGGCAGGAGGCAGGAGGCAGGAGGCAGGAGGCACTGGAGGCAGGACGTAGGAGGCAGGAGGCAGGAGGCACAGGAGGCCTGGCAGGAGTCAGGAGGCAGGACGCAGGAGGCAAGATGCAGGAAGCAATAGGCAGGAGGCACAGGAGGCCTGGCAGGGGGCAGGAGGCAGGAGGCAGGAGGCAGGAGGCAGGAGGCAGGAGGCAGAAGGCAGGAGGCAGGAGGCACAGGAGGCAGGACGCAGGAGGCAGGAGGCAGGAGGCAGGAGGCAGGAGGCAGGAGGCAGGAGGCAGGAGGCACAGGAGGCCTGGCAGGAGGCAGGAGGCAGGACGCAGGAGGGAGGAGGCAGGATTCAGTAGGCAGGAGACAGGTGGCAGGAGGCAGGAGGCACAGGAGGCAGGAGGCAGGAGGCAGGAGGCAGGACGCAGGAGGCAGGAGGCACAGGAGCAAGGAGGCACAGGAGGCAGGAGGCAGAAGGCACTGGAGGCCTGGCAGGAGGCAGGAGCCAGGACGCAGGATTCAGGAGGCAGGAGGCAGTAGGCAGGAGGCACAGGAGGCCTGGCAGGAGGCAGGAGGCAGGAGGCAGGAGGCACTGGAGGCAGGACGCAGGAGGCAGGAGGCAGGAGGCACAGGAGGCCTGGCAGGAGGCAGGACGCAGGAGGCAGGAGGCAGGAAGCAATAGGCAGGAGGCACAAGGGGGCCTGGCAGGAGGCAGGAGGCAGGAGGCAGGAGGCAGGAGGCAGGAGGCAGGAGGCAGAAGGCAGGAGGCAGGAGGCACAGGAGGCCTGGCAGGAGGCAGGAGGCAGGAGGCAGGAGGCAGGAGGCAGGAGGCAGGAGGCAGGAGGCAGGAGGCAGGAGGCACAGGAGGCCTGGCAGGAGGCAGGAGGCAGGAGGCAGGAGGCAGGAGGCAGGACGCAGGAGGCAGGAGGCAGGAGGCAGGAGGCACAGGAGGCCTGGCAGGAGGCAGGAGGCAGGAGGCAGGAGGCAGGATGCAGGAGGCAGGAGGCAGGTGGCAGGAGGCAGGAGACAGGAGGCAGGAGGCACAGGAGGTCTGGCAGGAGGCAGGAGGCTCAGGAGGCAGGAGGCAGGAGGCAGGAGGCAAGAGGCAGGATGCAGGACGCAGGAGGCAGGAGGCAGGACGCAGGAGGCAGGAGGCAAGAGGCAGGAGGCAGGAGGCAGGAGGCAGGAATCACAGGAGACACAGGAGGCAGGAGGCAAAGGAGGCAGGAGGCACAGGAGGAAGGAGGCACAGGAGGAAGGAGGCACAGGAGGAAGGAGGCACAGGAGGAAGGAGGCACGGGAGGTAGGAGGCAGGAGGCAGGAGGCAGGAGGCAGGACGCAGGAGGCAGGAGGCACAGGAGGAAGGAAGCACAGGAGGCAGGACGCAGGAGGCAGGAGGCACTGGAGTCCTGGCAGGAGGCAGGAGGCAGGACGCAGGATTCAGGAGGCAGGAGGCAGTAGGCAGGAGGCACAGGAGGCCTGGCAGGAGGCAGGAGGCAGGAGGCACAGGAGGCAGGACGCAGGAGGCAGGAGGCAGGAGGCACAGGATGCCTGGCAGGAGGCAGGAGGCAGGACGAAGGAGGCAGGAGGCAGGAGGCAATAGGCAGGAGGCACAGGAGACCTGGCAGGAGGCAGGAGGCAGGAGGCAGGAGGCAGGAGGCAGGAGGCACAGGAGGCCTGGCAGGAGGCAGGAGGCAGGACGCAGGAGGCAGGGGGCAGAAGGCAGTAGGCAGGAGGCACATGAGGCCTGGCAGGAGGCAGGAGGCAGGAGGCAGGAGGCAGGAGGCAGGAGGCAGGAGGCACAGGAGGCAGGAGGCAGGAGCCAGGAGGCAGGAGGCAGGACGCAGGAGGCAGGATTCAGGAGGCAGGAGGCAGTAGGCAGGAGGCACAGGAGGCCTGGCAGGAGGCAGGAGGCAGGAGGCAGTAGGCAGGAGGCACAGGAGGCCTGGCAGGAAGCAGGAGGCAGGAGGCACAGGAGGCAAGACGCAGGAGGCAGGAGGCAGGAGGCACAGGAGGCAGGAGGCAGGAGGCTGGAGGCAGGAGGCAGGAGGCAGGAGGCAGGAGGCACAGGAGGCCGGAGGCAGGAGGCAGGAGGCAGGAGGCAGGAGGCACAGGAGGCCTGGCAGGAGGCAGGAGGCAGTAGGCAGGAGGCACAGGAGGCCTGGCAGGAGGCAGGAGGCAGGAGGCAGGAGGCAGAGGAGGCCTGGCAGGAGGCAGGAGGCGCAGGAGGCAGGAGGCAGGAGGCAGGAGGCAGGACGCAGGAGGCAGGAGGCACAGGAGGAAGGAGGCACAGGAGGCAGGACGCAGGAGGCAGGAGGCACTGGAGTCCTGGCAGGAGGCAGGAGCCAGGACGCAGGATTCAGGAGGCAGGAGGCAGTAGGCAGGAGGCACAGGAGGCCTGGCAGGAGGCAGGAGGCAGGAGGCAGGAGGCACTGGAGGCAGGACGCAGGAGGCAGGAGGCAGGAGGCACAGGAGGCCTGGCAGGAGTCAGGAGGCAGGACGCAGGAGGCAAGAGGCAGGAAGCAATAGGCAGGAGGCACAGGAGGCCTGGCAGGGGGCAGGAGGCAGGAGGCAGGAGGCAGGAGGCAGGAGGCAGAAGGCAGGAGGCAGGAGGCACAGGAGGCAGGACGCAGGAGGCAGGAGGCAGGAGGCAGGAGGCAGGAGGCAGGAGGCACAGGAGGCCTGGCAGGAGGCAGGAGGCAGGACGCAGGAGGCAGGAGGCAGGATTCAGTAGGCAGGAGACAGGTGGCAGGAGGCAGGAGGCACAGGAGGCAGGTGGCAGGAGGCAGGAGGCAGGACGCAGGAGGCAGGAGGCACAGGAGCAAGGAGGCACAGGAGGCAGGAGGCAGAAGGCACTGGAGGCCTGGCAGGAGGCAGGAGCCAGGACGCAGGATTCAGGAGGCAGGAGGCAGTAGGCAGGAGGCACAGGAGGCCTGGCAGGAGGCAGGAGGCAGGAGGCACTGGAGGCAGGACGCAGGAGGCAGGAGGCAGGACGCACAGGAGACCTGGCAGGAGGCAGGAGGCAGGACGCAGGAGGCAGGAGGCAGGAAGCAATAGGCAGGAGGCACAGGAGGCCTGGCAGGAGGCAGGAGGCAGGAGGCAGGAGGCAGGAGGCAGGAGGCAGGAGGCAGGAGGCAGGAGGCAGAAGGCAGGAGGCAGGAGGCACAGGAGGCCTGGCAGGAGGCAGGAGGCAGGAGGCAGGAGGCAGGAGGCAGGAGGCAGGAGGCAGGAGGCAGGAGGCAGGAGGCAGGAGGCACAGGAGGCCTGGCAGGAGGCAGGAGGCAGGAGGCAGGAGGCAGGAGGCAGGACGCAGGAGGCAGGAGGCAGGAGGCAGGAGGCAGGAGGCACAGGAGGCCTGGCAGGAGGCAGGAGGCAGGAGGCAGGAGGCAGGAGGCAGGAGGCAGGATGCAGGAGGCAGGAGGCAGGTGGCAGGAGGCAGGAGACAGGAGGCAGGAGGCACAGGAGGTCTGGCAGGAGGCAGGAGGCTCAGGAGGCAGGAGGCAGGAGGCAGGAGGCAAGAGGCAGGATGCAGGACGCAGGAGGCAGGAGGCAGGACGCTAGAGGCAGGAGGCAAGAGGCAGGAGGCAGGAGGCAGGAGGCAGGAATCACAGGAGACACAGGAGGCAGGAGGCAAAGGAGGCAGGAGGCACAGGAGGAAGGAGGCACAGGAGGAAGGAGGCACAGGAGGAAGGAGGCACAGGAGGAAGGAGGCACAGGAGGTAGGAGGCAGGAGGCAGGAGGCAGGAGGCAGGAGGCAGGAGGCAGGAGGCAGGAGGCAGGAGGCAGGAGGCAGGATGCAGGAGGCAGGAGGCAGGAGGCAGGAGGCAGGACGCACATGAGGAAGGAGGCACAGGAGGCAGGACGCAGGAGGCAGGAGGCAGGAGGCAGGAGGCACAGGAGACCTGGCAGGAGGCAGGAGGCAGGACGCAGGAGGCAGGAGGCAGTAGGCAGTAGGCAGTAGGCAGTAGGCAGTAGGCAGTAGGCAGGAGGCACAGGGGTCCTGGCAGGAGGCAGGAGGCAGGAGGCAGTAGGCAGGAGGCAGGAGGCACAGGAGGCCTGGCAGGAGGCAGGAGGCTGGAGGCAGGAGGCAGGACGCAGGAGGCAGGAGGCACAGGAGGAAGGAGGCACAGGAGGCAGGACGCAGGAGGCAGGAGGCAGGAGGCAGGACGCACAGGAGGCCTGGGAGGAGGCAGGAGGCAGGAGGCAGGAGGCAGGAGGCAGGACGCAGGAGGCAGGAGGCAGGAGGCAGGAGGCAGGAGGCACAGGAGGCCTGGCAGGAGGCTGGAGGCAGGAGGCAGGAGGCAGGAGGCAGGAGGCAGGAGGCAGGATGCAGGAGGCAGGAGGCAGGTGGCAGGAGGCAGGAGACAGGAGGCAGGAGGCACTGGAGGTCTGGCAGGAGGCAGGAGGCTCAGGAGGCAGGAGGCAGGAGGCAGAAGGCAGGAGGCAGGAGGCACAGGAGGCCTGGCAGGAGGCAGGAGGCAGGAGGCAGGAGGCAGGAGGCAGGAGGCAGGAGGCAGGAGGCAGGAGGCAGGAGGCAGGAGGCACAGGAGGCCTGGCAGGAGGCAGGAGGCAGGAGGCAGGAGGCAGGAGGCAGGAGGCAGTAGGCAGGAGGCACAGGAGGCCTGGCAGGAGGCAGGAAGCAGGGGGCAGGAGGAGGGAGGCAGGAGGCAGGATGCAAAGGAGGCCTTGCAGGAGGCAGGAGGCACAGGAGGCAGGAGGCAGGAGACAGGTGGCAGGAGGCCGGAGGCACAGGAGGAAGGAGGCACAGGAGGAAGGAGGCAGGAGGCAGGAGGCAGGTGGCAGGAGGCAGGAGGCAGGAGTCACGAGGAAGGAGGCAGGAGGCTCAGGAGGCAGGAGGCAGGAAGCAGGAGGCACAGGAGGCAGGAGGCAAGAAGCAGGAGGCACAGGAGGCAGGAGGCAAGAAGCAGGAGGCAGGAGGCAGGAGGCAAAGGAGACCTGGCAGGAGGCAGGAGGCAGGAGGCACAGGAGGCAGGAGGCACAGGAGGCAGGAGGCACAGGAGGCAGAAGGCAGGAGGCACAGGAGGCAGGAGGCAGGAGGCAGGACGCAGGAGGCAGGACGCAGGTGGCAGGAGGCAGGAGGCAGGAGGCACAGGAGGCAAGAGGCAGGAGGCACAGGAGGCAGGAGGCAGGAGTCTGGAGGCAGGAGGCAGGAGGCAGGAGGCAGGAGGCAGGAGGCAGGAGGCACAGGAGGAAGGAGGCACAGGGGCTGGAGGCAGGAGGCAGGAGGCAGGAGGCAGGTTGCAGGAGGCACAGGAGGCCTGACAGGAGGCAGGAGGCTGGACGCAGGAGGCAGGAGGCAGGAGGCAGGAGGCAGGAGGCAGGAGGCACAGGAGGCAGGACGCAGGTGGCAGGAGGCAGGTGGCAGGAGGCACAGGAGGCCTGGCAGGAGGCAGGAGGCAGGAGGCAGTAGGCAGGAGGCACAGGAAGCCTGGCAGGAGGCAGGAGGCAGGAGGCAGGAGGCAGGAGGCAGGAGACAGGAGGCAGAGGAGGCCTGGCAGGAGGCAGGAGGCACAGGAGGCAGGAGGCAGGAGGCAGGAGGCAGGAGGCAGGAGGCAGGACGCAGGAGGCAGGAGGCACAGGAGGAAGGAGGCACAGGAGGCAGGACGCAGGAGGCAGGAGGCACAGGAGGCCTGGCAGGAGGCAGGAGGCAGGAGGCAGGAGGCAGGAGGCAGGAGGCAGGAGGCATGAGGCAGGAGGCAGGAGGCAGGAGGCAGAAGGCAGGAGGCAGGAGGCACAGGAGACAGGACGCAGGAGGCAGGAGGCAGGAGGCAGGAGGCAGGAGGCAGGTGGCAGGAGGCACAGGAGGCCTGGCAGGAGGCAGGAGGCAGGACGCAGGAGGCAGGAGGCAGGAAGCAATAGGCAGGAGGCACAGGAGGCCTGGCAGGAGGCAGGAGGCAGGAGGCAGGAGGCAGGAGGCAGGAGGCAGAAGGCAGGAGTCAGGAGGCACAGGAGGCAGGACGCAGGAGGCAGGAGGCAGGAGGCAGGAGGCAGGAGGCAGGAGGCAGAATGCAGGGCGCAGGAGGCAGGACGCAGGAGACAGGAGGCAGGAGGCAGGAGGCAGGAGGCAGGAGGCAGGAGGCAGCAGGCAGGAGGCAGGAGGCAGGAGGCAGGAGGCAGGAGGCACAGGAGGCAGGACGCAGAAGGCAGGAGGCAGGAGGCAGGAGGCACAGGAGGCCTGGAAGGAGGCAGGAGGCAGACGGCAGTAGGCAGGAGGCACAGGAGGCCTGGCAGGAGGCAGGAGGCAGGAGGCAGGAGGCAGGAGGCAGAGGAGGCCTGGCAGGAGGCAGGAGGCACAGGAGGCAGGAGGCAGGAGGCAGGAGGCAGGACGCAGGAGGCAGGAGGCACAGGAGGAAGGAGGCACAGGAGGCAGGACGCAGGAGGCAGGAGGCACTGGAGTCCTGGCAGGAGGCAGGAGGCAGGATGCAGGATTCAGGAGGCAGGAGGCAGTGGGCAGGAGGCACAGGAGGCCTTTCAGGAGGCAGGAGGCAGGAGGCAGGAGGCACAGGAGGCAGGACGCAGGAGGCAGGAGGCAGGAGGCACAGGATGCCTGGCAGGAGGCAGGAGGCAGGAGGCAGGACGCAGGAGGCAGGAGGCAGGAGGCAATTGGCAGGAGGCACAGGAGGCCTGGCAGGAGGCAGAAGGCAGGAGGCAGGAGGCAGGAGGCAGGAGGCAGGAGGCACAGGAGGCCTGGCAGGAGGCAGGAGGCAGGAGGCAGTAGGCAGGAGGCACAGGAAGCCTGGCAGGAGGCAGGAGGCAGGAGGCAGGAGGCAGGAGGCAGGAGACAGGAGGCAGAGGAGGCCTGGCAGGAGGCAGGAGGCACAGGAGGCAGGAGGCAGGAGGCAGGAGGCAGGAGGCAGGAGGCAGGACGCAGGAGGCAGGAGGCACAGGAGGAAGGAGGCACAGGAGGCAGGACGCAGGAGGCAGGAGGCACAGGAGGCCTGGCAGGAGGCAGGAGGCAGGAGGCAGGAGGCAGGAGGCAGGAGGCAGGAGGCATGAGGCAGGAGGCAGGAGGCAGGAGGCAGAAGGCAGGAGGCAGGAGGCACAGGAGACAGGACGCAGGAGGCAGGAGGCAGGAGGCAGGAGGCAGGAGGCAGGTGGCAGGAGGCACAGGAGGCCTGGCAGGAGGCAGGAGGCAGGACGCAGGAGGCAGGAGGCAGGAAGCAATAGGCAGGAGGCACAGGAGGCCTGGCAGGAGGCAGGAGGCAGGAGGCAGGAGGCAGGAGGCAGGAGGCAGAAGGCAGGAGTCAGGAGGCACAGGAGGCAGGACGCAGGAGGCAGGAGGCAGGAGGCAGGAGGCAGGAGGCAGGAGGCAGAATGCAGGGCGCAGGAGGCAGGACGCAGGAGACAGGAGGCAGGAGGCAGGAGGCAGGAGGCAGGAGGCAGGAGGCAGCAGGCAGGAGGCAGGAGGCAGGAGGCAGGAGGCAGGAGGCACAGGAGGCAGGACGCAGAAGGCAGGAGGCAGGAGGCAGGAGGCACAGGAGGCCTGGAAGGAGGCAGGAGGCAGACGGCAGTAGGCAGGAGGCACAGGAGGCCTGGCAGGAGGCAGGAGGCAGGAGGCAGGAGGCAGGAGGCAGAGGAGGCCTGGCAGGAGGCAGGAGGCACAGGAGGCAGGAGGCAGGAGGCAGGAGGCAGGACGCAGGAGGCAGGAGGCACAGGAGGAAGGAGGCACAGGAGGCAGGACGCAGGAGGCAGGAGGCACTGGAGTCCTGGCAGGAGGCAGGAGGCAGGATGCAGGATTCAGGAGGCAGGAGGCAGTGGGCAGGAGGCACAGGAGGCCTTTCAGGAGGCAGGAGGCAGGAGGCAGGAGGCACAGGAGGCAGGACGCAGGAGGCAGGAGGCAGGAGGCACAGGATGCCTGGCAGGAGGCAGGAGGCAGGAGGCAGGACGCAGGAGGCAGGAGGCAGGAGGCAATTGGCAGGAGGCACAGGAGGCCTGGCAGGAGGCAGAAGGCAGGAGGCAGGAGGCAGGAGGCAGGAGGCAGGAGGCACAGGAGGCCTGGCAGGAGGCAGGAGGCAGGACGCAGGAGGCAGGAGGCAGGAGGCAGTAGGCAGGAGGCACATGAGGCCTGGCAGGAGGCAGGAGGCAGGAGGCAGGAGGCAGGAGGCAGGAAGCAGGAGGCAGGAGGCAGGAGGCAGGAGGCAGGAGGCAGGAGGCACAGGAGGCAGGAGGCAGGAGGCAGGAGTCAGGAGGCAGGAGGCAGGAGGCAGGAGGCACAGGAGGCAGGACGCAGGAGGCAGGAGGCAGGAGGCACAGGAGGCCTGGCGGGAGGCAGGAGGCAGGACGCAGGAGGCAGGAGGCAGGAGGCAATAGGCAGGAGGCAAAGGAGGCCTGGCAGGAGGCAGGAGGCAGGAGGCAGGAGGCAGGAGGCAGGAGGCAGTAGGCAGGAGGCACAGGAGGCAGGACGCAGGAGGCAGGAGGCAGGAGGCAGGAGGCAGGAGGCAGAAGGCACAGGAGTCCTGGCAGGAGGCAGGAGGCAGGACGCAGGAGGCAGGAGGCAGGAGGCAGTAGGCAGGAGGCACATGAGGCCTGGCAGGAGGCAGGAGGCAGGAGGCAGGACGCAGGAGGCAGGAGGCACAGGAGGCAGGAGGCAGGAGGCAGGAGGCAGGACGCAGGAGGCACAGGAGGAAGGAGGCACAGTAGGCAGGACGCAGGAGGCAGGAGGTAGGAGGCACAGGAGGCCTGGCAGGAGGCAGGACGCAGGAATCAGTAGGCAGTAGGCAGTAGGCAGGAGGCACAGGAGGCCTGGCAGGAGACAGGAGGCAGGAGGCAGGAGGCAGGTGGCAGGAGGCAGGAGGCAGGAGGCACAGGAGGCAGGACGCAGGAGGCAGGAGGCAGGAGGCACAGGAGGCCTGGCAGGAGGCAGGACGCAGGAGGCAGGAGGCAGGAGGCAGTAGGCAGGAGGCACAGGAGGCCTGGCAGGAGGCAGGAGGCAGGTGGCAGGAGGCAGGAGGCAGGAGGCAGGAGGCAGGAGGCATGAGGCAGGAGGCAGGAGGCAGGAGGCAGGAGGCAGGAGGCAGGAGGCAGGAGGCAGGAGGCAGGAGGCAGGAGGCAGGAGGCAGGAGGCACAGGAGGCAGGAGGCAGGAGGCAGGAGGCACAGGAGGCAGGAGGAAGGAGGCAGGAAGCAGGAGGCAGGACGCAGGAGGCAGGAGACAGGAGGCAGGAGGCAGGAGGCACAGGAGACCTGGCAGGAGGCAGAAGGCAGGAGGCACAGGAGGCAGGAGGCAGGAGGCACAGGAGGCAGGAGGCAGGAGGCAGGAGGCAGGACGCAGGAGGCACAGGAGGAAGGAGGCACAGGAGGCAGGACGCAGGAGGCAGTAGGCAGGAGGCACAGGAGGCCTGGCAGGAGGCAGGAGGCAGGTTGCAGGAGGCAGGAGGCAGGAGGCAGGAGGCAGGAGGCATGAGGCAGAAGGCAGGAGGCAGGAGGCAGGAGGCAGGAGGCAGGAGGCAGGAGGCAAGAGGCACAGGAGGCAGGAGGCAGGAGGCAGGAGGCACAGGAGGCAGGAGGAAGGAGGCACAGGAGGCAGGAGGCAGGAGGCAGGAGGCAGGAGGCAGGAGGCACAGGAGGCAGGAGGCACAGGAGGCAGAAGGCAGGAGGCACAGGAGGCAGGAGGCAGGAGGCAGGACGCAGGAGGCAGGAGGCAGGTGGCAGGAGGCAGGAGGCAGGAGGCAGGAGGCACAGGAGTCAGGAGGCAGGAGGCACAGGAGGCAGGAGGGAGGAGGCAGGAGGCAGGAGGCAGGAGGCAGGAGGTAGGAGGCAGGAGGCACAGGAGGAAGCAGCCACAGGGGCTGGAGGCAGGAGGCAGGAGGCAGGAGGCAGGAGGGAGGAGGCAGGATGCAGGAGGCAGGAGGCACAGGAGGCCTGGCAGGAGGCAGGAGGCAGGAGGCAGGAGGCAGGACGCAGGAGGCAGGAGGCACAGGAGGCCTGGCAGGAGACAGGAGGCAGGACGCAGGAGGCAGGAGTCAGGAGGCAGTAGTCAGGAGGCACAAGAGGCCTGGCAGTAGGCAGGAGGCAGGAGGCAGGAGGCAGGAGGCAGGAGGCAGGTGGCAGGAGGCACACGGAGGCAGGACGCAGGAGGCAGGAGGCAGGTGGCAGGAGGCACAGGAGGCCTGGCAGGAGGCTGGAGGCAGGACGCAGGAGGCAGAACGCAGGAGGCAGGAGGCACAGGAGGCCTGGCAGGAGGCAGGCGGCAGGATTCAGGAGGCAGGAAGCAGGAGGCAGTAGGCAGGAGGCACAGGAGGCCTGGCAGGAGGCAGGAGGCAGGAGGCAGGAGGCAGAGGAGGCCTGGCAGGAGGCTGGAGGCACAGGAGGCAGGAGGCAGGAGGCAGGAGGCAGGAGGCAGGACGCAGGAGGCAGGAGGCACAGGAGGAAGGAGGCACAGGAGGCAGGACGCAGGAGGCAGGAGGCACTGGAGTCCTGGCAGGAGGCAGGAGGCAGGACGCAGGATTCAGGAGGCATGAGGCAGTAGGCAGGAGGCACAGGAGGCCTTTCAGGAGGCAGGAGGCAGGAGGCACAGGAGGCAGGACGCAGGAGGCAGGAGGCACAGGATGCCTGGCAGGAGGCAGGAGGCAGGAGGAAGGACGCAGGAGGCAGGAGGCAGGAGGCAATTGGCAGGAGGCACAGGAGGCCTGGCAGGAGGCAGAAGGCAGGAGGCAGGAGGCAGGAGGCAGGAGGCAGGAGGCACAGGAGGCCTGGCAGGAGGCAGGAGGCAGGACGCAGGAGGCAGGAGGCAGGAGGCAGTAGGCAGGAGGCACATGAGGCCTGGCAGGAGGCAGGACGCAGGAGGCAGGAGGCAGGAGGCAGTAGGCAGGAGGCAGGAGGCAGGAGGCAGGAGGCAGGAGGCACAGGAGGCAGGAGGCAGGAGGCAGGAGGCAGGAGTCAGGAGGCAGGAGGCAGGAGGCAGGAGGCACAGGAGGCAGGACGCAGGAGGCAGGAGGCAGGAGGCACAGGAGGCCTGGCGGGAGGCAGGAGGCAGGACGCAGGAGGCAGGAGGCAGGAGGCAATAGGCAGGAGGCAAAGGAGGCCTGGCAGGAGGCAGGAGGCAGGAGGCAGGAGGCAGGAGGCAGGAGGCAGGAGGCAGGAGGCAGGAGGCACAGGAGGCAGGACGCAGGAGGCAGGAGGCAGGAGGCAGGAGGCAGGAGGCACAGGAGGCCTGGCAGGAGGCAGGAGGCAGGACGCAGGAGGCAGGAGGCAGGAGGCAGTAGGCAGGAGGCACATGAGGCCTGGCAGGAGGCAGGAGGCAGGAGGCAGGACGCAGGAGGCAGGAGGCACAGGAGGCAGGAGGCAGGAGGCAGGACGCAGGAGGCACAGGAGGAAGGAGGCACAGTAGGCAGGACGCAGGAGGCAGGAGGTAGGAGGCACAGGAGGCCTGGCAGGAGGCAGGACGCAGGAATCAGTAGGCAGTAGGCAGTAGGCAGGAGGCACAGGAGGCCTGGCAGGAGACAGGAGGCAGGAGGCAGGAGGCAGGTGGCAGGAGGCAGGAGGCAGGAGGCACAGGAGGCAGGACGCAGGAGGCAGGAGGCAGGAGGCACAGGAGGCCTGGCAGGAGGCAGGACGCAGGAGGCAGGAGGCAGGAGGCAGTAGGCAGGAGGCACAGGAGGCCTGGCAGGAGGCAGGAGGCAGGTGGCAGGAGGCAGGAGGCAGGAGGCAGGAGGCAGGAGGCATGAGGCAGGAGGCAGGAGGCAGGAGGCAGGAGGCAGGAGGCAGGAGGCAGGAGGCAGGAGGCACAGGAGGCAGGAGGCAGGAGGCAGGAGGCACAGGAGGCAGGAGGCAGGAGGCAGGAAGCAGGAGGCAGGACGCAGGAGGCAGGAGACAGGAGGCAGGAGGCAGGAGGCACAGGAGACCTGGTAGGAGGCAGAAGGCAGGAGGCACAGGAGGCAGGAGGCAGGAGGCACAGGAGGCAGGAGGCAGGAGGCAGGAGGCAGGACGCAGGAGGCACAGGAGGAAGGAGGCACAGGGGGCAGGACGCAGGAGGCAGTAGGCAGGAGGCACAGGAGGCCTGGCAGGAGGCAGGAGGCAGGTGGCAGGAGGCAGGAGGCAGGAGGCAGGAGGCAGGAGGCATGAGGCAGGAGGCAGGAGGCAGGAGGCAGGAGGAAGGAGGCAGGAGGCAGGACGCAGGAGGCAGGAGGCACAGGAGGAAGGAGGCACAGGAGGCAGGACGCAGGAGGCAGGAGGCACTGGAGTCCTGGCAGGAGGCAGGAGGCAGGACGCAGGATTCAGGAGGCATGAGGCAGTAGGCAGGAGGCACAGGAGGCCTTTCAGGAGGCAGGAGGCAGGAGGCACAGGAGGCAGGACGCAGGAGGCAGGAGGCAGGAGGCACAGGATGCCTGGCAGGAGGCAGGAGGCAGGAGGAAGGACGCAGGAGGCAGGAGGCAGGAGGCAATTGGCAGGAGGCACAGGAGGCCTGGCAGGAGGCAGAAGGCAGGAGGCAGGAGGCAGGAGGCAGGAGGCAGGAGGCACAGGAGGCCTGGCAGGAGGCAGGAGGCAGGACGCAGGAGGCAGGAGGCAGTAGGCAGGAGGCACATGAGGCCTGGCAGGAGGCAGGACGCAGGAGGCAGGAGGCAGGAGGCAGGAGGCAGGAGGCAGGAGGCAGGAGGCAGGAGGCAGGAGGCACAGGAGGCAGGAGGCAGGAGGCAGGAGGCAGGAGTCAGGAGGCAGGAGGCAGGAGGCAGGAGGCACAGGAGGCAGGACGCAGGAGGCAGGAGGCAGGAGGCACAGGAGGCCTGGCGGGAGGCAGGAGGCAGGACGCAGGAGGCAGGAGGCAGGAGGCAATAGGCAGGAGGCAAAGGAGGCCTGGCAGGAGGCAGGAGGCAGGAGGCAGGAGGCAGGAGGCAGGAGGCAGGAGGCAGGAGGCAGGAGGCACAGGAGGCAGGACGCAGGAGGCAGGAGGCAGGAGGCAGGAGGCAGGAGGCACAGGAGGCCTGGCAGGAGGCAGGAGGCAGGACGCAGGAGGCAGGAGGCAGGAGGCAGTAGGCAGGAGGCTCATGAGGCCTGGCAGGAGGCAGGAGGCAGGAGGCAGGACGCAGGAGGCAGGAGGCACAGGAGGCAGGAGGCAGGAGGCAGGAGGCAGGACGCAGGAGGCACAGGAGGAAGGAGGCACAGTAGGCAGGACGCAGGAGGCAGGAGGTAGGAGGCACAGGAGGCCTGGCAGGAGGCAGGACGCAGGAATCAGTAGGCAGTAGGCAGTAGGCAGGAGGCACAGGAGGCCTGGCAGGAGACAGGAGGCAGGAGGCAGGAGGCAGGTGGCAGGAGGCAGGAGGCAGGAGGCACAGGAGGCAGGACGCAGGAGGCAGGAGGCAGGAGGCACAGGAGGCCTGGCAGGAGGCAGGACGCAGGAGGCAGGAGGCAGGAGGCAGTAGGCAGGAGGCACAGGAGGCCTGGCAGGAGGCAGGAGGCAGGTGGCAGGAGGCAGGAGGCAGGAGGCAGGAGGCAGGAGGCATGAGGCAGGAGGCAGGAGGCAGGAGGCAGGAGGCAGGAGGCAGGAGGCAGGAGGCAGGAGGCACAGGAGGCAGGAGGCAGGAGGCAGGAGGCACAGGAGGCAGGAGGCAGGAGGCAGGAAGCAGGAGGCAGGACGCAGGAGGCAGGAGACAGGAGGCAGGAGGCAGGAGGCACAGGAGACCTGGTAGGAGGCAGAAGGCAGGAGGCACAGGAGGCAGGAGGCAGGAGGCACAGGAGGCAGGAGGCAGGAGGCAGGAGGCAGGACGCAGGAGGCACAGGAGGAAGGAGGCACAGGGGGCAGGACGCAGGAGGCAGTAGGCAGGAGGCACAGGAGGCCTGGCAGGAGGCAGGAGGCAGGTGGCAGGAGGCAGGAGGCAGGAGGCAGGAGGCAGGAGGCATGAGGCAGGAGGCAGGAGGCAGGAGGCAGGAGGAAGGAGGCAGGAGGCAAGAGGCACAGGAGGCAGGAGGCAGGAGGCACAGGAGGCAGGAGGAAGGAGGCACAGGAGGCAGGAGGCAGGAGGCAGGAGGCAGGAGGCAGGAGGCACAGGAGGCAGGAGGCACAGGAGGCAGAAGGCAGGAGGCACAGGAGGCAGGAGGCAGGAGGCAGGACGCAGGAGGCAGGAGGCAGGTGGCAGGAGGCAGGAGGCAGGAGGCAGGAGGCACAGGAGTAAGGAGGCAGGAGGCAGGAGGCAGGAGGCAGGAGGTAGGAGGCAGGAGGCACAGGAGGAAGCAGCCACAGGGGCTGGAGGCAGGAGGCAGGAGGCAGGAGGCAGGAGGGAGGAGGCAGGATGCAGGAGGCAGGAGGCACAGGAGGCCTGGCAGGAGGCAGGAGGCAGGAGGCAGGAGGCAGGACGCAGGAGGCAGGAGGCACAGGAGGCCTGGCAGGAGACAGGAGGCAGGACGCAGGAGGCAGGAGTCAGGAGGCAGTAGTCAGGAGGCACAAGAGCCCTGGCAGTAGGCAGGAGGCAGGAGGCAGGAGGCAGGAGGCAGGAGGCAGGTGGCAGGAGGCACACGGAGGCAGGACGCAGGAGGCAGGAGGCAGGTGGCAGGAGGCACAGGAGGCCTGGCAGGAGGCTGGAGGCAGGACGCAGGAGGCAGAACGCAGGAGGCAGGAGGCACAGGAGGCCTGGCAGGAGGCAGGCGGCAGGATTCAGGAGGCAGGAAGCAGGAGGCAGTAGGCAGGAGGCACAGGACGCCTGGCTGGAGGCAGGAGGCAGGAACTCAGGAGGCAGGAGGCAGAAGGCACAGGAGGCCTGGCAGGGGCAGGAGGCAGGACGCAGGAGGCAGGAGGCAGGGGGCAGGAGGCAGGAGGCACAGGAGGCAGGACGCAGGAGGCAGGAGGCAGGAGGCACAGGAGGCCTGGCGGGAGGCAGGAGGCAGGACGCAGGAGGCAGGAGGCAGGAGGCAATAGGCAGGAGGCAAAGGAGGCCTGGCAGGAGGCAGGAGGCAGGAGGCAGGAGGCAGGAGGCAGGAGGCAGGAGGCAGGAGGCAGGAGGCACAGGAGGCAGGACGCAGGAGGCAGGAGGCAGGAGGCAGGAGGCAGGAGGCACAGGAGGCCTGGCAGGAGGCAGGAGGCAGGACGCATGAGGCAGGAGGCAGTAGGCAGGAGGCACATGAGGCCTGGCAGGAGGCAGGAGGCAGGAGGCAGGACGCAGGAGGCAGGAGGCACAGGAGGCAGGAGGCAGGAGGCAGGAGGCAGGACGCAGGAGGCACAGGAGGAAGGAGGCACAGTAGGCAGGACGCAGGAGGCAGGAGGTAGGAGGCACAGGAGGCCTGGCAGGAGGCAGGACGCAGGAATCAGTAGGCAGTAGGCAGTAGGCAGTAGGCAGGAGGCACAGGAGGCCTGGCAGGAGACAGGAGGCAGGAGGCAGGAGGCAGGTGGCAGGAGGCAGGAGGCAGGAGGCACAGGAGGCAGGACGCAGGAGGCAGGAGGCAGGAGGCACAGGAGGCCTCGCAGGAGGCAGGACGCAGGAGGCAGGAGGCAGGAGGCAGTAGGCAGGAGGCACAGGAGGCCTGGCAGGAGGCAGGAGGCAGGTGGCAGGAGGCAGGAGGCAGGAGGCAGGAGGCAGGAGGCAGGAGGCATGAGGCAGGAGGCAGGAGGCAGGAGGCAGGAGGCAGGAGGCAGGAGGCAGGAGGCAGGAGGCACAGGAGGCAGGAGGCAGGAGGCAGGAGGCACAGGAGGCAGGAGGCAGGAGGCAGGAAGCAGGAGGCAGGACGCAGGAGGCAGGAGACAGGAGGCAGGAGGCAGGAGGCACAGGAGACCTGGCAGGAGGCAGAAGGCAGGAGGCACAGGAGGCAGGAGGCAGGAGGCACAGGAGGCAGGAGGCAGGAGGCAGGAGGCAGGACGCCGGAGGCACAGGAGGAAGGAGGCACAGGGGGCAGGACGCAGGAGGCAGTAGGCAGGAGGCACAGGAGGCCTGGCAGGAGGCAGGAGGCAGGTGGCAGGAGGCAGGAGGCAGGAGGCAGGAGGCAGGAGGCATGAGGCAGGAGGCAGGAGGCAGGAGGTAGGAGGAAGGAGGCAGGAGGCAGGAGGCAAGAGGCACAGGAGGCAGGAGGCAGGAGGCAGGAGGCACAGGAGGCAGGAGGAAGGAGGCACAGGAGGCAGGAGGCAGGAGGCAGGAGGCAGGAGGCACAGGAGGCAGGAGGCACAGGAGGCAGAAGGCAGGAGGCACAGGAGGCAGGAGGCAGGAGGCAGGACGCAGGAGGCAGGAGGCAGGTGGCAGGAGGCAGGAGGCAGGAGGCAGGAGGCACAGGAGTAAGGAGGCAGGAGGCAGGAGGCAGGAGGCAGGAGGTAGGAGGCAAGAGGCACAGGAGGAAGCAGCCACAGGGGCTGGAGGCAGGAGGCAGGAGGCAGGAGGCAGGAGGGAGGAGGCAGGATGCAGGAGGCAGGAGGCACAGGAGGCCTGGCAGGAGGCAGGAGGCAGGAGGCAGGAGGCAGGACGCAGGAGGCAGGAGGCACAGGAGGCCTGGCAGGAGACAGGAGGCAGGACGCAGGAGGCAGGAGTCAGGAGGCAGTAGTCAGGAGGCACAAGAGGCCTGGCAGTAGGCAGGAGGCAGGAGGCAGGAGGCAGGAGGCAGGAGGCAGGTGGCAGGAGGCACACGGAGGCAGGACGCAGGAGGCAGGAGGCAGGTGGCAGGAGGCACAGGAGGCCTGGCAGGAGGCTGGAGGCAGGACGCAGGAGGCAGAACGCAGGAGGCAGGAGGCACAGGAGGCCTGGCAGGAGGCAGGCGGCAGGATTCAGGAGGCAGGAAGCAGGAGGCAGTAGGCAGGAGGCACAGGACGCCTGGCTGGAGGCAGGAGGCAGGAACTCAGGAGGCAGGAGGCAGAAGGCACAGGAGGCCTGGCAGGGGCAGGAGGCAGGACGCAGGAGGCAGGAGGCAGGAGGCAGTAGGCAGGAGGCTCAGGAGGCCTGGCAGGAGGCAGGAAGCAGGAGGCAGGAGGAGGGAGGCAGGAGGCAGGATGCAAAGGAGGCCTTGCAGGAGGCAGGAGGCACAGGAGGCAGGAGGCAGGACACAGGAGGCAGGAGGCAGGAGGCACAGGAGGAAGGAGGCACAGGAGGAAGGAGGCAGGAGACAGGAGGCAGGTGGCAGGAGGCAGGAGGCAGGAGGCACAGGAGGCGGGAGGCAGGAGGCAGGAGGCACAGGAGGTAGGAGGCAGGAAGCAGGAGGCAGGAGGCAGGAGGCAGGAGACAGGAGGCAGGAGGCGGGAGGCACAGGAGACCTGGCAGGAGGCAGAAGGCAGGTGGCACAGGAGGCAGGAGGCAGGAGGCACAGGAGGCAGGAGGCAGGAGGCAGGAGGCAGGAGGCAGGACGCAGGAGGCAGGAGGCAGATGCAGGAGGCAGAAGGCAGGAGGCACTGGAGGCAGGAGGAAGGAGGCACAGGAGGCAGGAGGCAGGAGGCAGGAGGCAGGAGGCACAGGAGGCAGGAGGCACAGGAGGCAGAAGGCAGGAGGCACAGGAGGCAGGAGGCAGGAGGCAGGATGCAGGAGGCAGGAGGCAGGTGGCAGGAGGCAGGAGGCACAGGAGGCAGGAGGCGGGAGGCACAGGAGGCAGGAGGCAGGAGGCTGGAGGCAGGAGGCAGGAGGCAGGAGGCAGGAGGCAGGAGGCAGGAGGCACAGGAGGCAGGAGGCAGGAGGCAGTAGGCAGGAGGCAGGTGGCAGGAGGCAGGAGTCAGGAGGCAGGAGGCAGGAGGCAGGAGGCAGGAAGCAGGAGGCAGGAGGCAGGAGGCAGGACGCAGGAGGCAGGAGGCAGGAGGCAGGAGGCAGGAGGCAGGAGGCAGGAGGCAGGAGGCAGGAGGCAGGAGGCAGGAGGCACAGGAGGCCTGGCAGGAGGCAGGAGGCAGGAGGCACAGGAGGCAGGACGCAGGAGGCCGGAGGCAGGAGGCACAGGAGGCCTGGCAGGAGGCAGGACGCAGGAGGCAGGAGGCAGGAGGCAGTAGGCAGGAGGCACAGGAGGCCTGGCAGGAGGCAGGAGGCAGGTGGCAGGAGGCAGGAGGCAGGAGGCAGGAGGCAGGAGGCATGAGGCAGGAGGCAGGAGGCAGGAGGCAGGAGGCAGGAGGCAGGAGGCACAGGAGGCAGGAGGCAGGAGGCAGGAGGCACAGGAGGCAGGAGGCAGGAGGCAGGTAGCAGGAGGCAGGACGCAGGAGGCAGGAGGCACAGGAGACCTGGCAGGAGGCAGAAGGCAGGAGGCAAAGGAGGCAGGAGGCAGGAGGCACAGGAGGCAGGAGGCACGACGCAGGAGGCAGGAGGCAGGTGCAGGAGGCAGGAGGCAGGAGGCACTGGAGGCAGGAGGAAGGAGGCACAGGAGGCAGGAGGCAGGAGGCAGGAGGCAGGAGGCAGGAGGCAGGAGGGAGGAGGCACAGGAGGCACAGGAGGCAGAAGGCAGGAGGCACAGGAGGCAGGAGGCAGGAGGCAGGACGCAGGAGGCAGGAGGCAGGTGGCAGGAGGCAGGGGGCAGGAGGCACAGGAGTCAGGAGGCAGGAGGCACAGGAGGCAGGAGGGAGGAGGCAGGAGGCAGGAGGCAGGAGGCAGGAGGCAGGAGGCACAGGAGGAAGCAGCCACAGGGGCTGGAGGCAGTAGGCAGGAGGCAGGAGGCAGGAGGGAGGAGGCAGGATGCAGGAGGCAGGAGGCACAGGAGGCCTGGCAGGAGGCAGGAGGCAGGAGGCAGGAGGCAGGACGCAGGAGGCAGGAGGTACCTGAGGCCTGGCAGGAGACAGGAGGCAGGACGCAGGAGGCAGGAATCAGGAGGCAGTAGTCAGGAGGCACAGGAGGCCTGGCAGGAGGCAGGAGGCAGGAGGCAGGAGGCAGGAGGCAGGAGGCAGGTGGCAGGAGGCACACGGAGGCAGGACGCAGGAGGCAGGAGGCAGGTGGCAGGAGGCACAGGAAGCCTGGCAGGAGGCTGGAGGCAGGACGCAGGAGGCAGGACGCAGGAGGCAGGAGGCACAGGAGGCCTGGCAGGAGGCAGGCGGCAGGACGCAGGAGGCAGGAAGCAGGAGGCAGTAGGCAGGAGGCACAGGAGGCCTGGCTGGAGGCAGGAGGCAGGAACTCAGGAGGCAGGAGGCAGAAGGCACAGGAGGCCTGGCAGGGGTAGGAGGCAGGACGCAGGAGGCAGGAGGCAGGAGGCAGTAGGCAGGAGGTACAGGAGGCCTGGCAGGAGGCAGGAAGCAGGAGGCAGGAGGAGGGAGGCAGGAGGCAGGATGCAAAGGAGGCCTTGCAGGAGGCAGGAGGCACAGGAGGCAGGAGGCAGGAGACAGGAGGCAGGAGGCAGGAGGCACAGGAGGAAGGAGGCACAGGAGGAAGGAGGCAGGAGGCAGGAGGCAGGTGGCAGGAGGCAGGAGGCAAGCGGCACAGGAGGCCGGAGGCAGGAGGCAGGAGGCACAGGAGGCAGGAGGCAGGAAGCAGGAGGCAGGAGGCAGGAGGCAGGAGAAAGGAGGCAGGAGGCGGGAGGCACAGGAGACCTGGCAGGAGGCAGAAGGCAGGTGGCACAGGAGGCAGGAGGCAGGAGGCACAGGAGGCAGGAGGCAGGAAGCAGGAGGCAGGAGGCAGGACGCAGGAGGCAGGAGGCAGGTGCAGGAGGCAGAAGGCAGGAGGCACTGAAGGCAGGAGGAAGGAGGCACAGGAGGCAGGAGGCAGGAGGCAGGAGGCACAGGAGGCAGGAGGCACAGGAGGCAGAAGGCAGGAGGCACAGGAGGCAGGAGGCAGGACGCAGGAGGCAGGAGGCAGGTGGCAGGAGGCAGGAGGCAGGAGGCACAGGAGGCAGGAGGCAGGAGGCACAGGAGGCAGGAGGCAGGAGGCTGGAGGCAGGAGGCAGGAGGCAGGAGGCAGGAGGCAGGAGGCACAGGAGGAAGGAGGCACAGGGGCTGGAGGCAGGAGGCAGGAGGCAGGAGGGAGGAGGCAGGATGCAGGATGCATGAGGCAGGAGGCAGGAGGCAGGAGGCAGGAGGCAGGAGGCAGGAGGCAAGAGGCAAGAGGCACAGGTGGAAGGAGGCAAAGGAGGCAGGACGCAGGAGGCAGGAGGCACAGGAAGCCTGGCAGGAGGCAGGAGGCAGGAGGCAGGAGGCAGGAGGCAGGAGGCAGGAGGCAGAGGAGGCCTGGCAGGAGGCAGGAGGCACAGGAGGCAGGAGGCAGGAGGCGGGAGGCAGGAGGCAGGACGCAGGAGGCAGGAGGCACAGGAGGAAGGAGGCACAGGAGGCAGGACGCAGGAGGCAGGAGGCAGGAGGCAGGAGGCACAGGAGGCCTGGCAGGAGGCAGGAGGCAGGAGGCAGGAGGCAGGAGGCAGGAGGCAGAAGGCAGGAGGCAGGAGGCACAGGAGGCAGGACGCAGGAGGCAGGAGGCAGGAGGCAGGAGGCAGGAGGCAGGATGCAGGGCGCAGGAGGCAGGACGCAGGAGGCAGGAGGCAGGAGGCAGGAGGCAGAAGGCAGCAGGCAGGAGGCAGGAGGCAGGAGGCAGGAGGCAGGAGGCACAGGTGGAAGGAGGCACAGGAGGCGGGACGCAGGAGGCAGGAGGCAGGATGCAGGAGGCACAGAAGCCCTGGCAGGAGGCAGGAGGCTGGACGCAAGAGGCAGGAGGCAGGAGGCAGTAGGCAGGAGGCACAGGAGGCCTGGCAGGAGGCAGGAGGCAGTAGGCAGGAGGCACAGGAGGCCTGGCAGGAAGCAGGAGGCAGGAGGCACAGGAGGCAAGACGCAGGAGGCAGGAGGCAGGAGGCACAGGAGGCAGGAGGCAGGAGGCAGGAGGCAGGAGGCAGGAGGCACAGGAGGCAGGAGGCAGGAGGCAGGAGGCAGGAGGCACAGGAGGCAGGACGCAGGAGGCAGGAGGCAGGAGGCACAGGAGGCCTGGCAGGAGGCAGGAGGCAGTAGGCAGGAGGCACAGGAGGCCTGGCAGGAGGCAGGAGGCAGGAGGCAGGAGGCAGAGGAGGCGTGGCAGGAGGCAGGAGGCACAGGAGGCAGGAGGCAGGAGGCAGGACGCAGGAGGCAGGAGGCACAGGAGGAAGGAGGCACAGGAGGCAGGACGCAGGAGGCAGGAGGCACTGGAGTCCTGGCAGGAGGCAGGAGGCAGGACGCAGGATTCAGGAGGCAGGAGGCAGTAGGCAGGAGGCACAGGAGGCCTGGCAGGAGGCAGGAGGCAGGAGGCAGGAGGCAGGAGGCACAGGAGCAGGACGCAGGAGGCAGGAGGCAGGAGGCACAGGATGCCTGGCAGGAGGCAGGAGGCAGGAGGCAGGAGGCAGGAGGCACAGGAGCAGGAAGCAGGAGGCAGGAGGCAGGAGGCAGGAGGCACAGGAGGCCTTGCAGGAGGCAGGAGGCAGGACGCAGGAGGCAGTAGGCAGGAGGCAGTAGGCAGGAGGCACATGAGGCCTGGCAGGAGGCAGGAGGCAAGAGGCAGGAGGCAGGAGGCAGAGGCAGGAGGCAGGAGGCACAGGAGGCAGGAGGCAGGAGGCAGGACGCAGGAGGCAGGATTCAGGAGGCAGGAGGCAGTAGGCAGGAGGCACAGGAGGCCTGGCAGGAGGCAGGAGGCAGGAGGCAGGAGGCAGTAGGCAGGAGGCACAGGAGGCCTGGCAGGAAGTAGGAGGCAGGAGGCACAGGAGGCAAGACACAGGAGGCAGGAGGCAGGAGGCACAGGAGGCAGGAGGCAGGAGACTGGAGGCAGGAGGCAGGAGGCAGGAGGCACAGGAGGCCGGAGGCAGGAGGCAGGAGGTAGGAGGCACAGGAGGCAGGACGCAGGAGGCAGGAGGCAGGAGGCACAGGAGGCCTGGCAGGAGGCAGGAGGCAGTAGGCAGGAGGCACAGGAGGCCTGGCAGGAGGCAGGAGGCAGGAGGCAGGAGGCAGGAGGCAGAGGAGGCCTGGCAGGAGGCAGGAGGCACAGGAGGCAGGAGGCAGGAGGCAGGACGCAGGAGGCAGGAGGCACAGGAGGAAGGAGGCACAGGAGGCAGGACGCAGGAGGTTTTGTGTCCCGACTTCGTCGCCGCTTTTGGTGTCCCAGCCTCGCCGTAGGTGTCGGTGGCCGAGTGGAATGAAACCGACACGCTGGTGCAGGTACGGAGGGGAGCAGCCAGAAACTATAAACACTCGAGTAAATTAGAAAGAGGTATATTGCACAGAATGTAACAATACTTAACTTTTACATAGTACTGCAGAATGTTGATACATAGTTGTTAGAGGCCTGCCTAGTGCCTGTACAATAGCAAAGTCTTCACTGGTGCCTATCTGATTACGAAGGTCCTAACTCGTTGCTATCTCAGTCCGAAGTGCGAAGTGAACGATGTCCTTCAGTCGTGGCCACGAGAGGCGTTGTCCCAGAGGGCGCTCGTGGCTGTCGTCGTGAGAACGCCGCGCCGTGCGTGCATGGCGGCGCGCGGCGAAAGTAGGTGGCGCGCACTTTGTACTTGTGCGACACCACACCCCTCCCCCCCAAACCGCCGCGCCGTCGTGGCATAGGGCTGAGGGCCACGGCGACGGCACTGGGAGGAGGGCCTGGGCGGGGGCGTTACTGGTGGGACGGGCGTCGTAGCTGAGGCCGGGATCGAGACGCCGTCCGCGCCCCGGCATCCGCCTTGAGATCCTCCAGGGAACCCGCCGAAACCTGGGGAAGGGCGCCCGCCCCCGCCCAGAGGGAGCAGGTCATCTTCTTCTGAGGTGCGTGGCCCAGGCGGCGGCGGCACGCACCGTCCCGGAGTCCCTCTCGGTGACGCTGTCATCTGCGGCGGTGACAGCGGCGGCGTCGCGTCGATCTCCATCGGGACGATCTCGTAGTCCGAGGACGCTGGACCCGTTGACGAACGATGTGGTTGTGCTCCCTGGCGGTGAACTGGGTCTGGAATCAAGAAACCGGAGACAGGATCGCGCGGTCTGTGCAGGCGCAATTGGTTTGCTCGGCGCCGCAGCTCCGACCCTGTGGAAGAACGTACAATAAACATATTGCGACCAAGCACGCGCTGAATGGTGCCCGGCAACCATGTCTTCTTGTTTCCAGCAAACACCCTGTACAGCACCGGCGTGGAAACCTGAAAACGCGTAGCGCCATAGGAACCGACTCGGTGCGTGGGAGGCTGCAGCAGGTGAAGGAGAGTGCGGTGACGGCGGCCGTGTAGCAGCTCGGCAGGAGACGGGCCGTCACGTGGCATGCACCGATACGTAGACAGGAAAATTTGAAGAGCTTGCTGCCTGGAGAGCTGACCTTTCATCTTCTCCATGTGAGACTTGAATGTTCGAACGAAACGTTCTGCTTCACCATTGGACTGAGGGTGAAAAGGTGCAGTGGTAATATGCTGAATGCCATTCACACGACAAAACTGTTGAAATTCCGCACTAACAAACTGAGGTTCATTGTCACTGACGATAGTTTCAGGCAAGCCTTCGATGCAAAACACTGATGTTAAGGCACTGATTGTACTAGAAGCTGTCGTTGAGTTCATGGCAATCACAAAAGGAAACTTGCTGAAAGCGTCTACAACGATTAACCAGCGCGTATTCCAGAAAGGTCCGGCAAAGTCAATGTGTAAACGTTGCCATGGTCCCTTGGGGCGTGGCCAGTCTGAGAAACGTTGCGGAGGAGCCGCCTGATGCTCCGCACAAACTGTACACTGTGACGTCATGCTCTGTATCTGAGCGTCCATACCAACCCAGGTACAATGACGTCTGGCCAGCTGCTTTGTCCAAACAATGCCCCAATGTCCTTGATGCAGGAGGCGTAACACTTCTCGTTGCAGGGAACGAGGAACAATCACTCTTGCTTGGTCGTTGTCGTTATGCAACAACAGTACACCCTGACTTAAAGATAATGCATGACGTTGTGCAAAATAACGTCGAACCAGAGGCCGATCAATGTCTTTGGCTCTGGCAGGCCACCCTGAGCGAACAAAACGTGCTACCACACTTAAGTCTGCATCCGCAGCTGTTTCCTGTGCAACCCGACGAGAGTTCAAAGGAAAGTCTGCGACAGCGGAAGCATCTCTGGAGTCTATCTGACAACATGCCATTTCCGAAGAATCAAACGACACATCCTGGCCAACCGGAAGTCGGGAAAGTGTGTCCGCGTTGGCGTGTTTAGTGGTAGGTCGGTACAAAATCTCATACTGATAATTAGACAATATCAAGGACCATCTCTGAAGCTTTTGTGCCGTACGTGGCGGAATTGGCTTTGTGGGTGAGAACAACGACGTGAGAGGCTTGTGGTCTGTCAACAAATAGAATTTTCTGCCATAGAGATAATGATGAAACTTTGTGACGCCGTAAATGATTGCTAAGGCCTCCTTTTCTATCTGACTGTAATTCTGTTGCGTTGGCGTCAGTAGCTTGGATGCAAAGGCAATAGGACGATCGTGAGATCCAATACGATGCGACAGAACAACACCCAGACCGTACGACGAGGCGTCAACTGCTAACACTACAGGCTTCTGTGGGTCAAAGGGAATCACACATGCATCACTGAGTAGTGCAGACTTTAATTTGTCAAAGGCAACCTGACAATCTTTGGACCATACAAAAGGAACATTCTTCCTACGTAAGTGATGCAGTGGAGCTGCAATCTGAGAGGCATTGGGAATAAACCTGAAATAATAGTTAAGCTTTCCCATTACTGCTTGCAATTCATGCACATTCTTAGGAGGAGGCAAGTCTTTGATTGCTCTAAGATGTGACTGTAAGGGATGGATTCCTTGAGCATTAATCACATGGCCTAGGTACTCTATTTCAGTTTGAAAAAACGAACACTTTGCTTTATTGCAACGTAGACCTGCTGCAGTCAACACTTTGAAAAGGCACTCCAGGTTTGCTAAATGTTCTTCAACTGTACGTCCGGATACCACAATATCATCTAAATAGTTCGAGCAACACGGTACAGAAACTGTCAGCTGTTCCAAAAAACGCTGAAAAATTGCGGGTGCGGAAGAACTGCCAAAGGGTAGGCGTTGAAATTGAAAAAGGCCCATGTGGGTATTAATGACGAAAAACTTTTTGGACTCGTCATCAAGTGGAATCTGTAAGTATGCCTCTGCTAAATCAATCTTGGAAAAGAAGCGAGACTGTCCTAATTTGTCCATCAGTTCCTCAGGTCTGGGCAGAGGGTAAGTGTCTACAATTGTTTGACTGTTCACTGTTGATTTGAAGTCCGCACAGAGACGAAGTTTTCCTGACGGCTTGGGTATAATTACTATGGGCGAGGCCCACTGACTCGCAGAAACAGGAGAAATCACACCACTATCTTGCCAACGTTTAAGTTCTTCGGCAACTGTATCACGCAAGGCGATAGGCACTGGTCTAGCTTTACGAAATTTTGGAACTGCAGATTCTTTTAAAGTTACATGTGCCACGAAGTCTTTTGCACAACCTAGTTCCGGCGAAAACAAGTCACTATATTTGTCACACAATGCATTGATTTTATCCTGAGGCACTATTGACGAAATTTGAAGCACATCTCTTTGAATTGATAAACCAAACAAGTCAAAAGCATCTAGTCCAAAAATGTTCTGTGTCGATTTGGCCTGAAGAACTACAAAAGCAACTGTTTTCGTAACACCTTGAAAAGAGGCAGGCAGGCTACACGTTCCTAACACGGGAATATTTTGACCGGTATATGCTGTGAGCACTTGTTGACACGGCGACAATTTTGGCGAACCCAACAGTTCATAAGTGTCTTTATTAATCAATGTCACAGCGGAACCAGTATCAAGCTGAAATTGCACCGTCTTATTTTCTATGAAGAGATTTACAAAAAGTTTGTGCTTCTGGCGCACGACAGGTGCGCGAATGTGGGCAACATGTGACAGAACTTGTTTACTACACTTGCGCGGGCCGCGAAGTGAAGGAAGCGGCGTAGCATCGGCACACAGCAGAGTAACAACACTGTCACTAGATGGAACTATCGCCGGATCGGCGTCCGCGCAAACATGCGAAGCTACTCCAGATGTACTAACTACTGTACTACACTTTTGAGCAGCCACCTGATGTCTACCGTCACCAGCTACACAGTACTGGGCACTATTACAAGGAGCAGTTTCAGAAGGCACTATTTTAACTACAGGAATGCACTGTTCATAGTCATTTTGCTTGTCCCGAACCCGTTTCCGTTGCACTGTTTTACGCGCTCGTTGGCGCTTGCTACGTGGTGCACTATATAGTTTTGCCATAGGCGCAGAACTACTTTCTTGCAATTGAGATCCAAGGAAAGCACTGTTTAATTTCGCAGCCCGTATAACATTTACAGAATGAACTGTTCTCGCACTCTGCGAAGCACTGTTTCTAACGTTACTGTTCTTTGAGTTTTTAATTTGCATACACACAGACTGCACATGTCCCAATTTGCCACATTGATAACAGGTTGCGTTGCGACTAGGGCAATGAGCACGCTTGTGGCGAGACACACACTGGGGGCAAGATTTACGTACATTTTTCTGAAATGAGCGTTGGCGCCCGTTATGCAAATTACTGTGTCTAACACTACGGGGCGACCTTTGTGTCGCACTTTTACACTGGCTACTGTTCACTGTCTGTTCAGCACGGCCGGTAGAAAAATAAGAATCACTAGTGCTATACGGAGAACTACTGCTAGGAAAGCGTCCGTTGCGGCGCACTGAATTTACACTATGGCTTTGCATTTCTACATCTGCTAAGTCAAAAGTATCATGCGCTTCTATAAGCTGCAGTACACTGTCTAAGGAGGGGTCAGACTGTTTCAGAATTGCTGCTCTAATTCTGGGGTCCTGAATATTCTGCGTAATCACATCCCTCAACATCACGTCACTATACGAAAGTCCACAAGAGCAAGTAAATTTACATTGGCGGGTTAAGCCCTTCAATTCCGTAATCCACTCTTGGTGTGACTGCTGCGGTAATTTTTTAAGTCTGAAAAATCGGTATCGTGCAGCGGCTACAAGAACTTTTCTCTCATAATGAGCATTCAGTGCATCTACAATTTGTTCAAAGTCTACATCACGAGGAGATGCGAGAGGGAAAAGTTTTTGCAATAGTACGAACGTCTGGGGGCCCACAATCGATAAGAAAAGGTTCTTCACTCTCTGACCTGTAATTTGATGAGCCGCGACGAGTTCTTGAAACTGTGCGAAATAGTCGCTCCATTCTTCCTCACGTTCGTTGTACTGGCGGAACTTCGGAAGCGGTGCGGCGGCAGGTGTGGGCTGCTGATGCGACGGCTGTTGTTGTTGGTGAGCAGCCTGTGTCGTCAACTGCGACACGGCCTGGAGAAGCTGGGTAATTTGCGCCGTCTGTAACTGAATAATTTCCATTAAGTTTGGGTTCGGGGTAGTGGCCATGCTGACCGATTAGGCGCCGCGCATACAAGTAAATTATAACAAAACACAAATGCAATATGAAAGGAGGGCTCGCTCTGCAACAAAAAAGTCCACAAAACACGTAACAAAATATCTTCCCCCAAAATTCTTATAATAAGGGTGGGTGGGCGGGAGCAATTTCTGCGTGCTCCGACTGCTGCTGTCTGGCTGCTGCAAGCGGGCTGGTCCAAGGTTCTATCACTCCTCGTCGCCACTTTTGTGTCCCGACTTCGTCGCCGCTTTTGGTGTCCCAGCCTCGCCGTAGGTGTCGGTGGCCGAGTGGAATGAAACCGACACGCTGGTGCAGGTACGGAGGGGAGCAGCCAGAAACTATAAACACTCGAGTAAATTAGAAAGAGATATATTGCACAGAATGTAACAATACTTAACTTTTACATAGTACTGCAGAATGTTGATACATAGTTGTTAGAGGCCTGCCTAGTGCCTGTACAATAGCAAAATCTTCACTGGTGCCTATCTGATTACGAAGGTCCTAACACGTTGCTATCTCAGTCCGAAGTGCGAAGTGAACGATGTCCTTCAGTCGTGGCCACGAGAGGCGTTGTCCCAGAGGGCGCTCGTGGCTGTCGTCGTGAGAACGCCGCGCCGTGCGTGCATGGCGGCGCGCGGCGAAAGTAGGTGGCGGGCACTTTGTACTTGTGCGACACCACAGGAGGCAGGAGGCACAGGAGGCAGGAGGCAGGAGGCATGAGGCAGGAGGCAGGAGGCAGGAGGCAGGACGCAGGAGGCAGGAGGCAGGAGGCACAGGAGGCAGGACGCAGGAGGCAGGAGGCAGGAGGCACAGGAGGCCTGGCAGGAGGCAGGAGGCAGGACGCAGGAGGCAGAAGGCAGGAGGCATGAGGCAGGAGGCACAGGAGGCAGGAGGCAGGAGGCAGTAGGCAGGAGGCACAGGAGGCCTGGCAGGAGGCAGGAGGCAGGTGGCAGGAGGCAGGAGGCAGGAGGCAGGAGGCAGGAGGCAGGAGGCAGGAGGCAGTAGGCAGGAGGCACAGGAGGCCTGGCAGGAGGCAGGAGGCAGGTGGCAGGAGGCAGGAGGAAGGAGGCAGGAGGCAGGAGGCAGGAGGCAGGCGGCAGGAGGCATGAGGCAGGAGGCAGGAGGCAGTAGGCAGGAGGCACAGGAGGCCTGGCAAGAGGCAGGAGGCAGGTGGCAGGAGGCAGTAGGCAGGAGGCAGGAGGCAGGAGGCAGGTGCAATAGGCAGGAGGCACAGGAGGCCTGGCAGGAGGCAGGAGGCAGGTGGCAGGAGGCAGGAGGCAGGAGGCAGGAGGCAGGAGGCAGGAGGCACAGGAGGCAGGAGGCAGGTGGCAGGAGGCAGGAGGCAGGAGGCAGTAGGCAGGAGGCACAGGAGGCCTGGCAGGAGGCAGGAGGCAGGTGGCAGGAGGCAGGAGGCAGGAGGCAGGAGGCACAGGAGGCCTGGCAGGAGGCAGGAGGCAGGTGGCAGGAGGCAGGAGGCAGTAGGCAGGAGGCACAGGAGGCAGTAGGCAGGAGGCACAGGAGGCCTGGCAGGAGGCAGGAGGCAGGTGGCAGGAGGCAGGAGGCAGGAGGCAGGAGGCACAGGAGGCCTGGCAGGAGGCAGGAGGCAGGTGGCAGGAGGCAGGAGGCAGGAGGCAGGAGGCAGGAGGCAGGAGGCAGTAGGCAGGAGGCACAGGAGGCCTGGAAGGAGGCAGGAGGCAGGTGGCAGGAGGCAGGAGGCAGGAGGCAGGAGGCAGGAGGCAGGAGGCATGAGGCAGGAGGCAGTAGGCAGGAGGCACAGGAGGCCTGGCAGGAGGCAGGAGGCAGGTGGCAGGAGGCAGGAGGCAGGAGGCAGGAGGCAGGAGGCAGGAGGCAGGAGGCAGGAGGCAGTAGGCAGGAGGCACAGGAGGCCTGGCAGGAGGCATGAGGCAGGAGGCAAGAGGCAGGAGGCAGGAGGCAGGAGGCAGGAGGCAGGAGGCAGGAGGCAGGAGGCAGGAGGCACAGGAGGCCTGGCAGGAGGCAGGAGGCAGGTGGCAGGAGGCAGGAGGCAGGAGGCAGGAGGCAGGAGGCAGGAGGCAGGAGGCAGGAGGCAGGAGGCAGTAGGCAGGAGGCACAGGAGGCCTGGCAGGAGGCAGGAGGCAGGTGGCAGGAGGCAGGAGGCAGGACGCAGGAGGCAGGAGGCAGGAGGCAGGAGGCAGGAGGCAGGAGGCAGGAGGCAGGAGGCAGGAGGCAGGAGGCAGGTGGCAGGAGGCAGGAGGCAGGAGGCAGGAGGCAGAGGCAGGAGGCAGGAGGCAGGAGGCAGGACGCAGGAGGCAGGAGGCAGGAGGCAGGAGGCAGGTGGCAGGAGGCAGGAGGCAGGAGGCAGGAGGCAGGACGCAGGAGGCAGGAGGCAGGAGGCAGGAGGCAGTAGGCAGGAGGCACAGGAGGCCTGGCAGGAGGCAGGAGGCAGGTGGCAGGAGGCAGGAGGCAGGAGGCAGAAGGCAGGAGGCAGGAGGCAGGAGGCAGGAGGCAGGAGGCAGGAGGCAGGAGGCAGGAGGCAGGTGGCAGGAGGCAGGAGGCAGGAGGCAGGAGGCAGAGGCAGGAGGCAGGAGGCAGGAGGCAGGACGCAGGAGGCAGGAGGCAGGAGGCAGGAGGCAGGTGGCAGGAGGCAGGAGGCAGGAGGCAGGAGGCAGGAGGCAGGAGGCAGGAGGCAGGAGGCAGGAGGCAGGAGGCAGGAGGCAGGATGCAGGAGGCAGGAGGCAGGAGGCGGGAGGCATGAGGCAGGAGGCAGTAGGCAGGAGGCACAGGAGGCCTGGCAGGAGGCAGGAGGCAGGTGGCAGGAGGCAGGAGGCAGGATGCAGGAGGCAGGAGGCAGGAGGCAGGAGGCAGGAAACAGGAGGCAGGAGGCAGGAGGCAGGTGGCAGGAGGCAGGAGGCAGGAGGCAGGAGGCAGGAGGCAGGAGGCAGGAGGCAGGAGGCAGGTGGCAGGAGGCAGGAGGCAGGAGGCAGGAGGCAGGAGGCAGGAGGCAGGACGCAGGAGGCAGGAGGCATGAGGCAGGAAGCAGGAGGCAGGAGGCAGGAGGCATGAGGCAGGAGGCAGTAGGCAGGAGGCACAGGAGGCCTGGCAGGAGGCAGGAGGCAGGTGGCAGGAGGCAGGAGGCAGGAGGCAGGAGGCAGGAGGCAGGAGGCAGGAGGCAGGAGGCAGGAGGCAGGAGGCAGGAGGCAGGAGGCAGGAGGCATGAGGCAGGAGGCAGGAGGCAGGAGGCAGGAGGCAGGAGGCAGGAGGCAGGAGGCAGGAGGCAGGAGGCATGAGGCATGAGGCAGGAGGCAGGAGGCACAGGAGGCCTGGCAGGAGGCAGGAGGCAGGTGGCTGGAGGCAGGAGGCATGAGGCAGGAGGCAGTAGGCAGGAGGCACAGGAGGCCTGGCAGGAGGCAGGAGGCAGGTGGCAGGAGGCAGGAGGCAGGAGGCAGGAGGCAGGAGGCAGGAGGCAGGAGGCAGGAGGCAGGAGGCAGGAGGCAGGAGGCAGGAGGCAGGAGGCAGGAGGCAGGAGGCAGGAGGCAGGTGGCAGGAGGCAGGAGGCAGGAGGCAGGAGGCAGGAGGCAGGAGGCAGGAGGCAGGAGGCAGGAGGCAGGTGGCAGGAGGCAGGAGGCAGGAGGCAGGAGGCAGGAGGCAGGAGGCAGGAGGCAGGAGGCATGAGGCAGGAGGCAGTAGGCAGGAGGCACAGGAGGCCTGGCAGGAGGCAGGAGGCAGGTGGCAGGAGGCAGGAGGCAGGAGGCAGGAGGCAGGAGGCAGGAGGCAGGAGGCAGTAAGCAGGAGGCACAGGAGGCCTGGCAGGAGGCAGGAGGCAGGTGGCAGGAGGCAGGAGGCAGGAGGCAGGAGGCAGGAGGCAGGAGGCAGGAGGCAGGAGGCAGGAGGCAGGAGGCAGGAGGCACAGGAAGCCTGGCAGGAGGCAGGAGTCAGGTGGCAGGAGGCAGGAGGCAGGAGGCAGGAGGCAGGAGGCAGGAGGCAGGAGGCAGGAGGCAGGCGGCAGGAGGCAGGAGGCAGGAGGCAGGAGGCAGGAGGCAGGACGCAGGAGGCAGGAGGCAGGAGGCAGGAGGCAGGAGGCATGAGGCAGGAGGCAGGAGGCAGGAGGCAGGAGGCAGGAGGCAGGAGGCAGGAGGCAGGAGGCATGAGGCAGGAGGCAGTAGGCACAGGAGGCAGGACGCAGGAGGCAGGAGGCACAGGAGGCAGGAGGCAGGAGGCAGGAGGCAGGAGGCACAGGAGGCCTGGCAGGAGGCAGGAGGCAGGACGCAGGAGGCAGGAGGCAGGAGGCAGTAGGCAGGAGGCACAGGAGGCCTGGCAGGAGGCAGGAGGCAGGTGGCAGGAGGCAGGAGGCAGGAGGCAGGAAGCAGGAGGCAGGAGGCAGGCGGCAGGAGGCAGGAGGCAGGAGGCAGGACGCAGGAGGCAGGAGGCAGGAGGCAGTAGGCAGGAGGCACAGGAGGCCTGGCAGGAGGCAGGAGGCAGGTGGCAGGAGGCAGGAGGCAGGAGGCAGGAGGCAGGAGGCAGGAGGCAGGAGGCAGGAGGCAGGAGGCAGGAGGCAGGAGGCATGAGGCAGGAGGCAGTAGGCAGGAGGCAGGAGGCAGGAGGCAGGAGGCACAGGAGGCAGGACGTAGGAGGCAGGAGGCAGGAGGCACAGGAGGCCTGGCAGGAGGCAGGACGCAGGAGGCAGGAGGCAGGAGGCAGTAGGCAGGAGGCACAGGAGGCCTGGCAGGAGGCAGGAGGCAGGTGGCAGGAGGCAGGAGGCAGGAGGCAGGAGGCAGGAGGCAGGAGGCAGGAGGCAGGAGGCAGGAGTCATGAGGCAGGAGGCAGTAGGCAGGAGGCACAGGAGGCCTGGCAGGAGGCAGGAGGCAGGTGGCAGGAGGCAGGAGGCAGGAGGCAGGAGGCAGGACGCAGGAGGCAGGAGGCAGGAGGCAGGAGGCAGGAGGCACAGGAGGCCTGGCAGGAGGCAGGAATCAGGTGGCAGGAGGCAGGAGGCAGGAGGCAGGGGGCAGGAGGCAGGAGGCAGGAGGCAGGAGGCATGAGTCAGGAGGCAGGAGGCACAGGAGGCAGGACGCAGGAGGCAGGAGGCAGGAGGCACAGGAGGCCTTTCAGGAGGCAGGACGCAGGAATCAGGAGGCAGGAGGCAGTAGGCAGTAGGCACAGGAGGCCTGGCAGGAGACAGGAGGCAGGAGGCAGGAGGCAGGTGGCAGGAGGCAGGAGGCAGGTGGCACAGGAGGCAGGACGCAGGAGGCAGGAGGCAGGAGGCACAGGAGGCCTGGCAGGAGGCAGGAGGCAGGACGCAGGAGGCAGGGGGCAGGAGGCAGTAGGCAGGAGGCAGGAGGCAGGAGGCAGGAGGCCGGAGGCAGGAGGCAGGAGGCAGGAGGCAGGAGGCAGGAGGCAGGAGGCAGGAGGCAGGAGGCAGGAGGCAGGAGGCAGGAGGCAGGAGGCATGAGGCAGGAGGCAGGAGGCACAGGAGGCAGGACGCAGGAGGCAGGAGGCAGGAGGCAGGAGGCACAGGAGGCCTTTCAGGAGGCAGGACGCAGGAATCAGGAGGCAGGAGGCAGTAGGCAGGAGGCACAGGAGGCCTGGCAGGAGGCAGGTGGCAGGAGGCACAGGAGGAAGGAGGCACAGGAGGCAGGACGCAGGAGGCAGGAGGCAGGAGGCACAGGAGGCCTGGCAGGAGGCAGGAGGCAGGTGGCAGGAGGCAGGAGGCAGGAGGCAGGAGGCAGGAGGCAGGAGGCAGGAGGCAGGAGGCATGAGGCAGGAGGCAGGAGGCAGGAGGCAGGAGGCAGGAGGCAGGAGGCAGGAGGCAGGAGGCAGGAGGCAGGAGGCAGGAGGCAGGAGGCACAGGATGCAGGACGCAGGAGGCAGGAGGCAGGAGGCACCGGAGGCCTGGCAGGAGGCAGGAGGCAGGAGGCACAGGAGGCCTGGCAGGAGGCAGGAGGCAGGAGGCAGGTGGCAGGAGGCAGGAGGCAGGAGGCAGGAGGCAGGAGGCATGAGGCAGGAGGCAGGAGGCAGGAGGCAGGAGGCAGGAGGCAGGAGGCAGGAGGCAGGAGGCACAGGAGGCAGGACGCAGGAGGCAGGAGGCACAGGAGGCAGGAGGCAGGAGGCATGAGGCAGGAGGCAGGAGGCAGGAGGCAGGAGGCAGGAGGCAGGAGGCAGGAGGCAGGAGGCACAGGAGGCAGGACGCAGGAGGCAGGAGGCAGGAGGCACAGGAGGCCTGGCAGGAGGCAGGAGGCAGGAGGCACAGGAGGCCTGGCAGGAGGCAGGAGGCAGGAGGCAGGTGGCAGGAGGCAGGAGGCAGGAGGCACAGGAGGCAGGACGCAGGAGGCAGGAGGCAGGAGGCACAGGAGGCCTGGCAGGAGGCAGGAGGCAGGTCGCAGGAGGCAGGAGGCAGGAGGCACAGGAGGCCTGGCAGGAGGCAGGAGGCAGGTGGCCGGAGGCAGGAGGCAGGAGGTAGGAGGCAGGATTCAGGAGGCAGGAGGCAGGAGGCACAGGAGGCAGGACGCAGGAGGCAGGAGGCAGGAGGCAGGAGGCAGGTGGCAGGAGGCAGGAGGCACAGGAGGCAGGACGCAGGAGGCAGGAGGCAGGAGGCACAGGAGGCCTGGCAGGAGGCAGGAGGCAGGTCGCAGGAGGCAGGAGGCAGGAGGCACAGGAGGCCTGGCAGGAGGCAGGAGGCAGGTGGCAGGAGGCAGGAGGCAGGATTCAGGAGGCAGGAGGCAGGAGGCACAGGAGGCAGGACGCAGGAGGCAGGAGGCAGGAGGCAGGAGGCAGGAGGCAGGAGGCAGGAGACAGGAGGCAGGAGGCAGGAGGCACAGGAGGCAGGACGCAGGAGGCAGGAGGCAGGAGGCACAGGAGGCCTGGCAGGAGTCAGGAGGCAGGACGCAGGAGGCAGGAGGCAGGAGGCAGGAGGCACAGGAGGCCTGGCAGGAGGCAGGAGGCAGGTGGCAGGAGGCAGGAGGCAGGAGGCAGGAGGCAGGAGGCATGAGGCAGGAGGCAGGAGGCAGGAGGCAGGAGGCAGGAGGCACAGGAGGCAGGACGCAGGAGGCAGGAGGCAGTAGGCAGGAGGCACAAGAGGCCTGGCAGGAGGCAGGAGGCAGGTGTCAGGAGGCAGGAGGCACAGGAGGCAGGAGGCAGGGGGCAGGAGGCAGGAGGCAGGAGGCAGGAGGCAGGAGGCAGGAGGCAGGAGGCAGGAGGCAGGAGGCAGGAGGCAGGAGGCAGGAGGCAGGACAAAGCGGGCCGCGTCGCGGTTCGCAGTGGCTGCCGCTGCCCTCGTTCTCCAGGAGGAGCGCGCTGGCTTCCGCGGGAGAAGCGATGCGACTCGCTGTAATTGTCGCCGTGGCGCCGTGGCCTTCGAGAAAAAGATCGGCCGCTGCCTGTTGTCTGAAATGCGGAGGAAGGCAGCAGCCCGACTGGCGGGGGCGTCCTCGCAAGGAGACAGCACCTCTACCGGCAGGTGGCAGGAGGCACAGGAGGAAGGAGGCACAGGAGGCAGGACGCAGGAGGCAGGAGGCAGGAGGCACAGGAGGCCTGGCAGGAGGCAGGAGGCAGGTGGCAGGAGGCAGGAGGCAGGAGGCAGGAGGCAGGAGGCAGGAGGCAGGAGGCAGGAGGCATGAGGCAGGAGGCAGGAGGCAGGAGGCAGGAGGCAGGAGGCAGGAGGCAGGAGGCAGGAGGCAGGAGGCAGGAGGCAGGAGGCAGGAGGCACAGGATGCAGGACGCAGGAGGCAGGAGGCAGGAGGCACCGGAGGCCTGGCAGGAGGCAGGAGGCAGGAGGCACAGGAGGCCTGGCAGGAGGCAGGAGGCAGGAGGCAGGTGGCAGGAGGCAGGAGGCAGGAGGCAGGAGGCAGGAGGCATGAGGCAGGAGGCAGGAGGCAGGAGGCAGGAGGCAGGAGGCAGGAGGCAGGAGGCAGGAGGCACAGGAGGCAGGACGCAGGAGGCAGGAGGCACAGGAGGCAGGAGGCAGGAGGCATGAGGCAGGAGGCAGGAGGCAGGACGCAGGAGGCAGGAGGCAGGAGGCAGGAGGCAGGAGGCACAGGAGGCAGGACGCAGGAGGCAGGAGGCAGGAGGCACAGGAGGCCTGGCAGGAGGCAGGAGGCAGGAGGCACAGGAGGCCTGGCAGGAGGCAGGAGGCAGGAGGCAGGTGGCAGGAGGCAGGAGGCAGGAGGCACAGGAGGCAGGACGCAGGAGGCAGGAGGCAGGAGGCACAGGAGGCCTGGCAGGAGGCAGGAGGCAGGTCGCAGGAGGCAGGAGGCAGGAGGCACAGGAGGCCTGGCAGGAGGCAGGAGGCAGGTGGCCGGAGGCAGGAGGCAGGAGGTAGGAGGCAGGATTCAGGAGGCAGGAGGCAGGAGGCACAGGAGGCAGGACGCAGGAGGCAGGAGGCAGGAGGCAGGAGGCAGGTGGCAGGAGGCA
This sequence comes from Locusta migratoria, assembly GCA_026315105.1. NCBI lineage: Eukaryota > Metazoa > Arthropoda > Insecta > Orthoptera > Acrididae > Locusta > Locusta migratoria. Next base: position 32,317,195 of record CM048745.1, read on the forward strand.
GGAGGCAGGAGGCACAGGAGGCAGGACGCAGGAGGCAGGAGGCAGGAGGCACAGGAGGCCTGGCAGGAGGCAGGAGGCAGGTCGCAGGAGGCAGGAGGCAGGAGGCACAGGAGGCCTGGCAGGAGGCAGGAGGCAGGTGGCAGGAGGCAGGAGGCAGGATTCAGGAGGCAGGAGGCAGGAGGCACAGGAGGCAGGACGCAGGAGGCAGGAGGCAGGAGGCAGGAGGCAGGAGGCAGGAGGCAGGAGACAGGAGGCAGGAGGCAGGAGGCACAGGAGGCAGGACGCAGGAGGCAGGAGGCAGGAGGCACAGGAGGCCTGGCAGGAGTCAGGAGGCAGGACGCAGGAGGCAGGAGGCAGGAGGCAGGAGGCACAGGAGGCCTGGCAGGAGGCAGGAGGCAGGTGGCAGGAGGCAGGAGGCAGGAGGCAGGAGGCAGGAGGCATGAGGCAGGAGGCAGGAGGCAGGAGGCAGGAGGCAGGAGGCACAGGAGGCAGGACGCAGGAGGCAGGAGGCAGTAGGCAGGAGGCACAAGAGGCCTGGCAGGAGGCAGGAGGCAGGTGTCAGGAGGCAGGAGGCACAGGAGGCAGGAGGCAGGGGGCAGGAGGCAGGAGGCAGGAGGCAGGAGGCAGGAGGCAGGAGGCAGGAGGCAGGAGGCAGGAGGCAGGAGGCAGGAGGCAGGAGGCAGGACAAAGCGGGCCGCGTCGCGGTTCGCAGTGGCTGCCGCTGCCCTCGTTCTCCAGGAGGAGCGCGCTGGCTTCCGCGGGAGAAGCGATGCGACTCGCTGTAATTGTCGCCGTGGCGCCGTGGCCTTCGAGAAAAAGATCGGCCGCTGCCTGTTGTCTGAAATGCGGAGGAAGGCAGCAGCCCGACTGGCGGGGGCGTCCTCGCAAGGAGACAGCACCTCTACCGGCGGTCGCGGGTCTCAACAGCGCTTTCAGTATAAGAAAGAACTCTACGTAAGTAAATCAAATACTGTCTGAGGAAAGGTGGCTGCATAAACCTGACGTCGTTCGTTCCGTATTCACATTGCCGTTGTGAATCATCAACGGCCGTCAATGTTGAGAAGCTTCTTTGTTTAATGAAAAAGTAAAAAGTAGAAATAATGATGATAAAAGAAACTGAGCCTTGTATAGAACGATTAATGGACAGCAGAAATGATCCTACTTGCACAAATAACCAATCCACGTGAAGTAAAAAAATGAAAAATAAAATCAATGAGATCCTGCTTTTAAATTTGGGATCCATATTTGATTCCCGTATGAATTATTTTTTCTGAATTTTTTGTTCAACCTTGTGTTACTTTTCGACAACCTATTAGTAATTTCTGTACGATTTTGTCGACTATCTATAGATCGGAACGCTGTTTGTGCACCTCAAATAATTTTCTCGCCCTTCAGTAACGCCTCGCGTGACACTGCTTCGCCATGCCTGGTCCATACTACGTTGAGGTCCTCCCGTGCCCAGGAAGGTCCCTTAACTTCTCCACCAACGAGACGTGTGGGATGACAAAGGAAGATCCCTGTAGCCACCAGTAGTCCTTCATGCCATACCATAATCTGTTTAATAAAGTCGCATGTTCATTCCTTACATGAGTTTTCAGTCACTTACAATCAGTCCATCGTCGTACATTGACATAATCACTTATAATATTCGCCGCCTCATTAATTACCTTTGTTGATATGGTATTCTCAAAGAAAACAATGTCATTGCGTCAATGGGATCATTACAGCTAACACAAAACTCCAAATACGTTTCGTACTGCTTTCCGAATGTAGGGGTGAAAGTCGGCGCGAATCATTTCGTCAACCATGGTCGAGGGTTTAATTAATGCATCGGTGATACCGTTTTACCTCTCATTAGCAATGAGAATCTTATGGGTACTGGATTTGCTCATGGAGGTATAGCCGCGTGCCCACCGTTTTATTTTGTTGGTATACTAAACATTCTGAACATTAGTACAGATGAGACAGTTTATATATAAAAGGAAACAATCGAACAATCGGGGAGAAAAACAGATGACGATGGAGTAATCGAGAATTGAAGCAATACTAAAATACAAATCCTTTAGAATTGCTGTGTTGATTTCGAAGAAAATAATTTCGTTATATTTTATGAAGTATCTATTGGACCAATAATGACTTTACGAAAAGGAAAGGGGGAAGCATTATGGCTAAAAGGAAGGATATTTTAGTGTCGTATATTCGTTATGACCAAATATTTCTTGCAATAGCATTCTTAGGTCTCCTATTACTTCACTGTACAGTTAACTCATATCCAGTGTAATTATTAGTAATATATCTTGCGAAATAAGAAGATTTAAAACTGATTTATTAATCTAGTAAGGGATGTAATAATGTACTGCAGGCGATTTACACTTTTGTATAGACGTATCGTGTTGTGAACAATGTCGTTGTTATAGTACAAAATCCATTTTCAGGTTTATAGAGGAATAATTAAAAATTGTTGTCTTCGTTATTTTTACCTCTACTACCTAACATGTTTCCTTTTATAAGTTTGATCTTGTTATATTGCGATATTGTCCTACGTTTATAACTGACATCTGTGTGTCACAAATTAGCTCCTTTGTTACTGCCACAGGCTTGGATGTGGCCACAACTGTATGCAGTTCATAAAACAGACGAGGGAGTCGTGAATACTGTGTAGTGTCTGAAGCTAGCAGATTGCGTGTGCGCTGTTGCTGCCGGGAAATCGCAGTCCGACCGGAAATTGCATGTACGCCTATGAAGAGCCGCCTAAAACTCGCGACGAATCAGTCCACCGCCGATAATCTGGTGGCTGCTATCGTCAAGTTCATGTCGCAATTTCCTGTGGTGAATCTCGTAGCTCTCGACACTCACTGGCAGTAACACACTGCAGGAAAAAAATTAGTACCCTTGGAAAGACAACGTCGATTTTTATACTACGTTGATATATGCCACCTGGGAGACGGTAGAAATACTTATCATGGTTTCAACGTCGTCCACCGGCAGATGGCATAGATATGTATTTAAGTAGAATAAAAGGCACAACAGCTGTAACGTTAATTTTATTCTTATTAATTATTGGAAACCAGTTCCGGTGGCCATGCCACCATCTTCAAGCCCTGCAATGAAACGAAGAAAATTGTGTTATCCACATGGTTATACAGAAATACAATAAGATATGAGCCATGTGGTTATACGAAGCTACAGTATATAGATAATGACATAGAATAATGTAAGTATAAAACATAATATTAAAACATCTTTAGATGTTACATTTACAAAAATAAAATGTATGATCCATATGGTAGTACAGAGACACAGAGATTACATATTATGATGTAGGTGTTAGGGTATAAACCATTGGTAAAAAGAAGAAAGGAGGAAAAAATCATGTTCCTTTAGGAAAATGCAATTCGATAATCAAGTGGTTACTCATGAATGGTTGTTAGAAATAGTCCCATGCGACACATACCGCACATTAACTGTATAGTCACGGATTTGTAAATGTGTACGACGTAATTTTCAACAAACATTATTGTAAAATTGAAGTTGTCATCCAATATTAAAGACTTATGCATAGAAAATTGAGAGATTTAGGTCAGAACATTGAAAATGGTGGTTTGCGAAATGGTGAACCTCATAGATGATGCTGGCATCCGAAATTCTGATATTCTCATGTGAAAAGTATACATAAATTTCGGCAGTTTGAGTCGTATGTGATTAAATAACTGTGATACTCTCTATATTTGTTCCACAATAATATTTATTTCGTTTTGAACTAAGTTTCGACTTCTTAGGCCATCTTGAGACAACTTAATACTGTAGATTGTCCACATCACACCATCTACAATGATTGGAGTAGAAAGATTTGACAAGAATATGTGTCCAATCATAGACTATGTAACCTTTAAGTATTTTATGAGAAACAGAGACATACAACAAATTAAAGGAAAGCAGTGACAAAGAAATAACTATAAATTAAATTTCAATAAATAAGCTGAAGCAAACTTACTGCCCAGTGATTGTACCAGTAAGTACAATTGTATATTAAATTAACTTCTACATCTACATATATACTCCGCAATATACTGAAAGGTGCGTAGCGGAAGCTACAATGTACCACTACTAGGCATTTCCATTCTTATTCCACTAGAACAAATAGAACAAGAGAATGTCTATATGCCTCTCTTCGAACCCTAATTTCTCTTATCTTGTCTCTGTGAAATTTACGCGAAATGTTAAGTTGACGACAGGAAGGTCGTTCTACAGTCAGCTTCAAATTCCTCACCAGAATTTCTGGAGAACAAAATCGTCTTTCCTCCAACGATTCCCATTTGAGTTCCCCGAGCATTTCCGTGACACTCGCGCATTGGTCGAACCTACCAGTATCGAACCTAGCAGCTCGCCTCTGAACTGCTTCCATGTCTTCCTTTAAACTTATATATGCGAACAAATGTAGGAGGGCGAACAGGTGAGTGAGGGTGACATAAGCAGTGGAATATGTGTGGAGGACAATTACATGTGTTTGGAATATGTGAATATGGAACATAGGAGCATATTTAATTTAATATACAACTGTACTTACTGGTATAATCACTGGGCCATATGTTTGGATCAGCTTATTTATTGAAATTTAGTTTATAGTTTCTTATAAAATACTTAGGTTACATAGTCTATGACTGGACACATATCTTTTTTAAATCTTTGTAATCCGAATACAGTAGCTAGTGGGATATCGATAATCTGGAGTATTGCGTCTTCTGTAGATGGTCTAATGAGCACAAAGTTAGTTTACAACAAATTAAATAATGCTGTGGAACAAATATATAGTGTATCACAGTTATTTAATATGTCTATGTTCCATCAAGAACCGACGGAAGAGTCCATAAATGTCGTATGTGACTACCCGATCGATAGGTGTGTAACGAATTGAAACCACCTATGAAGTAATTATAATTTGACAGAGAACATCCTGTTATGAAATAACTACGATATGAAAGATGTGAAAGATATTGGTAACGATTGGCGTATAGTAACATCCATATCCAAATACCATATGGTGTATGGAGTGAACAGATACCAATGTATAGTGTCTTTGGCCAGAGTGTCATCTTTGTGTTTCTTTTAATAAGAAACACTTACAGTCTTAAGGCGCAATGTGATGTTGTGAAGTCAATAGATGCCACGCAACAGAGAGTTGTGCTTCCTACAGCAAAGTGATCGAGTTTGAAAGGGGTCAAACTGTGGCGGGGAGGTACTTTCGGAAATTGGCACGCAAGTAGGACGTGCTGCATTAGTTGTACAAAGATGCTGGTTGCAACTGTCACCATCCCTATAGATGGCATTCTGGACGTGCACGCATCACAGACGTTCGAGAAGATCGTTGTGTTGTAAGGACAGCAATGGCGGAACGTACAGGTACTACAGCGCAGATAAGTAACATTGTGAATCCAAAAGTATCAACAACAAGCTTTGCCAACCGGTTGCTATCAGTAGGGATACGGTCACGTACACCTGGAAAGGTGGCAGCACCACATTTTTTTATTATTACTGACTGTCCAGAGATGTCTACTGCCGCGAACTGTGAAACGGTGGTGGCCGCCAGTAAGTACTATGTGTTTGGTTGGTCAGGACGTATGGCCGTTGGATGTTAGCAGTTGGTAACTTCGCTATTATTTCTGGACGTTGGTAACTTCGCTATTATTAAATAAACAAAAGAACGGCTTCACCATAAAAAATATCTTCGACGTTTCATTCTCGCAGTAAGCAAGACCCATTAACATTTAATTTTGACGTTATGTTCGTCATGTGAATTGTTTCTTACCTTCTATGAAATAACCTTTAAACGTAAGGAAAACCGGTTATACACCAACTTAAAAATATTTTCATTGTAATAGCGATGCTGTTTGGAAAACATTAATAATAATAACAACCAAAGTAAATTTACAATGTTTGTTCTTACATTTATATCAGCCAGAATCACTTATTCATTAATCACAATTACAAACGTGAGCCTCCGTCTCCGAGCATTCAGCCGCGCGTTGGACTCCGCGCTTTGACACACGTTCTGTGGGCCGACGGCTTAAGAGAAGACTAAGAAAACAGACAGATCAGTTAACAAAACACTGTAAGGCTAGAGTATTTTTACTGGCTGCTAGCGGGTAAATACGTAGCAGGGTGTGGAGGCGGTGCCAGCTTAGCTGAGGAGAGTGGGTGATTTGGCGCGCCGCGTGTGGCCTGCGTGAGGCGAGCAGGCCGCCCGCGGTCCTCGCTGTAACGAGCCGAGGCGCTCGCATTCCCCAGTACCAGAATTCAAAGACAGTAATTTTTTATAATTGTTGCACTTAGATGAATGCTAGTATCAGTTAAAGGAAGGTTTTTTTATTTTTATTTATTTATTTATTATTTTTTTAGCTTATTGAGCAATTTCGTACATTTAAGGCATATTTATGACTTTCATGTAGAGCATATTTACACTACTGGCCATTAAAATTGCTATACGAAGAAGGAATGCAGATGATAAAGAAAGATATATACAGAAAGGCTCGTACAGGACCTGCAACCTTCGGTCGTCCTTTTCGCAGGGATCGAATGAAGGGTAGAGCCACGGGTCGTAACACATCTGAAATGTAAGGGCCACTGTTCAAAGTGCCGTCGATGCGAACAAGATGTGACCGAGATGTGGAACCAATGGCATCCCATACCATCACGCTGGGTGATACGCCAGTGTGGCGATAACGAATATACCCTTCCAATGTACGTCCACCGCGATGTCACCAAACACGGATACGGCCATCATGATGTTGTAAACAGAACCTGGATTCATCGAAAAAAAAAGACGTTTTGCCATTCGTGCACACAGGTTCGTCGTTGCGTACACCGTCAGAGGCGCTCCTGTCTGTGATGCAGCCATAGTCTCCGAGCTGATAGTCCATGCTGCTTCAAAAGTCGTCGAACTGTTCGTGCAGATGGTTGTTGTATTGGAAAGTCCCCATCTGTTGACTCAGGGATCAAAATGTGGCTGCACGATCTGTTACAGCCATGTGGACAAGATGCCTGTCATCTCGACTACAAGTGATACGATGACGTTGGGATCCAGCATGGCATTCCGTATTGACCTCCTGAACCACCGGTTTCATATTCCGCTAACAGTCATTGGATCGCGACCAACGCGAACAGAAATGTCGCGATACGATAAACCGCAATCGCGATACGCAGCAATCAAAACTTTATCATAGTCGGAAACGTGATGGTATACGTTTCTCCTCCTCATACGAGGCATCACAACAACGTTTCACCAGACAACTGCTGTTTGTGTATGAGAAATCGGTTGGAAACTTTCCTCATGTCGGCACGTTGTAGGTGTCGCCACCGGCGCCAACCTTTTGTGAATGCTCCGAAAAACTAAACATTTGCATATCACATCATCTTCTTGCTATTGGTTAAATTTCGCGTCTATAGCACGTCATATTCGTGGTGTAGAAATTTTAATGGCCAGGGGTGTAATTTCCCTAGAATTGTTAGCACGTAATTGCAGACTTTTAGTTTTTAACAGTAACGCTAGTGTAGATACAGGTTTTGACTGCATTAGATGTAACTATTGGTTACATACAATATTTAATTTGCCGATGTAGAATGGTTGTTGTCAGCAGAAAAATGATAAGGGAACATAATTTGTTTATTCACACTTGGTATTTCCAGTAGGGAGGCAGATTTTTGTGTTTCGGTTAAGCGTTTTGTACGCTCTTAGTATCCCTTTTCTCATTTTCTTAGATTCCGTTATAGAAATCGTAATCAACTTCATTGTCAGGGAGCTACCAGTACTTCCTGCCAATCGTGTAAAGTTTTTCGTTTGCTAATATTAGTTACTCCACTTGATGATAACACAAATTTATCCGTTAATAAAAGTAAATCTTGCTCTCGGCACGTGCATCGCACATATGTGTTACTGCTAAGGTTGCAACACAACATATTCTTAGACCGTTCTGCGTTTTGTAAACTAAACTTTGATCTCTACTTTAAATAGTTAATGAATTTCATAATTGCCAGCTTATGTGTTTTAACTCTATGGTGTACCTGCACATGGTATTTTGTTGCCATCAGTTACTGTTAGAAATTTCTGTCATTTCACCCATGATCACATTTATACTCGGTATCACAGTCGTATTGAATATTAGTCTGCACTCTTTTTAAGTAATGAACTATTTGTTTGTCCATCTAACGAATCCTAATTTGAGATGCAACAGGACTTCTCATTCAATGGGCCATACATATTGCAGTAAATTTTTAAGTAATTCACCGCCATTTGAGTGGTATTACGTTTTCTTTCCAAGTCCAGGTTTCGGCCTTGGGTTATTGTCGAGTGCTGTGTATAACATTACTAAAATGTTATATAAGTTACAGATGTTGGCCACGGCACATTACAAGTAGCATGAGTATGCGGTTACTTACATGAAACTCTTCAGACAGGTTTTTTCTAAGCCACTGTCATGGCAGTAAAATAGTTGGAACAAGTTGATAAGTCAATGTCATCACCATAAAATAGGTACCACATTTGTACCAGAATGTTTGTTTAAAATAATTATATAGTTATGTTTGCCTTATAACGTTACAAAAGCAACTGGTTGATGTATAGATAGGGTATGCTAAAGATTATTACATAGATATCCCAACACATTCGTGTTTGGAGCATCTACCAGTAAAGTGATGGATAGATGGATTACCTTTGGGAGATCAGTAGAGTGTTTTTGTCGCCCAAAGTTAATCCATCTATCCATCAATTTAATGCTAGACACTCCAAACACGAATATGGCGTAGGTTGTGAATCTAAACCAACCCCACAAAGACTGCACCACGTACCAACTAATATAGCCCTTTCAGAATGGATCGACATTTGGTACCTCAGTACCACTTCAGCTATTTATATGTACTTCTACATGTAAATATATACTCCGTAATCCACCGTATGATGCGTGGCGGAGGGTGCATTTTACAAATACTAGGAATTTGCTTTCTTATTCCACTCCCAAATAGAACGCCGTACGAGCCCTAATTTCTATTGTCTTGTCTTTGTGATGCTTGTCCGCAACATTAGTGGGCGGCAGGAAGAGCGATCTGCCGTCAGCTTCAAATTCCGGCCCTTTAGCCCTTTCTTGGCAATATTACTGTCACGTAACATCGAAATTGCCATGATTTACTGCAACATCTTTCCTGTTTCACCCTTGGATGGGCAATAAAGCTTGAAACAAACATTTAAGCTCTCAAATACAGCGATGTTCCGTTGTCTTTTGCGACATATTTCGCAATAATCTGAATCTTAAGCAAACACTGGCAGGCTTAAGTTACCGGAGAGCTACTTTCTTTCAGTTTTGTGATGATATTTTTGTTCGGTACATGGAAAACGGCTTATAGAGGGAAAGAGGAATCCTTGAAGGTGATCTGTTATGCAAAAGTGTTGGCACATTCTAATTTGGGGCACTAAAAATGGACTGATACCTGTTGGGAGGAGGAGACTTGGTAGGCAACTGCTAAACGGACAACCACTCCTCAAGAAGTGGGAAACAGCATCTCCTGTACCAGTGATTGATACGGAATATAATAAATATGCCAATTACTGCCATGTGACAGATTATAGGACAAAAGGAATATGCACGTTTTGTCTTCACAACTACTGACTGTATAACGTGGAGATTGGGCAGCTGTTCTGTCCTTTGTGTCAAAACGGATTTTTTTTCCAGATATTTCACGTGACAGTCCAAAGACAATAATTTCTACAGCCTTAGGAACAACACTGTACTATTTATATTGTAACAGCCATGCAAGTGTTTGGCAATGTTACTTAAAGGTAAGGATATATATATATATATATATATATATATATATATATATATAGCCCTATCTTCTTCATGTGATATCTGTGTGTGCCAAATAGTTAAATGTTTTCAACAGAACTTCTCTAAAAGAACGTTGTGTTCCTTCCAACGATTCCCATTTGAGTTCCCGTAAAATTTCTGTTACACTTGCGCATTGCTTGAACCTACCAGTAACGAACCTAGCTGCACGCCTCTGTACTGCTTCTATGTCTTCCTTCAAACTGATCTGCTGCGGATCCCAAACAATTGAGCAATACTGAAGACGTGGTCGTACCGGCGTTTTATACGTGGTCTCCTTTACAGATGAAGTACATCTTTCCAAAATTCTCCCAATAAACCGAAGTCGGCTGTTCGCCTTACTCACAACTGTCCTTACATGTTCGTCCCATTTCATATCGCTCTGCAGTGTTACACCTAGATATTTGATCAACGCGACTGCATCAACAAGCTCACTACTGATGCTGTAATCGAACATTATGGGATTGTTTATCGTACTCATGCACATCACCTTACATTTTTCTACATTGAGAGCTAGCTGCCATTTTTCGCACCAAATAGAAATTTTGTCTAAGTCATCGGGTATGATATTACGGTGAATTACAGACGACACCCTCCCATACACCACAGCATCATCAGCAAACAGTCGCAAACTACAAGTTACTCTGTCCATCAGATCATTTATATAGATATAAAATAATAGTGGCCCTGTCACATTCCCTGAGGCACATCTGACAATACACCCGTCTCTGATGAACACTCGCCGTCGAGAACAACATACTGCGTTATATTACTTAGGAAGTCTTCCAACCAGTCACAAATCTGTGAACCTATTCCACATGGTCGTATCTTCGTTATCAATCTGCTGTGTGGCACCACATCAAATGCCCTTTGGAAATCTAGAAAAACACTATTTGTCAGTTGCCCTTAATCCATGGCTCGGAAGAAGTCATGTGAAAAAAGGGCAAGGTGAGTTTCACACGAACGATGTTTCCTAAACGCGTGCTGATTCATAAAAAGAAGCTTTTCCATGTCGAGAACATTTGCTATATTCGAGGTGCGTATTTGTTCCAAAATGTAATTTCTTCATGTGTACAATATGCATTGCTTTAACAATGCATCTTGGGTTCATTATAAAACTTTAAGGTCTACCAGTTTTCAATTTCGGCAGAATATATCACTTATTGCATTTTGTTTACTTACGTTGCCTTTTCTTACACATTGTTGCCTTATGCCAGACTCTTGGGTTAGTTTTTACTTCGCTTCGTTTTTTTGTGTTACGTCCTGTAGTCCACTGGGCTGCCTAGAGAGGATGTGAAATATGAAGGGTAGGGTGCGCCAATCTCTCCCCCCCCCTTCCATCCCCCCGCCCCTGTGCTGCTCGCTTTGCCTGCTGGGAGTAAATGGGAGCGTCTGTTTGCACACCGCGCTCTATTCATGCGGGCTTCGTGCAGAAACTTGTATCACGGTAAATTCACGGAAAATTCGGGCCCTGGCGGCAAACAACGCTTTATATCACAGGACACTCTACTTTTGACGAGATTTTAAGCACTGTTGATGAGGGAAAAGCAATATTATCTGTTGAGTGAGGTTAGTACAAAACTAAGTTCCCACACTTATGAGGAAGTACCCAAAAATGGGAATAATTTTCTATAACTTACATATTCTCAAATTGAGTACAAAACCACCTTATCACCTAAAAAATACTTTTGTAAATTATTGATAACGTATCGATAACCCGGTTTCGACCAAGTATTTATTTATTTATTCAAGCCTTGAATTAGTAATACTCCTATCACTTCTCTCTTATCTCTTTGCCCATCTCCTTTTTTGTAAAATCATGTTAATTTAAGAAGTAATTATCAACAGATAATTATTAAAAGAAAGTAAAAACTGAATACTTAATTAATAACCAATTAAACGTTTTATTATTCAATCAATAGAATCAATAATGTTATTGATTTTAATTTTGCTGATTCAAATAAAACATAAAATATGATGAGAAAAAGAAAATATTCCATCAATTATAATTATTTCAATAATAATAATAATGATGACAATAGGAGTAGCTCCTTTTAGCATCTGATCGCCAGAGTTAATATCATCATGAAAATGAATTAATTCCCTAATTCCCTTATCCTATTGCATTAAAATAAGAAACTTATCCCTCATAGTAATTATACTATTAATTATCACTGCAGTGAGAGGAGGATTAAATCGAACATCATTACGACAACTTATTGCATTCTCATCAATTAGACATCCAGGCTGAATAATTAGATTAATAATCATTAGAGGAAACATATAAGAATCATGTTATTTTATCTACTTCACAAAGAAATTAATAATTATTTTAATAAACAAGAATGCTGCCTTCACAGCAAGATAGTGAGGCACTTCTGAATGCAATCCAACTGACACAGCTATGTGTCATCTAAACTCCGATCCTCTGCGTGGCACAGTTGCTTGACGATACTCAGCGCGTACCGCAAGAGAGGCTGGAGAACATTGCTCCTTATGGCAGACAGTCCACATGTAAACTAAAACCGACATACAACAAATATTGAATACGCGCCATTGAATATGAGACAGTTACATTTGTAAATTAAATATCATTGCAATAAGTGACAGGTAATATAACTTCTTACACTCATTTAATGACATGATTAGTTAATGTTCCTGATCTAGATATGAATTCACTGTTAACCAAACAAAACTTACGTGTTTCATCGAGACTCAAGTAGGTATAAAGAGACTAAAGAGACGTAAACCACTGAAGGTTTCATTCGTATCAGTTTACAAGACCGATATTCAAACCCGGCAATAAATGCTGTATTTAGCATTGAACCAGGGATTGCATTAAGCTCATATTGTTGCTGAGAGGTAACCACTCAAGGTATGTAATGCAGTGCACCTCTCAGGTGTCAAACAGCATAAATTTGTGAAACTGAACGAAGGAACTATATGAATTGTTAAATAAGCACAATCATGTGTCCCATATTTAATATATATTCACAAATAGCGTTATATTGGGTTCTGAAACAGAGATACAATCGATATTTTCCATGGCAAGGACTCGAACCCGGTATCATTCGCTGTTGTATTGTAGATACGAATAGAGATAATATATTTCATGTCTCTTCACAAAAGTGGGATGTGCAGATGTTTGGATAGGAGCAATGCCACAAATAATTTTGTGCTACCTGGAACTCCAAGCCCGCGCATATCGTCACTCTAGACCCCACACGACGAGAATTCGTCTGTCACATTCTCGTTCACTGGTAATTACGATTGTGTCGTTCTTAGAGATGTGGAGGGGTTTAGCGTTTTGAGAAAACAACGAAAACTAACTACTGTCTAGTTAATAGCGAATAGACATGGTTAATGTTAATTTCAAACACAGCAGAGTCCGGAGTTCTTTACTTTGCTTTATGGTGGACGAATAGGATATGTTTGTTGCAATTACACACCATTACACCCAGCCGTAATAGAACTCATACCTTAGCCACTACAAGCTAGCCTCAGCCGACCCAGCCACAGAATAGCAGATTTCTTAGCATAATTCATTTTGTCATAATGGAGACTTTAAGATTTCTGAGGTTTCCGCCTGCAGCGGATCGCGAGAATGTCACGTGTCGATCCGGACAGGAGGTCAGTTGCAGTTATTCGTTCTGAGAAACAGCTGTGTTTTATATTCTTGTTCGGTCGACACGTGAGAGTAGACTGACACCATCGTACTGGCCGTGTCGACGTGCTAGTGGTTTGGGCAATGCCATTTTGAGGACACTTGTACTCAATAGTCGCGTTTTGCGCTTAAGTTTGTGAGTGTATGTCCTGGCCGAGACAGGAAGCATTTACCTGGCAACTGCTATCAGCCGTGATAGTCAGGCTGTTATATTTAAATGTCGATACTGCTTCACAGATCGTAGTGAGATACTCAGGCAGAAGAATTTATTCTATTTCAGCTCCACTCCTTCAACATCGTCCAGTCGCCAGCTTGATCCAGCGTCGACAGATCACGCCGACTCAAGATTAATGGTAAAGTGATGCTCACTATTTACTATGGTTGTTATGTATAGTTGCAGTAATCACCCATCAGTAAGTATGTGCGTGCATATGATCGATATTTGACTTCTCTCTCCTACAATTAATTTCTTAGAGCCTATGTCTACCATGCTAGTTTTTCCCGATAGGACAAATCCACACGAATAGCCAGTTATTTGACTGTGTTAATTAATTTTGTGGTCCTTAGGTAAGATGTACGCTACTGGCCATTGAAATTGATACACCAAGATGAAATGCAGATGATAAACGGGAATTCATTGGACAAATAGACTAGAATTGACTTATTACATTTTTACGCAGTTTGGTGAATAGATCCTGACAAATCAGTAACCAGAACAACCGCCTCTAGCCTTAATAACGGCCATGATACGCCTGAGCATTCAGTCAATCAGAGCTTGGCTGGTGTGTACAGGTACAGATGCCAATACAGCTTCAACATGATACCACAGTGCTCGGCCACCATTGACCAGACGTTATCAATTGGTGAGAGATCTGGAGAATGTACTGGTCAGGGCAGCAGCCGAACATTTTCCGGATCCAGAAAGGCCAGTACGTGACCTGCAATATGCGGTCGTGCATTATGCTGCTTAAATGTAGGGTTTCGCAGGGATCGAAAGAATGGTTGAGCCACGGGTCGTTACACGTCTGAAATGTAACGGCCAATGTTCAAAGTGCCGTCGATGCGAACAAGAGGTGACGGAGACGTGTAACCAATATCACCCCATACCATCACGCCGGGTGATACGCCAGTATGGCGATGACGAATACACGCTTCCAATGTGCGTTCACCACAATGTCGCCTAACACAGATGCGTCCATCATGGTACTGTAAATAGAACCTGGATTCTTCCGAAAAAATGTCGATTCTGCCATTCGTGCTCCCAGGTCCGTCGTTGCGTACACCAACGAGGCGCTCCTGTCTCTTGAAGGGTAACTGCAACTATGGTCTCCGAGCTGATAGTCCATGCTGCTGCAAACGTCGTCGAACTGTTTGTTGAGATGGTTGTTGTACTGCAAACGTCCCCATCTGTTGACTCAGGGATCAAGACGTGGCTGCCCGATCTGTTACAGCCATGCGGATAAGATACCTGTCGTCTGGACTGCAGTTTGTATTACTCGACGGTAAAGCATCGTCTAAAACAGAGGTGATATCTGGCGTTCCACAGGGTAGTGTTATTGGTCCTCTGCTTTCCTTATTTACATAAACAATTTGGGAGAAAATCTTAGTAGCTCCCTAGGTTGTTTGCAGATGACGCCGTCACTTACCGTCTAGTAAAGTCATCTGAATATCAAAACGAACTACATAACGACCTGAATAATACATCACTTTGGGGTAAAAATAGGCAATTGACTCTAAATAATGAGAAGTGTGAAGTCGTCCACATGAGTACGAAAAGAAATCCGTTACACTTTGTTTACAAGATAAATCAATCAAAAGTGAAGGCCGTAAACTCCACAAAGTACCTAGGAATTACTATTACTTCACGTAGCTATTGTCCTGTTAAAGGCGAGCCAGAGACTGCATTTTATTGGCAGAGCCCTTAAAAGACTTAACAGAACTACTAAAGAAACTGTATACACTACGCTTGTCCGTCTTTTTTTGTAGTATTGGTGCCCAGTGTGGGATCCTTATCAGATGGGTTTCACGGTGGACATCGAAAGAGTCGAAAGAAGGGCAGCTCGTTTTGTATTGTCACGATACACGGCAGACAGCGTTACGGAAATGATACAGGCTCTGGGATGGGAATTATTACAACAAAGGCCCTTATCGCTGCTGCGTTGGCTTCTTACGAAACTCGAGTCACCAACGTTCTTCTCCGATTGAAAAAATATATTGGTAACTCCCACTTACTTAAGTTGAAAAGATCATGAGAATAAAATACGAGAAATCAGACTTCGAACTGAGAGATTCAGGTGTTCTTTCTTCCCGCGCGCTATTCGAGAACGGAATAGGCGATAAATAGTATAAGGGTGGTTCGATGAACCCTCTGCCAAGCACTTAAATGTTATTTGCAGAGTATCCTATGTATATGTAGATGTAGTTATATCTATCTTTTCTCTATTATCGCTTTGAATCTCACCATCACCAATTTTTCTTCTTCCTCTAACCAGTATACCTTTTGTGTATCTCTTTCACAACATTGTATCATCGTATGTCTCTGCTTGACGTGAATAAGTCACAATGTATAAGAACATAACGAATCATTTACTAAATGGTAACAGGGCTGATGTTCACAATAGAAAACAGGCTTAGTGTCCTCTGCAAAGTCATCATTATTATTATTGTCATTATTATTATTATTGATTCCTATAAATTATCTATGTGTGTTTGTTACAATTACATTCTAGTAATATCTGTATTTTCTTTTCTACTGTAATACTGCTATTACGCCTTGTCTGGCTGTTAGCTCACTTTGAGGAAGCCTGATGAGGCTCTAACCTTGCCAGAAAATAAATAACTAAATATTAACAGCAAAAGTAAAAAATTTTCACCGTTTCATAGATAGTGTAGCGGTTGTATTTCTGGGTGTCACTGCTAGCGAGAGTAACGGGTAACGATACGTTCGTAACGAGTACTGTTTCTCTTAGTAACGGATACCTGCGGGTACGGATCTTTCCGTTACTCTCTCAGCACTAATGACTTTGCAGTAACTGTTTGCTGTCGAACACGTGCCGCTTGGAACGTCGCAGCACCACGTCAGCGGGGCTGGCGATGCACTCCGAGTGCTCGCTGGTCCTGCGGCCGGCTGCTCGGACTGCCGTGCGCGTCGGCGGCCCGGCGGTCGCTCGGCAGATGCGTGGCACGGAGACGGCAAGTTATACGGCAGCGGCAGGACGAGAAATACCTGACTCTCGATCGATAAAGGACACAACGGGCGTCACAGTATTATCGTACCTACAAGGAAAGTTTCGCTCTGCAGCGGAATGTGCTCTGATATAAGACTCCCTGGCAGATTAACTGTGTACTAGACCGGGATTCGAACACACGACCTTTGCCTTTCGCGGGCAAGAGATCTACCAACTGCGATCGTTTTTGTTCTGTTTCTCGAGTTGTCGGCTCAGTTTTATTCATTTACTAGCTGAACACCCGGCGCTGCCCGGGTATTTATTTATTTATCTCCTAACCCTCCTCTGTCTCTCTCGGTCCATATCCTTTTTTCTAATAAGAAGTTACTTGTTGACCCGTGCGAATAATTGGCACTCTATCCTGGTCTCAGCTAGGTAATCTAGTAAAGAGGAAAAGCCAGATTCACGTACATGTATTGGACATCAGTTTCCAACCTCCCTCCAAACCTCGTTGGCGTCCGACGACGTAGCAACGTTTCGACAGCTGTACGAGTTCGTCATGAGTGCCAACATCAAGATGTAGTCTCCTGTGATGGTCCCCTACTACTTCCGGTAGTTGTGAGGGGAAGACCGACACAGAATTCAATTGCCATGTGCTCCACAGCAGCACCACCAACTTTTAGTCTAAAAATCCGTGTCATCATGTACCACTCTCTTGTGTGTAAGTGTATATTAGTGTATCTTCGCGTCAGACTGTACTACATTAATCTGTTGTTTTCTGCTCTCCTCCTCTGTTGTATTAGCAGTAACAATCTTACCATACTATCTGATTCCATCTTGTGCTACAACATTTTATTCTTCTGTAATCGCCTCAATATTCTCTATGCTTAAAAGTACCGACTAATGCTGGTATCCGTCTCGTATAATGCTAATGTAAGCCTGAATTGTCAAAAGCTCCCGCAATGTAGCGTTTGATGGTTATTGATAGCTGTATGGGAATTTTCCAAAAGCCATTTAAAAAATAAAATAAAAAAGAGGTACATATGTTCAAATGTTTAAATGTTTGTTAACCTTAAGGGGCTTCACTGCGGTGTCATCTGTCCCTAATTTAACAAATTACTTATACTAAAGACAACACACACATCCATGCCCGAGTGGGGGTATTCGAACCCTAACCCGTAGCGGCCGTGCAGACTGTGACTGGCGCGCCGCAGACCGCTCGGCCACTGCGGCCAGCTAAGTACATAAGTATAAAAGATAATAAACTAGTAACAGATATTAGTCTCATTTTAGGAAAATTTGTGTAATTAAATACCATATGATTAATTGTGAAATAGATATTGACTTCAGAATGAAACTTTCACTCTGCAGCGGAGTGTGCGCTGATATGAAACTTCCTAGCAGTTTAAAATTGTGTGCAGGAACCGGGACACGAACTTGGGACCTTTGCCTTTGCCTTTGGAAAGTAGGAGGCGAGGTACTGGCGGAAGTAAAGTTGTGAGGCGGCATCGTGTGTCGTGTCGGGATTGCACAGTCGGTAGTGCGCTTGCCCGCGGTAGGCAAAGGTCCCAGGTTCCGGCACACAATTTTAATCTGCCAGTAAGTTAGATATTGACTTATTGTTTAGAAAACTTGTATATCTTACAAAACATCTTGGAAAACAATGTCAGTAGTTATAATGTGAACATCTTTTACGTTTTGGCTTTATGCGTCTTTAGCACAAAGATAAATATCACTGTATGAGCGAATTGAAAAAACCACGTTTAACTGCCCATGCGAGAAAACAGGTTCTGGTAAATATAATCCTGCCATTTGAATCATCTGACCTTGTGCTGTTGTGCATCGACGTGTGAAACAGAAATCTCGTGAGAAACTAAGCTTCCTTGAAGAATCTAAACAACAACAATAGCTGTTATTGATATTAGTTAAACAGATTGTGAATAGATTGCATCTTCTACATTGCTTTTATATCAGCCGCACAAACTAAGTTGATACTAGGCGCGGTGAATGATGGGAACAACCGTAAATAAATGTCCCATTTACGAGCGTTCCCCGTGTATCTACTTAGATTGTACGAACATTACAATTTTTTTGTTCAAAATAAAGTTTTTGTGTGTGTAAACGATAACTTTAAACTATCTGTGTATTTTTCGTCATTAGTGGAGAACGATATCTTGGAAATCTCAATCATTAATATTGCATACATAATACGGGAGATATGGCGTAAACACAACTAAAAAAAGAAAAAAAAAAAAAATTAAAAAAGACACCAGTGAGAAGTAATATATATATTTATCGGGGACTATATTACAAATAAGGCTGTAGTGCATAATGTACAACATTTTAAGTTCAGTATCTTAACAAAGAAAGATAGCAATCAATGTACAATTGATATATAACATTCAGCCACGTGGGAGTAGCCGAGCGGTCTGGAGCACCACGTTGCGGATCGCGGAGCCTCCCGCGTCGGGTTCGATTCCTCCCTCTGGCATGGATGTTTGTGCTCTCTTTTGTATAAGTTAGTTCATAAGTAGTTTGTAAGTTGGGGGAATTATGACCCCGCAGTTAAGTCCCTTAACCTTTGCAAACATTTGAATATTTTTGTAACATTCATACAGTCTTTTAATTCACAACTTGGCTATAAACAATGTTTCATGTGACTTGTCCAGAATTTAATATGAATAATTTCTGTGGTGAGCCCGACCCTTAGCAAGTGACCTAAAGTTGTCCGTTGAGAATCATGTACATGTCAAATCCATTCCTCAGTATTGAGTAGATTGCCATTTGATTTCTTAATCGTAATAGAAATATATTTCTCAGGTATATATTCATTTGCATAAGTGCTAAATGTCTGTAAAATCTATTGCGAATGCAGTTAGTAGTAAAGAAGTAACAGTTTAAAATTTGGTGCGTGGTGGTGCGATTTTCCACTAACGTTATTGCTTATGTACTCATATCTCACGAACTACGTGTCGTACTGTGATACCATGTTGAAGGTACATTCAGCTATATGTGGGTATAACGTAAGTAAATTTTCCTGCGGGTACAGTTTGTAGTGTAGAAATTATAAATTGAAAGTCATACCGAATGCCGTAGTTCTAGTCCATGAACAGGGGAAATCTAGTACGCGAGAAACTTTTTCCTTACATTATTTTGATGTGGTTGCCAGGGAGAGAAAATTCAATAAAAATTTGAAATTATGTATAAAGTTTATTGGAAGTCGCTAAGTACTGTCATTCTCTTATAGTGTGTATTTATAAAGTCTCGTCGCATTATGTGGCAGTTTCTTGCAACTCCTATCGTTTATGGCGTTATATTATTTCCTCAACCATGTGTCGCAGGTGGTTCGTCCTCCTACAGCAATTTTTATCTCACGTAAGGAATATGTGTTTCAAATTTTGTTAAAATCGGTCCTGTGGTTTAGAAGAAAATGAGCAGCTTTTTTGCTTAATGAAGCCGTTTTCCGCGAATGTCATTGTTTTTGACTTCATATCTCGTGAGGTATGTGTTATACACAATTAATACACATACGGCGATCGTCCTCATGGACTGAAGCTTCAAAAAGACTGCAACCAAAACTGTAGATTTGTATACAATACGTACACACAAACATACGGACACTCTGCTTTATATATAAAGATTTTTTTGTTATTATTTTATTATCTGCACTCCACTCTGAACTACCGTGCCATGACAAGTGAACTACCTGTGCACGACTCACAGCACGCCCGTACTCACAGGCTTAAAACTGTCAGTATGTCGTCTCTTTCCTTGTGTGCCCGGTCTCCCATACACTTTGTTTCACAAGAACTGACCGCTACAATGCCTAGGCGTTTTTCTTCCTGGCGTGTGAGGACATATGTTCCTGTTTCTAAGAGCTTGAAAGCTGATGCAATTGTATTGGCTGATGCGTATAGTCATCAGCAATTCATCGGTGGTCCCAAAGTTTTTAGGGGTTTTAGATTTCAGTTTACTGTTGAGGTTTCTCAAATTTACCGTGGAAGTACTTTGTTGTTGTTGCTATTATTTGGGGGAAAATAAGTGGTTATGCTGGAGTGGAAGCTTTTCCTAATACTCATATAAAAGCTTCAAAAACTTGTAATGTATCTGCTAATCCTGGGCTTCTGCAGAAAGTGCACTATGGTACTGATGCGCTTGATACAC
The DNA here is from genome assembly GCA_026315105.1 of Locusta migratoria. Taxonomy (NCBI): domain Eukaryota; kingdom Metazoa; phylum Arthropoda; class Insecta; order Orthoptera; family Acrididae; genus Locusta; species Locusta migratoria. The sequence continues at coordinate 32,338,062 of CM048745.1, forward strand.
AGCGTACATCAAAAATGATGGCGCAAACTTACACGGTTAAATGTACACCACAGAAAGTCCCGGTAAACAAGGGTCTGTAAACAAGATGTTTACGAGATAATCACGAATGTATAGTTGCAAGCCGCCTATGACGTCACTGTAAGCATCGTCCTAGTTAGTAAACATTAAAGGGAAATGTAGATATTATTATTAAGACTTATATCGTATTTAGTTCACATTTCACTGACTTTTTTGTAAACATCGTCCTAGTTAGTTAGATGGAGTTCCGGTACACTTTGCTGCTGCTCTGAGACGGCATCTGACGCTCAGGTACGGCCATAATGGATAGATCAAGGCGAACCTTGCGCTCCTAGATCAAATGATCTAAATCCTTCGGATTTTTGTGTCTGGATCACCTCAAAAAGGAATTGAGCAGTACACCCGTTAACATGGTTGAAGAGATGGGTCGGATAGTTGTACTCGCTTGTCAAGATTTCCGAAATGATCAAGGGCTTTTCGAAAGACTTCGAAATACATTGTAGAGACGAGCACAGTATTACATCCAGATGCAAGAAAGACACTTAACAGGTAACCAATACGTGACGTGTAAACTAAATGCGAAGTGAAACCTAAATTACCAAATAATTTGTATTAACTAGGGCGATGATTACAATAAAGTTAGTGAAATGTGAACCGAATGCGATGTAATTCTTAATACCAAAGTCTAAATTTCAAATTAATGTGTACTAACTAGGACGATGTTTACACTGGCGTCAGTGACAACTTACGTTGGTAACTGTCTAGCACACGTCTCGATTGCGGAACCATGTTTATTGGACATTTCTGCTTCTATTATCGTATACTTTAAACCGTGTAAGTTTGCACCATCTTTTTCGATACACCCTATATATTTATATTCAACTTGAAAACATTCAATTCCAGATGTATATTTGGAGACTACACAGTAGAGAGCGTATATTTCTCAAGCTTCTGCTTTACGGCATATCTGCAGCTCCATGAATTTTTGATAAATAAGTCAGTATGTTTCCTACGTGGCACTCACGTAGAAATTACATACCTTTTTCTTCTGAGACAAATTAAAAGTGCTTAGAAAAGTAATTAAATCATGAAAGGAGCCACTTACTTGCGGAAAAAGATCTCACAAAAATTTATTTTGTCCATGTAATGAGCATATCGACGTATACTCTGTCTTTAATGTGCCTAGCGAACAAAAATTTAAACAGCTGACTCACTCAGCGTACAGTGTTTTCTATTACGAAAGTTACTCTGGGTTACTTACTACCTTACGAAAACATGGCACTTGGCCGCCGTAAATGCTGAGATCTGTCACGTCAGAGCAGGGAAAATCGTAGAGGGAGACCGAGGGACGAGTACAGTAAGCAGATTCAAAAGGATGTTGGTTGACGAACGTATTCTCAGATGAAGAGACTTGCACAGGACAGGGCAGGTGGAGAGCTGCATCAAACCAGTCTGCGGACTGAAGACAACGGCGATGGTGTGTCTTACAGTCAACGCTTATTTTTCAGGTTGAGCAGAGAATCACCATTGTAATGATAACGGGCGTGAAGATGAAGTCGCTTCACGCCACAATAATGATGTAGCAAGCTATGACGATCAGGATATTGAGCATGATGAGTTATTCATAGTGGACACAATCATTCTCAAACGTATTCGCGTGCCCCATCATATTGCGTATGCTCGCTATGAGACGAAAAGGGGCATAAAATAATAACCCTTCTGAAAGACTCTAAGAAACTTTTAAAAGATGGTATAAGAAATGCAATAATTTAAGTTTAAAGGTAAGCAAAGAATCCACACAGAGGAACCACAAAAGAGCGCAAAAACAAGAAAAAAAAAGCCACCGCTGTCATCAAGGAGTTACGGGAGAAGTAGACCATCAGCAAGGGGATGCGATATGCGGTACAGTCAAAGCAGGAGGGTCGTGAGTTAATACAGGTTATAGGTATGGGATCTAGTGACAGTTACCAGTGAATAGCGAAAATACAGGAATGCGTAGAGAGATTGATAATTAGAGGGGGAGCTATGAGCGGTGTCAACAATCACAGTCCTCCGCGCAGGGCGGGCGAGAGACTCAGCCATGTTGTGATTGCGATGACGTGTGTCCGGCGGCAGTATGTTGCCCAGCTGGTCAGCGCCGTATTCGGTGGGATGTTCGGCGCTGTGGAGGAACGCAATCGATGTGACCGAATTCAAGTACTGTGGGGGAGTTCAGAATTACAGGCGACAGTACAATACACCGGGATACTTCCATTTTCTAGTTATACTTTTGTGCTAACTCGACAGTAGCCACTCGAATGCTTGCCTTCTGTGGGGTGGGCACTTTTAAGCGAGTATCGCAGAACAAAATGCGTACGTGCAACGTACCCATCGTATAGAGACCAAGCATGCGCTCGAAACATATTATTCGTCGACCCAGACGGAAGAGTGAATCATGTTTAACAACATTCTGGTATGTTCCGAATTCAAGAGTCCTGTCAAGTTTCATGCATCCGTTAAGAAGTCCCTCGGTGCTACATTAAGTGATGCAGAAATCGTCCGCTTCATCTATGAGAGTCGTCCAGAAAATAGTACTCGTTTGTGCCGTATGAAGCGCTAGTGAGTAGAGTAACATAGAGAGCCTGTATAGGGAGATAGTGGCCGCTGCTGATTGGCTGACAGCACAGGACGCCATGTTTTGCCAGACGTGTGGTGTGTATGAACAGCTCCTGTGTGCGTTTCTGCACTGTAGAGGATCTTAGATGCTTCTGACAAGATTTCACGGTTCAGCTATACGCAGGATGTATTACGATAGGTACCTCTACACTCCTGCACGTCTTCTGACGGTTCTATTTACGTAAATTAAAGTGCTATTGGTCGTTTGTTTAAGGTAAATTTAGAACTTGATTTACTAAGTGTAATTAATAATGTGTATTATGTTAACATTCAGGACATTCAAAAGGTAGGACTCGTTGTTACGCTGTTGACTGTAAAAGTGAAGACTGCTGTATTGTGCTTGTGTTCACAAGGAATGAAGGAAGACGGAAACAGTGGGTGGTGAAAGTTAACGGAGAAAGAGGAATCGTAACGGCGACTTACGGAAACCAACGAATCTTCCCTCTCAATGTGATTTATTTTCTACTGTCCCCCCTACCCCAGCCCAATGCAAGAAAGGCTCTGATGAAAGTCGCAAAATAAACTGCAATTCGTGCAGTACGCGCGTCGTGTAGGGATTGCATACTGGGTTAGTAATGTAAAGGTCGCGAGTTCGAATATGGTAACCGGTAAATATAGCTTTTTGTTAGTTGATAGTTTTCATTTTTGACATGTCGTGCTACAAGGCATTTTTTAACTTGGTGATGGCACCTCTCCTTTGCTTTGTATAATTGATTATTCACAATCCTATAATTGGATGTGGGGCGTAACATAAAAAAGGCACGAGGGTTAGAATTATTGACTCGTTGTGGACATTCTGTTACCTATTTTTAAGCTGTTTCTGCTGCTTCAGTAAAGATAATATTGATATTTTTTCGATTTTCTGTGGTACTGTATTCATACAAGTATGTAGAGCATGACGTTTTCGGATTTTCCCAATATTGGAAAATGATATAAGATCGACAGGAACACACTTAAACTTGATTACATGGGGGCGGAAAGGGATAATCGTATACTAATTTCAGCGATATATATGCAGACTGAAAAATCTGAAATAGCATCACTGTCTTCGAGATACACAACATGAAATACTTCTCTTTCTTATTAATCATCTTTAAACTGTCGAAGTTACAAAAATATCGTAACATACGGTATTAACATTCATCAGACACTGCTTCACGAGATCTTTTGCTTACAAATTTATTAAGCTGATATATGCGTAAATGAATGGCATTTGTTTTAACCACGTACTGATTAGGAAGACATAAGATGAACTTCGAACTCATGTGTCGAACTGATGCCCTGTGAAACTTATATGTTAAAATGAAGTAAATAAAAATTAAAGATTTATGTTGTGTTTGGGGATGGGGACTGGAACGAGCGGTGTGTGAGTGTGCAAGGTTTGTGTCAGATGTAACAGTATCTATCTACTTTGTACAGCTCTGTGAATGTAGAAACTTATCTGAATGTCTGAACATCAAGTAAGAGTTAAAATTATAATTAATCAGCCTGACATCGACTGATAGCAATGAGTATGGCCCTGTTAAAGTGCTAAACTATCCAGAACACGAGTCTGGTTAAACAATGAATGAAAAGTCCGGCTGTAGCTCAAGTTCTGATTCGTTAATCAGACAGACAAGTTATTCATTAATTAAATAAAATACTGATCAATGTTTGACATAAATTTGACATCCATAATTAAATGTTGACATTGGTGGGGTGATAGACAATCTCGAACAATGACTGACTGCAGCGGAATAACGTAATGGTATGAGAGAATAAAAACACGGAAGTAGACAATTATGTGTCTGTAAATGAAAGATTGAACTTACTACTATGACACAGACTGATAATGACATCTATTCGCACAATGACAGACTGTAACAGTATCTGATAGCAATGCAAGGTGCTTGTTGGCTACAATCTCAAGGAAATTCTAAATCGATAAATTTGTACTATCTGCTCTAGTGTCGAAAGTCTAAGTCGATAATTGTGTAATTGACTAATTATTTACACTACAGATAAAAGTTTAGTTTATTAAATGCCAAAACTGACCAAATAGGGATTCGGTTATGAGCTTAACAATAATTATTGTGTGTACGACACCTTCTGTAATCGTGACCTAATTTTATTAACTAATCCATTACTGTGTTGTCAGCAAGTTGTGTAATTAATATTTGTGTGACAAGGAACGTTAAACAATAGACAAGTAATGTCAGTAGATACCTGGTAAGCAAGTTGGTTACGATTTCTACAACTGAATATGAATGACATAACAATAGTGAACAATAAGCAAGTGGTCTAATTAAAGTGGCATGTTGAGTAATTCCTACGATTGGCAAGAAATATTGGTAGCTACCTGATAAACTAGTTTTCTAACGAATCTTGTACCCAAAAAATGAAATAGCATGACAAATCGGGCTACTAAGTATGTAAAAAATAAATTTAAATTCACTCATCTCTTATCTGTAGATAGCAGCTTCTGGCAGAACATTAATGATGTAATATAAATATAATTGGAACTTGTGTCTATTGTACCGTTTGAAATTTGCAGCCTAAAATTACTTGGGGATAATAAGAAATTTCAGTTTAAACAAAAAGGGGGACATAAAGCTGTCTTAAATTAAAACAAAGTTTAAAGTTGTAATTATTATTATTGTTGCCTTATCAACAAGACCAATAAAAACGTAATACAAAAATCGAAATCAGAATTATTAAGAATCCTCATGGCTTACAACAATACTCTAGTTGTCTATAGCTCTTTACTCGCACCTGACTTCGTTCGTCCACTTCCACTCACTCCCACTTTCTCTTTCTCTCTCTGTCCTCTCGCTACTCACTCCACAGTTCATATAATAAAAGTAAATTCTCTGGTCAGACGGACAGAACAGTGTTGCCATCATTCATTACTTCCCCCTCTCCACTTACAAAATTTTGGAGGAGGGAAAACAGCCTTGCTGTAGGCATGACGACAAAATTTGACAATAAAATAGAAATAGTTTGGAACAATAAGAATACATGACGAAAATACACATACATCTACATAGATACTCTGCAAATCACATTCAAGTGCCTGGCAGAGGGTTCATTAACCACTTTCATAACTTTTCTCTACCGTTCCATTCTCTAATAGCGCGCGGGAAGAAAGAACACCTAAATCTTTCCGTTTTCGATCTGATTCCTCTTATTTTAATGGGATGGTCATGTCTCCCTAAGTAGGTGGGTGCTAGCAATATATTTTCACATTCAGAACTAAAAGTCGGTGATTGAAACTTAGCAAACAGATCACGCCGCAATGAATAACGTCTTTCTTTTAATGATTTCCACCCCAATTCGTACAACATTTCCGTGACGCCCCCTCCCCCCGTAACGTGATAGAACAAAACGAGCTGCCCTTCTCTGAACCTTCTCAATGTGTTCCGTCAATCCCACCTGGTGAGGGTCCCACAAGGAGCAACAGTACTCCAGGAGAGGACGCACAAGTATGATGTAGCCAGGCTCTTTGGAGGAGCTGGTGCATCTTCGAAGCGTTCTGCCGATGAAATGTAACCTTTGGTTCGCCTTCCCCACAATATTTTCTATGTGTTATCTCCAGTCAAAGTTGTTCGTAATTGTAACTTCTAAGTATTTGGTAGAATCTACGACCTTAAGGATTGACTGATTTATCGCGTAATTGAAGTTCAGCGGATTTCTTTTAGTGGTCATGTGTAATACTCCACACTTTTCTTTATTTAGTGTCAATTGCCAATTTTCGCACCATGCAGAAATTTTGTCTAAATCGTTTTGCAGTTGCTTTTGATCCTCTGTTGACTTCACTAACCGATAAATGACAGCATCATCCGCGAACAAACTAAGGGAGCTATTCAGATTGTCTCCTAAATCGTTTATAAACACGAGGAAGAGTAGGGGACCTGTGGAACGCCAGATATCACTTCAGTTTTACTCGATGACTTACCGTCAATTACAACGAACTGTGTTCTTTCTGATAGGAAATCGTGAATCCAACCGCTCAATTGGGGAGATATTCCACAAGCAAGCAATTTCATAAGAAGCCGCTTGTGGGGTACATCGTTTATAAACACGAGGAAGAGTAGGGGACCTGTGGAACGCCAGATATCACTTCAGTTTTACTCGATGACTTACCGTCAATTACAACGAACTGTGTTCTTTCTGATAGGAAATCGTGAATCCAACCGCTCAATTGGGGAGATATTCCACAAGCACGCAATTTCATAAGAAGCCGCTTGTGGGGTACAGTGTAAAAAGCCTTCCTGAAATCCAGAAATATGGAATCGATTTGAGATCCCTTGTCGAAGGCACTTAACACTTCATATGGATAAAGGGCAAGCTGTGTTTTGCAAGAGTGATACTCTCTGAATCCGTCTTGTCTACTGGTTAATAGATCGTTCTCTTCGAGGTAGTTCATAATATTCGAACAAAGTATATACATGACATTCATAGCAGGAAAAATCAGTATAGTATACATAAATGTTTACAGCTTGAATACATAAATTTCAGTACAATCAGGATAACATAAATGAAAGGAAAAATTGAAGATATGCTAAAGAAAGTCATACATTAAATATGTAAGTACATAGCAGATCACATTATTTAGGAAACAGAATTACATTAATATAAAAATTACAATTTGAAAACATGACTGTTTGTTTCATCATGATAGCATAAATGAAAAAGTGGAAAGACATATAAAAAATCATTTATTAGTAACTGTTTGCATAAGAGCCAAATAAATTCACTAAGGCAGATCAAATTTGTTATGGAATACCTTACACACAACATTAGGCTGCCTGGCTATTTCATTAGAAAGGTCACACGCGCACTGACTGGTAGATTCTTTTACTTTTGTCTATCTCACCACACAAGCTCTTTATAACGAAGTTAAGTAATTGTAGAAGACCAGTATTACTCTGAAGACGCATCATTATGGCGGCCCAGTCTTGAAGTGCAGGTCACAGGCTGGTGTCATATACCAAGCAGAGTCATTATTCAGCTGTGCTCGGGAGTGATTCCGACAGTAAAAGGACCAATAACAGCTCCACAGATTGCTCCACTGCATCCAGGGTAACTCACACCAGTCCATGTATGCGAGTACGCAGGAGCAGTATCTTTATGAGTTCAACAGGAGGAAGATCAACATCGTCCACTGACAGCTTCAAAGTTGCCCATAACTGCTCATTTATCTGAGTTTGGCCAAGGGGCAGACTCAGCAGAAAAAAATAGCATCAGGCATAATATAATGTGTCATGAGCTATGCTTAACCAGTTTCAGTGTATGGCTGCCAAATAGTGTTAGTCAAATAATGCCTCTCTTATCTAATGAATATAAAAATTACAAAATATAAACAAAATATATAAAACCAACATGTTGCAAGAGACAAAATATATCATGTAAACAACAGATGAAACAAAGTAATAAATATAGAGAACAATATTACAGTAACAGACCACAGAGGTCAAAGCAAACTAAATGGTAGTACATTATGTGACATACTGTGAACATTGAATTACAAGGAAAAGAATTATACATTACCTCATTCACCAATAACTAGTTTTAGTATGAATGTATATAAATATCCGAAATGTCCAGAACTTATACTGCATAGTAAATATCTTGATCTAGCTGTTGTTGTTGTTGTTGTTGTGGTCTTCAGTCCGGAGACTGGTTTGATGCAGCTCTCCACGCTACCCTGTCTTGTGCAAGTCTCTTCATCTGAGAATACGTTCGGCAACCTACATCCTTTTGAATCTGCTCACTATATTCGTCCCTCGGACTCCCTCTACGATTTTTACCCCCACACGCTTCCTTCTAATGCTAAATTGACAATTACTTGATGGCTCAGAATGTGTCCAACCAATCTATCCCTTCTTTACGTCAGGATATGCCAGAAATTGCTTTTCTCCCCGATTCGGTTAAGGACCTTCTCGTTAGTTACGTGATCTACCCATCTAATTTTCATCATTCCTCTGTGGCACCACATTTCAAAAGCTTCTATCATCTTTTAATCTGATCTCCTTATCATCCACGTTTCACTCCCATACAATGCGATACTCCAGACAAATGCTTTCAGAAAGTACTTCCTAACATTTAACTCAATATTGGATGTTAACAAGTTTCGCTTTTTAGAAACGCTTTTCTTGCCATAGTCATTCTGCATTTTATATCTTCCTTACTTCGACCATCAGAAGTTATCTTGCTACCCAAATATCAAAATTCATCTACTACTTTTATTGTCTCATTACCTAATCTAATTTCTTCAGCATCGTCTGATTTTCTGACATTGCATTCCATTGCCTTCGTTTTACTCTTGTTAATGTACATCTTATATCTTCCTTTCAAGACACTGTCCATCCAATTCAATTGCTCTTCTAGATCGTTTGCGGTCTCTGACAGAATTCTATGTCATCGTCAAACCGCAATGTTTTTATTTCTTCTCCCTCCACTTCAATGTCCTCTCCAAATTTCTCCTTCCATTCCTTCACTGCCTGCTCAATATACAGAGAGCTGCATGTCCTTGGGAGAAGTAACCACTGTAGTTTCCCCTTGCTTTCAGCCGTTCGCAGTAACTGCATGGTAAAGCCATGTTAGCTGATGTTACAAGGCCAGCTCAGTCAGCCATCCAGACTGTTGCCCCTGTAACTACTGAAAACACTGCTGCCCCTCTTCAGGAACCACACGTTTGTCTGGCCTCTATACAGATACCCCTCCACTGTGGTTGCACCTATGATACGGCTATCTGCGTCGTTGAGGCACGCAAGCCACCCCACCTCGGCAATGTCTGTGGTTCGTGGGGGTAGTGATCTAGCTACAGATATCTAACTACCAATCCCCAGAGTAACTGAAAAGTAAGAAATCTACTGGGAAAAGGTTAATGGGGGTAGCTGCAGCAAAACGTAACAGGATTAAGGAACAGTCATTCATGACTCATCACAAGTCTTCGTGCTGTGTCAGTCAGTCTTCAAAAACATATAGGCCTTGTCAAGATTAAAGTCGAATAATTATCCTGAAAGTAAACTGTTTGTAATTGCATGTGAGACAATGGCATATGTTAGCATCTAAGCTTCCATAGAGACATCAAAGCATACCATTATAATAAAAAATATTGAGGAAAAACAAGTATACATGTAACAAATTAGAAATATGCAAGCACTGACAACATTTCTGGTATTGTGGCAGGGAATTAGCAATACATTATAAACAGTAAGCACAGAAGCAGTAACGATATCAATGACATTGCAGTAGGGCAAATGCAACATATAAACAGTTGGCACAGAAGCAGTAACATCAGTGGCATTGGAGCAAGGGAAAAGCAACATATCACAAGCAGTAGCAACATCAAGGTATTAAAGCAGTAAGCACATAGAAGATACTTGCAGTAAGTGAAAAGTTGTTATTAGAAATACTTCTCTCTTAAGCCGAGCAATAGGCAACAATATGTATTGCGCTATCACAATCCATATTAGGAAAATCGTGCACCTGTTCAGTGCCATTTCAGAGACAGGTAAATAAATTACTCCAAAAAATTATCCATAATTGGTTTCTGAAACATGACATGTTATTAGCCATACAATCAAGATGAGCAGACTACTGAAGGCAGCATTTCAAATGCACGTGTTTGTAATAGCAGAGTTTTGAAACAGCAGGAAGGAACAGCTTTTAGCAGAATAATTAATTACATTATCGCATGTCACACATTTAGCTTAGCATAGTGTAGAAAATTTATTGCAGCATCTAAAGGCAAAAAAACAGGTAAGTACAACAAGGGAAATTCTGATCAGTACATAATTATGTCTGCTGGCAATAAAATTAAGCATGACTGCAATAGAAAAGGAAGCAACAAAAAAAGTATTCTCATATAACATCAAACATAGACAGTCAAGCCATAATCTTTCCAAACAAAATTCTGTCTAATCCTTTAAGAGTCTCAAAGACAAATATACCACTTGTAAACAACTGAAGGATAATCCATGACCTCTCTTGTTTTATTCTTATACTAAATTGTAAATCCTACTGAGATATCTCAGTTCACTAATCATGAAATTTCCTATCATCTACTGTAATTAATTCTCATAATAAAACACAAGTATATCCATATTCATTAAGTGAATCAACTTAACCTAAGACAAGAAAAGATCGTAGTCGTCCTCAGCAATTGGCAAATTGTTGCAGAAATCCAGAAACTCTATAGATCAAACAAAGCGCCATTAAAAATAAATCCATTAACAAAAGAATCCACAAATGTTAAGCAATTTTCATCAAACTTTAGCCAACAAAAACAAATTAATTAGCATCAGTAAATTTTTGTAGTGTATCCTATTTAGGTCCTGTATATAATTGTGTTGTTAACAAAAGAGGACAGTGTAATAATAACCGAAAGTAAAAGGCAAGCACGAAGCACATGATGTAAAATATAATACAAACACTTAGCTATCTAATGTATAAGTAAGTCATTGTGTGACAGAAGTGTGCGAAGTCCTAACATATTTTGATCTGCAGATTGGTCTCTAATACTAAAGGTACCTTTTCAAACAAATTCGATATAGTGACAAGTGTATTGCAGGTACAAGTAATTCAGCATTACAGGGAAAAGGGGCATAAATTATAAGAACACAAGATGTTAATGACTCAGTGCAAGTTGCTCATCCAATTGCTCATCATGTCATAGAAATTCAGAGTAGAGATGAAACTGATTCATCATGTCTTCATAAAACAGCACCAGGACAGTTACAGTAAAAATATAGCTTTACCATATACAAAAGTACTGACTAAACTGTAGACAAACTATAGCAGAGGAAACATTATACTACACCAGGCAAAATACAAAAGATATTATATCTAGCTGAAACTAGGTGGTAAAGTGTAACAGTAGGCTTCGTTAATTAACCAATGTAGTTGCTTAGAAGTTGCAACAGAAAAAATTCATCTTAACTCTAACATACTTCTTTTGTGTCCCACCCTCGTCGCCGCTTTTGTGTCTCGTTTCCGTCTTAGGTGTCGGTGGCCGAGTAGAAAGACCGACACAGGAATAAAGGATGCACGCTTGTGCAGGTAGGAGGTGACCAGCCAGTGGGACAGCAGAAACTAGAAACACTAGAGTAAATTAGAACGAGATATATATTTCTTAGAGACTTAGTAAAACATAGCTCAGTACTGCAGAATGCTGATACATAGTTGAGCTAGAGGGCTGCCTAGTGCCTATCCGATAGCAAAGTCTTCACTGGTGCCTATCTGATTCCGAAGTGTTAACTGGTTCCTATCTCAGTGCGAAGTGAACGATGTCGTTTAGTGGTGGCCACGAGCGGAGTTGCAGCAGAGGGCGCTCGTGGCTGACGTCGTAAGAACGCCGCGCCGTGCGTGCATGGCGGCTCGCGGCGAAAGTAGGTGGCGCGCATTTAGACTTGTGCGACACCACAAGTTCCAGTAATTAAATATGCATAGAATGGAATATACACAATGTACATGGAGTACTTGTAATCATCAGTAATGTATGCACTATAATTAGTAGTAACTGTCAAATTCTTATATAGTAAGACAAGTGTGGATTACTTACAGCTAAAGTATGTGAAAGATCCATAAATTTCGCATTAATATTGTGAATGCGTTGATGTAAGATGTGATTTTCCACTGTAGCTAAAATAGTATGTGAATTATGCCGTTCATCAGTGTCACATAAAGTTATCAGTAGTAAATTTCCATGCACAGAGGGCAAAGTTTCATGAGGGATTGACAACAGCAAATTTTCATGATCAGATACCAATGTTTCCTCAGGCTGGTTTACAGGTACATTTAAGTCAGAAGATATAGAGTCATGTTCTTTAAACAGCTGAGACTGATCAGGAACAGAATCAACAGGTTTCATATTGATATAATTACTGTCTTGTTGGAACCTTGTCACTGTCATCACTGTCATCAGAAGAGAAAGTATCACAACTGTCACACCTGTGTAAAATATGTGACAAAAATACTGAAGGATCAGACCAAGCAACATTAGTTATTGAAGAGTGAGTACTAAAATCACTATCATCATCATCATCGTCATTATACGAAGAAATTGTGTACCAACTGTCTGTATCAGACATATGTTCTACAGGCTCAGTATTAGGAATGCTATCACTATCTTGCAATTTTCTATCACATTCTTGAGATGAAACACTATCAGTGATGAAATTATTATTGTCTGTGGTGGGAAATGCAGTAGCTGGCATGGGTACTGTATTCTCTGAATGAAAAATATTATCTGCTGAAGTAGGGACACAGGCACAAGGCACAGTGCGTGATTCAGATAATTTCTTAATGTAGGTAATACGGTTAATAGCTTGATCCTCATTGGAAATACAGCGATTAAATGCTTTACAAAAGGTAACATTGTCGTAGGAAAGCATAACAGTAATTCTTCGAAGCCTAAAATTGCTTTATGTTTGTGCAGAAAATCGAAGGAGACATTCAGTAGACGTTATTGGTACAATGAGAAAAGCGAAATCAAATAAGTGCACGTTGATCGAGAACTGAAGAAATGTTTTGTTGTTTGATATCAATCATTTTGCCTTGAACCACGCCTTGTAGTTTCATCTTCTTTACCGGGAATGTGGGTTACATTTACCGAATGCCGATTCGCTAATTACAGACACCGGTGAGCCAGTATCTAATACTACCGAAAGATTATGTTTTCCAAACTGAATTGTGACAATCGGATGAAGAATACGTTCAACAGTAGAGACAGTTTCAAATAGTAAAACTTCGTGAATATCAACGCAAAAAAATTTAGATATGACATTTTCTAATTGTTCAGTTGTCTCTTCAGTGTTTGAATCATTGGCCTACAAGGCCGAAGCCGTATGTCATTGTGGAATATTACTATTATTTGTGAACACTTCGCTAATGTTTCACGAACACTTATTCGTGATATTGTTAAAGACAATGTGTGGCTTATATTCAGGGATCACAGGCCCTGTAGACCACTCGCTGCATCAACGATCTGTTTCCACCGTCTTCTGTTTTCCGGTGCCTCTTTTCATCCTGCGGAAATTCCTGATGCCTTTCTACATCATCTCACTATGTTGCGCGAGATAGCCCCGGTGGTCTTGTTGCTTGGAAAGTTCCTCAAGTGCTTTCTTGGATATTCTTTTGGTTTTCATTCTATCCCCATGTCCGGGCAATTGTGGTGTCTTACTTTTTAATTTTCTGGATGATAGTGGATTGCAACATTACTTATAAATTTCGCTGTTCTTGCGAATTCTCCAAACGCTATTCTCCAACACAGGTCCCCAGAATTTCAACATTACTTTTCTTTCATTCTTTGTCAGAGTCCAACTTCCCTAACTGTACAGTACTATGGGACAGATGATATTGTTGTATATCTTCAACTTTATGCTAATTGACAAAGTTCTGCTTTTGAGCGGGGTGCTTAGTGTTTGCAGACATCTTGATACTGAGGTTGCTCTCTCATTTATACCCAGTGTAATACTTACTGCTGAAGCACGATACAGGGTGTTTAAACTCCTGAAATTTTCTGGATCTAAAATGTAGGTCAATTTCAATGTATGGATTTTCATTTATGACTCGATCTATTTCCATATATTGTGTTTTATCTTGGTTTATCAAAAGTCACTTTTCCATATCCCTGTGCCTGTTTGACTACTTATCTGAATACATCGACGGAGGACGAATATGCTTCTGGAATTCAAAAACTCGTCATACGTTATGAATAATGTACAAATTTGCACTGTGACAGTGTGTACAAGTAGTTTAATGTATGCTGCTTTCATTAAAACTGATAATTCGCTAATATTTACTAGGTTTTATTTTGATTCACAAACTGGCATTACTCTCCGGACAACCCCGGCGTACGTCATTACGGGTAAAATGTCACTTGTAAAAAGTCATCTATCACTAACTCTTTCCGACGGGGAATAGTCGTGATATTTTACAGATATTATCTCTCCTTTTACTTAGCTATGTACTGTTTTGGAGGCATACACGGTGCCGGAAACTTTCTTTCATTCATGTAACGAGAGCGGAAGTGGACACAGCTTATATGGATAAAGGGGTCAGTGAATGTCGGTAGTGCCGTTTGGAAACACCTGCTGTCTGTGGAAAATGTCACGGAAGAACGACGTTCCGCCTCAGAGATTCGCTGCGGACCATGGAAACTGATCGGAAAAAATGTCTAGTTGGTCTTTAGTGGAGATAAAGGACAGTGGTACGAGAAAAGAGTAACAAAAACGACACTAGAAACCTATTGTCAATTTTGTGGAATCTTTAAATTTTTGTATGTATTCAGGATGAAAATAGAATTATAAAGAGGTCTAAATTAATCTCATAAAGTGAAAGTTTACAGTTGGTACTATCTTCGCATCTTGGAAAACGGAGTCCGCTGCCTTGCAAGAAAGGTAAACAGTCATTTCTACCTATGATTCTATGTGAACAGTTTCAAATGTTAACGGCGACCATAAAAACGAGAAATCTAGAATAACTGCATTTTCATCATTTCCGCAGTACTTACAGTGAGCACACAAAAGACGAAAACATTCCTGTCTTCATGGTTTCTTTGCAAATAATATTTAAATGTCTGGAAAAGGGTTCATCGAACCACCATCACAATATTTATGTACCACTCTGTTCTAGAGTAGGACATGGGTAGAAAGAACATCTGAATCTGTACTTCCGTTCCCTGATATCTCTGATTTTATTTTAACAGTATATTTTCTAAACCGAGGATCGACACATAGATCTCGCAGTACTTAAGATCACTGTTCTTGTAATAATTCCCACTTCTTCTCCTTCACCGATTCCATGACACTGTTTTCCCCGTAATGCGATAATATAAAACGAGCTGCCCCTCTTTGCTTTCTATCTGTGTCCACCGCCAGTCCCATCTTGTTAGGATCCCACACCGTACAGCCATGTTCCAAAATAGGACGGACAAACGTGGTGAAGGTGGTCTCTTTAGTACTTCTGTTGCGTCTTCTAAATGTTCAGTCAATAAAACGTTTTCTATCTTTCCTACTTCAATCTGTCGCAATAAAACGTTTTCTATCTTTCCTACTTCAGTCTGTCGTAATAGTAATTACGAGGTACTTAATTGGATTTACGCAATTCCGATTTCATAGATTTATGTTGACACGAAATTTAATGGATTCCTTTCTTGTGCTTAAGCAGACGACTTGGCATTATTATATTATGTAAGGTCAATTGCCAATTTTAGCACACTTCAGATGTTTTATAAAATTGGTGTGCAATTTGTTTTGAACTCCTAATGACATTATTAAACGACAAACTAATGACGGCTTCATCTGCGAAAGATGATACATGCATCTGAAATGTGGTGTTACAGAGTAATGCTGAGGATTGGATGGGTGCATCGTGTAACTTAGGAGGTACTGAAGAGAATTGGGGGAAGAGGATCTCTGGCAAGCCTTGAAGAAACAAGAAATCACTTACTACATGGCAGAGGGTTCATCGAACCGCTTTAATGATGTTTCTCTCTAGTTCCATTCTCTAATACCTAGAGGGGAAAAGAAGCACCTAAATCTTTTTGTTTTCGTTCTGATTTATTTGATGATGTTGATCATATCTCCCTATGTAGGTGGGTGCTAACAAAATATGTTCGCATTCGGAAGAGAAAGTTCGCAAAATAAATTTCGCAAATAGATCGACGCAACGAATAACGCCTTTCTTTTAATGATTTCCACACCAATTCGTCCATCATTTCCGTGATACTCTCTCCCCTATATCGCTATAATACAAAATGAGCTAACCTTCTCTGCACTTTCTCTAAAACGTCCGTCAGTCCCATCTGGTATGCTCAGAAATACTCCAAAATAGGACGCACAATTGTAGACAGTACCTTTAGTAGAACTGTTGCATCTATTGAGTGTTCTGCCCATGAAATCTAGTCTTTGGTTCGCCTTCTCTACAATATTTTCTCTGTGTTCTTACTAAATCAAGTTGATCGTAACTGTTGCTACCAGGTATTTACTTGAATTGACGACATGTATATTTGATTGATATATCGTGTAAATGAAGGTTAACGGAGTTCTTTTTGTGATCATATGGATTTCTAACTTACCATTATTAAGGGTCAGTAGCCAATTTTTGGCCCATGCAGATATCTTATTTTAAATCGTTTTCCAGGTTTTTTTATGTTCTGATGACTTTATTAACTGATGAATGACAGCATCATCCTCGAACAGAGCTAGTCAGATTGTCTCCTAAATAGTTTATAACAGGAATGTACAGTAGGGGCCCTATACCACTTTCCTCGGGAACATATCAGTTCTGTTCTACTCGACGACTTTCCGTCAATTGCAACGTACTGTGTCCCTTCTGACGGGATAGCACGAATCTAATCGTACAAATGCGATGTTCCCTAAACACGTAGTTTGACTAGAAGACGCTTGTGAGGTACAGTGTCAAAAGCCTTCCAGAAATCCAGAAAAAACTTAATCTCTTTTATATCCCTTGTCGATAGACTCAATGCATCACGTAAATTTCACAAGAACTATACTTTCTTAATCCGTGTTGACTTGGTTTCAATAGGTCGTCCTCTTCCAGTTAGTTCATAAACTTTTAGGAAAGTGTAAATTTCTGCTGCAAACCGACGTCAAAGATATAGGCCTGTATTTCCGCGGATCACTCTTGCTGCCTTTCTTGAATATAAATATTGGAGTGACCTGTATACCTTTCCAGTCTTTGGGTATGGATCTTTTGCTGAT